>JARHVA010001500.1:1147500-2477500 GCA_037957365.1 Torreya grandis | reverse complement strand
AACTTCAATGATCAATGTGAGATTTATAAATGTCTCAATATAAATAATTTATAGCAATATGAAAAAGGCATGCACTAAGGCCAAGTGTCACATTCTTGAGAGCTAAGCAGACATAAAGAATGAGCTTGTCAAAAGATCTGACAATGAGTGGAAAGATCATATAAAGGGGATCCAATGGAGTGAGTGGAATCATATGGAATAAAGTGCTCAATGTTTATCAATAGAATAGAGAGTTAAAGATAGAGCATGTTTGAGAAGATCGATGAAGCGTAAGAAATCTGAAGACTCAAGAAGAAATGAGATGGATAAAGAGCTCAACATTTAATGTCTATGTAGAGATAAAGATTGTGCATCTTTAGAGATCCAATGGTGCATGAAATCTTAGGTCAAGAAGATCAACATACATATTTTAAAGGTGAAAAATCTAAATTTCAAAAGAGGACAAGGATCTAATATAGAGCATGAGCCTATCAAATATCGATCAAACATATACATTTTAAATTTGACCTAGTTGAATAAAGACTATTAGACCATGGTGCCAAAGTTAATATCAAAGATAAATATTTAAAGGTTTGTTAATCTCAATGGTCAAGCATTAGAAAATGTAGTAAATTGAAGTTAAGCTATAAATCACAACATATACAATGAGTTAGATCTTTGCTATTGATCTAATTCATGTAACTATACATGTGCATCAAGACTAGAGCTCAAGATTTGCTAAAGATAGTAATGAGACTAGGAATCATGGTGGTGATGCATGAATTTGAGACACAAGAAACTAATTGTTCAAGTCATAATGAACTAAAGTCCATGATTGGTGTGATGTGTTATTATCCAAGTGTGAACACACAAAAGGTGTGGAATCCTAAAATAGTTGGTTTTAAGTATTTAATCTAGGAAATGAGTAGTAGTTTTTATTGCTAACAAAACTAAATAGAGTCAAGTTAAGAGATAAGTAGAGAGATTGTTAAGTAGATTTGAATTGTAGAGAGGATGAGCTGATGTTGATGAAGTGTGTCAAATAGAAAATATAGAGACACAGAGGAGTAGAGTGAGATAGAGATGAAGTGTGTCATATAAAGGCAAATCTAGACACAAAGAAATAAGTACAGAAAGATAATAACAAAGGCATGAAGAGAGTGTGTGTGCAGATAGTGAGCAGTTATAGACTAGACTTGTAATATAGAATAGAGACCTAGATTAATTTGTGAATATATGATATAATCTGGAGTTGGAGCTCCATAGTGGAATCCTATAGGTTGGTGTCATCAAATAGATTGATTAGGTGTTCTGATTAGGGAGTGGGTGCTTCTTTAGAGTTGAATCTCTTAAATTAGGGGATTATTATCTCCTTAGGGTTGGTTCTCTTAAATGTGTAACTAGTGAGGTTTGATAGTGAGGCTTTGAACTATGAGGTTGGATTATAATAGTATATTCTGGTAGTTATTCTCACTGTGGTTTTTCCTTTGGGTTTTCCATGTATAAATCTAGTTTATGTGTATCTATGTGTGATTGATGTCTACATATTTGATTTCATCTACATATATCTTTTAATATATTCCAAAAGGTGTTAAAAGACTAGTTTTAGTTAATATATTGATTCACCCCTCTCAATATACTATCATGTTCCAATATTGGTATCAAAACATAGGTTCCTAACAAAATCTTAATCATCTCAGGTAGATCTTGGAAAGAGAACACATATGGCTAGTCAAGAAGGATCTTCATCAAACAAAGCACCTCTCTTTGATGGATCAAACTATGCATTTTGGAGCATCAGAATGGAATCATATCTATCTTCATTAGGGTTTGATGTATGGATGTCTATGGTAAATAGATATATAACCCCTACTAATCAAGATACCAAGAAGGCATATGAGAGCAATAAAAAGATAAGGAATGTTATCCTTAGTGTATTATAAAATTCAAAGTTTGTCAAAGTGATGCATTGTCAAAATGCACAAGATATCTAGAAAAAAATGAAGAGCATATATGAAGGAGCTGTCAAGGTAAATTAGGTCAAGATAAAAACATACAAAGGTATGTTTGAAAGTCTTAAAATGATTGAATAAAAGAAAATTGTAGACTACCTCCTCATGGTAGATGAAAGAGTCAATGCAATCAGAGGCCTTAGAGAAGAGATGAAATAATATATCATTGTTAAAAATGTTTTAATACCTTTTTCATCAAGATATGATTCTAAAATATCTACGATAGAAGAAGAAAGATATCTAGATAAAGTCACTATTGATGAGTTACATGGGACCTTCACAACCTATAAGATGAGAATGGGAGAGATAGACACCTTCAAGAAAGAAGATGCATTTAATGTAACTAAGAAAATAAAGGAAGAAGTACCTACATTTAGATCTAAGGAGACTGATGAAGAAGAAGCTAACTTTGTTAGAAGACTAAAAACAGGATCTATAAAGTATAGAGGTAACTTACCCTTTAAATGCTTTAATTACAATAAAGTAGGACATTTTTCTACTAAATTCTCTCATAATAAAATGGATAACTTTGAGCAAGTAGAGAATAATAAAAAAGTGAAACCCTAATATCCCAAAAAGAAGAACTTATTCAAAAATAAGAAAGGTCTATAGATAAAAGAAGATAGTGATTCAATGGATAACAGTGATAGTTCCAATTATTATCATGACTATGATTTTTTGGTTGAGGAAAAGGAAGTCATATTCATGATAATAGAATCATCTTCTCTGGATCAAGAAGAATTTGAAGACTCTGATGAAGAAGAGGAATGAAAATTTAACCTTGAATGTGAACTCATATGTTCTCTAGATGAGATTGACAAGCTGAGAAAAGAGAACTTATGGTAGAAGAAGCTTGGATAAAAATAAATTGAAAATATGTCCAAAAGTATTGATAAATTTTATCAGATGGTAATTGGCATAAATACACAAGTTTAATAGTCTAAAATAATAAAATATGTAGTCAATATTGAACTACAATTCAAATTTGATGAGTGTATGAGGCCAGAAGCAAAGATAGTGTCTTTGAGAAAAGAGATTGAAAATACTAAATAACAAATAGAGAAAGGTATGAAGCTAAAAAAAGGATCAAAGATTCTTGATGAATTGATCAGATCTCAAAATCCATCAAAAGGGAAATTTGGTCTTGGTTATGAAAAGGGTAAAAGTCCCATGACCAACACATCTGCTAACCTGTCTGAAAAATTCAAATCAAAAAGATCAAGAGAAAAGAATGAAAAATCTTTCAAGGATACAAAGACAAACAAAATTAATGAGTCCATCTTTGTAAACTCAAAGAAGATACAAAAGATAAAGGCAGATGATGCAAAAAGATACACCAAAGTGAGATACTTGAATAAGCCATAATATAGAAGAGCTCCTCATGCTACACCAAGAAATGCTATGACTAGATATTCATCATCGTTTTATGGTTATTATTATATCTATAATCATTCTAGTCATAAGGTTAGTAATTATAGAGTTGTATCTACAAGGAGAATCAATTTTATAATCAAAAATTCATTTGCACCCTTTTTAGATACAAATGTAATGTGTTATAATTATAATAACTTTGGTCACATAACTAAACATTATAGAACTAGATTTTTAAGATAAAAAATACACAATGTAAAGAAAGACATGCCTCCTAGTGTGAACAAAGGTTCACAAGTTTCTAAGAAGAAGACATATAAGAAACCTAATGAAGTGTGGAAAGTGAAAAATCAATCCATGATTGATCAAACTACACTCCATGCTAAGGAGAAGAATTTATGGGTGATAGATAGTATTTACTCAAAGCATATGACTAGTCATAAGAGCAAGTTCACTAAATTGAGAAAATGTAAAGAAGGATCTATCATCTTGGGAGATAACACAATAGTAAAGATCAAAGGTAAAGGAACCTTGAATATAAATGGTAAAATGGCTACACATGATGTCCTTTATGTTGAAGGATTGAAGCATAATATGCTTAAGTGTCAGCCAAATGTGTGACAATGGATATAATGTCACATTTGATGTAGAAGGATGTAAGATAAAGAGATATGGCATAATAGTTGTAGAAGGGAAAAGGACTGAGAGAAATATCTACAATCTTTTTGAAGTGAATAGAAATAGTTGCCTGATAGGAAATGTTGATGAGATTTGGTTGTGGCATAGGAGAATGGGTCATGTAAAATTTGATAACCCAATAAAATTAAGCTCAAATAATTGTGTAGGACACATGCCCAACATAACCAAACCTATAGATACTACTTGTAAGGAATGTCAACTAGGCAAGTAGAAAAGGCTCAAATTTTAGACAAAAAAGTATGTAACTACAAAGCCTTTACAATTAGTTTATACTAATATTTGTGGTCCTAATAAGATAAGAGGATCTAAAGGAGAGAGATACCTCATGTTGTTTATAAATTATTACTCAAGAATGACATGGGTAACCTTTTTGAAGGATAAGTCACAAGCCTTTGGGATATTCAATATTTTTAGAGCCATGGTAGAGAATGAGATTAGATGAAAAATTAAATGCTTAAGATCAGATAAGGTGGAAAATTCACCTCAAAAGATTTCATATAGTAGTGTGAGAAGCATGGGATCAAAAGGCACTACTCTAAAACAAGGACTCCATAAAAAAATAGAGTTGTTGAGAGAAATAATAGAACATTCAAGGAAATGGCCAGAAAAATGCTAAAGGAAGACAAGCTACTTGATGGATATTGGAGAGAAGAAGTCCAAACAATAGTATACATATTGGATAGAGTTCAACTAAGGATAAATAGTGACAAAAATATCTATGAGATATGGTATGGAAAACCTACCTCTATTAAGTACTTCATAGTGTTTGAAAGCAAATGCTACATCAAGAGAAAGGAGGACAAATTTGGAAGCTTTGAACCAAGATGTGATGAGGGAATATTTCTTGGTTATTCCACTCAAATCAAAGCCTATGTATGCTATAAGAAAAGGCTACATAATATAGTAGAGAGAATCAATGTCAAGGTTGAAGAAGGCATAAAACATGTTGAACCTAACAAGGAAATTAGTATTGAAGAAGAAAATAATGAAGTAGTTGAGGAAATAAATGAAAAGGAACCTCAAAGATTTATTCAAAAGGAACATCCTAAAGAGTATTAATTGACAATAAGAATGAAGGAGTTTAAACAAGGAGAAGATATACAATGAAAAAGAAGCAAGTAAGTTTTTCTCTAATGTTTGAAAAAGAACCTAAGAACTATGTTGAATCGAGTAAAGATGAGAATTGGCTTAAATCCATGGAAGAAGAACTAAATTAAATTGAAAAGAACAAAACTTGGTAGCTGGTTCCAAGACCCTCAAACAATAATGTGATAGGTACAAAATGGGTCTATAGAAATAAGCTCAATGAATATGGAGTTCTTATGAGGAATAAAGCATGATTGGTGTGCAAAGCATATGCACAAGCTGAAGGTATAGATTTTGAGAAAACATTTTCTCCATTTTCTAAATTGAAATCTATAATAATGTTTCTAGCATTCTCTATTTATAACAAGTTCAAAGTCTATCAAATGGATGTCAAGGTTGCTTTCTTGAATGGGAACCTAGAAGAGGAAGTCTACATAGAAAACCCTAAAGGTTTTCAATTTTTAGAGCAAGAAGATTATGTATGCAGACTACACAAGTCATTGTATGGTCTAAAATAGGCACCTAGGGCATGGTATTCAAGATTAGACCAGTACCTGTACCAACAAGGTTTCAATAAAATATGTGTAGATAACAATCTGTACTTCAAATTAAAAGGTGATCATATTTTTATTATTGTTGTTTATGTATATGACATCATCTTTAGTGGTAGTAATAGTAAAATGTGTAAATAATTTGCTACACAAATGTAAAGTGAATTTTAGATGTCTATGCTAGGATAACTTTCTTTCTTCCTTGGTCTACAAATAACACACACTGATGAAGGGATATTCATATCCCAAACCATGTATGCAAAGGAAATTCTCAATAAATTTGGAATGGAAGATAACAAACCAGTTAGTACTCCCATGATAACTAGATGCAAGCTAAGAAAAGAGGATGAGTCACTTGATGCAAATGAGAGAATGTATAGATCAATTATAGGTAGCTTATTATACCTAACCACATCAAGAATTTATATCATGCAAGAAGTTTTCATGGTTACAATATTTCAAGTTATTCCTAAAGAGTCACATGTCAATGCAGTGAAAAAGATCTTTAGATACATAAATAACACAATTGAATATGGCCTATGGTACCCTACAAGTGAAGATTTCACTTTTAAAGAATATATATATGTTGATTGGGTAGGAAGTGTAGATGATATAAGAAGTGCTAGTGGTGGTGCATTTCTCCTTAGAAACAAACTTGTTTCACGGTTGAGTTATAAACCAGACTTTGTTACTCTATATATAGCAGAAGTAAAATATGTAGTAGCAGTAACATATTGCACTCAAGTCATATGGATGAAGAAAACACTCAAGGACATCAAGATTGAGTACAAGTCACCTACTTCTATTCTTTGTGATAATTCAAGTGTTATAAATATATCAAAGAATCTAGTGATGCATTTTATAACCAAACACATATCAATAAGGTATCACTTCTTAAGAGAGAGGGTTGTAGATCAAGAGGTCACAATGGAATATGTGCCAACTAAGGACCAAATTGTAGACATATTCAAAAAACCTCTTCCAAATTATAAATGTTAGTATTTGAAATAGACTTTGGGAGTGGTGGATCCTACACCACATCACTAAATCCTAGTGATAGATCATGAGTCCAAGGGGAGTCTCATAGAAGCTTTATTAATCCCTAGAAGAATATATAAAGGAGACTAAGTGGTATGATGGTATTCATGGATTATCTAGGCTTAGATGACCTAGGGGGAGTTCCTCATATTGTGTTGAATCTTGATAGGTCCAAGGATCAGAACAGTCTTGATTTAAATTGGTAGATGTGAAAGGAGGATAAATTGCTTCACATGATTGGTAATAGATAAGTATATTGAATATTTTTTAAGTAGCTAAACACATGCATGAGTATATTGGTGATACCTTAATTAAGAGACCCTTTTTCATTAATGTCAAAGGGGGAGAAATAAAAATGATGGTGCTAAAATGTGTAATAAGTCTTTCTAAAAGTGTTTTGCCATCAATTACAAAGGAGGAGATTATTGGACCTAGTCATTGATATGCCAAGGATTGTCATTAATGTCAAATAAAGAATGAGATATTAAAGCATCAATGATAAATATGTTGAGTTAAATGAACATGTTACAGATAAATCATGGATCGGAGTGTGTACTTTGAATGTTTATGTAAATACAAGAACAATCATATGAATCCCTTTGCTCATGTAGTTATCTTGATAGATATGGCTAAGTATATAGGTTGATGATAATAGTATTTGAGTGTATGGTAGTTTTTGAAGGAAATGACCACACTATGATAATCATGTTTGTGCCTATTTTCTATGTTCTAAGTTTTAAGTCATGTGGATGAGTATATAAAATATTACAAATGCATAAGGTTGACTCTCAGTTAGAAGTTTACTAAGTTTCCATATTTAGTCTATTTTTTAACTTGGCATTTATTTTAAAAAAGTGTTTCGAGAGAATTATTTTAGGAAATTTATTTAAGTCTCTTTGGCCAAAAATCCTACAATAAATTTTTTGAGGAAATTGTCTTCAGTGAAAAATCCCACAATAAAAGTTTTGAGTAAATTGTCTTTGACCAAAAAGCCCGCAACAAAAGTTATGAGGATATTATCTTCAAACAAAAATCCTACAAAAAATTTTATGAAGGTCATGTTGAGAAGTTATGAAGGGTCATTTTCTATGAACTGAAGGTCACCTCTAATGTTCTAAAGGACATTTTGAGAAGCATTGAAGAGTACCTTGCAAAGTCATGAAGGGCACTTCCATAAAGATCAAAGAACACATTGTAAAGTTTAATAGGGCACCTTCATGAGTACTGAAGGGTTTAACTCATGGAATTAAATAAGTTTTTTTATTTTTATGTTGATTGGATATAGCCTAGACCTATTAGCTTGAGTTATAACTTAAGCCTTTGTTGTCATAGTAAAATCGACCCCTTGACCTAGCAATTACTGACTCAAGAGATCAATAGACTTAATATTTACTAAGTCGTATACTTTATATTATGTCTCATCTTGATCAATTTATAGTGCTTAATTATACAAATATGATCCAATAAAGTGTAGAGATGTCAAATTATCAAAAGGACCTTAAAGTTAATGCGCAAGTGACAAGTGTCATAATCACAGAGCTTAAACAGTAAATCAATGGAGTGATTTAAAGTCAAAAGGTCAATGATGAATGCAATATTGTTAAATGTTTCAATAGTAGGAATTGATAGAAATATGTAGAAGGCACGTGCTAATGCCAAGTGTCACATTCTCAAGAGCTAATCAGACATAAAGAATGAGCCTATCAGAAAATCTAACAGTGAGAAGAAGATCATATAAAGGAGATGCAATGGAGTGAGTGGACTCAAATGGAATAAACTACTCAAGTTTTATCAACACAGTAGTGAGTTAAAGACCAAACATGTTTGAGAATATTGATGTAACATAAGTGATCTAAAGACTCAAGAAGCAACGAGATGGATAAAGAGCTCAATGTTTAATGTCTATATAGAGATAAAGATCATGCATCTTTAGAGATCCAATGGCATGTATAATATTGGGTTAGGAAGATCAATGGATGCATTTTAAAGGTGATAAAGATAAAGTTAATAAGTATAAAAGGATCCAACAGAGAGCATGAGCCTATTAGATATTGATTGAATGAACATGTCATAAATTTGAGATATTTGAATAAAGACCATTAGATCATGGTGCCAAAGTTAAGATTAATAGTTGATATTTAAAGGTCTATTCATCCCAATGGTCAAACATTAGAACATGCAAAAACTTGTAGTTAATTTGTAAATCATGACATAGACAATGAGTTAGATCATTATGATCGATCTAATTCATTTAATTATGCATGTGCATCAAGAATAGAGCCTAATATTTGTTCACCCACTTCCTAATTTTAGCACCCACTTAGTCTATCAGATTCCACTATGGAGATACAACTCCAGATTATAGCATAGATTCATAAATGAATCTAGGTCTCTATTTTATGTTAAAAGTCTAATCTATAACTACTCAATATTTTCACACACTCTCTTCGTGCATTTATTCCTCTCTCTCTATAATTCTTTCTCTATGTCTAGATTTGTCTTTATATGACACACTTCATCTTTATCTTACTCTGCTCCTTTATGTCTCTATATTTTTTGTTCGACACACTTCATCAATAATAGCTCATCCTCTCTACACTTATACTCTTCTCAATATTCTCTCTACTTCTCTCTCAACTTGAATCTATTAAGTTTTATTAACAACAACTCCTACTCATGTCCTAGATTACATACTTATAACCAACTATTCTAGGGTTCCACACCTTCTGTGTGTTCACACTTGGACAATAAAACATCACACCAATCTTAGAATTTAGTTCATTATGACTTGAACAATTTTTTTCCTACATATTGAATTGCATCACCACTATGATTCCTAGTTTCATTACTATCTTTAGCAAATCTTAGGCTCTAGTCTTGATGCACATGCATAATTACATGAATTAGATCAAATCTTAGGCTCTAGTCTTAAATTGCATCACCACTGTGATTCCTAGTTTCATTACTATCTTGAGCAAACCTTAGGCTCTAGTGGCTTAAGATAGACTGAGTGGGTGCTCAGATTAGGGAGTGGGTGATTCTTTAGAGTTAAAGCTCTTAGGATTGGTGTCTCCTTAGGGTTAGTGTTCTTAAATGTGTAACTAGTGAGGCTTTCTAGTGAGGCTTTGAACTATGAGTATGGATTAGAATAGTAGATTCTAACAACTATTCTCACTATGGTTTTTCCTTTGGGTTTTCTATGTATAAATCTAGTGTAATGTGTATATGTGTTATTGATCTCTGCATATTTTATTGCATCTACATATATCTTTTAACCTATTCCAAAAGGTGTTAAAATACTAGTTTTAGTTAATATACTGATTCACCCCCCCCCTCTTAGTATATTATCATGTTCCAACATTATACAAGTTTTATCTTTATATGACTATTACATTGATCATGTATTGAGCTACTTAGAGTGATTATACATAAATTGTTTTTGTGTATAGTATTTAGATTCTTATATATTATGGATAGTGTACTTTGATATGGTTTGATGATTACATGGATTGGTTATGTAGATTATCATTTATTATTATATTTGTGTTTGATGCTAGTAATCGTTATATGATGAGATCATTCATTTTGTATTACCTTATGCGATGATTAATATGAGGGGAATTATGTGTTACATTGTGTCCTACATTGGATTTTATCTTATGTGATTATATGAGTGCATTGATTTTGTGTTGCAACATAATGCATCAATTATGGAAAATATATTGTAGTTTGTGTCATGACCATGTTTTGCCCATGTTGAGTTAGATTTGAGTCATGCATTGAGTGTTTTTTAACATCATGATCATGAAATTATGTGCATATGTGTGTATATATACAGGAATATTGAACTTGTGGTGTCATGATTCATAGTGAGCATTTTTCTACTTGTGTATAATTCCATGATTTCTATCATGCATATTCTATGTGGCCTACTACTAAGTGCCTCTATCTACAATGATCATTACTAGTATGATTACTACTACATTCCCACTTTCTATATCTATTTGAAATGACACTTATATACCGTGGGTCAATTTTTTTATGTGCATGACTAGTCAAAGTTTTATATGATAACATAATAATTTCATGTTAGTACATGATTTACATGCTTACATGTTTATATATAACATGTAACATATAACTCTTTTCTTCCAAGATGACTGATTCACAAGCTTTGCCCTTCACATCAAAAGGGGGAATATTAGTAGGATTATCATAAATATTTATGACTTGATAGATAGATAGACAATTTATATTTTGGGTAAGATTAAATTATTTAGATGAAATAAATTGGGTCATATTATGATTCAAACTAAGGCATATTGATAGATTCACACATATAAAGGGCATATGTGGGGCATCTTATAGGACTATGAGGAACATATGAAAAATTATATTACATGATGTGATATATTATATGGATTAGATTGAACATATTTATCAAGTTACATGGGTCAGATTTAATAAGCAATTACATTTATTAGATGGGATAGAGTGAAATACAAATTTATGGCATTATAAACTATTATCAATCAAATTTGAACCCTTTGGAAGGTATTTAAAGCCTTTCTTATTTGATGTAACATGGAAACACCTCAAGGTTAGGGATACCTTATTGAAGAGGTGAATCTCTAGGTTGAAGGGCTAGCTCCCCTTAATGAATCACTTAGGCTCAAATACTAATCTACCACTTACTAGGAAAAGGGAGAGCTACTCTAATGGGGTTAATGCACCAAATTTTATTTGGCCAATACCAACTAGATGCAATTTCACTTCAAACAAGATACTAAATTACACATGCCATTACTCCAAATCTGCCTCTCTACATCAATGTTTCTCATAAAGGTTGTGAAGAATGCTTGGGCTAGGGGGACAAGTCAAGAGGTCATGACTTGAAACTATTGAAAATATGACTCACTAAACACTTACACCTCACTTAGACACTTTAATAGGCCTAAAAAAATTATTTCATACTAAACATGAATGTTAAACATGGACAAACATGCCAAGGAAGCAAGACTATCACTTTGCAAGATTAACTAGTCAGACATGCATATTGAAACCATTCCATGAAAAAGGTAAACCTAGAATATTCTCATTGATAAATGGATTTAAATGGGTAGGTATTATTCATACCTAGGTGGAGGATACAAACTTATCCAATCAAGGTTCAATATATAGAGAAATTGAGAGTATAAGGAGAGAAGGGTGTAGGAGAGAATGACAAGTGTCTCATGAAAGAGAGTTAAAAAAAACAAAAGAGTTTAGAAATACCCAATTAGGTCTTCAATTACAAGTTTTGTTATCCTAAATATACTCTTCTAATCCAAGTGGAGTGGAAGTTTCAAACTTTGCTTGACACCTTGACTAACTCTCCAAAATGACCCTTTACCTTGGCTTGTGGAATGACAAGTGGTCTTATTGATTATTATGTCATGATTATTTACATATTTTATATGATCTTGACATATTTCAACTGATATTTTAAGGTTCCATTTGACATATCACTTCATTCTCTTGCTAAGTGTCTTGAATTCTCTTTATAATCTTGCTTACAAGTGTCAAAACTTGAGTTCATCTTCTCCAAATGGTTATCTATAAATGGATGATCTATAAAATCATATAATACTTGAATAAAAATCATTTTTAGGTCTCAAGGTACCCTCAATAATTTTTTTTGCACCAAAAGGCCTCATTTGGCCTCATTCCTTATAGCCCTAAAAATATGTAAACCTCCTTCTGTGGGGATGTAAATGGATGGTACTAACAAACTAAGGGAATATTTGAGGACCCATTATGTATTTTAAAACTATATTATAAGTGTTATTTCTTGAGAGCGAGTGGATGTATTTTTTATACCTTTATCTCTCCTCAATTAGGCCTTAATAAGGCCTCCTTGCCTAGAAGATTGATTATATACTCTATATCTCTCCCACATGTGTGAAACCATCCAAAATCATGTTATTAACTTTACTTATCCTATCACCAACCTCCCTATCAAATTTGAGGTTCTAAGACCCTATGGAAGTGTGAGAACCATGAAATGGCCTTGAAACCTCATTTTAGCCCTATTTGAGACTACGTTAAAAATGAGCTTTGTTTGATCACTTCTAGAATGTCTAGTATGGATTTTTGGGATTGAATAGGTGTAACACATCCCAAATGACATATTATAATAGTTATTGAGTTATCCATTTCACAAAACCCTATAAACACCTAAAACCTTGAAAAATAGTGCATTTATTATAATCTATAAAGCTACAAGTATAGAAAAAGTACACCTGGAGAATATAATTGGAGTCCTAAATAATTTCCAATAGGTTTTTTGGGAAACCTAGGTCATTTCATGAGGTTTAGAGGCTCAGTTCTCTTAATTGATCATTAAAGAGATTGTTGGCAACTTATGAGTGCTTCAAGGTCTCAAGGATGATTCATAAGGGATAGGCTCTGAATGAACATCCAAATACCATGAATCATGATTTTATATGGGTTTCCTATTATTCCCAATATCTTGAGAAACATTTCATCCTTTAATGGGAGATATGAGCATGTTTAGGAGACCTTCAAGCTAGCAGACTATGTTTGTGAGGTATAGAGAGAGATGAGGTCTATAGGTGTTGTTTTGTGTCTAATTTTCAATTGCCAATGACCTATATAGATATGATACATACACCATGACTTTTTTACTTGATTAACTTATCACATTTGTTCTCTAACCCTGCTATATACTTCATCAACTCATGCTAGGGTTATTGAACAAGTCAATACTAATGACCCTAGTTGACTATTTTTGACACTTTTCTCATATATTATAAGCTTTATGACCTCATAGATGCATTTTTGATGCCTTTATAACCTACTTAGGGTCATAAGGTTCTCATCTCAATTAAAAATAACCACCTTCTCATGACTATCCTTGTAGGTCTATGTATGTAATAAAGCTTATCCTATTAAGCCTAAATAGGAATTCAATGTTTTTGCCGCTTACCAAGTTTAAGGATATTTTAGAGCTATAATATCACAATGAAACTACCATAAAGTGTTATAACTTTCCTCATACTTCTCACAGACCCTAACTCTCTCAAAAGACATAAAAATGAGGGTAGTCAAACTTGTAGATGTCCATTTGACTATGTATGCAGGGGTTTGAATGAATTTTGTTTGGTCATATTATTCTCTAACCTTTATCTTATTTTCCTAAACCTCATTGTTTTACTCACCTAGACATTCTCTTTAATTACACCTCAATATTTATTCATGTACTATGCCTTCTCTGTATGTTGAAATTGGCCTACTCTTGACTATAATTTGTAGGTGTTCATTAGAGAAGTTTGAGTGTATGTAAGAGATTTATAACTTCCATTTCCAATACTTGAACCTCTCAATTAATCTATCACACTATTGGTATTTTTTAACCTCCTTCAACTTTCCCAAAACACTACTTCACAAACACACATTATTCAATATCAACTTCTCAAAAGTTGGTTATACATGATCATTAAGAAAGTGTCTGATCATATGGTATTGAGCTTGGATTTCTCAACTCCACCATGACACCTTAATAGTATCCAACCTCTTTTTAATATCTTTCTCATTTTATAAAATTTTCATTGAATTTTCATATCATTTATGTAGACATCTAAATTTGGCCACCAATGACCTCCAATTAGGCTTTTGACCAATTTCCACCTAAAATGCATAATTTGGCCTAAAAACATTAAAACATGCTAAATGATGTGAAACTAACATATTAAAGTGCTTATTTTGGATAGAGTAACATTAAATGAGGTAATGCAATTTATGGGCCAGCTAATTTTGATCATATCATTTTGAGTCAAAATGCTAATTTTGCACCTAGGTACTCTGGATTGCTCTTTTCTATCAAATATATTACATAAGGCACATGCCTTTAATATTTTTTGTTGGTAACATCCTAAATGGGATAATGGTTCTAATGCATCTGACATCACATCCTAATTCCAATCTAGTCAAAGTTTGGACCAATAATAAGGCATTCTGATCAATTTGAGTAATTTGTGCACAAAGTGCTTAATCATGCTTAAGAGCTAATAAAACCAAATTAGAGCCTAATTAATAATTATATGGAAACTTGTTGAATACTTTTTTTTAAAATGAATATTGAATATCTACATCATTAAGTGACCTAATTTCTTGGGAAGACATCCCTAGGATATAAATATTATGATTCATGCCTCATCAATGCCCTCCATGCCTCTTAATTTTCCCTCTATCCCAAATAATTGCTGATCCTACTTATTAATTTTAATTTCAAATTTGGATTAATCCTTAGCCACACATCTCAATATTAATATGGATGGTTTATGTTTATTCTAGCCATTTTCCAAAATCTATAAATAGGGAGGCCATGAACATTATTTCTAAGCTATTTTAGTGCAAAGTTATTATGCTCAAATATATTCAAAATGTCTTGATAATGCAAATTTACCATGCCAAATTGATTCCAAGCTAAAGGTGCTAAGATGAGGTGAAGGATAGTTAAGCTCCATTGTAACAAACTTCATGAGCACAAGTTGAGTAAGCCACTACAAAATCATTTGGAGCATCCAAGGAAGGTGAAGGATTCTTAATTTTTCCTTATTTTTTAGTTTTGTTTGTCATTTTTTTTGTTATTAAGCTCACCCTAGGAATTAGGCATGAAGTTGTTAGTTTATTGTGTTGTTTGTTAATTTTCTTTGTTCATTTTGTCACTAACACAATACTAATCTCCTCTTCTTAGTCAAATTCCTAGTTTACATAATTTCATGCCCAATGGGATGAGAAAAGATTCACAAAATTGATCACAATACTCCCTAAATCAATCACTAACCTTTGTTATGTATAATATTGAAGTGGGAGGCTTAAAACAGTGAAAAAATTAAGTAAAACATGTTTTTCCATAAGTGGCGAGTTTGACTAGACATAGTCACGAGATTGTCCTACAACTCATGGTATTGTGCGTAGCCATTTTTATTTTTGAACTAAATTTGTGTTTTTTTTGTGTGTAGGGTTAACAATACCACTAATTTATAATTCATAAGATTTATCTACAACTCATAGGGTTGTTTAACTGAGTCACATTATTGTCTAACCACTAGCAGTTAAGCGATAATACTGTAGCTTTTAAAGTGGCAAGATTGTCTTGCTACTAGCGAGATCATCAAACCAAGTCATAGTATTATGACCAAACCACCTACAATTTAAAATACCACAAATTTTAAATTTATGGGATTATCCTATAAGTAGTGGCCTTGTCATTCAGAGTGATGGTATTATGACTAAATAGTTAGTGGTTAGTTACAATAACATAACTCTTAAAGTTATGTGTTTGTCTTGCAAGTAGTGGTATTTCACCATTGTGTCAAAATTGAGACTTCATTTTTCAAATTTAATTGTTTCAAACTTAAATTAGCTTCAAGGCTAAAGGACATGCTAACATTTTTCTTGCAGGATGAACTTGGAAAATTGCTAAAACATGTTTAAATCATCTTTTGTATGCTTTAAAATGAACAAGGAACATTATTTTGTTGCTTAATGTAACATTTATGTGCTTTAGTAATTTTTTGTCATTAGTTTTAAAAGTTTACAATTTTAAGACTAAGGGGTCAAATGAACACCACCAAATCTTTCATTTGGGCTTAAAATTGAACACACTTGTCAATTTTTTTTCATTATTTCAATTAGCACTTTGTTTTCACAAAATATAAGGAATAGAAAGAACACCATCTAAATCACTCTCAAAAAACTTGTAAAAGTATTGGGTGACCTTGACAATGACCCTAAAGTCTTTCTATTTTATTCTTTCTTTATTTTCATGTAAACTTGGCTTGTGAGGAGGACATCATTACTTCCCACAAGTTCTTTAGGGAAGCTTTAACCCAGGGTTTAATCTCCCAGCATTGACTTTATTTGGCTTCATATTAGATTTTTACATTGGATTTAGTGGCACTTTGGACATTGCACTACACTAAACAAAAAACAATATGTAGTGGTTGCAAAAAAGACTAGACCTTTTTGTAATAATCCAAGTGATATGGACCCAAAATCCATCCTTTTCTTTTGCATTATTTGACATGAAAGTCATTGTGCAATTCATTCCCATAGAATGTTTGGAAACTTTTATATCTTAGACAAATACCCACTTGATATGGAAGTGTTGTTGGTGCAAGGTGTGCCTCAAGGCCCATATCGTAATACTATCATTTGAGAGGTGGCGTGTGTTGTCCCCCAAAAATATCAGTCATTTTTTGGACAACATTTGAACTATTTTGAACTATTTTGGTCCCACATGGCCAAAATTATCTCTTCCCTTCCCAAAAATTGTTTTGTGCATTCAAATTCTCCATTTTTCAAGCTTTTTCAGATTTCTACAGACTCTGTAGGTTTAAATATACGGACTCTGTAGATATGTTTCTACAAACTCAACATGCTTGAAATCAGTAGGTTTAACAAGTTCAAAGGATTATACAGGTGAGTTCAATCAAAAGAACAAGTTTCCAACACTTAGTCATTTTTATGATTGGTTCAATGCCTTGGTTCAACCAAAATATTTCATCGGCAAGATTCTATGCAGTGTTTGAACCATTGAACCTTGAACCATTTTGGTTCAACAAGCTCAATGAATTCAAAGGTTCAACATCATCAACAAGAGTTAAGCGCATTTATCAAGGTTCAAAGTTCAATTTCTTTAAGGTTCAATGCATTCAAAACACTTATCAAAGAGAAGAAGGCTTGAACCATTAAACCGTTGAATCATTGAACCAATTTGGTTCATAGGTTCAACAGGTTCAAAGGTTCAATGTGGTTTGCTTCAATGTGGTTTGGTTCAATACAGTTGGTTCAAGCGGTCAATTGAACGAGTGGAACAAAAGATTGAACCATTGAACCGTTAAACCAAAGTTGGTTCAAGTAGTCAGTTCAAGCAGCTAAGGAAAGGAAAAAGCTTGATAACGGAAGCTGCTAGGTGTCATCTATTAGACACATTATAATTCATCTCTTAAAAGTAGCAGAATGTGCCACGTGTCCCTTACAAAACTCGATAGAAGCCACCAAGTGTCAACCTCCATATATTCTTCCTTTTGTTTTGATATTAAGTAAGAAATATGGTGGGCCCTGGGTAAGTTGCTAAAGTAACCAGAATGTGACACATCCTTTCATCCATAGTTTCTCCTAAACATCTCTCAGTGTGCACAGAAGGTGCCAAGTGGAAATGGCAAAAGGTTTCAATATTTTTATCTAAAAATCAATGAAATATGCCACGTGTCATCTTCCATAGGGCTTTCTAAAGGTAGCTAGAGTGTAGTAGAGACTACCACGTGTCATCTTCCATAAGACACTAATATGAGTCCCTAGGTTTTTTTGAAGGCAGTAAAAGCATGGTGGAAGCTGACAAGTGTCAACATCCAAGTGAATCTAAAATGAGTCCCAAATGTTTCTATAGTATAGCCAAAACTTATCAGAGACTGCCACGTGTCTTCTTCTATAGGACTTTCAAAAATATTTCTAAAGCTTCTATAGACAAATGGAAGCTACCACGTGTCCCGTTATGACTTAGTAGAGCAAGACAAGTGTCTGCATCTATGTTTCAAGTTTCTTACCAATTTCTAAGCTTTTCCTAAGCCTCTCTCAGAGTCTAGTGGATACTATCGAGTGTCCTAGTCTGTTTCACAGTGGAATGTACCATGTGTCAATTACAAGTTCAGTGATCAGTCAAAGAGATAGCCTGAGATCTTAGAAAAGGGACAAAACATAGCCAGAAAAGGAGGAAAAATGAAGAAGGACAAAAAATATCTATGCATGGGATATGTTTCTAGAAGGTGAAGTAGTCCACCAGCTAGACATTAGAGAACATGAACATTCAATGTCATGACCCATTTCTTTGCATTGAGAAAAGCAAATGGGCAACTACGCTCGATTCCAGCATATCTTCTTGATAGAATTTAAAATGTATTGAATGCAACATGATGTGTTACTACTCCCAAGTCTTTTTTGGAGAGATATATATTGGAGTCTCTCATAATTGTTTTAGAGGGATATTTTTGTTATCAGAAACTAATTTTTGCCCAAATTAAAAGGCATTACTGAAACTTTGAGCTCATACTATTGATCATATTTTGTTATTGGAATAAGAAAGCAAGTGAATTTTTAGACTTTATGTTGTAATAGCTTGGTTGTTGGAATTTTTTTTCTTATGTCTATTTCCTTAATATGATTTTTGTCCCTTTAATTAAATAAGCAGAATTAGTGAAAGTAGTCAGGAAGGTGTCCTGAAGTTAATTGTAGAGAGACTTTGTGCCCAAACAATTGTCTTTAGTGTGTTTTTCTTTTCTACTCCTATGTAAAGGATCTTGGGATGACTTTGTGCCCTCATTATCCTTCATATCTCACTCTTTGGAAGTTGAGGTGGAGACTTTGTGCTACATTTCATCCTATTGTATTAATATGCCCTTGGTTACCTATTGCAATTACTACCAGGAAGATTTTTGTTGTTTTATGAATAGTACTTTTGAAAGAAGATGAGTGTTTTCTATCATTACTTCTAAGATTTCTCCCTTGATCCTTGAACATCATCTCTGAAAAAAAAAGAGATGGATGGTGTTGTCCTACCCCAAGTGTTATTTTCAGCATAAATGTATAGTATATAGCTCCTCATATTTAATAGGGAACCTCCCCTTGATGAGAGGAGAGATTAGTCTCCTTTTGATGTGGTAAACCTACACATCTGGCTAACCAATCTCCCTATGCTGTGGTGAACAGAATTATTTTGCCTATCAGTTAGCTGAGTGATAAAATATTCACCCAATAATTTTTGGTGACTTCACTAGGGAATTACATGCAATCTAAAGCCTTAAGTTTTAGATTAAAGCAGTCCCTGTGCTTATCCATTATAGACTATGGTGACTCCATTTTTTGTCTTACCCATTATCATTATATCCTTACCATCTCCCTCCACCTCTATGTCAATTGGGATAGAATGCGTAGTTTGAAGCCTCAATCTTCAAGCTAAAGTAGGACCAGTTATTTCCCATTTTTATTTTACAATCTGGAAAATCCATGCTATACGTGAAGCCAAAGGGCTAAAGGTATTGTCAACCCTATATTTGAGTTGGTACAGCAAAGTAATTCTTATTTGTTTTCTTCACCATTTCACCTCCAATGAACCAAGAGCTTTCCTCCTACTAAAGTCAAGTCTCCATTACCGGGCAAAGCATCCATTTCTACTATTATTAAAACTTTGTCAATACTTACCCCTCTGAGATTTGTTATTCCACCTTTTCATAGTCATAAAATGGTAGTTTGAGGTCCTTGGGGTAACTCTTTTGGCACACTCAATTTAACTCCACTGCATGAACTTCCGTGTAACTCAAGAAAGAATTTCCCCAAATTCTATGGTGATGGTAAGGTTCATCCTGACGAACATATTGCAGTCTTCAGTATAACCTATGGTGTAATAGGAATGGAATTTGAAGATGTGGTAGTCAGGCTTTTCATAAAAACATTACAAGGTGCTACTATAGACTGGTTCTACCATCTGCAAGCTTAGTCAGTGACTGACTAGAACACCCTCAAATCCAAGTTTGAAGCCAGATTCAAACCTGTAGAAGATGCACATGCCCTTCTGACCTAGCTCACACAGATGAAGGAGAACTAATGAGGGATTTCATAGCCAAGTTAGACAAATTGAGGAACATGATTCCTGTTATTACTCATCCAACACCTGAGAATCTCAAATGTTTCTTCATCAACTCTCAGCTGCCTGAAGTAAGTTTTTTGTTGAGACGTGTTGGCCAAATAGACCTTACTACAGCTTAGGATTTGGCCACTGAGGTGGAAGATGACCTTATCTTGGTAGGAAAGATAAGGAGAGATATAAACAGAGGTAAATCCTCTTCATCTTCTAAATATCCATCTATAGGTACCACTAATCCAATGGTGTAGAAGCTAGAAAATGAGTTGCTAGCTCTCAAGAAGCAAATGGCACAAGGGATATCTTCAGCCCCTTCATACAGAGATATGCCAAGAAGGACATTCCCTAATCAGTCATACCAAGGAAATACTGCCAAAAATCAAGGATAGCCAAATTGTCTTCCTTCCCCACAGGGGAAACTTGCCATTGAAGCACCCCAACCAATTCAGCAGTTGGATATCTTGAAATAGAATCTAATTTCTCTTTCTAGCTTAAATTGAATCAATAAAATGATGTTGATATTCTTGCAGAAGTCAAGAACAATTAGCTAGTGACTCCAACATTAGTTTCTTGAATTATCAGGATGAACCCAGAAGTGAAGGTAAAGCAGATGAGGGATCATATGATGTATTCACTTGGTCCCAGAACCAGTCAGCCCAGCAAGCTGATAAAGGAAAAATAGGGGAAAGTTCTCAACTTGCAATCTCAATTGCCAAATGAGGAACTTCTCTGCCTTTCCAACCAAAGGACCTAGTGAGTAATAAAAAGGTAAGTACATCAAGCATTCCTCCATCTTTAACTTCAATTCCATATACTAGCTCTTTCCCTCCTAAAAACTAGAAAAATGAACTACCTTCCCCTCTTCTTAATCCATTTCAGTCATTTGACATAATCGATCATGTCAAGAAGACCAAAATTCAAATGTCTAAATTTGAATTCTTATAAGCCAATCCTGAGCAGTTGGACAGGTTGGTGGAGTGTGTGAAGAATAAAGCTGCCCCTACAAGACAAGAGATTAGGAAGGTAACTCATGATTCCCCAAGGAACATGCCCATTCCAAACAATCTTGTCATTACTCCTCTAGCTGCCCCTAAGAAAATAGAGCCTTTTTATGTTTCCCTAGTGATAAATGGTCACAAACTGAGTAATTGCATCATTAATTCTAGAGATTTAGACAATGTCATTCTTGTTAATGTGGTAGAATCTCTTAGACTCACCCTGACCAAAACCTTTGGGAGATGTTTCTCCATGGAGAACAAACAAGTACCTCTACTAGGACAAATCAAGGATGCCCAATTTTCATTTACAACATTCTTAGACAAAAGAATTAAGATGATAGTCCTAGTGGCCAATGTTCCAGCCTCATATGGCATTCTTCTGCGATGAAATTTCTGCAAGAATGTTGGTGGAGAACTGAGCATGGACCTATCTGAAGTGAGGATTCCTGTTAAAGGTGTTATGCAAAGGCTACTCCCTAAAAAGGAAGCAAAATACATGGTCACTCAAACATCAACACCAAAAGCTCAAATTCTGTTTGAGTCTTTAGGCATGGGTAATTACTTTTTATCCATAGAATAAGTTCATGAGGTGTTTGATGAAGTCCCTAAATGTGATCCAGGGTTTGACTCAGACCATACATCAAAAAAATTGGTAGGTTGCAATATAAATGGAGAAGGATCTTCCCTCTCTAATAAAGAAAAATCTAAATAAAAATCAGTGTCCAATGAGGTATGGATTCTAGAATTCGATGGCAGCTGCTCCTCTACCAGCTCAGGAGCTGGGATTGTGTTGATATCTCCTCAAGGAGATATTTTCCCTCACGCATATAAGTTACAGTTTAGCAATACCAACAACACAGCTAAGTATGAATCTCTATTTCTTGGATTGAAGGTTGTTAGAGATAAAGGCATCAAACTCCTTCATGCCAAAGGATATGCTGAATTGGTGGCTTGTCAGGTAAATAACCTATATCAAACCAAAAACAAGAGATTGCACCATTATCAAAACCAGTCTGGGATCAAATTGAAAGCTTTGATGCTTTCAACATCTCTGCCATATCCAAAGAAGTCAATGACCAAGCTGATGCACTCATTGTTTTAGGAGCTCTTTTAGCTCCTCACTCAGACTTTAAAGAAGATAAATACACCATCAAGCTGGTCTTCTAACCAAGCATACCTGATACTGCCAGTCATTAGTAGGTGTTTAACAATGACAACCAAATCATCACCTTTTTGGAATAAAGAGACAGCTTCAAATAGTTGCACTTTGAAGGCAGTAATCCTCAAAAACTTGAATCAACTCCTAAAATGAACATAGATGCAGGGGAAGAATTCTTGCAACTCAAAGGGAATAAAATTCCCAAAGGTCTAGTTTCCCTCAAAAAGTTGTTTGACAAACATGACAGATTTATCAAATAGCAAAAAATGGATTCAAGCTCCTCCCAAGGGTTTGATTAGATAAATTTGAGTACCAAAGAAGATCCCAAGATGGTTAACATTGGTAAATGTTTCACTCCCAAAGAGAGGTTCAAGTTTACTACTTTGCTTAGCAAATACATGGACAACTTAGCATACTCCTATGATGACCTAAAATCTCTCAGGCTTGATGAAATCTGCCATAACATTCCTCTCAAGGCTGACTTAGTACCTTGCAATAAAAAATCTAGGTAGTACAATATGAAGATATTAGGTACTATTCTATCTAAAATACAAAAAATGTTAAATTCTAGAATCATTTTTCCAAACCATCATTCCACATGGATTGCCAACATAGTCCCTGTGAGGAAGAAGAATGGCAAAATTTGCATATGTGTAGATTTGAGGAATCTAAATCAGTCATCTTTAAAAGGTAACTATCCTTTGCCCATCATGGATCAAGTGTTACAGACAATGACCGGCTCAAAGATGTTATCAATGCTATATGGCTTCTCAAGATACAATCAAGTTGAAGTTAGTGAAGTAGATCAACACAAGACTACCTTCACCATACCTTGGGGCACATTTACATATAGAAGGATGCCTTTTAACTTGATAAATGCTAGCACCACCTTTCAAAGAGCAATGGACCTTGATTTCAAATATGAGATAGTAAGTTCATTGTAGTTTATCTTGATGACTTGACCATCTTTCATAAGCATCACCCAGATCATATATGCCACTTGCAACAAGTGTTGGAGTGCTATCACTAGAATGGTATTTCCTTAAACCCCAAGAAGTCTATTTTTGGAGTAACAGAGAGGAAACTTCTCAGACACATTGTGTCCAAAGAAGGCATAAAGATGGACTTAGACAGAGTCAAGTCTATCCAAGAGCTTACCTTGCCTACAAGTAAGACTGTTGTTCACTCTTTCTTTAGAAAGGTGAATTTCTTATGGAGGTTCATCCCCAAGTTTGCTAAGAAGACACGACACATTGTGAACATGATGAAGCAAAAGGCCACCTTTAGCTAGACTGAAGAAGGCAAGTCAACATTTGAGGATATCAAGACTACCATTACCCACACCCTAATTTTGGTTTGTCTAAATTACAACAAAGAATTCATTATATATAGTTATGCTTCTGAACACACGCTTTTAGCAATTTTGGTTCAATAGAATAAAGAAGGTATGGAATATCTTATTTCTTTCATGAGCTATCCTCTCAAAGCTCATGAGCTAAAGTACTCAAACATGGAGAAGCATGCTTATGCAGTGGTGAAGGTAGTCAAACATTTCTGCTTCTACATCTTGAATTCTCATACTACTGCCTTGGTTCCTGATACCATGATCAAATCCATACTAACACAGCAGGAGTTTGGGATGAAAAGAGGTAATTAGATTACAAAGATCTAAGAATTTGATTTAGTTATCAAGCCAATAAATATGGTATGAGGAAAAGGCCTATACCAATTAATTGATAATAATAAACCAGTAGAAATAGAGCATGAAGACGCAGAGGTGGAAGACACACCAATAGTCCTCTTTGTCTCCACCACAAATGAGTGGTATTTAGGTATTGCTCATTTCCTTACTTATGGTGAGTGTCCTACTCACCTATCTTATAAAGAAAAGAGGAGGACTATCAAGTTGAAATCTATCAATTTTATCATTTGGGACAATGGCCTATACAAGAGGAGCCTTGATGGAGTGTTACTTCGTTATGTGGATAAGGAGCAGCAAAGCCAACATTTGAAATCTTTCCACAATCTAGCCTGTGGAGGACATTTTTTTGCTCCTGTAAATACCCACAAGATTATGTGAGCCAAGTATTATTGGCCTACTCTTTTTCAAGATGCATACAAGTGGGTAAGAAAATGTGAACTGTGTCAGTAATTTGTTGGAAGACCCAAGTTAGATGCCCTGCCTCTCAAACTAGTGATCATAGAAGAACCATTCTAGTAATGGGGAATTGATTTTATTAGAGCTATAAACCCATCTTCAAGTGTTAGACATGATTATGTCCTTACAGTAACTGACTACTTCACCAAATGGGTAGAAGCTATCCCAACCAAGCATGCCACTTCAGAAGTAGTGTGCAATTTCCTCAAGGAGAATATCATTTCCAGGTTTGGGGTCCCAACCAGGATTGTCACAGACAATGTAGCTTGTTTCACTTCCTAGGAGATTAATCAATTCCATTTTTATTATGGGATCACCCTCTCTCACTCTTTTGATTACTTTCCACAAGGGAATGGACAAGCTGAATCAAGTAACAAGAACCTGATGACTATCATCAAAAAGCTAGTGGATGACAACCAAAGGACATGGCATAAAGCATTGGTTGATGCTTTGTGGGTAGATAGAATTACACCAAAAAGGGAAATTGGCATATCTCCTTTCCAACTTGTTTATGGTATCAATGCTGAGATGCCAATCACCTTGGAATTTCTAGCATTAAAATTGGCCAAGGTAATTGAAGATCAGACATATGAAAGCCCCCTTGATAAGAGGATCATGTGCTTGACTAAGCTGGATGAGCATAAAATTATGATGGTGGACCGAATTACTGCCCATCAAAGTCTGGTGAAGAAACTCTTTAACCAGAAGGCAAAAAACCATGATTTCTAGGTTGGAGATCAAGTCCTGCTGTGGGACAAGAGAAGAGAACCAAAAGGGATGCATGAGAAATTTGACTCCCTTTGGAGGGGCCTATTTACTATTCATCAGCTCAATGGTGAAAATAGTTTCTTTCTAAAATATCTAGATGGTATGCCCTTTTCATTGCCTCACAGTGGGAAATATCTAAAACACTTAAATTTGTGAAGTATCAGATAAGATCAACATGTATAATATGTATATTTGTATAGCCTTTAGTCCTATTTTTGTGCTTTTGTTTTTATTTTTGTCACCTTTCTTTTTGGATAGCATGACTCCATATCCCAATGGCACACTTTAAGGAACTAGAGATTCTAGTTTCTACTCCCCTCAGCTGTTCCAAGTTTTCAACTGAAGGAATTTCCTTAACTGGAGCCAGCTATTCTCCCCCAAAAATATCAGTCATTTTTTAGACAACATTTGAACTATTTTGGTCCCACATGGCCAAAATTATCTCTTCCCTTCCCAAAAATTTTTCTATGCATTTAAATTCTCCATTTTCAAGCTTTTTTAGATTTCTACGGACTCTGTAGGTTTAAATCTACGGACTCTATAGATATGTTTCTACGAACTCAACATGCTTAAAATCAACAAGTTCAATAGGTTCAAAGTCTTCTAAAAGTGAGTTCAATCAAAATAACAAGTTTCCAACACTTAGTCATTGTCAAGATTGGTTTAATGCCTTGGTTCAACCAAAAGAGTTCATCAATAAGCTTCTATGCAGTGTTTGAACCATTGAACCTTGAACCATTTTGGTTCAACAGGTTCAATGGGTTCAAAGGTTCAATGTCATCAACAAGAGTTAAGTGAATTTGTCAAGGTTCAAAGTTCAATCACTTCAAGGTTCAACACATTCAAAACACTTATCAAAGAGAAGAAGGCTTGAACCATTGAACTGTTGAACCATTGAACCACTTTGGTTCAAAGGTTCAATGTGGTTTGCTTCAACATAGTTTGGTTCAATGCAGTTGGTTCAAGAGGTCAATTGAACGAGTGGAACAAAATATTTAACCGTTGAACCATTGAACCAAAGTTGGTTCAAGTGGTTGGTTCAGGTGGCTAACGAAAGGAAAAAACCTGAGAGTGGAAGCTACCAGGTGTTGTCTGCTGAACACATTATAATTCATCTCTAAAAAGTAGTGGAATGTGCAACATGTCCCTTGAAAAACTCGATGGAAGCCACCAAGTTTCAACCTCCATAGTTTCTTCCTTTTGTTTCAATATTAAGTAAGAACTATGGTGGGCCCCAGGTAAGTTACTAAAGTAAGCAAAATGCAACACGTGTCTGCATCTGAAGTTTCTCCTAAGCATTTCTCAGTGTGCACAAAAGGTGTTAAGTGGCAATGGTGAAAATTTTTAATATGTTTCTCTAAAAATCAGTGGAAGCCACCATGTGTCATCTTCTGTAGGACTTTCTAAAGGTAGCTAGAGCACAGCGGAAACTCCCATGTGTCATCTTCCACAAGAAACTAATATGAGTCCTTAGGATTTTCTGAAGGTAGATAAAGCACGGTAGAAGTTGACAAGTGTCAGTATCTGAGTGAATCTAAAATGAGTCCCGAATGTTTCTATACTATAGCCAAAACTCAGCGGAGACTACCACATGTCTTCTTTTGCAGGACTTTCAAAATTATTTCTAAAGCTTCTATAGACAAATGGAAGCTGCCATTTGTCTCTGCCTGTTTAAAAGTGGAAGCTGCCATGTGTCCCATTATGACTCAATAGAGCATGACAAGTGTCTACATCCATTTTTTAAGTTTTTTACCAATTACTAATATTCTCCTAAGCCTCTCTTAGATTCCAATGAATACTATCGAGTTTCCTGGTCTGTTTCACAGTGGAATGTGCCACATGTCAATTGCAAGTTTAGCGACTGGCCAAAGAGATAGCTTGAGATCTCATAAAAGGGACAAAACACAACCAAAAAAGGAGGAAGGATGAAGAAGGACTAGAAATATCCATGCATGGGATATATTTCTAGAAGGTGAAGCAGTCCACCAGTTGGACATTGGAGAACATGAACATTCAATGGCATGACCCATTTCTCTGCATTGAGAAAAGCAAATGGGCAATTATGCCCGATTCCAGCATATCTTCTTGATAGAATTTAAAATGTATTGAATGCAACATGATGTGTTACTACTCCTAAGTCTTTCTTAGAGAGCTATATATTGTACTCTCTCTTCATTGTTTTAGAGGGATCTTTTTATTATCAAAAACTAATTTTTGCCCAAATTGAAAGGCATTACTGAGACTTTGAGCTCAGACTGTTGATCATATTTTGTTATTGGAATAAGAAAGCAAGTGACTTTTCAGACTTTGTGCTATAATAACTTGGTTGTTGGAGAAATTTTTCTTATGTCTATTTCCTTAATATGATTTATGTCCCTATAATTAAATAAGCAAAATTAGTGAAATTAGTCAGGAAGGTGTCCTAAAGTCAATTGTAGAGAGACTTTATGCCCACACAATTGCCTTTAGTGTGTTTGTCTTTTCTATTCTTGTGTAAAGGATCTTGGGATGACTTTGTGCCCTAATTATCCTTTGTATCTCACTCTTTGGCAATTGAGGTGGAGACTTTGTGCTACATTTCATCCTACTATGTTATTATGCCCTTGGTTACATGTTGCAATTACTAACAGGAAGATTCTTGTTGTTTGATGAATAGTAATTCTGAAAGAAGAGGAGTGCTTTCTGTCATTACTTCTAAGATTTCTCCCTTGATCCTTGAACATCATCTCTGAAAAAAGAGAGATGGATGGTGTTGTCCTACCCCAAGTGTTATTTTCAGCATAAATGTATATTATATATCTCCTCATATTTAATAGGGAACCTCCCCTTGATGAGAGGAGAGATTAGTCTCCTTTTGATATGGTAAACTTGCACATCTGGCTGACCAATCTCCCTATGCTATGGTGAATAGAACTATTTTGCCTATCAGTTAGCTAAGTGACAAAATATTCACCTAATAGGGTGTAAAATCCCTACTATATAATGTGCATTTACTTTTGGATGAACACTTAAAATCCTCTCAAATGACATATATTGATGGATTCCAATAATACCAAGAAACCTTGTCAGTCTAGGATCTAAGAGTGATTAATTGGTTAGTTTTATCCTAGATTAAAGTCTTGTTTATAGTCAAAACTTAGTGTAAACAAATGATGCAAACCAAACACATGGTCCCCAATTTTGTTTGAATAAGGAGGTGTTATGCTACCCATGTGTATCATCAATTTACCTTGTTCAAAGTTCATCAAAACTTAGAGTCATATCATTCACTTTGGTGTAGTTATGATGCCCAATTGAGTCTAGACCTTTTTGAAATTTTGTTAAATTCCTTCATTGATAATTCACATTTGAAATTGAACCTTTCTAAATTCTAAAAGTTGGTGTGCTAAGATGGGTTTGTCATTTACATGTTAAACTTGTTTTAACTTGCATTCAATATCCAATTTGGGTTCAAGGCCATTTAAGAATCATGATCGTTATCACCAATTGATATACTTAAGTCATTTTGTGCTAAACACTTTCACTTTGAGTCTATGCACCACAACATTTTGAGTCAATAAAGGTAGTGTTATGTTGTCAAATTTATGAGAAATTATCTTTGCCTTAGAAAGTTTTTTAAATAAGAATTTTGTTACATCTTTTGGGTAGTCGAGCACTATTATGCTGCCCAAAACATTTCAAATATTATTTCATAGGCCCTCTTGCATTGAGTTCAAATTTGTTCCTATATTTTCAAGCCAATTCGAGTATACCTTTTGTGAACCTTTGTCTAGCATAGTTACGTTGTTCACTTTTTTTCTAGATTATTTGTCAAAAGAACCAAGTTTTATCCCATCATTTTCAAGAAAACAAACTATCTCTAAAGTACCTTTTATTTCATACCTTATACCTATTTGATTGAGTCCATGTCCAAGAATCAAATGCCTAGTGTTTGTTAGAAGTGTTTAAAATCTGTTAGATTAAAACATTCATCTATTTCAAAGTCTAGCTTTTGGTGTCATTTGGCTAAGAGTCATATGCCTTGTTTGAGCCTAGCTTTTGATGCCATGTTTGGCCAAAAGACCTAGAAACTTTTACTTTTCCTAGACTAGAATAATTTGAAACACTTCAACCTTAGAGTTTGGCATTTTGATTTTTGGGTTCATTTATTTAATTTTTTGTTTTAAGATGTATAACATTAGACACTTAATGTTAGCTTGTGTTATCACAAATCTTTGCATAAACCTTTTGATCTTTTTGATGAATCTAGACCAAGTTTGAACATCACCTTTTAGACATTGTCTTTTTAGAGTTTTTATAACTCTTTAAACTTTATTTCAAAACATTTACTATGGATCCCAACATGTATTCCTACACTCATAGTGGACTCATGTATAATTCAGGGATTAGTAATGTGGTTGTGTAGGAAGAAATGGTGTAAGACCCCTACACAGATAATATTTATTATGATATGGATCTTTATCCCTCTTATAATACTCAATTAGGGGCACAAAGCCAAGATCCATTGGCTAACTATTTGGTTAATACACCACCTTATTCAGAACAAGACCAAGAACAAACTGCATAATACCTAGCTACAATACCCATAGCTGATAAACTTATTATTCAACAATCATGTTACACTAATATGCCTTCCACTTATGATCCATTTTTATTTGAGCATCGTTTATTGGAGAACAAAGATGAGATTTTGGTTAGAGCCATAGAGTTAGGGGCCAAGTTTCTAGTAGACTTCTCTCATGAAAATTTATCAATCCTAGTAAGAATGCCCCATAATATAATTTATGATCAATAGGCTTCTTCTATCAATCCTTTGGCTCTAGTCTAAACAACATATCAAGACCCTAATATGATTAATAGAGGTAAAAACCTCATAGAATACCACTCTAACCAAATGTAGATGGCATACCAAATCTACCTGAATCTAGCATGCAATTTCAATCAAATGATCATGGTGAGCAAACCTCTTATTGACTTAGTTATTTCATTATAAGTTTTGGTATCATTAAATATTCAAGATAATCAAAGTTTATACCCATTCATCTAAAAAACTTTGGTAGACAATTTGCTGCATATGCCCGTTATTAAAGAAATGTCTTCTAATTCTACATAGAACAATGAGAAAATATAGTGGATAATGTGTAAGCAACATCCAATCCAAATCAAAGTGGTACTAACACACAAATAGCTAGTCAAAAACATGTACCTATAGTTAATACCATGAGTGGACCATCATACCAAGGAGTAGGAGTTCCTATTTCCCAACCTCAGCCATTTGTTCATAAACCATGCAACCAATAAGATTAGGTAATCAACCAACAACCAATTTCACACCTCAACAATAGAATGTGATGAATCCTACTTCTCCTCAACAAGTGATGAGTAATATTCCACAACATGAGGCACAATATAGTGTATCAACTAAATCAAGGTTGAATGTATTGTCACCTCAACAAGGGGAAACTAATGTTCCACCTCACTAGGTAGTGAAAAACATACTCTTCAATCATAGACTAGTGTACCAATCCATAACCAAATGATGACTATCCAAAAATGTGTAAATATTGGTCAGCGATAGATGCCAAATCTTCAACATGCTTTCACTTCCCAACAAGGATTCATGCAAAAAGGAGGCTCTCATTTTTATCAAGTACCTACTAGACAACAATCAGTTCAAAATGTGCCACAAGTTTAGAAACAGGGTCTTGGTTCACAAGTTCCCACTCAACAACAAGGTTTGATTAGTCAACAGTATGTCCCTTTTCAACCACAGTAGGCACAATATAGTTATATACATCCATCCCAACCAAAAAATCCTCCAAGTGAAACCTTCATAGCCAACCCAAACTAGAATATTGTATAACCAAATGTACAATTCCAAGTACATCCTAATCCATGTATGCATATTCTTGGTCCATTTCCCAACCAAACCAATATACCCCAATAGATATCTTCATCATACTCTAGTCAAAGTGTCCCACTTATGACCTCCCAACCATCTTCCCAAACCAATGTTCCTTCCAGTTTCCTATCTCAAGAATTACAATAGATGAAGGATGCAATTGCTACCATTCAAGCTGGGAAATAGACTAAAATTTTTAAGTTGGATGATGTGTGTTCTTATCCATTCAACATAAATTATTTGCAGATACCATTTCCTCTAGGATATGAACCACCAAAATTCAATAAATATAAATGGAAAGGTGACCCTAAAGCCCATTTAACTGAGTTCTTTATCGCATGTCATCCAGTGGCATATAGCGATATATACCTTTTATTGTTATTTCCAAGAAGCTTGGTTGGACAAGCCTTAAAGTGATTTTTAAATTTTCCCAAGAATTTAGTAACATATTTTGATGATATTTTTGATAAGTTTGTGCAGCACTTTTCCTATAATCTCAAACATGAGATTTCATTGGTTAACTTAATATAAGCAAAACAAAAGGTTGGTGAGATTTTTGTAGGTTATCTATAGTGATGGAGAGCCCTTGCAAGCTGATTCACCTATAGTTTACCAAATATATAATTAGCTATTATGTGTACTAAAAATTTGCATAGTGAGATAGCTTATCATCTGGAACTACAATGTGTACATAATTTTAAGGAAATCATCGACAAAGTTTTGTTGATTGAGTGAGATCTTATTAACAAATGGGTCATCAATATTACTTAAACTAATCAGAATAAAGGTACCAATCAAGGAAGTGGCCAAAACCAACATCTAATCCAAGTGCAAGCATCACAACTAGCACAAGCCAATAACCAAGATAGACAAAAGTAATTCAATCATAATAGGAATGTTGTGGGTAATGGAGTAATCAAGTCACATCATGTCCAAATAGTGCAAATATCATCTATACCACATGTTTAGCTTACTCATACCTAACAAACTCTCCAACCAATGTCACAAGCACAATAACCAAGACCTACACAACAAATGTAGTAACATTTACCATTGCAAACCCCTCTTTTGAGAAGAATTGTGCCTATGCATCATGTCTTTAGTGACCTAAGAGAGCCTATTGAGTCTATATTTCAAAAAAAATCACTACTAATCTGATCAGTTGGCCTATACCAAAGCATTATCTATAAGGCAATCCTTATCCTTATTGGTACCATGAAAATAAATTCTATGAATATCATCAGGTCAGTGGGCATAATCTATAAAGATGTGTGTAAATCAAGCATTTGATTGAGAATATGTTGGAAAATAGGGAGATAACATTGGATAATGGTGCTTCCTCCTCCAATCAAACTCTTAGGATTTATCAAAACCCCTTTCCCCAACATAACACACACAATAGCATAATAATCAACAATAATAATAACAACATCGGCTGGTGTAATAGCAAAATCAATAGTATCAATATCAAAGGCCAAACCAACATAATTAGTAGAATTAAAAACATAACCCACAACATCAAAATAATGGACAAAACCAAGGTTATAATGGTAACAACCAAAAAACCTATCATGCAGTTTCACATGAATACAACAAGGTTGTAAGTCATATTACAAAGGGTAGCATTAATACCATCTCCATTAATCCTAGATCGAGCGCTAATCAATCTAGACTATTGCTAAACAATACCACTTAACCAAATTACATGGATAATCCTTTTTTGACCTAGGACTACATACAGGTGAACTAACAAATTAGGACTTCTAATTTTTGACCTTATACTGATAACTCACCCTTACCATGTGACCACATACAAGTACACTAATAATCAAGACTTGTCTTATCTAGTCCCACACCATTCCCAACTTTTTTTAACAATTATGGTGCAACATCTAATCCTGATTGTGCAATCATAACTCAGAGGTCAAAGATTACTATCCCAATCCCACAACCATCTACCACTTTTCTTGTTATCCAACCAACCACTCAACCTCAAAATAAACCATTCACCATTTACCAAAACAAGAAATTTGATATTATGAAACAATTGTAAAAGACACTAGCACAAATTTCTATTTTAAATTTGCTATGAACATCAAAAATCCACAAGAACATATTGAATGAGTTTTTAAACCAATCCACTATTTCCAGTGACATATCCCCTGATAAATTTCAATTTTTTGTTGGAAACCTATCTCCAACCCAACAAGTCACATTCAACCAAGCTGATATGTCTTCCCTTGGCCCACTCCATAATAAACCATTATATATATATATATATATATATATATATATATATATATATATAAGTTTATATAAAGTAGCATAAAGTGCAATGTGTCCTTATAGATAATGGATCAGGCCTTAACATAGTGTCTCTAAAGCTCATCAAGCTTCTTGGGTACACAATGGCAGATCTCTAGCTAGAAATGATAACTATCAAAGCCTATGATAATTAGGAAAGAGAATCACAAAGCACCATTAGCTTACCAATTGTTATTGGGCTTTCGACCCTTGATACAGTTTTCCATGTGCTTGATCTTGAGTTGTCATATAATATGCTTCTAGGTAGGCCATGGTTACATGAGATTCATGCAATCCTATCAATATTTCACCAATGTATCAAGTTCTCCCACTTAGGGATGGAAGTGAATATTCCAAGAGATTTACACCCATATGAACACTACAAAAATCTTGAGGCTGAGTTTTAAAGCTAAAATTACCAATACAACATGAATCCAAGTTTCAATTAGGATAAAGGAAAGGCCATACTTATTGATCCTCTATAGGATAATTACATAGATCCTTATACATTAGATTCCCTTTCTCACATGCCACCTTCTGAAGCTTCTAATCATTTCACCATTTAAGATAATAGCCCAAGGGAATATGTGACCCATGATACCTTCCATATTTCCAATATTGATCAAAATCTAAAGACCTTGAAGACCTCAAAATACCCCCACACAAGCATTGGAAAAAAAAGAACAAAGATAAGGGACTTGTCATATTTGTACCAGCATTTGGCCTAGAACTAGACCCTCTTGAAGAGGATGAATCATGGGTATACAATGATAACCAAGTTAATTTTTATAAAATTGAAAAGTATCCTATTCCCAATAGGATCATGGAGCATCAATATTATGAAGGAAGAGGCTTCAGACCAAATCAACAAGGAACCATTGAGCCAATTTCCATGACTAAATACAAAAGACCCTATGGACTTGGATTTAAACCACCTGGGGGTGACCCCACATATCTTATTTGAATTTTATCATTGGTGGCTAGTGATGATGATGTTGATAGAAAAGTAGATTTTGATCATAGCCTCACCTTTGATTACCTATCTGAGACTAACTTGTTTGATAACAATGCCATTTGTACCCTTACCCCAGTCATTCATCACAACCCATTGCCATTATACTATCCCCAACTAATAGATTGGGACCAATAAGAATCCAATTTACCAATTGATGAGTTTCAAAATTATGGGGCATTCTATGAATTTTTAGGCCTTAGAGACAATGTTCCATTGGGAGATCATAAATTAGGATTCTCAATTACATTAGATCCTAAAGCCTATTTTGGAGAGTGAGTGAACACCCTTAGCTAAAAACAAATAAAAAAAACATTGAGGTCTTAAAGTGAAAACCTATTTAAAGAACTTTTTGACTAGGGAAAAAGTAAATATAAAGGCCAGTCTAGTGGTGAAAACCTATTTCATGTGTCATTAGATAGGGGTGTTCATTCTTCTTCAAATCTAGACTAGGAGACCACTAATGATGAACTTGCCTATGGATCTGAGTTTAGTTTTGTAAAACAATAAGTATTTGATTGAATTATTCAAGAATTTATAACTATTTTTGTTGCATGGCCTAATATCCCATTGCAGGACTCAAATTCATCATGCCTAAGAGACATTGAAGAGCAATTCCTAATAGAGGACCCTGATATAGTCCAATAGTTCAAGTCTTTGCCTACTATTCTATAAGATAGTTCAACCCTTCTAGTTAAAGATATAATATAGGTAAACATCGAGACTTCATCAGACCCAAAATGTATAAAATTAGGCATGTCCCTCACTGAGGAGGAATGTGAAGTCTTTATAGCTCTATTGAGAGAATTTATAGATATCTTTGCATGGGCTTATTCTAACAGGCTAGGTTTAGACCATGCCTTGGTTATGCACCACCTTGTGGTCAATCTTGATGCCAAATAAGTGAAATAAAAGCTATGTAATATGCATCCTCACATTATTATAATAGTAAAAAAGAGTTAGAAAAACTCTTAGAAGCAAGATGTATCTGATCCATTGACTACTTGGAATGGATATCTAATGTTGTACCTATTAGAAAAAATCCTAAAGGAATCAGAATTTGTACTGATTTCTAAGACATAAACTAAGATTTTCCTAGGGATGACTTTCCATTGCCTAATATTGATATGATCATCAACTCCACAGTAGGTTATGAAATGCTTTCACTCATGGATGGCTTTTTAGGATACAACCAGATCAGAATAACACCAAAAGACCAACATAAAAGAGTGTTCACCACTCCATGGGGAATATTTTGTTACTAGGTAATTCCATTTGGTCTTAATAATGATATATCTACATATCAAAGGTCCATGACTATCATATTCCATGATATGATGCATGATATTTTTGAAGACTATGTCAATGACATATTAGGAAAATCTAAAACCACAGCTAACCATCCAACAGTGCTACGTAGGATATTTGAAATATTGCAGGAGTATAAATTTAGAATCAATATAAGTAAATGTGTGTTTGGAGTAACCTTAGGAAAGTTACTTGGCTTTATTTTGTCTCATAGGGTCATTGAAGTTGATCTAGACAAAGTCCATGCTATCACCAAGATGCCACCACTAACCAATTTGAAGCAACTTCATAGTTTACAGGGTAAGACCCAATCAATATGATGCTTCATCTCTTAGTTATTAGACAAGAATCATACATTTACACATATTTTGAATAATGGAATTGCATTTCACTGGGGTGACCACTGCCAAATAGATTTTCAACAACTCAAGGACTATCTAGTTAATCCACCTATTTTGTTACCTCTTATGCCATGAAAGTCATTCTTGTTGTATCTATCAGCTACTGATAATTCCTTGGGGGAAATTTTGGCTAAAAATTATAACCATGGAAAAGAGCATGCATTATACTACTTAATCCATACCTTGGTCACATATGAACACAACTATGCACCTATTGAAAAAACTTGTCTAGCCATGGTCTTCATAGCTCATAAACTATGTCATTACATGTTGAACAATAAGTCCATGGTCATTTCAAAATTAGATCCGATCAAGTATCTAATATCTAAAATATCTTTACAAGGTATAATGGCCAAATGGATCATGATTCTTAGTGAGTTTGACATAGAGTACGTCAATTAGAATTCAATCAAATGATAGGTCCTTGCAGATCAACTTGCTAAAGCACCCCTTGTAGACACAAAGTCACTCACATTTTTTTATAATGAATCCATAATGACCATAATTGATACACCTCTTGAGTAGTAGCACTAGAAGCTATATTTTGATGGTTCATTTACTACACATGGATTAGGGGTAGGCCTTTTATTTATTACACCACAGGGGGATCTAATCCCTAAATCATTTAGAATCAGTTTTCCTTGTACAAACAACATGGATGAGTATGAAGCATTTGTCTTAAGACTTTGACAGGTAGTACAATGGAATTTATCTCATCTAAAGGTTTATGGTGATTCTTAGTTAATCATCAATCAAGTCGCAAACCATTTTTAGACTAAAGATGATAAGTTAGTTCCATATAAAGCTATGTTTGACACTCTCAAACAATAAATTGAAAATATACAATTCTATCATATACCAAGGTCTAGTAATAAAACTATAGATGCCATGGCTACTATTTGCTTTCTAATTTGACAAACAAATAAAGCTAGAGAGTATCAGTTCTTCATTGAGAATCTGGTCACACTAGCTCATGAACCTTCAACTATGGCAATGATTTGTGATATTATTGGTCTTAATTATTTTTGTTACTTAGACCTTTACAATTACCTTCATGACCAATTTATACCACATAACCTCTCTCAAAAACAAACCAAATCCTTTATCCATCACTCCACTCATTATACTCTACTTGGATCCACCCTTTACCATCATAGTTTTGATGGAATTATGCTTCATTGTGTAACTCTGACAGAGTCTATGTTGGCATTAAGATAAGTTAATGAAAGGGTATGTGGAGCTCATTATAGTGGGGTAGTCTTATGTAAAAATTTGTTACATACTGGTTATTATTAGCCCACAATAGATGTAGCTACATATGTAAAGAAGTGTTACAATTGTCAATGGCATGCTAATCTAATCCATGCCCCAACACAAACTCTAAAACTAATGTTGACACCATGGCCATTTACTACATGGGGACTCGACCTCATTGAGAAAATCAACCTCACTTCATCTAATGGCCATTAACACATCCTTACCACCATTGAGTATTTCAATAAGTGGGTTGAAGCTATACCCCTCGCTTACATGACTGGAAAGCAAATTTCCAAATTCATATTCAACCATCTCATTTGTCACTATAGTATCCCCTCCAACATTATATCTGATAATGGAGGATCATTCAAGAACAAGGATGTTGATAAGATAATGTATTGAATATAACATCACACAACATTTTTTATGTCATATTACCCTCAAGATAATGGCCAAGTTGAAGCATCAAACAAAACCATTGTCAATATTCTCAAAAATATTATTGATGATGTTAGTCATGATTGGAACCTATATATATTCCCTACCTTTTGGGCATATTGTACCAATCATCATACTCCCACAAGATCCACTCCATACTCACTTGTTTATGGTACTGAATCCATCCTTTCCATTGAGGTTGAGTTGCCTTCACTATGGATATCTTTCAACCATACCCTAGATGATCATGACTATCTAGTAGCTCACCTACAAGAGCTAGACTACTTGATGAAAAATGCACAATCGTGCTCAATAATCTTTAGACATATCAGGACTAACTCAAAGGCCACTACAATTGGTGTGTCTATTATATGACATTTGAAATTGGTGATCCTATTCTTAAAAAAACCAAAATAATACCATGGATAACAAAAAGCATAAAGGTAAATTAAAACCAAATTGGATAGGAATTTCATCATTACTTTAGATTATGGATCAGGAGCATACATTCTTGCCACACCAAATTGAGATGAATTTTGGAGCTGATGAATATTATTCACCTCAAGTGGTACTATTCTTGAGCACTAAGGTGTATTATATTTAATGACCATTTTAGTTATGTCATTTTATCACTATTATTCTTTGTAAAAATATCATTCTTATCCATCCTCTTAGCCTTATCTACTTTACCATCTTGTTCTATCAACCAAACATGTTTAAATCCTATCCACCTAGCCTGTTTAACCTTGGTTTTTTCCATTTGTTTCACATTTTTAGCACTAAGGAATATGAATAGTTTCATTAGTTGCTTCAAGTACTTCAGACAGAGATCATATTTTGGAGCTATATGATAGAAGTTTTGATAGTTGCATCATTTTTTTAATTCTTTATCACTGATCTTACTACTAATTATAACCACCTTTGGGAAAATTAGTACCACTGATCCATGCTTTTATGTTCTAGTTATAACCACCTATGGGTAAACTAGGGGAAAAAATTATTTATTAAGCCTTGACATACCAATTTACCATTTTATATGCCATATTATGCCTTTTTACCAATTGTGTCTATTTTTTTTTAATTGACTGCTACACTAATCAAATTCTTCCACTGTAGGGTAGAACTACAGTGACTTGAGGTTCTAATCTAGGAATATGTAAGTAGTGCTTGATACTTTTTGAGATTAGCTTAGTTACCCTTTTCCACCATGCTCTTACCATTTTGTGAGCAACTTAAGTTTGAATGCTCTTACTGTTTTGTGACTAACCTAAGTTTAAATGCTCTCACCATTTTGTGAGCAACCTAAGTTTGAACGCTCTCTCCATTTTGTGAGTAACCTAAGTTTGAACACTCTCACCATTTTGTGAGTACCCTAAGTTTTAACACTCTCACCATTCTATTAGATTGAAACATTTAGTATATCATCATTATTGATCAAGTTGAGATACTTCAAAAATTGCAAAAACATTTGTAAAATCGTGAGAAAAAACTAAAAAAGTATTGACCATTTATTTTCCTTAAGGATTATGGGAACCCTTAATAATTGTCGAGTAAACCATTTGTCACTTAGTTTCTCCATCCTTTTTGGTCTTTTCTCTCATGCACTTGATATTTTGAAAGACCATTCCTATTTTTCTATCACATCTATTCTATTTGTTTTCATCAGTTATCACATTCTTCCTATTCCTTGGGAGAACTACATTTGGCCTAAAGTTTTTTATTGGATATTATATCCATGGAACTATGTAAGTAGCATCTACTTACCTAGTGCATATGGAGACAACTCGGCCACCCCCTTACTTTTCTTCTATTCTCCCATTTTGTTCATTTGTTAAGTTGTCACCTATTTTATAGGGGAAAAGTTCATATGGTTTCTATTGCATTATTTATTTGTTTACTTCTATATATTTTGTTTATTTGTCTACCTATTTGTTTGGTTTCATCACTTTTTCCTTGATTCAATTTATGTGTGTTCATTAGGTAATTCCTTTCCCACACTTATACTTAAATCCATCCATATTCATATGTTTACATTATCCTCATGATTTCTATCATTAGTGCATTGTTTTCTATTTGAATATTGGATTACAAGAGTCAGTCCTTATGCATATTTCAGCTAAGTCCTCATGATGTTATACTATGATGCCAACCAACATGTGCTACAACAAACTTTAGCTTCAAAAAGTCTATTCAGTAATGGCAACACCAACATATCCTTGGTACCGACATCTTGATTTAATCCCAATCATATCCCAAATAGAGTAATTAACCATGAAAGAATTTTAACCTTTATTAGTTTGGATGAGCATCTCCCTAGTAGTAGGTTATTTTAATTCATCATTACCCTTTGTGTTAAGTTATCAATCATCCTCAACCTAGTTTATCATGATTTCCATAATTAGGGTCCAATGATTATAACCACCTCTAGGCAAATCGTTGGACACCATCCCACCTACATTTCTTAATGATTATAATCACCTTTGGGAAAATCATTATGTTGTCACCACTTTATGTTTTTCACCCATAAAAGGGCATGTTGTTATCTTGTTTATCTATCCTAACTGGGGCAGCTCCATCTTCTCAATTATTATAACTATCTTTGGGTAAATCATTGTGTTATCATACCATGTTTCCACTATCAGGGTACAATGCTTATAACCACCTTTGGGAAAACCATTGTACACTATCCCACTTACATTCTCAATGATTTTGATTACTTTTTCAATATCATTATGTTTTCACCCCTTCATCTTTCCTTTCTTTGGTCCCCTCATTTCACTTCTTTCTTTTTGAGGGACCATTTGTTGACCTACTTATGCCAACCATTCCCTTGAGGGGGCACCATATAGTTAGTTTATCATCTTTGTAGTTGTAGGCATACAGGACATTTTCATTCTTTGAGAAGATGTTACTATACTTATAGCTTGCAATGCCTTCCCAAACAAGGGCAAACTATAGACACCTAAATCTGGCCACTAATGACTTCCAATCAAGCTTTGACCAATTTCCACCTTAAATGCACAATTTGGCCTAAAAATAGTAAAACATGCTAAATGATGTGAAATTGACATATTCAATTATCAGTTTTGGTTAGAGTATCATTAAATGGGGTAATGTAATTTATGGGCTAACTAACTTTGATCAGATCATTTTGATTCAAAATGCTAATTTTTCACCTGGGTACTCTGGATTTCTCTTTTCTATCAAATATCTTGTACAAGGCATGTGAATTTATTATTTTGTGTTGGTAACATCCTAAGTGCGATAATAATTCTAACACATTTGACATCACATCCTAATTCCAATCTAGTCAAATTTGAGAAATAATAAGGTATTCTAATCAATTTGAGTAATTTGTTCATAAAGTGCTTAATCATACTTAAGAGCTAATAAAACCAAGTTAGAGCCTAATTAATAACTCCATGGAAACTTGTTGAATAATTTGTTTTAGAAATGAATATTGAATATCTACATCATCAGGTGACCTCATTTCTTGGGAAGACATCCCTAAGCCATAAATGCCACAAATATCAGGATTCATGCCTCCCATGCCTCATCAATGCCCTCCATGCCTCTTAATTGCCCCTCTATCCCAAATATTGATGATCCTATTTTTTAATTTTAACTGTGAAATTGGATTAATTCTTATCCACACATCTCAATTATAAGATAGATGGTTCAATTTGATTCTAGCCATTATCCAAAATATATAAATAGAGAGGCGATAAACATCATTTCTAAGTTATTTTTGTGTAAATTTATTATGCTCAAATATCTTCAAAAAGTCTTGATAATGAAAAGTTATCATGCCAAATTTATTCCAAGCCAAGCCAAGCCAAAGGTTCCAAGAGGAGGTGAAGGATAGTCAATCTCCAATGCAATAGACTTCATGAGCACACACTGAGCAAGCCACTACAAAATCATTTGGAGCATCCAAGGAAGGTGAAAGATTCTTGTTTTTTCCTTACTTTTTAGTTGTGTTTGTCATTTATTTTTGTTACTAAGCTCACCCTAGTACCTAGGCATGAAAGTGTTAGTTTAGTGTGTTTTTTTTCAATTTGCTTTGTTTATTTTATCACTAACACAATACTAATCTCCTCTTCTTAGTCAAATTCCTAGTTCACAATTTATAACTTTTGTTCCCCTTGTATTTGTAAATAAAATTGTGTAGGAACACCAAAGCATGTATAATCTCTTCTCTTCTAACCTTAATTGGTTTTAAAATAATTAGGTGATTACTTGGCCTATACCTTCTCATTTCATTCTTTAAAATATGTTTCATGTTTCCAAAAAATTCTCCCTCTTTGGAAATTGTCTCTTTTAGTTCAAAATAGGGACATACAATTTTGTAAACTATAAGTCTCTATTGTATCATTATCAAGAGAGAGTCTCTTGAGTCCTGTGACACTTTATATAATGTTAAATTGTGTCCTATTTCTATGTCATCCTCTCAATAAGCCTATATAATTTTTACCATCATTGTATAATCCTCAACTTGTCTATTTGGTCTATACAGGCCTGCGTATATAGTCATCTCAAGGCTTTGCATAGAAGTTGGATTCCTAAGTACTCATCTATGTTATTGTTGATTTAAAAGAGTCAGTCAGTGTTCAATGAGTGTCTATGAGTATTCATTACATTTATCCATTACGAATACACTTTCAATAAGAAACCTAAATCATGAAAGCTCACTTATAGGTTTGCATACATATGAGTGACTAAAACACCTTCATATTTTTTAAAAGTGGATTTTGGACTTTATTCTCACTTTATTAGACCTCTAATGTCTCAAAGTTATTTTATTATACTACCATTGTATTTTTTATGAGTTTAATACTCTTATACACCCTTGAACAATGGAAAACCAAACCTTGTTACTCCATTATTACAGGCAACTTGCACACACAGTCATCAAAATGAGAGAGCGTTGTGAATTACTTGGAGAAGGTTTTTTTTGGAGAAGAAAATGGAAACATAATGGTGTTTTAGGGAATGAGATTAAATAAAATATGATATGAAACCTTCATTCATCACCTTAGACATTGAAAACCCTAAAACAAATAGAAATTATAATAGTCACTCTGCAAACTATACAAGAGAGTAGTTTTGCTTTCTAAATAGCTTCCCAAACATGCCAACCTAGTGGATAAATTTTTAATATGGTTATTTATACCTATTATTATTATTTACAATTGATTTCATGTAGCCAATGAGTTTACACTTACATGGGAATTACATAAAACTTAGCCTATGGGGATTTGAGCCTAAAAAAAGAACCTTAGCTCCCTAGCTATTGTTCATAAAGCTAAAGAGATCAATAAAATGAAAAATGAAAATAATTGAGATCATATAAGGGTACCTAACTTTGATAAAAATATTAAACACCAACTCCACCTATATAGTATGTATCATGCATTTGAATTTGGCTTTTTTGAGCTTATGAAGGTAGTGATGGGGGAGAGAGAGTGCCTACTAAATCTATAAAACCTAAAACTTTATCCACAGCTTGAAAAGGAATTTTGTAATATTAAGGGACGTTTTAAAATGATTTTTACCTATAGGTTGTCTCAATAATTTTGTACAAGTACCTTAGCTCTCTTCTTTGGCATTGAAACTCAATATTTTGATTTATTCTTGACTTATAACTACCATATACATGTTGGAAACTACTTTCAAAGCTTAAAAAAGTATCATTTATGGATATATTACCTTGACGTTCCTTATTATTCATTGGAGTTAATCAAAAACCTCTTTTTCCTTCATTAATCTTTACCTTAAATTTTTCAAAAGAAACTTAACCTTTCCAAAACATCATGAAATGCTTGTATAAGTTAATTAAGGCATGAAATGACCTTTAAGGACACCTAATTACCTATTAAATCACTTGAAAAACTCTCATTGTACCATGACATGACTAGGCTATTACACACAAAGATAAAGTATTACCTTAATTTCTCCAAATAAACCTTAAACAATGCTAATAAGGTTTTATGAATATCTATTAGAGACCATATAAGGAATGAAAAGACTTTTAAATATGTTATAAATACACTATTCCCATGTTTTTTTCTTATATGGGTTTAATTTTTGACCTTGAAGTCAAAATTGGTCAATAAATTGGTGATTCATGTAAGTAGCATGTTTGCTATGCTAAATGGACCTATAGCCTCATCCTTCCATTGGGCAATGGACTCACTTACACTCAAATTCAAACCTGATCAGACCTTTACCATGACAAAACAAATCTATTTTACCTACAAACCACACAAAACAAAGACAACACACACAAAGTGAAGAATCAAAACACACACATGTGCTAGCTAAGCACTTAGGTAGCACAACCAACAAGAAGACAACTAACTATGTACAACTTACTTGAACTTGTTTTCTTATTCTTGGTTAAAATGGTAAGATTTTGATAACCTTTACTCTATGAGATCAATAATGGCATGAATAAAGATACCTATTATACCTTAGTCTTAGTTTTTTCATCCTCTTCTTGAATTATAATATTCTTAGCATGCTCTCAAATGGAATGATATCTGCAAACAAATCACCTATGAATATGAATTCCTCTTGTGCTTCAATATCCTTCTCATTATTCTCCTTAGATGAAACTTCATAAAATTATACTCCATATAATCATTCTTATTATGCCTCAATGGCATCTTGAATGATATCATACTTATTATTAACTATTGCAAGCTCATCAAGCTCTTTAAGGAGCTTTACATAATTACTCTAAGTTACATCATTATCCTCAATGGGCACATCTTATTCAATCTCGTCATGAACATGATATTTAATATGAAAAATACCTTTGCAAATAATTTCAATCTCTTTAAGATATTGAAGGTAATGTTTCTAATCATCCTTGTCCTCTTCTCTTTGATCAATATCAACAAGACCAACTAGAAGAATATCTTCCTCTTTCTCCTAAAGAACCATAGGGTTGTCAAGATTTTTAAATCATTATATGTATTCATGAGGTTATTTCAAGGTAGATTATTTAAGTTTATCTTATTTCTCATTGTGAACTATGTCAACATCATTAAAGAACTCAATTTGATTGTTTAGAGAGATTTCAACCTTAGTACTAGTAGCAACATCAATAAAGTTAGATGGAATTAGATCTTCTTCTTAAAGTATACCATCAAGACCACCTCCAAGAACATCATCCTTGAAAACTAAAATTCTATTTCATTCCCCAAGTGTGGTACCAATGAATATCTCCTCATCAAACTCACTTAAATCATCTTCATTACATTCTCTTTGAAATTTAATTATAGTTACAACTACCTCTTCATTTTCTTCCCATAAGACATGTTACTCTTTAATAGTGGAGATGGTAGGAGGGTGATGGATAGGCTCATGAGTTGGAGTGTTAGTATCAAGTATGGTGGATGGATCATGAATGGGTTTTGGGATGGAGGGAAAATTTCTAAAACTTGGGGTCTTGGATATGGAGGATTTTTGAAGTAACTCTTGAAGGGAAAGCAAGTTTTGTTGGAAAATGGACACTTTATTATCTTCAACAAGCACTTCACCTTTATCATAACCTTCTTGAGGCTCTTCAATATCTACAAAATAATTTTCTAGATTATCAATTAGGGATTCATTCTTATTTTGAAAAAATTCTTGGATAGACCTCCACGATGAAGTATATAGATATTCTTGGGAAGAGGGAAATAGATCTTTGATGGGCACAAGGATTTATTTGACTTTAACCTCTTGATATTGGCTTTGTTTAAGCTTCTTAATTTTCAACTCCAACTCTTCAATTCACTTATCTATACTCTCTTGGAAATTATTTTTTGAAAGTGGCTAGTGACCTCATGAGGATAAGGAATACAAGAAGGCTAATATGAGATAAAAGAGGAATCTTGAGGAGCGATGGAAGAGACTTGCGTAATTTAATATTATTCCTTGGCTTAAAATCCCTAATTTATACTTGATTAATCCATGATTTAACCACTTGGTTCCATCTTAGAGTCTTGAAAGAATTCTTGGGGGTTTCTTGATGAAGAGAATTAGAATTTTGTCTCTTGAAAATAGGATGATCAATGATAATCTCCTCTTTCCTTTTAATTCTCTCTTGGATTTAATTCCAAGAAGGGAAAGTTTGAAGAACATATGAAGGACTTGGAACACTTTGGGAATCATTTGGAATGGTCTCTTAGGGAAAAATTGGTGGCATACATGCGAGCTAAGGTGGTGTGTACGAATAAACATGTGGATAATGGAGTTAGACCTATTTTTCTTCATTAAATCTTAGCATATCTCCTATGTTTTTCATGAGACCACTTACATCCAACATCTCACTTGAGAGGATTTTCTAATTTGATCTCTCAATAGGTGCCAATCATTCCTTCAATGATTATAATTATTTTCTCACATTGTGAATGAGTGACTAGGGATATCTTAACCATATTACCTTTATGTGTTAAGCCCTATCATACACTTCTCATAGCCTAAAATTATTTGCTTAAAAATTGAAATAGACTAATTTGAGAATTGACTATGTTGGATAAGAATATCTTGAACTTGAGAAGGATGATCATATGATTCATATGATTCATGAAAAGGCTGATAAGGATCATAGTGAGGTTGATAAGGCTCATCATAAAACTAATAAGGAATACTATAGGCTTTAGGAACTTCACCAACTTGCATGAAATTGAACTCTGATTCAAACTCAGCCATAAAAACCTCATCAAGACAATGTAATGAAAAGTAGAAGTTACTTAAACAAGTGACTAGGCTACTAAAACTAGTTGATTATACATAGAGTCTCCATTGATGTTTTGAATGCCTCATAAAGTTGATAGGTAGAAGAACAACACCAAAAATTGTTCCACTACTTTGGACCTTAGTTCTAATGGGCATGATAGAACTATTATCAATCAAATTGGGACCCTTTGGAAGGTAGTTCAAGCCTTCCAAATTTTATGTAACATGGAAACACCTCAAGGTTTTGGATCCCTATTGGAGAGGTGAATCTCTAGGTTATATGGATAGATTCCCTTGATGAATCCCTTAGTATCAAATACTAGTCTACCACTTGATAGGAAAAAAGAGATAAACCTACTCTAATAGGGGTGATGCACTAAATATGTTTTTAAAACTACCAACCAATTGCAATTTTACTTCAAACAAGAGACTAACTTGTAGATGACACTACTTTAAATCTGCCTCTCTACATCAATGTTTCTCATAAACATTTTAAAGAATGATTAAGATAGGAGGACTAGTCAAGAGGTCATGACATGACACTATTAAAATGACAACTCAATAAACACTTACACCTCACTTAGACACTTTAGTAGACATGTAAAAAGGATTGCAAACTAAACATGAATGTTAAACAAGGACTAATATGCCAGGGAAGCAAGTCTATCACTTAGCAAGATCAAATAGTCAAACATGCATATTGAAACTAGTCCATAAAAAAGGTAAAAATAGACTATTATTATTGATCAAAGGCTAAAAATTGATAGGTATTTACCATACCCACTTGGATGACACAAACTTAGCCAATCAGGGCTCAATATATAGATAAAGTGAGAGAAGGAGAAAAGGGTGTAGGAGAGAGAGTGACAAGTGTCTTATGAAATAGAGTTAAAAAAGAAAGGATTTTAAAACTAAACCATTGTGTCTTCAAAGAAAATTTTTGGTCTCCTAATGTAATATTATGCTCCAAGTGGCATGGAAGTTTCAAACTTTGCTTAACACCTTGCCTAGCTCTCCAAAATTGCCCTTTACCTTGGCTTGTGAAATGACAAGTGACCAACTTGATGGTCAGGTCATGTTGAGTTACATTTATTCACGAATATTAAAACCTTTCAATTGATATCTAAAGGTTACCTTTGACACATCACTTCATTCTCTTGCTAGGTGTTTTGAAGTCTCTTCATCTCACTAGGCTAATCTTGCTTGCAAGTGTCAAAACTTGAGTTCATATTATAAAATTAGTTATCTCTCCATAAATTTCATATTCATATCATATTATACATAAAAAAACTCATTTTGAGGTCTAAAACTACCCTCAATATTTCATTTTACACAAAAAGGCCCCATTTGGCCTCATTCTTTATAACCCTAAAAATGTGTAAACCTCCCTATGTAAGGAAGTGTATGGATGGTACTAAGAAACTAAGGGTATATTTTACAACCAATATGGATTTACAAATCCATGCCAAGTTTTAGGTCAAAGAGTGAGTGGAAGCATCTTTTCTACCTTTCTCACTCCTTAATTAGGCCTCAATTAGGCCTCCTTGCCTAGAAGATTGATTTTCTTCTCTATATCTCTCCCAAATATGTGAAATAACCCAAAATAATGTGATTCCATTTACTTATCCTATCACTAACTTCCATGTCAAATTTGAGGGTATGAGACCTTGTGGAAGTGTGAGAACCATGGAATGGCCTTGAAACCTAATGTCATTTTAGGCCTATTTTAGACTTCCTTAAAAATGAGATTTGTTTGATCACTTCCAAAATGTATAGTACATATTTTTTGGATTTAATAGGTATAACTCATCCCAAATTACCTCTCCTAATAGTTTTCAAGTTTTCCATTACTCAAAACCCTGTAAAACACCTAAAAACCTTTTAAAATAGTACATTTATGTAGTCCATATAGTTGTAAGTAGAAAAACAATACACCTAGATAATCCACTTAGAGTACTCAATAATTTATAGGAGGTTTCAAAGGTAACCTACATCATTTCATGTGATTTAGAGGCTCATTTATCTCAATTGATCATTAAAGTGCTTATTGTCAGCCTATGAGTGCTTCAAGTTCTTAAGGATGATTCATAAAAGATAGGATCTAGATGAACATATAAATTCCATTAATCATGAATGTATATTGGTTTCATATTATTCCCAATAGTTTTATCCATTGTTCATCCTTTCATGAGAGATATGATCATGTTTAGGAGACCCTCAGGCTAGTAGACTATGTATTTGTGAGGTCTAGAGATAAATGAGGTCTGTTGGTGGTGTTTTGAGTCTAATTTTGAGTTTCCAATGACCTCCATAAGTTTGATACATCCACCATTACTTGATCACATGATTCTCTTGTCACATTTCTTCTCCAACCCTACTATATCCTTCATCAACTCATGTTAGGGTTCTTTCTCAAGTCAATGCTACTGACCCTAGCTAACTATGTTTGAGACTTTTCTCATATACTATAGGATATAGGACATTATATATGATTTTATAAGGTATTTATCACCTCCTTATGGTCCTCAAGGTTCTCATATCAACTCTAACTAACCACCTTCTCATGACTGTCCTTGTAGGTCTGTGTATGTAGTTAGGTTTGTCCTACTAAGCATGAATAGGGATTCAACATTTTTTACTTTTATTACTAAGTATGAGGATATTATAGAGATATAATATCACCATGAACTACCATAAAGTGGTCTAAATTTCCTTAGACTTATTATAGACCATAACTCTCTCAAAATGAGCAAAAATTTCCATGAGGGCAATCAGACCTGTAGACATCCATTTGACTATGTATACAGGGGTTTGAATGAATTTAGTTTGTTAATCTTATTATCTAACCTTTATTTAATTTTCCTCAACCTAAAATTGTTTTAATCTCTTTTCCATTCACTTGAATTAGACCCCAATGTTTCTTCATGTACTCTACCTTCCCTTTAGGTTGAAATTGGCCTACTCTTGACTGTAATCTATAGATGTTCATTAGAGAAGTCTAAGTGTATTTAAGGTATTTATAAATTCCATTTATAATCCTTGAACCTCTCAATGACTCTTTCACACTATTAGGATTTTTTAACCTCATTCAACTTTCCCAAAACATTACCTTCACAAACACACACTATTTAAGACTGCCTTCTCAAAAGGTGGTTGTAGGTGATAATTAGAATCTGATCATGTGGACTTGATCTTGGATTTATCAAATCCACCATGAAAAATTAATATTATCCAAATTATTTGGAAGTTATTTATCATTTTATACAAATCTTGTTGACTTTTCATGTCATTTACAACTTTTACTCCTCTTGTATTTGTACACAAAACTATCTATGAACATTTTTGCTCATCTAACCTTAATTGGTTTTTAAAAACTTAGGTAATTCCTTGGACTATCCCTTCTCATTTAATTATTGAAAATATGTTTCATGTTTCCAAAAAATTGTCCCTCTTTAGTAATTATCTCTTTTATTTCAAAATAGGGACCTATATGTTTGTAACTTGTAGGTTTCTATTTTACTTGTATAACTATCAAGAGAGAGTCTCTTGAGTCTTGTGAAATTTTATATCATGTTAACTCTTTTCCTATTTATCTCTCACCCTTTCAATATTACTATATACTTATGACCAACATTTTATCATCCTCAACTTGTCTATTTATTCCATACAAGCCTGTGTATATAGTCATTTCAAGGTTTTACATGGAAGTTAGAGTCCTGAGTACTCATCCATGTTATTTATGATTATAAATAGTAAGTTAGTGTTCAATGAGTGTATATAATTATTCATTACATTTTTACATTACCAATACACTTTCAATATGAAACCCAAATCATGAAATCTCACTGGTAGGTTTTCAGACCTATGAGTGACTAAGATAGCATCATATTCTTTGAAAGTGGATGTTGAACTTTATTTTCACTTTTTTAGACCTAAAATGTCTCAAATGTGTTTTATTATACTATCATTGGCTCTGAAATGAGGTCAATACTCATATACACCCTTGAATAATGCAAAATCAAACCTTGTTACTCCATTATTACTGGCAACTCGCACACACAGTCATCAAAATGAGAGAGCATTATGAATTACTTAGAGAAGGTGATGGTGGAGTAGCCAATGGAGACATGATGTTATTTTAGCTCATGATAGGAATGAAAACATGATATGAAACCTTCATTCATCACCTCAGACATTAAAAACTTTGAAACAAATAGAAGCTATGAGAGTCACTCTACAAAATGTATAGGACAGTACCTTTCCTTGCTAAATGGCTTCCCACACATGCCAACCAAATAGATGAAGGTGTAATATGGTTATTTATACCACTAAGGATATTTTACAATTTATTTAATTCATCTAATGAGTTCACAATTGCATTTTAATTGCAATTAATCTCAGCCTAATTTGAGCCTCAAAAAGCTACCTTAGATCCTTAGTGATTATTCATAAATATAAGGAGCTCAATAAAATTACTAATGCCACTAATTTAGAGCCTATATGGGTTCCCAACTCTAATCAAAATATTAGACCCAAACTCCACCTGTATGACATGTACCATGTATTTATATCTATCCTTTATCAGCTTGTGAAGGTAGTGATGGGGGGGGAGAGATTGTCTACTGCATTTATAAGACCTGAAACTTTATCCTAAGCTTGAAAAGGACTTATAGAACATAAAGGGACATTTTGATACCATTTTTCCTTGTAGGTGATCTCAACAAGTCTGTACAAGTACCTTAACTCCCTTCTTTGGCATTGAAACTCAAGATTCTAACTTCTTCTTGACTTTTAAATATCATATACATGTTGGATTTTTTTTAAATATTAAACAAGTGTCATTTATGGATAAATCACCTTGGTAGGCCTCAGTATACATTTTAGTTAGTTAAAAACCTCTTTTTCCTTCATTAAACTTTACCTTAAAGTTTTCAAAACAAACTTAACCTTTCCAAAACATCATGAAATGGTTATATAAGTTAATTAAGGCATGAAATGACATTTAAGGAGACCTAAATACCTATGACATCACTTAAACAAGTCTCATTGCACCATGACATGACTAGGCTAGTACACACAAAGATAAAGTGTTATCTTAATTTTTATAAATAAACCTTAAAAAATGCTAATAAGGTTTTATGAAGACCTATTAGATACCATATAAGGCATGACAAGACTTTGAACTAGGTTAACAATACATAACACTCAATTTTTTTACCTATAGGGCTTAACCTTTTGACCTTAAGGTCAAAATTGGTTGACATATAGTATATTAAAGTACAGATGGATCAGATTTGGGGCATGGTATAGATGATTTTGTGATTGTGTATCACCTTGGTCTTGTATACCTGGAAAACTCAAACCTTGGTTGTTACTCTTAAGTATACACATGCCTTGCTTTCAAAAACCTCACATTTACTCTAGCTTGTGACCTTTGGCCTATCTCTTAGTCTGAATAGCCTTTTATTGATGACATAATCATCCTATCTTTCCTAGAATGTTTAAAATTTACTTATCATACACCTCTATAAGTTTTAGTCATGTACCTACTCTCTTACTCCCTAAACACTAATGTCTAGAATAAAAAGTAGCATCGACATTATTGTTTTGACCCAACACAAGTGTCCAATACACTAAAGTCATCCAATTTATAAATGAAATGTATTACAATGGTCAACCTAAGTGATTTAATGTTATTTATCTCTTGATAATATTGGTATAAATAAAATATCAATCATCATTCATTCCTCACCTAGGAACACCTAATAATCAAACTAAATGAGCACTCAAGAAGCACTCAAGTTATCAAAAACATTCCTATTCTACCCTATTATGATATAAGTCAATGAAACAACCCAACTACATGTTTGAAGTAATAAATGAGAATTCATGAGGTCTTATTTACCAAGTTAAAATCTAGATCACCATTATACTTGATTTACACACATTACATGATTTAAACATAAGCCATAATGTAAGGGAGAACTACATGAATCTAAGGCCCTATTCTAGAGTATTGGCTATGTAAGTAGTGCCTTTTTGATAGTGGATTCATTATGGATCAACTCGATACCATGTGACCACTAACCCATTTTTCACGAAGGTCAGATTGAAGATAGAAAGCTAGGGTTTTTCCATTTCACTAAGAAAAATAGTCCATGATAGAGATCTAAACTCACTAGAGCAAAGGTGAAGCCAAAACTAGAAGAATTTAGGTGGTCACATTCTATTTCAATTAATATTTCATATAGGACACTAATGTTGAACATAGATAGTAGATTCGATACAACCATCCCAAGTTGATGCAATTGTCTAAAGAGCCAGAGGCACCATATCTAGAATATGACAAATATTATAGAATGATCTTCCCACTTGATTTTCATCTCTTCTAAATCTAAAATTTTATTAGCATTAGAACTAGATAAGTAATAACTTATTTTCCATTTCTATATCTAGAATATTTATACTTTCTATTTAGATCTTATCTTAGTTTAATAAATTTAGTATATTATATATGTGAGTTTAGCACTTAATTGACATGTTATAGATCTAATTATAACACCTGTGCCCTATCATTTCTATATTATTAACCTTATCTACCCAAATAAGATCTTTATCCAAATTAGGTTTAAAAATTTGGTGAACCCAATCTTTGAACTCAAAATCCTAGGCTAGTTAGGGTTTTTTGATTTATTTTCCTATTATTGATCTCTGATTGATAAAATCTTGCAATCATGTTTACCATCGCCATCTATGTAAACTACAGTATGGTCCAATACCTTATAGTTATTATGTTTTTCTACATTAATTTCTTTGTTAAATCCATCTAATCCATACAGGATTCAAAACCTACATTCTCACATACTCCTTTCTATTATAATTTTTACAATGAGCTTACTTATCCTAACCCTAAGGAGGGTGATAGTTATCATCCCTATAACCATGTTCATATTATCACCTCTTTAAATGGTAAGGGGGGGCATCAAAATAGGGTAACCATAAAACCCTTACAACATCCCTTAATTATACACATATGAATTTTCAATTTGAAATACCTAGGGTTTATACTTATGAAACCTTGAAATACCCACTAACAAATATGCTAAAGTTATTTCATGAGTTACAAAATCAAAATCAACCTTTAGACTCAAACATCACTTTATTACAAAATCATATTATTCCATTACACAAACCTAAGCATATTACATTATCTAAGGCACCAAGGAGTTAATTTACAATTCTTCCTGAGTCTCAAGCTTCATTACTCTCATGGTTACTATACTAGAAATCTGCACACCATGATTCCAAATGTTGAAATTCCTTAGGACCCGCTTAGGACAAACTTGACCCTTTGAACCCTAACTGAGACTAACCCATGGTTAGTTTTATTGACTAATTTAACCTAGATTTTACCCACTTTTTTACCTTCACCCTCGACTGCTAACGGTCAGGATGATTACCAATAGTCACCTTAACTATCGATGGTTAAGGTGCACCTCCTTAACAAATAAAATGTAAAACATCCACCTTGAATTTATAAAAACAACTCATCTAAATCTACATGCAATCAATTTCATGTAAAATTTAAAATTAGAAGGCCTAATTAACTTCATGTTCAAACTATCTTGCCTTGCCTATAAGAAGAGAGGAGTAGGGAGGTAAAATCCATCCAGAATTGTTATGAAGAGCTTATGCATCTAGAGTTCCTTTTTTTTGTAAGTCAATCATCTTTAGCAAGCTATAGAACTTATCCAAGCCATCAAACATTGACTATAAAACCATAAGCAAAGTATATTATTCTTTGTTTCAATTTTAAATTATTTAGTTTAAAAATTGCACCCATCCACCCATAACCTCTTTTTAGTCATCTGAATAACTAACCCTTGAACCAGCCTCCTTTGAACCTTACCCTCTATCTTGAAACTAATATCTAACCCAAACCCACCTTCTAGAACTATTTTACAACCTCAACCAAGCAACCTTCTTGACCTGAACCAAAACTGATAGTAATCATCGATGGTTATCCTGACCGCCGATGGTCACCCTAACTATCGACAGTCATCCTAACTGATGATAGTCACCCTGAGGTTAGGAATAAAAAAACTTAAATATAGATCTATTATTACCATAACTCAGATCTAAAGTTATGCAATAACATGGATCATAGAAACATTCCTTAATTCATCATTAATATGAAAGCATAAATGAGATCAAGATACAAACATAGATAACATAGATCTAATGTGTTTCACCCAATGTGGGATACATCCACCAATGAAATTTCTCAAATAAATCATTAATATAAAATAATATTATAATGAACTCTCACAGAGATAGAAAAAATCTCTTATAGAAAATGTTGCACAAATAGTTACACTTTCACCTGCACCTACACAATATTATATCTCACAAGTTGTTAAACCACACCTTGTAATGAACACCTGTACTTTATAAAACACTTTGACTTTGATCCTCAAAGCCACACCCTAAAAATAAACCATCAACCTTTAAAGGCCACACCACATCCTGTATATATAGTAAAATGAATAAAATCCATAAAAGGGGGAGAAATGTGTAATGCTTATCCAAGATAAGCATTATATGACAACCCTCCACCTCATCAAGCTTACCCAAAATATCTCTGTAGGAGGAACATACCATATTCATCTCTTCACCTTCTAAGGGCACATTTTTTCAAAAACATGTGATCTCAACCAACTCCACATAATAAGGAAGGTATAACATATTCCAAGAAATAACCAATCTCCCTAAAAATAAGGAAGATAAACCCACTTCCAATAAAAGAGGAAGTCACATGGAAATAAATATCTATTAACTAATTCCACAAAATATGGAATACATAAAAATTAAGAATATAAGTAATATTCCACTCACATGTGGATACCATGAAAATTATGCCTCCCACATCCTTGGAGCTCTTTAGGCCCCCAAAATTTATTCATATGGTCATGTGATAGACCCAAAGGGCTCCACACTCAACACCTGACTGTGGAGGGTCACCCTAACCATTGAGGGTCACTGTGTAAAACTAGACACCCAAAATTAGTAAACATAAACTACTTCTCAACCTCAACCAAAACCCTATTTTCTTGATTTCTATCACAATACAAACCAAAAACAATAAGCTAACCATATCCAAACCATATTTTGATAGTTAGATATTCACCTTAATGTTATCTTGTTAATCTAATAATTTATTTTGAATAGTATTTATTTTACCTAAATTAAGTACTTTCATTTATGTTATGCAACTTTATTTTATTAGCAACATTAACTTATTCTTAAAAGGTGGAATGATAGCCTCCAAGGAAGTTGTGTACTTCTTGGATATAGCTTTCTAGGAAATCCACCCTTTTACCCAACTAATTAACCATTTCTTTAGTGTTTTCTTATCTACATGTCATCTTCCCAAGATAAAGAGGATATCTCATAACCATATGGGTCATGGAGTGCAAACCAAATCTAGGTTCTACCAACCTTACCCTTCTTTTCAATTTTACTCTTTCTTCTTGAAGAAATATAATCTAAAATTATCTGAAACATTATGGCATGCCCGATGGGACCTTGAGTCTCTACTTAGGTTTCCTTTTATTTTAATATCTATTATTCTCTATATTTTGTGCTCATAAATAAAATCAAAAGTTTCTTTCGGGCTTAAAATTAAGTGTATACATTTATTTATTTTAAGTTTAGCTCACATAGTTTACCTTAAGGCAAATTAATTCTATCATAGCATCACTTTTATTTCACACACTAAACCAAACCACCTTCATCAATTAAACAAACCTGAGACAAGGCCTAATTAGGATATCATCACCTAGTGGTCACCTTACCCTTTCCTAACAATCCTACTTGGATTTCATTACCAAGGGGATAAGCAACTCAACTCTCTAGTTGAGTATAAACTCTAGAAATTGGTATATATTGGTTAAACACCTGACACCCTTATCATTGTAGTGTGTGAAGTGAGGGGGTATGCCCTAATACCAAGCCACATATTGATTCCTAATATATATTCCTTTTGAGCACCTAAACAACTTAAAACCAACCATAGACTTCCTTTCTAGTATCTATTCTACAAGCCAAATTTCAATCACACATTTCTTGAAAGCTTAAGGCATAAGCCAAAAGAGAGACTAAAAAGAACCTTTAGGACTTAACATGATTTTTAGAGTGTGATTTGTTTTCTTTATCATTTCTTTTTTTCTCTCTATTTGAGTGGTGATATTGTTTGTGTGTTATCTCTCCTTTACCTTGGATGGTTTTAACTCGCTAGTAGTGAAACAACCTAGTAGAACAAAACCCATTATCAAACCAATCAGATTCTTCCACCTCCTCACCCATGGACTATGTCTTTGAACCAATAGAATCTCCTCACCCTTCAAGAAGTCCTCCTTTCCCTTAGGAGGTTCTCCATGGAGATGAAAATTTTTCCACCTTCTTAAATAACAATCCTATGGCCCTTCAACATTACCTTAACACTATGCCTCACCATATCCCTTCTTCAATTCCACCTATGGACCCACCTTATGGCATTCCTTCCCACCTCATGGGAAACACTTCTATTTCCATGGTCACCACCTAGCCATTGGTTATTGAAGTTTCTGCATCCATTGGCAATTGCTTTGATACTACTATGGAAAACCTACCTACCCAACCTATGAACACCCTTATACCTTTCACCCCTACCAATAACTCCTCCACCTTAGTAACAACCCAACCATTATCCACCTATACTCCCCTCATTGTGGGATTACCTACCACTATCATTGTCAACCTTTCATCAGCCACCTCTAATATGATAACCACTACCCCACTTTAAAGTCTTGTGGTGCCCATACCTTCTACCTTACCCCCTATTATCACAAAGGTCACTACACTTCCTTTGGTCACCAACCTAACCACCGTTCTTACCCAAAAAGTGTCCATTTCACCAAACCTAGGTTATAATCTTAAGCCACAAGGGAATATACCTCTACCTAGTACCCAACCACCTACATCCACTTACCCTTACATATCTTCCACCTAACCACTAACATTTGCATACCAATATGTGATAGTTCTTCAACCTTTCACTAGTTATTAGTATGTCACCTAACCACTGCAATAATATGCACCTTACAACCTTATAGGTGCATAACCCCAAGTATACCTCATGAACATTCTCATGGATAAGATGACTACCTTAGAGCCATCCATTTTTGGATCTCATAACATCCTATCATATGATTAGATATGTAATGAACCCATTTAACCATCTATCCCTATCCAACTGTATCCTCTTTAGTGGAATTTTCCAAGTTCTCCAAGTTTTAAAGTAAGGAGGATCCCCAAAAACACCTTAGGGAATTTAGGCACTCATGTTATTTTATTTCCTATGATGATTTCCTCCTTCTTTGCACTTTTCTTATGTCTTTTTCAAGACTAACATTAGATTGGTATAGTGCCTTAAGCAAGCATTCCCTCTCCTCCTTTACCTAGCTGGCCCAAACCATCTTGGATCACTTCTCAATATATATCTCCAAGAAGGTTTCCATCACTGACCTCTACTCCATCTGGAAATTTGATGATGAATCCATTGTTAATTTTGTAGCTTGTTGAAGGAGCTTGATCAACCAACTTTCCTTTTCTTTGCCCCAACCTAAATTGATCAAACTCTTTGCTTGAGCATGTGACAAGCACATCTCTTTCAAATTAAATATTTAGAGATTCTAAACCTTTTATTACTATTTTAACATAACACGTAAATTAGATAATATATCCATCGATGAAGGAAAGCTAAAACTTAAAAACAAAAACTCTACCTACAAAATTAATGAAGCTTCCTCCTCTAAACCAAGCAACTAAACCAACACCAGGACTAAAAACAAGGGAAATATGAATGTGGTTGTCCTTAAAGCCACTTCTCCATCATCTACCAACCAACCAAATTCCTCTAGTTACTCAAATTAAAACATGAGGAACCAAAATTGAAACACCCAAAAGCAATTTACTCCACTTAGAGAATCATATGCTTCAATCCTAGAGAAGTTATTGAAGTCCAACATCATACAACTACCCTTATCAAACCACCTCAATAATTTGATTCTTCACATCCTTCACCTAGTTGGTAAAATGGGAACAATCTATGTGCCTTCCACTGAGTAGTAGAGCATGATGTTAGTAGGTGTAACACCTTCAAGAGCATTGTCCAATCTCTCATTGATAAGGGGGATTTTGTGTTGGATAACCCAAATGCACCTCAAAACCAATCTCTTGACATCTTTAGGCAACCTTTCCCCAATCATGTGCCTAAAAATAATGAGAGTAACATGGTTGAATGATCTCATGATGCCCATATTGGTAACATGGTTCTTGGCATGCTCATTGCTGAAGAACCTACCACCCAACCTATTTGTTCCTCACCCTCTCTACTTATTGATGTAGTGGAGTTACCTTCTCCTAATTTGGAGACCCAAACTAAGGAAACCCCCATTTCTTCTCCACTTATTTATGTAATAGATCTATCAACCCCTCTTTTGATTGGCATACTAGAACAAGCACCCATTTTACCTTCTCCCTTAACCACCGAGAAACTTACTACCCCTTTAGAGATCATTCTTGAAGAGGAAGCCCCCATGTCCTCATCTCCCATAGAGGAGTCACCCTTTAAAACCTTAAATCCTTTGATTAAGGAAAAGGATGAACTTACTATCCATCCATCTCAACCTATGGGCTTATCTTTCAGATCCACTATCCAGGGGATAAAACCAACCTATACCATTCTCTCGGTTAGTACACAAATTATAATTTAACTCCAAATCTGACATGGATCGAGCCACCTTTTGGTAGAAATTGGGGATACCTTATATCACCAAGCAAGAACCTCTAACCACACCATTGGTAGACTAACCTACCCCTTCCATTATACACACTCCTATCTTACCAATCAAACCAATGAAAGCTTCTACCAACCCAACTATTCCTCAAGCATCCAAGGCACCTAAACCACAAGTAACCAAATCACCTTCTCCAACTAGATCAACCAAACTAAATAAGAACCTTGGCACCTTACCTACATAGAGACTTAATCACCCATGTTTAAAAGTGGAGCTTACCTCACCAAAACCAACAACCAAGTGCCAACCCAAATCATCCAAGGGGGTAAAAACACCAAAAGGCTAGAGGTTCAAAATCTTACCTCCCTCAACCTTCCCCTCTATCTTTAGGCCTCATCCCTCCACTTTGAGTAGGAAGCTAGTTGTCCCAACCAAGACTCAACTTCCATTATTGGTTATACTAACACACTTACTTTTAGACACACCTATTTTTGTTGAGTTGTCAATGACCAAGTTACCTATCCTAAAACCCTTTACCTTTGATTTCTCAACCTCTACCTTACCAAAACCAAAACCAACAACCAAATGCACTACTTCACCCAAAATTTCCATCACCAAACCTACTCCCAAAAGGACTTTCACCTTAATAACTAAGACCAAAACCCCTAAACCCTCTCCACCTTTAGCTAAATCCTACTCTACCATTTTCCATAGGTTATTGAAAAATTCTTCCTTAACCTTACCCCTATCAACCCATTTGACCCTCTTAGTTCAAAACTTATCTGGTATAATGGTTGTCAAGTGTGTCCCTATCATAGGGCACCAGGCCATGACATAGACAACTACAATGATCTCTAAACCATTATCCATTATCTCTATAATGAGGATGATCTATTACTAAAAAAACCTCCTATGAGCCCATTACTAATTTGATAACCAATAACCACTAGCCAAAATTGGCCTATTCCTCCACTCTCACCTCAGAGTGATAAGGAAAAAAATAAATCTCCTACCCCGATTCCTCCCTCTATCCATACCATCCATGTGGTAACAAGATCATAGTAGAAGTATAATGGGAAGGCCAAAGTGTCCATTCTATGGACATACCAATCTTCTACTTCCCAACCAAACCCAAACCAAACACCTTCACCTTCATCCAAACCCAAGGTATCTATCCTAGGTGCTTCCTAATCCAACCCCTCTAAATCCATCAGGAGAGTAGATCTCAAAAAACTCCACCAAACCTTGACAAAGATGAGATTATATGAGTTGATTAATACTTCACCTCATCATCACCAAGTAATGATAGAGGCATTGCAATTAGTAGAGGTCCAACCTGAAGAACCTCAACTTTTGGTAGCCTTTGTCAATGCTCTCCAAATTTCTAACCTTATCACCTTCAAGTATTTAAAAATACCTTCTATCCATCTCAATGACCTAGATATCCCTCTCTTTATTATTGCTTACATCAACCAAACCCACATCAAATGAGTCATGATTGATGGGGGAACTAGTATTAATATCATCTCCTCGCATACCAATAACCAACTCAACCTTTTGGATAATGTCATGATTGAAACCTAAATCATCCTCTGATCCTTTAATGACACCATGACCACTACCCTAGGAATGATTTCCCTTCATAGCTACCTTGCATGCTCCCTGAGCTCTTTTATGTAGTGCAAGTGAATTCTAATACAATGTTTTACTTGGATGACCTTGGATCCACTCCATGGGTTGTATCCACTCTACCCTTCATTATTACATAAAATTTAAGCATGAAGGTTAGGTCATCACAATTTAATCTGACCCAAGTCACTTCTTGACATGCAACATGACCTACTGACCCAATGATGTCCTCATGGCTCCATCTAACACACCCTCCTCATCCACAACCAAGACCTCAACCACAAAAGAGGAAGTCACACCTTCTTCTACCAATGAGGAATCAACTAGCTCATCCATCCGCTCTGATCAAATCCTCACCTTAGACCCTTTGGAATCAAAATTTGACCACATTTCACTAGGGTAATATCACCTTTTATTCCTTGACATTTTCCCTACTCCCCAAGAGTATTGAAAACTTGACCACCAACTTAGATATGTCCCCAATGTTATAAACATTTTTCCCTTCAAAAATTCACACTATTAAACCCATTTCATTTATGGGGGACTCAACAAACCACTTGGTGCTTCTACTACCTCCTCTCCACCTTGACCATTCACCTCCAGGTTCTCCTATCTAGACAAGCCAAGCTTTGCCAAAACATACCTTCACAAGTGTGCTTGGAAAGGATTTGGTCTTGGGCAATATGAGCATGGCCCACATGAGTTGGTTTTAATTGAGACTAGAAATTCTCATGAGAAATATGGCCTTAGTTTCATTCTACCTACCAAGAAGCAAACCAAACCACCTACCACCACCATTATTGAGGAAGACACCCCTTCCTCACCAACCTCTCTTCCACCTATGTCTAAGGATGATGACATCATCCCACCTAACTTTTTTTGCATCAACTTGATCAACCTTAGACCCATGACTTATCAAAAGGAGGGATTACCCTGATGAGCCCAAAATATGTCTCATTATTAATATGGTGTTTCCTTCATTTCAACTCTTTAAGGATACAATCTTATGCAAATCTTAGACTTTTAACTAACTTTGGCATGGAAAATAGATAATTTATCTCATTTATATTAAACCAAAGTTTGATTCACTATTTTATCATTAATGTCTAACAAGCAACATTTTTTAGTGTTTGAGTTTTGAAGAATATACCAAAAAAATGATAGATGCAGTATTTTGTAGAAACTCTAGTTTTGATCCCAATTTTGTGAAGCTATAGACTCACTCAGTCCATACCTATGGACTCACTCAATCCATGTCTATGGACTCACTCAGTCCACATCTACTAACTTGGGTAGAAGCTATGTGTGTAAACTAAAGGATGATTCAAAGTGAAAAGTAACAAAGAAGTCACTGTCATCAACAATATCTCAAAGATAATATAAATCTATCTATAGACTTTGTAGATTTATTTCTATGGACTCTACAAGTCCAAAATATAAGTAGTAGGTGAGTTTGTAGCCACTTTAAAAGAAGAAGATTGCTCTGATTGTAATCACATCAAAGAAATACTTGCTTCCTATTTTGAAGGATTCAATCTTGATATATTTTGTATATATTTTAACCATAAAACTATTATAGGGATAATGCAACTATCTCATCAAGACAAATAGATTTTTTAAGATCTTGATCAATCCAAATCTCCTATCTTAGGGATAAATGGATTGACTAAGTAGTTCTATTTTTATACATATTGTCTTTAGTTTGATTTTATTAGCATAAATATGTAAATATTTTATCTTAGAAAGAGGATGAATATAGTTGTTACACTCAGAATTTTTGATATATTAAATCTTCCAGCTTTCTATTGATTAATGCGATATCATTTTAGCTTTCAGTACTGATTAGACTTCATTCCTGAATCTAAGAAGAGCAAGGGCCCACTCTCCTTAGAACCAAAAACTTATATATGGTATTTATTTTTATGTTAATTAATTTCATGATATTAGATAATCTAAATATTTCACATACATACATAAAGGAGTGATTTATAATAAGTAAATTTAAGATTTACATTTCAATAGATATTTCCTTTCAGATCAAGTGTGATCTACCATAGTATTTCTTTTCAAATAGTTAAGCTAAGTTTTTACATTTTCAAGAAGGTGTGAAATAGGTTAAGTGTGTTTGATTTGAAGCAAAAGTATTGAAGGTGTGAAGTAGATTAAGTGTGTTTTGATTTGAATCAAGAGGATTGAATTATTTTATATTGATATTTTTTTCTTTCAACAAGTGTGAAATAACTAGTGTAAAATCATCCTTTCATTGGTAAAAGTTAGAATAAGATTACCAAACCCCCCAAAGACCAATCTATAGATCTACCACCAAACCCCTTGTTTTAGATAGATTTAGACACTAGCCCTGGTTGGATAGACATCAATCTGAAAGATTAATTAAATGAAGGGTTAAATGACACTCATCATTTTTGGCACCATTTCTAGGGAAATTTTAGGTTTAAGTAAGGTAAATCTTATTGATCTATAATTAAAAAAATCATAAAATAACAAAATCATAAAAAGAGCAATCAATTTATTTTCTGACCTAGAGACTCTAAAGGATGATTTATTCCTAAATACCCTCTAAAAAAAAAAGAATAAAGTCCTTCAACATATTTAATTGAGATTCCTACTCTATAACTTAGAGAAGGAAGTCCTTCACCATGTTTAGCTGAGATCCTTGAATAAGCTATTGAATTTCATCTTCAAGATTCTCCTAAAATCTTATTAGGAACTAGAAAGTTACCACAACCAAGTCCTAAAGGATGAATTCATCCAGAACATCCACTCATTTGAAGAGATTATCTCAAGGTTGCAAAATATTTAGAAGAAGAATTTGAATGAGCTATGGTTAAAGAAAGTTTTAAAGAATTTGACCAACCCTCAACCAATTACACAAATATTCATTGGGAAACCAATCCTAGTATCGAAGAGTCATTAGAAGAATAAGACATGGTTGAACAACAAAATGAGTAGGTTGCATCACCAAGGACTTCTTCCTTTCCCATTATTTTAGAGTTTAATGATCAAACTACCATGAAAAACATTTCTCTTGGTAATTTTCTAATATTTTGGGGAAGATCAACATAAGACCCTGACCAGTTTCTATTTGAATTTAAGATACTTTATCAAACTTATGATTATATAATAAATAATCAAAAACTAAAATTGTTTCCATCTACACTCAAAGATGCAGCTATGAGATGGTTCATGGGCTTACCAAGTAACTCTATTCGTACATAGGAAGACATGGAAACTAAATTCCTAAATAAATATTAGGATTATTTTAGGGTAAGAGAAAGGAAGGAGGATTTCTTTAAAATCAAACAAAATGAGGATGAGGCTTTGGAAGACTATTTGGATAGATTTATGTTTATTCATAAATGGAGCAGTTACCCACTTATTAAAGAATTCCTAAAACTTGTTTTCCTCAAAGGATTAAATGAAGAAATTAGAGATGCATTAAATCTAATGTGAGGAGGATACATAAACAAACTAGCCTTTCATCATATTTTAGAACTTTTTACTAATTACTCATGAACAAAACCAAGAATGAGGAAAGGAAGATTAGGGAAATATAATGAGATAGTCAAATTAATAGAACAATTTACTAATCTAAAAATAGACATTTGGTCACACTAAACACTACATTGGATGGCCTTCAGGCTAAATCTAATGCAATAGAACCATTAGCAATATAATGTCCTAAGTGTAGGTTGAAATATGCCCTTAGAGACCATCCTTTGGATAAAACAAACATTTCATCTTATGGAATTTATGAAGGAAAAGACCATGACATATATCATTTAACCTATCTACCTACTTTGAAAACTTAGATGAAATCAAATGTTCAACCCATTAAAGAGTTAAACTATATTTAGAGGAAAATTGTATTTCCATAAAACTAAGTCCAGGGATAGTTTAGTTCATGAAATCCTAATAATCCTTAGATGGCATCATGGAATATTCCAATGCCTCCACCTCTATGGGGATAAATGCATATGCCATCAACTTAAATGCCATGGCTAGGACAAGAATCGATATCACCTAAACCATGGATGTTGCCACAATAACCATGAGTGCCCCAATAATAGTCACACCCACAATGGAATCCCAATTCATAATATAACTAACCAAAAAGGCTACCACAACAATAAACTATAATTCCACCTCCTATTGTCTAACATCCAAAATAAGTTAATCAACCCCCAATGCCTGCACAACTAGCAGCCAACCAAAGAACAAGTAGCCAACACCTATTTATGTCAATGAGTAAGAAGACATAATGAATTTAGGACAAATTGACTGCTCTGATATTTAGTTAAGATAAAGAAAAACTATAGAGGAACCACCAATTCTCATTTTTGAATTACCAAATTAAAAGGAAGAAATAAAATAGTCTCAACCAAACAACAAAGAAACTAAAAGCAATGAAAACTCTGATAAAAAAGAAAAAGAAAAATATTAATATACCATTAATTCATTTCCCTAAGAGATTAAAAGAAATGAATATCAAAGAAGAATCAGATTTGATCCATGAGTTGAAAAAGATGAGTATTGAGGTACCCCTACTACAAGCTATTAGGGATATTTATGAATTGAATAAAATCATTAAGAATTTGTGTGTCAAAACACCTGAAAGGAAGAAATAGTATCTAAAAACCATACATGTTGATGGTAATATTACTAATTTTTTAGCAAGAAAAGTATTAATACCCAAGCATGTAGACCTAGGTAGACTAGTTATAATAGTCACAATAGGAGGAAAGTAAATTCCCAATGTTCTTGTGGATTTAGGAGTAGTAATTTAATGCCATGACAATTGATACTCTCCAAACATTATCTCTCATAATAATGCAACCTACCTCTACCATCCTTCAAATGGAAGATCAATCTGTGACTAAACTAGAAGGAACTATAGATTATGGTGTAATGCTTATTGAGTCTTAGGAATATCCAGTTGATTTTATGGTGTTGTAACCTAAAACAAACAATTTAGGATACCCTCTAATCTTAGGAAGACTATGGCTAGCTACTGTGACATCACTAATTGATTGTAGGATAGGATTCATGACCATTTGCAATGGTTTAAAACCTAAATGCATTTCCTTGTAGCTTCCTACCAAACCATTAGTGAACCACATAGAAAATCTTTGGGTGGACAAGTAAGATAACATAAAAAATGACCTTTCATCTTTGTCCATGATTAGAATTAAAAATCATTTAGAATAATTGAGTGAATAAATAATTTTAGATTATGAAAAACATGACAATATAACAGTAATGTCTACTAGAACATGAATCTATAGACTATGCCAGACCAACATCTATGAACTATTCCAATCCACAATCTAGAAACTTTGTAAACTTTCCTAGGACATCTTCTCTCAATCCTTCTATTTCTTATTCATCATATGACCATATACGGATTCAAGGAAGTGCATGGAATTGGGTAAAAAAATAAAAGACACATTTCTTGAGTGCATTCCATTGCCCTTTAGAAGGAGTTATCCTCATAGAGATAAATTTCTCAAAAAAGTAACCACATTGCATAAACTACTTCCTCATCCATGCCGAATTCATTGATTATTGAATATAAGCAAGTGAAATCTAATCATCCATACACTAAACATCTCATGATGTTACCTAGAAAATGTTTGAATATCAATAGTTGGTTAACACATGATGAACAAGTTTAACTTTTTGAAGTCTTATAATGACACACCAAGGCTTTTTATTGGGATTACACTGACATGAAATGGATTCACCCAAGTTTATGCACACATTACATCTACATAGAGTCAGTAAAACTAGTAAGATAGCCATAAAGAAGAATAAGTCTATCATTGAAAGATAGTTAAAACAAAAATTCAAAAATTATTAGATATGGGGTTTATTTACCCCATCTAAAATAGCCAATAGGTTTCACCATTGGTAATTTTACCAAAAAATAATGGGAAATGGTGAGTATGTGTGGATTATAGAGAACTAAATACGATAACTTTAAAAGATCATTTTCCTTTGCCCTTTATTGATCAAATTCTTGACAATTTGGTAGGAAAGTAATATTAGCAATTGAAGATTAGGATAAAACCTCATTTACCTATCCAACCTTCACCTACCGAGTACTTCCATTTTGACTTTACAATGCTCTAAAAAAAATTTAAAGAGCAATTTGGGAAATATTCTCTAACCTCACTAATGACTATGTAGAGGTTTACATGGATGACTTTACTATCCATGGTGAAACCTATGAAGAAGCTCTTACTAATTTAGAAAGAGTTTTGAAAAGATGTGAGAAACATCAATTATCATTAAGTCATGAAAAATGATTATTGATGATGGATCAAGGAATATTTTTAGGACATCACATTTCTATAAAAGTTATTTAGGTATATGCTAATAAAATTGAGATAATCTCCAACCTACCCATCCCACACACAAATATAGGTTAAAAGTTTTTTAGGATATGTTGGCAATTACAGATGCTTCATAGACAACTTCAACAAAATAGTTTCTTCTATGTTTACATTGCTCACAAAGGATAGTGAGTTTGTATGGAGTGATGATTGCCTACAATATTTTGAAACCATCAAAGCCAAAATTAATACTACCCTAGTATTAAAAGGACTAGATTGATGCAACCTTTCCATATATATATAGATGCTTCCAATATGGTAATAGGTGTAGTCCTAGGACAAAAAGATGAGAATGATTATATGCATGTTATCTATTATATTAGCAAGAATATGACACCTACTGAGAAAAACTACACCATAATTGAAAAAGAGTTCCTTTCTTGTAATATATGTAATAAATAAATTTAGACACTATATAGTAGGTTAAAAATTATTTATCTATACAGACCATTGAGCTATTAGATACCTTACCAATAAATCAATAGAGGGAGGAATGATTATTAGATGGTTATTAATTTTACAAGAATTTTATATAACTATTATAGATAAACCAAGGAAATTTAATGTGGTTGCTGATTTCTTGTCCAAAATTAACACTTCAAGTGAAGAACTAGTGGAAGATGATTTTTCAGATGAACAATTATTTGTTGTTTCAGTAGAATCTCCATGGTTAACTGATATAGATAATTACCTTGATATAGGTAAGTTTCCTCTACATTTTTAACAAAAATAAAAAAATATTTAATCATATAAAGTTATTCTTTTAAATGGATTAAGGGAATGTTATTTAAACTTGGACCTGATCATGTGTTTCATAGGTGTGTAACAAATAATGAAGCTTATGATATCATTAGAGCTTATCATGATGAATTAAGAGGAGGGAATTATTCAATCTAGAGGACCATATACAAAATCCTAGGAGTACGCTATTATTTGACTCATCTTCATAGACAAGTGAAGATGTATGTCAGATAATGTGTTACATGTCAAAGAATAGGACAACCCACTCTTTTAGTTAAGATGCCTCTCCATCCTCAATTGGTTTTGGAACCATTTGAGAAATGGGGAATTTACTTTTTAGGACTTGTGGACCCCTCATCCAAAGAAAAATAATACCTATTAATATGCACAGACTATGTTACCAAATGGGAAAAAGTAGAAGTTTTAACCCATGCTCAAGAATAAGTTGTAGTAGATTTCCTCTATTTCAAGATTATGCAAATATTTGTGCTCTAAGGGAAATAGTTCCAGATAAAGGATCCCAGTTCATGTCAAATATGATATAGTACTTCATGAAATCATATCAAGTGTAACATAGGAAGTCTTCTCCATATCACCCACAATCAAATGGACAAGTTGAAGTCACCAATAGAGAATTGGAAATCATTTTTACCAAGATTGTTAGTACCAGATAGAAATATTGGGTAGATAAAGTACTAGAAGTAGTTTGATCCTATAATACCACCTGGAAAAAACCTACTGGTGTTTCTTTTTCCGATCTAGTTTATGGTAAGAAACCTTTATTCTCTATTGAATTTGAATTACAAACATTGAAAATAACATTAGAAGTAGGAATTGAATTGGAAGAAGCATAAAAGGATGGACTTATGAAGCTTAATCAACTTGATGAGATGAGAGTTGAATATTTGAAAAAGACAAAAATGGTATAGAATCAAAGGAATATTTGGCATGACTCACATATCAAACAATCTAAATTTCATAAAGGAGACTGGGCATTGTTGTTTGATTCAAAAATCCAATAGTTTAAGGGAAAAATACAGACAAGGTGGATAGGACCTTACCCTATAGATAAGGTCTTTGAAAATGGATTTGTCAAGCTGATACCCATTGATGATAGCAAAATGACTCTTTTGTTCAATGGTTATAGACTAAAACTCTACCAAAAACCTCTTAGTAAAGAACAATTTGTGCAAAAAATGCAAAGTCAGGTAGCTTTCCTAGAGGAACAAATTTATTCCAAGGAAATTTTTATTTAATTATTTCTCACTTCATATAAATAATAATAATAATAATTTAATAGGGAAAATCCTTTTGGGGATGCTATTGATTATGCATGGCTAGAAAACCAGCCTGTTGACTGGTCATGCATTGAAGAAAGGGCCTTGGCCAGAAAACTAGCAATGGTTGATCAAGGGGTAAAAAATTAAAAAATAAATAATATATATGTATAGGAATTTGATCATGCAATCCTCATTGGCTCCTCCATGAAATAAATTTTAGATTGTTCCTTTGAAATTTGTTGACCAATCCATGCAAATTCACTTGTACAGGACAAATGGCAAAAGAAGGACAAGATCTAAGGTAAGAATAAATGAGTTATAAGTTTTATTTATTCATGTTTTAGTAAACTAGAAGTTTTTTTATTTAAATAATTTTAATTCTTTGGAGATGAAAAAGTACAAGTGGATAACCATATATTCCTTAAACAAAGGAATAATCATAGCATGCAAAAGAAAGAGATGAGGGAACACATGTCATAATGGATAAATATATCCAATGCAATCAATTACTTCATTAATCATCATGACATGACATTATGATAAAATCCCATAAAGGCTTAAAAATATCAAAGATTAAGAGTTTTATAATCATTGTTTAATGAATTAAGCCTATGGTGGTAGAAGTTACATTTATCCCTCCCACATGAGTAATAAATTGCCAGCATGTCATGTCATCTTTCAAGTCACCATGGTAGTTGGCTAGCCTATTTCATAGAAATTAGATGGGACTAAAATACGTGTGGAGTAATGATGGTAATAACACAAGGTTTCCAATTTCTATGAATGCTATCAGTAGTTGTTTCTTTCAAATCCTAAGAACAACAAGTGTAAAACCTAGTTTGAATTAGGAAATTCCACTGTAATTTATAACAAATTGATTTGAGCTCATATATTCAAGCAACAATGGGGAAAAATACAAGGTTAGAACAAAGGAAGGTAATTGAATTCCTCAATGATGGGGCATTTGTGTTGTTTGAATAAAATGGTTGGTTACCATTCATCCAAAAATACTAGGGCTTCCACGAGACATTGGTAAGGTAATTTGTGCATAACCTTACTCTTGATTTTTCTACTATTGAAGGAATTATCATTCTAGTGTCTAGCCAAGTTATAAGTAAAATTATAGAAATTCTAGATGAGGGGCTAAGAGTAACTAGACAAATTTCATTCAATGACATTATTGTTCAATTTAATGGTAATGAACAGACTGGAGTTGCATGTTTAATTAATTCAAAAGGAAAATATAAGGGAATCCATAGGGATACATTTTTTAAACCATGGCAGTCTATAGCATTATGGGTAATCAAATATATAACTTATGAGGGGAATTGTAGTATTTTGGGAGGGGAATCCATGAAAATTATGATCCATCTCAAACATGGGAGGCAAAACTCTCAATGTAAAATTAATCTTCTAGATTTTTTATATGGTGCCCTCCAACTCATGACTACAACCCCTAATGCCCCTCTCAGACACCATGGCCTCATCCATCTCATCATTAAACATCATTTCATTCAATAAAGGAAAGAAGTTTTGGAAACATTTGAGAATAGGGTAACAAGACAACTTTTATCTCCATCTCCACAAGATGAAGCTAGAACATCAAGTGCCACTAAATCACAAAGGCATTCATTTGTAGCTGCTACACCAACTAAGAAAACAAGTTCAAAAGGAAAATAAAAGAAGTCCATAGATTTAGAGGAATCTCTTCCTTCTTTCAAAAGGATTACAAGATCCCAAAATATTCAAACCCCCTCTATTATAGAGCCTCCATATTAACCTCAAGCATCTATAGAGCAACCAATCCTCTTATCCAGGAGAAGAAAATTACAAAAATGAGTTACTTCACTAGGACTTAAAAAGGCTAAAGATTTGACTGATTCAATAGAAGAAGGATCAAGTATGGCCCATAGAACTAAGAGAAGAGGAATAAAATTGATTCTTTTGGATGAAATTAACAAGAAGTAGTTGATACTTTAGATAGCCTTAAACAACTATCTCAACCTTCAGAACAACATATCATCAAAGAAAAAGAAATTCCTAAAGTAGTTTCTATAGAAGAACATGTTGAAAGCCATACCATACAACCATTTGAGGAATCAGAAGGCTCTCAACCCAACACAAGGGAACCAAAACTTGAGCAAGGTAACACAGCAAAAGAACAAAATCCTCAAATTAAAATTCCAATGGATAAAGGTAATGTTCCATGTACATTTGAAGAAGGAGAACCATCCAGTCCAAAGGAACCTATTATGCAGTTAACCACAAACTTTCTAAAGCTCAAGTTTTGATCCAACAATAAGCAATAAATAGTGCATATATAGTCAACCAACTACACATTAAGGATAAATTTAATTAAATGTTAGTACAAAATTTAGAAACAACATATTTGAATTATGCTTTAAAAATTTATAAACTGGAAAAATTAATAAAACAAAAATAGGAGGAATAAGTCAATTCATGGATATATATAGTAGTCTTAAGAAATAAAATAGAATAATAAAATAGAAATTGTTGAATTCTTATTAGACACTTCCTATTGTTACCCCTAAAAAGGATAGTCAACCTACCTCTTTTGTTAAAACATTTATTAATCAAGGATGTCAAACCAACTATCCATACATTCCTCCATTAGAAATGTTGCATCAGGCTCAAGAGGAATACCAAACATTAAAATAGAAGAATAAAATTTTAGTCACAATAAATAAGATATTAAAAAGTGAAAAATAGATATTAGAAATTAAAACTCAGACTTTTGAAGAAGACTTGTAAAATGCTTGTAAATTAGGAGAGGCTCTTTTGCCCTGTAAAAGTCCTACTCCTGCATATAGTCTATTTCTATTTGAACAATTCTATAGATGGAAAATTCTTATAATATCTTTTCGTCTTCCCTACAAGATTTTGGATCCATCATCATTTTTAGAAATCTTTTATAGTTCTGAGCCTAATAATCAAGATCTCCTTTGTGAATTTTATTCGCATGATTTGATAATAAGAGATCATGAACACAATAAATTTTTGATAAATATACATGTAGGAGAAGTCTAATTGAGAGCACTCCATTCCACCTTCAATAATTATTTGGCTTAGAATAGCATATTTAAATAATATACAGAGCATGCTAAAACTATTGGATTATGCATTAGGCTAGCCTTCTTCATTCCTAAATTGATTAAACAACATTTAAAGAAATCTTATCTAAGAAATGCTATCAAAGACCACTATTTTCAAGATTTGTATGATTGTACTATTTTATTTGATCTATTCATAAGACAAAACTTTGATTTAGTTGTTGCTGCTAGTGTGAAAACATGGGACTAGTTACCATTTTCTCTCAAAAGATGTGAAGTTATATCCCCTCAAAATCCAAGATGGAGAAAAAGAAGGGATGAAGAAATTCTTGAAGTAATTATGGAAGTATTAAATTCTAGAGAAGAGAAAACATGGATTGGAATGAGGTACAAACATCCATTGCTCATTATACCAATTCCAGGATGTTAGAATTAGGCAACTCAATCTGATGAATAATTCAACATCTAGAAATAAGTAGTTCAAAGGTATAAAGGATTTACAAGTAGTACAAATCATCATATCATAGATGAATTTGATGACTATGATCTAAGTAAGAGCAAGGAGATTAGACCCAAAACCAATGAAGCTAGATGAATTTTTACAATGGGACTTGAAAAAGGTAAAGACTGGGGGAGATGATGAGTCTGAAACATGGCTCATTATTATTATGGTGTTTCCTTCATTTCATCTCTTTAAGGATATAATCTTATGTAAATCTTAGACTTTTAGCTAAATTTGGCATGAAAAATAAATAATTTATCTTGTTTATATAAAACCAAAGTTTAAGTCACTATTTTGTCATTAATGTGTAACAAGCAGTATGTTTTAGTGTTTAAGTTTTGAAGAATATACAAGAAAGATGATATAAGTAGTATTTTCTAGAAACTCCAATTTTGATCCTAGTTTTGTGAAGCTATAGACTCACTCATTCCATATCTATGGACTCACTTAGTCCATATCTACAACTCACTTAGTCCATATCTACAGACTTATGTAGAAGCTATGTGTGTAGGCTAAAGGATGATTCAAAGTGGAAAGCAACAAAGAAATCACCATCATCATCAAAAACTCAAATATAATATAAATACAGACTCTATATAACTATTTTTATAGACTCTATAGGTCTAAAATCTAAGTAGTGGATGAGTTTGTAGCTAGTATAAAAGAATAAGATTGCTCTAGTTGGAATCGCATCAAAGAAATACTCGCTTCCTATTTTGAAGGATTCAATTTGGATATATTTTTTATATATTTGAACCTTAAAACCATTATAGGGATAATATAACTATCTCATCAAGACAAATAGATTTATTAGGATCTCGATCAATCCAAATCTCCTATCTTATGGATAAATGTATTTACTAAATAGTTCTATTTTTCTACATACTATCTTTAGTTTGATTGTATTAGCATAAATATGTAAATAATTTATCCTATAAGGAGGATGAATATAGTTGTTACACTCAAGATTTTTGATATATTAAATGTTCTAGCTTTCCATTGATAAATGTAATATCATTCCATCTTTTAGTATTGAGTAGACTTCATTTATGACTCTAAGAAGAGCAAGGGTTAACTCTCCTTGGAACTAGGAACTTCTATATGGTATCTATGTCTATGTTAGTTTATTTCATGATAGTGGATAATTTGAATATTTCACATACATACATAAGGGAGTGATTTATAAGAATTAAATTTAAGATTTACATTTCAACAATTATTTCCTTTTAGAGCAAGTGTGTTTTAGCATAGTATTTCTTGTCAAACAGTTAAGCTGAGTGTTTACATTTTTAATAAGGTGTGAAATAGGTTAAATGTGTTTGATTTGAAGCAAAAATATTGAATTTGTGAAGTAGATTAAGTGTTTTTTTATTTGAATCAAAAGGATTGAATTAGTTTAGATTGATAATTAATTTCTTATTTTAGCAAGTGTGAAACAACTAGTGTAGAAGAATCCTTTCATTGGTAAAAGTTAGATTGAGATTACCAAACCCCCCAAAGACCAATCTATAGATCTACCATAAAAAACCTTGTTGTAGATAGATTTAGACATTGGCCCTAGTTAGATAGACATAAATCTAAGAGATTGATTTAATGAAGGGTTAAACAACACTCATCACAACCATAACCATCCCTTTGACCCATCCTGAGATGATAGGAGATGACTCTCTTACCATTAAAACTATTCAATACTAGGATGATGATTCCATTATCACCGACCTTGGTGCCCTAGATTCTTCCATCCATAAATCCCTTCCTCCTGAGACTTTGACCATGTTGAATGAATCCACCATGGATATCAACTTGGTCATTCTAGAAAACCCTTGCATTGTCAAAATTGGCCAATCATTGAATACCAAGGAGCTTCAAGATTTTTCCTCTTTCCTCCAAGACTATAGCATAACATTTGCTTGGTCTTATAGTGACATTCCTAGAATTGACCTTGCCATTGCTACCCATAACATAGTCACCCACTGTGATGCTAAACCCATCAAATAGAAGATTTGACACATGCACCCTTGCATAGCCCTTCTCATCAAATAGGAACTTCAAAATATTCTATCTGTCAACTTCATTCAACCCATTGACTACCCCCAATGCGTCTCAAATTTCATGCCTATCATTAAATCCATAGGGGGACTAAGCATTTGTGTGGAATTTTATAACCTCAACCTTGCTTACCCCAAAGATGACTTTCCTCTATCGAGAGTTGACCATCTATTTGATCTTACAACCATCCATGAGATGTTATATCTCATGGATGGATTCTTAGGTTACAATCAGATCCTAATTACCCCCAAAGATTAGCACAAGATCACTTTACCACCCCATGGGGGACCTTCTACTATAGAGTCATGCCTTCAAATTAAATAATGCTAGTGCCACCTAAAAACATACCATGACTTACATCTTCCATGATATTGTCCATAAGATTGTAAAGGACTATGTGGATGACCTTCTTAGAAAATTCAAAGTCCAAAAGGACCATTTAGTCATTCTCAAGTTCATCTTTGAGTAACTTATCCATTACCATGTCTGCCTAAACCCCAAAAAGTGCATTTTTAGGGTTTTGTAAAGAAAGATCCTTGGTTTTATTATCTCCCTTTGGGGAATCTAAGTTGATCCTACCAAGATCAAATCCATCCTTGACATGCTTCATCCCATAAACTTTAAGCAACTCCATAGTTTGTAGGGGAAGCTTCAATACAATCACCACTTTATCTCCTATATTTTAGATTGATGTCAACCCTTCCACCACCTTCTCAAGAAGGATATCTCTTTCAAGTGGAATAAAAACTATTAAAAGGCCTTTGATTCACTCAAAAAGTACCTTTTTTATCCACCTATCTTCTCCCCTCCCAAGGATGACCAACCTTTCTACCTTTATGTCTCCACCACTGACCACTCCCTAGGGGATATGCTTGCTCATCAAGATGAATAACATAGAGAGAAATATATACACTACATTGGTCACATGCTTGTAGAGTACAAGACTCAATATACCCATATCAAGAATATTTTCTTAGCTTTAGTCTTCATGGCCACCAAACTTCCCCATTACCTTCTTAACCACAAAACTTATGTCATAACCAATACTGACCCACTCAAGTATATGCACTCCAAACCATACCAAAACCAATGTATGGCCATGTGGATCATGATATTAGTATAATTTGACCTTGATTTCCTTTAGCATGTGTCAATTAAAGACCAAGTCATTATTGACTAATTAGCCAAAGCACCATTAGTAGACAACTAGCATCCTCCTCTTGAGTTCCTCAATGAGTCCATCATTACCCTCTCTTAGGTGGACTTCACCAATAAATTCACCATGTTTTTTGATAGATTAAAGTGTCAACATGGTGTGGATATGGTATCACCTATAACCCCTTTGATGGTGAACCTCTTCCTTTGTCTTTCAAGCTTGAGTTTGAATATACCAATAATATAGCTGAATAGAAAGCCCTAGTCATAGGCCTTCAGATCACCTTAGCCCTAAGAGTCAAAATAATGAACATATTTGATGACTCCTAACTTGTGGTCAATCAAATCAATGGTTATTACCAGTGTAATAATGATGTTTTACAATAGTAAAAAAACTAGTTAATGAACTTTTAACATCATTTAAACACTATTGCATATAGTCAACCCCGTGATCTACCAATAAGTTTGTTAATACCATGGCTTCCCTCACCTCTCAGATCTTGTCTATACCCTTTGAATCTAACCTATATGTTGTTATCCAAAAAATTACCTAGCCTTCCTATGTCAAACTAGATTCTCCCACCACTTTAAATGTGGAGGAGACCCCACCTAACCTTTGGTATCAATAGACCTTTTACTACCTCAACCTTTCCATCATTCCTTTTGGCCTTTCCAAGAATGATCAAAGAGAATTTATCTAGAGTACCTTAAATTACACCATTATGGGAAGAATTATTTACAAGAATAGCTTTGATGGTCTCCTCTTCCATTGCCTACATAGTCACAAAGCCTCTCATGTTATTAAGGAAATGCATGATGGAATATATGGGGGATAATTTGGTGGCCCCACTTTAGTTAAATTTATCCTTCACCTTGGATATTACTAGCCTACCCTTAACCAAGACTACTATGATTATGTGAAAAAGTGTGTTAAATTCCAACAACATGTTAATTTGCATCATGCACCTAGCCAAAGTCTTTATGTTTCCACCGATTTAAGGCCCTTCTCAAAATGGGGTTTGGACTTTATTGGTGAGATTAAAATTCATTATCTGAAATGAAACCATTGTATCATCATTATAAACAAATATTTTACCAAATGGGTAGAGGCTATTCCTCTAGTCTCAATCAAAGTGGATAATATTGTTGATTTTATCAACCATCACATCATCTACCACTTCGGTGTTCCTCACAATATTATCACTGACAATGGAAAGTATTTTAAAAACAAGCATGTCTAGGTTATTTGTGATGCATTTGGAATTAAGTTAAGCTTCTCCTTGCCTTATCACCATCAAGCGAATGGACAGGTTTAGACCTCTAACAAAACTCTTAATAACATGATAACTAAAATGATCAATGCATCTAGTCGGGATTAGCCTTCTCACATCCCCTTTGCCTTATGGGCATATCGCACTAGAATTATAAATCCTATGGTAGATACCCCTTTTTCTCTTGTGTTTAGAGAGGAGGAATTTTTTCCTCTCAAATTCTAAATACCCTCTCTTTGCATATCTTTACAAGATCTCATTTATTAGGATGATTATCATCAACACCACTTAGCCTAGCTTGAGATACTTGATGAACATCATTTAGCAACCCTTACCTATCTTGATGTCTATCAAGAGTGCATCAAGCATTCCTATAATAAACACCTTAAAGTGTGAGAATTCAACATCAGAGATCTCATCCTAAAATAAAATCAACATGTCACCAATATGGATAAAAACACGTGGGGAAAATTTGTTTTCAATTGGCTTGGACCCTATATCATAACCCAAAAGTATGGATCAAAATATTACCAATTATCCTCTCTTGAAGGAAACCTATAACTTGAGCCCCTCAATGATTCAAATCTACATCCATTCTTTTATTAAGGAAAGATCAAGTTCACCTTTTATTTTAACTAAATCTCATTCCTTAATTTCAACCACATTCATCTCCCTATTTTAGGTGCAATCGATTAAAACTAAATCATGTGCTTATCTGTCATAGCCATAGCTTAATCTTGAACAATAGGTACCATGGCTTTACCCATGGCACGATTCTCATGGTACTTTCCACCCCTCTCCTAGGATGGATTCCCATGATCATTGTCACTTAAACCTATTTACACCTAATCAGCCTTTTTGTGCTTTTATTTTTGCCTTCATAAAGGTAAATCCTTAAGCCTATATAAGCATGTCTATGTCAAGTAAAAAAATTCAAAATGAAAAATCCAAACCAATAGCAATCATGGGTCATTCCTAACATTTGTAGACTACTCCCTTAAAGGACTACATAAGCATACTAAAATTGCATAAATATAAGGTAGACTTCTCCCTTAAAGTAAATCTATCACAAAGCCTTGAACAAATCAAATAAACTTAGACCACTCCCTTAAGGATGGCTAAGTAAATAATTTATCAAAAGAATAGTAATTTCTTAGAAGCTTCCCATATCTATTAGCTTCTTGTATACAACAACAAAGCAAAAGACTCATTTTCAAAATCACAACAAAAGGAAACTAATCTTGAAATCTACAATTGGCTCTCACATAGCAAAATAAAATGGAACCCACAATTAGCTTTCATCAATAGACTTCCCACATCGATCAATTTACACTTTGTATGAAATAGACTTATTTATATTGGCTCTTTGGACACATATAGAAGAGGCATGCTAATCTCACATGAGGGTTCCATTTTCATCCATCTCCCTTTTATACATTATAAGTAAGGGATTTTTAGCTCACTTGACATTCTATGAGCATGACACCTTTTTAACCATCTAACGAATGTTAATGAAAAACATTTGAAGGACTTATGTTCATTAATCCAATCTATCTTTGATTATATATTAGTCCTCATCAAAGAAGAAGCATCATGTCCTCTTCCTATCCTATCATGGCTAGTTGATATTTTCATTTGATGTTTGTCTCTTGATAATATTCTTTGTTCTCCCATCTAGTGTTATTATTTGCCTTACCTCATGTGTTTTACCTTAAAAAAAACTTAACACCAAGCATATGCACATGTGTCATAAGCAAAAACATAACCATAACAAACATAATAACATCATAACATCCATGAAAAATAAAGAAATCAACCTTTTTTTACCACATATCTAAATCTAAATAGTGAAGCCTGTACTCATTAATATTTAGCATGTATCATAAGAAAATAGGAAGCATAATCCATAATCAATATAACCATCACATCATAAGCATCAACATCAAAGTAAATTAGAGGCCATGAGTATGATAAATAAATAAGGATCATATATATATATATATATATATATATATATATATATATATATATATATATATATATATATATATATATATATATATATATATATATACACATACATATATATATATATATATATATATATATCATGAGTCAAATAACATCATAATGTGTACAAATAACATGTCTCTCTCTCTCAAAATGTTCATCTCACCACATTAGCTCATAGGCTAGAATCAAAATGATATACAATAATATTAGATACATATGAACTGTCATGCCCTTGGGGTACCACTATACGTTGGCATACCACTAGGTCCCCATACCTATCCACCTATAGATGCTACCCACTACTCTGATATTGCCACACTAGTACTGCCCATGAATCTCATTCTATACTCACCCCATCAGGGCTCATTGGGGCATTGCCTTAAGACTATAGACTCATAATACTATAGCTCCTGCACTATAGCTAGGTATCATGCTATGGGGATGGTGTCTGGTGGTCATATATATACCACTTCCCCTCCTCTTCTCTACTTTAGGGAGTCCCTCTCCTATGTAACCAAGGCTAGTGAAGCACTTGCCTAGTCCCTATCACCTATAAGAGTATCATCATGACCCTATAAAATATCTACATAAACCTATAATGTCATGACCTATGCCTATACATTATCTAGTGCCACTCTTTTTTGAGCATATGGGACACCCCCTGTACATGTGACCTCTAATCCTCTCTCCCTATGGGGTCCACATCCATAGGTCTCCTACCACTATCACCATCACCAATATTTGTTTTTGTATATAAAGTATGATACCATACCATGTATCCATCTATAAAAATAACATCATCTACCTATGGCCTAGATAATAGCTCTGCATGATCTAGAAGCATCCTTAGAGGATGCAACTTAGGCAAAGGATCTCTACATCCTCATGCCTATACTTAGGAAATACACCTAGAATACCCTAAATAAGGATGAACTACCTATGAACCCTATCAAAAGGGATTAATTCTACCTCCCCATCCCTCTTACTAAGAATCCACCAATAAATCTACAAGGAAAATATATACCTCCTATAGTCATGCCATATTAGAAACTAAACATATGGTCTCCATGTGATGTCCCCAATCACCAGTGCACCTAAAGCACCCCTGAACCAATCAACATCATGGGCTCCTCCTCCTACACCTAAAGTGGTGAAGTCACCTCTCCACCATATGAATCCAATTGGGAACTCTATATTAGTATATCCCATCCATGACAACCCCACTAGCCCTAACACTTGGATGTGCTCATAGGCCTAGTAGTGTAGAACCAGGCTGACACTGATACCATATCTCTTATGGGCCTTGAAACCCCATAATTCCTTGTATATCTACATAAGTAACACTGGTACCTATCTGAATATTATCTTCCATAGTAACATTTAAATAAAAACCCCTAGTAGTAAGTATGGGAACCTCCCACTACTTGAGTAAAGAAGGGAAAAGTAAGACATGAACATCATCATCATGGTTGTCAATCTCCTCTTGTCCCTTTCCCTTTGATAGAGTGTACTATAGTTGAATCCCTTAGTGTGCCATATGGCATGCTCCTAATCCTCTCCATACATAATATCCATTAGATAATCTCACTCCTCCCACTCTATGGTATATTATCTCACCTTATAGGGGTAAGCATTTAATTTGGTTCAAATACTCTAATAGGATTATGAGCTCACAAGTGGGTAGTAGGAAAGTGTTTATGGTAGGATCCCTTCTCTTGATGAGGTCCACAATCATTGACATAGATAGGACATATGTTGGTAATGTTTCATTGCTCTAAGGATAACCTCCTCCATATGTGCCCAGTCTGAAGGGGTCATCCCTTGATGAACCTCTACAAAGATACGTGGCATATAATCATGTATCTATATTTTCTCTCATACTTGCATGTAATCCATAATAATAATTTGAGACACCTATACTATTTTTTACTATATGCTTAGTGCCTTAAACCTACCCAACCTTACCATTTAACCACTTATTTGACTCCTACCTACCTAAACCTCACATTCTAAGCTACCAAACCTCCCACCTAACTTACAGATCAACCTATACCATACCTTTCAATGCTTGTTATACCTTAAAAGCTTTAAATGTTTTGCAAAAGCCTATCTTACAATAAGTGACCATCAATGGTCAAGCATCTATATTTATATAGATGTTGACCATTGATAATTGATCTTGACCATTAACAATCACTATGGGTATTTTGATAGAAAAACACCCAAAACCCTAGCTACCCAAGCAACTCCTAAACCAGCTAAATATTTTTTGAATTCTAACATAAATACCTAACCCTACCCCTATTCACTTTCATCGATAAAATTCACCTAAAACCTACCTAGGACAAAACCTAAAACCCACCCCAATAAAAAAATTGACCAATAAACTGCACCATCACATGTAAAACTAAACTACTCTACTAATTTGAATAGCATCTCCTACCTCATTCCTCAACCATCATCAAGGATGAATCCATGGACCCCCTGCACATTCTTATCTAATTTCATGTGATCTTTACATCCTCCCTAGTCCCTTGGGTCCACTTGGTTCAATTTAGTAACCTCTCACCTCTATAAAATCACCATCAACACTATTCTCAATTATAAGACACTAAAAGCTAAATCTTTGTAGTCAAAAGTGAAAATGAGCAAAATGACTTTCAAAACTAATTTTAACTACTAAAATTTTAGGGTTTTCACCTTAATCATCAATGGTCACCCTTGGGGACCCTAATCATTGATGGTCAGGTGGCTCATTTTTTTGCTCTTACCTTGATTATTTATTTTTTATTAGAATCAGATCAACATACCCACCCATGGAAATTACCTTCTCCACCCACCCTGACCACCTTATCACCTTTCCATTAGTCCATTTTGGCCCAAATCACATATGTTTAGTGATGATGTTTTTTTTGGTCCATTTAACCATATCAACAACATTTCCATGTTGACCCTTTTGAGATTGTACCACCTTATGCTTACCTAACCCACTTTTATCTTCTCAAGAGCACTTAATACCTTAGATACCTATGACACTTGACCAATTTATGTTTTCATTGGGATAACTTCCTACTTTAGATACCCATTGAAACATATACATCATTTAAGAGAATTATGTTTATGAGTGTACCCAGATGCCATGCCTAATTATGGTCTCATAGTCCACTTGTCACTTTTCCTTCTAGCACCGACCTTTATTTTTACCAACTATGGAAACCTAATTAATGCATGATCTTAGCTATCACACTTTGTGCACCTATTTATGCTTCAGTTCCCACCTTAATGATTTCCACCTTCATCATCACCTTTATCCACCTTATGAAACCCACACCCAATTCATTTTTACCTAATCAACTCTTAGTTTGAGGGGGAACACCTCTTATCATACTCAGGGTAATCAGACCTTTGACTAGCAACCCATTTTTATTTTATAGCTTATTGATTCAAAGCTACATAATAAAAAAGGGGCATAATGTAGACACCAAAATCCATACACCATGATTTTGAATGTCAAAATTCCTTAAGACCTCCTTGGGACCAATTTGACCGTTCAACCCCTAATCAAGCAACCAAAACTGATAGTAACCATCAATGGTCATCATTAATGATCATCTTGACCACTGATGGTCACCCTAATCATCAAGGGTTACCCTAACCACTGAGGGTCACTGTGTAAAACTAGACACCCAAAATTATAAAGTAGAAACCACTTCTCAATCTCAACCAAAACCTTATTTTCTTGATTTCTATCACAATACAGACCAAAAACAATAACTTGACCATACATGAACCATATTTTGATAGTTTTTCATTCACCTTAATTTTATATTATTAGTCTAAACATTTCTTTGGAATAGTATTTATTTCACCTAAATTAATAACTTTCATTTATGTTATACAACCTTATTTCATTAGCAACATTAACTTGTTCTTAAAAAGTGGATTGACAACCTCCAAGAAAGGCATGTACTTATTAGGTCTAGCTTGCTAGGCAATCAGCACTTCTACCTAACTAATCAACCATTTATTTAGTGCTTTCTTATCTACAATTCATCCTCCCAAGCCAAATAGGAGCTCTCAAAACTATGTGGATCATGAAGCATAAACCAAATCTAGGTTCTACCAACCTTACCCTTCTTTTCAATTTTACTCTTTCTTCTTGAATAAATATAAGATAAAATTATATAAAACACTATATTTCCAAATTATATCTATCCATCATCCTATTAAGGTTTATATGAGCTGACCTCTACCCAAAGGATATGATGCAAATGCTTATTGTGACTATCACCAAGGCTTTGGGCATTCTATAACTAGAAGTTTTACCTTGAAACATAAGATCCAAGACCTCATCAATGACTATTATAATATATTTGATGATCCTAAAAATGAACCACCTTCACAAAAACTCAAAAGGAATCCATGCCAATAGTAGCTAATAATTACATTATACATGGGTGGTGATTATTTTTATCAGAACCATATTGATCCCATATAAATAAAAACCACTTGCAGTGTAAAACATTTTTAACAACTCATTTTTAACTTACAAGACATGAAAAATAAGTTCACTTGGAAATACTCCTTGGGTAACATAGAAATACCAATTCCTTATGGTCCTAAATTAATTAAAACATGGGTTTGTGTTATGCCTACCACATATCCATATGCATTTTTGCTCAAAACTCTTTAACTATACCAAATAGAAGTAATAATTGACCAAAATCAACAAGAAATATCATTTTCTCATGAAGGAAAATTAATACATAGTTCAAATGACATCACATCTTCTACTACACATGTAAAATATGAAGAGGAACATGCTTTGTACCTTTTCAACCTATACAATCATGATGCAAACAATGTAAAAGATCCAAATTAAGGTTGTAAGGCTCATAGTGGGGGGAGATATCAATGAGCATCCATTGGATGACATCATAGGATGATCTTTCCTCATCATCAAAAATTACAAAAATACAAAAAAAAAACAAAAATCCAAAAACATTTCTAGTACATACATGTTATATTGACTCATTGTCATCTATGTGTTAGTTTCATATTGAGGGCTCACATATTATTTTCTCCTATATACACATATACATGCATACATAGATACATGATACACTTATGGGAATTTGTATTTCTCTCTAATCATGCCACCAATACATTTGGGGCATCCATCTTCTATGATATTGATACACACAAGTTATATTATTTGATGATCACTCTACATTATCATGTTTAAGCTTACATATGTACTTATCCATGACTTATCCATGATTATATCTTGCACATGGTATATGATATGTTATTCACTTAAAAAATTTCTCTAGATTATTTGATCCATGGTCCACTATGACATGCTTATGTTATTTTCTTATACTTTCCCTTTATACACTTCCTTGAGTGTTTTGCCTTACTATTATCTTGCTTGTTCAAGCATTTGAATATGCTTCATTGTATGTGGCCCATGTCCCTATGTTTTCCTTCTTGGGCATTTAAATATGTCATTGCTTATTTTATGAACATTTAAATATGTCAATCCTTTCTTTTTGAACACTTGACTAAGTCATGTTTATTCAATTTTTGTAGCATTTGAACATGCCCCTTGTTTGTGGTCTCCTTGGACCATTACGTTTTGAATTTATTTTGAGTGATCTATTATGCATGCTTTTTTTCTTGTTGAGCTTGTATTGTTACTATCTATATGTTTCCATGATATTTATCATTCATTTTAGGCTTACATGTGATCACATTGGTTCTATGTGCTTTAATGATACATTTACCTAGACATATTTTCTTTTATATTTTACATAGTTACATTCACAAGATTTTATAGTTGTCTTACTATTTTGAGGTGAGGTAACTTCTATATACTATTTTTCCCTCACCTCAAAGGAGGGAAATTTTAGTGGGGACATGCTTGGGAAGCATGTTCTCCACACATTGCATGATTTTCAGATATCATTAGGGGCATGTCATATGGTCATGGCTTCCACACATTCACAGTTTCTAAATTATAGTGGAGGAATGCTTTAGGAGCATGTTCTCCATAATTATTCAATATTTGGTACCTATAATAGTTTGTATATTTAATGGGGGAATGTCATAGGTACATGGCTTCTATAATTTCAAAATTTTCACATTAATATGGGGCATGCTTTGGAATCATGTTCTCCACATTCATTCAATATGGTACTTACATCATTTCATAGAATCAATGGGGGCATGATTTGGAATCCTATTCTCCACACATATTTAGTATTCAACATCTCTAGTTTATAATGGGGTCATATTTTATAAACATGTCCTCCACATTGGTACTTATATCAGTTTCATATTTCTCCATATATAATGGGGGCATCATTTGGAATCATGTCCTCCACACTTACACAGTTATCTGAATTGGCCAAAGCACATAGTTATATGATTCAGATTCATAGTTGTGATTAAATGCTATACATGGTACCATTTTTATACATAGTTTCAACATGAGATATATCTAAGGTGCATATGATATGCAATATGTGCTTGATATTTCAAAATCTAAATTAATATTAAATTATATAATTATTTCAAATATTGATACCACATAGACTTTTATGAACTTTTAAAAACCAATATACTACAGTAGTTAGTTCACCTTTTGGTATGGTTGAGGTGATAAAATCACCCAATTTTCCAAGTTTTTAGGCTAGACTTGATCATCCAACCTCACCAAGTTATCAGTATCATTGGGTTACATGGTTGAGCTAATCTCAAATGCTAGGTGGCAAGTCACTTTTGCTCCAAATTTGGGCTCTCTCTCTCTCTCTCTCTCTCTCTCTCTCTCTCTCTCTCTCTAGATATATGCACTTTAAATATTTATCTATATTTATTGTAATCTTAGTTTCAGATCTTTACAATGATACATATTTTAAAAAAATAAATTTCCAATTGGCAAGGCAATTACATCGACACACATGTGTACTAATAAACCTTGATCTTTCAATTTAAAGTAATTTTAACCCAGATTATGTGCACTAATTTTAAATTTTAACATGCACTTGGTTGCATGTCAATATCCAGAAAATCACTCAAATTATTCTACAATAACATACTCAAATTAAACTCAAGTAAAGACAAGGTGTGAATACACACCCAAGTATTATTTCCTTCCTTTAAAATATAAATTTCATTACTAGATTAAAGGGGGGATAAATGTAGATGATATTTTGTGATTATGTAGCACCTTAGTATTGTATACTTGGAAAACTCAGACCTTGGTTGTTTCTCTTAGTTCTACACATGCATTACTTCTACAAACCTTGAATTTATTATATCGTGTACCCCTTTGCCTATTTATTAGTCCTACCATCCTTATATTGATGATAAAAATATTTTATCTTACCCATAATGATTAAAATTTACTTATCTTATACCTCGACAAGTTATGTGCCTGTACTTACTTTCCTACTCTCTAAATAGTAACATCTAGGATAGATAGTAACATCAACATTATTGTCCTGCCCCAATATAAGTGTCTACTACCATAAATTTATCAAATTTACAAATGAAACATATTACAATGGTTAGCCTAAGTGATTTAATGTAATTTATCTCCTTATATGATTGGTATAGATATAATATCAATCCTCAATCATTCTTCACCTAGGAACACCTAGATCAAAAGATCATTCAAAAAGCACTAAAGTTAACAAAAGCTTTCCTATTCTACCCTATTTTAATATAAGACAAAGGAATAACCCAACCATAGGTCTAAAATACTAAATTACCAATCATAATATCTTATCTATCAAGTTATAAACTAGGTCATTATTGTAATTTATTTACACATAATGCATGATTCACACACAAGCCAACACATAGAGGATAACTACATGAGTATGAAGCCCTCTTATAGAGTATTGGATATGTAGGCAATGCCCTTTAATAGTGGAGTCATTATAGGTTATCTCAACATGATGTTTTCACTAACCAATTTTTCTCTAAGTTCACATTAAAGATGAAAAATCTAGGGTTTTGCCATTTTACCAAGAATGACAATCTATGAACCATATTTGAATGTACTAGAGTGAAGATGAAGCCAAAGCTAGAAGCATCTAGGTGGTCTCATCTTATTTAAAAGAATATTCTATATATGACACTAGTGTTGAACCTAGACAATAACACCAATACAACCATCCCAAATTAATGCAATGACCCAAAGAGCTAAAGGAAACATATCTATAATTTGATAACTGCTTTAAAACTATATTATTGCTTGTTTTTTGCCTATACTAGATCTAGCACTATGTTAGCATCATAACCAGATAAGTACTCTCTTATTTTTCATTTCTATATCTAGCATATTTTTACTTTCCATTTATATCTTATCTCAGTTTAATAAATTTAGTATATGATATATCTAGGTTTAGCACTTAATTGGCCTGCTATAGATCTATTTCTCACCCTTGTGCCTATCATTTCTATATTCTTAATTCTATATACCCAAGTAGGATTCCTATCCTAATAAGGTTTAAACATATGGTGAACCTAATCTTTGAACACAAAACCCTATGTCATTTAGGATTTTATGGTTTCTTTTCTTATTGTTGATACCTAATTGATAAAAAATTTCAATCATGTTTTGCATGGGCATATCTATAAACTATTTCATGGTCTAATACCTTATAGTTTTTATGGTTTTATACATTATTTACTTGGTAAAATCCATAGAGAATAAAAAAACTAAATTATTGCATACTATTTCCTATGATAATGTTTATAATGAGCTTACTTCTCCTAACCCTAAGGAGGGTGATAGTTATCATCCCTCAAAATAGGTTCATACTATCACCTCTTTAAATGGTAATGGGGATCATCCTATTTTACCAAAATAGGGTAACCATAAAACCCTTCTAACGTAAGGGGGACACAGGGGAAGGGGAGCGTGGACACGGTAGCGGCCGTGCTGAAACCCTTTCCCCTGCGGTTGCTTCCTCGCTCGAATGGAGACCAGACCTCCACTTGGGAATGGTGGGATCATTGGTGCTGGGACACGGTGCTGAAAGCCCTATCTTTTTTTGTGTGGTTCTATGTTTTTTGACCTTGGTTTTCCATTTTGTGGCTACTGCGCTGACCTTCACTCTGTTTCTGAGCGGATCGATGTTATTTTGGAGAGATTTTGTATGCCATGGCGGCATTTCCTCTAGGTAAAGGGGATGATCTTTGCAAACTTTAGGATGGAAGGGTTGGGTGGTGGCAGCAACAGATTCAGGGGTTGGTTTTATGGGGGGTTACCCCTGAGGGTGAGCCGCACAAAGTGGTATTTCATGGCTATTTTATTGATCCAAGCCCTAGCCCATGCAGCCACTTTATTCTCTTTCATATCCTTTCTACTAGGGCCGTTGCTCATTTAGAGGTGTTTCTAGACATTGGGGATTTCTTTGACGATTTGATTGCCATGGCAACATTACTTCTATTGAGGGGGAGTTTGGGCTGATGACCGGGTGGATGGATTGGGCATTGGTGGCACTGGTTTTGGGGCTTGTTTCATTGTTTTTGTTGCTGTTTGTGGGCAGCACATTTTTTGGGTTTGATGGATCAAACCCGGGTGTGGCCATCATCATTGTTGGATCTGATGGTGTCTTATTCTTTCTTGGTGATAGAGAAACCTAAGGTATTATGGGGTTTTTTTGTCATGACAAATGCTGTTTTCTAATGTTATATTTTTTAGCTTGTTTTTAGGTTGTTTAACCTAGTTTTGTTGAGGTTTCAGGTCCTTATAAAACCTGGTTTTGTTACTATTTTTTAGTGGGTTGGCCTTCTTTGGCATTTTGTAATGTATTATCTTTCTTGATATGTATAGGGTTTCGTGGCCCCTTCAAAACTTGTTTTTACCTTAATCTAAAACTTGATGGAACACATATGAATGTTTAATCTAAAATACCTAGGGCTTGTACTTGTGAAACCCTAAAAGGTACACTAATAAATATGATTAAGCTACTACACAAGTTACAAAATAAAAATTAGTCTTTAGAATCAGAGTTCATTTTATTACAAAGTTAGATTATTCCATTATGAAAACCTAAGCATATTATATTACCTAAGGCATCAAGGAGACAATTTATAATTATTTCTAAGTCCCTAGCTTCATTTATCCCAACGTTATTAGAGTTCTCACTTACATCTCTCTCTCATCCTATTAAGGTTGATATGAGTCAAGCACTACCTGAAGGATATGATGCAAATGCTTATTATGATTATCACCAAGGCCCTGGGCATTCTACAATGAGATGTTTTACCTTAAAATATAAGATCCAGGACCTCATCAATGACCAAAAGATTATATTTGATTATCCTCCAAATAAACTACCTTCACAACAAATCAAAATGCTTCAATGAAAACAAATTCTAAAAGTTACATTATACATGGGTGGTGCATATTTTTAGCATAACCATATTGATCCTACACAAACAAAACTAGTTTTAGTGTAAATCATTTTTAGCAGCTCAGTTTTAAATTACAAGACTTTCAAAATAAGGTCACTTTGAAAGACTCCTTGGGTAACATAACAACACAAATTGTTTGTGTTCCTAAATTAATTTAAACATGGGTTTAGGTTATGCCTATCACATATCCATATGCATTTACATTCGAAACTCTTTGGCTATGCCAAATGGATGAAAAAATTAACCAAAATCAAGACATCCAATTTTCTCATGAAGGAAAATTAATACATATTTCAAATGATGGCATTACATCTCTACTACACATTCAAAATGTGAGGAGGAACATGCTATGTACCTTTTCAACATATCCAATCATGATACAAACAATGTAAATATTCACATTAAGGTTGTAAGGTTCATAGTGGGGACTGATGTCTATGACAATCCATTGGATGGCATCATAGGGTGATCTTTCCTCATCAAAAGTTATAAAAATACCAAAATAATAAAACCATTCAAAATTCAAATGTTTCTGACACCTGCATGTTCTATTGGATCCTTAGAATCTATGTGTTGGTTCCATAATTAAGGAAAGCATATCATTTACTCCTACATACATATATACAGGAATACATAGATACATGATACACTAATGGGTGTTAGGATTTGCTTCTGATCGTGTCACCAGGATGTTGGGGGCATCCATATTTTATGATAATGATACACATAGGTTATATGATTTGATTATCAATCTACATTATCTATTTGTGCTTACATATATACTTATCCATGTGTTATCCATGATTATATATTACATAGCTTACTTGATATGCTATTCACTTGATGCTTTTTACCAATGCATATTATCCATGGGCCACTATGACATGTTTATGATTTATATTTATAAACTTCTTTGAATGGTTTACCTTGTTATTATCTTGCTTATTTAAGCATTTGAATATGATCTATTAAATGTGGCCCATGTACCTATGTTTACCTACTTGGACATTTGAATATGTCACTACTTGTTGTATGGACATTTTAATATGTCATTCATTTCTTTGTGGACACATGACTAAGTAATGTCCATTTAATTTTGTGTCATTTGAACATGCCCCTTATTTTTGATCTCCTTGGACCATTACCTTTTGACTTGATTTTGAGTGATCTTGTGTATGTGCTTGTTTATTTGTTGATCTTATACTTTTACTATCTAAATATACTCATGATATTTATCATGCATATTATCTCTAAATGTAATCACATTAGTTCTATGTGCTTCAATGATACATTTACCTAGACATGTTTTTTTCTATATTTTACATGGTTACATTCACAAGATTTTATAGTTGTCTTACCCTTTTGAGGTGAGGTAACTTCTAGGTACTATTTTTACCTCACCTCAAATGGGAGGCATATTAGTGGGGACATGCTTAGGAAGCATATTCTCCACACTTTTCATAATTTTTAGATATCAGTGGGGGTATGTCATATGGACATGGCTTTCACACATTCATAGTTTCCATATTACAATGGCGTCATGCTTTAGAAGCATGTTATCCATATTTTTTCCATTTTTTGTTCTTATACCAATTTTCAGATTTAGTGGGAGGATGTTATAGGGACATGGCTTCCACAGTTTCATAATTTTAAGATTCAGTGGGGGCATGTTTTACAATCATGTTCTCCACACCTATTTAGTATTCAACATATCCAATTTATAATAGGGGAATGTTTTGGAAACATGTCCTCCATATTGGTTCTTATATCAATTTCATATTTATCCATATATATTGGGGGCATGCTTTGGAATCATGTTCTCTACACTCACATAGTTATTTAAATTGGCCAAAGCACACAATTATATGATTTAGATTCACAATTATGGTAGAATATTATACATGGTACCATTATTATACATAGTTTTATCATGAGACATATCTAAGGTTCATATGTTATGCAACATGTGCCTAATATTAAAAAATCCAAATCAATCTCAGATTCCAAAACTATTACATGTACTAATACCACATGGACTTTTACAGACTTTAGCAAACCAATATATTACAGTAATTGATTTACCTTTTCATATGATTGAGGTGATTAAATCACTCATTGTTTCCAATTTTTTAGGTTGGAATTGATCATCCAAACTCACCAAGTAATAAGTATCATTAGGTTACACGGTTGAACTAATATCAACTGCCAAGTGGTAAATCACTTTTACTCCAAAGTTGGGTCATGTGCCTACCAATATCTCTCTTTATCTATTTATATATATTCACTTTAAATAATTATATATATTTATCATAATCTCAATTTTATGTCCTTACAATGATACATATTTTACAAAAGTAACTTGCCAATAGGCAAGGTAGTTACATTAACACACAGGTGTACTCCTAAACCTTGCTCTTTTAATTTTAATCTATTTCTAGTAGTTTTAATCTTATTATATGAATTTATTTTACACTATAACATGTTATTAGTTTCAATCCATTCACCAAAAAATTACTCCAATTTAACTCCAAAATTCAACTCAAGCAAAGATAAAGTGTGCATACACACTCGAGTACTTATTAAACTAGCAATTTCACTAATATATTATAGGGGGGTAAATTTAGATGATATTGTATACATCTAAATTCACTCACTACACTTAATGTCACTAATATACTATTATTTGACACTAATTCTACTTATCTAATTTACTATTAGTCGACAATAATTCCACTAATCTAATTTATCTCAGTAATTTATCCCATTCCTAGTCAATTTATCTAATGTACCCTTCTTCATATTTCATCTACTAACCTTATTATATCCCACTCCATTAATTTATCCTAAATCACCATTATCTTAATCTAATCTCAATTATTCTATTATTTTGGAAATTTAAATTCCCATGGACCACCTACCCACCTACTAGCCTATCCCTATGCTCTCTTACACCTCTAGTCCCTAATCATCTACCTAATACCTATCTAACCCATCCCTAATCATAATTAATCCCTAAGAGGATTATAGAATTGGATTATTATATAATCCTCTCTATTCTAATCCCTCCTCTTTAGAAGCCTCTAAATCTAGAGGCTTTCAAGGAATTTTAAATTCTTTGGATAATCCTCATCCCTTAATTTCCTCCATCCAACTTTGAAAATCCACCATTGATCTCTCCCTCCATTTTCTATTTAAACAACCTCCATCCTCCATTGGAGATAACTATTGATCAAGTGAGGAATCCATGTCTAATCATCCTATCATCAATAATCCATAATCAAGCCATCATATTGTCCAAAATCTGAGTCAAGGTAATCAATCCAACATCTTTATCTTTTATTCCATTTAATCATGGTGTAGATCATTTAGCTTTAGGATAATACTTCTTGTTTTGAATTATATTCATCCATTGGAATTTTGGTTCTAATGTATCTATCAATTTACTTAGTGGTTTGACATTTGAGTGTCTAAATTGTGTAGTTTAGTCCATTAAGATCAAATTTAAGGCTACATTTTGGCGACCACAGTGGATAGTTTTCTCCCAATTTAATAAATTTTACTTGTTAGTGGTGTTTTGTTAGTTTTAAAGTTGGATTTTTGGATTTTTCAAACACACAAGTGTAAGTTGTGATTTTTCACTGGTAATCATGACTATGTAGTCATGATCTTGTCCCCAAGAATCACTTTTTGGTCCTAACTATTAAACTTAACTGCTAACTATTTTCTCCAACCATGCAAGTTTTACCTTTTTGACAATATCACTAGTCATAAATCATGACTTTGTTAAGATAGTTACAATTTTGCATAAGGAGTCATGATTTTGTTGTAAACTGCTAATGGTTTATCTTGTAGGTTCAAATTTTTTGACAAAATCATGACTTTGAAAGTCATAACTTTGCCCTGCAATTTATGATTTTATCCTATGTACTTACGATCTTGCCATCCCCAAACAAAAGCATAAACTCCATTTGTTTGGACCATTGAATATCATTTCATCTGACCCCTATGTGCTTATTTTATGTATTCTTATATGTTAACTCTCTATTTTTAGGATAAATAGATTAGGTCAGGGTCTAGTGCTTATTCCTCATGTTGCAAAATTGTTGACTCCAAATTCATAATTTTGGCTTGATAGTAATTATGTCATCATCAAAATATATGGTATTATGATGAATTGGTAAAATATCATCTGGTTAAATTTTAAATCTGGTAATCAATATTCCTCTAACTTATTGTATTTATCTTGATACATCTATTTTATAGGGGTTAGTAATTACCTAATCATCATATAACCCTCTTACATCTAGTATAGGTCATCTAGGGTAAGATTTGGATAACCTCCTTTGGTATGTAATTTTTCTATCTCTATAGTTGGTTTTGTGTGGTTATTTTAGGGTCAACAGGTAAGAGGTCGGGTAGTTAAAATCATCAAAAGGCAAACACACAACCCTTTACCTTTTTTCCACCATTGACAAAACCATAGATCATGTAATTTTTAGAATAATGAATTTTCCCTATGAAATTGTGATATTTCAATCATAATAGAAATTTTTCTATTTTAACATAATTTTACCAATTCTATCATTTCATATGCTAGTTATCATTTTTGGATCTCATGGGGAAAGCTTAGGATCAAATTTGTTTAAAGATATCTTATGTCCAACTAGTTAATCAAAATTTTGGGATCATTTTGATAGAAATTTCTTGATATATCATAAATTAGTTTTAATCTATCTTGATTGTGTATAAATAAGATGTTTTTAGTCATCTAGACCATATAAGTAAATTTATATAGCTTATTAAAACTTTTGTTTTTGTTCAAATATCATAATTTTAAGTTTTTTATAGTTTATCACAAAATTACAACTCTTGATTTATCATTAATAGCAATTTTTTTTGGACAAGTCATGATTTTGTCTAACAATCACAGTTTTATAGGTTAACTATCATATTTAGCTAACTGTTATAAAGTTATGACTCACCATATGTGGTTTTGTCCCCCCAGTTATGATTTTTTGTATTATGGTTATGATTTTACACTATGTATTTATGATATTGCATTTCAAATTTGTGATTTTGCATTCATTTTTGGCCCTCAAAAGTATCCTTTTGAGTGCATTTTTTAGAATCATTTTTGATAAATTTTGAGTCATTTTGGGCCTCTCACAAGGCCCAAATTTACTTTGGTGTGTTCCTGGGGTACTAGCCCCAAACTTTGCAAGGGGCTTTACCCCTTGACCCTAGAAGGTGTGCTACCCCTTGACAATCATTTCATGGCTTGATCACCTAAAGAATTTATAGAACCAAATCATGATTTTTTAGGGTGTTTTTATTAAGGCCTATTAGACTAACATCTTGATTCTTGAAAGGGTGAACCTAGAGGCTATTTTTTTTATGTAACATCATATTTTTGTAGGTTATATTTTTGTCTAACATTTTACCTTACAGGTTTCCCTTCAAGATCATCAGTTAAACTACTAATCCTTGTCTTGTAGGTTACCTCTTCTTTTTATATGCCCAATTAAAACTACTAACCCATGTGCTTGTAGGCCACCTCTCAAAGAACCTTTTTGAAACTTTGAAAATCATTTGAAAATAATTTTGATCACTTTGTCTTATATATCATTGTAATCAATTGTCTTCTATATTCTTGTCTATCTTTTGATCTTGTAAATATAATCACATTTTAATATAATTAGTTAATTAATCTTTTTGGCTACTTTTTTATATCCTGAGGGCTATGGTCAGTGTATGTTCTCCCCCTTGCATCCTTATAGTGATTCTTGGGGGATCAAAAACCACATATAAACCCCATTCCATTTTATTTTTCTAAGGGCTATTGACCATGGATTTCACCACCATGCACTAGAAAAAACTCTATGTTTTGATAGAGTCTAAAAGTTAGGAGATTTATCACTCAATGACTAGGAAAAATTCCCCATAAATGGTTGCATGGAGTGAGGGGTGGTTAAGCTCTAATACACAAGATAGTTAGATAGTCTTCTATATGGACTTGGGCCCCATTATACCTTCATGTATATAGGGGACACACCTAGAGAGCCCATGCAAACCTAACATAGGATCCTTCGACCATAACAAGTGCCTCACTGCTAGAGTTAATATAAGCTCCTAAGTAGACATCATGTGCAAATGTGGTTGAGAGAGTTCAATAAATTATGTGATGGGTCACTAGCCTACAACTTGACCCATTAAGCTATTTTATGGTGTGAGAATTAGGTTACACACCTTTGAGTTTACTAATCATAGGTTTTTTGGTTTGCTTACTTAGGTGTGTGTCATGCTAGACCAATGCTATTTGTGAGTTGAGTAAACCTTTCACCCAAAATTTTACACACCTATCTAGGTCTTGCACAAACTCATCTTATATATGCTTACTTCATCATCATCTATTTTTACATATTATCTTTATCATCCTCCCATTATACATATTATATTTTTATATATTATCATTATCTTATCCCATTTCATCTTGTCTTCATCTTGCCTTAGTCTAGTCATCCTCACCCCATCACTCGCATATATTAACCATTATCTTGTATATCCTTGTATATCCCTCTTGTACTTATTGCTTTATATCCTTTTATACCCTCATATCACTATAAACACTCATCATTAGTCATACCCACATCACCAACATCTTATCTTGTACATCTTTGACATCATCTTGTACATATTATCCTTACCTTACTCTCATCCTAGCCTAACCATATCCACCCATCATTAGTTCATCCCCCCATTACTTACATATCCTAATCATATCTCATCCTCCACATCTTATCCTAAGTCCATACCCAATAACTTATTTTTACCTTACCTTTATTACCCATCTAATCCAAATCCTAGTTGGATTTTTAATTCACACCAGTTTTTAAACCATCCCCATCTTATCTAAATTACCTCTTAATCATTTCATCATCACCCATCACCATACTTGTCCTTATCCTATAATATCCATCACATAATACTAATCCCATCCCATCTTGAGTGAATTAGTCCAAGGCTTGATCTAGTCTTTTTATCCTTCATATCATCCTAATCCACTATTGTTCATCTTATTAGTTGGATCTCATACCTAGTCAATGCCATGTTAGCATCTTATTACTTTGTCAATATCAATCTAGCAAACCCATCATTATCAATCTAATTGTCATCAATCCAATCATCTTGCTTGTTCATAACTAACACCATCCAATCATCATCTTGCTAATTTTAATTTAGGAACCCATTAAATCCTCAATCTTTTTGATATATTTCTAATTAGACATTGTTAATAGTTCATTATCACTCATTTAACTATTAATATGAAATTTGATCCTATTCATATATCATCTTATTCACATTTCATCTTAATCTTATCATCACCACCATCTATGATACTAGCTTGATCATTCATACCTACTCTATTCATAAAACCATTTATAATCCTTAATATACACCATCAACCCCCTTAATTATCCATCATCCATCCCCATGTATTTAGACCCAATCCTCATATACTGATGCATCTTAACTAATAAGGATGAATTCCTTTTATGATCACTAAAAGTGGGTGCTCACCTACCTTCTGACCTTGATCCCATTCAACCCAAACTAGCATCCCCCATCCTTCCTCATCCTTAACCCCATAACCCATCAAAATCAATCCCAATATTCCTTTATTTGGTCACCCTAATAATTCAATACATCAAAGACAATAAATATTAATTCCTCTTACAGCTATGGAAGATGGGTGCTCACTTTCTTGATGATTTTGAACATATAATCCTAAAGTCACCTCCCAAACATGTCCACCACCAACCCCTATCCTCATCCCATTTCCTTCTACCATCTACTAGCCCTATTCAAATCCCCTTATCCCCTATTATTATTTTTCTATAGTCAAATCTTCCATCCCCCAATAACATATCCTCTAAATCCAATGCTCTAGCCCACCAAGTCCCCAATCCTTTGTCACCCACCATCCTGAAGTTAGACCACACTCTCATAGACCAATACATAGCTTCCAACAAGGATGATATCCTCTTGTGATTCCTTATATGGGTGTCCCACTTCCTAAATGTGTAAACCCCCTTTAACTCATTATAACCCTAGATCAAACCCCTTCATGTGATTCTCATGTACATCCTCCATCCCCTAGTCATAACCCATCATCATTCACCCCTTCCTCTACTAGAAAAGGGAATCCAATCTTGGCCACCCATCCATCCACCCAATCACATCAAACAACATCTAATCTAAAGTCCAATGTTTCCACATCAAAGTCATAAAGTGAAATGGACCTTTATACTCCCCTTTTTATGTCCTTGGAAGCCCTTTTCAGATAACTAATCACTGCTAACATGATGGTTTATCTACCTATTTGACACCTTGATACCACTAATCCTAAGCCCTCTTTTTAGAAGTTAAAATGACACTATCTCTATCATCAAACTTGGGGTAATTCCATTAAAATATGTTAAAATTTACTAGACTATGTCCAAGGCCTCATTACTAGTGGTGACATAGTAATTGAGGATGAACCAAATGAGTCTATATCCCTAAGTGAATAATAAGAAGAATGAAAAGATAATATTCCCAATAAAAATCAAGTCTTTCTCTCTCCAAGACAAGGTTAAGACACCATACCCATCTTACATGATCCCCTTATCATTGACCAATCCTCCATTAAACACAAATCCATTCCCCATTAGCTTAGTCCCCCTATATCTCATGTATCCTTTCATGCCCCTCTCTTAGCTTAGTCCATTATTCATCCATCATCTCCCTCTCATCCATCACATCCAATAACTCATGTTGATAGAATAATCATGGATAATCATTCTGCTACTAGTAGTATCACATCTTATGCATCAAAGCTAGCATCATTACCAATAAAAGTCCTATATACATTAGGTTCATATTCTACACTAGCATTTGAATCAGATTTGTCATCAAAATCATCATCCCTCATCAATATTTTAGTAGATGATGATAAGTCATGCTATTTTGAATATCCCACTTAGGATGATGATGTCATAAAAAATTTCTTGAATTCTTTATCTAATTTTTATAGTGGATATGATCCTACCCCAAAAAAGTGTATTAGTGATCCTTTGGAGATTCTTGAGGACACTTTCTCCAATGTTTATATTAGGGATCCTAGTTCCCTTTATGAGGACTATTTTATGCATTATCCCTTTACTCCATCACATAAAATTCATCATCCACCTCACCTCCATAATCCATATGTCACACTCTATAAGGGGAATAAACAAGAGCATGCATCATTGGATTCCCCTCTACATTCAATACCATGTGCCATAATTACCAAGGTACAAGACAATCATTCAAAAGTAAATCAAGATCAAATCATCTTTGATCTTATCAGTCAAATTCAAATGAATTCAAATCATTGACCTAATCAAAAAATATCTTCCCCTAGTGAAGCCCAATATTAGGCACTAGGGAACCATCAAAATCAAAATAATCATTATATATCAAGTCTAAAATCAATTATCCTTGATGAATCCTAGAATCATGCACAAGAAGGTATTCAATATCAAATCCAATCAAAAAATAAGTCAAAATTAATAATCACATGTTTGACCATCCTCTTAATGTTTGGATCAAAGAATTAGTAAATCAAAATTTCTTGGATCCTTTAATCTCGTGGTACCAATTTAAAGAATCCCCTCCACCATATCCAATGGTGTATGCAATTATTGAACCCCATTTTCACTCTTTGTCCCATCATATCATTCAGCATAATCATATCCCTCCTTACCTACCTATATCCCATCATCACACTTGTGACATGCTCTCATCCACACCATATTTCACATCCTTGGGTAGTATTATTGATCGTAGGGGTTATAAAGACACTTGGTTAAACCATCTAGAAGATGTTAAATCAAGAGTCAATAAATTCCACAAATAATTTAATACATCTAGTAGTGGTAACAACATGATCCTCCCATCACAAATCCCTAGAATACGTGTTAGATGAAGATCAAAAAAAGTGTTGGCATTACTACATCTCACCCTTCTGTAATAAATCAAGATGCCAAAACATCATTCAACTCAAAGTCACCGTTGATGTTGATAAAATAAAAACCTCCAAAGGCTGGTTGGCCGAAGAACACACCTAAAATTCTTTAACTCCTTGAAAGATTGGTCCCACCGGGCATGCCAAAAACTATTGATGATTTAAAATTGTGCTTGATTCTAATCAACAACAATGGGAAGTTTCAAGATATGGGACTTGCATCTTGAAACAACCTCCAAATTTTTGAGAAGCTAGTTCTTCTTTATATTAGGTAGATATTGGGAAAAGGGATAAGAATTTCAACAGAAACACAATGTAAGAAAGAAAATCTAATCTATGGCAATGCGCCTGAATGTAATTTGACCTTAATCCTAAGCATAGTGAGACTATATGTAGGATTCATTTACATTTAAGATCAAACAAGTGCATGATCAATGTAAAAGATAGAAACAATAGAAACAGAGGCTCACAACATAGACTACTTTTGTTTTGATACAGAAAATGTCAACAAAGGCATAGGGTTCAATCTTCTTATTTGAATCTTCCAGTCATATAAGAGGCAAAAAAACATGTACAATTATATAAACCTTTCAACTCAAGAAAATGAGACAAAATCAAATGACATTCCTAATCACAGCTCTGAAAGTCTACACGCTAGACTACTTTTGCAAATGACACAAAATATATCAACAAAGGCATAGGATTCAATCTTCTCATTAATTTTCCAATCACATAAGAGGCACAAAAACATGCACAGTTACATAAAACTTCCAACTTGAGAAGATAGAACAAAAGCAAATGATATTACTTAGTCACAGCTCTAGAAAGTCTAGACTCTTTACAATAATTCTCTCTCAAAAATTCTCTCTGATAATTCCTCCCTTTTTTGTGGTGATCTCTACACCCTTATTTATAGCCTTGAATTCACTCTGTATTGTCTAATTATTCTCAATCTAATGGCCCAAATCAAATATACCCTAACTGAACATGTCTAACAAAAGATATCTTATAGATTCTGAAACGTTCTATTTCCCTGTAATTCACTTGCTGAAACAGATACACAGGATGCTCTATTCTATTAAACAAAAGAGGACACTTAGTCAATTCCTTGAAAATATTCTTATTTATTAGGAGACACTGGAGAATGACACTTGGCATGTTCTTCAACACTTACCAAAGACACGCGACACTTTTTGCATAACTTATACTCTTTTGTGTCTTTGCTCAGAAATGTTCTACCTTTGACACTTGTCACAATCCGCATCCTATAAACTTAAATAGTTTAAAAGAACAAAAAGACTCTTAGCATAGACTTCCTTTTCAACTTTTAAAAGGAGCATAGGGATAGGCAAAAAACTCTGCCGCTTCATCAAAAGACACATGGCAATCTCTGCTTTACTTATCTGGGGTTACGTGGTGGCCTCCGCTCCTTTTAACAACCATTTTAGAAACCTGTGGAAGATGACACATGGTGTTCTCCACTTTACCCTATTTATACCATAGAGACAAATGGGTCTCATTTCACATTTACACGGATAGCAACACCTGGCGGCTTCTGCTTAAGAAATAAAACTTGGGACCCACCACAGTCTTTTATGTATCAGTGAAATAAGAATGAAGATAATTCAAATCATGACACGTGGTAATTTTTGCTCTCTTCTATTTGGATACATGGCATCTTCTATCACTTTTAGAAAATCAAAATTGAGACCTTTCATGACTACCACTTGGCGCTCTCTACTTAATCCTAATACTTAGCTTGTTACAACCTTTCACTGAAAAGAGATGAAACATAGGTGCCAATATGAAACTGTGGATGCTGACACTTGGTCCATTCTGCTGAGTTGCTATGAGGTATGTGGCAATCTTTGTTGATTTACTAAAATTATGGAAAGTGCCTCGGATGATGACACTTGGAAGTATCCACTTAATTTCAACACTTAGAGAAAATGAATCAAAAGGAAAATAGAGCCCATGCTCTATTTTCAAAACTCCACCATCTCGGACCAAAGTATGCGAAGACAAAAATTTGCAATGTGTGACTGAAAAATAGACTAAAACATAGAGTAAATTTTTACTCTACACATACCTTACCTAGGTCATTTGTTAATATATGAGACTTACATTCTTAGGTTCTTCATGTTTCATGTTTCTTTGTTTCATGTGACTACCCTCTTCTACACCATGGTCTTCCATACCATTGTCTTTTGTTCCATGGTCTTCTATGTCATGTCTCTCCTATGTTTCTTGTCTTCAAAAATTAATTAACCAAAATTTATTCAAAATCGAGGGCCTCACATCACCCCATCCTAACTCAATAGTTTGTCTTCGACTATCCATTTTGTTTAGGTCCCTCTGCTAGCATAAAATTAGGTCCCAACTATTATACCTATTGTTTCACTTCCTCCCAATGATTTAATACATTTTACAGATTAGAATTTATTTATTTAACTACTTCCTTAAGCCTCTTAGTCTCCTTGGGTTGCTCTAGAAAGTCACCTTCTTAAATGGTTAAACATGAAAATGATGCATAAGCATCCTTATGAATGTCTTTCAATAAATCAACCTCTATCAAAACCTAACTTTATAGCACTACAAAACTAATATTTAACTCCTAACAGTGAGCACTTATTTTATTTTCCATAGACTCCACATCTTGAAATGTTTTCTCACACTTGGTTTATCTTTTATTACTAACACACACTCAACTAATTATTGGCATCAAAATTCCTCTACTTGAATTCATTCTTCCAAAATTTTATCAGGCCATGCTAGTTTAACAAAAACCCTATCAAGGATGGGAACCGTATTTCCAAATCTTTTCAAAAAGATCTTACATACTTCAATACCCTCATTAAACTACTCCATCTCCCAAGTTTGTTCTTGTAAGGGATTGGGTTGGTCTTTATATTTATTCAACAATATCTCCACCAAGGTTCCTAACTTATCAATATCCTCTCCAAAAATAGGAAATCCATCTACAAGGATTGGTAATTGATCCAAAATTGACTCATAGAGTTTTAGGTTCTTCACTCTAGTCACCATCATTGTTTCTAGTTGGTACTTGAGCTCTTATGAATCTTGTTCAACCTTTATATTTTATATGCACTCATTGAGATAGAGAGAAATGACCACTTGATGTTTTCTCTTAATCTATTTTACATTAAATTCATGTAGGGCATTATGCCTTGCCACTTCATGAGAAAATTTCAAAAGCACCATGCTTTCCTGATTCATTGTGCACATCTAGGGATCTACCCAAATTATATCAAGGAGTTACACATCTCTCACTACCAAAATAATGATTTCTAAAGGAAGTTGACATTGGCACTCTTCATTATATATATCATTGTAAAAATAAATTTCTTGAAGAGTCTACTCGATTGAGTCATCTTTGGGTAAATATTACCACACATATAAGTCTCTTTATGGCACACCTTACTAATATTGAATGTAAACGGAAGGGGTTATACCGGTAGTCACTAGCCTCTACTACACATACTTGTCAATAGGTTCATTCCCTTTACAAGGATTGTGGTCAAGTATTTATACATCTGTCTCTTCTTCCCAGTGAATTAAACTACCATCAATATCACCCATGCCCAAAGTTGTGTTTATGTTATCCCCCTCTTCACCAATGGGACTTGTAATTTCCACTTGTGTATCATCAATGATGACTTATTCATGTTATTCTATGGAGGGATAATTTTATTCTAGATCTAGTATGACTTCTTATTACTCTTGTTCTTTGGGGAAAGGTCCCCTCTCTGGTTTTGCTTTTAGAGTCACCACATTCTAATTAGGTTCCCCATCCTCAGACATTGAAGTATCTTGTTCCAGAGGAACAAATGTCTATGTGGAAAAATAATGGCTTTCTGGTTAACCTATAGGCCCATTATATCTCGATGGTGAAGGGCCAATCCTTTACTACTTAGGTTGTTTATATTAAACATTTATGTTGGCATCATGCCCCATCCTCTTCTACTTCTAGTGCCTCCCAATTTTTGACAAGGGAAGAATGGTTTATTTATTATCCTCAACACTCCCCAATGTCATCTTCCATGGATTCAATATATAAAATAATAAATAAATAGAGTCCCCAACCAAATTTTATGGCTTATGATGTCATTATTATCTGACTCTAGTTTATTTGTATAGGCCTTCTTCCTCGAATAGACATATATTTGACAAAGATTATGAGTCTTAATTCAATATTTTCAGCATCAACCTTTATAGGGCATGCTTATATGTTCTATTGATGATTTTTATAAAATACCTTATAGTTAAATCATATAATAACTTGAGCCACCTGAATAAATCATCTAAAGGGCTCATCTAGATGTGAGCTAAATAAAACATTACCTTACTATAAATCAGGATTGATCTCCTACCTATGTGGGTAAGTCCTTGTAAATGCACCAGTTGTTTCCAAGGGATTCCTTCATTCCATCATACCATCCCTTCATCTTTTATTTATGACTAGGAGTAATAATGCCAAGGCATGCGAATGCCTTAAACCTTTCATTTGGAGACTTATTATTTGAAGCGTAAGCCCACTTAAAATCATAACTAGTGTACTACATCACACCAATTTCATCAAATACCAAAAATAAAATAACTTCACCCCAATAAAATTTTTAATTAGGTAGATGATGGGCCCTTCCTTGCATCTACAACAATTTTTTTTACAAAATACTGTGAATAATTAAACTTAACCCCCAAGGTTATTTAATGGACAACATACACATGTACCATATCTAATTATTTAAATACACACACACACACACACACCTCCAACCTTGGTCATAACAAAGCACACAACCACCCGAAGGGCAGGATCCTAAAGACTAGCTATATACATTGTGTGGCCTTGCTTCTTGTACTCAAGTACAATTAAAATCTTCTCAATTTCCTCTTGATCTTCAAAATTTCCATTGAGGTTAGTGCCCAAGAATTATATACCTGTATCTTTAATAACTCTATGTACTATGATCCTCATCCTACACCCTATAAAATAGAATTAATCTTCATGTACACGTGAGATAAAGAGCCTCATGATCTCCACAAGTTTTCCTAAGGTAGATTGAAAGCTAAAAAACTCTAGCATCATTGAGGTTTTAAAAAATAGTAAGATCATATACAATCTCATTATATTTATTTTACCACTCAACCCTATAGTCACGTTGCAACTCCAATTCATTCCCTAGTTGGCAGTGATTATAGTCAAATACTTGGCAAGTTAGCACATTAGACTCCCACTTCTTTGCATGTAACACCACTTCAAGACACTACATTTTTTTAATCAATATTGGGGGTGGGATTAGTATTTATACTTTCTTCTTAACCTTGCATGACATATTATATTCATTCTTGTGTGTTCTCTTAATATGTTGTGGTAATCTTTCCTCTCATGCATTGGATTCACTAGGTACTTCTCTTATTAAAATCGATTGTACTCCTATGCCCTCAAACTCTTTTTCATCATGAATCGTAGGAAAGGGATCACATCACTGTGACTTATTCTTTAACTAAATCACACTTTAAGGATCCCTAAGGTTGAGGCATAACCATCTAACCCTCCCTAAAGAATACATGATTACTAATTTACCTCACTTGCCTCTCTTGATTTAGCATCCTCCAATGCTGGACACTGATACTTTCAACCTACAATTTATTCAAATACACTTCTCCAATCACTATTCCACCACTTTTTTCTATTTAATATGATTTACTTACTCCAAAATACTTGAATTAATCACTGAAAGTAAATAAATTCTCTTTTAGTATCTTGAACACGCTCTATTTATCTCTATAAATTCATGAATTAGCAATAGTAAAGTGTTAAAATTATGATTGGATAACCTTTTATATCTTTGAGGGTTAATCCAAATTTACTACCCCATGTCTTCATCCATTATTTCATGCATTTAATTATTCTAATGGTATTTTCATGATTTCCATTTGTCACACTTGCCATTAAACTTAAGATTTTATCACATTTAACACATTTATCCCATCACCCACTTTTTTCAAAGTGTATGACAGATGTAAATAATTTAAAAAAATCCATTTCTAAGGTAGGAACCTAATTTATTCTATCTTTACTTATCATATCAATTACATTACGCATCTTATGTATCCACTTATCCTTTTACGCTTTCGCTTATGCACCCATTTTCTATGTGCATTCCCTTATAACATTTCCTTTGCACTTTGTAGTCTTACTTATTTCACACTTCTTACCCCACACTAAAATATGTTTGTGCTCTTCCACATCATGGTAAATAAAATAATAAAGAACCAAGTTTTGATCTAAATCTAAGCAAGGGCATGTAACGAATGCCATGCCTTATTGAAAAACAAACCAAAACTCTAAACTAAATAAGTGGCATACATCTTATTAACAAAAGGGAAGCATCACTCAAATGGTAGGGGTGAAGTTAACTACCATTGAAATGGCCTAGAAAGAACTGACCATCTAACCTCTTCAACTTACATGCACCTATGGGATGAATAATATGAATTATAAATTGACCATACCAATGGAAATGAAGTTTTATTTAATGACACATGAACTTAGAGTCATAAACCAACACATGCATACTCAAAGAAAAACTCTTATTCTTAAGATGTCTATCATGTTAGGCCTTATATTTTCAATTCTACACTTCTTGATTCTAATGTGCTAGAAATTGGGTTTCATCCAGCTATAATAAAGAATCCAAGTGAGGTTTCAAATATTCATCATCATCCAATTGATGCTAGGAACCTATGTTACCCCTTATTTTCACTTTGTTAGTATATTAGTTGTTATGGATGTGTATGCTTTGTAAGTCATCTCATGAGAATTTTCTTATCCCACATTCATGGGAAGTAGTAGTTGTTTATATTAGACTTAGTATATAATTAAGTGTTGATTCCAATGAAGGCATCCACAAATTTGTTGTATTGAACTTGCTCAAAGGAGGTTGCCCTCTCAAAGTGGCCTATGATCAATATAATCCCTTCAATGTTTTTGCTAATTATATAAATCTATTATTTTGTGTATTTTCATTAATTTTTTGTAAGAGGATACTCTCAATTGACCAACACACATAATATGTAAAGAAGGTATAAATAACTCAATTGGGAGAACAACTTCAGCACCAAATATAATATTAAAGGGAGTACTCTTGTTCAACCATTTATACACAGTCTGAGATTCCCATAATAACATAGAAACATGATCATCCAAGTTAATACAACCAATATTACAAATATTTTTCAATGTATGACCCAAGGTGTTATTGAATGCTTCAGTTGTACCATTATTCTGAGGGTGATATGGTGTAGTTTTTTGGGTGTACAATCATGAACTCAACCAAAAGGATACATATTATCTCATTAAGGAAATGAGTTCCATAATCATTAGTCAAGATTAACAAACATCCATAATTTTTTTTAATATATCCCAAAGAAATCTAATAGTAGTAGTGGTATTACAATCTCAGGTTGGCATTACTTTAACCCAATGAGTGAGGTAATCAATGGAAGTAATGATATATCATACTCTAGTACACCTCTATGCTAGAATAATGGGACCATCAAAATCAAAAGCTCATTTTTCAAAGGGTTTATGAGAAAGTATTAGATGAAGGGGCATATCATACTTTTTATTCAGTTTACCCATATGTGGAAAGATATCACATTGGCATGCATAATATTTGACATCTTTAAATATAGTGGGCCACCATAATCCTACTAATAGGACCTTTTTCATTGTAGCATCATAGACATAATGTCTTAACACCTTCATTAACTTCTTAAATAAATTAAACATTCTCATTTTGTATCACACAACACCATAAAAAATCATCTCATCCAAGCTTATAGAGGTCACCTCCAATGAGCTAGAAAGTATCAACATGAATAACCAATTTATTTTTATCTTGAGTGCTAAGGTGGGCTAGTATAGAACCTATATCAATAAAATCTATAATATCCTTCAATTCCTTAGGGATGTGTGTGACTTGAGAAAGATACACACAAGGTAAGTCATAATCAATTGTGCATGTCAATTCTCCATATTCAATGCATGACAAGTGATCAATTCCATAATATGCCTTACTCAGTTTCACCATCATAAAAAATTTAAAATTCCTAAAAGACCACAATCCACCAAAAAATGTGTTCATGTAGTGCTGACTTATTCATGAGGTATTTAAGTGCTTCATGGTATATAAATAAAATAATTGTGGTGGTTAAAAAAATTGATGAAACTTTTGAAGCACATATACCATGGACAAGGATTTGTATTCTATATTTGAGTAATTCCATTCAGTTGGAGTGAGATTCCAAATGGAAAAGTAGATGGGAAGCTCAAGACTATCCTCACTAGGTTTAGAAAGAATAGCACCCAATGTCATACCTAAAGTACCAACATGCACATGAAAGGGCTTCATCCAATTTAAAAACCAAAGAATGGGGCCAATGATTAGCTTGTCCTTGAGTGCTATGAATGCCTACTGGTGAGCATATGTCCATAATTGACCATTTTGGTTAAGCAGTTCCTCCAATAGTGTTATGATCTTAACATATGCCCAAATGAACTTGTGATAGTACCCTATTTGTCTTCAAAAGGTGAATACCTCATTTTGGGTGGTTGGTGATACAAGGCAAATAATGATTGTAATCTTATAAAAATCCATGAAGATTCCATCATGATAGATAACATGACCCCAAAAAACCTAAATGGAGTAACAACAACACACTTCTTTATATTCAAATAAATCTAAAGTTATTTGTAGCACTCAAGAATGAGGTAAAGACTAACACAATGATCTCAAACTAAAACATAAATGGTCCAATAATCCAATTACACTTGAAGGAAATTATGAATAAAATATTTAAAACTCTCTACCATAATCTATGAGAACACAACAATATTAAGATCCTAGCAACTCTATTTGAGATATCATCAGTGAAAGGCATCAAAAAAGGGTCAGTTATGCAAGAAAAAATAAGTACCTATAGTCCACACAAATATAAATGTGGTCATCCTTATTGATACTAATCAACATAGGGCTCACCCATTTAAATTCATCAATAGGAGTGATAACTCCAACATGCAACATATTATCAATCTCCTCTTTAACCCAAGCGTGCAGATTAAGATTTATTTGATAAGGTCTCTTTCTGACTAGTCGAGCACCCTCAACTAAATTTATGTGCATCTTAACCAATGAATAATTCATTCCTTTCATATTAGTTTAATTACATGGAAAATTTTATTCATACTCCTTTAAAAGTTCAAAAACCTTGGTGATATAACTATTAGACTAATAATTTTCCACAATGGTCATCTTGGGCACATCTCTATGCCAATATTACATTAAACTATCTGAAGTGGTTCTATATATGATTTATGTTCATTTTATATGGTGTCTTTTAATTACATGCTTCATACTTAGTATGTAAATCCAAGTGATTAATGGATAGATGTGGTGGGTCAAAACTGGTACCTTCATCAACTTGGTACACAACCTTCTATTTGTCTTCATATATTTATTCCACCAATGCATGGTCTTGTTGATATTTAGGTGGTGAAAAGGATGAAGCAAGAGTATAATATTCTTGTAAAATGGAAAAGATATCCTCACAAGTACCATTTATATTTTGTATGAAGTTTTCAATGGGTGTTGGATTGCCTATAATAGCTTGACACATGGTTTTCAGGGTTAGATGTAAATCCATATGAGGATATGAGTGAGATATTGATAAAATCATATTACTACAAAGGGTAATATAATAATCTATGTTCACATGTGATTCTTGATGTATATACCATGCCCTAGCCCAGTTGCGTAGAGTACCATAGAATGCATGAACCCACAAAAATTCAAGCAAAGATGTATCATCAACATTTCATATATTTATATAGGAATTCAAATGGGATTATATATCAGTAATTCCATCATAACTAAGGGTGGTTTGAACATAATTATCATGATGAAAATGATAATGCATAGTAGTGTACACACAGTCCTAAATGAAAAAATTATGATGATGAGTTTCCCACTATCAAACAGTGAGCACATCCATTCATATTTAAACACATACAAAGATATTAATTCTTTCACATACTCGTAGAATTTAATTTGACCATGAAATATAGGTGCTTCATCTAACCACGTGGGTGGTGTATCCATAATGCATTCATGAAGAATGTGAACAAATTTATGGTGTTTAAGTTGCTTACATGGAGAATCCTCTCAACTACCAATGGAACCACAAATTCCTATAGTAAGATTATACTCTTCATGAACCCAGTGGTCACAAATATCATAGGTAGTATCAATTATATATTTTATGTTTTCCAAACATAATATCCCATCCAAACTAGGATCAAGGCACTCAGTTCCCTGAGATGTGACATTATAGATATGACTAATGTCATCATCAATGTTAATTAGCTCAATAAAATGAGGTCCTTGAGCATGGTCTAAGGCAATTATAATGTATTGATTATCATTTTCAAAACTGATGTAATTTTTTTGAATATAAAGTAAGCATTGTTTACAAAATACCATGGACAACCCAAAGAGCCAAAAATCATCAATTTCATCCAACTCAATTACTTTAAAGTCATCCTTGAAAGTGAAACCTAAAATGTCAATGGTGACATCCTTAAGAACTCTTATTGTAAGTTTACAAGTTTTATTATCCATAAAAATACGTGAATATGGATACAAAGGAGGGATCACCATCTTTCTCCAAGCATCCTTAATGAGGACATTTATCTCTACACCAGTATTAACTAATATATCATGAATGATCCAACCATAAATAACTACATTTACTAATAGTTCTTTATCACACTCCATACTAGGTTGTACATGAGTCTTTTATCATCATACATGGCTCAACCAATGATCCCTTGTAGTCTTTAGTGCTTGATGACTGAGCCAATTACTCAAAATGGGAATGATGTCTTCATCAAGAAGTCATTTGCATAATTCATGAAACTCATCACATGTCGAGTCTTGAAGTTTCAAATATTTATATATTTTAATGTACGTAGTATAATCTCTATCCTTAAGGTACTAAATTTCACCTTGTAACTCCCACAACAAATTCATTAAGTCATGTAATACTTATTTCTATTTATGAGCATCTAGGTAATGATTTTCATGAGGTTCCTCCCATTAGACCTTATTAGAGGGTAGATTTGAAATAAATAGGAAAGAGCACCACTACGTGTAGTAATATTTATCTTTGGACCGGATGGAGTAGTAGGGTGTTGTATCCATTGAGTAGTTGGATTTTTTCAATATGTATCATTATAAAAACCTTCTTATTCCTCTCCTTAGCGATGGTAGTATACAATTTTAGGCATTCCTCCAGATGATGCTCATTCTTACAAAAGGAACACATTAGATAAATGGGGTAGTCATGTTGATAATTCTCTAGATATCCACATTTGTAGTAGCTTCTAGGTGGAAAATGACCACCTTTATGTCCATGACCATGATCTCTATAGGATCAGCCTCCACCATTGTCTTAGTTTTTGGTAACATAGGTCTGATGAGTACCATGCATATGTGCCTCGTTAATCTCACTAATAAGATAGCAATCATTGGTATCATGAGTATATAAATTGGATATTTCACAATACGATGACACCTTTGATTGATTAATGCCCTAAAGTAGAGGGTAATATCTCACATCATGGTATTCTTTAAAAATTTCATAGGACTATTTTACCATGGTGTGAATATTCTTTTTGGGATAATTATTCCTATTATGACCTTCAGTTTCATAGTCAACACACCATTAACCACTATGAGTATCATAATTACTATTCATAGTGAGCTTATCCAACTGAGTTTCCATATTAGCAATCTAGGCTTCCATAAAAGGACTAATCCCTATGGCTATACTTCTAATAGATTCAATTTGAAGGGAAAATTTTAAGGCCTTGTGAGGTTCATGGAATGTCTTTTAGGATAATGTGCATCAAAAGTGAAGTAATAAGCTTCCTAAAAAAACATTGGGCTTATTAAGTTACTTTTATCTCAAATGATAACTTGGAAAGAAGCATTTTAAAATGTGCATCATACTCATGCGCATTTTGAGTGAGTTCTTGTTTAATATCTTTTAGGGAAATAATACTCTATTGTTCAAACTTTATAATATCTAATTCTTAGAGAAAATTTACCTTCAAGTGCTTATAATTTAATATAGCTTATTGTGGATAAAATTTCTAGTACCACTAAAGAAGGTGGTCTAAAAGGGTAGTAGAAAATTATGATGCCTTCTATTTAGTAGAAGTAATGCCATGCACCTGCTAGATAAGTTCACACTTGTGAACTTGTTCTAATAAATTTTCCACAAAATAATATTCAAGTAAATAGAGTGTCATCTCATAGTAAATAGTGGGTGGACTAGATACTGATAATGGAGTTTGTTGGGATCTACTTTTAGTGCCTCTTTAACCTTGTGGGGGAGGTCCATGAATGCCTCCTATACCAACTCCAGATCCTCCAACTGAACCACCACTAGTACCACCTCTCATGCCTCTTATGGAAATAGAAGCACTTGATATGTTGGATGTATAAATAGTTTTATTAAATATGGAAGGTACATACTCTACCCACTATCTACACTTGATCCACTAGGTATTTCAAATTGAGCCATAAGATTGACTTGTAATGGAAAATAAATTAATAACAAACTACTATCTTGATCATGTACTACAAAAGGTTCTTCAACAAGTTTAGAATTTGACTGTAGACTATCTATATCCCAATTTCATACAAGAACATCATATAAATCAAAGGCATGAGCATGGACTATGGATGGGGAACTGGGCCTATCTAGATTAGGTTTTATAATCACCAATACTTAACTTGTTTATCCCTCACATACCAATGCTGGTGTTGGGTGTGGTCCTATAGTTTGGGAGTCCTCATTATGCCTTTTTTCTCCTTGTGGATCTTCATGACTCTTATATATTCCTCCCATCCCCTCCATGGATTTCTTTTATTCATATCCCTTCACCTAGCCTCATCATGCTTATGCTTATGCAACTCCTACTAATTGCTTTCCATGTTGAAACAAAAATATTATATCAAAGTGTGCCCATTCATTTCCTCACTAACTATGCTGCTCATGAGAGAGAGAGAGAGAGAGTTTATTCATATATGTGTAAGTTTTCAATTCCTAAATCAATTTTAAGCTTCTTAATGTCTAATACAAACTATTTGAGATACCTTCTATGTGGCTCTCAAAAAAGTTAAATTAGAATTCTTTATGACATGAGTACATATAGACTATGTATTCCAAAATGTAACTATTCAAGGTTCCTTGATATCAAATATCGACCATGCACATCTAAGGTGCTCCAAATCTTGCCAATGTTGAATGAAACTCTACTAAAAAAGATATCTTCCATTTTTAATTCCTTTAATGGTATTTAATTTATGCCAAAATCTAATCATGTAAGTGAATAGATAATTATACAAATAAATATTCATACAGTGAGTCATACAGGTGTTGTTCTATCCATGTGCACATAAAAACTCATGGTTCAAGATATTATAATATAAAATTCTCTTCTACATTAATAACCCAATGTTTGAAATTTTCTAGAGATAGCCATTTGAGCATCTTCCCACCATCATGAAAACAAGTTTAATGGGTCTCAATAATGGAACCAAAATATTGGGATCTTTTCCTTTAGTCTAGTATATCTCTTCCCTAGTTGCACACCTAAGATAACAAGAGTTCTAATGAGCTAGTGCACTAGCATATCATGCAAATAAAGGTTCTTATACACTCACTCAAAGCACATAATATAAAATTGGTTCAACTTATTTTTATTGCATGAAGGTGTATTCATTTACTTTCCTAAGCTAGGGCACTCAAAAAATCACTTAGTTCTAAATTGATACTTAGTTCCATGTCTAACTCTTAACTATTCATTCATTACTTATCTAACCAAAGAAAATGAAGATGGCACAAACTGATAACAAAATAATAATAATAATTCCATTATAATCATGAATATATTACACAAGTATTGCATCAACACTTAAGCTTCATTTCATTACTTTCATAAGTCATATCAATATTACAATGATTCTAGGATTACAATAATCAACAACAACACTAAGTAAACAAGGGGGTGTTTATACATGGTTTACCCCAACCATTCAGTTGTAGAATTCATTAAAAAAATATGACTCAACAAATATTGTTAACAAAAATGAGTCATGTTAATATATTTATAATGAATTCATAAGGACATAGGCCTAACTACCCCATATGCTCTCTATGTTATATCCTCATCGTCATGTGCCTATCTTCCCATAGGCTAGTGTTGGATTTGTGCTTGAATTATTCTTCTTCAATGTTCATGTGAATCATTCCCTAACCATGTCTACTTTATATGTCTTTCCCAAGTCTTTCACTAATATTTTAGTCTTACATTCTCATGTTCTCTGTGTTTCATGCTTATTTGTTCCATGTGACTTACCTCTTTTATGTTGTGATCTTTCGTGTCATAGTCTTCTATACCAAGATCTTCCATTCCATGGTTATCTTATGTTACTTGTCTTCCAAAATTACTTAGCCAAACTTTATTCAAAATTTAGGGCTTGATAACTACCAAGGATGTAGAAATGTAGGCCTTCCATTACTCGTATTAACACTTGCACAGGTCCATCATCCAACTGACCCATCCCCCATTCATGCACTAATGTGATGAGTCTTCACATCATGCATCTACAAATTTATAGACAAGTAGGTCCACTAGTTCAACCCTCATTGGTATAATAAAGTTAAAGTTGTGTAACCACTCACACTATGCAATCATGGATTTATGGGCCCAATGGTCTGATAACCCAACCTCCTGCCTCATGGTGACCCTTCCACATGTGCATGTAATATCCTACTAATGTGGGCCTTTCCAAAAACATAATTATATCCATTTAGATATTAAATTTAAGATAGACCTAGGTGACACTATTTATTTTCAAAGGGTTACATTTTTTGGATGATGTCACTCTCACATCAATTAAGATCACATAAAAAGTGAAAGGGGGGAGCACTCACAAAAGGCCTTAGCCCTTGGTTATATGGGAAATTATCCCTTAGTAACCCATGGGGGCTTAAATTTTCCTTGGAAAAATTTTGACAACTAATTTCACACTAAAATTTTCTCAAATTTGTGCATCTTATTTTTCCAACACTTTTTCCACCTAATTTTATGTGAACTCAAATCTTTAAAATGGCCATAACTTTTGATTGGTGACATATATTTGAGCACCATCTTCTTCAAAAGTGATTATCTTTTCATTCTCTTTACATTGGTGACATTTTTGGCCTCCTTTAAAACTAAATATTATACACTCTTGAATACATTATTGGTTGAGTCTGATGTCCCTCTAGGTCTTTCATACTTATGAACAAATTTCTCAAGATTTGTTTTCATTTGTGTTTGATTCCTATATGAGTGTGCTTGTATTTTTAGCTTAAATGGGGTCACTATGATAGGTATAATTTGGTACTATGTGGTTTATGTAATTTTATTTTCTATATTTCTTTTTTGCTTTTTGCAATAACCTTTTTTCTTGCATCATAGAAACTTTTTGGTCATTTATTCCTCTTATGGCATTCAATTATCACAAATGGAAAAGAAACATGCTACTTTCTCTAAGAAAATAAGTATTCTATATGAATACTATGAATGGGGAAATTGAACTTGTAGTAGATGCAAATAAAAATTAAATGGTTTAATAGATGTGATCAAACATATGGATGTCTTAGTTGATCTATTTCTCCTAACTTATGTTTCACATTAAATCTACTAAGAAACCAAATAAAGTATGGACCACACTAGAAAACTCTTTGGGAAGTAGGATTTGATGAGAAGTCATGAACTAGAGAATGAGCTCATCAGTTTGAACCCAGATGACTTCTACACACTACAAGATTTCTTCACTAAGTTCAAATATTTGAAGTTGCAATTAAAAGAATGTGGAATATACAATAAATATAATTAACTTATTCTATCTATAAACTAAAAACTAGGTCCAATCTATTATATGTTTGTGTCTAATTTCCATGCCAAAAAATGTACTCTTATAGCAACATGGAATATGCCTTCTTTAGATATCTTTTTTGTCAACTTGACTTAGAGGTAAGATAAGTTAATATAGATAGGCATAGTGAAGACCTCAAAATATCATGCACTTTTTTCTAAGAAAGAGAAGGCTTCAAACAATAGAGAAAAGAAATAAAACAAAAAGGATCAAGAGAAGGATGTAAATCCTCCCACCTACAAATCCAACCATCAAACCTCTTCTTCTAGTTCTAATCCTAAGAAATATTGGATCAAATATGGGTTTTGATTAAGAAATCAAATATTTGAAGAAACAGATTGATCAACTGATTAAGGTGTTCGAGAAGGATAACATCAGTGTTCCTAATTATACCAATAAGAATTCATCAACCCTTAAATCCTCTAATGAAAATGACCATGGTAAAGAAAAGGCAAAAGATAAAATTAAGGGGAAAGCAAAAGGAAAGGCCCTATTTATTTTTTTATCTAAGACTCCTACATGGATCATTGACTTTGGTGCTTCACATCACATGGCATCTTCACAGATAGAGTTCAGTTCCTTAGAACTATGTGACATGTCCTCTATATAATTGGGTGACGAAACTTCTAAAAAGTTTCCCAGGAGAGTGTATATTGAAGTGAGTGGTGTAACATTCAATAATGTTCTAAGTGTTCCCTAACTTTTGAATAATATCCTATTAGTTTACTAGATTACTCACCTTGGTTTAGGCATGTGAGTTGAGTTCACTCCAGATTTAGTGTATGTTAGATAGTTATATAATGACACTATATTGGTAGTGGGAATAGTCAATCATTAGACTGGATATATAACTTCTCACACTTTATTCTTGACTTTCCTTTAGACTCTTCTTATTTGGACTCACCTAAACTTGATAACATTTTTGAGCCTGAGCACACTTATGATATTGATGAATATTCCTCTATAGATGACTAAAATAGTAATGGGGACACACTTATGCCATCTCCTTATCACCTTCATATATCGAGGAGTTATTTCTTTATTCACCTCCCTATGGTCCACTTTAGACATTATAGGGAACATGTATTCTAATCTAGGACACATTAGACACTAGGCAGTCTATTCCATAGTTTCAAGGTATATTGTATTCCTTCTTAGTCTTTACATCCAATACCCCATCAAGGCATAGAGTAGTTTCCCATTCTACCTTGAATGATAATAAAAAATCCTTATATAAGAATCAAACTTTGGTAGAATATCCATCAAGCACTTATAGGACTCATTCACTATTTCAGGGTGATCCTCACTTCATTGCATCTACTTCTAATCCATAGTCACTCCAGGGTCCTCTATTACAGGACACAATATGGCTTCAGGTAGTTATAGACTCTAGTGGGGATTTTTAGCTCCCTTCTCTTCTTTTCTCTATTTTAGGGGAGGATTTTTATCCTATGGGTTTTCTCCTTTTCCTCACTTTATGAGAGTTACATTGTGCTTTGGTACTTCTTAAAGCCTTATTGTCAATACCTAATTATTCTACCCACTTAAGCTATGCTTAAAGGGATGTGTTGGTTTAAACTTTTTCCCACTATGTGGTTTTATCTAAACTTTTTATTTTTATCTTGTTTAGGTTATTCTAGGTCATTTTTGAAATTTTATCCCATATGCATGAGGATGTTGGGATACATTTAACTTTCACCTTTAAATGTACATTTCCTATTGCTTTTATGGCCAATGAAAAATAGTCTTTCTACAACTTTCTTTTTGGTGAGAAAAGTTTCTGTCTCTTTAGGATTTTAATATTTTATGTAGGTTCTCCATATAGGTTCTCTTTACAAGCTTTGTTGTTCAATTAATCTTGGTGTCATCCAATAATATATATAAGTTGTAATTCTAGTAGATCTTGATATGTGCAATTAGACTTAGAGTTCTATAACTCCATTCATCCACTCACTCTTGTGACTCACACTCATTCTTAAAAAAATCCACACATGTTAAAAAACATGTCATGTGCATTGTATGAATTGTCCAAAAACTTGCATTTGAGATACAAAATTAATGGAGCTAACTTAATCTTGTTACGATCATACAATCCTAAAACCTTGCCAAGTATTTTTCATACATCAACTATAAATATCTAATATAAATGGAGTTTTATTGAGTACCATAGGTCATTTTCTCTTTACACCATTCTACAATGGTTTTTATATCAATTAAATCAGTGCCATATTCAAACTTTAAGTCCTCTCTTGCAAGGGATCTTTTCACACATGTTTTAGAACCGTCATACACCCCTTTTCTATGGCCATACTTAGGGACACTATAAATAGAACACTAGTGCTAACATGCATCCTTATCAACTAGTAAAACATCCATGTATTCTTAGAATTATGATATGTAATTCTCTAACTAAATATAATTTTGATCGAAAGCAATTTTCGCTTACTCAAATTTCCATAAAACATATCAAAGTAGCCTTTTATGTACTATGTAAAATTTAATCAATCATTACTAACATAAAATTGGTACTCCCTTAATATTTTTAATTTTTTCTCTATACTATCAGGTACATGCATGACTAATATATGCATGAAAATGGCAATTTATACTGAGTTGTAGTATTGTGACTAAATCTCCATTTGTGGTTGGAATGTGTAATTATCATCAAAGTCAAATACTAAAATAATACATGTAACATAATGAAACAAGGATTATTTATTGTTATCTTATATCAAATAAATTAAAATTATACATAATATAAGCATGTGTCCTCCGAGGAGCTATCTAAGAAAGGAGTAAACAAATAAATCAGATACATTGATTTTACCCAAGCCATACCATGATCCTTACTTCAATTAGATGTGAATCAAAAGGATTTTTTTACAATATTCTTTGTGGATGCACATGATAAAATGTACAACATCTCCCATTTTTAAATGTATGATTTGGATTGATAAGTGATGGTATTGATGTATGAGTGGATCTCCAAAAGTGCAATGATTTGTTGTGTTATCAACACTTGATAAGAATGGAGGGTGAATATTCTATTTATATATTTTTTGAAGTTATGGGAAGGATTCAATGATACATGAGATTAATTGATGAGTATTAGTCCTCCTCCTCATAAGTGAGGTAGGTGGAGTGTGTAAGACAAGTGATGGAGTTTGTAATAGGAGGAACTGATGAGGCATGGGTTATGCCATGCCTTGTTAAAAAATGGATTGCATGAGGATTAGAGATGAATTAAAAATTATTTGTGGGAGAATGTGAGGAAAATAAGTTTTATTTATTTATGAAAATAGGGATATTTTAAATTTCATAAATTTTCCCATCAGAAGAACATTAATTAATAAATTAAGATTAATTAACTAATAGGAAGTGATGTGCATTTTATGGGAAGGATGTGATCATGGAATAAATAATTGATTGATCAAGAGGGATGAATAGTGAATGGACTAGGGATGTTAGTGTGAATAGAAGACTCATTAGATGATTTAGGGATGATGTTAGTGTAGATGAAAGCATATTTAAAATTGACACAAATTGTTCATTTTTAAGTGTCTACATTTTACCCCTCTTTGAAAGGGAATTACAAGACATGATGGGTGGAGTAAATGGATTTTTAAATAAATAATAAGCCAAAAAAATGTAGATGAAAATTAGGTGATGATGATGAAAGAATGTGATGGATGATTACCCATCTAGAGGGATTGAATGGATGAAGGATGTTGATGGGCTCTTGAAAAAGAGAGGAAGAGGTTAGAATAGAATAATCAATGGGTGGATGATGAAGAATGAAGTATTAGGATACAAGATGATTATTAACCCATGGTTGAGGTTATACCCACTTAAGTTAATTCTTGCATTCATTGATTTCTAATGATGATGGACCGAGTTTCCTAAATTTGGTTTGGTTTGGGAAGGGTGTACATAGAGATATGTTTCACACTTTTATTTCCCCAAATAGAGAGGATTTGTAATTAAATATCTCAATAATCTATGGGCTTGAATTTAGGAACTATCTATCCCAAAGATAATTTGCGCACTTGATTTTTCCCCAAATAAGGTGAAAGCTAAGAGATTGGATTAGATGGATGGTTAATTGATTAATATATTAATTTATTGAAAATCATATATCAAGGATTTAAACTATTTTATGGATTAAGGATGATATTATCACGTTTATGGATGATGAAAATTTGATAGGTTGATACAAAAGTTTGTGTGGATGGCATAATTATTGTTTAAAGGATTAAGTGGCTACAGACAACTAGGAACATGATGGTGCCCTAAAGTGAGGAAATAATGATGTGATTAGATATGGATATAATTGGAAAATTTATGGAATAATAGGGGATTATTAGTTAGAAAAAATTGATAATGGAAATAGGAAGTAGAATGGTTTATGGTGGTGGTTGAGTTGACCTCAAAAACATCATGTGATTGAGTGATACCTACATAGTCCAAATAGATCTCAGGCCACTATAGTTCTCTTGAAAATGGAAGAATATGATGAGAAATGATGAAGAATGTGAATGGGAAGGATGGTGGCTAAGTTGAATTCATAAACTCTATGTGATTGATCATTGATCACATGATCCAAATAGACCCCAGGCCACTATAGTTATCCTAAAAAATAAGGAATATTATGAAGAAGAGATGAATAATGAGAATGGGAATGATCGTGGTCAAGCTGACATCAAAAACTCCTTGCGATTAAACATTGCCTACATAATCTAGATAGACTTTAGGTCATTATAGATCTCTTGAAAAAGGAATAATATGATGAGAAATGATGAAGAATGAGAATGGGAATGATGGTGATTGAGTTAACTTCATAAACACCATGTGATTGAGTGTTACCTACATAGTCTAAATAAACTTTAATTTTTGTATTTCTCCTAACAATGTATGGATATGATGAGAAATGATGAATAATGAGAATGAAAATGATGGCGGTCAAGATAACCTTAGAAATTCCATATGATAGAGTGTTACCTACATAGTCCAAATATACCTATGTCCATTGTAGTTCTAGCAAAAATGGAGGAATATGATGAGGAATTATGAATAATGAGAATGGAAATGATGGTGGTTAAGATAGCTTCAAAAAATCCATGTGATTGAATGTTTCTTACATAGTAAAAATAAACCTTAGATCATTGTAGTTATCCCAAAAAGGGAGGAATATGATGAGGAAAAGATGAAAAATGAGAATGGGAATGATGGTGGCTAAACTGACCTCAAAAACTACATGTGACTGAGTGCTACCTACATATTCCAAATAGACCTTAGGCCATTTTATTTATCTTTAAAATGGAAGAATATGATGAAAAATGATAAACAATGAGAATAGAAATGATGGTGGCCAAACTAACCTCAGAAACTCCATGTGACTGAGTACTAACTACATAGTCCAAATAAACCTCAAGTCATTTTAACTATCCCAAAAAAGGAGGAATATGGTTATAAATGATGAAGAACAGAATGGGAATGATGGTAATTGAGATGACCTTAACAACTCCATGTGATTGAGCACTGCCTACATGGTCCAAATGGACCTCAAGCCATTGTAACTATCTTGAAAAAGGAGGAATATGATGAGAAATTATGAAGATAAATATATGACTTGACCTTAACTTGATTGAATATGGATAATATGAGTGGATTTGGATTTTTTAAGGGGATATACTACCAATTTAAAGTAGTCTCCACATGATTTTCAACTTGATTTTTTATTTTTCACATGATATTATAAACCATGATAAAAAATATCATGATGACCTCATAATAGTTTGTGTAAGGATTGACCCCCAATCTAATAGACAAATAAAAAAAATGCACTCAAAAATGGAAAAAATAAGATGACATTATTGTTGTATGTTGATGGATGGACTCAAGTACAAGCATGTGAAATAGGGCAACATAATATGGAATAACCATGATGATATTATTTCACACATGGACATAGTCAAGGAACAATAGGAAACTCAAATAAAAAATTAATCAAACATATACATGAAAACTTGAAAATAAAACAAATAGAAAGAATCTTGTCATTTATCAATTCAAAATCCATGGGTGAAGGCTCAATGATGGTGACTCCTATCAAGGATACATGCAAGGGAATGGATTGGGAATAAAATATCCTAAGATAAGTTACATGATTTGATATCCCCAAACAAGGTGAAAATTATGAGATTAAATTAATGATTTACCAAAAACTAGGTGTTTATGGGAATGAAATATCCTAAAAAGATATAGATTGATGAATTTAAAATGGTCAAGGATTGATGAATAGATTTAGGACAACAAATATTTTTAGGATTTTGTGGTTTTATCTCTTTTTGGAGATTTTTGGCCTTTTCTAAATTTTTTGATGTTTTTTTTTTAATTTTTTGATGATTTTTTTTGGGTTTTTGGAATGAGTATATACAAAGGAGTTGTCTAAATATATGGATAAGGGGTCGCTAATAAAGGTAAAATATTTTTTATCACCATGATAGGAAATGTAATAGATGGATGAGATTTAGGATGTGTTGGATGATACAGGATGATGATGGGGAATGACGAGGAATGGACTAGAGGTCTCCAAGGAAAATATCACATGGGAACCAAGAGTCCAATCATCAAATTTCCATTTGGAGGATATGCCAAAATGTTTCCAAAAATAGAGATCAGAACATCTTCCACTTATTTATCAAGGTTAAGAGGGGAAGAAAGGATGGGAATAAATATGATGGATAAGAGGATGGTAGGAGGATGAGGATTTAGATATGATGGTTGATTATAATTTGGATGGGACGTGTAGGATGAAGGATTTAGATGAGTGAGATGGATAAAATAGGATAAATTTGAAGTAGATGGGGGTTTCTCCCAAGTGTTTAGGTACTTACAGATAATAGATTATTTATGCATGATGTTATAAATCAGTTTTCATCATGGTACTTTCCTAAGGTGCCATAAGCATGGTTTTCACCATTTGAGTGATTATTCATGTTTCTCTTTTGATTTTTAATTTTGATTTTTATTAATTTTATAGTGTCTCAACTCATTAGAGGATTATGAGATGAATAACATTGACCCTTTGATATTTCAAGTACATGATCTAAAGATGCCATTATGAACTTTGTTGATTTCCAAATTGGATTATTATAAAATGATCAAGATGTCATCATATCCCCTACAAAGGAGGGTGTTGAAAATGAGGGTGAAGTTGTTTAACCCTAAAAATATAGATTGGAGTTGTTTAGGCTTAAAGGGGATAGAAATAACCTAAGGTATAAATGTGATAAATTATCTCTATAGCATGCCAATTAGATGTTAAACTTAGATATAATATAGGTTGAATTTATTACATTTAGATGTGCTAAAAGTAGTAAGTACGACTATGTTAGATATAGAAATAACAAATAAATAATGCACTTAGTTGTTTTTGATACTAATATATCTCTAGATGTAGATAATGAAGCACATTGGAATACAATTCTATAACAGTCACCAAATTCTAATTTGAGTTCTTTTGGAGTTTCATATGCTAGTGTCAACCTGGGATAGTTACATCAATGTTATTGTCTGAAATTGACACACATGTTTTGTATAGATTACCTACTAGAAAAGGATGTAACCACATAGATTGATGAGTCATTAATTCATCATTTAATAATGGTAATCTAGGGCTAGTGTCTAAGGTTGTATGCAATAAGAGAAAGAGATCTCTAGAAATTGGTCTCTTCTACCACACTCCACACTTATGAGAATTGAAAAGCACACTTGCAGGAAAGTAAATCACACCACACTTTGTAGAAAAGTAAATCACACTTGTATAAATTAAATTTTTGAATTGTAAATAAAGGAATGTAAATTACTAAATTTAAAATAAATTATAAACATAGAAAAAACATGTAGGTTCACAACAAACTTTATATAAAATATTTACATAAAAAAAATAACAATAATTTAAAAGCATAACTACATAAAGAAACAAATAAAAATACATTTATCCATCTTCCTTGGAATTAGTGGCCAGCTTATTCCTTGAAGAGGATTTTAATTAGAACACTATACTTTCTATCACAAACTTAGAATGCATTATTGATAACCAAAATTGATTACAATAGTGTGGGAGGTTGCATTTATAATCTCATGCTTTCAACCAACTCCTTATTTAGGAATAACAATCCTAGATTTTCTTCACTAAATATGGAGAGAAACATAACAACTTAGATATTCTAGCTTATCTCAGTCTTCTACAAAATATGGAGAGAGCCGTTATTATCTATTTACAATATAAGCTCAATCTTCATGAAATATGAAGAGAATTATTTATGAAATAAAACTATACAAATATAAATTTAGATACAATCCTAAACTAGTCCATAGATAGACTTGCACAATTTGTAGATATGTTTGTACAGTCCATAGATATACCTATAGAGTCCATAGATTTCAGAACTTGTAGAGTCCATAGATTTTAAAACCTGCAGAGTTCATAGATTTAATAAGCTATAAAGTCCATATATTCTAGACCTATAGAGTCCATCAATTTTAGAACCTGTAGAGTTCTTAGATTTCAAGCCTACAAAATCTAGAGATTTCAAAACTTGTAGAGTTTGTATATTTATGAACCTACAGAGTCCATAGATTTCAAACATGTACAATCTACAGATTTCCTTCAAGTTGTATTCTTCAAACTATTGATGACTATTATGGCTCCCTTGATGTTTTGCTTTGAACTGGTCTTCAATCAATGAACTATATGGATGTAGAGCTATTATCTGAGTCTATATATATGAACTAAGTGAGTCCATAGTAAAACTAGGCAAATCTATAGCTAGACTAGGTGATCTATAACTATGTCTAGAGTGTTTGTAGCTCACTTCAAAGCTGATATTTTGTTGGCACCTCATGCTCATGTCTAATATATCTTATCATGGGCTGCAATCATACACATTAATAACTTTTTATATAGATTTATTAATAATAATCAACAAACAAGAAGACAATGATTTATAAAGAAATAACCTTGATATAGTTCTCTATTTCATTCTAAATACATCATAAGTTCAAAAACTACACTTAGATCCAATTATTATATAAGGAAAAAGGATGTTATTTCATAGATAGAATGAGCCATTTTATGGTCTTATCATAGATGCTTTTAGGTTTGTCTTTACCTTCACTCTGGTGCATTCAAATTTGGGTCATGGACTATCACTCCTCATTAAATTATAAGACCCTAATTCTTCATCTTCATAGTTACCTTGGGGGGAAATGGGTTAATGAGCACATGGTGTCAATATGACCCCAAATACCCCTTTTTTAATGAGTGTTGTCTACATAACCAATACTCTACATAGGGCCTCAAACTGATGTAGTTCTCCCCTATGTGTTGGCTTGTGTGTAAATCATGAAATATGTGGAAAGAAATTACAATGGTGATCTAACTTGTAACTTGGTTAATATAGCTCTTGGGCTTCTCCTTCAATACTTTAGACCTATGTATCTATTGTCCCTAAGACTGATATGAAAATAGGATAAAATAGGGAAACTTTAATTTATTGAGTGATTGATTGAATGTTTTGATAAGTTTCCTTAGGTCTTTTCTAGGTGTATGCTAGGTGAGGAATGAATGAGTGATTGTGAATATATGCCACTCCTATTAGGAAAGATATTTCATTAAATTACTTAGGTCAACTATTAGGATATGTATCATTTGTAAATTAGATAGATTTAGGGCACTAGATACCTGTATCAGGGTAAGATACTAGCATTGATGTAAGGGTCCAAGGCTAACACTTATGTACTAGCAATTGTTAAATAGGTCTAGGCTCAGAACTTACAATGGCATAGTATAAGCATATTCTAAGCATTCTTAGCAAGATATATGGTCCAGGTCATCAACATAAGATTGGTCAAACCAAGAGATAGGTTAAGAGGCATACTATAGAGTAAATGTGAGACCTCTAAAAGTAAGAAAGGTCTAGAACTAAAAGTAACAACCAAGGTCTATGTTTTCTAAGTGTATAAGATTGATTTGTTATATAATACATAAATATCATCTACATTTCCCTCCCCCTTTAATCTAGTAATTATATTTATAGTTTAAAGGAGAAGAAATCCATAACACACATTGCTTTTACGTGATTCCAACTTGAGTGCTTCACTAGTGATTGAATTAAAACCAAGAGCATGTTAAAGTATAGAATCAGTGCATATAATTTGAATTTTAAAATATTTTAAATGATTGAAATTGAAAGAGTAAGGTTTAAGAGTACACTTGTATATCGATGCAAATACCTTTCCTATTGGCAACTTGATTTGAAAATATATATCATTTTATTTGAAACTATGATTAGGATATATATATATATATATATATATATATATATATATATATATATATATATATATATATATATATATATATATATATATATATATATATATATATATATCAAAGGGGATAGTGAGAAAGAGATATTGGAAGGCACATGCTCTCAAAATTGTAGAAAAGGTGAGTTGCCACTTGATAGTTAATATTAAATCAACCATGTAATTCAATCATACTTATAACTTGATGAGTGTGAGTGAACCAAGTCAACTCATACTATATAATTGGTGAGGCTAGATGATACAATCAAATCTAACATGAAAACTTGGCAAGATTGAGTGATTTAATCACCTCAACCATACCAAAATCGAACCAACTATTGTAGTATATTGGCTCAATATAGTTTGTAAAAGTCCATCCTAGTGGGTGATGACAGTCCTTGAGAGTGTTTAAAAATATAAAATTGATTTAGATTTTGTTATATTAGGTGCACATTGCATATAATATGCACCTTAGATATGTATCATTATAAAACTATGTATAAAAATGGTACCAATGTATATAATTATATCATAAATGTGAATTTGAATTATATAATTATGTATTTTTACCAATTCATAAACTATGTAAGTGTGAATAATGTGTTTTCAAAGCATGCTCCCACTATATGTGGAGAAATATGAAAATTAAAATAAGTGCCAATGTGGAGGGCTTGTTTCCAAAACATTCCCCCACTATAATTTAGATATGTTGAATATTGAATAAGTGTGGAAAATATGCTTCCAAATCATGCCCCCACTAAATATGAAAACTATGAATGTGTGGAAGCCATGCATATATGACATGCCCCCATTAAATTTGAAAACTCTATCAAATTTGAAGAACATGCATCTATAATATGCCCCCATTGATATTCCCCCCTTTGAGGTGAGGGAAGAATAGAAACTGGTAGTTAACTCACCTCAAAAGGATAAGACAACTATATAATCTCTGAATGTAACCATGTATCATATATAAGAACATGTCTAGTTAAATGAAGCATTTAAGTGTATAGAATAATGTGATCACATGAAGGCCTAAGATGCATGATAAATATCATGGCAATGTCTAGATAGTAATAATACAATCTCTACAAGAAAATCAAGTACACATACAAAATTACTCAAAATAAAGTCAAAAGGTAATGGTTTTAGGAGATTTTAAACAAGGGGCATGTTTAAATGTCACACAATTGAAGGGACATGACTTAGTCAAATATCCAAAATAGCAATAATGACATATTCAAATGTCCATACAATAAGTAATGACATATTCAAATTTCAAAAAAATCAAGAAAAGGCATGAGGGATGAAAATAAAGGAGCATATTCAAATTCTTGAAGAAGAAAGGCACTAGTAAGGCAAGACACTAATGGAAGTGCATAAAGGAAAGTATAAGAAATCAACATAAACATATTAGATTAGCCCATGGATCAAATGTGTTAGAAAAAAATGTCAAGTGCATAAAAAATCAAGTAACTTGTATAAGATATAATCATGTTTAAAGTCATGTGTATGTACATATAAGCTCAAACATGATATGAAAAGTGATCCTTAAACCATATAACATGTGAGTATCATGATCTAAAAATCAAATGTTCTTAACGTCTAAATGACATGAGTAGAGGGAAGGCCCAACATCTAAATTATGAATAGATCATGTATATATGTATGCCTATATCATGCTCATGTATAATCATGACACATGTGTATGTAGGAGTAACTGATATGCCATCTAGTAACACAAAACTAACACATAGATTCCAAGGAGCCAATAGAACACATTTATGCTAAATTTCTTTTGGAGTTTTGATTTTTTTTTTTTTTTTTAATATTTTTGGAATATGTGAAATGAACAACTATTGTATGATCTCATCAAATGGATGATAATCATTGAGTGGTAAAGTTATATCCTATCTTGAACAAGATGTGTCATATGTGTGCATAGTATAAGTATGAACCATATCTTGTTATTTTGATAATTTTATATTTAAGGTATTTGCTTTAGAGATGTTTTCCTTCATTTCTAGTAACCATTATTTTCCAAGTTTTGAATTATATTTGGTAAAAAATGGGATAATATGTAACATAGTAGAGCATGATTATGGTCCATGTGTGACATTACACTATATAGATCCAACACAAAAACCAGATGCCTATCTTTATTCACATGTCTGATACCATATCCCATAGATGTAAAAGAATTCTTGGGTACATATATAGAATTTAAAATTTTGCTTAATTATAATATTTTGGCCTTGCTTTCTATCTGTGCAAGTTTCAACGATTAGATGTTTTGAGGAAAGAGTGGCAATTTATTCACATGAAGGCACACATTTAACATTACCCTTTTTAGGTACTTTTTTCTCTTTCTATACTTGTTAATTTTGTATCATGTTTTGATCTTCTTGGTGTTTAGATAATATATCTTGTTATATTTATTATTTTATATTGGATTTTATTTCATTTTTAGGCTCTTGTTCTGTTGTATTGGCCAAATGTATCTTTGAATGATTTTCACTAGTATTACCAATATAGCCCAAGCCTTGATCGCCATTCTGGTCATATGTGGAAATAGAATGAGTGATGTCTTGGGTATGTTTTCGCAATCCTTAACCATGATAATCATTTTTTTAAATATTTCATTCTAAAACATATTGTTTGGAAAATTGAGTATCAAATTTGTATCCTTTTCTTGATCTGTGTTTGATATTAGAACTATTTTTTATCTAAGTTTTTATTTGGTACCCACATTTTTTGTTTTCGTACATGTTCTTTAGGAGAGGTACTCATAATTTGAATAGTTTTATTTAGTTATATATCCATGATAGGATCACCACTACATTTGATACTTTATATTTTGTTTTTTAATGCAAAATAACAATCTATATGATGCCCATGAATTATATGATATGAAAAATAGTATGTGGATCTCCTTATAGGATGTAAAGTAGATAATTTGATCACTTTATTTTGAATCATTTATTTTAAGATCTTAATTGGACACTTATTATATTTTTGGTCACTTTTAGAATCACTTATTTTGGATGTATTTTGTTATATCTTTGTATTTGGATAAGAAACCTTGTTTGACACAATATTACTAGAGGAAGATGCAAAAACATGATTAACAATAGCATAGGTAGGATTTTTCATGTATGTAATCTGATTTTTTAATTCTATTGTCAATTAGCTCATATGGGTTATTTGATATTTTATGGATTCACAAACACAAACCTTGGGTATTTGAGATTGATTACCTTCATTCGAAACTATAGGTTTGTCCACCTTACCCCTTGGATAAGTGATATCTTGGACCCAATTAGAGGGATGAGGGATATCACCCTCATTAAGGTTAGGAGGAGAAAGAGGCTCCTTTGTATCATTTTTAAATGTTTTAAAAATTGATATGAGAACAAGATAAGAAAGGCTTATAAATGCTAAGGAGAAATCAACCATGACACAATAATAATATAGTAATTTCGGATTACTATCTAAGTTATTTGAAAATATGAGATGGGTTTTTTTGTAAAATTATAAAATGAGATGAACCCTAAAAATAGGGAAATAAAAGTATAGTGTACAACCTGTAGGTCTAAATTTACTAAAAATAGTAAAATGCTAAATTTGAAAATTAGATACAATAATTTGGAAAAAAAAGAGATGTTATGTAGTATACCAACCTAAATATAAAATACCTCTAAGGAATTTTAAAATGGATCTATTTGAAGGTTTAAATACACCAATCAAGGATGAATCTACTTGTAAACATATACACATGAAGCCCTTGTGACTAGAGGGTAAAACACTAGAGTAAAGTTGTAGATCAAAACATACATCAAAACAAGTTGAAACCTTAGGAGGCTTGAAATTCATAGATCAAAAATAAATTGAATTCACATGGATCGGGCTCACTAAATGTTTAACCCTAAAAATATAGATTGGGTTTATCTATGGTTAAAAGGGATAGAGATAGCCTAAAGTACAAGGGTGATAAACTATATCTATAGTAGAAAAATTAGATGTTAAACTCAAATATAATATATGTTGAATTTATTAAACTAAGATAGGGTAAAAATAGTAAGTAAAATTATGCTAGATATGGAAAAAAAATGTATTTAGTTTGTTATGATGCTAATATAGTTCTAGATCTAGAATATGCATGAATCAGAATAGAAGATGGTTATTGAATAGTCACCAAATTCTGATTTGATTGCCTCTATAGTTGTGGACACTATCATCAGCCTAGAATGGTTCCATCGATGTTACTATCTAAACCTAATGCATGTGTCTAATATATAATACTTTCTAGAAAAGGATGTGACCATCTAGATGATTTTGGGTTTGTGTTTGCCTTCACTCCAATGATTTTATATTTGGATCATGGACTATCACTCATGAAATTGTAAAACCCTAGTTCTTCATCTTCATAGTGGCCTTGGGGGACAATGGGTTAGTGGGCACATGGTGTTGATTTGACCCTAAATAACCCTCTATTAATGAGTGTTTCCTATATAGCCAATACTTTGAAAAGGTCCTCGAAGTGATGTAGTTCTCCCATCTATGTTGGCTTGTGTGTGAATCATGTAATATGTGGAAATCAAGTACCAAAATGACCTATCTTGTAACTTGGTGAATATAGCTTTTGGGTTGTTCCTTCAGTACTTTAAACCTGTGTATATGTTATCTCTATGACTAATATGAAAATAAGAGAAAATAGGGAAGTTTTACCTTATCAAGTGCTTGATTGAATGCTTTGATAAGTTGCCTTAGGTATTTTATGTGTATGTTAGGTGAGGAATGAATTAGGAGTGACTTTGAATATATACCACTCCTATTGGGAAATATATCTCATTAAAGTACTTAAGCTGACCATTAGGATATGTTTCATTTGCAAATTAGATGAATTTAAGGCACTAGACACTGGTGTCAGGGGAGGACACTAGTGTCAATGTAGGGGTCTAGGACTGATGCTTGTGTCCTAGCAATTATAAAATAGGTACTGCCTCAGAACATGTAGGGGCTTAAGATAATCATATTTTAAGTATTTTAGGCAAGATAGAAGGTTTGGGTCATCAACATAAGATAAATTAGACCAAGATATAGGCCAAGGGGTAGAACATAGATTAGATGTGAGACCTTCAAATGTGAGAAAGGTTCAGAATCAAGAGGAATAACCAAGGTCTAAGTTTTCCAAGTGTACAAGACTAAGGTATTATATTATCCATAGATATCATCTATAGAAACATAATATTTAGTATATGGAGGATGTTTATTGATTAATTAAATGATTTGGATGGATGGGGAGATCATAATGAGAAGGGGGATTATGACCAACAATATCACATTCTATGAGACTAAGATTATCTACTGATTGGACCCTCAGGGGATTTCCTATTATACTGATGGTGTTTATTATAAATGATGTGAATTCATCATGCAACTATGCAGACACCAAAGGGAGATTGATTATTTTATTTGACTAATTTTGATTTGAGTTTTTCCAATAAAACCTCAAGGAGGTTTCCATTAAGGGACTTGAATTTTTTACTTTTTAGATTTAGATTTTGATTGTCCCATAATGCCTCAAACAAGGTTTCACTTGGGGACTTTTCTTCTAGTTTTCATGGATTTTGAATTTAATTTCCCTCTAGTACCTAAACAATGGTTTCACTTGGGAATGCTAATTTTGGATATTGATATACTAGATTAATATATTAATTTTTAGGGAATAACATTTTTTGTTCCTTGATATATCCTGATGTTACTTTATGTTCTTTTGGTTGGATGCCAATCATGAATTTTGACATTATTTGGTTGCTATGGAAGAAGGTTAATGATAAGTGATTTTATTGGTCTTAATAGATGGGGTGTGGGAGATTGAATTTAAAAATGGTGAAAAATAAAGATGGTATTGATAAGAGGATACATGGTAGCACAGTCCTCATAGGAACTATAAATGGTGCTTGTTTTGATGTTAGACGAGGCTTCCTCATAATTAGTGAAAATGTTGAAAATATATTTACATAGATTTATAGATGGCTTGATGCTAATGGCATGAGAACCTTTGTGTGCACATATATGGATGTGCTCGATAATTCCTTATTCTTGCATGACAAGGCCTTTCCCATTGTATTTCATGCTTTCAAGTATCTTACTTGTGATAGGAAATTTATTGCTTTAGAAACAAATTTCAAGGTTGTCTCCATGTAACTATGGTTGATTATTGTTATTGATTTATTATTTTCTAAGGAAGCCATATCTGATAAATGATGTCTTATCGAACTGATAGGATATTGATGATTATGTTAGTTATGATTATGATGTTAGTTTGTTGTTTAGAATGGGCATGTTTGCATGGAAGGCATTTTGATGTTGATTTTATAAAAGTACCATTGTCACTTGGGGCATGTGGTTTCAAGTGATGAAAGGTTTGATATGTGATGGGATATAGGGTGATAGGCCAAATATGGTGTTGTCAAAGATAGTTTCATAAAGTACTAGTAGTTTGTCAAAGATAGGTTTGTCAAAAATACGCTGACCAAAGATGGGTGATTGGCCAAATGATGGTTCATCAAGAATTGGATCATAAAATATGGGTCCTTCATCAAACATGGGTGGGCCAATAATGGTTTGAGATTGGACAAATATGGGTGATTCAAAAAAAATGGATTCATCGAAGATGGATTGGCCTAATATAGAGTAATCGTATTGACCTTTACTTGGAAGTGGAGGAGTCTAATGGTGATTTGGAAGGGGATCTTGGCATATCCATAATAGATGATTCTCAGACTTAGATATACTTGGTTCTTGCATAGACAAAGATCCTTGAAGGGGTGATGACATGATATGGTTGGATTTTTGGATTTATTATGGCTCTAAGGCTATACAAGTGTTGGATAACAAATTTTTTAATGGTTATGAGTCAAGGTAATTAGAAGTTGGAATAGTTAATGAAGAGCCACAAAGGAATGCTAGGTGGGATAGTGGTTGGCTAAGCTGTAAGATTTTGTCTATCATGTCTTGGGCTATGGATGGTGATGCTAGAACCATTTTATAATTATGGAATTCATTAGGATTCTATCCAAACTAGTTTTTAAATGACATGATTTGAATTTTTTTGGTCTTTAGATGCATTTTGATTTGGATTATTTGATGTTTAAATGTGTTTAAGGGATTCGACTTCCGATTTAGATTTGATTTGATGTTTGGGGTTTAATGTTTGATATGATGTTTTATTAAGATTTTTTGTATGATTTGATTTTTTATATGACTAAGCCCAAATTGGATATTAATTGGTGATGTTGGATTTGATTTAGATGAGATAAAAAAATGGTTTTTTTTTTTTTTAGTTTCTAACTCATAGGGGTGGGATATTGAATGGAAAGATAAGATGTAATTTTGGATATACGAGTGATTTGGAATTGATGCAACTTGGTCAAAGTTGATAAGATTTGACTTGATATTTTTTATTTGGTAAAAGTTGAAATGATGTTTGAATTTTTAAATGGATTTGACTTGGTCAAAGTTGACCTAATTTGACATAGTTTGATTTTGGAAAGTTGAATTTATATTTTGACTTTTGATTTTTTATTTTGGTCAAAGTTAACTAGATTTTACTGTTGATGTTAGATTTGGCCAAAGTTGACCATATACTAAATTTTTATGTTTGACTTGACACTTTGAATTTTGTTAGTTGACTTTGGAAAGTTGAACTGGTCTGAATTTGGATGTTGATGTATGACTTGACATGGTTAAAGAACACCAAATTTAGGATAATTGACATGGTTGATTGAAATAGTCTAACTTGTGTAATTAGAATTTCTTGAAGTTTATATGTTCTAAAAATAATATGGGTATAAATAATAATCAAACAAGTGCATGCAATAAACAAGCCCTATGCTAGTAGTAATAAGTGTGTAATGTATCTAATCAACCCATCATTCTACTTATGCAATGCAGTGACTAGGTTAATATCCCAACCCTCACTATGTGGTTGTATGTGGTCATTAATATTTGGGAATATCATTTGCCCTTTACTGATAGTTATTTTTAGTCAAATGGTTTTAAAATACAAAAAATAGGTTCAATTAGGTGCATCCTTTATATACCTTATAGTATGATGGGGCTTAAGTATATGGAAGACATAAATAATAGGATTCATGAGAGGGTATTATCCCTTCATGGCCACTCTATTCATAATATTTTAGTGGAGTGTCATCATAAATTGTTCATTAGGAGTGTTTTATGGGGCTTATGTATTTGATCAAAGCTCCTCACTTCATGGTGCACTTAAAACATGTAACCACTTAACCAATCACAATAAATATTTACCAATTTAAATACCCTACCATAACATGAGGTTGGTATGTATAACAGGGGATAAAATCCTAGTTATCGCACTCTAAGGACTCATAGTTGGTGATCAAAGTCCAACTCAAGAAGTCAATAATAGAAAAGGACAATAAAATACTTATAATCCATAGGGTCATAGAAATGGAAAGAGGAGAGCATATGTAGCTTTATCTTAAAGATTGCAAAAGGATAATCAAAGTATTTTTTATCACCTAGGATCAAAAAATAACCCAAGATTAGGCAAGGGGAGAGAATACACACAACTTGTTATGAACACAAAACACAACACTCAAGCAAAAATAAACAAGTTTGTTTTAAGCACCAAATCTAAGTGTTTTTTCATTTTAGATCACCAAAATTTAGTTTTTATGAATGTTGGTTTGAATATTTCAGCCTTGGAAAAGTGTAAACCTACTGGAAAATAGATTAATAGTCTTAGATTTGATCTTTAATAAGTGTGTAAGTATTGCAAGTGAATTGGTAAACTATCTATCTATGATTATGCCATTATTAAATTAAATTTATCATTCTACAAAGATATTATGTCATTCTATAAAAAACACAAATAAATATAAACATTAATCATGTTTCTGTTAAAAAGTTAGCAATTTCATTACTATACAACACATTTTCGCTACTGTTAATAACATTTTTGATACTATTACAACTAATAATGTTTTCATTACTATAGAAAAATAAAAAATAAAAAGAATAAAAACATGTTTTCTCTTATGCCAATCATGTTTTTCCCATTGTGTAGATCACTTCCACCAATCAGAACTGTGTTTCTACCGATAGGAACCCTGTTTCCACCGAACTTGTAAAACAAACAATTAGTAAAAATAAAAGTAATTCCACCATCATAAACCAAATTTTCACCAAAGAACAAAGTGATTCTGATGATCCTTGTAAACACATGCATATAAATGGAAGACATTGCTACTACTACATAGTGTGTTTTCATCACTTTTACTCACATTTCCACCATTATGCAGAGCATTTTTGCTAGGAAAATGGGATGGAAATTTTGAAGATTTTTGGGGAAAAGTGAGATATTTTGGCATAAATTAGTGTTTAATTTCATAATAAAAATAGGATAAAATAATTTCAATATTGATTGTGGGTTCTAATGGATGTGCCAAATGTAACATCATGAAACAAAGATTAGTTTTCATTTGCATAAATCAAATAAATTGAAATGCTACCTAATTTAATCATGTGTCCTCAGAGGAGATCTCTAATAAGGGAGTAAAAAACAAATCAAATACCTTGATTTCACCCAAGGTACACCATGTTCCTTACCTCGATTGAATGTTTCTTAAACGGATGTAGTTTTAAATTTCTTGGTGGATACATGTGATCAAATGGGCAACATCTCCCTGTTGGGTGTCATTATTCCCTACATTTAATCAACTTTTTGTTGATGTCATATTTAACCAGGGTTGTGTCTAAAGCTATATGTAACAAGAGGAATCATAATGATTTAGTAATTGATTGTAGGTATTTGTATATTTTTTTTGTTTTTGGGGGATTTTTAATGTCTTAAGGACTTCTTGGTCAAAACCTTATTGGAATCAAACAATGAAAATTGTTGAAAGTAAACACACGTTTGCAGAAATAAATTTGCTAAAAGTAAACACACGTTTGTAGAAATGAATTTGCTGGAAGTAAACACGCGTTTGTAGAAATGAATTTGTTGGAAGTAAACACACGTTTGCAGAAATGAATAGATTGCTGGAAAATGATTGCAAAAAAATGAGAATTTAATCTAAAATGCCTGCATGAACAAATTTACAACAAATTTTAACTTTAAGGAGTTGGAAGCATTTATAAATTTAACAGAGTTACCTATTTTCTTGAATAAAATATAAATACCAACCAAAAATGAAGATCATAGTTCTTTGGAGGAGTTGGCCCTTTCTCTGCCTAGAAATAGGATTGAACAATTTAATTTGCTTTCAAAACATAAATGGCTATTTCATTGATAAAATATTCTATATTACAAAATGTACTAATTTATTCTTCTCTCTCTATTCTTCAATGTTTTTTCTCTATATATCCTAAATTCCCAGGTTTACATATATAGATGCTTTAATGGTTGTAACTGTTTCATAGATACGATGGAACGAAATCGCACCCAGAATAGATGCTAAATCAAGATGTGGCTGGATGTCTAGCTGTGTGATAAATATCTTGGATCTAAAAGTACAAAAATTAGAAAGCTGCTCCTGATTTAATGGGATCATTGACCTGATAGATTGTTGGCTATTTGTAATAGATCCTTATCAGTTCCATATCTAGCTACAAAATTTTTGGAGCTTATCTGCAGGAGTACTGAAGCTAATCCAGATAATTCTTGAGCTAAATATAGAGTTCCAGAGCTAAGTCTAAATATGTGACAACTTGAAATAGTATGGTGGAGTTTCAAAAATAAGCTGAATTGATTCCAATGCCTCCAAAAACATGGAATCCACTTCATATTTGTTCTTTAGCCTAATGATGACCTATTTTATTGCAAAACTTGAATTTTACAACATATTTGTTAGGAATTATAGGGTTTTTAAATGTTAGAATCATAATCAACAAAAGATGGATAATTACATCCTAACTCATCTCAGATCAAAATAAAAGTTACAAAATGCAATCAAACTTAATAACAATAAAGAGTAAGATGAGGTCATTTGTTATACATTAATCGGGCATATCATGGCCTCATCATTTCCCCCATACTTATTTGTAAGTCCCTTTACAAATGTTACTCTTCATATTTGGGATTGTATATTCTGCATTCCATTTGAAAGCTCAAATCAAATGGCTATAACTGAATATCCCAATGTTTAGATTCAGATGTACTATACCCTACTCCTGCTTCCACATTTCTTTTTTATTCCTCAAATTGAGTGGGGTTTTGAAGTTCTCTATTTTTCCAAGGAGATATGGGAGTGAGAAGTAGAGGTGGCCTTTGAAGTAGAGGAGATATGGGGTTTTGAAGTTCTCTATTTGTATTTTCACAAGACATTTATACTTATCATTTTCCTCCTTGTAAAATTTGTCTTCCCATTCCTTCCTTGCTTTCACTTCTTCTGCCAGTTTGCCTTTCAAGTCTGTATTAGATGCCTTGATTACACTGAGTTCTCTGCATGTATCATCCCATAACTTATTGAGTGGTAGATAAGTCAATTCAATCTATGTAGAGATTTTTGACACAGAGGTCTGTATTGTACATTTTTCCTCGTTCTCCATCAATTGCCTTTTAATCTCTGCTAATTCCTCATTCTTGGCTATGAACTAGTTTGTTAATTTTTCAAGAAGCATTTATTTTTGTTCTAATTTGAGTTTAAGGAAGTTAAAGTCCTCATCCTTTTCCTTGATAATGAATTCTAATTTAGACAAAAATAGAGCTTGTTTAATCTATTGGTTTTGTTCTTTCTCTAAAATTTCTTGGGGAATTAAACATTCCTCTTCCACCATAGGGGATTTCCCTTTCCTTCTCTAAGATGCCTGTTCATCTTCTACATGTGATGGTGTTGCTATCTCAACCATTTTTTTGAAAGGTTTTTCTTCAAATCTTTCATCCCCTTCTTCCTTTTTTGTTTGGCTTGGTCTAGGAGGAGTCATGGCCATGCTGCCCAAAATATCAACAGCTTCAATTTCCAGCCTTTCTTGTTCTTCCATCTCCTCTGGACTTTCTTTAGACCTTTTATGACATCTTCTTTCTTAAGGAGCCTCAAAATGTACAGACATAGGTCTCCTTTTAAAACTTCTTCTGATGTTCACCTTTTGCTTAGGCCTAGGTGACCTGTCACTATCAGAGATAGGTATCAGTTTTTATGTAGCTTCTGCAGAAGAAGAAATGTCCTGAGAAGTCATAGTAGAGTCTATAGTTTTAAATTTTATTTCAAATTTTATTCTTTGTGGTATTTCCTCTTCCCATAATCTTTTCTTTTATTTAGCAATGGTATCAGTTTTCAAATGAACTAAAGGGGCAGGAAGAGTTGCTATTGTTCTTCTGAAAATACTAGGGTTTTGCCCAAATTTGCCAAGAAATTTGTCCCACATTTATTTCCCATTTTTATTTGAAAGGAAATGGTGTTATCATACTAATGCACTAACCCATGATGTCTGATTATTCCTACACCCCAAGAATACCTCTAGGCCATTTTATGGATGGAGTAAAAAGGAAACCCTAGAAGGTTTACTATATATTCTGGTTTTTTGGCTCCATATCTAAGGTGTATAAGGATTTTTAGGACTTCTTTTCCTACTATCCCAAATTATCCATCACAAGTTAAATACTTAACTATCCAAAATGTTACTCTGTCAAAGGGTTTGGGCAGGCTGGCCCTTTTGACTCCTTTAATGATTTTCTTTGTATTATAAATTTACTGGGGTTTGGCTTCCCCTTCTTTCAACAAGGTTTTAGCCAGGGCTTTTAATGTCCCCTTGATAGGGTTTGGGACATGCACTATTGGTATTCCAGACATTTCACTTATTACATTCACAAAAAAAGGAATAACAACCTTCCTAATTTTTATCCTTGATTGTTCTAAATTGATAACAAATTATCTTAGCAGTTCATCATTATATTTGGGAAATTTTCTCAAAAACTCTAGCCATCCTACCTGTTGAAAGATAGTTGCTACTTCTTCATCTGCAAGGAGCTGGGTATCATTTTCTGGTTCTGACTTCTTTTTTATTCCCATGATTCATTCTTCTTGAATCTTTCATAGGTTAGCTGAAGATTGCTTCTCTTATCAATAGAACTGATGATTTTGACTTTGGAACTAGCAGATTCAGTTGCTAATTTGTAAAATTTATTATCAAAATTATTGTACTCAGCTATGGAATTTAACAATTTTGACTGCATAACTACTGTACTCAGCTGCAAAACTGACAGAGGTAATTCGTTGTATCTCTTTTGAAATTTTTATGTAGCTAGCTTTTACTTTTTTGGTTCAAGAATGATTCTTTATGACTATCTGCCAACTCATTCCATCATCAATATCCTTCTCATGATTTTGTACATTTAACCATGATGTATAATAAATGACTCATCATACTAATCTTTGTAAATCAAGTCTAATCACATATGTAAACTTTCAATCTAACCTTTAACAAGTTCAAAATATAATTATTGTCCTTGATGATGTAATTCCCCCATCATGATGACTCATCATTCCTGAAAAGTGGTTAGAAAATAGTTGGAAAAAAGTTTTATTTGAATTAGCCATTTATTTGAGAAGATCAACTGCCATTACTAGTTTTTGTTTCTACAAGTTTTTCGCTTTTCTACATTCAAAGGGAATAAGAAACTAAAGTAATGGTTAAGGGTTAGATGATACCCGGATGAAGTTTGCGCACCGTATCCAGATGTTGTAGGGACTCCTCTTTGGTTGTGGAGGATGACACCTATAGAGAGAAAGACTTAAACAAAGAGATTGTTAGATGGATATAAGGTGGACTGCTAAGCAAAAGCTCGATCCTGGAAGTGCAAGGACTTCCTTGAGGGATGATAGTCCACTGGTTGATAAAATGAATGTTGCTAAAAGAGAAATGGTGAAAGACTGAACAAAAGAAATAGAGATAATGCGTACCTGTATTGTGTTGTCAGTCTATCACAATCACCGACACTGATTAGTTTGTCGATGTCGGTAGAGGCAATGGTCGATGTCGGTCAGGGCAATGGCTCGGATGGATTCTGGACGAGTTTTTGGTCGATGGAATGCTCTGTGGTAGTCTGAGAGTCTGTGTAGGGTGGTAAGATAGTAGACAGAGTCTTTAGGAGGGATAAAGGCAGGGTATATGTTGTTAGAAAAGGGGTAAGGGTAGGAGAAAGGCCTCTCAACCTCTCTCAGAAGAAATTCAGGTCTGGTCTGGTTGAAAGTCAGGTCTAGTTGATAATATTGCTTAGAAGTAGTAAGAATAAATTGATTACAAATACATTCTAAGCTACTGAAATGACATAAAAGAAGAATACTTAGCTCCTTAGCAGAGAACTAGAAGTGTAGAAGCCCTGTTGTTGATGCGGCTGATGTAGAAGACTTCCTGCAATATTTCAATCTAGGGTGGAGTGCCTGATGCAGAGTTCCTATAGCCTGTGATGCTTGATGTGTGTCTGGGAGAGAGAGAGAGAGAGGTTGAATTTTGAGAGCAAGAGATTTGGCATTCAGGGGAAGAGGATCAATTGATTGATTCAGTGCTTTGATTTTAGCTTCCCAGGGGGAAGATAATTTGCCTTTGGGTTATTTTAAGCGACCGACGTCAGTGATCCCATCGGCGTCGGCCGACTAGTAATAGACGTCGGCAGCTAGAAGATGGGAAAAAGGCTATTTTTAGCCTTCTGCCCATTCCTCCATCTGTCGAGTTTAATTGTCGATGGAAAATGGTCGAAGGCGGGTTTAATAGGAATGAGGATTAGTGGGGGGAAGTTGGAATAGGTCATAGGGTGATAAATGAGGGTATCCAAGGGAAAGGAATCCAAGGGTGAGGTGTCAAGAGGATGATTAATTTAAAATAGATAATTCATTTTAAATTAATAAGTGTGTGGGTTAGGAATGTTTAGAAGTGGACCAAGGGGACCAAGGGGGAGTCGACCAAGGAGTAGACACTTTTTTGGTGTCTACAGTTTTCAATTGATCTTTTTTTTTTGAGAAAAGAATGCCATTTACTAGTTTTCATCCTCTTCCCTTTATTTTATATCTTTTCATCTGATTATTTGATCATTTTGGAAGAACTGGGCTCTTCCATATGATCAAATTCTTTGTTTAATTCAATTTGCTTCAATAATTCATCCTTAGTAGGAGGCTTCCTATAAAATTTTTGATTGTGTCCATTGACCAAGAGTAATCTTCTACTACCATCAATAGGAAGTAACTGGATAGAACCATTGTCAAATATCTACTTGATCTGATAAGGTCCCAACCATCTAGTTCTTAATTTGCCTTTGAATTGTTGGTACTTAGAATCAAACAACAATGCCCAGTCTCCTACTTTGAATTATCTTTCCTTGATATGTGAATCATGCCATTGCTTCATTTGACCTTGAATTATCTCTATCTGGTGAAGTGCTTCCATTTTGAATTCATCTAATTCATTGAGTTTAAGGATTCACTCCTTTTGAGCTACATCCAATTCAATTCCCACCTTAGCTGTTGTCCTCAATGTCTATAGTTCAAACTCAATAGGCAACAAGGGCTTTTTTCGATAGACTAACTCATATGGTGAAAACCCTGTTGTGGTTTTCCAAGTTGTGTTGTAAGCCTAGACAGCTTTAGGTACTCTTTTTACCCAATCTCTTCTTTCAACTTCAACTATTTTAATGAGGATCTTTTCTAATTCTCTATTTGTTACTTCAACTTGTCCATTTGCTTGCGGGTGATAGGGAGATGACTTCATATGATTGATTTAATAATATATTGTGAAGGCCTGGATCATGTTGGACATAAATTGTGGTCCCTAATTTGAAACTAAGCTTCTTGGTGCTCCAAACTTTACCATAATTATGTGCCAAAGGAAATCAGCAACTGCTTCTTCAGTGGCATTTGTTAAAGTTTGCACTTCTGCCCATTTTGTTACATAATCTGTACACACAAGAATGTGCTCATTTCCTTGTGAAGGAGGATTAAAGGGTCCAATAAAATCCAATCCCCATCTCTCAAATGGTTTAATCACTACTTGTGGTTGTAGAGGCATTTCATTGGTAATGGTTGGTTGTCCCATCCTTTGACAAGGATCACACCACTTGATATATCTCTTCACATTTTTGTACAGAGATGGCCAATAGTAACTAGTTCCAAGTATCTTGTGAGCTATTCTTTTCACTGAATAGTGTCCTTCACTTGGTTCATCATGGCATGCCCGAAGGATGTCAAAGATTTCATCTTCTCTCACACACTTGTGTAAAACCAAATTAGGACCACATTTAGATAGCATTCCATTTAACCATTTAAATTATGCACTAGTTTTGATTAACTTCTTTATTTATTTTTTAGTGAAAGAAAGAGGAAACTTCCCTGTTGCAAGATAATTTTCCATATTAGCAAACCATGGTGTATTATCTAAAATAACAAACAATTGTTCATCTATAAAGTTATCCTTGACTGGATCCTGGTCCCCTGTAGTGGTCAGTCTTGACAATAAATCAGCTACCACATTAGATTTGCCTAGATTGTTCACAATGATAATATCAAATTCTTGTAGAAGTAATAACCATCTAATTATTCTACCTCTAACCATTGGTTTGGTCATTAAATATTTAATTGTTGAGTGATCTGTATGTACAAATATTTCATACCCTGTAATGTAATGTCTAAATTTATTTATTGCATAGATCACAGCCAGAAATTCTTTTTTAGTGGTAGTGTAATTTCTTTTAGTGGGAGTAATATTTTTACTTGGGTAGTAAATATCATGAATTATTCCTTATTCATCTTTCTATCTCAAAACTGTACCAATTGAGGTATTTGAGGCATAAGTTTGGATGTGAAAAGGTTTCTCCCAATTAGGTCCTTGCAATACTGGGGCAGTTACTAATTTCTCTTTAATTTCTTCAAAATCATGTTGACATTGTTCATCCCAAAGAAATTCACAATCTTTGGTAAGCAACTTAAACATGGGGGCAGTGATTTTACTAAAATCCTTAATAAAGTGCCTATAGTATCTAGCATGCCCTAAAAATGACTTGATATCTGTGGGGTTTTGAGGATTAGGCAAATCTGAAATAATTTTGATTTTGTTTTGGTCAACTTGAATTCTTATTTTTGAAATATGGTGTCCTAATACAATCCCTTCATCAACCATTAACAAACATTTTTCATGACTAAGAGACAAGTGATATTGTTCACATCTTGTTAATACTTTGTCTAAATTTTTTAACGCATTGTCAAATGTATCTCCATGCACAGTAAAGTCATCCATATATACATCTACACAGTCATTTGTTAGGTCTATAAAAATTGCTAATACAGCTCTTTAAAAGGTTGCTGGAGCATTACATAGTCCAAATGGCAATACCCTATAAGCAAAGGTACCCCATGGACAAGTAAATGTAGTTTTGTCCTAATCCTCAGTAGCAACTCTGATTTGATTGTATCCACTAAATCCATCCAAGAAGGAAAAGTATTGTTTACCTAAAAATTTGTCTAAGACTTGATCTATGAATGGTAAGAAAAAATAATCTCTCAGGGTGGCTTTGTTCAATTCCCTATAGTCAACACAAATTCTCCATTTTCCATTCTTTTTAGGGACAATTACAAGAGGAGACACCCACTGGCTATCTGAGATAGGGTAGATAAACCCTACTTGTAACAGTTTTTCAATTTCTTGTTTGACTATATCCCTTAAAGCTAGATTAATCCTTCTCTGAGGTTGCCTAACTGGTCTAATTTTTTTAGTATAAATGTGATGGGTGCAGATACTTGGATGAATTCCCTTCATATCTCTATAGTCCCAAGCAAAATCTTTAGTATGATCCTTCAAAACATCAAATAATTTGACTTCTTCATCGTTCTTTAACCAACTATTAATATTCAAAAAAATTCCTAGTTGAATCTCAACATGTTTAGTTCTAGGATATGATGATTTGATTTGTTGAAAGGGTTCCATTAAGGTGTTTAGTGGACATGTATGTGGTAACAACATATGATATGTAGCAACATTTCTAAAAGTTCCTTGAGACAGAATGCTAGACAAAGGACAATAGGAAGAGTTATTATACTTATCTTGTTGTAGGTCAAATTCTTCATTATTGTTGTCCAAAAATTCTTCATCATCTCCTAATATCTATAAATTTGAAGCTACATATCCTTCCTCTCCCCAAGAGAAATATCATTCCTCCGGAGTGAAATTATCTCTATTTGTAGAGAATTGGTGTGGTTTCAAACCTAACTATGATGGTTGTGGAATAGATTTTGCAGGTTCCAAAACTAATCCCATTTGCTCCAATGATGATTGATGTTCATTCAATGAAGGATTAACCATCTCTTCTATTTCTCATACATGATCTTGCAATGTTATCATAGCCAAAGAAGACAGATTTTGCTCATTAATATTAGGATTATCAACCCATAATTTTTCTTGATTATCAATAAAAGGTCATGGAGAGGGATATAATGAAATTTACTTAGAATTCTTACCATTGAAAATAGTCATATCACCTGACCTATAATCAATTAAGGTAGCAATTGTAGCTAACCATGGTCTCCCCAAAATAATGGGATAACCAAGCGTTTTACCTTTTGGCTATAAGATAAGGAAATAAACTGGATATTCCCATGATTCTACCATTACTGCCACATCTTCAATAAATCCTAGTTTTTTTATAGAGTGATCTACCATCTACAATATGGTATTAGTAGGTTGTATGCCTAATAATGGTAATGTTTTCAAAGTGTCCACTATCATTACATTGATAGCTACACCCAAATCAATCAAAACATTATGTATATCCTTATTCCCTTTAGAAATATAATTAACAGAGCTTCCAAGATCTCCATATTTGGGTAGTAGGAGTTTTTCTGCTAATAAATCAATAAGTTTTCCATCTACCAGAATAGTCCTGGGGTACTGCTTCTTTCTTCCAGGTTTTTTAAAACATAACAATTTGATTAACTTGTTCAACTGTGGAATATCCTTAATTGCCTGTAACAATGGTATTTCAATATTCAATCTTCTTAGTTCTTGCACCAATTCAAAATTTATAAGTTCTATGGTTTCTTTAAGTCTTTCTAGAAATGGAATCTCAGTAGAATTTTTTTCTGGTTCCTTATCTCTTTCTTTGTCATCTTCCTTAGGTGTAACTATGCTAGGAGTTTTAGCTTGTTCTATCATCTCAGTGGTTATAATAGGTGGACTACTAACTATTTTTCCAGATCTAGTTCGAATGTTTTTACAATCCATTGTATTTAAATCAACTGATTTTTTTGGTTCTATTTCATATATAGGAATTGTTTGTTTGTTTCTTGGATTTGCTACTGGTTGTGTTGGCATTTGTGTTTGGACTATGTTTTCAACTTATGTATTTTGTGCTAGAGGTCCCATTATGGCTTGTTGGTTATGATTTGGATATGTTTTCCCTTGCATATAATTACTAGGGCCCCATCTAGGTTATGGCCAAGCATAAGGATTTCTTTGACCAGCCCAAGGTTGTTGATGTCCTTGAGTATACCAAGATTGACTTGCCCAATCCTAAGGATGCCATGTGGGTTGAGGGGTCCAAGGTGGTTGTCCCCAACTTTTTGGTACTATTTGAGCTACCCATGGGATCATCCAAGGATTAGGAGTTGGTCTTGGCATAAATTATCTTTGGTTGGGTTGTCTCTGAACAAAATTCAATTCTTCTGTGGTGGATGATGTATTGGTTTGTTTGAGCTAATTTTTTATGAGTGGAAGAAGAGAAAAAGTGTGAGTATCATGTTCTTTAGATTCACAAACAATACATACTTCTATTTTATCCAAAGGACATTCCCTTATTGCATGCTTCTTCCTGCATCTAGGACAATACATGGCTAATGGTTCAAGTTGGGCATTTGATTTAGCTTGCAATCCATCCATGGTGGAGGTTAATTGAACTAATATGTCTATTTTAAAGTTTGTCAATTCATCCATCAATTTTTTCATATCTAGATTTGAATTTTTAACCATTTTCCCTTTTCTAGGTCCACCCCTTGTCCTTGAATAGTTTCTACAAATTTCTATGATTTTTTCCATTCTTAATTGAGCAATGTTTCCTCCACCAATTAAATCAAGGGTTTCCTTAGATTCATCATCCAGACCTTTGAGAAAAATGGTTCTAATTAAATCTTATTGAAGTACAAATCCACATCTTTTACTCACAAAGAGGAATCTGTCTAAATAATCTTCCATATTTTCATCTTCTTCCTATTTGATTTTGAAAAATTCTTCCTTTTGATTTCTTCCTCTATAATAATCTTGATATTTGTCTAGGAAGATAGTTTCCATTTGTTCCCAATTGGTAATATAATTAGATGTTAATCCCATAAACCACCTCATTGCTGCATCCTTCAGAGTGGATGGAAACAACTTGAGTTTTTGATTATCTATCTTATAATCATAAGTCTGACATAGTACTTTAAACTCAAATAGAAATTGGTTAGGATCCTCAGATGACATTCCTCTAAATGTGGGTAAGTGTGCAAGTGAAATATTTTTCATGGTGGTTTCATCATCCTCGATCTGAATGGGATATGTAAAGGTTCTCTTGGGTTCTCTTCCAGCTTCTCATTCCATCTCTCTAGTATTTTCTAGTCCCTTCTCCCAATCATGTGGTATGTGCTCTGTTTTGGAGATGGTGAACAGTCAGAAGTAGGAGGTTGACTACTCAATTGAGAATCAAAACTTTCCCTCAATGGTTTTTGAGAAATAATCCTCCTCCCTAAGGTTCTACTTGGTTCTGGTGACTGATCCAAAAATTCTAAAAATGGCAATTTTGCTTCTTGTCTTGTAGGAGATAATGGTGCCTCCAATTCTTGCTCAACGTCCTTACTTAAACTAGAGGATGATGGGAATTCTTGTTCAAATATTTTGGGGAGAAATATACCCTTGGAGTCTCATGGTCTACTCATAAATTAGGAAAATTTTCTTTAATTACTAAATGAATGATTGTTGCTCTTATTGACACCTAATTAGAAAATTCCAACTAGTGAGTCCCTGGCAACGGTGCCAAAAATGTTGGGTGTCGTTATTCTCTACATTTAATCAACTTTATGTTGATGTTATATTTAACCAGGGCTATGTCTAAATCTATATGCAACAAGAGGAATCGTAACGATTTAGTAATTGATTGTAGGTATTTGTATTTTTTTCTTCTTTTTGTTGTTGGGGGATTTTTAATGTCTTAAGGACTTCTTGGTCAAAACCTTATTGGAATCAAATAATGAAAATTTATGAAAGTAAACACACATTTGCATAAATTAATTTCCTAGAAGTAAACACATGTTTGCAAAAATGAATTTGTTGGAAGTAAACACACGTTTTCAAAAATGAATTTGCTGAAAGTAAACACACGTTTGCAGAAATGAGAATTTAATCTAAAATGCCTGCAAGAATAAATTTATAACAAATTTTAACTTTAAGGAGTTGGAAGCATTTATAAATTTAATAGATTTACCTATTTACTTGAATAAAATATAAATATCAACCAAAAATGAAGATCCTAGTTCTTTGGAGGAGTGGGCCCTTGCTCGGCCTAAAAACATGATTGAACAATTTAATTTGCTTTCAAAATAGAAATGGCTATTTCATTAATAAAATATTCTATATTACAAAATGTACTAATCTATCCTTCTCTCTCTATTCTTCAATTATTTTTCTCTATCTATCCTAAATTCCTAGGTCTGCATATATAAATGCTTTGATGGTTGTAATTGTTTCATAGATACGATGGAACAGAATCACACCCAGAATAGATGCTAAATCAAGATGTGGCTAGATGTCCAGCTATGTGATAAATATCTTGGATCTGTAAGTACAAAAATTAGGAAGCTACTCCTAATTTAATGGGATCGTTGACCTGACAGATCGTCGGTCATTTGTAATAGATCCTTATCAGTTCCATATCTAGCTGCAAAAGTTTTGGAGCTTATCTGCAGGAGTAATGAAGCTAATTCAGATAATTTTTGAGCTAAATATAGATTTCTGAAGCTAAGTATAAAAATGTGACAACTTGAAATAGTATGGTGGAGTTTCAGAAATAAGTTGAATTGATTCCAATGCTTCCAAAAACATGCAATCCACTTCATATTTGATCTTTAGCCTGATGATGACCTGTTTTATTTCAAAACTTGAATTTTCCAACACACTTGTTAGGAATTATAGGGCTTTTAAACTTTAGAATCATAATCAACAAAATATGGGTAATTACATCCTAACTCATCTCAGATCAAAATAAAAGTTACAAAATGCAATCAAACTTAATAAAAATAAAGAGTAAGATGAGGTCATTTATTATACATTAATCGGGCATATCCTGGCCTCATCACTCCCCTTGATAAATTGAAAAATTGCATTGGTAAGTGATGGGATTGATGTATGAGTGGCTCTACAAAAGTTCAACACTTCACTGTGTTATCAAAACTTGTTAATAATAGAGGGGAATCCCTCTATTTATAGATTTTTCAAACTAATGTGGACTATTGGATGAGATGGGAGATCAACGGATGAGGATTAGTCTTCCACCTCATAAATGAGGGAGGTGGAGTGTGTAAGATAAGGGATGAAGTGTATAAGATGAATAATTGATGAGACATGGGCTTATGACATGCCTTGTTGAAAAAGAGATTCCGTGGGGACTATAAATGAATTAGAATTTCATTTATGGGAGAATGTGAGTAAAATAGGATTTATTGATTTATTCAAATATTGATATTCTAAATTACTTGGATTTTCCCATTAGAATAATATTAGTGAATTAATTGAGATTAATTAAATAGTAGGAAGTGATTTACATTTTATGGGAAAGGATGTGATCATGGAAGAAATAATTAATTAATCAGAGGGGGATGAATAGTGATTAGACAAGGGATGTTAGTGCAAATAGAAGACTGATTAGATTATTTATGAATGATATTAGTGTGGATGAAGGGAAATTTAAAATTGACATGAAGTGTATGATTTCATGTATCTACACAACTAAGTGGGAATGTGTCCTTGCTTAACTTTAATTGTTCATCTAACCATCTAGCTTTATGTGTGTGCCTTGCATAGTCATAAACAATACCCTCCCTATATTTGACCATAAATTTTAAAATAGGTATTTGTTTTTTAATAAGATCACACCTTTTAGATTTGTTACCATATTTTAATTAATATGTCACATATTTATATTTGCTAAAACTTAATAATTATTGTCCAATTCCACTTGTACTCTCCTTATGGATACAATTTTTCAATTTTGGAAATTTGCCACAAATATTACAAGTTCCATCTAAATATTATTTTTTATAAAAAATTTGTTCATATGGTCTTTCAAAAAAATGGTTGGAATAAATTCCATTGCTGATTTTAGTGGAACTTCCATGCCACACTCCTACAAAATGTTATATGTAAATTACAACGTACATAAAAAACATCATAATCCTTAAAAAATTAAACATGTTTCTTACAATAACAAGTGGTGTACATGTGATTTATTTTGACATATACAGGTTTGGTCATCTCAAAATATATTTGACTAATATAAATTTATGGATTTTTTTTAAAAACTTAAGAGTACAACTTTGTTTGGGTCATATCCAATAAATGTTTCAGATGTGTTTCATGGTTACAAGGACTAAATCTTATTTTCATTGTCTCTTATATTGGGTGAAACCCTTGTGTTGTCTTTCTAAAATTGTGCAAGTAAATATTTTAGAGCATCATCTATAGACTTGTCTTTTCATGGAATTTTGTCAGAGAACATCTAGAAATCATTTTATTGGCATCATCAAGTCTTTTGTGTATCCCACTTACTTTCATTAGTGTTTGTATATCTATGTTTAGTGCTTTTCTTGCTTTTAGAATAAAGTGTTTTCTCCCTATTTGACCACTTACTATACAAGTTTTAATTATGCATGGGGCATCATTACTATCATTGGCATATATTTTCACACCTATAATATGGTATACATCATGTAGATTTTCAACAATTACCTTATTTTCACCATTAATATTAGATGTTCTTAGTCCTAAATGTGTACATTGTAGGTCTCATCTTAACTAATTTTATTATTGAAACAAACAATTGATATATTTGACTATCATTTAGATTTTCAAAGTATTTAGCCCAAATTATTTCATTTTTTCTTCTTGAATGGAGGTTAAAAATTTTCTTAGGCATTTTTTTTTTCAAAAAAAACATCAATTTCAATTAATTACATGGGCTTTTAATTCAAAATATTGGGAGGTGTAAATAATGGTATAGTTTGTTGATTTGGTGTTTTCGTATTATTATATTCACTACTGGTTTCTTCATTTTATGTTCCCATATTATTTACTTCACGATTAATTTCACTATTCATTATTTTCATGGAATTTTATTCATTTTTACCTTCACTATTAAGTGTTTCCATGTAAGTTTATTCATTTTTAGTGGGTAAATCATCATGCATATTATCATCATAAAAAAAAATTAGAACTTCACTTTTTGAATATGGAATTGCAAAATAATTTGGATATTTAGGAAAACATTCATCATCATTATTCATTTCATCATTATCCATAACATTTGGTTCTTTGGGGATAGTATGTGTACCTTGGTTTGAACAAAAAATTTGCATGCATAACCTTTGTTTTTCTCTCAACACTTATAATTGATTTGATGTTTTGCACCTTATTTTTTCCCTCTCTTTAGAATCAAATATGTCATCCATGATTAGACAAAGTTGATAAATTTTGATGGTGAGGATAAAAAATTAACTTGATAGCTTTTTTTTCAACTGTACAAGGCCCAAAATGATGTAGAGAATAATAGTTGGGACAAGAATGTTGAAAGAGATAAAATATCAACATTGGAAAAAGTGGTATATTGGTATCTAAGGAATGTGTACACATTTTTATATACATGTTTATACATTTTTATTCAATGGTTATTTATAACTTTTGTTCAAAGGATTATTTATACCTTTCCTTTCTTTATAAGTACTTCAATTTTTTTATAAAATTAGGGTCAATTAACCATAAATTAAATCATATACAATTGATTTGGGCTCGATTTGGCCCAAACCACATCACCAATTGCACTAATTGACTGATTAGTTAAATATATGATAAAATTATGGGTAAATGGGCCCCCAATCAAATCCTATAGTCACAATTAGGTTTAAGGGACTCAAATTGGCCCTAGTTGTCTCTGTGATTGAGGGATTTAACTACTTGATTCATTATGTGATGCAATTGGGGTTGATTGATGCCCAAATCACACCCTATATAGTCGAGGCACTCAATTTGGCCCAAATCACATCCTATAGTTGTAATTATGTTTAAAGGGCTCATTTTATCCTTAATTATCTTTATTATTACAGTTTTAATAAAATTAGGGTTGATTAAGTCATAAATTATAGCCTATACAATCAATTGAGCCACTAATTAAGTTTAATGGTCTCAATTTTACCCAAATCACATCTCTAATTGCACTAATTGACTAATTAGATAAATTCATGATGGAATCTAAGTTAATTTATCCCCAAAATTATGTCCTACTCTCACAGATAGATTTAAAGGGCTCAAATTGGCCCTAATTGCATTTTTTATTGAACCAATGGATTATTTGGTCATTCAATGATATAATTAGTGTTGATTGAGCCCCATATAAAATATTATATAGTTAGAAGTAGGTTTGAAAGTGGATCAATTTGGCCCAAATCACATCACTAATTGAACCAATTGACTAATTGGCTCAATCTGTGATAAAATTAGGGCTAATTAAACCCCAAATCAAATCATATAGTCATAATTAGGTTGAAGGGACTCAAATTGTCCCAAGTTACCTTGATGATTTAGGCAATTTACTATTTGGTTCATTTTTTGATGCAATTAAGGTTGATTAATGCCCAATTCATATCCTACATAGTTGAAATTAGGTTCACATGGCTCCATTTGTCCTAAATCACATCCTATAGTTGCAATTAGATTCAAGGGGCTTAGATTGGTCCCAATACCCTTCGTGATTACATTTTTGATAAAATTATGGTTAATTAAGACATGAATTTCAACCTTTACAATTGATTAAACCCTAAATTAGGCTCACAATACTCAATTTTACCCAAATCACATCTCTAATTTCAGCATTTGAATAATTGGATGAATACATGATGGAATCTAAGCTAATTTAGCCCCAAATCATGACTTACACTTGTAGGTAGGTTCAACTAGCAAAATTAACTTCAAATGCCTCTTATATTGAATGAATCAACTATTTTTTTGATTTTATGATGACATTGGGGTCAATTGAGTGGGAAATCACATCATATACAATCAAAATTAGGTTTGAACATGGTTGAATTTTCCCAAATTCATGTCACTATTTACACCAATTGACTAATTGACTCAATATTTGATGAAATAAGAGTTTAATTTAGCCTCAAATCACATTATATAGTCATAGTTAGGCTCACAAGGTTTTGATTAACCCTAATTACGTCCATGATCAAACCAATAGACTATTCCATTCATTATGTGATGACATTAGAGTTAATTATTGCCCAAATCACATCATATATAGTTAAAACTATGTTTGTCATTGAAACAAATGATTCTTTGGTTCATTCTCTAATGAAATTGAGGCCAATTGATCCCAAAATCACATTCTATAGTCATTTTTAGGTTGATAGGGCTAAAATTAGCCCCAAATGCCTTCATGATTGAACCAATCAACTATTTAGTTTATTCCTATTACATTATGGTCGATTGAGCCCCAAATTACATCATTGATTACACTGATTGACTAATTGGCTCAATATGTCATGAAATTAGAGTTAATTTATCCCAAAATCGCATCTTAGAGTCACAGTTATGTTCAACAGGTTTATATTATCCCTAATTATCTCCATCATTGAACTAATCGACTCTTTGGTTCAGTCTATCATGAAATTGGGGTAGGAACCTCAAATCACATCCTATATAGTTGAAATTAGGTTCATGTGCTCAAATTGACCCAAATTGCATTACTTTATTGACTATGTCCTTCATATGGAAATGTATATGTTTAACACACCACTTTTTTAATAAACATTGAAAAATTAAGAAAGTTGATAGCTCTACTTCATGTTTATATCCCTCATAGCATACAATTTAGCTGTAGATACAATAGTTAGTTAGCTATATAGACTATGAAAACATTGTATGTATATTTGTGTATGTTTTTATTGATAAAAAATAACATGAAATAAATATATTGTATGTTTATAGTGTTAAAAAATGAGAATACATAGATGTATATAAATAAATATATATAAATCCATATATATACCAATGCATACACACTTTTGCTATGTATAGTTTCAAAAACATGCCTATAGTCTTAGAAATGGTTTAGATTCTCAACCCTAAGTCTTGGACCTACAAACATACAACCAAATTCATGTTTTTGATTTAAAAAAATAAAAATCCAACTTATACCATCATAAAAACTATGAATTTCATCAAGACATTTCCTAAAACTATTACTATGACATTGAGCACACTTACCTCTTTCCAAATATATGTTGTGTGTTTTTTTTTTTAATTATTATAAGGTTTTCATCTATTTGGATTTATAAATATTTATTTTTTACACCAATATATGTCAAAACTATACATGTATAATTTCTTTATGTGTTTTTCATTCATCAAAATGCAAAAAAAAATTACATGGTTTCAAACTAGGTATAATTCTATACAAATGGAAAAAAAACTAAATTTCTGATGTTTCCACAGTCCATATGAGTGAGTAGTGTATATATTTGGGTAAAACTATGTACTCTATTTTTCTCAACATGTTTTGAATCACAACTCATGATTCATCATCAAGAATAATCATCAAGGGTTGTGATGATTATTTTTGATGATGAATCAGGAGTTGTGATTCAAAATGCATTGAGCAAAAATAGAGTACATAGTTTTTCCCAAAAATCTACACTACTCAAAGTAAATTTTATTTTTTTTGGTATTTAGGATGGGCCACATAGCTGGTTATCCATTTTTTTAGTTTTTAGGGTCTATTTAGATGTAAAATTAATGAAAAAATAAATATTCATTAAATTTTTTTTTAAATATAGGTTGCAAAAAAAATTATCTTGTCTAACTTTATACATAAGGGTTTCAAACAATACTAAATGTTGATAAAAAAAAATGAGGGGGTAGATGGCCAATTATCTACTCTATTTTTCTAAAAAAATAAAAATTTCTCTACGAATTTCAAATATTTGACCTATTTATACTTAACCATTTAAAAAAAAACATGTAGTTTATAAATTAGACTCTAAATGTTACAATTCACATTCTTATATCATTTTTTAATTTTGAGTGTAGCCATCTCAAATAATCTAAATAATTTGAGATTTCTCTTTTTTAAGAAAAAATGTTCATGGGTGACCCCTTTTTGGCCCATCAACTCTTTACACTTACCTTATATATAATGTGCATCCTCCTCTTGGAAAATACAGTCACCTAGTGGATCATATTATTGGTACACTTATAGGCATATCACCACACCAAACTATGATGACATTTGATGACAGTAAGATAGTTATCAATAATTCAGATCTCCACACATTATTTATACAATCCCACATCAACAAAAAACCCATACACATTCTCATGGTTGATAATAGATCCAGTGAAAAGGTTACACAATGACACTTTTCCACACTCTTGGATACACAATACATAATTTTCAAGATAGTACAAAAGTGGTTAAGGGTTTCAATAGATAGACATAAAACACTTGTGGACACATTGTGCTAGTTATTCTAGTGGCCTCCACAGTAGTGGATACTTCATTCTTATTTATACAATATAACAAGGTATTTTACATGTTATTAGAATGCCCTTGGATATTGAAGCTCTAAGAATTACCATCTATATTGAATCAATGTGTCAAGTATATAAAATACAACAAAGTAGTCATAGTTTCAAGAATTTGATGAGTTGATTTTTACACCTATTCAATATCCTTATATAGAGGTGTTTGTTGCACCCATTTAAAATAATTATATAGAGGCACTTGTTGTGCCCATTTAGAATATTTATACACACTCAACTAAGAGGATATTAGATAATTCTCCTAGGCATCAGGTTTTACAAAAATTATCACATGAGAGAGTTATTCAATGTCACAAATGCCATCATCTATTATAACACACTAAATAGCAGCATAGATAGTTCAACATTTTCCAAAATGAACACAAGCAATGACATATTAACCTACTATATAGCAAACTCCACAGAGACCTAGACCTTCTAGCATTACTCATCATACACATAAGCTTATGAGTGAAGTTGATAATTACATTACATTACATGATGCCTTCTCAGAGTTTGATACACCCACACCTATTACTTTTATTTCATGAAAGGTGACCCTTGCACCATATAATATAGGCACTCCCCATGACTATCCCATTGATGGGATAATTGGTTATCACCTTTTCAATTTTAAAGAAAATTTAAAAAAATACCAAAAAAATAATAATTTAAAAAAATACATAACATTTAAAATATTTAAAAAATAAAAAATCAAGACCTAGCATGACATGATGGTTAGTTAGACTACTTGCATATGATATTTATCACATGTTTGGTAGATATCACATTACTTTCTATACACGTGCATTTCATAACATATGATTCTAATGTAAGACATACATATCATAATGGACTTTCCTATACCTAGTGGCCATGCCAATGTTGGCTACATCTTATTCCACATGCCACACTATCAAAAGTTATATCTTTCTGTGATATTTTATCATGTTGAACTATCTAGATTGATTACACATTTTTCTAGTTAATCTAATATTACACGATGCTACATAGATATGTTACTATAAAATGATGTGATAATTATATACATGCATGATATAGACTAGTTTGCACTTGTTCTATTTTTCATTGATGTTATTACTCTTGCATGATAGGCTAGTCATTGATTTTCTATTATGTGTAGCCCTTTGGCCTTATTTTTGGCATGTTTATGTTCCTTGATTATGACATTTAGACTTTTTTGATGTGTTAGTCATTTATCCTGTGTGTGAGACATCTTTATGTCCTTTTATTATGGCCCGTGGCCTTGTTTTATGTGATATCATAATGTCCCTTGTATGTGGTCCTTGGTATTATGTATGATGGTGTGTGCTTATGAATAGACTAATCTAGTATTGTCTATTAAGCTTTTTGACCTTATTGATATTTATGAGTTTATGGGTATCGTGATCTATATCATGCACCTCCCCATTTGTGTTTGATGTCATAATCTATATCATGCATCTCTTTACTACAAAATTTGTTTTAGTTAATAAATCAATGATGGTTACTCTTCATGCCTTATTAATACGTCTATCTTGACATGACATTTATATGCCTTGCATTGTATATGTTACATATATGTTTTGATAACATATACATTACTATGATGACATATTCTCCATGCATTGATATGACTATACATGATTATATATTTATACATAACATGATATAATTAACTCTTTCTTTGAGATGATTGACTTATAATATGCATCTCTCACCTCAAAAATATGGCATATTAGTGGGCTCATCATAAAGACATAAGCTTCCATGAAGAGAAAATCATATTTTGGGAATAGATTACATGATTTAAAAAGTTTAGAGTGATTCAAATATTATGAGTTTGGATATTAGACATATACTCACACATTAATATAGATTATGAAGGCATGTATCATTCATATGCACTCACTTCATAGATAGATGAGCTATAGAGTATAGAATCAGATATTCTTGAGTGCATATGCCATACATGTGCACATGGTTTACAAGAACACAAATTAATTTTTTTCACATATATATACGTTTGAGATACAGGTTCTCAAATTTTAGTATATATATCCATATCAATCTATATCAGTTGGTACATATTCAATGGGGCATGATATATGTTCATGCACATATATACTATTTTATATATTAGTTGGCACAAATTCAATAGGGCTTGATACTAATTCACACACATATAAACTACTTCAAATATCAGTTGGCATTGTTTGAGTGAGGCATGATACTGGTTTGTGCACATATATACATTTTGTAGTGAGCACTATTATAGTTGTTTATGTGTAAATATCATTCAATGGTAACAAGTAGTGATAAACCTTGAATATTTAAATCTGTCTGTAGCAATTAATTCATGTTTTTTGAAGAAATGCACACTGACATTAAGAGACGCTCAGTGACCTTGGCATTACTCATAGCGAGCTCATTATGTAGTTCCCACCTTACCATATTGAGGTTCAAAATCAGAGCTAGATTAATTATTTGAGTTATGCAGTTGAATTTTAATGGTGCTCAATGGTCTTAACACTACTCCTTATTCATGAGATTTGGGACATTTGTCTTCCCAACCCATGGGCTTGCATATTTATAAAAAAATTAGGATTTGATCATCCATAATTATGCAATAGTTCAATAAGAGGAACCATTCTCTAATGCTTCAACAAGGAAGAATTATATCCAGCAAAGTTACAGGGAAACATAGTTTGCACACACACAAGTGTACTCCTTTTACAAGGAGACCTAGACTTTTAGATGAATGATATAATTTTTTGGGTGTTACACATATAATCAGATTTCAAGATCGCACATAACGTTGAAGTAAAACTAAACGCCTTTATCTATACTAAAGTAGATAAATAAAATATCTTAATGAAGATTTGCATTAATCCATTTTAAGGTAAAACAAAAGCTGTAGTTCCTTTCTACCTAGTATTTTATGAATAATATGTATTATATCTTTTTATAAAATAATATAGTGTTATTTCATTTTTAAAATAAATAAATAATAAAATTAACAAAATAAAATTGATTCATGGTTCGGAGGAAAACTCCCACGGTGCAGAAATAATAATAAAAAAAATCCTTGATAAATGTGTTGCCTCCCGTGGATAAAAACTCCAAAATTAAAAGCAAACATTCCTCGAAAGTAGCAATGTTTTCCCAACCTCAAAAGTCAAATTTCCGTGAAACGGAATGACTTACAGAAGTGTCATGTTTTCAAAGGAGACTCGTCTCGGAAAAGGCTAGGCAATGGGATCGCACACCAAATTTGAAGGCCGTATGACCGTTTTTTTTTTAAAGGGAAAAGCTGTAAGATATAATCATTTTTTTTCAATACTGTTTCACATGCAATGCGAAATTTTAACCATACCAGCTGAAATATAAAAGATTATTATAAATATATAATAATATCATTAATTTAATATTTCTATTTTTAAATTTATTTTAAAAATAATATTAAATAAATAATTATCATTAATTTAATTTAATTATATTATTATTATTATAATTTTTTATATATATATTAATAATATTATAAAAACTAATCATTAAAAATATTAATAGATAAAATCATAAATCTAAAATTAGATCGGCTCGACCATAAAAAGTCTACATAATTAAAAATTGGGAAAGCCCCGATATTAAAGATAAAGATTGGATAAACTTACAGATGATATCACCTACGTGCAGATAACATTTACAAAAAATATCTATGAAATTTCGTGTGTAAGAATTGGAGTCACACCAATGCCGTCTCGAATTAAAATGGTTCCACTTATTATCAGAGCATTTCAATCTCAATCTACTTCTTCCTCTCATTCACTGAATTGTGTGTCCCTCAAAATGAAGAAGAGAGTCGTATATCATATCGTTGGATGGCTCTTTAAGTACCATGCGAAGATACACTTTTTATATCACAAAACATATACAATGATGAGTGAAAGCAAGAAGCATATTGAGATTTGGATTTAAATGCCCTAATAATAACTGTAGACTGCTTTCGTGTGACTCCAATTCTTACACACGAAATTCCAGCAGAAGAACAGTTGGTCACAACATGCGCCCTCTGTAAACCTGCAATTGATGCGCCGCACTCCATTAAAGCCCGCCTACAGAAGCCTTGTGACTTATTATAGAAAAAGAAATGTGAATGAAAATTGAAATAGAGCTTCGCTCTTATCACAAAAACGTCACAGAATTGTGGATAACGATCCGTGACGAGGTGATTAGGTGGGATGAGCCGAGGGTTAGCGTGTCCATGTGCTGCGAACGTGGTTTTGTGGAAAAGAGGGACCTTCTAGAAGTTCTATGTCCCTTCCTTACCCTACACTAAACACGCGTTAGTGTCTCTCAACTCAATCCAACCTTGGTGGAAAGATTGGAACCCCTTTCTCAAATACATTCAAACAAGAGTTATGAGCGAATTTTTGCTCATGGATCCATGTTTCAAAAGCTCAATGAGAGATGATCTTTCATGTCCTTTGCTTATACTTGGAGTAGGAGGTTCTAGACTATTTGGAATGTTATTACTGAGTCCAAGCTTTCCCATTTTTCTTGGTGTGGGGGAATCCCCTAGTTCACTTAAATATCCTTCATCCCAAATATCTTTTTTGGTGGTTGAGTTGAAACTTTTATGTATTTTTTGTGGCTTTGCACTAAATATCAAAAGGGCTTGAATGGGATTCCTGAAATTTCAAAACCTTATAGCCATAGTTGTTCACATGACATATAATCCTTTTAGGAGATTGCTTTGAGCTTCATGCAAATTATACATAGTTTTGGCATACTTTTTAGGTAAAAATTCTATATTTTTATTTGGAAAGAAAAGAATTATGCTATTTTTTCTAATTCTATAATTAACATGCAATTTTCTACTTATAAAAAAATTTATGACGATATCAATTTTTTTTAATATAGATTTGGACGTGGCCCATTTTTAGACCTTACTAGAACATTGGCACAATGCATTGTGCACTATGGCAGATGTTTTGCTAACTTTTATACTTGGGGGGAGCATTGGCATAACCACTCTCACATGGGGTCTTATAGTTATACGGGTTTATTTTAGATGTTGTGTAGGCATTCATCTTACTATGATAAGCTATGGGATTAGGCTTCGCCAACTAGACATAAGTTACCACATATGACATTAGCCATTTACTCTCCCACAAGTCTCCCAGATGATCAATGAGTTTATGCCCTTGGGGACATGGATATTATTAATGAATAAAATAGTGCAAACACTTGTTGGAAGACCATATATGAGGGTGATGACCTTTCTAATGTTGGTTGGGGCATAAAATTAGATAATTTGGGATTTGCTTATTATTGACCTCTTTTTTATAACTTAATTTATTGTTTCTTTTATTATATTAGGTTGATTCAACAATTGGTTATATGTGCCACTTTTGGTTTTTTTCTTAAATTTGGTTGTTTTTATTTCTTTTTCCTAGATCATATGACTTATTATACTAGACTTAGGGGTATAGACACTAGAATCCAATATTAGACATTTAGAAATATCAATTTTGACCTAACTTCATCCTACATGGCATCTAGGTACATATATACCTTTAATCTTACATTTTATCACATCCACATGTTATATATGGGTCCAATACTTCTATGTTTCTAGTAGTCACCTTAAAAATTCTCCCAATCTATACCAAACCAGTAAAATATCATACTCAGAGATCTCTATTTCATCAGATCAAAATTATTATCTCTTAGAAAATAATGTTAAATTAATTTTGTATCATCCAAACCTTACTTACCAAGATGGCTTTAGAATTTGCCTAACGATAGTCAAAATTTAAAATGACATCATTCCTATGCAGGTTGGCCCATCTTCCTAGCATGTTGGTGGTATGATAAACTATCCAAATATATGCATATAAATAGAAACAAAATGTATATGTATTTTCCATCTATAATTTATCTATTAAGCATTTTTACACTAGTAAACTTTGAGAAAAATTGACCTATTATTCTTAAATCACAAATCAGTCACTAGGAATAGCCATTAGCCAAGTCTAAAACATAACAAACCAAGTTAAGAGAAAATATTATCAAGTATTGAAATCCAGATTTCCAGGGGCATTTATATAGTAAAGGAGCACAATCACACATTCACATTAAGGTAAAAGCTATATGTGGCTTAATTTCCCACTTTAAAGTTTGGATACATAGGCAATGGTCAATTATCAATAGGGGTGATTCGAGCCAGCTTAGTCCATTATATTTCCTAGGTTTTTTTAAGTTTTATCCCTCATAAGTCAACCTATGGTTTTAGATGAAGGAAATAGTAATCTGGGTGTTGTGCATATGATCAAACCTTAGGATTGCACATAGAGTTGAATAAAACAAAGTGTGCCTACTTATGTCAAAATAAAGAAACACAATATCTAGGAACATAATCATCTAGCTCAACATAGCAGTGGATTTTACCAACTTGAGGCTAACATTATTGTTTGGGCACACACAAAGATAAAGAACTTGCATCAAGTAATTTATATTCTTATTTATAGCTTGTATTATTATTTCCCATCTTTCTCAATACTACACAGTACATGGGCTACTAAGTATCTTATCTTTTATTTTAATTTCCATATTTAGTAGGTGTTATTGTCAAATCAATTTCAATCTGATACATTTAAACATATGGCTGATTTTCCATACTTTATGAATTGAATTATACATATAATTTATACCTCAATGAGGGCTAACACTAATCTAAATTATGGTAAAACATATTAGTGAAGTTTTATATCATTTTAAAATTTACAAACCCTGGGTTTCCCTTAGTGTTTCATCCTTATTTCTAGTGTTCCATATTTTTGCCTTAGGGTTTAATCTTTAAACCTCATTCCTTTTTTTACCACAATTTCCAAATTATACATGGCTATAATAGATGAACATTGCTACTTTTGGACTCCAACCATGATTGTAATCATTTTATGTTGTTGGCTTTTACTATGTAAAATTTATATAATAACTATGCAATCAAATAGACAAAATCTTTATACATTAATAAGGTTAAAAATAAAAATGAAAAATCTCTATGCTTTCTCAATTCATATTGATCCAAAACTCAAAAATATTTGGTTGAAAGATAATTCAAAAAAAAAGAACAACACAATTCAAATAATGCTATCTCTGAGAAGAGACATTTTATTGATCAAATATATAGACCCAAACATATGCCTATCTCTGAGAAGAGATGTCTAATCTCTATTTCAAGTTACATCTTCATTTATACATGTTTCTAAGGAGTGTGGAGGATGTGAAAGGTCACCAATCTCAAGGGAGATTAAGTGGTTTGAATTTCACGATTTAGAATAATACAGAATTTGAGGAATTACTATTTTTAGAAACTTACTATTTTTATACTGCACTACTAAAATTGAAATTTGAGTCACTTCCATTGGGTTTTTAGGGGTGAAAATCTATTGAGAAAATATCCATGCCATCTCATTAAATTTTACTCATTCTTAGCTTTCCAATGGTTCAACCGGTGAGTCAATTAGAGCTATGGTGTAAAAGTATGGCTCCTAAAAGTTTCATCATTAATTGGGGTGGACCGTCACCTGAATTGTTGCCTAGATCATTCCTCCCTACTTGAGAATAAATGGTCCCCAATGCATCAAGATTTGTCATCAAGTGTGGTAGTTTTACTTTGATTTGATTCCCGATGCATACTTAGAATAGAATATGATTTATGGAACTGTGTAGGGCCTGATTGTTCACCATTTTTATCTGACCATTAGTATGTGGATAGAAGGTCATGCAATTATTTAGCTTGGTATCTATTTTATTTTATTTTTGTTTTGTTTATGTAGTCAGGGATGCAACATCATCCCTTTTGGATTCTTATGGCTTGACCACGATGAGAACAAATTTCTTGGCACTAATCAGAGAGACAGATGTAGAAGTGGTACCTTTGGTACCCTGTAGCGGCATGTTCCAAGAGTGAGAGAGATCATTTGAGTTCTTGATTCATAGATGCCATGTCAATCATACATGAATGGCTGAACAAAGAGTACATCACAAACATATAGATTGACCACATCACATAAGACCTCATCTTGGAAAGGTTTTATTACATATGAGAGAAGAAATTAGTGGGTGACATGGAGGTTTCTCCCTAGACTCAACCATCCAATACTGTATGGATTTGGGTGAGGCTTCATGAATAAATTTAGGCTTTTCACAACATTAGTAGAGATTAAATTCGTTTTACTTACACTATCAAGAATGAAATGTAGAGGCTTACCTTTCACCCATAACTTAGAGTGAAATAACCTTTCCTTGTTGTCTAACCTCTCCTCGTGGGTCTGTGATGAAGGAAAAATGGCTTCAGGCTCAACATCTATAATTTCTTCTTCAACCTCTTCAACTCTAGGGTGTGCATGAGGTAGAGCAATAGATATTGAGGATTGTGACTTAGAAAGTAGGGACTTGATGGCTCGACATTCTTCTTTGAAGTGAGTTCTAGATTTGTGATAATCACACCACTTCCCAATCTTTTCTTCCTTTTGCTTCCAATTTTGGCCTCATGTTTGACATTATTTGTCACTTTTTTATTTTGAAGATTGACTCTTCGTATTCATTCTTCCATGATTCTGCTCAATCTTTACTATGAACTTGTACACCTCACTAATGGTTTCCAAATTGAAGAGTTCTATTTCTCCCCATATGTACCATTGTAGTCTGCCATGATATTTACGAACCTTGTGTTTCTCACTTTCTTAGATGCCTAATCTCATAGATAAAGAATAAAAAATGTCAGTGTAATCTTAAATAGACTGTTCCTTACCTTGGTGAAGTTTTTGCCACTCTATATACAGATCGTCATATTCTCCAATGGGGTATTAGTCTTACTTTATAGCTTCAATGAAATCATCCCAGGTAGGTTCCAACTCAAGGCAAATATCATCTACATTGAATCTTTTTTTATACACTTCCCACCAATTTTTGACAGGCAATGATGCTTTCAAAAGAGCAAAGGTGATCTTCTCTTTATCAGTAAATTTATGTATAGAAAAATAAGATGAAAATTTATCTAACCAATTATCTACTACATCAGCATCGATTTTGTCTTCAAATATAGGGATATCAAAATTACCTGAACCTTGAAGGGTGTTGGGGCAATGAAAGGATGTGGGGGTGCAAATGAGGAACTAGAATATCCCATCAAGATTTTTTAGAGAATTTAAATGAATTGCTGTAGCATCTACACTTAATGCTATTAGAGGGATTTATTAACCATTTACTTGAAAGGATCAAATGTCTCAGTGTTGTCTTCCATTTGAAGTTGTTTAGAGAGAATAGGTGGATAGTCTGCTAGTCCTATTTTTCACCCAAGCTTCCAGTAATTTGGCCTCATCCTTGGGATCATAAACTCTAAACATAAACCACTGTGATACCACTGATCTAAAACTCAAAAATATTTAGTTGAAAGATAATTCAAGAAATAAGAACAACACAATTTAAATAATGCTATCTCTGAGAAAAGATGTTTTATTGATCAAATTTGTAGACCTAAACATATGCCTATCTCTGAGAAGAGATGTCTGATTTCCATTTCAGGTTACATATTCATTTATACATGTTTTTAAGGTGTGAGGAGGAAGTTTAAGTCCACTAATATCTGGGGAGATTAATTGGTTCAACTTCCATGATTTACAATAATACAAAATTTGAGGAATTACTATTTTTAGACTAAACTACTAAAATTGAAATTTGGGTCACTTCTATTGATTTTTTATGGGTTAAAATACATCAAGAAGATCCCCATGCCATCTCACCACATTATCCTCATTATTATCTTTCCAATGGTTCAAACAATGAGTCAATTGGAGCTACGGTGCAAAAGTTATGGCTCCTAAAAGTTTCATCATCAATTGGGGTAGATCCATCACCTGAATTGTCACCTGAATTGTTGCCTGGATCATTCCTCCCTCCTTAAGAAGCAATGGCCCCCATTACATCAATATTTTTCACCAAGTGTGGTAGTTTTACTTTGATTTGATTTCTGATGTATACTTGGAATGGACTGTGATTTATGGAACTGTGCAGGGCCCGATTGTTCACCAATTCTGTTTGACCATCAGTCTATGGATAGAAGGCCATGAACTTCTTCAGCTTGGTATCTATTTGCTTCTGTTGTTGTGTTTTTTATTTAGTCAGGGATGCAACATTGGCCCTTTTGGATTCTTATGGCTTGACCACTATGAGAACAAAATTATTGGCACTAATCAGAGAGATAGATGTAGAAGGTGGTACCTCTGGTACCCTATAGTGTTATGTTCCAAGAGTGAGAGTGATACTTTGAGTTCTTGATTTATAGATGCTATGTTGATCATACATGAATGGCTGACCAAAGAGTACATCACAAACATCTAAATTGACCACATCACATAATACCTCATCTTGGAAAGGTTTTATTGCATATGAGAGAAGACATTTATGGGTGACATGGAGGTTTCTCCCTTGACTCAACCATCTAATACTTTATGGCTTTGGGTGAGGCATCATGGATAGATTTAGGCTTTTCACAACATTAGTAGAGATTAAATTCTTTTGACTTCCACTATCAAGAATGAAATGCAGAGGCTTACCTTTCACCCATAACTTATAGTGAAAAAACCTTTCCTTGTCATCTAGCCTATCCTCATGGGTCTATGATGAAGCAATAATGGCTTCCAGCTCAGCATCTACAATTTCTTATTCAACCTCTTCAACTGCAATGTTTGTATGAGGCAGAGCAGTAGATGTTGAGGATTATGACTTAAAAAGAAGGGATTTGATGGCTCGACATTCTTATTTGGAATGAGTTATAGATTTGTGATAATCACTCCACTTTCCCATCTTTCCTTCCTTTTTCTTTCAATTTTGGCCTCGTGTTTGACCTTCTTTGTCACTTTTCTATTTTGAAGGCTAACTCTTCGTATTCATTCTTTCATGCTTCTACTCAATCTTTACTGTGAACTTATATGCCTCGCCGATGGTTTTCAAATTGAAAAGTTCCATTTATCCCCATATGTTCCATTGTAGTCTGCCATGATATTTTATAACCTTATGTTTCTCACTTTTTTAGATGCCCAATCTCACAGATAGAGAATGAAAAATGTCAGTGTAATCTTGAACAGACTATTCCTTACCTTGGTGAAGTTGTTACCACTCTATATACAGATCATCATATGCTCTAATGGAGTAGTATTCTTCCTTTACAACTTTTATGAAATCATCCCAAGTAGGTTCCACCTCAAGGCCAATATTATCTACACTGAATCTCTTTTTATACACTTTCCACCAATTTTTAATAGGCAATGATACTTTCAAAAGAGCAAAGGTTATCTTCTCTTTATCAGTGAATTTATTTATAGAAAAATAAGATTATTATTGATCTAACTAATTTTATACTACATCATCATTTATTTTTCCTTCAAATGTAGGGATATCAAAATTCACTTAAACCTTGAAGGGTGTTGGGGCACTAAAAGGATGTGGGGATACAGATGAGGAGCCAAAATTTCACATCAATATTTTTTAGATAATTTGAGTGAATTGTTGTAGCATCTACACGTGTTTCTATTGGAGGGATTCATTCACCATTTACTTGAAAGGATCAGATGTCTCAGTGTTGTCTACCATTTGAAGTCATTTGGAGTGAATAGGTGGATAGTTTACTGGTTCTATTTTCCACCTAAGCTTCTTATAATCTGACCTCATCCTTGGGATCATACACTCTAAAGATAAACCACTGTGATACCACTAATCCAAAACTCAAAAATATTTGGTTGAAAGATAATTCAAGAAATAAGAACACCACAATGCAAATAATGCTATCTTTGAGAAGAGATGTTTTATTGATCAAATTTGCAGACCCAAACATATGCCTATCTCTAAAAAGAGATGTCTAATTTCCATTTCAAGTTACATATTTATTTATACATATTTTTATGGTGTGAGTAGGATATGTAGGGTCACTAATCTCTATGGAGATTAAGTGGTTCGACTTCCATAATTTACAACAATATAGAATTTGAGAAATTACTATTTTTATAAACTTACTATTTTTAGACTACACTATTAAAATTGAAATTTGGGTCACTTATATTAGGGTTTTAGGGGTTAAAATCCATCAAGTAGAGATCAATTATATCTCATCGCATTCTCCTCATTCTTAGCTATCCAACGGTTCAAATGGTGAGTCAATTAGATCTACAGTGTAAAAGTTATGGCTCCTAGAAGTTTCATCATCAATTGGGGTAGACCCGTCACTTGAATTGTTGTTCGAATCATTCCTCCCTCCTTAAGAAGCAATGGACCCCATTTTATTAATATTTGTCATCAAGTGTGATAGTTGTACTTTGATTTGATTCCTGATGCATACTTGGAATGGACTGTGATTTATGGAACTATGCAAGGCCCGATTGTTTACCAATTCTATTTGACCATCAGTCTATGGATAGAGGGCCATAAAATTATTCTACTTGGTATCTATTTGATTCTAATTTTATGTTTTTTATGTAGTCATGGATGCAACATCAACCCTTTTATATTCTTGTGGCTTGACCACCATGAGAACAAAATTCTTGGCACTAATCAAAGAGACAGATGTAGAAGGTGGTACCTCTAGTACCCTATAGTGCCATGTTGCAAGAGTGAGAGTGATACTTTATGTTATTTATTTATAGATGCCATGTTGATTATACATGAATGGCTGACCAAAGATTACATCACAAATATCTAGATTGACCACATCACATAATACCTCATCTTGGAAAGGTTTTATTATATATGAGAGAAGACATTTATGGGTGACACAAAGGTTTTTCCCTGGACTCAACCATCTAATAGTGTATGGATTTGGGCGAGGCTTCATGAAGAGATATAGGCTTTTCACAACATTAGCAGAGATTAAATTCTTTTGACTTTCACTATCAAGAATGAAATGTAGAGGCTTACCTTTTACCCATAACTTACAGTGAAATAACCTTTCCTTGTCGTTTAGCCTCTCCTCATGGGTTTGTGATGAAGAAAAAATGGCTTCAAGCTCATCATATACAATTTTTTCTTCAACCTCTTCAACTATAGGGTCTGTATGAGGTAGATTAGTAGATGTTGAGGATTGTGACTCAAAAATCAAGGACTTGATGGCTCAACATTATTCTTTAGAGTGAGTTCTAGATTTTTGATAATCACACAACTTCCCAGTCTTTCCTTCTTTTTTCTTTCAATTTTTGCCTTGTGTTTGACCTTCTTTGTCACTTTTCCATTTTGAAGGCTGAATCTTCATATTCATTCTTCCATGCTTCTGCTCAATATTTACTGTGAACTTGTATGCCTCACTGATGGTTTTCAAATTGAAGAGTTTCATTTCTCCCTCTATGTACCATTGTAGTCCATCACGATATTTTAGAACCTTATGTTTCTCACTTTCTTGGATGCCTAATATCATAAATAGAAAATGAAAAATGTTAGTGTAATCTTAAACAAATTATTCCTTATCTTAGTAAAGTTGTTGCCACTCTATATACAAATCGTCATATGCTCCAATGGAGTTGTATTCTTCCTTTATAGCTTCTATGAAATCATCCCAGGAGGTTACACCTCAAGGCCAATATCATCTACACTAAATCTCTTTTTATACACTTTCCACCAATTTTTGACAGGCAATGATGCTTTCGAAAGAGCAAAGGTGATCTTCTCTTTATCGGTGAATTTATTTACAAAAAAATAAGATGAAAATTGATCTAACCAATTTTATACTACATTAGCATTGATTTTTATTTCAAATGTAGGGATATCAAAATTCACCTGAACCTTGAAGGGTGTTGGGGCATTGAAAGGATGTGGGGGTGCAGATGAGGAGCCAAAATTTCCCATCAAGATTTTTTAGAGAATTTGAGTGAATTGTTGTAGCATCTTTGCTTGATACTATTGGATTACTTAATTCACCATTTCCTTGAAAGGATTGGATGTCTTTTTATTTTCTACCATTTGAAGTCATTTGGAGTGAATAGGTGGATAGTCTATTGGTTCTATTTTTCACCCAAGCTTCCTGTAATCTAACCTCATCATTGGGATCATACACTCTAAAGATAAACCACTGTGATACCACTGATCCAAAAATCAAAAAGATTTGGTTGAAATTTAATTCAATAAATAAGATAAACACAATTTAAATAATGCTATCTCTGAGAAGAGATGTTTTATTCATCAAATTTGTAGACCCAAACATATGCCTGTCTCTAAGAAGAGATGCTTGATTTCTATTTCAAATTAAAAATCCATTTATACATGTTTTTAAGGTGTGAGGAGGATGTGGAATGTCACCAATCTTGAGGGAGATTAATTGGTTCAACATCCATGATTTACAACAATACAAAATTTAAAAAATTACTATTTTTAGAAACTTACTATTTTTAGACAACACTACTAAAATTTAAATTTGGGTCACTTCTATTGGGTTTTAAATGGATAAATCCATCAATCAGAGATCAATTCCATTTCACCACATTGTCCTCATTCTTATCTTTCCAACGGTTCAAATGGTAAGTCAATTGGAGCTATGGTGTAAAAGTTATGGCTCCTGGAAGTTCTATCATCAATTGGGATAGACCCGTCACCTAAATTGTCACCTGAATTATTGCCTAGATCATTCCCCCCTCCTTGAGAATAAATGGTTCCCATTGCCTCAAGATTTATCATCAAGTGTGGTAGTTGTTCTTCAATTTAATTCTTAATGCATACTTGGAATGAGCTATGATTTATTGAATTATACAGGGCCAGATTATTCACCATTTTTGTCTGACCATCAGTCTATGGATGGAAGGCCATGAAATTATTTAGCTTGGTATCTATTTGCTTCTATTGTTGTGTTTTTTATGTAGTCAAGGATGCAACATTGGCCCTTTTGGATTCTTGTGGCTTGACCACCATGAGAACAAATTTCTTAGCAATAATCAGAGAGAGATGTAAAAGGTGGTACCTTTGGTACCCTGTAGGACTATGTTCCAAGAGTGAGAGTGATCCTTTGAGTTATTTATTCATAGATGACATGTTTTTCATACATGAATAGCTGACCAAAGAGTACATCATAAACATCTAGATTGACCACATCACTTAAGACCTCATATTGGAAAGGTTTTATTGCCATGAGAGAAGACATTGGTGGGTGACACAGAGGTTTCTCCCTGGACTCAACCATCCAATAATATATATATATTTAGGTGAGACTTCATGGATAGATTTAAGATTTTCACAACATTAGCAGAAATTAAATTCTTTTGACTTCCACTATCAAGAATGAAATGTAGAGGCTTATATTTCACCCATAACTTAAAGTGAAACAACCTTTCCTTGTCATCTAGCCTCTCCTCATTAGTCTTTGATGAAGCAATAATGGCTTCAGGCTCAGCATCTACAATTTATTTTTCAACCTCTTCAACTACAGGGTCTGTATGAGGTAGAGTAGTAGATGTTGAGGATTGTGACTCAGAAAGCAGGGACTTGATGGCTCGACATTCTTCTTTGGAGTGAGTTCCATATTTATGATAATCACACCACTTCCTAGTATTTCCTTCCTTTTTCTTCCAATTTTGGCCTCATTTTTGACCTTATTTGTCACTTTTTAATTTTAAGGCTGACTCTTCATATTCATTCTTCCATGATTCTGCTCAATTTTTACTATGAACTTGTATGCCTCACTGATGGTTTCCAAATTGAAGAGTTCTATTTCTCCCCATATGTACCATTGTAGTCTACCATGATATTTTAGAACCTTGTGTTTCTCACTTTATTGGTTTCCTAATCTCGCAGATAGAGAATGAAAAATGTTAGTGTAATCTTGAACAGACTATTCTTTACCTTGGCAAAATTGTTGCCACTCTATATACATATCGTCATATGCTCCAATGGGGTAGTATTATTCCTTTACAGCTTCTATGAAATCATCCCAGGTAGGTTCCACCTCAAGGCCAATATCATCTGCACTAAATCTCTTTTTATACACTTCCCAGTAATTTTTGATAGGCAATGATACTTTCAAAAGAGCAAAGGTGATCTTCTCTTTATTGGTGAATTTATTTATAGAAAAATAAGATGACAATTGATCTAACCAATTTTCTACTACATCAGCATTGATTTTGCCTTCAAATGTAGGGATATCAAATTTTACCTGAACCTTGAAGGGTGTTGGGGCACTGAAAGGATGTGGGGATACAGATGAGGAGCCAAAATTTCTCGTCAAGATTTTTTGGACAATTTGAGCAAATTGTTGTAGTATCTATGCTTTCTTCTATTGGAGGGCTTCATTCACCATTTCATTGAAAGGATCAAATGTCTCGGTGTTGTTTTTCATTTAAAGTCATTTGAAGTGAATAGGTGGATAGTCTACTGGTTCTATTTTCTATCTAAGCTTCTTTTAATCTGACCCCATACTTGGGATCATACACTCTAAAGATAAACCATTGTGATACCATTGATCCAAAACTCAAAAATATTTGGTTGAAAGATAATTCAAGAAACAAGAACAACACAATTCAAATAATGATATCTCTGAGAAGAGTGTTTTATTAATCAAATTTGCAGACCCAAACATATGCCTATCTCTGAGAAGAGATGTCTAATTTCTATTTTTGGATACATCTTAATTTATAAATGTTTTTAAGGTATTAGGAGGATGTGGAAGGTCACCAATATTGAGGGAGATTAAGTGGTTTGACTTCCATGATTTACAATAATATAAAATTCAAGGAATTACTATTTTTAGAAGCTTACTATTTTTAGAATGCACTACTAAAATTGAAATTTGAGTCACTTATATTAGGTTTTTAGGGGTAAAAATACATCAAGTAAAGATCCATGCCATCTGGCTGAATTCTCTTCATTCTTAGCTTTTCAACAGTTTAAACGGTGAGTCAATTGGAGCTACGGTGCAAAAGTTATGGCTCCTAAAAGTTCCATCATCAATTGGGGTAGACCCATCACCTGAATTGTTGCCCAGATCATTCCTCCATCCTTGAGAAGAAATGGTACCCATTACATTAATATTTGTCATCATGTGTGGTAGTTTTACTTCAATTTGATTCTTGATGCATACTTGGAATGGACTATGATTTATGAAACTGTGTAGGGCCTGATTGTTCACTATTTTTATCTGACCATCAGTCTATGGATAGGAGGCCATGAACTTATTTAGCTTGGTATCTATTTGCTTCTAATGTTGTGTTGTTTATATATTCAGGGCTACAAAATCAGCCCTTTTGTATTTTTATGGCTTGGCCACCATGAGAACAAATTTCTTGGCACTAATCAAAGAGACAAATGTGGAAGCTGGTACCTCTGGTACCCTATAGCACAATATTCCAAGAGTGAGAGTGATCCTTTGATTTATTTATTCATAGATGCCATGTTGATCATACATGGATGTCTGACCAAAGAGTACATCATAAACATTTAGATTCACCACATCACATAATACCTCATCTTGGAAAGGTTTTATTGAATATGAGAGAAGACATTAGTGGGTGACACATAATTTTCTCCCTGGACTCAACCATACAATACTTTATGGCTTTGGGTGAGGCTTCATGAAAAAAACTAGGATTTTCACAACATTAGTAGAGATTAAATTCTTTTGACTTCCACTATCAAGAATGAAATTCATAGGCTCATCTTTCACCCATAACTTAGAGTTAAACAACCTTCTCTTATCATCTAGCCTCTCCTCATGGGTCTATGATGAAGCAACAATTGCTTCGAGGTTAGCATCTATAATTTATTCTTTAACCTCTTCAATTGCAGGTCTGTATGAGGTAGAGCAGTAGATGTTGAGAATTTTAACTCAGAAAGTAGGGACTTGATGGCTCGACATTCTTCTTTAGAGTGAGTTCTATGTTTGTGATAATCACACCACTTCCCAGTCTTTCCTTCCTTTTGCTTCCAATTTTGGCCTCGTGTTTGACCTTATTTGTCACTTTTCCATTTTGAAGGCTAACTCTTCATATTCATTCTTCCATGCTTATACTCAATCTTTACTGTGAACTTGTACATCTCACTGATGGTTTCCAAATTGAAGAGTTCCATTTATCCCCATATGTACCATTATAGTCTGCCATGATATTTGAGAACCTTGTGTTTCTCACTTTCTTGGATGCCCAATCTCATAGATAAATGAAAAATGTTAGTGTAATCTTGAACAAACTGTTCCTTAACTTGGTGAAGTTGTTGCCACTCTACATATAGATCGTCATATGTTCCAATGGTGTATTATTCTTCTTTTACAACTTCTATGAAATCATCCTAGGTAGGTTCTACCTCAAGGCCAATATCATCTACACTGAATCTCTTTTTATATGCTTCCCACCAATTTTTGATAGGAAATGATGCTTTCAAAAGAGCAAAGGTGATCTTCTCTTTATCAATAAATTTATTTACAAAAAAATAAGATGACAATTGATATAACCAATTTTATACTACATTAGCATTGATTTTGCCTTCAAATGTAGGGATATCAAAATTCACCTAAATCTTGAAGGGTGTTGGGGTATTGAAAGGATGTGGGGGTGTAGATGAAGAGCCCAAATTTCCTATCAAGATTTTTTGGAGAATTTGAGTGAATTTTTATAATATATACACTTACTACTATTGGAGGAGTTCATTCACCATTTACTTGAAAAGATCAGATGTCTCAGTGTTATTTACCATTTGAAGTCATTTGGAGTGAATATGTGGATAGTTTGTTGGTTTTATTTTCTATCCAAGCTTCCTGTAATCTGACCTCATCCTTGGGACCATACACTCTAAATATAAACCACTATGATACCACTAATCCAAAAATCAAAATTCTTTGGCCGAAAGATAATTCAAGAAACAAGAACAACATAATTAAAATAATGTTATCTCTGAGAAGAGATGTTTTATTGATCAAATTTGTAGACCTAAAAATATGCCTATCTCTTAGAAGAGATGTATGATTTTCATTTCAAGTTACATATTAATTTATAAATGTTTTGACTATGTGAGGAGGATGTGGAAGGTCACCAATCTCGAGGGAGATTAAGTGGATTGACTTCCATGATTTACAACAATACAGAATTCGAAGAATTACTATTTTTAGAAACTTACTATTTTTAGATTGCACTACTAAAATTGAAATTTGGGTAACTTCTATTGGGTTTTTATGGGTAAAAATACATCAATTGGATCTCAATGCCATCTCATCACATTCTCCTCATTCTTAGCTTTTCAACAATTCAAACGTTGAGTCAATTGGAGATACAGTGCAAAAGTTATGGCTCCCAGAAGTTCCATCATCAATTGGGGTGGACCCATCACCTGAATTGTCACCTCAATTATTGCCCAGATGGTCCAAAACTCAAAATATTTGGTTGAAATATAATTCAATAAATAAGAACAACATAATTCAAATAATGTTATCTCTGAGAAGAGATGTTTTATTGATCAAATTTGTAGACCCAAACATATGCCTATCTCTAAGAAGAGATGTCTCCTTTCCATTTTAGGTTACATATTCATTTATACATGTTTTGAATGTGGGATGAGGATGTGGAAGGTCACCAATCTCGAGGGAGATTAATTTTTTTTACTTCCACAATTTACAACAATACAGAATTTGAGGAATTACTATTTTTAGAAACTTAGTATTTTTAGACTGTACTACTAAAATTGAAATTTGGGGAACTTTCATTGGGTTTATCAAGGTCAAAATCAATCGATCAAAACTCCATGCCATCTCACCAAAATCTCCTCATTATTAGCTTTACAATGGTTCAAATGGTGAGTCAATTGGAGCTACGGTGTAAAATTTATGGCTCCCAGAAGTTCTATCATTAATTAGGGTGGACTTGTCACCTAAATTGTTGCCTGGATCATTCCTCCCTCCCTAAGAAGAAATGGTCCCCATTACATCAATATTTTTCATCAAGTGTGATATTTTTACTTTGATTTGATTCTCGATGCATACTTGGAATGTACTATGATTTATGAAACTATGCAGGGCCCGATTGTTCACCAATTCTGTTTGACCATCAGTCTATGGATAGAAGGCCATGAACTTCTTGAGCTTGGTATCTATTTACTTATGTTATTGTGTTGTTTGTGTAGTCAGGGATAAAACATCAACCCTTTTGGATTCTTGTGGCTTGACCACCATGAGAATAAATTTCTTGGCACTAATCAGAGAGACAGATGTATAAGGTGGTACCTTTGGTACCCTGTAGCACCGTGTTCCGAGAGTGAGAGTGATTCTTTGAGTTCTTGATTCATAGATGCCATGTCTAACATACATGAATGGCTGACCAAAGAGTACATCACAAACATCTAGATTTAGCACATCACATAAGACCTCATCTTGGAAAGGTTTTATTGAATATGAGAAAAGACATTGGTGGGTGACACAGAGGTTTCTCCCTGGACTCAACCATTCAATACTATATGGCTTTGGGTGAGGCTTCATGGATAAATTCAGTATTTTCACAACATTAACAGAGTTTAAATTCTTTTGACTTCCACTATCAAGAATTAAATGTAGAGGCTTAACTTTCACCCATAACTTAGAGTGAAACAACCTTTCCTTGTCATCTAGCCTCTCCTCATGGGTTTGTGATGAAGCAACAATGGCTTATAGCTTAGCATCTATAATCTCTTCTTCAACCTCTTCAAATGTAGGGTATGTATGAGGCAAAGTAGTAGATGTTGAGGATTGTGACTCAAAAAGTAAGGACTTGATGGCTCGACATTCTTATTTGGAGTGAGTTCTAGATTTATGATAATCACACCACTTCCTAGTCTTTCCTTATTTTTGCTTCCAATTTTGGCCTCATATTTGACCTTCTTTGTCACTTTTCCATTTTAAAGGCTAACTCTTCATATTCATTCTTCCATCTTTTTTCTCAATCTTCACTGTGAACTTGTATGCCTCACCAAGGGTTTCCAAATTGAAGAGTTCCATTTCTCACCGTATGTACCATTTTAGTCTACCACAATATTTGAGAACCTTGTGTTTCTCACTTTATTGGATGCCCAATCTCATGGATAGAGAATGAAAATTATCAGTGTAATCTTGAACAGACTATTCCTTACCTTGGTGAAGTTGTTTCCGCTCTATATATAGATCATCATATGCTCTAATGGGGTAGTATTATTCTTTTACAACTTCTATGAAATCATCTTAGGTAGGTTTCACCTCAAGGCCAATATCATCTGCACTGAATCTCTTTTTATACACTTCCCACCAATTTTTGACAGGTAATGATGCTTTCAAAATAGCAAAGGTGAACTTATTTTTATCGGTGAATTGATTTATAGAAAAATAAGATGAAAATTGATCCAACTAATTTTCTACTACATCAGCAATGATTTTGCCTTCAAATGTAGGGATATCAAAATTCACCTGAAGTTTGAAGGGTGTTAGGGCACTAAAAGGATGTGGGGGTGCAGATGAGGAGCTAAAATTTTCCATCGAGATTTGTTGGAGAATTTGAACATTGCTACTTTTGGACTCCAACCATGATTGTAATCATTTTATGTTGTTGGATTTTACTATGTAAAATTTATATAACAACTATGCAATCAAATAGACAAAACATTTATACATTAATAAAGCTAAAAATAAAAATGAAAAATCTCTATGCTTTCTCAATTCATATTATGGGAGTATCTAATTTAAACTATTACCTTCCACTACTAAGTGCCAAAGGGCATGCATGATCCACCTTTTTTATAAATTCATTTTATCGAAACATCTAATCTAAATTTTTACCTATCACCACTAAGTGCAAAAATGTACAAACCGTAAGTTTCCCTTAGGGTTTCATCCTTCTTTCTAGGGTTCCATATTTCTACCTTAGGGTGTCATCCTTCTTTCTAGTGTTCCATATTTCTACCTTAGGGTTTAATCTTTAAAATTTATTTTTTATTTTACCAAATATTAAAAATTACACATGGCTATAATGGAAGAACATTGTTTCTATTTTTGGACTCTAGCCATGCTTATAATCATTGTATGTTGTTGGTCTTTACTATGTAAAATATATAACAACTATGAATTCAAATATATAAAGTATTTATACACTAATATGGTTAAAAATAATAGTGAATCATATCTAGCCTGTTTAAATTCATATTGTAGAAACATCTAATCCAAATTTTATTTATCACCACTAAGCACCAAAGGGCATGCATGATCCCCTTTGTTCCTCCTACTCCCATTTTAGATTCCATAATGCATACTATGCATCCTCTTGATAGGATTCTCCTGAATATGGAATCTAAAAATAATAATAATCAAGAAACAAGTATTGTGGATAGATTTCATAATGTTGATGAAAGAAAATCAACTAAATATATGGACATAAATCCACAAATGCTTGATGTAATGACATATGTAACAAGGGATGAATAAAAAATTTGTCTTAAACTAGTACATCTTGGGAGCTATATGACAAATCAATATCAACCAACCCTTTCAAGTTACAAATCCAATAATACATGTTCCAACTTCTAATATTGGTACTATTCCTAAATTGACACCTCCAATCAAATATGTGATGTCTACCCTAGGTGCATAGTTAAAAAAGGATTCCCATAAATTTCCATGCCTATTCCTACATATATGGCTTATTCCCATCCTATGATGAGTACACATACTACATCATTGACCTTTCCTATTACACGTTCCCTCAGTCAAATTATTTCTCTACATTCTAAGGTATTACAGTTAGAGCAAGGTACTTATATTTCTAGTCATTAGATAGATTCACATGATTTTGTCCATAATCCATTAGTCCATGATATTTTAGTCTATCCCTTATCTATAGGGTTTGTATCTTCTAATTTTCCAATATAAAATCATAAAGGTGATCCCAAATAACACCTTAGATACTTTCATGTAACATGCCTAGATTCCACATCCAATGATCAATTATTGACCAATCTATTTTAGATATGTCTCAAAGAATATTCTTTGAAATGGTTCTATGACCTACCCTTCACATCAGTTAGGGCATTCAACCCTTTAGTAGATCTATTTCTAGCAGACTTTTTTATTAGCATTGATGAGAAACTATCTTATGTGCAAATTATCAAACTCAAGCAAGGTTCCAATGAGCTAATTAGTAATTATGTAATTTAGTATAAGACCATGAAACCTAAGTTGATCAATCATATGGTAGACAATGAGTTACAAGACATGTTCAAGAAAATTTTGCTTGCACCACTTCATGAGTCAATAATATTCAAGAAAATAATTTTTTTGATGAGTTAGCAATATATTTAAGGAGCAAGATCTCAAGATCATATATTTAAAAAAACTAAGGCATGCACCCAATAATATAACTAATTCAACAACCAAGTTCCAAAGAAATCCAAGCTATAATGTTAAATCAACTAATAACAAGAATGAGGCAAAGATAACAGTTAATGTAGTATCAAATCCTACAAATCGACTTCTCTTATCTACTCCATAGAAGAGTCATTTTTCATGATTATTATCACCTCCTCATGTAATTTGACATAAGTCACTTGAGTGGAACCTCATATATTTTTCTCCACCATAAGAATTTGACATGAGTAAGCCTACAACTAATGCATATGAATATTGTAAATATCATAAAACTGTTGGACATTATACAAATAGATGTTTCAAGTTCAGATATATGATACAAGATATTATTGATGATAAAACTATTGATCTAAGCACACATAAAGAGGAATCTATACCACAATTAAATTTGAGTTATAAATTGAAAATATTCAATGACCCATTTAAAAAACATGATAAAAAATAGATTAATTATACTTCTGAGGTACATTATAGATACAATATGCGTCATCCTCTTAAAACATATTGTCACCTCATGGATTAAATTATTAGTACACTTATAGGGATATCATTATAATGACATATGATTACTGTTTTTGATTGTGAGATATTCAAAAATGATTTGGATGTCCACATATTATTCATACAAGCCCACTTAAAAAAGTATCCCATACATAATGTCATATTTGACAATGGATCAAGTGAAAAAAAAATCATAAGGAAACTTATCCACACTATTAGATACACAATATAATTTATAAGATACTAAAAAATTAGTTAAGGACTTTGATGTATAAACACTAAAAAATATGAGATGTAGTGTAATACATATTTAGATGGTCTTGGTGATAGTGGCTACTTCATTCCTAGTTCTACAATGTAATGGGGTATTTAACATGTTATTAGGATGCCCTTAGATACTAAAGATATAGGAAGTAAAATGTATAATACATTGATGTACCAAGTATAAACACTACCATAAAGTATTCATAGTATCAAACATTTGATATGAGTGCCCTCTTTAGTGAGTGGTATCTCCTCTTCCACCCCCACCACCACCATAGTTGGTTATTACACCTAATCAATATCATTATATGGAGGTGGTTATTGCATCCATTTAAAATATTTCTATACCCTTATCTCAAAGGAGAGTAGTTGATTCTCCTAGGAAACTAATTCTATAACATTTATCACATCAAATAATTATTCAAGGTTCAAAAATTCCATAATCGACTATAAAACACATTAAGATAACACCACATATACTTCTACATGTTCCAAATCAAATATAAGTACTGATATATTATGATACTATAAAATGGACCCCAAAATTTATTATACCTTTTAGCATTACTCATTATACCCACAAGCTTATGAGTGATGTTGACACTTACATTACAAATACACAAAGCCTTCTTGGATTATAATACACCCACACTTATTAATTTTCTCTCACAAAAGCTGACCCTTGCACCATGTGATATAAACACTCCCCTTGAATATTCAATTGATGAGATAATTGGTTGGCACCTTTTAAGATTTATAAATAAATTCAAAAAATAATAATAATAATTCAAAAAAAAAAAAACATTCAAAATATTTAAAATATAAAACATCATGACCTAAGCATGACATAATGGCTAGTTACACTATTTACATGGGTTATTTATCACATATTTGGTAGATAACATATTATTATTTATACACACATACATTTCATGGTATATGCATGATATATAGGACATACAAATCATAAATGGACATATAGATGTTGGACTCTACTATACCCCATGGCCATAAAAATGTTGGGTGCATCTTATTACACAAGTTAGAATATCACATGCTGTATCTTTCTATGACATTTTACCATGTTGAAATATCTAGATTTCTTACACCTGTATTGGTATTTATTAATATTTTACATAATTATACATGGATATGATACTTTTCTATGATGTGACATTGATACACATGGATGGTTTAAACTAATTTTCACTTGTTTTATATTTAATTGATGTTATTAATATTTCATGATAGGATAGTAATTGCTTGTCTATTATGTGCAAAATTTTGGACTTGTTTGAAACATATTTATGTCCCTTAATTGTGGCCCTTAGTTTTGTTTGATGTGATTTTAATTTTTAATCTATGCGTACTTGTCCCTTAATTATGGCCCTCGGCCTTGTTTGATGCAAATTTTTCATATCCCTTGTATGAGGCCCTTAACCTTATGTGTTAAATTGTGTGCTAATGAGTGGATTAATCTACGATTGTCTATTTAGATTGTTGAGCTTGTTAAGATTTTTTATTTGATGAACTTGTCACGATCCATATCACATACCTCCCCATTTGTGTGTGGTGCCATGGTTTATATCATGAAACTCGTTTCTACGTATTTTTATTTATTTATTTATTACATCAATGATAGTTAATACAGCATACCTTACTGATATATATATCTTAATACATGATAATTATATGCCTTATATTATATATGTTACATACATGCTTTGATGGCATATACATTACCATATGATGACATATTCTTCACATGTTGACATGACTATAAATAATTACATATTTATACATGACATGATAGGATTAAATATTTATTTTAAGATGAGTGACTTACATGATGCATCTCTCAACTCAAAAGGGAGGAATATTATTGATCTTGTCATAGATACATAAGCCTCTATGAGACAAAAAATCAATTTTTTGGAACATATTACATGATTCATAGAGCTCAAAGTGGTTCATATATTAGATGAGTTCATATGGGTAAGTTCAGAAAGTCGGGGGACAAAAAGTGGCCTACCCATGGGCATGATTTTTCTAAAATTTTATAAATTTGAACTTCTATAGATATTTTGAGATATCTACACTCTAAACCTGAAGATGGTGTAAGAACATGAAATATAGAATTTCAAGTCTAGTTTCCAAAACATTAACTTAAAAAAAAAAAAATGGTTAATAGAGTAAATATATGACCATGCAGTGCACCATTTTTTTAGCAAAGTTTAATATTATTTAAAACCCTTTGGAGACATTTAGATAAGATCTTCTAGTTTGTGACCTATATTTTTCTATATTTTTTGAATGAATACTTTTTAATGCATTTTTCAAGTAAAAATATCTTGAAAATTGAAAAAAAAAATGGATATCCATCCATGTGATGCACCTAACTACCTCAAAAAAATGAAAACCATTTTTTTTTGAATGTGTATAGAATTAGGCCTAGTTTGTGACCATATAACTTTTTTTTCACTTGGATCAATGAAATACAAATTACATGAACATGTATAGGCATTTATGTTTGTGGCATGTAGTGGCCGAAAAAGGGTATAGTTAGAAATCAGCATAGTTTGAAACCTTAAAATAGTCCAAAAAATATAAAAATCATATTTTTGGAAAGAGAAGAGCATGCTCATCATGATGGTATTAAGTTTTAGAATTTTTACATTGAAATTCATAGTGTATTTGGAAATCAAAGTTGATTTTTTTTATTTTATTTTTTATTTTTTTAATTTTTATTTTTATTTTTAATTTTATCATAACTCTAAAAACTCAGCTATGCATTGACAGTCCAAGCCTTTAGCTTGGGAATCCAATCCATTCCTGAGCCAAAAGGCACATGAATTGAATTCAAATTTAAATAGTGTGATTGAAATATTAACGTGATCACATTATTAACTACATTAGTAACAAGATAACAATAATTTATAACATGATTGTATTAATAACATGACCACGTTATATATTCACAACACCCTAAAACCCAAATTTGCATTTTGACCTACTAAAGGAGCCATTAGGCCTAATAGTCTTGAGATCAAAGTTTGGTTGATTAAGATTATTTTTTGGGACCAATGATATTGTCAAGATTTGATAGAATTTAATGATAATTAGAGATGTATTAACCTATGAATCAATTTATTACTCATTTTACATGACTCTAATCTTCCTTAAAATGTAGATAGTCTTAGTTCATCCTAGACAGGGTCAAGAAGTCAAAAGTTGGTTTTTGGTGATCCACTGACCCAAATCAATCATAATTTAGTAGATTTGATTTATATTTCATTTTGTACATGATTAAATTTATTTTGTCCAAAAATCAATTGGAGTACAAGGATCCTCTAACTAAGTACTAGCGGACCTAGAGTATTAGGTTTGAAAGAGAGTTCAGGGATATTATAAATGTTTAAGGATTAGTTATTTGAAAGTTAGTATTTGAAGAATAATTTATAGTCTTCACAAGATTCAAATAGTTTTTTAGAATAATAATAAATAAATCAAGGATCATTGTATTTTGTGTCAAGAATGTATATAGTCCTAAAAGAGGTTGAATTTGGTTAAACAAGGTTGCGTTAGTTTTTGTGGATAATTGGTGATATTTAGCACTTGTAATTTTTTAATATAACTTTGTAGTATTGTTTGAGTCAATAAGTGAAGTTATATAAGGATCTATTTTCAAGGTATATCAATGCATTAGTACCTTATTTTACATATAACAAGTTGTATGTTGTCAATTTTAAAGATGTCATATACATACGTGATAAAAACATACATGCCCTATGATATAATTGATTTTATCATGAGATGTCACAAAATGCATTTTTTAAACCTATGCCCAAAGCTTAGCCTTTGGATTACCAATCTAGTTGTTCATTTGAAGTAAATTAGGGTTATTTTGAGCCCCTTCGACTTAATTGCATGACTATAAAATGTGATTTAGGGGATGATCAGCTCCAATTTCACTAGCTCAATTGAAGTAAAGAAACATAATTTATTTATATTCAATTTATACATGTATAGAATTTGGATTTGAGCTCAATAAACTTGAAGTCATCATCTAATGAATGCAAATGTTGATTCATTTAATTATGGAGGTAATTAGGGTCAAGATGAGCCATGTGAACATATTTTAAATTATATATTCAATGTGATTTGGAGCGAAATTAACCCTAATGTCATGTCATATATAATTAATGAAAGAGTTGATTCATTTAATCTAGGAGGCATTTGAGGCCAATTTGAACCCCTTAAAGAGCAAGATATGTTTTGGAACAAAATTAAAAGTTTGATTCTATCATGAATTGATCCAATTAGTCAAATTATGAAATTAGGGGTGTGATTTGGGCAAAATTGATCCCCTAAACAAAATTTATGGCTCAATAAGTTTTATAACATATATACAACATGTATGGCTTAACTGACCCTACTTTTATTATAAATGTAAAATGTTCATGTAATTATTACAAATAGATGAATAAGCATCTCACATTTTCTTTAATTACCTTAGTGATTAGATCCTATATTCGATATATTAAACCATAAACCCTATACCATTTATCTTAAACCCTAAACCCTATACCATTTACCTTAAACCCTAAGACATAAGCCCTAAACCCTAAACCCTTTAAATTGTAGACCCTAGACCAATAAATTTAGTCCCAATTAACATCCTTTGTATATAGTAAGAATTAGGTTCATAGGGATGAAATTGGTCAAAATCACATCACTCATTACCACAATTAACTTTGTAGGCTCAATATGTGATGATGTGGGGGATAATTGATCCCAAAATCACAATCTTTACTCATATATCTAGGTTTAAGGAGCTCAAATTTTCCCTAGTCACCATCATGATTATACCTTATATACCTTAAAACCTATACCCTAAGTCCGAATCCCTAAATTTCCTAATCTCTAAACTCTAAACCATAAATATAAACTCTTTAAACCTTGAACCAATCATTTTAGACCAAATTAACATCATTTAGACTAAGAATTAAGTTTGTAGGGCTCAATTTGTCCTAAATCACATGATTGATTGCCCCATTTGACAAATTCACTCAATTTGCATGATGACATGGGGTATAATGACAACCCAAAAACATATTATATAGTCAAAAATGGGTCCAAGTAATTCAAATTTTCCTCAATTATCTTTACAATTGACCCTATATACCCTAAACCATACATACATTAAAACCTAAGCCCTAAACCATAAACCCTAAACACTATACCCTAGATTTTAGACCATAAACTTTCCATATTTACTAGTTTATTTAGTATCAATTAACATCCTTTGTATAAATAATTAGGTTTAAACATGGCATAGAGCAATTAGACATTATAAACAGGTCCTTAAACCTAAACCCTATTCCCTAATCCCTAATCCCTAAAACATAATTTATAATACATATGTCCTAATGCCCATTACATGATGAAAACATACATGCCTTATGATATAACTTATTTTATCATGAGATGTCATAAAATACACTTTTTAAATCTATGGCCAAAACTTAGCTTTCAAAGTACCAATCTAATTATGCATTTGAATTAAATTAGATCTAGTTCGAGCCTTTTCACCCTAATTATGCAAAAATGAGGCTAGTTATTTCTTTTAATTGAGGAGGAATATGAGGCCAATTTGAACCCCTTTAATATCAATATATGATTTGGGGAAAAATCAAAAGATCGATTCTATCATGAATTGATTGAATTAGTCAATTTATGTAATTAGGGGCATGATCTAGGCAAAATTGAGCCCTTAAACTAAATTTGTGGCTCAATAAATTTTATAACATTTATGAAACATGTACATGGCATAATTGATCCTAATTTTATTATAAATGCAAACATGAAGGTAATTATCATAAATTAGCTCAATTGTTCTTCGATTACCTTAGTGATTGGACCCTAGATCTGATATCTTAAACCCTAAACCTTGTACCATCTAATTTTAACCCTATACCATTTACATCAAACCCTAATCCATAATACCTAAACCCCAAAACCTTTAAATTATAGACCTTAAACCTGAAACCAATAAATTTAGCCCCAATTAACATCCTTTATATATATAGTGAGAATTAAGTTCACAGGGATGAACTTGGTCAAAATTACATCACTTATTAAACCAAAATTGACTTAATTGGCTCAATATATGATAATTTGGGGCCTAATTGAGCTCAAAATAACATTATTTTCTCATAGATATATGTTCAAGTAGCTCAAGTTTACCCTAATTGCCTTCATGATTATACCTTATATACCCTAAAACCTATACCCTAAGCCCTAATAGTTAAATGTCCTAATCCCTAAACTTTAAACCATAATTATAAACTCTTTAAACCTTAAACAAATCATTTTATCCCAAATTAACATCATTTAGACTAAAAATTAAGTTTACAGGGCTCATTTTGGCCTAAATCACATGACTAATTTCCCCATTTGACTAATTCACTTAATATACATAATGACATCTAGGGTATAATGACAACCCAAAAACACATTCTATAGTCAAAAATTGGTCCAAGTGATTCAAATTATCCTCAATTAAATTTACAATTGACCTTATGTAACCTAACCCATATATACATTAAAACCTAAGACCTAAACCATAAACACTATACCCTAAATTGTAAGCCACAAGTTTTCCCTATTTACAAATAGATTTAGTCCCAATTAAGATCCTTTGTAGTAAGAATTAGGTTCACATGGCATATAGTGAATAGTCATTATATACAAGTCCTTAAGCCTAAACCATATGCCCTAATCCCTAAAACATAAATTGTAAGCCCTATGCCCTAATGCCCATTACATGCCTCAAACATACATGCCTCAAGATATAACTGATTTTATCATGAGATGTCATAAAATGCATTTTTAAACCTATGGCCAAAACTTATCCTTTGGAGTACCAATCTAGATATGCATCTAAATTAAATTGGGGCTATTTTGATCCCCTTTAACCTAATTGCACAACTATAAAATGTGATTTGGGGGTTGATCAACTCCAATTTTCCCTAGTCACCATCATGATTGTACCTTATATACCCTAAAACCTATACCCCAATCACTAATGCTTAAAGTTCATAATCCTTAAACTCTAAACCATAAATATAAACTCCTTAAACCCTAAATCAATCATTTTATCCCAAATTAACATTATTTAGATTAAGAATTATCTTTGTGATTGACCTTGTGTACCCTAAATCTAAGACCTAAACATTATACCCTAGATTGTAAACCAAAAAAATTCCTTATTTACTAATTTATTTAGTCCCAATTAACATCCTTTATAGTAAAAATTAGGTTCACACATGGCATAGAGCAATTATACCTTATATACACCCTTAAACCTAAACCCTACATGCCCTAATCCCTAATCCCTAATCCCTAAACCCTAAAACATAAATTGTAATCCTTAAACCCTATGCACTAATGCCTTAATCCTTAATCCCTAATCCCTAATCTATATTAAGTATAACATGATCATGTTATTTAATAACATGATCACATTATTATTAATATAGACAACACTCGGTTCTCAATGTCAATTTCTAACCCCAACCAAGTATTAAGAATAATGTGATCACATTATTCCTAACATACACTTCTTAATATGTATGTTGAATTAGAACCTAGTATAATGATTAATGTGATCTCATTATGTAATAACACGATCTCATTATGTAATAACACGATCATGTTATTCTTAACATATGCTTCTCAATATTTATTTTGAATTAGAACCTAGTATAAAAAATAATGTGATCACATTACGTAATAATTTAATCATGTTATTATTATTATAGACTAATATTAGTTTTCAAGGTCTATTTTTAACCTAAATTGATAATTTTGTCCCCATAAACATTCTCTAAATACTTCTACGAGATCTATGGTACCTGCCTGATTAACCCCACCTTTGAAAAGATGTCAATTATCCTTGATGGGTGATGGATCATGTTCAAGGAAGAGGAAGATGTTTAAGAACTAAAAACTAGAGGAATTATAATTTTTGAGAGAGAAAAACAAGATACAAATGAAAAAAGTTCATGGTAGACAAGGTACAAACCCTAATCTTGATGAAACAAATGTCATAGATAATGAGCCAATTGACAATAATGAATTAAAAAATGATGAAATTGACCATAATGAATTGAATAATGATGAAATTGACCATAATGAAATGAAAATAATGAATTAGATAATGTTGGAAGTTTACATTCAATGTTCTAAGTTTTTTAATTTTTTAATGATGAGTCTATGTATGATGCTTCACACCCCATGAATGAAGAAAATTTGATGGAAACAAATAATGACGAAATTAACTATCAATAAAATTTCATGGAAACATATAATAAATAAATAAATAATGAATAAAATGTCATCCCACCTCTAAACAATGAAATTGATAATGATTTTGAAAGACCCTCTCAATAAATTTCACCATTAACAACACCTCCAATAATTGTGCATAGAAAAGACAAGTATTTAATTGAAGTTGATGAAAATATTTTAGAATCAATGCATAAAAAAATGTCTAATCACCATTCAAGAAGACTGGCTCAACAAATTTGGGATTCTTTCTTTCATAATTTAAATTATGATAGTCAAAGATGTCAATTATTTGTTTCATTGATAAAATTAATTAAGATGAGACCTATAATGTACACATTAAGACTAAGAACATATAACATGGATGATGAAAACAATGAAATTATTATAAATATACATGATGCATATCATATTGTAGGCCTAAAATCATGCACCTAAGATTGTAATGTTGCCTGGCATATACTTATAACTTGTGTAGTAAGTGACAAAATAGGAAAAAAATGAATGGTTTCAAAAACAAGCCAAACACTTAATATAAATAGAAAAATAATAATAAAATCAATTGAAAGACATGAAATACTTAATAAACCTAATACCAATGAGCTTTGAGCATTCTATGGTAGACTTCCATGAAAGGCCAAGGCTATAGCCGATACCCTCAAAGAGTTACTTGTTATATTTTGAAAAGACAATACAAGAGTTTTGCCCAATGCAAAGATGTTGTGAAAAGAAGAGTTGGTTCTTGTAATCATGAACCACATCCAAAAAATTTATTGAATATGACTCAAACATAATTGTACTCTAAATTTTTGGAAAAACATCCACAAATTTCTTTTTGTCAAAGATATTTTGAGATGGCCAAACCTTTTTATGTAAAAATAAATCACACATGTACCTGTTGTAGGCAACATTTTGAATTTTCAATTCACTATTATGTTTTTCTCCATATTTGTTGTACTTTGCATACTAACAACATTTTATAGGAGTGTGGCATTGAATTGCCACCAAAATTAGCTAGGGAATTTATTCCAACTATCTTTTGTAAAAGACTAGATGGAAAATTATTTTACAATAAATCATGTTTAAATGAAAATTATAGCATTTGTGGTGGATTGCCAAAATTAAAAAATTGTATCCATGAGGAGATTACAAGTGCAATTAGACAAGAATTAATTGGTTTAATAAAATATAAATTAGTGACTTATCAAGTAAAAGATGGCAAATAATCTAAAAGGTGTGAGCTTTTTTCAAAAAAGATACATGTTTCTGAACTTTTAGTCAAATTTAGGGAGAAGATTGTTTATGAGTATGCAAGGCACACACATAGGTCTAGATGGTTGGATGAACATTTCAAGATAAGCAAGGGTAAATTTCCACTTCGTTTGATTATTTTAGTAGTTGATTTTTATAAAAATTACACATATAAACCCCGAATGAAAGTTCAATCATAATATTACAACTCATCACAAGTTTCCATATTCATGCATATAGCATTCATGCATGGACCTGATAGTACAAAGAAAAAATATAAACTATTAAGGGATTACCATTTCTATATCAACAATGATTGATCACATTGTTCACAGTATGTGCAAGGTTGTTTTTAGAATTTATTTGATTAGTTGATTTAGAGGAACATTATTTTCAATCAACATTATATTTTCTTAGACAATTGCACATCACAATTCAAAAATGCATGAATATTTTATTGGTTGAGTAGGATGCATGTTACCCCTAGTGTAGAACACCTTTGGAGTTTCATCAAGGCTGGCCATGGAAAAGGGGAACATGATGGTGTTGGAAAATGTGTAAAAAGAGCTATTTAAAGGGAGGAAGTGAATTTTGAAGAGGTTGTTCATTTGATAAATGCAAAAACCATGGTTGAATGGTGTAATGAGAACATGTGTCATGATGCTCAGCTAAATTCTACTATTTGTAGACATTTAGGTTTAATAGAGGAAGAAAACTTGGAAAAGTATGAGGATTGTATGAATCTAATAGGTTAAAGTGACCTCCACTCATTTTGTATCTCAAATTCAAGTTCTTGGACTTTTCATATGAGACACTTGTCATATTTCTATTCTGCATGCATGAACTCAATTTGAAATTGGTGTGATTCAAAAGAGTGGGTGGATGATTGGAGTTCCAAACCTCTAATTATAGTCAACACATATCAGGTTCCAATAACATTATAACTTATAAATATGACATCATCAAATGAATTTTACCATGTATCTAATCTAGTGCATCTAGGTAGAATATTTTTCATTATGTATAATTTCTTTTGATTATATAACTTCATATTATCGCTAAAAATGGTTTTTTGTGATACAGGTCATGTTTTTTTAGTTATTTTAGATGAGGATAATGAAAATGGAATCAATTAATATTTTTTTTAGTGTGTAGAGAGAAATAAAAAATTGACTTCCCTAGTTATAGATGGAGAAAACATTGACTATCCCACTAGGTCAATGGTAGTCACTAGAACTTAGTTTTGACAATATCCTATAAAATATTTAGACCAATGGTTATTTAAAGAGTTTGAAATGCATAGGAAAATACTTCAATATTCAAATTTTATTCTTGTAATGAATATTCAATTACAAAAATATCATGGGATACCATTAAACAAGAAAATATGGAAAGTTTAGGAGTCATATCATGAAGATATTCTCGATACTATTAAGGTTAGAGTAGATCTTAGTGGTTCATTGGAATGAAATACATAGGTATTTTGAATTTTAAAATGTATATTTAATCAATTTTACCAAATATTCTTTATTTTATAAGTAGTACATATAAATTTCATTTTTAATTACTTACTAACAATTTTTTGTAGGTTTGTGGTGCCAGATAAGCTTCCACCTTCACAAGGTTAGCACTATTAATAAAGAATTATATATTCTTAAATATAATATAATATTAGGTTTGATGTGATATAACTTAGGTTGGACATGATAGAAGTTTAGGAAATGACTTACTAGTTTCATTTTATAGGTGTTTGAACCTAGGCTTAAAAAAATCATTTTTCTTGTATTGGGAAGGGCATTCTTGAGGCTCGAATAGGTGGTGGGTTTGTCAATCGACCCTAATGGGAGGAAAATAAGTTGGTATTATATTTTATCCAACCCCTTAGACATTTTGGCAGTGTCAATTTTTAGTCAAGAATCATAGAATCTAGGTTTATGCAACCATAACTTAAACTTTGACAACATTTATTGTTAGTATTTCCACGCTTTAGAATGGTAGTGAAAATACACTTCAAAGTGTATTTGAATGTTTTGGTGGTGTGATAACATGTATTTTTCCTATATATTTTTTATCTAAGTGATATATTCTTAGGTGGAGGTCTCAAAGGTATACATGCTAGTAGGAGCTCAAGAAGTTACTTGTTCAATGTCAAAAAGTTGCATTTTTGGACCCCTCACTGCAACTTATCCAATAGATTGATCTCAAATATTAAACCTAAGTTCTCTAGGGTGTAATTAAATGGATTAAATTGGTAGATAAATGATATTATGGTTCATGTAAATGACTTACATTTTTTTAATGCATGTTTAAACCTAGGCTAAAAAATTGCATTTTTCTTGTATTGGGAAGGGCATTCTCGAGGCCAAAATGGTTGGTGGGTTTGTTAATAGAGCTTAATGGGATGAAAATATCCTATTAATATATTTTATCTATCCCCTAGGATGTATTTTCAGTGTCAATTTTTAGTCAGGAATGATGGATTCTAGTGTTATGCAACCATAACTTAAAATTTGATAACATTTGTTATTAGTGTTTTCACGCTCCAAAAAGGTAGTGTAAATGCACTTCTAGGTGAATTTGAACATCATGTTAGTGTTATAACATGTAATTTTCATATATGGATTTTATTCAAGTGATATATTCTCAGGCAAAGGTTTTAGAGGAAGAAATGCTAGTGAGAGCTCAAAAATTTGCTTGTTCACTGCCAAAAAGTTGTATTTTTGGACTTTTCACTATAGCTTGTCCAAAGGATTACTCTTGAAGATTACACCTAATTTATTTCAAGTGAAATTATAGGGATTAAATAGGTAGGGGATGGATATGATATTTCACATAAATGTCTTAAATTTTTTTTACATGTGTTTGAACTTAGGCTAAAAAATTGCATTTTTATTATATTGGGAAGGGCATTCTTGAGGTTGGAATGGGTTTGTCGATCGGGCATGATGAGAGTCTAAGAACCTAGTAATAGATATTATCCTTCCCTTAAACATGTTGTTAGTATCATTTTTCAATCAGGAAGCATCGAAACTAGAGTTCTACAACCACAACTTAAACTTTGATAACATTTATTGTTAGTGTTTCAGCACTCCAGAATGGTAGTGAAAATGAATTTTTGTGTGGATTTTAATGTCATGGTGGTGTGATAACATGTAATTTGACTATCTATATGTGATCCAAGTAATATATTATCAATTTGATGTCTCAGAGGCATAAATGCCAGTTGGAGTTCAAGAAGTTGCTTGTTCACTACCAAAAAGTTACATTTTTAGACGCCTCACTGCAACTTATCCAATGGATTGATTTTGAAGCTCCCACCTAAGTGATCCAAGATGAGATTAGAGGGATGAAATAGGTAGGGTATATATCTAATGGTTCATTTCAATGACATACAATTTTCATTTTATGCATGCTTGAACTTAAGCTAAAAATTGCATTTTTTTGTATTGAGAAGGGCATTCTTAAGGCCAAAATGGGTGGTGGGTTTATCGATCAGGCATGATAAGAGGAAAAAACCCCAATACTAGACATATAAATCCCCTTAGATGTGTTGATAGTTTTAGTTTTTTATTAGGAATCATAAAAACTATAGTTCTACTAAACTCTCGAGCTGTAAAACATGTTAAAACTTGGGTGAGAAGAATTTTTGGTTGATATGAGTTCAACCAAACTTAGGTAAGGGTTAGAACATGTTATAATTGATAAAAGACTACTATAAATATAAATTTTAAGAGATATAAAATCTATTTTGAGAAATTGACCTATTAGAGCAACAACTAGGTCTAGAGACCTAAAAGCTTAATGAGTAATTGACCTATTAACAGACTCTATTATGAGTAATTGACCTATTGACCTAATGATTAATTGACTAGTTTAAAAAAATATTGTTTGAGAGTGGATTTTAAATTGTTTTAAGAAAAAGAGTGGATAATTTAGGTTGGAATTATTCATGATCTTAGATCATATGAATAGGACTTTCATAGCCTTCTTAAACATAAAAGAGAAAACTATGCATTAGGTGGTATTAGGGGATGATAGAAGGTGATGCAGGAACATAGTTTGAAATGGTTAGGCAAGATAATTTTTATTAAAAGTTCCCATAAGTCATGTAAAATGGGGTTAAATACATGTCATGTCAAATTTATAAAGTTGATGACCTTAAGAATCATGTTTAGTCATGTTAACAATATCTTCACATTGGATGTAAGAGAATAAGTTATATAACCACCCAAACTAACATTGAATTGGGATGGTTTGGAAGTTTTAGGTGCTATGTGTCATAGAAGGGAAAGAGATAAGAGAGATATTTGAGAGAGATAGATCCATGAATAGATAAAAAATGGGTCAATGAAGAGAAGATAACATAAAAGAAGATGATCTAGTCCTTTTCATGGGATGTGTTTTGTAATCAAGATTGTTAAAAGTGAATAAACATGGAATGATTCTGTGTATCTATATTTCATGGAATAGAATGAGATTTTCATAAATTTTTATATTGTCTTTGAAAGTCCCTAGAGGCCATGATCAAGTTACTTTTGTGTGTATTGGTAGGTTTAAATAAGAGACTTTAGGTTACGATCAAGAAAGAGAATAAATGATAAGTTTGGTGAAGTATGGTGCAAGAAGGAGGAATGCTCAGTCCTCTATAGGTAAGATAAAAGATGTGTTAGGTTATAAGGTTAATTTTTTGTGATCTCTAAAAGGGAGATAAACTAAAAAGGAACATTCTTTGATGAAAACTCTATTATGACTATGACAACCCCCAAATTGTGTTATCTTAATGTATTTAAAACTTCATGTCAAGAAAGCCATTATATTATTTGAGTAGATTCACATATGCATTTGTATAGGGTTGATGATGAGTATTTGTATGTATATGTTATATTTAAAATAAATAACAAATGTTCACTACCCCATTATTTGAAACGTCTCCCTATTTACATAGTTAGCACTCTGTTTGGTAGATCAATGCATTATTATGCAATTAAACACCAAAAAAGGTTGATGTGTGTCTAAAGAAGGTAAATTTACATGAATTTGGTATAATTTGGTGTAATGGAGGATATTATAAGTCACTATAAATATATTTTTGGATTTTAGAACTGTTGAATATAAACAAACCCAACACAACAAACCCCTATTTTGCTTAGTTACTATGTGTCTATTCGGCTAGTGTGCTAATGAAAGGATGTGTATGGTTGATAAAGTGTATGGTTATGAAATTGATAAATTGTGATCACATTTAGGAGTAAAATTAACTATGACAATAGTTAATTTGGGGTTTATTAACCTTTAAAGTGCATACAAAGCCTTGTGTCTTACACAATCCACTAAAGAGTGATAGATTTCTATGTTTTGAGTTGGTTGAAGCAAGTGAAGGTTGATTAAAGGATATAAAATATTATGGAATGTGGATACTAATAATAAATACATGAGGAAGGTCTTAGGTTCCTTTTTAAGTACTTAAAACTAAATAAAGTGAATTATGAAGCCTCTTAGCCTCTATAGACAGGCAGTTAGGTTTTCAAACCCAAAAACCCTATAACTCCCATTCTAACTATGTAAAATTCTTTAAATTTTTTATTATAACATATTTTTATACCCTAGGAAGGAATAAATTGGTTTGGACTCTGTAAAGTATGGATTTGTATGGTTTTGATGACTATGTCATGAATGGAGGGCTAGAAAGGCCTAATTAGACAAGGGCTTATAAAGGAAAATATACCTACAGAGAGAAATAAAGAATGGAAATTTAGGGAGAGTTGTATCAAGATAGAGGAGGGTCTAAAATTATTTTTTATATTTATATGAGTTGATATATTGTGAAAAAAAAATGAAAAGGTAAAAAAAATCAGGAGGGTGCTATAAGACTAATGGGGTCATTAGTAGCTTTGTATGTGAAAATGAGTATTGAAGTGTGATTCAAGGTTTGAATGAGGTTAAATAATTTATTATCTGATAATATAAGATCATACATGATAATATATTGTACTCATGAAACCTTTATCAAGATTTGGTACTTGAAACATAATAGGATTGCCTAGTGAGAAGATAGTAAAAGAGTGAGAGGAAGTTTGTGAATGGAATGAATGAAATGAGTTAGAGAATGAATGTGAGAGGTTTTTAAGATTTATAATGACATCAATAAGTGTATCCAAAGTATACAATAAGAAGTTACAAAGAGAATAATGCTATTAATCCTAAATGCTAAGAGAAATACTAGATTGGTGATAGAAGATTCAAGACAAAGCAAAAACATTGAATTAGTCCTTTACCAAAACTAGAGCTAGGAGTGGATGTTTTGGATACTTCTTCCATATACCTTTGCATCAGAAAGCATACAATAAGTAGGCCTAGTTTCAATAAAAACTAGTCAAAAGGCATTAGATCTAGGTGAAGGTGAAATATTAGGTTACTTATAGCTATAGTTATCTAAGTGAGAAATTTGCAGGGATTTATGAATGATTTTATGTCTTTGCATCATACAAGATTGAAAATGATTAGGTATGGGTTTTAAGTGTAATCAAATTTTGCTAATGATCAATTGAAAATTTGTAAATGGGTGATGACAAATATAAAATAGATAAGAGTGTCATTAGTCATTTCCACTATACACAATGAAATAAAAACTTTAATTTAAAAAAATATGGGAGATCCAAGATTTATAGCATTGAAAATAAATATTTTTTAATCCTCATGTATGTACAACATTAAATATGAGATTTGATATATAATAGTTTGGAAGATTAAAAAACATTATATAATAACACATAATGAAATAAAAAATGAATATATAAATTAGGTAGATTGCCATGATAGGCATATAATATAGGCACATGTGTGCAATGTCAATAATATATAGATTACCATGGTAGGCATACAAACAATTACATGTCTACCAACATAGTAAATAATTTTGGGTGAATGTCATATACATATATACAATGCCAAAATTTTATAAATTACCAAATAGTCATACAAAAAGGTAAATCTCATGTAAGACATCCTATTCATCAAATATCCTCCCTCTTTTTGCCTTCCTCAAATAAGACTCTCCCTGGGATGCCCTAATGGTAGATGGAGACCCCTATAATGCATTGGATTGATCCAAGGTCGGACTACAAGTCCTACACTCATAGCTCACTTGTAGCTGAACCTGTTCAAATACAAGTATTATTACAAAATTAACATAAAATACATTCAAACAATTGTTAAGAAATTAATTTTAAACTATAATAAAAAATCATTTAAACATGCGCTTACTACAAGCTCGTGATCCTACTCAATCTATTTTTCACACTCAAAAAATTCGATGGTAGGCTTAAATTTTTGAATAGACATCTCAAATATAGGAGAAACATGAAAAGTTTCCATACTAATCATTTGAATGGGAATATCATATGTCATAGGAAAAACCTACATACACAATATATTTACATAAGTTATATTTTCCCCAAGTATGTAGTAAAATTATTTTAAAAATTCTAATTTTATAATTTAAACAAGTTAATATATACCTCTATCAGTGCCTATGTATATTACATTACAGTAGTAATGCTTATGTCTATCTCAGCTCACAGAGAGTGAGGAGTGTCTACTTGAGCCATCAATTGTTCATGTGAACAAGGTATCACTTACTTTTATATAAATTATCAAGTATTACATATGGAAACCATGCATTTCATGAAAATACAATTTAAACCAAGAATCATGGAAGTGTAATTACCATATAATGTACATATCTTGAAAAGACAATGTAAACCAAGAATCATGGAAGTGTAACTACCCTACAACATGCAATGGCCAAGAATAACAAGTAGTTTGCGTGTTAGAGGTAATATAAAAATGTAATACATGTAGGAGGTGTGAGTGGAAGAGTAGGAGGTGGAAAGAATAGTAGCACTTTGACAAGGAAAAGTTAAGGAGAGAAAAGGAATAAGAGACATATCAGGAACTCTATCCTTATTTATAAAGATTCTTTAGATAGAGTAAAATACCATTATATATTTATCGGGGAAATGTTGAGCTACACATATATGGCCATCATCCTTATATTATATGTATGATATCAATCATCTGTATCTCTATATATAATACATGGACTGATATCACATTCATTTATAATATATTGATGAATTGATTTTTGGGAAAGCAACCAACCAATATAAATGAGTGAGCCATGGTGAATCTACCTCTTGATGAAGGTGTCTATAAATAAAATTCTACCAATAGGTTGAGGAAGGGAGGTCTTTGTCCAATATATACATTTTTATCCATCTAAATATATTGTCTTATTTTGTCTCAAGAGAACAAAACTTGTAAATAGTTTGGATGTTGAATTAGAAGAAATTGCAAGGTGTAATTGTTGAGGCTGGCACATATTTTAGTACTAACACAAATGGTAGCTCTCCCCACAAACTTGTCAATTGGGATACAAACTGTTGAGACCCAATGCAATGTTTTCTGGCATAAGGAATGTTGAGTAGAGATCTTGTCTACCCTTTTTACCTTTATCATATCCAAATAAAGACGTGTAATGAGGAATTACAATTGAAATCTAGACCTTTGTCATGGCCAAATAAAAAGGTACAATGAGATATTACAATTGAATTATCACGTGTATTACAAGTTTATGGCTAAAACATGAGAAGATAAGGTTGACACCAAAATTTGTAGTCCCCCTTTCCCTAACTCTACCCCTTCCTACAAACCCCACCTCTTAAATTGCTCATCAAATATTTTAAACATGTATAAGATCTTTTAATAAAATGAATCAAGATTTAAGTCCTACTATCACTATGTCTTAAGTGAAGTAACTTAATAAAATATAAATTTAAATTAATAATTATTTCATTAAATTTATTTAAATAAGTCAATTTACTGTTGGGGCCTGATTCATGGTCCTTTATGTCTAAGAAGACTCTTAGAGTTGCCTTATTAAGTTAATGATCCACTAAGTATGATTGTTGATGTTTTAATAATTAGTGAGTAGTTTTAAGGTTCTGATTGGGTCAATATTGATATTATTTGAAAGTAATTATAATTAATTTAGCCAAATATTTTAATTGTGGAAATGAATATGCCTTTAGTCCTAAAAAAATTAAATTTCAATTAATTGAATTTACAACCTATTTATGAGTTAGTTGTAGGTAGGTTACTAGTCAAAATTATTCAATTAGGTTGAAAGTTGGTTGATTTGGGTGGATTCAATGCAATATAATTAGTGGTTACATCAAACAATGAACTAAAATCACATTTTATAAATTGATATGGAAGTAATGGAGAGAGGGGTCAAATTTATGAGTCATCTTTACATTTGCCTATTATGATGGGTCTTAATCATGTTAAATCTAATTCCTTGTATTTTTACCCTTCATGTGCATTTATTATCTTTTACCTTAAATTACCTTTCTATTATCACTCATTTTCAAGGGTAACATGTGGATTTATGTATAATTTTAATGCTGACATAAGTCAAAATGAGAATAAGACTATATTGAGCTTAACAACTTGATTTTCAAGATAGTGTTACCTAGAAGGACCCCTAGATATGTGTTCTTCATTTTATAATTATCCTATTGGCATGTGAACTAACCTTATCTAATATTGAATGAGATTATTCATGGGATTTTCCAAAAACAATTATATAAATATTGTTGAGCCCATTCTCATAGATTTAAACTATTGTGGTTCCTCTTTAATGGTTTTTGATACCTTATAACAACTTCTAAAGGTTCATAGTACCCTCAAGATGATAAAACCATCTCCAAAATTTGTGGATAGGTGTATTTATATAGGAGGAAGATTATTTTGAAGGTTTAAAGTTGATTTGAGTTTTTATGGTATGATTTCATAGTTAGTAGCCTTTAATTAGGCCTAGGAAACTTAATTAGTCTTGAGGGATGTTGAGTTAGGTGTTCTCCAAAGAGAGTTAAATTATTAAATTCCCTATATGAGCTATGTGATGTAAATGGATATATGAATATGGGTTTGGTTTGGTTTGGTTGGGAGCTTTGTAGTTTACTCAGAACAAGCAGGTTTGCCTCAAAAAAGGGTTAGTAGAAGGAAGGTGTCAAAGAGGAAAGAAGAGTTGAAGCTTTGGGGTTGTGTGGAATGGTTGGATGCATGAAAAGAGATATAATTGAGTAGGTAGATTCTCTTATGAGTATTTTGGAAGGAAAAAATCAAAGTAACATGTAGACTTATGAAAACACATAAGAAGATTATAAAGAATAGAGTAAGGATAAAGAGAGAAAACATGAAAATAGAGTATTAATTGAGAAGGTTGATGTTAAAAGGAAATATTGTTGAGGTAGTTGATTAGTAAAATGAATTAAAGTAGAGAAGGGGGATTAAGTGAATACACAGAGGCTTAAGAGCCATCAAGAGTAGGTAAGAGTGAATAAGAAAGACCTAGTAAATGAAAAGTGATCAAAGAGATAAAGATGTTGAAGATAAAAGACAAAGAAGGACAAAAAAAGATCAGAGTTGGGTCTTTGGAAGAGGTAAGCACATGTTTCCATCCATATTATGGAATCTTGTTAGAATTTATGCATCAAGATACTTGATAGATAAATTTAAATTAAACTTATAAGGCCAATATACATAGACTAAATGTACATAAATCATAGTATTAACCTCTGTATAAGTAAAAGGTATCATCCTAACAGAGATAGATGTAGTAGTGGATGGGCCAATAATTGGATTTGAATATGTAAAAAATCATCATGATAAATCAAATGTTGTAAATATTGACTGTGATGATGAAGGCACCATCACCTCCAACAACATTCTTTGTAAACTAAGTGTTATCTAAATTAAATTTTCAAATATAACTTAAATTTAACATTACATGTATATAAAATATACCTACATGTATGTAATGGCTAATGTATGCACACCAAATATGCATGCTAAAAACTCACCACTTTGAACCACCAACATTATCAATATCAGAAGGACCAATGCACATAGTTCTACAAGAACTGCAAGGGTGGGGTTGGGTATGCACATTAGGTGGTGTATCTCTATAATCGATCTATGAAAATAATTTATTGAATGAGTGTATCAGTGAGAAAACTAAGAGCATGTATAATGTCAATCTCCATAGCCTATTTAACTACAAAGGGGATCTCAGGATCAAGTGGTTTTGAATATGGATCCATGCAGGCTAATTAGGTGCATGATGTACACTTGGTCTATCCTATGCATAGCCTTTCCCTTAGCCCTAAAATTCACTAAAACTAAAATAGTTCATAATATCATTGAGGACAAACTCACATTAGAGTTTCATCAAAAAATACAATAGGACCTCATGGTTGTTACATGGTGGATAGTCAAATACCATCCACCATCGATCCCAAAAATTGACTATAATTAAGTTATGTTGGTAATGATGAATTTAAAAATGTTTAACGAATATGAAAAATAGGGAATTGATGGTTGGGTCAATGAATAAGGCACAAATGGAGGCTTTTGATATTTCTTTGTTCTTGACCTCAAGTGTTGATAATTTGTCAGCATAATAAGCTTTACAACTATCTCTATATGAAATCCATATGTCAATTTGACTCATTATAAAGTCAATTTTACCTAATAATATCTCTAAATATCTGGCTATCTAAGCGTGGTGGGGGTTGGTGGAAATGGGATCCCTCATTCTCCCAATTAATTCTTTAATTTCAATTTTATTTCCCACAATGTTTTTAATTAGAATCTTCTAATTGCCAGGGTTTTTTTTAGAACTATAAGATGGTTAGGTGGAGGGATAGGAGGAAGAACATAAGAGTTTTGTGGAGGGTTAGGAGGATGAAAATGAGGGTTATGTGGAGGGTTAGTAGGATGGGCTATTCAAAACAAATAAATTACAACTAAAAAGTAGGGTTAAACAATGAAAATAATAAAAAATTAGGGTTAACAAGTGTAGATTTTTATACATGGTGGCATCATCATTTAGTAACTTCATTGGATGAATTTGGTGGTTTCATATCAATATTTTATCTCTCTCACACAAAACATGATTGTGAAAGTGGAGAGAAAATGAAACTCGAATGCAAAATGAATAATTTGCAATCAATTTTTTTTTTGAGATATGTAATTTGATTGCATTATTAATGTGATCACATTATTGAAAACAAAAATAACATGATTGCATTATTGTTTAAAATAATGTGATCATGTTATATAATAATGTGATCATATTATAGATTGGTAATTATCAAGTCTTATTTTTTAAATAATGTGATCACATTAATTAAATAACATGATCACATTATTTATTAACATGGTCATATTACCTAAAAGGTCCATGAAATTGTTCCCAAATCCATGCACTTACCCATATATGAGACATATATTCACACATTGATTAAAATTACGAGGGCATATGCCATGCATATGCACTCAATTCACACATACATGAAATACAAATAAAAAACTCATACACTCTTGAGTGCATATGCCATATAGGTGCCCACATTTTAAAAGAACATTTATTACAAATTTTCACATACATGTGCATTTGAGATACAGGTTCTCATATTTTAACATATAGATGAATAACATTCTATATCAATTGACATAGATTAAATAGGGTATGATATTGGTTCATGCACATATATATTATTTCAAATACTATGTGGCACATATTTAATGTGGAATGACACTGATTCATGGTCATATACACTAAAAATATCAGTTGGTACATATTTAGTGAGACATGATATTAGTTCATATAAATAAACATTTTGAATTAAGCACTATTATAGTTGGTTATTTCTAAATATAATTGAATGTTAATAAGTAGTGAGCAACCTTGAATATTTAAGTTTATCTACAGTAGTTGACTCATGTTTCTTGCGTTATTAAATGTTGAGGTTCAACAATGCTCCCCAACCTTGACATTATTCATAATAAACACATTATTTGTATCATAACATATTGAGGTTTAATATCAAAGGTAAATTATTAATTTGAGTTAGTGTAATTGAGGTTCAATAATGCTCAATGATATTAGCACTACTTCCTATTCATGAGGGTTGGGACATTTATTTTCCCAACTGATGGGCTTGCATAGTTATAGATTTTCTCGATTTTATCACTCCTAATTATTTAATTGTTCGACAAGATAAACTTTCTCCTATGATTTAGTGAGGAGGAATCATCTTCAACAAATTTACAGGGAAATGTGGTTTATGCACATACATGTGCACTCCTTCCTTGGTCTTAAAACTTTTTCAATTTTAAATTATGGTTAATTTCAAATTTCACTCTACAAACATTGATTACTACATGTTCATTTCAATTGTGCATAGAAAAAATATATACATTCGTAACCTTCTCCCAAAGATAAAATGTGTTATACACACTCATGAATATGTTTATTCTTTTACATTAGTATTTATATTTCATTTCAATACTAGAATAAAAGGGAGATATTTGTAAATAATAATTAGACAATTGGAAATGTTAGTGTTGAACTACCTTCACCCTACATGACTTACATATACATATATGCCTCTAATCCTCCATTATCTCACATCTATATGCTATCTATGGGTCCAATTATTTTAAGTTATTGTCAATCACCTTAAAAATTCTACTAGTCTATGTCAAACTAGCAAACTATTATACTCAAACATTTCTAGGTTATCATATCAATGTTATTTTATCTCAAATAAGAGTGTCAAATTTAATTGGTATCATTCAAACATTACCAACCAAATCTAACACTTTCATCCTTCAACCAATAGCTATCAAATTTGAAAATCAATGCATTCCTATAGGTCAACCCATTTACCTAGAATGTTGGTGACATGAGAAATTACCCAAATAAGTGCATATAAATACAAATCAACTATAGACTTATTATTCATTTATTGCTTAATGAAGCATCTATACACTTTTTCACATTGAGCAAAATTGTCATAATCTTCCCAAATCACAAATTTGTCACTAGGAGTAGTTATCAGTGAATTTTGAAACATACCAATATAAGTCAAGAGAAAACATTGTCAAACATTAATATCCTAGTTTTAACATGCATTTATATATTAAAGTATCACAATTTTACATTCACATTAAGGGGAAGAACTACATTTGGCTTGAATTCTCTCTCTAGAATATTGGATACATAACAAATGATCAATCATTAACAGAGGTGAGTGAGGTCATCTAAATCCATTACATGTCCAAAGTGTTTATAATTTTAATCACTTCACAAGTGGACCTAAGGTTTTAAATGAAGGATGTGGTTTTAAAGGTGTTGTGAATATGATTAAACTTCAAGGTCGCATACAAAGTTAAATCAAACATAAATGTATTTCCATGTATCAAAACATAAAAAAATCTTAATGAAGGTTAGCATTAATCCAACTCAAATAAAACATGAAGAATAATTCCTTTCAACTCACTTTTTAATGAATAACATGTAAATATTTTTATGAATAATATGTAAATGTTTTCGTGAAATAATAAAGTGTTGTTTCATTTAAAACATAAAAATACAAATAAATTATTTTAAAATTCATTTAAAAATAAACACGATATAAAAATAATAATTGATATGTCCTTGACAAATGTGTTTCCTCCCACGTAACTACCATTCCAAAATTAAAAGTATACATTCCTTCAAAGTTTTTTTTTTTTTTTTTTACTAAACTCGAAAGTCCCACTTTTTTGACCTACAAAAAGTGTCATATGTTTCCAAAGGATAGGAAAGGCTAGGCAATGGGACCCATGGCCAAATTTGATGGTTGTATGATCATATGCATTTTTTAATTAATTCATAAGTCTCAATAAATTACAATTTTTAAAAAAAAAATGGAATGACTTAAAAAAGTGTCATGGTTTCAAAAAAAATTAGTCTAATGACAAGGTTGGGCAATAAAATATAGAGCCAAAATTAATAGTCATATCACTGCATGTTTTTTAAAAAGCATTAAGATATAATCAATTTTATAAATTGCATCAGATGTAATGTAAAATTTTAGATAATCTATCAAACTAAAAAATATTATAATAAATATATATTAATTCTTTTAATGTTTTCATCTTCAAATACATTCATAACATAAAAAGTGGATGATGAAATTTAATTACATTGAAACTAAAATGTAACTATATTTTTTATTGAAAAGGTTTTCCATATATTAATAATATTGTTACACTATAAATGTTTTATTACTACACAACAAGAGGATATTTGCTTGTGATTCGTATACAAAATATCCTATTAAGATTCATTTTTTTGGGGTGCCATGTTATAATTTAACTTTACTTACGACATTGACATTGACATTGACAAACATATTTGATTTTCGTTAAATTCTCAACTTGCCTTTTTAATGAGGGTGGCTATGAACAAAGACATTCATTCATATGTGGAAACTGAAGGGATTTTTCCACTTTAAACAACATTTTCATATAGTTTTGTCCGCGTCCATGTTGCCACAATTATAACGTGTCTCTCCAACCTATATTAATAAACACTTTTTGCACTCTCATAAAATCTCATGAGGTTGACGACTAGTCTGTTGCAGATGGAGTGGTCAGGGAGTGAATAAAAATTGTTGGTTGTTTCGATGACTGTCTACAACAATCTTGAGGCTGATTTTTACCATTCTTATAAATTATTTCCTTATTCGTGCATGCATTTCGATAGTGTAAATATGTATTGTCATCGATGTGATTTTAACCCTCCTGTTTCAGCTTATGCCACTGAAACAAACTTGTGTATTATCATACTAGAAATTGTTGTAAGTGGCCACGGATTGAACATTATCGTGAAGGTAAACGTTTGTGGTGGAAAAGATGATAGTAGTGTGGGACTATGGTTGCAATATTCCAATTACAAAGAAGAAGTGATAGTGGGCAGATGAAAATTAGAACATGCTTCCATATGGACAGTTAGGGTTTGTTCTTTCTAGATGGAAGGGTGAATGTGAAAGCAAACAAAAATAATTTCTCTCCAACCCTTATGATTTATTATGATTAGAGAAGTATTCATCTCCACAACAAGGATGCTCATTCAAAACAAACACCTTTGATACATGTTATCAACCTACTCTTAACTTTTCCACACTTATCATTAACATCTTTTAATTTGTCTACCTTTCTTCTAAGTGTCAACTACTTCGTATTATAAAACATCATCTGCTTCTCATCAAGACATTTAGCTTGGTGTTATTTGATAGTAATTAAGTTCTGATTAAAACTTTATATTCTTAATTAATTGCCAAAGTTATTATATTTATAATTTTAATATATCTATTATTAATATATATTATTATATATATAATATTCCTATAATATAATATATATTATAAGTTATAATATAAATATTATTATAGTTTGCTTGATATAATAATATTATTAATGTGTGTGTGTATATATATATAATCTTTTTCATATAATAATATATTTTTTTGGATAGGTATTAGGGTTGGTGAGACCCCTGCCCATATAAACATAGAATATAAGATTATCAACCTAGTTTGATAGAAAAATATAACAAGGCATATGACCAAAATATAAAAAATAAACTATAAAACTTTCAGTAACTATATTACTTATTTATGTCATTTACTAGCAACATTTATACAACTTCTTACATAAACTGCTTCTACCATTCATACATTATGCATGCTCAGTTAGCCATGCCACAAAATAAGCACACCAAAGGTCATACTGTCATTGAGTCAAGTAGTACCAAGGGATTGCTACCCCAATGTAGACATAACACTTCGTTGTCTAGAAGCGCATTTCCTTCTGTCCCCATAACCACCACCTTCTTCCCAACCACTGCACTCACTAGGCCACACAATTTTGCCTTCACTACTTCTTTTGTATCTTCTAAAATTAGTGGCATCTCCGAAACCCCTGACTCCAACGTACCCACTCTGAACGATGAGAAATCCAACCATTATTTGCCCATCCACCTCAATGAAATAAACATACCTATAGTATAGCCCCAAATAATAAATTTAACCATCGCCACCTGCTCAGGAGACCTACGGGCCTCCCACCAAGACTTAAGCTCTGAGATGGGTGTTTTGAGTGTCACCACATCTAGAAGGACCACCCAATGCATAGCATTTGGGTTTGACTATTGTAAGCGTAGCCCATCTAATTCCTCTACCAAATTTAGTAACATCACAAAACTTACATATAGAGCCCTAATAAAAGATAAGGGAATCACCTCAAGACCATCTTTCCCTAAAAAGGGCATTTCATTGAAAGGCCCAACCTCTACCTTCTCAATTTCCACTAGTAGATTCATCCTATATTTTGGGAAAATAAAAAATTCCACCATTTCAGCCACTAAGGCTTTATCTGAGACCAATATTAACAAATTGATTGAAAATAATGTTCCCAATTTAGAGTTTACCTTCATACACTGGCTTTGCCCCAGGACATCCTCATCTAACATATGCTCAACTACTTATGTAATTTATACCAAGGAAGTCCAAAATACATGTTTCACTCTGCATGGAGACACTTTACTAGCGAATCCCATCTCCCTCTTTACACAACTTTCAAACACTAATGGCTATGGCTAGAGTTTCCATATCTCTTTACTCTATTACCCCACCCTTATATAAGCCTTTGCAATCACACACCCAAATGGACTTAAATTGGCCTACCTACTTCTTCAAATACTACCATCATTATACACTCTTTAAACCTTCATTCCACGTATTTAACATTTCCCACACTTGACCATAATGACCCCCATCATTATTTTTGCCCTTTAATTTCACATGAACCCAAAGTCATCAAATTCATTATAACTCAATATCCACCACCCCTATGCATTCATGCCACCTGTCTTTACAATTTTCATTCCTTATCTCTTACCTTTGGCATATGCCTATAATTTTTAAAAAATATGACACCTTATTAGCCTCCTAAAAGTAATGAGCACCCTATCATTCTTTGAAATTACTCAATAGAAACCATGATTTAGTGAGAATATTATTTAAATTTAAGGACTTCACCTTTTTCTTCTTTAAAGCATGAATCACTACTAGAGAATCCCCTTTTGATTACTAAATTCTCCACTCTACAAATTATTACCAATTCTAGCCCTACCATAAGAGCCTAGGCTTTCATTTCATTATTGGTCCTATCCATTAATTTAATAGAGGTTTCTCTTATTAGTGACCCACTATAGTCTTTCAATATGCAACCTACACTTGAAACACCTAGATTACTTCTATAAGCACCATCAAAATGTAGCTTAAATCATATCAGACTAGGCAGTTCGCACACCACTCAATACCTATTACTTCTCTTTGTCTTTATTACTACTAATCCATTAATGGGGAATAATATGTATTTCTATTATTATACTAAAACATTTATAAGTATAATATATTAATATATAATATAATAATTTATAATATCATTATATTGAATATATATTATAATTAATATACTTATCAAACATATATTTTATTACACACGTGCACGCACGCACGCGCGTGCACACGCCCACACACACACACACACACACACACACACACACACACACACACACACACACACACACACACAACAAAAACAACAACAACAACAACAACAATAAAAACAACAACAACAACAAGGTTGGCAAGACCCATACTCAGATTGATTTTGAATGGAGCTACAAACCAGGCCTGAGGCACAATTAGGGGGCCTAGTCCCTAAGAACTATTAAACAAACATAAACATCCACCACCAACCACTGAAACCACTTTGTCAACTCAAATAGACACATATGGCCTATAAATACCCTATGAAATTCAAACTTGGGTGGGGCTGGGCACAACCAACTCACTTAACACCTTATACATCTCATTGGCCATAGTTAATATATTATTATTACTACTACCATATATATATATATATATATATATATATATATATATATATATATATTTATAATATATATTATAAAAATATGTATAATAGTATATAAAAATATAGGTTCTAATGTCTTGAACATCCCATGTTAGTTACATTGGAATATTGATTGGAATGACACATCAGATGTAGAGCATTATCAAAATCAAATCAATGCTCATGATGTCCTCACCCACCTTTGACAATAGAAAAATATTAATCAAATAAATTACCATGTTTCAAGCTACAAACCCATTTGTAATTTGTGCATACCATGTGAATCGACTTACTACCTTAAATCCAAATTTGGTGTACAATATAGGCCCTATGGTGTTTGATATCACCTAAAATACTTATTGTTTCCTCTCACCATTAACACCCATCTCACCTTGAAATATTTCCCTACTTAAACTTGTTGTTTTATGAAAATAAAAACTTCCATCATTTCCAACATTAGTGTTTGAACTAATTGACATTATAAACTTGCATGTCAAATAAATTAAACAACTTTGTGTTTGTTAAAATTGATTTGAATAATTAATTCCATTCCTTCGGTACTAATAAGATAAATATTGTATTTTTATCAAAGGATGTATGCTTCAAAAGGATCAAAAATAATATTTGATTTAATTTAGTAGATTAATATGTAGTAAAAAATATAAGATTTACATGTCACAAGGATGTAAACTAAGATTTGATTTATTTTAGTAGATCAAAGTATGGTACAAAATATAAATATTCCTTATATATGTGTGGATGTGAAGGGTAAATTATGACTAGGTTCAATTGCAACCATATATTGTTAAACTAATTTCTATAATATCCATTTAATCATCGAGTGTTACCATATTATCACTACCAATTAACATCTCATTGTGCAATAAGATTATCAAAAAAATCAATCAAAGACATAAATATCCTCTCTAGCATGTTATATAGTTTTGAAGGTATAATCCCTCAAAAAAACCTAAGTTTCATTATGTGATATACTAGTAGTTGCCCCAAAGGTGCAAGTTACACTAGAAAAGATATAACTTTTAGTTTTCATTAAATAGGATTTTGTAAAGTGAAAGAGTGTAAATTGATAATTTTAACTCCCTTAAAACCCATCATTGATGACCACATGTCATATTTTATGCATAGAGTGTTAATAAAGAATAATTTTATGTTTTCTATGGGAGGTTATAGTGTAAAAATACTTTGTTTATTTCTTCATATGATGTGGAAATGAGTAGTGTGAGGAGGTGACATTTTGTTTCACATTGAGCTTGAGTAATGGAATATGGTTTAAATTTTCAAGGTGATTTGTGCAATGATAGTGAGAGGCAATGATAGGGCATTTAAAGTGATATAAGATATGAGAGGGTCCATATTATACATTAAACCTAGATTCAAGGTAGATAGTGGATTCACATGACTTACATCCATTCAAAAAGGGTTCATAGATTTCTACGTGGAGTTATCTTTGATGGGACATTTTATATTGTCAACAATAGGGGAGGATGTCATGGGAACTAGTTTAATTGCATACCAAAATCTACATATATATATAATAATTATAAATATACTATGTTATAATAGTTTATAGTATATCATATAGATAATTATATTATATATTTATAGCTATAAATATTATTATAATATATAAATTACTATTATTATATCTATCTTAATTATATTATACTACACACACACACACACACACACACACACACACACACACACACACACACACACATATGTAGTATAATATAATAGTATTAGCTATGTCTCTATAGATGGCGATGGATATGAATGGGTTTTTAAAACAAACCCACCATTAGATATAACCACATACTGGAATGGATATAAATGGAAACATAATTTAACTTGCTAGTTAATAAGGATCAAATGGGGGAGACTAGCTGAGAGATCCAATCCATCCATGTGTCATGATTCATATATGAAAATAAAAAAAACTTAGATGAAATTGATCCCCACCATCAATGCTAATTTGTATATGTCATGTAGTTATGCTTGTGTTTAAGGCCTAAAGTTGATGGTCAACCCTACCTGTCATGCATTTTTGTGATGGCAGTTATCTATTCAAAATTACCCTTAAAATTATAATATAATTCATAATAAGTTTCATTATGTGAATATATAATATAATATTGTAATGTATAATTAATATTTATTAATATAAATATATTGATACTATATATAATTATAAACACTAAAATTTAATCAATAAATGTTTAACAATGTTTATCCTTGACATGCTTACCTTATTTGGTCAGTTTATCATTCTAATAACCTACGATATCTAAGGAAGCCTTAAAAGTCTCACAAATGTTGTGCACATATCCAATAATTCCCTATTTGATGCCTATTCATCCCTATTTAATATATATTTCAATGTCACTTTGGTTTTATAAGCCTTTATCCCTTTTGGACAAGAACACACTATTAGATAATGATGCACTACATCCTTGTATAATAGTCTATCCTTGTCCATATTTCTCTAATGATCATATTTTGTAAATTACACCCTTCATAAATGTTATCCCACATAAACCAATAAGTCAATTATCATATATATTTGCGATATTTTGCTATAAAATCACATCAAGGATAACACTTGAAACCCCCAATTCTCTTACTATCTCTCACTAAAAAAGACCATATATTTTATGAGTAAAGATAGTTATTATAATTCTATTATAATACCATAGTCCCTAGCCAAGCCTAACATTATTTTATTACAAGTTAAGGGCATAATTTATTAAAATTATAATCAAATATTGTTATTTGAATTCACACAATCTTCCCTAAAGGAAGAAATACATCATCTTGAGGTCCACTTAGAATGTGTAGGCAACACTCATCCAATAAGGAGTTTTCTAAAGATAGATTGGCCATATCCCACTTCCCCATGTTTCTGCCCTTTTGAATTTTATCTCTCTTGTGTGGTTATATAGGAATAGGGTATCAAATTTATAGGTTATTTTATGCATCAAATCAAGATCTAATAACATATATTTTACCTATAGACAGGGATGAACAAGCCCAAAGTTTCAAATCCAATACACAATCTATTTGGATAAAGTTATAATATAAAAAAACACTACATTATGACCTTATCTCCCTTATACAACCTTGTCCCATTATACAGTGGATCTTTGTTTTCTAATGCATCTATGTTTGCATGTTCTTACAAATAGTTATAATCAGTTGAAAGATAACATAGTTTGAGATAATAGATTTGTAAGGATAATTCTCTAACCCATCCCTAGTTTCTATTTTTATCAAATTACAACTTGTGTAAATTCTCTATATTTTTGTATTTACTATATTTTGTACTATTTAACTTCTTAAATCAGATTTCAATAGTTTACATTAATAATTAGAGTTTTTTATTTATTCTAATTAATTCTAGTGTAAATATTTTGTTAAACCTACATTTAAATTCAAACACTACTTGTTGCCTATTACTTTTTGGATTAGGGTTTCATTTTAATTCTATAAATTCTCAACACTAAAAGAATATAGTCCTCAACCTTGGATATTATCTGATACATATATATTCAACTCTTTTTACTCTTGAGTAATTTAACTCTGATTTTTTTTTGTCTTGGCACATCAAATAAATACTGACATGTTGGTTCTTTCTTTTGAATTTGAGTTTATTTTTTTGTTTTCCTATTAAAAAATATTTTGATTTTATTGTTAGGTTATGAATCTAAAATCTTCACTGAGGCAGACATGGAGAAGGCCACTGGAGGGGTTGCTAAAGGTTGCTGAGCGTCAGAGCAACCGACGTCGGTCTGATCAGCCGACGTCGGAAGGATAGTGAAGACAAGCAACCAACGTCGGTCAGGGATCGGCCGACGTCGGTCACCTCCAGGCAGACAGGGACCGACGTCGGTTGCCTGTGTGGTTCGACTGCGAGTTTATTACGGGCAGTTAGCTAACGAACCAAGTGTTTGCATGATTAGAGCTATTTTTAGACTGAGAGCTGCGGATCTAATTATTGTAATTAGATGTCTAATTATTGTTTGGATGAGATCTATATAATAGACTCATGGTTGTATTGGAAAGGTGTTTTAGTTTGAGTTGAGCAAAGTTAGCTCCTTCTGTGTGTGAGGTGAGCAAGGGTGTTCCTCCTAGTTCCACAGCAGTACCAAGGTGGGTGCTGGTTTTGGAGAGTCAGCAAGATTCTTCAGGGGTGTAGGATCTTGGTCAGCAGGTGTGCATGACCTATATAGGAGATCTACATGGTAAGTAAGATCATTGATCTACAGGTGTATGTGTGTGCAAGGTCAAGGTTTACAGGTGTGCAAAACCAGGTTGATTTGCAGGTGTGTAAGATCAGATAGGACAACAACACAATAGGGAGCAAAATCAGGCAGGATCTACTTGGAGTATAGGTGTGTACTCGGATAGAGCAAAGAGGAAGGCAAGGGAGTTCCTTCCATAAGTATGGTCTGTTGAATTGCAGGTTGTTGCAGGTTCATGGGAGATCTACTTGAAGTACGTTGAGTACTTGTGGAGTGCGTGGAGCACTTGTGGTGTGCGTGGAGCACTGGAGGTGAACACCAACTCAGAGTTTGAGTTGGGTGTTGGGACCTAAGAGAGAGAGCTTTGAGGAGAGAATTACTGTTCACTTGAGGTGTGGGAAGCCTCTGAAGAGGTGGTAGAGAAGAAGTGGCATCTTCTTTATTGTATTCTTTTCTGTATAAGTATTAATACAAGTTGTGTATTGTCTCTCATATCATGTGTTATTCTGAATTCTAGTTACTTGTGATTCTGGTTAATTTCTACATATTAAGTTGCTTAGTTTGGTAATCAACTGTATGCTTCTGGTGTTTTGCATCCTAACAAGTGGTATCAGAGCAAGGTTGTTGGCTCATAGCTTGATACCACTGACAAGTGGTATCAGAGCTAAGGTTGCAGGGAGCAGGTTTTGTGTTTGGTTATAGGTCACTCTCAGGGGTTTCTGATCGAGTGGGAGTAGAGCAATGGTAGATGAAAGTAAGCTAAGAATGGAGGAGTTGAAAAGCACAGATGGTCACTTACGGTCCCATGGAAAGAAAGATCAGGTAAAAGAATATTGTTGGTTGGTAGCAGATCAGCATGAAGGAACTGAAGATGCAGATGTTGCAAGTGTTGCACAGGATGCTTTGGAAGGTTTCTTGGATAAAGTTGAATCTTGGACAAAAGATTCGGTTGCCTCTTTCCATGCAGCCCCAAGTAGAGGAGCTGGTAAGCCTTGCCAAAGAATTGGCAAAGGGGAAGTGAAGTTGAAATTGCAGGCAGCCAACACATAGGTGTTGATGAAGGTCATGCAGGTCCCAGGTTTGGAGATATGGCTAATTTCTTCAGAAAGATTGGGTGATGAGAGACGCACAAGAACTCTCACAGTGGATGCACTTGAATTAGATGGTGGTAAGAAAATAGGTACTCTTTATCTACTTGTTTATATTACTGATTCTTCTTTTGTTGTGAAGACGTGGCTTCGTAGGCTTGGTCACATGAGCAGGAAGGAGATGCATGTTCTTAAGCGAAAGACAGATATATTTGACAGGCTTAAGAACTGGAAAGCCTTGGTGTTCTTGGAGGAGATGGTGGACAAAAACCAGTGGATGGTGCTGGATACTTCTGAGCAGAACAATTTGGACATGGGTTTTGATTCAAAGGAGCTCGCGGGTAAAAAGTCATCACTCACAGGCAAACACAGGTACCGGCATCGGTCAGGAGGAACCGGCATCGAACAGATAGATGCTGATGTCGGTCATGTGCAGACCGAAGCCAGTGATGTTGGGCAGAGTAAGATCGACGTCGGTCATGAGGACCGACGTCGGCAGTAGGTAAGACCGATGTCGGTCAGGAGAACCGACGTCGGCAATAGGGACACCGATGTCTACAGGGTCAGTAGTCAGGGACAAACGCATGGGAACCGACGTCAGTCGGATGCTAGACTGTGGAGTGACCGAGGTCAGTCACTGTAATGGATTTTGGGTGGACACCGAGCTGTTAAGGAGTCTCAAACACCCATACAGAGGACTAAGACGTAAGTAGGCCCTCAAATTAGTTGTTCCTCATCTTTATACATGTTGCTAATTGTAGAGCAGGAAGGATCCAGGAAACAGGTGAGAGCATGGCAGGGATATATTGCAGAACCAAGTGGGAGTTTTGATAGGGTTGCCAGTCGGGAAGAAAACATAGAGATGAACGGATTCCTTAGTTGAAGAATAGAGAGAATGGATACATGAGACGGAAGACCAGGTTATACGGTCTTGAGGAGCTGTAGGACAGTGGTATAGGTTTTGACAGGTGGAGGACGAAGCATGGCTTTAGTCAATGTCAAGGTAACTACTATGGTTTACCTTACTAGGCGGATGATGAGTCATGACATCATTCTATTGCTGTATGTGGATGGTATGTTTGCTAACAGGATTTGTGCATACAAGGTTTTGCTGAGCTAAGGGTAAGATTAGTTCAGTGGTTTGTCTATGAAGAATTTGGAGCAGTGAAATTCTTTGGCATGGGAGACATGGAGATCACAGGTTGATTTTGTCTCCAGTGGGAGCTGATGTGAATCAGGTGTTGGTGAGGTTCGGGATGCAGAGCCAGAAGCACACTAAGGGCTAGATAGGTATAGTGTCTGAAATCACATGAGGTCGGGTATAGACCTGATTCTTCCCATGCAGTGGGAGCTGTCAGAGAGTTAGGAGCCAATTTGGGGAAGTGGGTTCTCAGGTACTTGAGAGGGACCAGCAGTAGAGATTCATGCTATGCAGGGTCAGGACTTCACTACATGTGTCTGTAGGTTCAGATGTGGCAGGGTACTCAGATGACAGGAGGTACATCATAGTATGTGTGGTGGGTTGTCTTCAGGATTGAGCTTGAAGAGGGATACAAACCAAGAAACAGATTAGATAAAGTACAGGTATAGGTACAGTGCAGTTGTTTATCTCCAAGTGGGAGATTGTTAGGTTATGGAGCTAAAAGCTTCACTGATGCAGACATGGAGAAGGCCATTAGAGGGGTTGCTGAAGGTTGCTAAGCATCAGAGCAACCGGCATCAGTCTGATCAGCCGATGTCGGTAGGATAGTGAAGACAAGCAACTGACGTTGATCAGGGATCGGTCGATGTCGGTCACCTCTAGGCAGACAGGGACCGACGTCAGTCGCCTGTGTGGTTCGACTGTGAGTTTATTATGGGCAGTTAGCTAACGAACCAAGTGTTTGCATGATTAGAGCTATTTTTAGACTGAGAGCTACGGATCTAATTATTGTAATTAGATGTCTAATTATTGTTTGGATGAGATCTATATAATAGACTCATGGTTGTATTGGAAAGGTGTTCTAGTTTGAGTTGAGCAAAGTTATCTCCTTTTGTGTGTGAGGTGAGCAAGGGTGTTCCTTCTAGTTCCACAGCAGTACCAAGGTGGGTGCTAGTTTTGGAGAGTCAGCAAGATTCTTTAGGGGTGTAGGATCTTGGTCAGCAGGTGTGCATGGCCTATATAGGAGATCTACATGGTAAGTAAGATCATTGATCTGCAGGTGTATGTGTGTGCAAGGTCAAGGTTCACAGGTGTGCAGAACTAGGTTGATTTGCAGGTGTGCAAGATCAGATAGGACAGCAACACAATAGGGAGTAGAATCAGGTAAGATCTACTTGGAGGACAAGTGTGTACTCAGATAGAGCAAAGAGGAAGGCAAGGGAGTTCCTTCCATAAGTATGGTCTGTTGAATTGTAGGTTGTTTCAGGTTCATGGGAGATCTACTTGAAGTACGTTGAGTACTTTTGGAGTGCGTGGAGCACTTGTTGTGTGCGTGGAGCAGTGGAGGTGAACACCAACTCAGAGTTTGAGTTGGGTGTTGGGACCTGAGAGAGAGAGAGCTTTGAGGAGAGAATTACTGTTCACTTGAGGTGTGGGAAGCCTCTGAAGAGGTGGTGGAGAAGAAGTGGCATCTTCTTTATTGTATTCTTTTCTGTATAAGTATTAATACAATTTGTGTATTGTCTCTCATATCATGTGTTATTCTAAATTCTAGTTACTTGTGATTCTGGTTAATTTCCGCATATTAAGTTGCTTGGTTTGGTAATCAACTGTATGCTTCCGGTGTTTCGCATCCTGACATTTATTTTTAATTTACTTTTAATTTTCTTTCTCTTGTTTTAAAATCTATGTGTTGATAGTTTTCAAACTACTTAGTTATTGTCATGAAGGGATACATACATGATGTTCAATATAAAGACATTGTGGCATGAGGGATTTTACTCTGACACTCATAGTTATAGTATAGAGTTAAACATGGACTTTAGTTTCCACTTACCTCATGGTATATTAGAAAAAAACTAGGATACTATTATTTTTACCAACAACAATCCTCTTTTATTCATCTTATTTGTGGTAAACCTAAGAGAAGTGTATCACCTAGGGAATTTACTTTCAATTTACCCCCAAAACTAGGGTTAATGGGCTACATGAATGGTTGTACCTATGTAATTAGTATTATGAAATATTAGGCTGATACTAATCAATGAATGAGAAAGTATATCTAAGATCCTATAAATCATTCAAACACTTGCCTAAATCACCCTTTATCCTTAGTTTTGCTCGCATTATCTTCTTAGTAGATTTTCATGATTAATTAATTATGTTACTTTGAATTATATTGTATGTAATTAGAAATGCATCAAGTCTATAAATCAATCCTAAATTAGAGAATCTATATCCTACTTACACTTCTGATTGGGGATACATTAGATAATCAAGAACATGACCAATATGTGGATCCACTAGACCCAATTATGGGATCTCTTATCACAAATATAATATTAGGGAGGATTCTAAGGCTTTTAGTCAAGAATAATCATGTAATAAAGCTAAATAAGCTCTATGTTTTCATATTCACTAAACTAATAATAAATAAAGTAAAGTCTAATCTAGTGCTCACCAAAGCTTGTGGCACGAAGTGGGGGTAAGAAATAAAAAAAATTAAACATGCATAATAGACATATACTCATGCTAATGTATATAAAATCCTAATGCATGGAAGAAAAGTAAAATTCATATCTATCTACTCTTACAAAGGAGAAACAAAGTTAGGAATACTTACCATTGAAAATGAACTCTCTGAACGACAATCTCTCCCTTGGCTAAAGTGATTTGCAAGAGGTTTTTGTGGTATGTAAGGATGATAAGGATAAATTAGCTCTAGGCTATATAACTTATCAATGCATCTAAAAGACTTCTCCACAATACAAGATTTATATCTCTAAATAAAGTATGAAACCCTAATCTTGCTCCTTAAGTAGAATGGTGGATAAGTAGATGCACAATAATTCTTACTTCTTCTCTTCTCTAAATAATGATAAAATGATCTTGTATATATAGGTAGATTTAACCCTAAGCCGTTTCAAAAAATTTGACTGACATGGTTGAACCAGACAACCTAGTATTGTTATGGACAAAAATTCACTAGGTCACAAGCTAGGTCAGCCAAGAGCCGACCTAGACCCTAAATGAATTTAACCCATAAGAGTACAAGGTTGACCTAGTTGACCTAATACTGTAAAATTTTAAAAGGGGTTTTAGGTTTGGAAAATGGGGACAGAAGGTAGGAAATGACTAGAGGAGTATACAATAGAGAATAACAAGCTTAGTGATATGGTTTTTAAGAGATAAGTGTGTAGATAATAAGTGGCAAAAGGGACAACAATCTTATGAAGCACCAATGGTCTACCCACCACTTTTTTGATGCACCCCTTAAGGCATGTACTCAAAGAGATTAAGACTCAATAGATTCCTATAAGATAAAGGACATTAGTAATTGATAACAGATTGAAAATATAATGTGTATACATATGCCCCATTTGAATCTCATCACATGTCACATAATTGTAACATGGGATGGTGCTTCAGGAATAAAACATGATGACATATAATACTGATGCTAAGTAAAATGTAGTAAGGAGAAAATAAGATAAATGAAAGGACATAAATGAAACACACATACCTTTATTGACCTTAGTGTTGTAGATAAAGAAGGAGACAATGAGAGAATTTAAGGCATCTAATGTGAGAAACATAGGCAAACCTATAGAGATTATTACAAAAAGAGTGAAAAGTCAAAAAAATTGGAATATAGGCATATAGTAGTTGAAAATATTCTCTATGTCATCATGATTCCATAAAATTTTATGGTTTTAAAAATGGGTGAGTAAAAACAAAGATATGATCTAAACAAGGAATCTGATAGTAGATATTTGAAAGTAAAGAATTGTGAATAATAAATTTAAATAGGGTGAAAATAAAGTTGTTATTGTTTGACTTATTTTGAGAGGAAAATAGATCTCTAAGAGACCAAATAAAATCCAAAAGAGCAAAAATGGTGAGGAGATGATAGTTGAGATGAGGAGGATGCCTAATGGGTGTAACAGAGGTAGGCAACTAAGAATTTCAAACTAATTTTGAGTATTTTATTTTTAAATTAAGTATTTTTATTGAATTTGTAAATTTAGACCATTTATAGAAACCAAAATGAACCCCAAATAGTTACTAAGGGTACTAGAGGCCAAATAGGGAAATGGGTTGAAAGGAATCAGAGTAATAACTGTCAAAGAAATTTTGATAAGTAGGTCAATGAGTCAGAAATCTGAACCAATTAGGTCAACCAAGTTGACTTAGTAGGTTAAAATCTCGATTCCATACTATCAACTTAGTAGGCATGAGTCAACTTAGTTTAATTTGGTAAAGTAATGACTTAGTACTATTGTGCTAACTTAGTTGATTAATACACTCTACCAACTTAGTACTAAGGGGGAATTGAAAAGGTTAACTTATTTTGTTAAGTCTATAGGGTCAAGTTAGTATTATTTGGTCAACTTAATATGTGACTAAGTGGCTGGTAAAGTAATAAAATGTAGGAAATTAGTTGAAATAGTATGTTAAAGGCCCAAATTGATTGAATAAGTACTAAAATAGCCAAGTAGGCTAAGAATAAGTGAAATCAGTCAAAAATGGATAAAGGCAAATGAGGGTTTGTTTTTGTAAAATATAAAAATACTATATTTTATTATAAGTGACATGGAGGTCTAATACATATTTTGTTATTTGATAGTTGTAGGGGAACCATAGTTCTATATATTAGTAGATGCATCTTTTCTACTAGATATATTAGAGCAACTGATAGTGGAAGATCAAGCGAGGTTAGTTACAATAGGCTTAAGAGGCATCATAAAGATGTGTCGAGTGCCACTTGAGCATAGATCTTGTAGTCACATTCCTAGGATTCTAGGAGAATTTGACTAATACCTTCAGGTGGGTAGTGGATGGGGATACCATTGAGGTGGGTATCATGTTAGAGGATGTCCATACTATACTTGGACATCTAATAGGAGGGACATTGATGATCACGTGGATACTAGATGGGCAAGAGGAGAGACGAGCATTATTTCGACAGGTGACATGCTTAGATAGGATATATCTAAGGCTTAAAGTGAGCCTATTTGACATGTATATAACTTAGATTCTAGATATCTAGAAGTTGGTTATAGGACTTGCAACAACATAAGTGTTATGTCACAAGTCAGATGGAAAGGTACCACCTGTATGTAATAGCCTTATGTCATTTTATTTTGGATAATGAGGTACTATATGATCTAATTTTTTCTCATCTAGGTTTAACTCATTCATGATATGTATGGGATGCTATCAAGAGGGTAGAAGACCATGGGGTCAGTGATATTATTGAGTTTTTAGATATATGAGAGGTTCCCAATGTACCAACCAACTAGGTTTCCCTATGTGGTCAGAGATTAGTTTCTTGAAGTGTAGAGTTGAAGGTAAGATCAAGTGGCACATGATGTGCCCCACATGCTAACATTATAGGTAGTCATGTGAGTAGATATTGTGTGGTAGGTTGTATGGACACATCATGATAGTTTGGCTGAGTTGGAGGATGGTGACACCAACATTAACATGAGCATAGATTATAAGCCACTACACTTAGTGAATAGAGTTTCATCTAATAACACACATACCAGGATAGTTTAGAGTCTTCCTCACCCTACAACTCCTATAGTGGTGCCCATATTTTATGCTAGACATGTGAGATAGCTGAGAAGGAGAGGAGGAGAGGGACCACTAGTTTTGAGACCAAAGATCATACCGTGGCATGAGAGACCATGGATAGGTCAAACATGATGGCTAGTAGCTAGAGAGGAGACGGATGTGGATGTAGGAGTGTCATAGGTACCATAGCCAATACCACATTAGGAGGCGTGGTGACCACATTGGTCAAACCATCAATGAAGATGACAATGATGAGAGAGAGCACATAGGTTGGTCATCTAAGATGACCCATCAGTCAGCCTAGGGTAAGAGCTGGGTCCATAGAGGTATCATTAAGGCAAGGCTTGAGATAAGCATAAGTGGTGACCCTAGGGTTTGCATTGGTTGGGAAGTATCCAATGGACAAGGTACTTAGAGGATGAGCTAATAGAGAGATTGTGCTCAATGATTGTGTAGATGGGGAGATGGTAATAGGTGACATTCAAACAAGTAATAAATGGTTTAAATTTGCTTAAGTTTATTGAGATAGATTATAGATAAATATATTTTGAGATATACCTATGAGCTAATATCTATCTAGTTTGAATTTTTTTAGATCTTATAGAAGAGGAGACCAAATGGGGATCCCTGATGAGGGGATCAATTCATGAGATTTTGAATAGGGTGTTGATGCCATATGACCCTACCATATTGGATGGTCTAATATTACTATCTACCCTAGCTTAGGTGAGCTGGTTCAGACTAGCAAGAGAGGATATGATGCAATTATAGGCATGTAGAGATGGGATATAGCCACTAGTAGGGGTGGGAGTGGAGAGGCACAAGCATGGTAGGCCTTGGCTCAAGAGTGAGCTATACATATGGCTACAATGAATCATCTAGCATAGGCACATGCCTATGTGGCCAACCTATAGGGATAGGTGATAGGTTTAAGATCTTGGACAACATTTTTTACAATGTACTATTTAGATGGGATTGTCTAAGTCATCTATGGGCAGCATGAATAGGCCATGAGATAGATAGGATAAATCCCAACCTTATAGCTAGAGTGATGTATTTGTGTACTTTTGTGTCAAAAACACATGAAATATATATCTGATATGTTGGTAGTTGGATTATTGATCTTATGTGTTTGTATTATGGTTGTGGTTATGGATTCATGGATATATTTATTTCTATCACATGTATTTAGATGTTGTTGTATATGCTATAGGAAATATATGTGTTTTGGTTTCTTTTATAGCATTATGTAGCACACATGCATGGTTAAAAAGAAATAGGCAAAAAAAGACTTGGCTAAGTATAATTAATCAAAAACAAATGTACTACACTCTATTTCATGTTGAGAAATGTGTAATAACAAAAGATGACTAAGTATAATAAACCATAGAGTGGTACACAAGAGGGAAAAAAGTTTTTTTTAAACCATGAAAAAGAATGACACCAAATGAAAACAAGTAAAATCACATTAAATCATGTTGGTAAGAATGGAAATAACGTAAATAAAATGGAAAGAATGTGAAATACTAATGGTATAAAAACAAATTGAATTCAGTCAATCAATCATACTAAATCATGTTAGGAAGTTTAAAATAGAATCAAAATTGGAAAAATTGTCTTAAGCTAATCACACTAATTCAAGTTGGGAAGTATGAAAAACTTAAGAAAAATGGTTGGATTCTTACATGCTATTAGAAAACAAGAAGATAAAAGTGAAAATATTAATGAATTAATCATAAAACATACTAAATCAATATGAGAAGCATGTCAATGCCGTGTAACTTCATAATCAATCACATCTTATCTCATATTTTACACATGCAATTTTGTTGTGACTTGGATTATTGGGAAATTTTGTGAAGAAGGCCAGGTCCTATCCATGGTTTTATGCTGCAACTCACAAAGAGAACGCCAATGAGGTGGAAAATAATGTGAAAATATAGTAAAAGGGGATGTTGGTAATAGTAATATGAAAATGTGTTAATTTCTAAGAAAGGTTAGGTCCTATCCATGGTCTTATAATACAACTCACAAATGGAATCCCTATGGGAGTGATCAGTGAACAAAGCAATATTTCTCAAGGGGAAATATTATAATTTTAGGGAGTGAAAAAGGGAAGGTAAAAATCATAACTTAGGCATCTTATGAGAAAACTTTAGGAGACATGAGGCATACTAAGGGAATGAGAATACACTAAGTGACTAGTGACCATCAATATAAAGAGGATACATGTTTTCTATAGACACAAAGATGTGTAGGTAAAAATGTGTGATACCAAGGTCAACTCATGTAGGTAATTTTGAATAAGAAAATTAAAATGGACCTAACTTTCCATAACGTGTTCCCCATTACTCATGACCTTTTACAAAATCATTGATCTAGTACAGAGATTGAGTACTTGCATGAAAAAGTAGGTATCACTAAAATATTATTTTATTCTCCTTTCCTAATCTACTAGACCACTACACCCTAATGGACCTTGAATCTATCATGAGGCCAAGTTTGGAGTTTTATATTTGACTAGAAAAAGGAGATGTGTTTAGAATCATGTCTTTTAGTGTGATTTGACTTTTGAAAATTTGTATGTTGCCTTTTAGATCATTGAATTTTATTAAATGATTTGGATTTTAATTTTTTTATGAATTATAAGATTCTTCTTCCATACAAACATGCAATGACCAATCATAAGAGATAGAGTGATACACATGAATGAGCTTAGGCTTAGGATAAAGGAAGCTAAGTAACCAAAGACAAGACTGATTAGGACACTTAGTCCTTAACTATGAACCAACATGTTATTTTAAGTCTTAACCATGTATATGATTAGTTTGTGAAAGGTAATAAAGGGGAATAAGAGGATATCCAAAGTGGATCGGTAAAAGGAGATTATAATGATATTAATTGTTTGCTAACTGATCACTTGGTAAATAAGGAATGACTAAAGGGAGCAAGTTTTGTATAACCAAGTCACAATAACAATTATCCATGTATATAGAGATAAGAGAGAAAATAATCATGAAAAGAGAATAAGGGATCCATAAAAATGGCACTTACGAAGAAAAAAAGGCAATGATAAAGAATAAATCCATAAGAGAAAATAATGACAATATAAGTAATATGTAAATTACAAAACCAAAGTCACCATGTAAGATAAATAAGGATTTGACACAATGTCAAATGATATAACAAATAGATTAAGATAAAGTTGGAGCACACATCCAATCAAAATGAAAATTTAATAACACCATGCATTTGTTCATAAGTAATGATATATTTATCCATACACATTATCCATAACATCTGATAATTCTCTATGAAGTTGAATACAAACTACAATTAATGTCTCATCAATTCTTCAGTGAAAGCTGGGAAAATATATCAAATCAAATATATTCAATATAAAAGGTATGAATTATTGAAGGATCATGATGATGAGGGATATTAGGTAAGGTATGCTTAGGAGAATGTATGGGAATGGACTTTACAGGAGATGAAGGGGTCAATGGTGGGGAAGGAGACATGGGTGAGGGACTCATGGGTGGAAAAGGATCCACAAGAGAGGGAAGGTCCACAAGTGAGGGATTCATGGGTGGAGGAATAATAGGAGGTGAAGAAGGGACCAAAAGAAGAGATGGAACTATTGGCCATATTTTTCCCACATACCAAGCTATGCTCACTTGCCAAACCACCTGATGTAGAGTTCTTGATTAAGCATTTAATTCAAACCCAAACCATTAATGCAGAGTTCTTAATTGAACATTAAATTCGAAGTATCTGGACAAGCTCTAGATGGTGTGGGTGGAGTGAATGGGTCATGGATGTCACAAAGATTCAAAATTATAACATTAATTATATGATAAACTAGGGAGTACATAGAACTCATCTAATTTGCTCACACCATCTAGATTTTGTCCAAACATTTGATCTTAGTAGGAGAGGATAAACAAACTATTTCAATATTGACAAATTTTGCATGTATGGATAATCAAATAAAATCAGTCTTATGGGAAGCCTTTCAAGCTAGTGGATAAAAGGGGTTTTCTCCTTGTAGCATTAAAACCATCCATGTGAAAGTTTGGTGCCTTTATGAGTTTTGTGCTTCAAGTAAAAAAGTCTACAAAGTTGGCCAAAATATTTTAGATGTCTATGCAAGCATCAACTTTATGCCCAGAAAAAAATCCATAAAAGTTTAAATTTGATAGTTTGTGAGACATAAATTTTTTTTCACAAATGTCAAATGATGTTAATGTAAACACCAAGCTTAAGCTCTAAGAACTAGCCATTGGGGTTCAAAATCCTTGGCAGAGAGCATAAGAAAAAGCATGCAGTAGACAAGTGTCAAGCCATGATAGCTTGGATCAAGTCAAAGGTCGACAAATATTGACAACTAATAAGAAGTAAAGCTTGAGGTGATGGGTCTAAAAGATCCATGATAAATGATCAATTAGATATCAGGATCTAATGATACACAATGATTGAGGTAACTAAAAAAAGAATGATTTTAGACATTTTGTAAAATGATGATCAATTAAGATGAGCCCTACTTGATGGACTAGTAAGAGAATAAAAAATTGATCATGATTCAAGTTAGCAAAAGAAGCAAAAAGATGAGGGCTCAATACAGACTTAGATAGGACTAATTATTAAACAAAGTCTTAAAATTATAAATCTATAGGGAAACCTTTATCTTTAGATTGGTTTTCCTCTATAGATAATTTGGTCCAAGATCCAAGATATAAGTAGATACATGGCTAACAAAATATCATTTAAAGTCATACCTTGATAAGCCACCAATCAGGATAGACATGCCATGTCCTTGGTAATTCAAAGACTTAAAAATCATGCCTTCATGATATGATCTAGTAGAATATCAAAGGATCAAAGCTTGGGAATTTGAAAAGTGGTTAAATAATTCATTTCTAGCTTGCCACCTTTGGCAAACTCTTGTCTTCTAGTGCACTTGCTAAAATTAGAATGAATTGTAGGCTATCTAAGCAAATAATGAAGATCGCATTCCATAATGACTTATTTTGATTAGACCAAAAACATAATAGAATGTCTTAAAAGATGATAGCTCATTGGTCATAAAGACCAATAAACTTCCTAACTTCTCTCTCTCTCTCTCTCTCTCTCTCTCTCTCTCTCTCTCTCTCTCTCTCTCTCTCTCTCTCTCTCTCTCCTCTCTCTCTCTCTCTCTCTCTCTCTCTCTCCTCTCTCTCTCCTCTCTCTCTCTCTCTCTCCCTCTCTCTCTCTCTCTCTCTCTCTCTCTCTCTCTCCCCCCCCCGTATTTTACTATAAAATAGAGGCTCTTAGGCCAAAATAGATATAATCTAAAAATCATCTAATCATTATATATCTTTCTATCTTTCTCTTTGGTGAGACCAGACTCTACCAAGAAGGATTTTTAAACCTCTTGAAGTAATATAAGGTTGTGTTTAGATTTCACTATTATGGTATAGTTTGTACTTATCTCACCTAGTTACTAGTTCATTCGCTCATATATGTTGTGTTTAGTATTCTGTATCTCTCGATCGAAGCCCACATGTGGATATTGTAACTAGTTAGTGTCTTACTTTATATCTCTCCTTTCATTTCCCTCATCCTATATCATTTGGTGAGCCTTCACATGGATGTATAGTAGATAGTTGGATTTTGAACCCCACCTCTACTATTTCACTAGTGTTCTTCAGGTCAAGCAGGGAGGATCAATCTATATTTTGGTGCATCACCCTATTAGCTTTCTTACGAGTCCTTATCCCCTATTTATAACCTTTTTACTATGAAGAGATAGGATTAGTTTTATTTATAGGTGAGAATCAAAGATGAACTATCCTACTCTAGAGGTTCATCCCTATCTCGGGATACCCATAGCCTAAGGTTATTCCCATTTTATAGCTCGATTAGGGGAAGCCCAAATAACTTCTCCCAAGGGTGAGAGTTAAATATATAATATTTTATAGCATACCTGATGGGATAAAAGAATAAAGCATTAGAAAATTATTTTGGTGTTATTTTTTTGCATACCAACCTTTGGAAGCATTCTGCAAACACCAATGGTAACTTCAAGCATCTCTCATCTAGTTTGAGCAATCCTAGTGCCTGACCCTCATTATCTAGTATGTAAAATAAACCATATTATAATTAGTATGCTTATTATATGCCTTAATATCCATTTTATTAGATGGATAACATTTATAAGTTCCCTCTAAGTGGTTTTCAAAAGGCTTATTAGCCTTATCATGATCTCCACCTCCTTCCTGCCTCTTATAAAGACTAAACTTACCCTGTTACATCCTTGTTAGAGTCAAGCAAGAATTATCAACATATATGGGGTTGATAAGAGATATTAGTAGAGGATTTTTCTTCAGTACTCCCTACCCATGTTATATAGAAGGTAAAGAATACTTTCCAATTAGTTGAATATAGGTGGTCCACCCTTAAAAGTGAACAATGAATAGAATGTGTGAGTAATGATGTGGAAATAATAGGGAGTTTGATTTAATATGTAGGAATTATATTAGTATCCTTTAAAATCTAGTAGGCCCACTTAAATTAGTGTTACATAAATCCTTAATCCCAACTTTCAAAGATCTTGAAACAACCCCTAATCCACCTGGTCAAGTCTCATCTTTACCAAAAATTGAGCCAATTCTGATAGAAGAAGAGTTAATCATGCAAGGAAAGGACCAAGAAAATATATCTTAGCTTAGTGAGCTTGGTGTTCAAGAGTTTAGATACTCTCTTTCCTTCCCTCAAGGTTCATAGAAAATATCCTTCAAAACCCTAGACTGGAAGGATACCCTCATAAGCTGTGAGCATGGAGAACTTCTTCACCCTCCCACCATTTTTATTTGGGGCTAGAAGCCTATTGTATAAAAGATGGAGATTACAGTCATAAGTAAACTTGAAGTAGATAATACAAGTGTCTATGATGAGGAGATCATCATAGGTAACCCATTTCTTGTAGAGGAGGGAGAATTAAGTTTAGATAAACCTTTTTGGCATGGTTTTGCCACTAACGAGCTAGATCTTGATGAAGTAAATCCTTAGGATGAAATTATGAGTGAATTTGATGAAGAATATATCTTAAGTGCTAAAGAGATATATCTAAGAAGACCATAACCTTATAATAAGGAGGAATTTGGGAACAAGAAAAAGTTTCCACATAGGCATGAGCTTCAAGAAGACTATGATTTGATTGTGCTCAGGAAGCATGAAAAAATGATGAAGTATAAAAGCGAGGTAAACTCTAATTGATCAATGTTTGTATTTAAAAGAGAATGAACCATAAATTACCAAGATTAGTTGAAAGATACCATAGAAGATCCATCATAGGTTGTGCTTAATTCAGAGTATAAGTTTGAGATTCAACAAGAATGAGACCATCTTGCTCATTCAATTTATGAGGCTTGCACATCTAAGAAACCAAACTGGAAGGATGAGTTTATTTTTTTTATTTTTTTAGGAGAAGCATACCCTCAATTTTTTTAAAATATATTACTTCACCATGTTTTTTTAGTAGCCTTTTTGCATGTAAAATATCATGTGTTATTGAGAAAATGTCACTACTTTGTAAAACTAGTTAATGGTTTTATATAGCTTCATTCTGCTTGGTTAGTTTAGGAAAGGTTAGATTTCATGATTTTCTCCAAGTTATTTGGTGAACATTTGTTTAGTATGATATTTTATTTATTTTTTTGTTCCTTCTATTTAAATAGAGGTTCCAAACTAGCTCAGATATGTGACTCTATGCCTAACGCATTAGACTAGAAAATAGATTGGGTTCTTAAGCATATCAGGCATGCTTCCCTATGAGTTTCCAAGAATGTTAACCATATTTGTCCCACATACCAAGATGTTATCACTTTATAAACCACTCTATGTAGAGTTATTTATTGAGCATTAAATTCAAACCCAAACCACCTGATGCAGAGTTCTTGATTAAGCATCTAATTCATACTATCTAGATAATCTCTAGATGGTGTGGGTAAATTGAAGGGGTAATTGAAATAAAAAACCTTCAAAACTAGAACATTAGTCATATGATAAACTAGGGAGCAAATTAAACTCATATATTCTACTCAATCCATCTAGATGTTATCCAAACATTTGGTTTGATTTTTAGGAGAGGATAAACAAATTGTTTTAGTATTGCCAGTTTTCATGTGTATAGACAATCAAGGAAAATTAGTCATATAGGAAGCCTTTTAGGCTAGAAAATCAAATGGGTTTAGTCTTTATGGCATTAAAACTATCCTCTAAAATTTTGGTGCCTTTACAAATTTTTCACATCATGTTATTAGTCTATAAAGTTAGCCAAAATATTTTAGACATCCATGCAAGTGTCAACTTTATGCCTAAGAAAAAATCCATATGAGTTTAAATTTGATGGTCTACAGGACATCAAAAACATTCTTGTAGACATCAAATGATGTTTGTGTGAATGTCAAGTTTAAGCTTTGAGAACTAGTTGTTAGGGTTTAAAATCCTTGGCAAAGAACATGAGAAAAAGTACACGATCAATAAGTGTCAAACCATGGGAGCTTGATCAAGTCAAAGGTCAATAGATACTCATAGACAATAAGAAGTAGAACTCAATGTGATGGGTCCCAAATATCCATGATCTATGATCAATCAGATCTTAGGATTTGATGGTGCACAGTGATTGAGGTAGCTAAAAAAGGAATGAACTAGGACATTTTGATAAATGATGATCAAGCAAGATGGGCTTGACTTGGTGAACTAGTAAGAGAATCAAAACTCAATCCTGACTCAAGTTTATGGAATAAGCAAAATATGAGGGCTCAATACAGACTCAAATAGGACCAATTATTAAATAAAGTACTATACTTATATATCTATAAGAAAACCAATATCCTTAGATTGGTTTTAATCTATAGATAATTTAGTCTAGGATCTATGATAGAAGTAGATACATGGCTAACAAAAAATAATTTCAAACCATGCCTCGACAAGCTATCATTCAAGATAGACATGACATGTTCTTGTAAATTCAAAGACCTTAAAATAATGATATCATGATAATATTTTGTAGAATATCAAAGGATCAGAGCTTGGGAATTTGAGAAGTGGTCAAATAATTCACTTCTAGCTTGCCACCTTTGGCAAAATTTTGTCTTCTAATGCAGCTTGCTAAAATTAGAATGACTTGTATAGGTTATTCAAGCAAATAATAAAGATCCCATTCATAATGATTTATTTCAATTGAACCAAAATCATGATATAACATTTCAAAATCTTTCAACTCATTGGTTATCAAGAACAATAAACTTCTTAACTTCTCTCTCTCTCCCTTCTACTATAAATAGAGGCTCTCAGGCCTAAATAGATGTAATTAAAAAATCATCTGATCATAATATCTCTCTCTATATTTCTCTCAATTACCTCTCTTAGTGAGACCAATCTCTGATAAGAAGGAATTTGTAACCTCTTGAAGTAATATAAGGTTGTGTTTTGATTTCATTGTTTTGGTATAGTGTGTACTTATCTCACCTAGTTACTAGTTTATCTGCTCATATATGTTGTGTTTAGTGTTTTGAATCTCTTGAGAAAAGACCACATGTGGATACTTTGACTAGTTAGTTTATTAATTTAGACCTCTCCTTTCATTTCCCTCAGCCTAAATCATTTGGTGAGCCTCTGTACGGATGTATAGTAGATAGTTGGATTTTGAACCCTGCCTCTACTATTTCACTAGTGTTTTTTAGGTCAAGCAGGGAAGATCAATATATATTTTGGTACATCACCCTATTATATTTATTATGAGCCATTAACCCTATTTATAACCCTTTTCCCATGAAGTGATAGGCTTTTTTTTAGTTTTAGGTAAGCATCAAAGAGGAACTGGCCTACTCTAGAGGTTCAACCCCATCATGGGATACCCATAACTTGAGGTTGTTTCTATTTTATAGCTTGACTAGGGGAATCCCAAATAAATTCTCCAAATGGTGTGATTTGAAGCTATAATAGGAACCAAAAGAGGTGGTACCATGGGGGAAAAAGGGGGAACCTTATTATGAGAATGACCTATAGGAGGAATGAAAGAAGGCACAAGAATGGTTAAGAGGTGATTTTTAAGATGTTGTGGAAGGATACAATAATGATTAGTGTGGTGCCAAAGGAAATATACCTCTTTATACGTAATAATATACTCAGGTAGTAATTTTGGGGGAGCTATGGCCTTGTCTAAGGACTAGGGAGTATTAGGATGCAAAGTGTTAATATATTGTCACAACTTGTGACAATGTGTGGATGAATGGTTATATATGCCATGGAAGCAATAGATATACCTATGAGTAATCTTGGGAGATGTACTCATAGAAGGAGGTGTAACATAAGCTAAAGGAGCTTGGTATAGGGAATAATCTGTAGTCTAATCATTGGTAACTTTATAAATGTCACAATAAGGCTGATCAACCCATTTAGTGGATGAAGAATCCAACTATAGTAAAGGGAGTAAACCATCACCAAGAGAAGGTGGGGCTAGTGGATATATTGCATAAGGTTCAACTATAGGAGTCATAGGATCAAAATAAAGAATAAACTCAGCTAAATCAGGTATGGGAATGGTATTTTAACTAGGCTCTATTGAGGGAGGGGTGGGGTTCATTGAAGGTTGAAGGAGAGTTGCATACATCTTAGGGATAAGTAGGTGATACGGGTAATGGTATATAGCAAAGTGATAGAGACCAGTCATAACACTATCCATAAACATACTCTTATGAGGTTCTTTAGAAATTAGAGCTGTCTATACCATCTCTACCCTATGATAAAGAGGAAAAATACTAAAATTAAGAATGATATATTATAGAATATGAGAATATATACTAAAATACTAAAGCAAAGAGGAATGATAATGAATAATATTCACATCTCGAGCCTAAACTAGACCTCCTAAGAATGGATCATCTATAGTATAACCATAATCATAATCAGGTGTATGAATATCAATGACATGATTAGGGATGACATTGTCATCCAATGTGGTGTGATGAATGGAATGTTGAGTCTTAGTTAAATTAATAGGGATGTCATCATAAGGTGGTTGATGGGAATGAGGTTGAAAATAAGTGATAAACTAAGAGATGAGATGAGGTGAGAGATCCAAAGTTTTAATATTAAGATTGATCTCATTAGACTCATCATCATCAGAATCTAAGAGGTTAGGGGAATATTACCAATGATTTCAGGATGACCATTGTAACTTTTAGCGGAATTGACAAGAAAATTAAATCATTAAGATTCATGAAATGAAATGCTTGGCAAGGGTTCAAGGGCAAGAATCTTAAATACATAATGATCTTGGAATTATTTGAAATTATAAGGAATTATGTCACACTGAATCCTATAGATGACACCATTATGAGGAAATTTGATACATTGGTGAGTAGAAGAGGCAGTTGCTCTCATACAATGAGTTCATGGCCTACCATACAAAATGTTGTAAGATAGAGGAAAGTTAAATATCATCAACTTCACACAAACAATGATAGGTGGGATGGTAATGGGGAGCTACACACAACCTAAAGGAGGTATTTTCCTTTAGTCATAGCCTTGACATGTGTTACATGTGAATTTAAGATTGCATTTAGAATATCTAAGGGTTTTGATAAAATCAAGAGAGGTAACACAAGTGTCAGATCCATCATTAATCAAAGCATGCATGACTTAGATATCACCAATTTAGACACTAATGAATAGAGGAGGATCATCTGCATGAAGTAGAATCTCATTTAGAATCATAAAAGTGATGGGAAAGTTGAGGGAAAGAGAAGTGTCCATTATTTCATTAATATGTATGGATATATATCCATACTATTGTAAAATACTATCTTTAGATCTAGATAAGGTGGTTTCATGTCCTTATAGGGGAGGAAGAGGGATGTTAATTTCAAACAAAAGGTGCATAAGATAGTTATGATGACATGAAGAGGTCTTCATAAGTTTGAGAAATGGGATTTGGGATGGGAGATTAGTGAGATCCATGATAGTATCCCATTCATCATAACCCATAATAAGATTGATGGAAAGAGGTGCAGAGTGTTAAAGGAAGCACTAAAGTACATGTGAATTTATGTTGATAAGGGGGATAAAGTTTAGTTAGAGGAAAAGGTTGTAGATTATGTTGATAATATGAAGCAATTTATGTAGGTGTGAGTTAAGGCAGATTATAAGAAGTATTGATAGAAGCTTGAGTATCATTGATGTTAGATAAAGAAGACAAAGGGATGGTATAAATGAGAAGTGTTATCCAAGGAAGTTATTGGAATTGGTTCATCAAAATATATAAGCTCATCTTGCCCCAACTCATTCAAGTGAGTTGGATAAGAATCTTGGATAATATTAAATATGTGAGATAATGAAGGGGTGTAGATAGGTTTGGGATCAACAAAAGCAACCACCCATCACATTTTAGTCATATTAACCACATTTTATTCAAGAGTGGGGATAATAAGACTTTCGACATTATTGGTAGAAGGGGTGGGCTTCTCTTGGGTGTCTTGGTGATTTGGAAGAGGATCTTTATAGATGTCCAAATGAGTATTAGCTTGATTCAAATCTTGAGATTTAGTATGTGTTTCATGGGATTTGAGATTAAATGTCATAGGCTTGTTGGCATTGGTGAATGATATAACCAAAAAATTGGAACCAAGAAGGAAATCCATAGCTAAATTATAAAGCTGCCTACAGGTCTCATGAGAATGACCCCAACTAACATGAAACCAACAAAATTTATTAGGATCATACCAAGATTTCATAGTATAATTAGGATAAAGTTCTCATGGAAGAGGCCTTGGTAAACATATTATTAATTTTACTAAGGATAAAGGTTTGTGAACATTGATGTTATTAGTTGAAGAGAAAGGAGGATTGGTAAATTTATTAGGAAGGGAAGCTTGTTCTAAAGATTTGTTAGGAACAATAGCTTGAATAGTGTGAATGGTATTATAAGAGCCTATGACACCATCATTGGTAGCATGATGATTCTTATTATTAAGTAACATGTGAGTACCTATATAAGTTTGGGATGGCTCAAATTGATGCATAAGGAAATATTAATGTTTAGTTTAGTCCTCTTCTAAATTATGTGGAGAGAGAATCCTAACATTATATTTCAACTTGGGAAAAAGAGCATTGGTAAAGAGATGGAAAAGGTTATCATCGGCCATATTATGTTCACATTTTTTAGATAAAGTCTTCCATCATTTAACAAAATCTTGCAGTTTTAGTTTCAAGTTGCTTATAATTTATAAAATGGGCCAAGATATTTTTAGGAAGATCATTAGTTTATAACTCTTAGACTAAATCATTTACTAAATCTTCCAAACTAGTAATTTAATGAGTTTTAAGCTAGTTGTACAAATCTAGAGCATCACCCATGAGATTTTTGGCTAATATCTTGATAGCGGTAAAATTATTTAATTTGATCCAATATTTATATATATTTCCAAATGTTTTTATAAGAATATTATGATCAGTTGACCCATTATAATAAATAGTAGAGGTGATACCTCCTATATCAATATTAGCAATTTGAGATGTAAGAGGCTCATTTTAAAGATGCTTGATTTTTTTTTAATAAGGGGATGTTGAGGTATAAGATTACCATGGTCATCCCAAAGAGGAGGTGGAGGAACATTTTGATTATGCATGCCCCATGGAATATATTGAGGGTGGGTTTGAAGATGGACAAGGTGATTTTGTGTTTGCATCATTTGATTTGTGTTTTTAGCTTGAAAATAATTCATTTGATTAAGGGTTTGTAACAGGATTTGATGGGTTTGGGTTGTATTGTTGGCATTGTTTGAGGCATTAGAGTTGGTAGTAGTGGCTTGTGTACCACTATGGGTGTTATTAAGAGTTTGAGAATAACTATTGATAAGTGAGGCACCAGTGTCATAATTTCCTTGTGTGGTAAAAGATGGACTAGTAAAGGGATGAGAAGAAGAAGCACTAGAGGCATGATTACCATGGGTATAAAATGATGCACTAGTGGAATAATTGAGAAGAGTGGGTCTTGGAAGAGGCCCACTGGATGTATAAATTATCATGTTAGAAGAGATACTAAGCATGGAGGTAGAAAAAATCAAAGAAAAAGAAGTCATTGTATGATAAGGGGTCAAAATAGAGGGAAGAGGCTGAGAAACAAAGAATATAGTATCCCCAAATCCATGTGAGAACATGAGATAAGGTGAATGAGTATCTTTGATTTGACCACTTATCATGATTTGGTAAATGGTAGAAGGATACTTTCCTCAATTTTGAGGAAACTCAAAGATGAAGAAGAGTATTTTAGGTGTATATTATAATTTGGTTTGATCTTTAAGTGAGAAGAGAGAGTTTATATGTGAATAATAATGAGGAGGGGTCCCATAGTTTGTTGTGTGAGTGGTTATATGAATATTGATTTCATCTAGAATAGGAGACACAAGCTACTTATGGGAGAACCCATTAGGGTTGGTAAGACTCATCATATATATTGAATTAAACTCAATGTTGTCTTTAAACATGAATTTCATGATAAAGGGGAGAGATTAGGTAAGTCAATTGTGATGTAAAAGTAAAAAAATAGGAAGGAATAAATAGGAGTATAGAGTTGATTAGGTTGACCTAGTATTGGAAATAGGGTCTAAAAACTAGGTAAATAAGGATACAAAGTTGATAGGGTCAACATAGTACTATAAAGTGGGATAGAGAATACCCTAATAAGGATATAGAGTTGACAAGGTCAACTTAGTAATATATCCTAAGAGGTAAAAAAGAATACTGGGTTGACTAGGTCGACTCATTACTGCAAGAAGGGGGACATACAATCTGTAAGAGACTATGTCAAACAAAATGATAATGTACTAAAAAAAAGAATTTTTTTGTAATGTACTTGAAAGAAATAAATGGAATTAAACACACAATCAATTGGGTCAATGAGAATGAGCCAATTGAGACACAAAACACAAAACCTTTCTCTAACTCTAGCTAATACAAGTTTTTATAATAAAATATACAATGAGAAAAGAGGAAGCAGTCAAATGAAAAGTGAATGCTAAGTGGTCATCATGAATGTTGTTATATTTTTAATTGTGATAAGGAAGTTCGCTAAAATTAGGGAACTAGAAAGTAATTTGTGGATGGTTTTAGGATGTTTAGGCTAAAAGGGATCTCTATTGGCAATGGTACTAGTTTGGTATTGGGGCCTACTCCCTCACTTCATAATCTTGTAGTGATATGGTTTTCGAGTGCTTTGACAATATATACATTAACCACATGTTTATAATTAGCCAAAATACCAAGTAGGCTTCCCCCTTGGTGATGAAATCCAAGTAGGTAAGCCTTAAAGAGATAAATGTTAAATGTATTTTGAATATTGTGTGATTTTTTAGTATGTGCAAGAAAGATAAAAATTATGAAACTAAATGGTATATTGAAAAACCACCTAATTAGACTATGTGATCTATTCTAAACATGTAAACAACTGAAAGTGAAAGTGTGAAGTAATTACTAGCATATAATTGTTAATTCCAATTTAACACATAGTAGAATGTTGATTCAGGTGATAATGTATGCAAACATTATAATATAAAGTTGATATTATTGTTATTGTACTTTAGAATCAAGGGTATTTAAGAACTATGTAGACAAGGTCAACCTAGTCTTTCATATAGAAGATAAAATAAAAAATTAGGTTGACCAGGTCAACCTAGTTTATTGTATAATGAATGTTTTAATGTCTGTAAACTATGAAAAAAGAACTATAAGGAATAATACAAATGATAGAGAAAGAGAGAAAGGAACATTGGTGGGTTGGAAGATGTAAAGGAATGTGAGATTATTGTTGAAGTGCCTTGAATGTTACTAGCAAATTTTGCCAACTGTGTTGATTGGGTTGACGTAGTTCTATAGTTCCCTATTTGCTAAATCCTATGAAGATGACTATATTAGCCTGGTTGACCTAGTATGTTTTTTGGAATCTTTCTAGAATACTATACTAGCTTGGTCAACCTATTATGTTTTATAGAAACCTATAAGAGTACTATGTCAACCTTTTCAACCTAGTAGCTTGTCTGGAAGTGAAAACCTATATTATGTCAACTTATTTGATCTAGTAACCTATATTTAATAAAGACATGCATAGAAAGAACAGAGTCATTTTGATGTGACTATGTGTTAAACTTATGCATAAAAGTTAGAAACTATACCAACCCCATCGACCTAATATTAAAAATATAGAAAATAATAAATAAAATGATAGAAAATAGAAAAATGTGAAACAAAACTTGCAAGTGTTGGATTCATGTTGGGTTCACAGAATGTATTCAATAAAAAATTCATCAATTCAATAAATCAATCCTCACTCATAGAAGATAGATCCTACTTACACTTCCAATTGGGGATAGATTAGATAGTTAGGAACATGACCAATATGCGGAACCACTAGACCCAATTAATGGATATATTATAAAAATAACAATACTATTGACTTTATAACTCACCCCCAATTAACACAAGTATCACCTAGGTCATATAGAAAAGCTGTGTACCTAGAAGGTTTTAGGCACTCAAATAAAAATGTGCCTAGATATCTCCTATCCATGCCTATGGCCAAGGAAGTCAAATTCAGGTCTATGCAATAATAAAATGATGATTCTTTCCCTCTAGGAGTCCTCGATGCATGCTAGTGCATAGGATTCCTTAGTGCACTACTTTGAGAAGGTAGGCTTTTAGGCTCTATAAGCTTGAGTAAGTAAAGTTTGTAAGGAGAAATTACAAATTAGGAGGGATGTGCCTAAGACCTTTTATTTTTATGCATGCTCTTATTCAAATCCGCACATGTGCTTATCTAATGTAGTCTCACTCATATGCACATGATCCTACATCTGTGCCTTATCATAGGGTACAATCTCAAGCTGTGCACTACCCCTTCTAGAGATTCATGACTTTCTAATACTCTCATGTGAACATTGGCATATGATTATTTCCAAATTAATGGTACACATATGACTCAATATGCACATCGTATGGAAAGAAAGGAATATGCATTCAGTCTTCCACTCTACATAGGAATGATGTGGTAGGCTGAAGAGCAAACTTATGTAATAAATTCCAAGTGGTAGCAAGGTACAAAGAGGTAGTTGAGAATGAATTTGAGCAAAGCTTGATACTTTTTCAGAGTGAGTAAATGCATAAGTGGTTATCGAATACTAGGATATGAATACATGCCATCCCTTTGATTATTTCAGGGAAATATTCAATCCTTTCATACACATGTTTATTTTGAGAGATCTCCATTATCAACCCCTAGATCTGAAATATCAAAAAATATTCAAGAAGCATAGACACAACACCATAAAATAATTAAAATCTATATCTACCACTCCAAGTAGCACATTAAATATAAAAGGCTTGCTCATTATAAAATCTTGGTTCTTTATTTATAAAAGGGTCAACACATTTTATCAACCTCACACTACTAAAATTTTCCCTCCAAGAGCACTTATGTTGGTTCAATATTACAAGTTAATGAGAATTAAGTTTAACTCTCTCTATTATTTATATAATCTATGTGTTATTTACATTTGTTGATCTTTGTCTATGGGTAATATTCACCCCTCTCATCATTGTCCATTCCTAGCACCTCTATATGGAACTCAGAACTCACTTTCAAGTTGCATCTTATGTGTATTCAAGTCTGTGTAGACATTGTATGTGGATCATTTGTTGTCCCTCCTAGTGTTGTATTAAATTTTTTTGCCTCTATGTGAAACACTTATGCATTTAGACTAACCATGGTGAAGTTTATGTGGAAATGTCTTATTCTCAAAGGTTTTTAGTGTGTTTATAGAAGTAGGAGTGCTATCTCTATTCTTGGTGTATCAAAACTTTATTTTTCAACACTATCTTACCTTCTCCCTCCCTTTTCCATCAAAATTTTAGGTTTAGACTAGTGGTAGATTTACATTTCTACTATTTAAGCCTACACATTTATCTTAAACTAGGTGCACTTAGAATGGAAGGAATCCAACTTATTCTAGAGGCTCATCCTAAGAAGCCTAAGGGTCCCATGCCTTAGGGATATTCCCATCATTGAGATAAGGAAAATGATACTCTACATGTGTAATTGAGTGATAATACTTCTACTCCCAACATCAAACACTCTTTCACCCCATACAAGGAATTCATACTCAACACCTCACCACAAAACATTCCTATGTAGTACAACACCAACAAGTGCATGTTTTGAATGATAATAGTTTTTGGCACACCTATTGGAACCAGTTTAAAGAAAAATCTAGGGAATTGGTGCTACCATTAGCTAACAAGTATCAAAGACACTCAGTAAGATCACCTAGTGACTCCAAACATTTTTGGTTCACTAAGATCAGTCCCCTATCTATATTCCAAGAAGAACAAGATCATCTATGAAAGGTGTCAATTTCCATTTCATTGAGCTTCTAGTGCCCTCTAGAAGAAGAAGAGTATGAGCATCCTTATCCCCTATTATAAAGATTGTTTCAAGTTGATCATCTCTTAGAGCTTAATCTAAACCTCTATTTAGAAGATTCATCATGCCTAAACGAGGCCTCTTTCATATCCCATTCATGGTTATAACAAGGAATCAAGTGTTTTTACCTTTCAATGGACACATTCCATTAGTGCTTTCTTAGTATGATGACATTCTGGTGGTAACCCTCAGAATCTTGTCCTATTTTATGAGAAAAAACTCAACTTCCCCTATGAAACATATTCAAGATATCATGAATATTTGTTTAGTACACCATGTCACTAAAGATAATGTTGCAATCATGCTACGTGATTCTTCCTTCAAAGGTAAATCCATCTAATGTTATTGAGGCTTGAGACCAAATTTTGTTCACAATAGGGATGAACTTGGCAAAGAATATTGCAAACAATTTGAGGATCAAAATGACCACTTATCCCTAATAGAGAAGCTCACCACCATAAAGTGAGCCCCACATGAGATGATGGTTGATTTCAACTTCATATTCTAAAGAGTCTAGGATAGAATCCCACTTTTATGTAATCCATCTCTAAATACTAAATTTGAATATTTTATAAGATCTCTTAACAGTAATATAGATATGATGATTCAGTCCATAAGAGGCACTGTCCTCCCTGATTCCTATAAAATTATGGTGTGCATAGAGAATTGTTTGATCCAAGTAGGAAAGATTGTGCCTATACCTCCTATGTCTCTATTCATAGATCCTCTTCCTAACCAAGTGACTATGTAACCTATGATAATGCCTATCCCCATTATAGTAAGCCCACCCACTTCATCTATCATTTCTACTAATGAATTCGATAAAGTGAAAATGTTATTGAAAATTTTTGGGAATGAGCTTGTTACTCTCAAGAGGCATCAAGCATAGTATCCTAGACCTCATCGACCTTTCAATCAATAATACCAATAAAATAAAACTCTCTACCAAGGTATCATACAAAAACAAATTTAGATCACATATAATAGAATGCCTTATGTTTTAATGTTTCTATCACCTCTAGATCCCTTGTCCCAGTGTAAAATAATCTAGCATTAGATTATGAATGGTGTTTTCCATGTGGCCAATCTTATAATCAATATACATGCACAAATGGAACAATGAACCAAGCACTCATGGTGTAAATTTTTCCACCACCTCAAAATCAAATTAATAGTGAAAACCCACATGATGGAGATATTCAAGTGCAATTTTAACCACAAGATGGGTCTACTCTCATTAATTGGTAGGAAGATGACTTTAGCTATCTAAATCAAAGTGTCATGTCAAGTGGAGGAAGCACTCTAGTTTATTTAAATACTAGATTCAAAAAGAAAGATACAAAGGAAGTCATACCAAATTTAGTGCCCTTGCCTTTAGCACCCCAATTTAGTCACATAAATACATAGGCTAAGGTGCCTGCACAACCTTTGTGCCTAGAAAAGGCTATGCAAAAGGAAGGACCAACTCAAACTAGTGCATTAATATAGGGAGAGGCTACCATCCCAAATCCATAGTTAAAGGGGCCTAAATTTATTTTCAACATAGTATAATAAATGAAGAGGATGAGTCTCAATGTAACTATCTGGGATGTGCTTATTATTCCCTCTTAGCAAAATTTTCTACAAGATACACTGAAAGGCTTTCAAGAATGTGAAACATCCCAACTATTACTACCATCCCTATAAGCCTATACTAGCCAAAAATAGAAGAGGCACAAGTTTGAAATAATAATAATCCACCCACATTCTACATTTCTTAATCATCAACAAACATCTCTTACACAACTATATGATTGATTCATACACAAGCAACTTGATGATGCCCAAAAAGATTGCAGACATGCTAATAATTATTTTTTCCCCTATTTCCAAAGGAGAGGTTTAGCTTAATAAAACAACACTAAAAATTATAGGAGTTATCAAAGATTTGAATCTTACACTACATGTATTCCCAAGCCTCTCCATTATGTAGGATATCGCAATCATTGACTTACCTCCCTACTTCTTCATCTATCTCTCTCGAGACTTTGTGAAAAAGATGGGCAAATATTTATCTTCATATTGGTCACATATATTACTAAGAACTAGGTATGGGACTAAAGTGACAATCAAGGTAAATCATTTCTTTAAAATCCATATTGAGCCATACTCTCCCAACCCAATTAAGCTAAACTATGCAATGTTTGATCATGAGAAGAATTTGATTCTCCATGAGGTTGTGATACTACTTGATAAAATACCAGATGATCTATTGGATGAATGGACATGAATTTTTTTTTGAGTGTGATCCATACAACAATGAATGGATAGGGATAGGCACTTACTATATAATGGAGGAATATTATACACTAATAAGCTCATGAAGGTACATGAGAACCCTAAGGGTATGTGAAAAATATACTTTGATAGCTCTCAAAGTAAGAATGGAACATGAGCTAGTGTCATGTTGGTCTCACCCCAAAATGATAATTATTTACATGACTTCAGGTTATATTTTTCTTGCATAAACAATGCCATAAAATATGAATCACTATTCTAAGGCCTTAAGCTTTCAAAAAATAAGGTAATCAAGGTGCTATAAGTATTGGGTGATAGTGAGTTGGTTATCAATCAGGTTAGAGCACAGAGCATGACCAAGAATAGCTTGATGAAATCTTATAAACATAGGGTGTGGGATATGATAGAAGGATTTAAAGCATTAAATATAATTTCTATACCAAGATAAAAAAAATGAAGATGCATATCTACTTGCAACTATAGGTGTGAAGTATGACATCCCATGCATCACAATGGAGTCTAAATAGCTCATTAAACTCATGGTCAGGCTAAAAGTCCTTGATAATGTGAATAATTAGTAGGTGTTTAAGAGTGATTAATATATCATAAATTTCTTGTGGGATGAGGTAGATTTTTGTGCTAGGAACTAGGTGTAGTTGCAATCCCAATATGAAGATCAAGTCATCAACTTTAAGGGAAACAAGCTACCAATAGGTATAGTCACCCTGGAAAGCATCTTCAATCCTAATGACCAATTCAAATGAGATGCTTAGGTTAATTAAGCTTGATCTTAACACATAATTAAGCTTGATCTTAACACATAATTAGGCTTAGGTTATAATTAAGGCATCTTAACTATCCTAACATAGCAAAATAATGATCATTTAGAGTAGCCAATTACCTTCTTCAGCTAGGTATTGAAGGATTATGAGCTATATTATATATTTGTGGAGAAGCACACCCTTGAAGTTGTGAGAGCACTCAATAAATTTAGACATATGCTCTCCAACAACAAAATGCAACTCATGTTATGCACATAAGCATCAAAGAGTTTTTTATTAGAAAGGGCATCAGTGAGAAAAGAGTTGGTTAGGTCACAAAGGTAATTTAATACAATGTAGATATCTAGGTTACTAAGCTAGTGTAAGGAAAGGCACTTTGAGAGTAATTGGTTGAAGTTAAAAAATTGAAGGGTGAGGTAGTCCTAGTGTCGTATGAAAGAGAGTAAAAGAGATAAGAATCCATGATTGAATAGACATAAGACATGAATTCCTTCCTTCAACATAATGTATATCCTCTTAGCCTTAATAAAACTAAGCACATACATTTTAGACTATAGGCCATTCAGTACATGCTCATAAGTGGTGAACTTTTCTAGAAGCACTAGAATAGTGTCCTCTTGAGGTGTGTGAAATTAGAGTAAGTAGGTATGATTCTTCAAGAATTCAATGATGGCCCTACAAGATGTTATTATTCAACTAAGACTACTAGTGTGAAAATCATATGAGCTAGTTATTATTGGCCAACTCTATTCAAAGATGTGCATGCCTACATGTAAAGTTGTAATAAATACACCTTCTTTATAGACAAGCAAAGGCTAGCAACTTTACCATTGCACCTAATACAAATAAATCAACCCTTTCTATAATGGGGCCTATATTTCATAGGCATGATCAATCTACTATTAAGCAATGAGGACAAATGGATTCTCATGGCCACAGACTATTTCACAAGATGGATGAAAGTGATTCTGCTCAAAGAGGCTAATGAGACATCCATCCTAAAATTATATGAAGGAACTCTAATAAGGTTCAATCTCCCAAACATGATTATCTATGATAATGCATTAGCTTTCTTTGGAACTAGGATCAATAAATGGGCCATCAATCACAACATATATCTTATCACCTCATCAAATTATTACCCTCAAATAAATGGTCTAGCTGCATCTACTAATAAGAATCTGATCTATATCATAAAGAGGACCTTGGAGGATAATTAGCAAGCTTGGAATACCAAGCTCAAAACTACCTTTTAGGATAATTGAGTCACACCCAAGAGAATATTGGGGAATTCACCCTTCATGTTGGTATATGGTAGGGAGGCCTAATTGCCCAGATCTCTTGAGTTACCTTCATTGGAACTTGCACATCAATTGGAACTACATGAAAGTGTTCCTTTTATAATGAGATTAGTAGAGATAATGGAGATTAAATAGAATAGGGAACAAACCATGTGCACCATGGAAATCCAACAAGTCCTATGATCAAGTAATTTGCCTCAAGAGGGGAGGTTAGTATAGTGTTAGTTCTAAAAAATAATGAAACCAACACACTAATAAGCTAATATCTCTAGGCCTAGATCATGAGGGGAGCTTATTAAACAAACCAATTGAAAACACAACTAAAATACATATAAATGATGAATTTCCTTACCTTCTTTGACTTCTCCAAGAGATTTATTCATTGGCTTACTCGGATTGTTCTCAAAAGATCTTCATTAATGGGGATTGGCTATCTCCATCTTCTTTTGGCACCATGGTTGACTTGGCTTGATTGATTTTGACATTATAACACTATGCATTTTCTTTATGAATTAAATATTGCATTATAACTCTACTATGTTCCAAGCTCTCTCAGTGAAGATCTCTAGGCTTGCTTTTATAGGCTTTGAATTGACTTGAAATGGGTTAAATCCTAACCTTTGTTGGCCTAGTTAACCCTAATAGGGTTAAAAGTTGTCCAAAATCTCATGATTAACATGGGTGTGTATTGAGATATTTTGCATTTGGAAAACTCACAAAATGTAATGATTATCTTTTTAAGATATTTATGGATATTTGAATTTTCTTTTTTGATGATTACTTTAATTGATCATGGATGAATTCAATTAGGATTTGATTTTTAATTAATATTTGTTAGGATTTTTCACATTTGTACAAAATTTGAATTAAATGGTGTGTTTGTTCAATTTAGTTGATTTATGGGCCAAATTTATTTAATTCCATGGTTATGAAGCCAAATTTGAGTCATTTAGAAATTATTAGGGTAGATGTTTAATGGTTGACAAGAATTGGTCTAAAGTCAAATATGAAGCCATTAGTGGCCAATTTTATGTGTCTGCAGTTTAACCCTATTTGGGAAGATGTTGCAAACTATAGGAAAAGTAATTTATTCTCAAAGAATGAGAAAAGTCATGTATTCTTGAAAGATTATAGTTGAATAAAAAGATCCCAAAAATGTTTGGAAGCCTAGGATGATGCCCCCTTGAGGGAGTGGCCATCACATGTTTGATAGACGGTGCCTTGAAAAGAAAGCAAGAAGAAAGATGGAATTAACCCATTGGTGAGATTAATCCAAATGATAAAATGCTTTCATGCATTGATTTATTAAAAAAATAAATATTTATTTGCCCATAGGTAGGTATAATCAGTAACAAAAGTCAAAATAATGGTTTGCCCAAAGGCAGTTATAAGAATTAAGATGGCCTAGATTGGATAAAGATGATTGATTGATTGTGCCATAGTAGGGCACATTACAATCATAATCATGGATATAACATATTGTACAGATTAAAAATTAGTGGATGCAAATATATATGTGATGGTCTAATGACTATAGAAGCCATAAACAACCAAGAACATGAAGATGCACAAAGTGATGAAAGAGATGAATAGAGGAATAAGAATTGATCATCAAAAATGATTCAATTATACTTACCAATGAGGAAATGCTCAAACTAATTAGCATTGATATAATTATAATGGTTAATGTTTTTATGTGATTAATGATGGGAGGGAGACTTTGCCAAGGGTACCAAGGAGATACTTTTCTATCACTCCATTACTTGTAAGACTTCCTGATATTATTTTTACTATAGCACTTGATGGTATGTCTCATGATATAAAACACCATGAGAACATAAGGATTGAATCTCAATCAAATAAATAGTTGAAAATAATGCACTAATGATAAAAACCATGATGACAATGTTGTCATATGAATATAGATGGACTCAAGAATAATACACAAGGAATCACCTAATGAATGCATATAAACTGAGTCAAGGCAATACTGTTTGAAAGCAATAAAATAGGCGAGTGAACAAATTTAAAAAAATATATATTAAAAAAAATATAAAACTTAAAAAAAAATCAATAAAAAGAATCCTAGTAATGAATTTTCCCTAGTAGGGTGGATTGAGGATAACTGACTAGGCTTAAATAGGATAAATATTTTTGGACTTTTGGAGTATCTCAACTCGATTGAGAATGATGAGATATTAAATGGTTCAAGCTCATAAAATGGTGAGAGTGTGGTTAACTTGAAATGTTGCTCATAAAATGGTGAGATAATGATGGAAAAGGGGGACTAAGTTGACTCCAATAATAACTGAACATAACCCACATAGTCCAAAAATGTCCCTAGGTCATAATAGTTCCACCTTTCAACACTGGAATCTGACTAGTGTAGTAGCCAATTCAAAAAAATAGTCATAGTGGCATAGTATGGCATAGGAATGGCTAGTTGGTATGTCAAGGAATGATAAACAAATGTTGCCCGTAGTTTGCTCATAGGTGGCTATAACTAGGATACAACTAATTAAATTTATGGTACTAATTTTCCCATAGGTCATTATAATTAGTAACAAGACCATTGAAACACCAATTTGCCCTTGTAGGTGGATATAATTAGGGTTCACATAATTAAAAAATTTATAAGGGAATAATAAATGAAGGATGCAACTCCCAAAACTTTTGTTATACTACTCTAAAATACTACCTCTATCTAGATTTCTTGAAACAACTATTGAAATTGATCAGATTCATCATGTTAAAAATGTGAAACCAATGGATGAACCAAGGTCAAATAGGATATGATATGATGGATAAAAACATTATTTGGTTGATATAATGAAATGGTAGAATGGATAAGTGATAGGGAAAGTGATAGGCTGGTTGGTTGATAGGATGATAAGAATGGTTTCCCCCAAATGATGAGGCAAAAGGTCAAGGTATACGACATCGACAAATGGTATGATAAATTGAAACAATATGGTACATGTTTTTAGTTGATGATGGTTATTAGTTTGGGATGTGTTTGGTCTAAGTATGGTTGTTTGGGTTTGGATGTGTTTGGCCTAGGTATAGTTGGTTAGGTTTGGATGTGTTTGGCCTGGGTATGATTGGTTAGATTTAGATGTGTTTGGCTTAGATAAATGATTCTAGTGTTCTTATTGATGGGAAGACACATGTCTTGATTAGAAAATGATACAACTAGAATATTCAATCATGTTAGTATCTAACCCACACCTCATCTAAATAGCTACTCTAACAAAAATTTGTTATAAATTTGGAAGCCATGAATGTTGGTGTGATATTTGTTGGTCATTGATTTTGTTTCCTTCAAAAACCAAGACAAGGTGTATTTGTAGCCTCTAAAAAGGAAAGTATGGCCAAGGGTGAATAAGTGTTGGATGATATGTTTGATTGGGAAATGGAATGGTGGAGGACTATAAAATGGATGATGGTTGGGAAATAAATAAAGATCAATTTTTTCAGGCACACATAATGTTGTTGATTCCAAATTGACATAACTTTAGATATGGTAGGGCTAAAGACTTCTGAATATGATCTTGGTAAGACCATAAGATTTTTTTTTGGGTCTAAGAGTAGCTACCATCTAATTAAGTTTTAGATGGAAGTTATATCAATTTGATCTTTGATTTGTCTTCATCAAGCAGTGAGTAATTTTTGTGCTTAGTTATTGGGACCTTGAAGAGGTTTTCACCAATGAAGTTATCTTTATTTTCCTGTAGCACTTCTAAGAAGGTTTCACTAAGGAATGTTGACTTTTGAATTTGATTATCTTCTAGTGCATCAGAAAAGGTTTCACTAGAAGATGTTGAATTTTAACTTTGATTGTCCCCTAGTGCCTTAAAAAAGGTTTCACTAGGAGATTATTCTTCTTCTACTTGAATTTGTTCTTGACCTCCTTGCTCTTTAATTGGTATGTCACCATGAATGCAATTTAACAAGTTGTGATTATGTCACTCCCAATCGACACTTATCAGAGGTGGAATGTTGATCATATGGCTATGTTGGTTGGTGGTAATGGCCTATGGAATGGTAATGGAAGGATAGTTAGTATCACAATCCACATATAAGATACTAGGAGAACTTATGTTGATGATAAAATAATCATCCTAAAAAATCATAAATGTATTGAAATTGATCTACAAGGTATATATAACTAATATTGTAATAGCCACAAATGTATTTTATTTCTAAATCTGATTCTAACTCAAAGGACTCTAAAGTTGATGGTGAGACTGATGTTGATTCTACTTTTGATGCCAGCTCATGAATAGAACCTAACATCAATATTGATTATTCATCTAGTGCAGATGCTACTATAATGATGTTTTGTTGAATGTTTTATTTTGGATAAGGAACAACCTAGGATGGCATGATGGGATCTACAAAGATTGGTTTGTCAAAGTGAGACTCCTTAATAATAGGTATATAATTAGTAGGTGATTCATCATAGGTTGATTTGTCACAAATGGTTGGTTCATTAAAAACATATTGGATTGGTTGTTTTTCTTGGTTTGGGTTTATAATAAGTTGTAAACACTAGTTTTGAATACATCTTAGTCTTCAAATGATTGGTTTAGTTAAGGTACTGATTAGCTTGGATGGGGTTTTGATTGGATCGATTGGGGTTTTGATTAGATTGGCTAGATAGGTATTGATTGGATTGATTGGGGTTTTTATTGAATCAATTAGGGTTGTGATTATATTGGTTAGGTTATTGATGCAAGACCATATTATGAATGCTCAAAATGGTCTAGAATGTGTCTTAAGTGTGTGTAAATTTGAATTTGAGTTCAAAATTAGTTTTCCTGCCAAAAGGGATTTTCAAATTTTCATAGTGTTTTAGTTGGTCTAAGATAGTGTTGAAGACATGTAAATGAGGAATAAAGATGTAATATACCTTTTATGCTCTCATGAAGGTCCTAAGATCTATATAAATGCATAATTTAGTTTTTTTGTGAGGTGGCAATCCACCACCCTATGTGGGTCTAGGAGGTTAATAAAAGATCATGTTCAAGAAACGGTTATGAATCTTATTATAATCATATATAGGAGTTATATAGTGTGAGAGAGTGATTTTGTGAAGGTGGTAACCTCTCATCCCATTTGAGGATGATAAGGAATGGATATTTAAATAAATAATTTTTTGATCATATGATATTCTATAATTACTATAGGAATTACAATTTGGTTTGATAACAAGTCATTATTAAGGAAACATTCAAGACTATCAAACATGAAATACATCCTATAGTGTTGTTCAAGTTGTGAATTGAGTATTCGATCCTTTCTCATTGATTTATATGGAAGATCATAAATTATATATGAATGGAGAGTTAAGACAAATCTAGTTGTAGTAATATACAGTGATAAGAGTATGTGAGTTTCATTTTGATCACAGTTTTGTTCATTGAGAACCTACAACCCACAAATTAGAATCATGTACCTTATCATAGTTAGCATTGAGTTTTGTTTGATACAAAAGAGATTGGAATGAATTTTTAATGTTTACTAGAGATGGATAAAAACCTATGGTAAGTAAAAAATACATTAGAATTTGAAAAGACAAAGAAACCCTATTACCCTATTTCTTATATGCAGATACAATGTTGAGCGACTGAGATACCCTTGTTATGAATGTTGTGAGGGTTTTTAGAACTTGATTATTGAATGGAAAAGTTTGATGATCTTGAAATAGACCTAATCTAATCATTGTATTTTCATGAAACTCTTTGTAGATCATTTTATGCCAATTTCTTGTCTTTTAGGTCTATATAGAGACTTAGAAACCCTAGAATAGGTTTTTGGTTGTAGAAAGAGTTTTTATCAGCCAAAAAGGCCTAAACTTGGTCATTAGGAATTATATATATATATATATATATATATATATATATATATATATATATATATATATATATATATATATATATATATATATATATATAAGAGATTATTATGGTTTCAATATTTTACCTTCAATATTTCATACAATATCAACTGTACATTTTTAATGAGGGCTAGATAATCTTAATTGAGGTTTGGAATGGTAAAGAAATAGGGTATGCATGTGGAGTCTAATGAAAATAAGAATAGAAGAGATAGGAAATATAAATGGGTCCTATGAAAAAGTCTCAATATTTTTTTTAAAGTTTTTATATTTCCCAAACCAAGGAGGTTTACCCCTAAACAGGACTAGTAGGGGATAAGGCTACAAAGGTGCTTGTGTGAAGAAAGTAAGCAAGAAGATTGAATTAGTTAATTAATTAGGGATGAGAAAGAGTGGTATAAGGAAGAGTAAGGTCTCTATGTGACTTAAACCATCATTTTTATTTGATTCCCCATTCAAAGGTCATTTGTCAATGACAACTTCTTAGAGTACTATAAAGGTTGAAGAGAGTACATGAAAAAATAATGATTCAATTTATTAAAGGCTATTGGATGGTTTATTGATAGTGTAAAGTTCATTTGGAACTAGTGTATCATGATATCATGAATCATTTTAAGGAACACTATATCCATTATTTAATGATTTCCCCAAAAGGACTATGGGGGATGAGTGAATGAAAGAAAGAGGATTTTAAATCAAGGATAAATGCAAAGTTTGATAGAGAAGTGCATTAGCTCTACATCATTTTTGTATCAGAGCCATCTAGATGCTCTGAGAATAGGTTGGTATAGGTATGAACTTAGAATTTAATGCATGTTATATGTGTATAAAGTATTTGTAGGTAAGAAAGAAGGTATATTGCAAGGAGACTTGTTAGAGGACAGAGTAGGAAGGAAAATTGAGAAAGGTATAATTTATTTTGTGGTTGATTTATTGATCTAAATATATGGCTGATAGTATGTTATCGGTGAAGAAAGAAAATAGTACATAGTGAAGTGGCTGCCCTAAAATAATATAGATATTAATAAGCTCAAAGAAGAGAATCTCATAAATAGAGCTTGGGAAAGAGGAGATAGCCCAAGTATGAAGGACAAGAGTTTAAAAGGCCCAAATGAGGTATAAAATAGAGGGGCTCCAAGTGTAAACCAAAGAAAATGGTCCAAGTGAGACCAAAACAAGGAAAAGAATGTACCCAAGTGAGGTACTCAAGATGAAGATGGAATAGGAGGTAGAAAGGAAAGTGAGAGATAGGGTTAAGCATGGAAGCCATAAAGAGAAGATGGTGCATGAAGACACTAAGAATAATATTGAGATGGAGAGAGATTGTAGAGATGAGGAAAAAAATAGATGAGATGTTGACTAAGATAGAGTAGTTGAAATAGATGGTGAACCCACATCTTGGATGGGTTATGAGAAAGAAGCCACACAAGGGGCCAATCAAGAAATTAGTGGAGAAGATAAGAATACAAAATATGAAGGACAAGGAGGCAATCAAGCCTCATGTTTTTAAATCTAATAATGTATTGGTATGTGTGAATGTAGGTTTGAGAGAGGAAGAGAAGAATGGGATAGATGAGCCCATTCATAGGCTCAAAAAATAAAAAGAGGAAGCATATGACCAAGTGGTGATCAAAATAAGTCAATATAAATAAGAGACTCAAGGTAGAGTCATGTTGATGGAACAATAACAAATAGGCCAGCCATTATGGAAGCAAGATGGCATAAGAAGGAAGAGATCCTCACTCTAGAGGATGAAAGTGAAGCCAAAGGAGCAATGGGATAGAAGTATAAGGAAATGAATGAATTATATTAAATCTTGTATGAATATTTGAAGAAAGAATATGGATTTGATACTCATCAAATGTATATATAAATGGTTAAGGAGGTTACCAAGGAGAACATAGACTTGTGAAATTCAGAAATAGTGTCCAAGGTAAAGACATTAATGAAATAAAAAGAAGTCAAGAATATGGAAGAATTCTATATGAATAATTTTACACTATTGAGGTTGAATTATAGGTGGAATATGAAGGATAATTCATGAAAGGAGAGGATCAAGATGCATTGATGATTGATGTAAAGAAAGAGAGTAAAGCATACAAAACACATAAAGTTGATTGGGAGCAAGAGAAATAATCAAGCAAAGAGGGAATTTAAATAATGCCTTAATGGCATGAGAAAGAAATTGTTTTCTTTAATGATCTATTTTATATATTAGGTATATCATGAAGGAAGATAGTGAGAGGAAAGACAAAGTACAAGTGTGGTAGTCAAGAGCACACACACCTATATGAGAGTTTGAAGGAAGAAGAACATGGGTGTCAAGATTTTTCTCCCCTTGGGATTATGATTCAAGGTAATCTAAAGAATGATCAAAATGGTCTATAATGTGTCTTAAGCATGTGTAAATTTGAATTTGAGTTCAAATTTGGTTTTCTTGCTAAAAGGGATTTTCAAATTTTCATAGTGTTTTAGTTGGTCTAAGAGAGTGTTGAAGATATGTAAACGAGGAATAAAGATGTAATATACCTTTTATTTTCTCATTAATGTCCTAATATGGATATAAATTAATAAGTCATTTTTGGTGTGAGGAGGTAGTCCACCACCCTACGTGGGTCTAGGAGGTTGATAGAAGATCCTAATTAAAAAATAGTTATGAATCTTGTTGTAAGATTTTTTTTTTAATCATCTATAGGAGTTACATAGTGTGAGAGAGTGAGTTTTGGAATTTTTTAACCTATCAGCCCATTTGAGGATGATAAGGAATGGAGATGTGAATAAATAAACCTAATGAATTAAGAATGCTTATGTTATGAAAATTATGTATGCCATGAAATTACATGGCTAAGAAAGAGCACCTTTGGTGTGAATGGACAATATAAATGGTAAGAGGTTTTTTTTAATGATTTTTTATCTTGTTTTGATCATATGGTATTTTATAATTTCTACATGAAACATAAATTGGCTTGATAGCAAGTCATTGTTAAGGAGATAGTCAAGACTATCAGATAGGAAATACATCCTACAGTCTTGTTCAAGTTGTGAACCGATTATTTGATTATTTCTCATTGAGTTATATGTAATATTGGAAATGAGATATTTATGAATAACTAAGATAAATATAGTTGTAGTAATATGTAGTGATAAGAGTATGTGAGTTTCATTTTGATGATTGAGAACCTATAGTCCACAAACTAGAATCATGTACCTTATCATAGTTAACATTGAGTTTTTTTTTATTCAAAAGAGATTGGAATTAATTTTGAATTGTCAATAGAGATGGAAAAAAACCTATGGTAAGTAAAAAATTCATTATAAGTTGAAAATATAGAGAAACCCTATTACCCTATTTTCTTGTATGCAAATACAATGTTGAGTGTCTGAGATACCCTTGTGAATGTTGTGATGGTTGTTAGAACTTGATTATTGAATGAAAAAGTTTTATAATCCTTAAAAAAACATAATACAATCATTTTATTTTCATAAAACTCTTTTTAGAACATTTTATGCCAATTTCTTATCTCTCAAGTCTATATAGAGACCTAAAAATCTTAGATTAGAGTTTTGGTTGTAGAAAGAGGTTCCATTGAAAAAAAATGCCCAAACTTGGTCATTAGGACTATTTTATCTATATATAATATATTATTGTGGTTTAAATCTTTTACCTTAAATATTACATATAATATCAATTGTAGGTTTTGAATTAGGGTTATATAGGCCTAATTGAGGTCTGGGATGGTAGAGAAATAGGGTATGCATGTGGAATCTGATCAAAAGTATAATAGAGGAGATAGAAAAGCTAAATTGGTCCTAATAAATGGTTTCAGTATGTTTTTAAAGTTTGTATATTTCCCAAACCAAGGAGGTTTAACCCTAAACATGGATAGTAGGGGATAAGGCTAGAAAGGTGCTTGTGTGAAAAAAGTAAGTAGGAAAATTAAATTAGTTGATTAAGTAGGGATGAAAAGGAGTGGTCTAAGGAAGAGGAATGTCTTTATGTGAATTATATCATCATTATGCTTTGATTCCCCATTCAAAGGTCATTTTTCATTGAAAACTTGTGAGAGTACTATAAAGGTTGAAGAGATTACATGAATAAAGAATGATTCAATTTATTAAATGCTATTGGATGGTTTTTTAATAGTGTAAAGTTCATTTTAAACTAGTGTATCATGATATTATGAATCATTTTAAGGAACACTATAGCCATTATTGCATGATTTCCCTAAAAATACTATGGGGAATGAGTGAATGAAGGAAAGAGGATCTTGAATGAGGTAAAAGGGCAAAGTGTTGGAGAAAGGTATTTTAGCTCTGCATCAAGTATTGGTTGGATTGGTTGGGGTTTTCTAAAGTGGGGAATAATTGGCACTAGATGAGGAATGGTCTATGGTTCGATAATTCTAAGGCATTAGGGAGAATGATTACTTGCACAAATCATAGGATGAAGTCTTGAAACAGTAGTGATATGGCATTACAAAGCTTGGTTACTATCAATATCCAAAAGATAAAGTACTAGAATGATATGGATGGGGCATAACAAAGCTTAGTTACTATTTTAAGACAAAGGACAAAGTCTTGGAATGATATGGATGGGTAATTATGGAACTTGGTTGCTATCATGAGCCAAAGGATAAAGTCTTGGAATGATATGGATGGGGCATTATGGAGTTTGGTTACTCACAAAAATCAAAGGACTAGGTCCTTGTATGATAATTATAGGGCATTATGGATCCTAATTTCTCTCACAAACCAAAGGATGAGGTCCTAGAATGATAATTTTGGAGTGTTTTAGAGCTTGATTATTTACACAAGCCAAAGGATGAGGTCATAAAATGATGATTCTAGGGTATTTTAGAGCTTTGTTATTCACACAAGCCAAAGGAAAAGGTCCTAAAATATAAATGGTATGGTGTTGTGGAGTTTGATTGCTTACATAAGATAGAGCATCCAAGTCCTCCTCAAAAAACATATCATCTTAGTTGATAACTTGATTTGGATCATACACAGGCATTTGACTTTATTCCCCAAATAGGTCATGATTATAGTCAATTTATTTGGCCATTATTTCATAACTTGGATTATACGTGACTCTACCATAAGTGTAGTTGGACATATCCACATTAATGAATAAATCTCCAAAATAAAGAGGTTTTAGAGTTCATCAAACTCTAAAAAATAATATATAAAGGATAAAAGGTTCAAAATTGGTCTAACATGGTCAAAAAGGGTAGAGTTATATCTCCAACCAATGGTATAAAAATTTTGTATCTCCAAAATGGTTTATGCTAAAACTTGGCATAAAACAGTCTAACATCAAATGTTATAAACACAAAAGGTCAAGCATCTGAATAAAAACCAACATGTCAAACTTTATGTCCAAAGTGTTCCAAGGAGGTCCAAACTAGAAAGGGTAATTTTGCTAGGTCTTTTGTCCAAATATGGAATCAAATTCTAGGATCAAATAGGCTATGATAAGACTTTTAGCCAAACGTGGCATCAAAAGCTAGACTTGAAACAAAGGATGATGTAATGTGATTTAATCTAAAAAACTTGAAACACTTTGACATAAATCTGACACATGAAATAAAACATAAAAATGATCAATTGGTATAAGGCACAAGGTAAAAAACACCTAGAGAAACGCTATATTCTCTCAAATAAAGGCACAAACAATGATAAGGATAGGCTCTGTGATCATATAATCAATAGTGTTCAAATTTGGGTAATCAATTAATCTAAGTTACACAACCCAAAAGATAAATATATGTATATCAGCCCATATGAAATGAGACTTAAATAAAAATCAATCAATGTTTGAATTTGAACTTGGAAAAGTTAATTAAAAACTCCTATTTTGAAAACTAGGCTATAGTGTACCAAACAAGCTAGACAAATTTGAATAACATAACCATGCTAAACAAAGATCCAAAAAGTCTCAAATGATTGGTTTTGAACAATTATAGTTGAGATAAAGGACAAAACAATTCAATTGAAATAATTTGAGTAGCCTAATGGGATCAGTGCTCTCAAAATATGTGATCAATGTTTTGTTTTAAAGACTTTCTAAGGCACTAGAATTGAAAATGATTTGGGTAGCACAATGGTACCCATTTCAAACAAGTGAAACACACATAAACAAGTTTATAAAAATTATAAGATAAATGTGTGGTGATAAAATGGCCATCATAATGCCTCCTCAAACAAAGGAGTGATGTATAAACAAACTCAATTGGAGTGTCTTAAACAAATAAATAAGTTTTAGTCACAAAACACCAAGCAATAAAATAATAAATGATAGAAATGCAACTAAGTATAACATCCTAAATTCTATCAAGGTATGGTAAAGTGAGGTTGACTAAAACCTACAAGTTTTTTACTATCTAGATTGATCCCATGTGTACAAACTTTCACATATGCACACAAAAGAAGCAAAACATAAATTGAGTCCACATCAATCACCTTGTTGTGAAAAAGTCGTATCCTTTTCACAACCACTACATCTATCACTTTCTCATTGTATTGTGATGTCTATATTGACCATATGTCATAGGCTTAGCTTTCCACTAATAGAGATGGTTTAACCACTTAAACCATCATCCCAATGAATCAATCACAATTTGTATAAACCTCCATGGAGAGGGGTTGAAACACTACCAAGAGATGAATCCCTAGGTCAATCCTTCCCTAAATAACTCATGAGAAGCAATGACACCCCATTTATAAGCAAAATTGAATGAAAATAAAAGATGAGTAGAAAAACGTTAGGGTCACTTTAGATCACCCAATACTATGTGAGTTTGGGGATAACTTAGGTAACTTTCTTTCTATGCCTTGGACTAGGCACCAAATGCAATATAAATATTGATCCCATTATTTCCATTTAAGGGATGGGGGGAGAGCATACACGTGCTATCCTTTTTATGAAATAAACAAAAAAGCATGGCATAAAAGTTAATGTGCTCAAAATCATGAAAACTACATATTTTAATTTCATTTTAAGGCACCAAAATGAAATGTTTTGTGAATTTTGGCCCCTTGGATTTGATTGAAAATTGCTACAACATTGAAAAACATCTAAGTCATAAAAAATGAACTAAGGTTTTTTAGAAACCCAAAAGATGATGTGAACAAGATTGATAACATGTTCAAATATGATTAGGTTCATTGTTATGTACCAATTGAAATTTTTTGGTTAAGTTCATGGACCCTTAGCATACTAACAAATTATAAATAGCTTACATGAACACAAACTAAGTAAGAACACAACCATGTTCATTTTAATCCCTTGAGTCCAAATGTGTAATATTAGCCTAATTTGTTTTAAACACCAATTTGAAATGTTAAAAACTATTTAAGCTTGAAAATTTGTGTTCAATGTCTGGATTGGCCCTACAAAAATAAGAGAGTGTCCCCCTAATTTGAAACACTTTTTATTTTTGGCAAATGAAGTTTGAATTTGAGCTCTTAGGTTTTGATTTAATTTCACACAATGATTGTGGACATTCATAGATAACCATTGACAATTTCAAGGGAAACGTGATAGACAATTAATAGGTAACCACCACCAGTTGATTAAGACCATCGATGATGACCTATGAATCCGAAGCCAAAACCATAAAGGATGAAATGCATTAGGTTAGGCTATTATTAGGTGAAATTTGATAACAACATATAATTCAAAGTTTAGTTGATATATTTAGATGATCTTGAAACCTATAAATCAAGGAATGAAATGATAAGAAGAATCAAAATGCAATCTTTAGGTCTATTTCTCCCCTATAACATGACCATTATCAGTTACATATAATCAATGGTGGTTGGATAGAATCATTTATGGTATTGGACTAACCATTGACAATTGAACTTGATCGTCATTAGTCACTATGTAGATCCAAGAAATATAACAAAATGAATTTAAGCCAAAATAAGGTTAGAAAATCAATTTTAGAGATCTTCAAACATCCAAATGAAGATTTAAAAGCTACATAATGATATCCTTGCTACATGGGATAAAATGGGTCCCACAAGGCATGTCATTTATGATCAAGTAATTTGACTCAAGATAGGATGTTATTATAGTGTTAGTTTTAAAAAATAATGAAATCAGCATACTAGCAAGCTAACATCTCTAGGCTTAGATCATGAGGGGATCTTAGTAAACAAACCAATTAAAAACACAACTAAAATGTAAAGAAATGACAAATTTCCTTACCTTGATTACTCCAAGATATTTATTCATTGGCTTGCTATGATTGTAATCAAAATATCTTCATCAATGGTGCTTGTTTATCTCCATCCTTTCTTGGCACTATGGTTGGCTTGGCTTGATTTTGACATTATAACACTATGCATTTGCTTTATGAATCAAATCCTACATTATAACTCTATTACGTTCCAAGATCTCTCAATGAAGAGCTCTAGGATTTCTTTTATAGGATTTAAAATGACTTGGAATGGATTAAATCCTAATCTTGGTTGGCTTAGTTAACCCCAGTAGGGTTAAAAGGTGTCCAAAATATCATTATTATCATGAAATATGTGTGCTTTGAGATATTTTCATTTGGATAACTCACAAAAGGTAATGATTTTATTTTTAGGATATTTTTGAATATTTGAATTTTCCTTTTTGATAATTTGCTTTAATTGATCATGGATGAATTCAATTAGGATTTGATTATGATTTGATTTTTAATTAATCTTTTTTGCGGCTTTTGCACATTTGTACAAGATTTAAATTAGATGATGGTGTATTTGTTCAATTTAGTTGATTTGTGAGCCAAATTGATTTATTTCCATGGTTATGAAGCCAAATTTGAGTCATTTCGAAATTCTTAGTCTATATGTTCAATGGTTGGTAAGAATTGGTCTAAAGTTGGATATGAAGCCATTGGTGGCCAATTTTAGGTGTTTACAGGTCTAGACCAGGAATGTTTTATATAAGAGGGTCACTGATAGAAAGTTTTGAGAGGGAGATTCAGTGCTCAAATGAGATGTAGATAGAATAAAGGCTGGAATGCACACTAATTTAGACATAATATGGAGCTATTTGTATACCATAAAGAGCTATAAATAATCCAATTCTTTCCAACTAGCTAAATTGAATGGAGAAGAGATGCCTATCCCAGTTAATGGGATCCATCTCAAGTACTATCTCTACTAATTATTATATGAATTATAAATAGATGGAGTAGGTTTTTTTCATTTTCCTAAGTGCTTTGCATACCTTGTTTTAGGATCATTTCAATTCCTCTAAATGCTCATGCATAGTGTTTCTCTTAGATTAGGGATTTTCCTCTACGTGCCTTTGGCATAGTTATTTGTTTTTATAGGAGTATATTAACCCACTCAAAGAGCCAATAATAAATAGCTAGTACATTCGCAAGAGAAAGGATCAAAATTTCTAAAGACTCTATGCCTAATGAATCATCTCAAATGCTACCAAATTCTCACTTAGCAGGCAAGCCACTCATAGAGGTCACCATAAGTGTTGAATTTCTAAGTCACCCCTAATTAGTAAAAGGCTCACCTATTTCATATATAAGATTTGTGAACCTATAGGGTTTTAGGTTCTCTACATAAAATGTGAGCATATATCTCTTATCCACACTCATACCTAAGGTAGTTAAGTGCAATTCTGCATAGTAAAAAAATGATGATTTGAACCAATTAGGAGTCTTTGATGCATTCCAATACATAATATCCTTCATCTCACAACTCAAGAGGCACATTAGTTTGAGAAGGTATGCTCCTAGGTTTTATAATGCTGAGTAAGTGAAATGCATGAGTGGTTGCAAATTAAGAGGGATACACCTAAGACCTTTGATATTCATGTTCACTCTTATTTAAATCCCCTCCTATGCTTATCTAATGTAGTCCCATGCCCATGTGTAAGATCCTACATCTATACCTTATGATAGGGTATAATCTCAAGCCATCCTTTGCCCCTTCCAGAGACTCACAATTTTCTAATACTCTCGCATGCACCTTGGTATAGGAGTATTTCCAAATCAAGGGTGTATGCATGACTTAACACACACATAGTATGGAAATAAAGTAACACACATTGATTCTTCAACTATGCATAATAATGATGTGGTGGGCTGAAGAGGAAACATATGCAATAGATGCTAAGTGGAAGTAAGGTAAAAAAATGTAGTTGAGCAGAGCCCAATGCTTTTTCAGAGTGAGTAAATGCAAAAGTGGTTGTTAAATGTTATGATATGAATACATACCACCCCTTTAAATATTTTAGGGAAATATTCCATCCTTTGATACATATGTGTATTCTAATAGATCTCCATATCAACCCCCAAATTTGAATCATTAGACATAATTCAAGAAGCATGGACATAGTGTCACAAAAGAATTAAAAGTTGTATCTACCACTCTAAGTGGTACATACAACTTTTAAAAGGGTAGATACATTTTAGTAACCTCATGATGCTAAAATTTTCCCTCTAAGAGAATTTATGTTGGTTGAATCTTAAAAGTTAATGAGAATTAACTTCACCACTCTTTGTTTTTCATGTACTCTATGTGTTATTTGCATTTTCTGATCTTTGTATGTGGGTAATATTCACCCCTCTCAACATCATCCATTCCCAACACCTTTATGTAGAACTTGAAACTCACATGTAGGTCAAATCTTATGCATATTCAGGTTTATGTAGACATTGTTTATGGACCATTTTTCATACCTCCTAGTGTTACACTTCACTCCCACACCTCTATGTGAAACACTTATGAATTTAGAGTGACTATGGAAAAGTTTATGTGGAAATAGTTTGTTCTCAAAGGTTTATAGTGTGTTTATGGTATCAAGAGTGATCGCTCTATTCTTAGTGTATTACCTCTTTATTTTTTATCACTCTCTTACCTTCTCCATCCCTTTTCCCTCAAAATTTTAGGTTTATACTAGTGGTAGATTTACCTTTCTACTCTTTAGGCTTACATATTGGTCTTAAACTAGGTGTACTTAGAATAGAAGGAATCCAAACTACTTTGAAATCTCATCCTAAGGAAATCAAGGGTCCCATGCCTTGGAGACATTTCCATCATTCTGACAATATATCGATGCTCCACACACATAAGTGATCAATAATACTTTTGTACCTAGCATCAAACTCTCTTTCACCTCATGTAAGGAATTATAACTCAGTACCTCACCGTAAAATATCCATGTTTAATAGAACACCAATGGGTGCATGTTTTAAATGATAAAAAAGACTAGGGAGGGTTCCAAAGTCTCTAGTTAAGCATAATCACGTAATAAACATAACTAAGGCCTATGTTTTCATATTCACTAAACTAAAAATAAGTAAAATAACTCTAATCTAATGCTCACCAAAGCTTGTGGCACAAAGTGGGGGCAGTAAATAGAAAAAGTAAATATGCTTGAGATACATATACTCACATCAATATATACATAATCCTAATGCATGGAAGATAAGTAAAAATGCATATCTATCTACTCTTAAAAAAGAGGAACAAAGTTAGGAATGCTTACCTTTTAAGATGAACTTGCAGAGCCTCAATCTCTCCCTTGGTCAAGGTTCTTCACAAGAGGTAGTTTTGGTATGTAAGGATGACAATGATAAATCATCTCTAGGCTACACAACCTATCAATCAACCAAAATACTTCTCTATAAGACAAGATCCATATCTCTAAATAAATTATGAAACCCTAAGATTGATCCTTAATTAGAATGGTGGATAAGTAGATGTGCAATAACTCTTACTTCTTCTCTTATCTAAATAATGGTGAAATGATATTTTATATATAGGCAAATTTAACCCTAAACCCTTCTAAAAATTTTAGATAAAAAGCTCGACCCAATCAACCTAGTACTATTATGGATAAAAATTCACTAGGTCATTGGATAGGTTGGCCAAGAGCCGACCTAGACCCTAAATGAATTTCACCCATACGAGTACAAGGTTGACCTAGCTAACCTAATACTATAAACTATAAAAATGGGTTTTAAGTTAGGAAAAGGGGGATGAAACGTAGGAAATTACTAGAGGAGTATATAAAAGAAAATAAAAATCTTAGGGATATGGTTTTTAGGAGATAAGTGTGTAGATAACAAGTGGAAAAAGGGACAATAATCTTATGAATCACTAATGGTCTACTCACCCCTTTCTCGGTGGACCCCTTAAGGCATAAACTCAGAGAGATTGAGACTCGATGGGTTTTTATAAGATAAAAAACATTATTAATTGATAAAAGTTTTAAAATATTATATGTATACACCTCCAAGGTATAGTGATAAATTAATTGTTACTCCTTTTTTATATATTGAGCTCCCTTTAGTTTCTTCTGAAATGGAAAGTCAAGATGATAATTAAATTTACATTGAAATTAATAATGATAGTACTAATAAGGAATATGATTATGAGAAAAAAAAACTTAATACAAATGAGCTTAATGAATTGTATCAAGAGCAAGTGAAATTATTATCTATATTTCATCTAGGTCTACAAACATACACTCATGAGGTGAATGACATCATCTGCATATTTTTTAAATCTATTATTGAGTATCAATCTAACCTATCTTCAACCTCTCAAGTTTTTCTCTTTTGCATTATAAAATCCCATATTTATAATTTTGTTACTTCTACCATTGAACATATGCCTATTTCTACACCCTTAGTCACTTATACACCTTTATACCTTAACCTGGGAAAGTATTTTGCTTTTTCTCTATTATCCATGACTATTCCTACTCATACTACCTAAACTCCACCCATTAGTACAATCAATGCTTCCCTTGATCAAGCCCTTCTATTGCAAGACAAATTAGCTAATATTGATCAAACCATTTATTGTGCTAGCCCTTCCTTAGATTTTAGTACCTTATTGCATAACCATATGGCTCCTCAAATTGAATCCTATCCTCTTCCAAATGGTTATTTGGTTCTTAATTTTCTTATTTATGAATGCAAAAGTGATCCTAAACAACATTTACATTCCTTCCATGCATTTTATCTACATTATGGAGATAATGACAAATAGTTAACTAAGATCTTTTCACATAGTATTATGCTCTCAGATGGTTCTATGATATTCCTCTTCAGTCAATTATAATTTTTAGCCATTTGGTAAATCAATTTTTGGCACATTTTTCTATAAATATTGGTGACAAATTATCATATACTCAAATCAAAAAGATAAAATAAAGATACAAATGAGATATTTAGTGAGTATGTTGTAAGATACAAAACTATGTTTGCTAAAATGAAAAATTAAATGTCTAATAATGAGATTCAAAACATTTTTACTCAAACCTTTATTTATCCTCTTCAATATTGTATCATGTTTGATAATTTAACATCCTTTGATGAACTATGCCATATAGTCAAAGAGTGTGAAGTCAAATTGATTACATTAAATAAGCTCAATTATAACTCCAATGTTCCTTCTACTTGAACAATTAAGTTTCAAGCAAGGCCTACTTATAAGATAAAATTTAATGATACCAATAATGAGTCTAAATTTATAATAAATTATATATCACAATGCCCACCTAATATTCAACTACAAGCTCTACCCAGGAGGCAATTATCAAAGCAAAATTCACCTCCTTGTGTGCTACTAGAAAAGATTCTAGAATGTCCTATTATTACACTTCATCCACCATTTGAAATAGATACATCTAGACCTCAATCTATAAGTTTTGATGGGAATACAAAATGTGATTATCATAAATGTGTTGGAAATTCTACTAATAGATGTAAGAATATAAAGCACAAAATTCAAGACCTCATTGATGTTGGTACACCTAATGGAGATGTTAGGCCATAAGAAAATTATAATGCAAAGATATAGATGTATAAACATCTCTTTCCAAATCATGAAGCACAAGCTAACAAGAAATTTTATGAAGTGAATTATGAATATAATGATCATCCTCCTCCATATTCATATGGAAATTTATTTAATAGCATCATTGCTAAAATTAAAAGAAAGCTAACATCATTCCCATCTATAATATCTATTGATTCTAATATTTTTGATGATAATTATAATAGGAATTCATTATTAATTGGAGCATATGTTTGTGTACAAAGAATCCATAGTGTCATGATAGATAATGGATCAACTAAAAATGTGTACACCATAACACTCCTACGTTATTTTGGTTATAAGGATCAAGATATATAGCATAATTATAGAGTTTTGAATCATTTGATGGTTACACAAAACCTAATTTTGGACATATATTATTTCATCTACAAGTATGACCCCTCATATTTCCCACTCATTTCCTAATATTACCAAGTACAAGTGTCTTTGATATGTTATTAGGGAAACTTTGGTTACATAAAATTATATTAGTCCTTTTTATAGTTCACAAGTGTTTAAGGTATATTCATGATAATCAAGTGGCTAAATTTTCAATAATTCAATATGAATATCCTATGGAACCATGGGTACCTACTCCAAAACATTTGTTTGGCACATTTTTTGAGAAAATTGAAAATGAATTAGTTTATACAACTATTCAAGATCATGATTTACATTCAAAGAAGCATACTCCAAAATCAATCTTTTACCTACTTATGAATATGAACATATTGGAGTTTCTTCAACTAGTTATGAGTGTTGTTTCCAAAAATGGATTAGCCTGTTTTTGGGAACAACCCCCTATGAAACTTGTCCGTTTCGTCTTTTGTCTCTCTAAGTTCATTTTTTGAGACAAATTTTGAATTCATTCTCGTCTTGGCCTAGAAACGTGAAAGTGACCACGATCTCATTATGACCAAGGAACCCCTCTCCCAGACTGTCTCCTCCCAAATTTAGTCTTTTCTTCCTTTTCATGTAAGAGGCAAATTTTGTCGCCTCTACATTTTCCTTGTTTTTGTGCAAGGGCAGCAAATTTTGCCGCCCATGCACTTTGCCTGCAAGGGTGGCAAATTTTTCCGCCCTTGCACCTTGACATGCAAGGGCAGCAAATTTTACTGCCCCTGCACTCGAATGAACTGAAACATGCAAGGGCCACAAATTTTGTCGCCCGAGCATGCCTTGGTTTCTATGTGTGACATTTATTGCCGCACGTGGTGGGTTGTTGGGGTTAATTTTCACCCCATATAAACTGATTTGAGCCTCATTTCTTCTCATTACTTCCTCCTCTCCTCCTGCCCTTCGCGTCTGGATGACCTAGCAAGCGACTTGAAGAGCATTTTCATGGATTCAAGCTTGTGACATGCATGGTTTTCTAGGTAGGTCTTGTTCTTTACGTTTATTTGACTTTTTCTTCGTTCTTCCTTAGTTTTTCATACCTTTTATCGTTATTAAGGTTTTTCTTCCCTGCTAGGGATGGCGGAAAAAGATGTCCCTCTCCTTTCCCCATGGGTTTTCATCCCAAAAGCCTATAAGGGCAGCCTTTTTCCCCGCCTGTGCTTTGGCCCGCGCATTCTTTACACACATTGGCAGCAAAAATTGCAGCCCCCCCTTTTTTTTATCCTTGCAAGGGTGGCAAAATTCACCGCCCCTACTTTTGGCCTTGCCATCCCTGCAAGGGCAGTGATTTTTGCCACCCATGCAGGCCTTCCCTGCAAGGGCAGCGATTTTTTCTACCCTTACTTCTTCCTCCTCCAGCCTGCAAAGGCAGCAAAATTTGCCGCCTATGTAGGCCGTCCCTTCATGGGTGACAAAATTTTCCGCCTGTGCACTCTTTTATCCTAGCCTGCAGGGGCAGCAAAATTCACCACCCATGCAAACCTCCCTCAGATTTTTCTAACTCCAAAAAAAATTTTGCGTTGACTTTTTCTCATCCTTTCTTCCTCATTCTCTGGTCCTTTCTTTCACCTGGCCTTTTTAAGTGACCTATATTGACAATGATCACTTAAAATTATGATTTCCCTTTTCATCCAGTCTCTTCTAATCTGGTAATCATGTCTGCAGCAACTTCAGAGAACTCCTGCTCATTGACACCTATCTGCCCGAAACCAATTCCCATGTCTGAAGCATCTCTGAAAAAGGTGAAGACCATGAAATATAAGTATCAAGGTGTCTTCCCACTCACCTCAGTCTCTTTGAATGTCGATGACATCTGGGACACCGAGATCGGCCATGTGGACATGGCCGAATTCCTAGCACGAACAAAGGCAACGAATCTAAGCACCAGGATGAAGAGGATCGTCAGTAGAAGAAATGATTCAGAGCTTCAAAGAAATGATTCAGAGAGATTTTGAAGAAAAATCCTTCTTAATGTCTTCTATGGACAACATTCTAGATGCTCAGTTAACTTTGGAAAATCTAAAATCTAGGTTAACTGGCCATGCTAAAGCCATCACAGCATTGAAGGACACATTGATCAGAGCCAGAATCATCTCCAAGAACATAGTTGTGCCAGACAACATAGAAATTCAGGCATCCATCACTATGTTTAATGCACATATGAAGAAATCTGGCAACAAGAACTGAATCTCTCCCCCTCTTTCTTCTTCTCTCCTTATGCACTTCTATTTTGTGCAAAGTGCGTGCAATTTTGAAAAATGTAATTACATGTAAATATTTTATAAAAATATCTTAAAGTCAAAGATGAGTCATGTTTCACTGAGATATATTTGTATTTTATTATTTTCTGGTTTTTGAGGATTTTCTCCCTATTTATAGTGGATACCTCATTTTGTAAAAATCTTGAAAAAAAATTAATAGCAAACACTCTGCTGAAATTGAAGCAACTTTTGAGACTTTGTGCTCAAATTTTTAAATCATATTTTGTTGAATGAATGAGAAGCAGGTTATTTCAGACTTTGTGTTGAGATTGTTTGTGTTATTTAGGAAATGGTTCTTATGTCCTTTTTCCTAGTAATATCTTATTTATCTGATTTAATAAGCAAAGTGGGTGTGTTTATATTATCTAAGGGCGTTTCTAAAGGTAGATGATAGACTTTGAGCTTCTTTTATCTTTGAGATTCAGTTATCTTTTGTAGTTTCAGGTGGAGACTTTGTGCTTTGTTTTATTCTACGGTTACGTTTGTTCTGAATCGGTGAAAGAAGCTACGGAAGACTTTGTGCTTACGTGAGTGTTCTTATGGATTTTGTTACCTTAAGTGATCTCCTACTCTCCATTTGATACCATTTTTGAAAGAAGAGGAGTGTTGTTAGCTATAGACCAAGATATCCTACTTTTGTTCTTTGTACATTACCTCTAAAAAAAGAGAGGTAGATGTTGTTATACCACCCCATGTGTTATTTTTTGCTTAATTATATATATGCATATAGCGCGTGAATATTTATAGGGAACCTCCCCTTGATGAGAGGAGAGATTTACTTCATAAAGATCTGGTAAACCCATACTTTTTGTGGTGTAAATCTCCCTATGCTGTGGTTGATATACCCATTTTGTCATCAGTTAGTTGACAACAAAATATTCACCCAACAATTTTTTTATGACTCTGCTAGGGACCTTAGATGTGCAGTCTGAAACCTCAAGTTTTAGATTGAAGCAGTCCCTACCCTTATCCATTACATAGTCTGGTGACTTTGTTTCATGTCTTACCTATTATCATTATAGCCTTACCATTTACCTCTGTTACATTATCTGGTCTGCAAAACCAGAGCCACTGGGAAGAATGTGCATTTTGAAGCAGTTGGGGGATAGATCCATCCATTTCTCCCATCCATCCATTGTTCCCACCCATCGTCTACCATGATATCATGCATCCTATCTCTTATTCCTTCTTGTCTTGACCTTTGTAATGAATTGGAGTGTGTCTTGAGAATTATCCCAAAACCATCTTGGAATATCTTGTAATGAATTTTTGGGGCTATAATAATCCAATTCTTTTATGATGTGGTCATTGGTAATCCCTATTTTCTTCTTCTTTTATCCTCATACCCTTTTCCACATCACCCTTATCCTTTTTGTCATCCCATAGATCATTTTATCCATCATCATCTTGGTCGCTAAGCTTGGTATTCCCTTTCCTAGTAACCCCATTTTTATAGTTTACATACATACTTCAAAAATTCCTAAAATTTAAAAAAAGTCAAAAACCCTAAAAATCATAAAATCTAAAAAAGCCAAAAATAGTCCATTGTGTCTTGTCTTATACCCCATCCCCTAGTCACATCCATCTCCATCTATCTCATATTTTCCCATCTTTGCATACCACATTTAGTATTTAAATCCAATCCCAAGTGGTCACCCATCCCTCCATCTCTTTTATTAAGTATTATTAACATACATCACCTTATCAAAGACTTTAATCTGACATCCATCACCTTCCTTATCATTTCCTCTTCATATCTAGCACCCATTCAATCACTTATTTGCTAGTGTGAAAGGTATTTGATCTCATCATCTCATAGACTCCTTGATAGATTGGACACTTGTAAGGCCTTGTCTATTGATAATCCTTGGTCATTGATTTTATAAATCCCCTTCTTTAGCCACTTTTTGATTTGATTTCAAGACCAAGTCATTATTCAAAGACCTTATCATGTCATCCATCCTTTTATCCTTAATTAGGGGCATATCTCATCCTATCCAAACCCAAGTCTATCCTAAGTCCTAATTGCATCATGATCATCCTAGTCCAACCCATCCCCTAATCACTCATCCCATCCTTAGAGAAGACATTATGGCATTGCATTTAAATACTTGCATGTGTTGTTTATCTGTTGTTTGTCTTGGTTGCATCATGTATATATCTTGTTTTTTCTTATGTTTTGTTTATATCATATCTCTTTTTGTCTATTGGTAAAATGAATGAGGATGTTATAATGTCACCCAAAGCTATAATAATTATTATAAGTGCCCTCAAGGATACAAATTTTTCTACTTGCCCATGCACTTTGGCACAACATCCTCTTAGTCATATCTATATCATGGGACATGCCACAAAGTGCCATATTTAATGGATTGCTTATACTATGATGAGCTTTATGACATTTGTAATGGCTTGATCACTTTCACCCACATCATTTATCTAACCCATCACTAATATAATCCTCTTGACCCATTATATTAACCTCCAATCTTTTATCTTCAATCAATAACATCATCCTCTAATTGCTAATCATTATCATCCTCTATCCTTTAGTTAGAACTACATTTGTTTGAGGTCTTTTTAGACTATGTAGGCAGCACTTTACCACTTTTTAGTATCTAAATATATCTCAACCATCATCACATCTCTCTCATCTTTCATCATCGTATCTTACCTCAATCAATTTTTTGAGATATAATCATTCATCAACTAATCTATTAATCAATCACCATCCTCACTACCATTTCCTCAATCTTTTTCATCAATCTCCTGCACCTATCGATTAGGCCTAACACGTCACAATATTCATATTTTCTCCATCTTTCATCTATTATCACTAATTAGTTAATTAATCATTTATAGTTTCTAGTTCCTCCCTTGATTGGGGCATAACATGAACCATAATTTTATCATTATATTATGGCTCATTGAGTTGACACAATACCATCTATTTGTCACTTTATCATATCATTTATTCTCTATCATCACCAACATTATATTGATTGATTTAGCTTTGATCTACACTCATCATTAATATTATCAAATCAATCTTATCTTGGCCAATATCTCTCCCTTGCATGCCTCCTTTCTTGGGATACATCTAAATATTATGGCATTTTAATCCAATCATTATCATGTATTATTGATTCTCCCTTGGGATGTGTCGATAATCATGACCACATTGTCTTTACTTCCTATGAATGCACTGTTACCAAGGGAATCATCAGTATATAAATCATTTCTCAAGTCAAATTATGTTTCATCATCCATCTCACATATATCATCCCATCCCCTTATATATCCATCTCATCCCACCCATGTTTTATTCTTTTGAATGGCCATTTCTTTCCCACATGTCCCCTCAAGGGGGAATCATATCCCCTAACATCATATTTAATAATATTAATCCATGAAATTGTTTTTATTTGAATTACCATTACTCCTTTCACTTCACTCCACTCACAATGCCATTTAAAAGAGGGGTAAAATTTATTCATATAAATTTTCTCACTCTACTTAATGTCACTAATAATACTATTAGTCAACACTAATTTTTCTTATCTAATTTATCTCACTAATTTATCCCATTCCTAATCATTTTATCTAATGTCCCCTTCTTCATATTTCTTCATATACTAACCTTATTATATTCCACTTCATTAATTTATCCTAAATCCCCATTATCTCAATCTCACTTATTCTATTATTTGGGAATTTTAAATTCTCATGGCCCACCTACCCAACTACTAGCCTATCCCTAGGCTCTCCTACACCCTTAGTCCCTAATCATCTACCTAATCCCTATCTAACCCATCCCTAATCTTAATTAATCCCTAAGAGGATTCTAGAATTGGATGATTCTAGAATCATCTCTATTCTAATCCCTCATCTCTATAAACCTTTAAATCTAGAGGCTTCCAAAGAATTTTAAATTCCTTGGATAATACTCATCCCTTTATTTCCTCCATCCAACTTTGAAACTCCACCATTGATCTCTCCCTCCATTTTTTATTAAAAAAACCTCCATCCTCCATTGGAGACAACTATTGATCAAGTGAGGCATCCATGTCTAATTATCCTATCATCAACAATCCATAATCAAGCCATCACACTATCCAAAATCTGAGTCAAGGGAATCAATCCAACCTCTTTGTCTTTTATTCCATTTAATCATGGTGCAAAGCATTTAGCTTTAGGATCATAGTACATGTTTTGAATTATATTCATCCATTAACATTTTGGTTTTAATTACTTTATCACTTTACTTAGTGGTTTGAAGTTTGAGTGACTTAATTGGGTAGTTTAATCCATTAAACTCAAATTTTAGGCTACATATATTTTTTGATTATCTAGCACCTCAGTCTTATATACTTGAAAAACTTAGACCTTGGTTTTTCCTCTTAGTTCTACACATATATTACTTCTGCAAGCCTCTTATTTTCTCTATCTTGTTCCCCTGGGCCTATCTCTTAGTTTAAATAGCCTTATATTGATGACATATATATTTTATCTTACCCAAAATTCTTAAAATGTACTTATATTACACCTATACAAATTTTGAACTTGTACCTACTCTTCTGCTCCCTAGATACTAATGTTCAAGATAGACAGTAACATTGATGTTATTGTCTTTCTTTTATGCAAGTGTCTAGTTCCCTAAAGTCATCCAATTTACAAATAAAATGAATTATAATGGTTAGTATAAGTTATTTAATGTGATTTATCTCTTGATATGATCGATATAAATATAATATCAACCCTCATTCATTTCTCATCTAGAAACACTTAGTAATCATACCAAAATAGTGCTCAAGAAGCATTTAAGTTATCAAAAGCTTCCTATTATACCCTATTATAATATAAGTCAAAGGAAAAATCCACTTATAGGTATAAAGTACTAAAGGAACAATCATAAGGTATTTTTTGCCAAGTTAAAAGCTAGATCACTATTGTATTTGCTTTACACACATTACATGATTCATACACAAGACAACACATAGGGGATAACTACATAAGTATTAGGTCCTCTTTTGTAGTATTTGTTATGTAGGTATCATCCTATGAAAGTGGGTTAATTATGGTTCATCTCAACAATGTGTGCCTAGTAACCCATTTTTCCAAAATCACATTGAAGATGAAATGCTATGGTTTTGTAATTTAACAAAGAGTGATAGTCCATGACCTAGATCTGAATGAACCAAAGTAAAGATAAAACCAAACCCATAATCTTATAAGTGGTCACATATTTTTTTAGTTGATATTTAATTTAGGACACTAGTGTCAAACCTAGATAGTAGCATTGATGCAACCATCCTAGGTTGATAAAACTATCTAGAGAGCTAGAGGCACTAGATCCTAAATCTGATAACTATTCCAAAATTATCTTCTCACTTTATTTCTATCTATTTCAAATCCAACATTTCATTATCATAAAAACAAACTAAGTACTCTCTTATTTGTCATTTCTATATATAGCATAGTTTTACTTTCCAATTATAGCTATATGATATATCTGAGTTTATCACTTAATTAGCCTATTATAAATCTCATTATTACCCTTGTACCCTATCATTTCTATATTTTAACCCTATATAATCAATTAGAATCCTTGTACTAATTAGGTTTAAATACATGGATGTTATTCATGCAAGTACTTTCCTATTTTCTTTAATGGTAACAAAGGTAGCTATGTAATCACTTTGAATCTAAATATTATCTATAATGGTTGATTCAAAAATGTTAGATTTACATATAAACCAAGTATGGGATTCCATTTTTACACACAAACATGGTACGGGGTTACACCAAACCAATTTTGATGATATATTGAGTAGTGTAGTTAAGATTCTACAATACTTAATTACTAGCATTTATTAGTCTTCAATGAGGGTTGAAGCATATATCTTATTAACCTATTATCACATCTTGATTTCTCACTAAAAAAATTACTTGATTATCTATGGATTAACTAAGTTTTAAGTCATATGCTATTATGAGACAGTTGTATGTTGCTTTGATTACATGATTTCATTTGTTATAAGTTAGTTTTATTGTGTATTCTTTACATTATGATCATGTTCATTTATGTTACAACATTATTTTATGATATATATCATGATGTTATGGGCTAACTACCTTCTTATCATGATTTTAATATAGGAAATATTCATCCCTCAAGGCATGATGGAGAGAGAGAGAGCATCATTAGAAAGGGTGGCATAGATGGAGGTGTTGGGGATGACAAAGGAATGACTAGAACCCATACACATACCATATTAGATAATACACATTATATGCATTGTTTGAATTTTTAGTATTAGTATATTTTTTATGTTATCTAGATTTAGATAGTTGATTATGTGTTTTATTAATAATTTATTTTAGTTTTATGTTTATGTGGAACTAATCTTGTATGACTACATTATGATTTTTATACAAAAATTGAGTGCATAATGTTATAGTGTGTTATATCATGTTATTATATTCATGATTGTTAATAATTTTTGAGAAAAAAAAATATGTGTGAATAATATCAATTCAATTTTATATATAGACTAACCATAATGTCTTTATAATTTTTATAACATTAGCTAGTTGTGATCATAAGAAGTTGACAATAGAGAGGAGGTTAGAACAAGTGTTAGTCCATAAAATAATGAAATCAACACACTAACATACTAACATCTCTAAGCCCAAATCATAGGAGGAGCATAATAAACAAAATATAATTGGAAACCCAAATAAAATGCAAAAAAAAATAATACTAACCTTCTTTGAGAGTTTCAAATGATAAGCTTATGGCTTACTCGGTTTATCCTCAAAGAGTCTTTGGAAATGGAGTTTTATTTATACCTTTTCTCCTTGGCACCATTATGTCTTGATATGGATTATGATTGCTTGATGGGCATTGGATAAATATTTTGGAATTATAACATTATGGATATAAATCATGCTAAAAAACTTGCATTATAAATCTAAAATTTCCAAGCTCTCAAATGAAGAGGCAAAAGCTTGTATTTATAGGCTTACGAACTAAACCTAACTCAAGGTGAGTTAAGGTGTAGTTTAAACATGGAATGAGTTCAAACCTAACCTAATTGAATTAATTAACCCTATTAAAGATAAAATGTGTCAATAATTAATGATTTTCAATGAATATGCATGGGTGATATATTTTGAGATATTTGTAAAGGCTTGACAACTCACAAAAGGTAATTATGAAAAGCTAGGATATTTCATATTTTTGAATTTCCTTTTTTATAATTTCATTAATTACACATAGATAATTAAATTATGTATGTAATTTGTTTTATATTAATAATTAATTATTATTAGACTTTTTAGCATTTTCAATATTTGATTTTATGTCCATGTGCCCCATTTAATAGGTTCGTAGGCCAAATTGAATGTTATGATGTTGTAGGATGATTGGAGATGAATCCATGAGAGGTTTTTATTGCTTATGATAGGATACCTCAATGATGGATATCTCAATGAGATTATAAGATTTGATGAATGATGCACAAGAAAATTTGGGGTGTTCAATGATTCTTAGGCTTAATTTGCAATGGTTGGTAGGAATCTGTCTGAAGTCTAGTCAAAGGCCATTGGTGGCTAGTTTTAGGTGCCTACACTAGTTATCTTTATGATATTTGAGAATATCATTATATATAGATGAATTCCTTAATATATATTATATGCACCTAAATTCACTCACCCTAATAATCCCATTAAACCCACTAATTTAACCTATAATCATATTCCCAAGCTAACTAATTTATACATAAAATTACCTACTTCTCAAAAACCTTACTCCACTCTCACAATAAATTAATCACCTTCATTAGTCCATTAACTAAGCCTAATTACCTACTAATCTACCTATTATCCCACTTTCCAATTTAAAAATCCTTTTTACTCACGTACCGATCTACCACCCTACTAACCTAGCCTTTCTTACACCCCTACTCCCTAATGAAGATTCTAAAATTAGAGGAATATAGAATCTCCTCTAATTTAACCTTCCCCCTCTAGAACCCTTTATTCTATAGGTTTCCAAAGAATTAAAATTTCCTTAGAAATTCCTCAACCATTGATTTTAATAGCTCAAAATTAAATAAGAGACATTGATTTTCCCTCCCATGGCTTATATAAACAAGCCATGCCTCCATAACCAACTAACTTGGAAACTTAGATAGATTTGTTTACCTTGAGAGACATAATCATCCATACTTGCAGCCATCATTTGAGCACTTACATATGCTTTTCAAAGATATCAAGAATCTATTGAAGCCATTATCAAGCTCAATCAAGCAATCCAACAATCCAATCATTTTGCACTCAAATTAGTTTGACAATCTTGGAGAGAAACTATAGGGTATAAAAGGATGGTAAGTTACTCCATTGTAAGTATTTGATTATCTCTTTATCCCCTCCTTTTATGTTGTTTGAATTTTGGTTTTTTATTACTAAAAAAATTAATATAGTGGATAATCCAAAATACACTCAAGCATTAACAACCACGATGGGACATACTCCCTAAATCTGACCTATTATTATTGTTAGAAGTAATTTAATGACTTATAGGTGCAACTGGATGAGAAATAAAGGCCATGATTGACCAATTATGACGTACAAGTGAATTATGAAATTGACATTAAATTATTGATATTACAATCATGATATTGTGGTTATTTAAGTGGTATTATATGTACTACAAATTTAACCACTAATGGTCATAGTTTTTGGTAGTTTGTTATCCCTAGGCAATACCAATACTTCAAAACTCATGGTATTACACTAGTAATAGTGATATTGCTTTCTTGATCATGGTTTTTTTGGGTGTCTATGCTAGCATAAGATAAGTAATTATTTATATCTTGATAACCTACGTGCATTGATAATTACTCATTTTGTATTGCAAGTCTACAATTTTCATCTTCTATGTGCAGGAGAATAGGTTCAGTTGAAAACTTAGTTTTGATTATTAAGCTAAGATATCGCTAATTCGAGATTGATGGTATTGATTTTTAAGTCACAATATCACCATCACAAGTTGTGATACTATCATCCTTGTAAAATTAGATAATTTTCATCCATTGACCTTATAACCTGTAGTTTTGTCTTTTTATTCTCTATTTTATAGGAAGATCGGTGAATGTACAAACCTTTATTTTGAAAGATTGTTTAACTTTTTTAGGTCTTAGAATATTTTGGCTAACTATATTCAATAGGGAAAACATAACAAAAGGATCATCTATAATCATAATATCACATTCTTAACCTTTTGTCATACCTCTACAATATTATTGATTGTGTATCTATAGTTTTGTTTTAATATCTATGATATTATTTTAATAGTAATGATATTGTAATTTGATAATTTTGGGACTATTTTTTTTACTATTTAATATATTCAATTGATAAGATAGAATTTAGGGGAAATGTGATAGAAATACCATTTTGTTATGTAAATTTGTGTGTATATTTGTCCATTGTGTTGAAAAATTGTGTCTTGATAAAAGTTACATAGTTAAAGTTTTTAATCTGCAGTAATTATCTATGAATATTTCTGAGGCATTTGTATTTCCTAAGATCTAGGTAACCTTTCATAATCATCTAAGCATCTAAATTTTTAAAAATTCAAACAATTTAAAGTTTTTTTATTTTCCATAATATCACTATTATCGAAGTATTGATATTGTTTTAGTAGTTATGGTTTTGCATAAACTATCATAGTTTTGCAAGAATTATTTGGTTGATTATCATGGTTAACTATCTAAGGCACTATCACAATTCACAATCAATAAATTTTCCCAATAGTTATGATATTTTAGTTTCTGGTTGACAATGTAATTCAAACTATGTATTCATGGTTTATAAGGAAGTAACAGGTTTACTTCATATCAGACTACTAACCCTTTTTGAGCAAGATCTCTCAAGGAAAAAGTACCCAAATTGATTTCCTAACCCTTGTGTTTGTAAGAGGGGTGCCTAAATCCTATCATTTTGTCTTTTAATTGTGTGACTTGATTATTTATTTTTTTATTTTCCTCTCATAGGTAATTAATTAAGAAAATTAATAGTATTTGCTTATTTATTAACCCATTAATTCTAGGATAACACATGACATAGAATTCATCCCCACATAAGGGCTTAATCATTAGGGGTTGGTATTTTGGATTTCATCATCATGCATTCAACCAAACTCTGTGTTTTGATAGAGTATAAATATCAAGTATAATTGTTGCTAAGCCAATAAGTTGACCCCATAAAGGTCATTCATGAAGGGGAAGAGTCAATTCTCTAAACCAAGAATTATACAATACACTATATTGACTTGGGACCCACTATACCTAGTTTTTATCAGGGACTCCCTTAGAAAACTTTATGTAAACCTAACTTAGGACCTGATGACTGTAATAGGTGTTTCACTATCAGAGTCAAGATCAGCTCCTAAGTAGTAACCAAGTATAAATGGGCTTGATAGGGTTTGTTTAATTATGTAATAGTTCACTGGCTTAAACTTCACCCACAAATTTTTTATATGGTGTAGACTTTAGGTTACACACCTATTCAGTTGACTAGATTAAGATTCGTGATTGAGTGTGTTGTTTATGTGTAATGCTTATACCTATATTTTTTGTGAACCAAGTCGACCAATCTCATTTTTGTCACAAAAACACCTAGACACCATCAGAATAAAATCCATTCTAGAATCACATAAAACATCCATTCCATATTCTCCATTCACCTCTTTAGAGATAACATTAGTCTTGAAATCAAATTTTAGTGGTCACCCATCCTTCCAATATTCATTATCACCTTTTGACTAAGCATTATAAAATGTGTATAACCTTGTCAAGTTTTTATTTTAGCACCCATAACTTCCTTATCATTGCCTCTTCATACTTAGAAACCACCCAATCCCCATTTTGCTAGTGTGAAATGTACTTGATCACTTCATCTCCTTAGTATCCTTACTAGATTAAACCCTTGTAAGGTTTTTATTTTTGATAATCCTTGATAATTCTAGTCTTACATCCCTCTAAATCTAAGTTCAACACATATCCAAATCATCTTCCTTGACCACTCTTAATTTTTTATTTCTAGAACCAATAAATATTCAAAGTCATCTCATCTGCCATCACCCTATATTGAAAACACACATAATCACTCTTCTTATATCACCCTCATCATCCATAATGCCAATGTGAACCCATGACCAAAATGTTAGAATGGGACAATGATCTAACCAAGATAATGACTTCTTATAAAACTTAGGGGGGCAAAACTAGGATCATGATGAAGCACACAATGGCATGCACACTCCCAAAGAAGAAGATTGATTCACAAATGACTTTTTCCATAGAAATGAAGTTAGATAATAATTTGATCGGTATATATATGAAAATCATGACAAAATATTAGTTCAAATCATTGGAAATGGGGTCAGACTGCCCCCAAGTTTTGATCATAACCTTTTGCAAAACTTAGTCTACCCATCCACTTGGCCTGATACTCCCCATCAACATATCCATACTAATCAAGATCATGAAGAAGAGGGCCTTATGGAATATGAACAAGAACTTGAAGACCAATAAGAAAAAGTGCCTCTCCAAAATAATTGCGTCAAGGCTAATAGGAGACAAACCACCTTATAGGATTGGTTGGATTAGATCACACAATAAATCAATTCCTTAGCCTCCTAATTTCACATAAAAAATCAAAGACCATCCTATCCAAGACAAAATGTCCATAATTTTGATATACCACACATAAGTCATGCCCAAATTTCTAATCCCCTTGTGAATACATCATTTTCACAAAAGTGGAAAATGATGAAAGAAACTCTTCAATAGATTAACCCCTGCATGTAAGTGATGAAATAAGAATATGAATATTTTTTGTCCTTTCCATTAGATATGATCATTTTGCAAATCCCTTTCTCACCTCATTTTGAGGTACCAAATTTTGAAAAATATAGAGGAAAAGGAGATCACTGCAATCATGATTAAGATTTTTATGTGGCATGCCATGAGGTTGCATATGACAATGCTTACCTCCTAAGACTTTTCCAAAAGAGTTTCACAGGACTAGCATTAGAATGGTTCATTCATTTACCAAAGGGGTCCATATCAAGTTCTGGAGAATTGACTAAATAATTTGTGAGACATTTGTCATTCAACATATAACATGATGTTTTCATTATAGACCTTTACAACACTAAGCAAAGGAATGAGGAAAGTTGGCCTCATTCTTAAAACATTAGATAAGCTTAGCTAGTCAATTCCAATGTATGGTTCTGAAAAAAGAATTGGCTAAAATATTCATTGACAACCTCAATGCATAATTAAAATATCAGTTGAAACTACAATGTGCCAAATATTTTGATGAGATAATTGAAAATGAGATGCAAATTATGAAAGAAATTTATGAAAAAGAAGTCATCAAATTATACACTTGAAATTAATAAAATCATAATCAAGACAAATCCTTTTTAGTAAACCAAAAATATTCAATAAGAATAAAAATGTTATGGGAGATGGAGTTATAAACTCAAAAAAACATGTTCAAGAAGTGAAGAAAGGGACTCCCATGGATGAACAAAATTTCTCCTCCATAAGAGTTCCATGAGGTATACTAAAGCCTTAAATAGTAAAATGATGTCTTACCAATATTTTGGTGCCTATTAAAGTCATCCTCCAGTAATTGATAGCTACAAACATGATTACTCTCCTCAAGATCCAACTCTTGAATGATAACAAACCTCAACCCAATTGGTATCAGGAGGACAAATTCTATCAATATCATAGATTCAAAGGTCATGACACTAAAAAATGTATGTAATTAAAACACTATATTCAATATCTCATTGAAAAAGGAGACATAGAAGTAGAAAGGGAGAGCACTCCTAATCAATCTAAAAATTAGTAGCTTGGTATTTATCAAGATCCTTTACCCAAGCATGGTTAGAGGCAAGGAAGACCACCTAAAGTCTAGGGTCAGGTATCTTCCTCCAATTGTAAAAACTACCATGCCATCCCATATCATTATGTTAATACCCTCAAAATCCTTTCCCCCAAGATCCCACTCCACCACCATCTACCATACTAAAGATCAATTGGGCCACAACTAACTACATAATTACTACATGATGTAGCAAAATCATAGTTCTTGGGGTACCACTAAAGGACCCATCTCCATCAACATTTTAAAGGGTCAATATCTCCAAGAAAGTATCTATATATTCTGACAAGACTTATGATATAGTTTAATAACTTGATAAGACCCCTGCTTAAATCTCACTCATGGATCTTCTCAAAATATCATCTACGTATTGAGAGATCCTTAATTAGGTCTTGAATGATCTAAAAGTCCCCAAAAATATTGACACTAGCCAATTTCAAGCATTGGTGGGTCATTTATCTCCTTCAAAACAAATCACTTTTAGCACCCAAGACATGCCTCTAATTGGCCCACATCATAATTACCCATTATTCATAAAAAAAATTCATCTCCGACCACTACATCCTTTAGGTACTCATAGATAGAGGGTATGTATTGAATTTATGCAATTTAGATTTCTTAAATAAATTTGGGTATTCTAAATCATCATTATGGGCTATTCTAATTATGATTAAAGCTTATGATGATAATGAAAGGACATCAATAGGTACCATTTATATCCATATTATTGTGGGACCTGTTATCCATGAAACCTTAATTTAAATTATGGATGTTGATTTACCATATAATCTACTTTGAGGACACCTATAGATCTATGAGATATAAGCCATCCCTTCCACTCTCTACCAGTGCTTGAAGTTCCCTCATTCTGGCATGGAATTCACCATTCCTAGGGAAATTGAGCATTTTTTTAGCTACCAAATGGGTCAATCTCAACCCATATACTATTATCCTAACATGGATAGTTGTACACCTAATGTAACAACTATTAAATATGTCCACCCCAATGATCTAGATTGTGCTTCTAATCCATCACCAGATGTCAATAGCCTTAAAATTGCATCCACCAACTATGGGGAATATGAATATAAAACCCTTTTTGTAGATGATTTACCTCTCTCCCCATATAGTTATAGGTCCCCAACTATGAGGAAAGATAATCCTATTAGCTATCAATTTGGACCAATGGCCTTTTCTAGTGTGAGTATATTATTATAAGATTACTTTAATGAACCAAATGAGTTATGGCTTATTATAAAAGAGGAGGCCCTTACATTTCATAGATAAAAATACCCCCAAATTTAAAAAATGTTGTAGAATATGTATTATCAGGGAAAAGGGCTAGGGAGACATGAATAAGGCAGGCTTGAGACTATAGTAGTTAAATAACATCCACAATATCTTGGTATTGGGTACAAACCTCTAGACACTAACCTAAATAATATCATTATTGATACTACTTTGGTCCCTAAGGAGTCTTCTTCTAATGAATAAGTTGAGATAAGATCCATTTATAGTCTTTACGAAGAACTTGATTCCACTAACCTTTTCCATGATGCCACCATCTGTACCATCAATATATCCCTTAGTTATCCTCGCTTAATCAATTGGGATCAAAAACATAATCCATCTTTTGACATGTTCTAAAGTGATGAGGCCATCCTAGAATACTTGGGAGTATAGGATTTTATGCCTTTTAAAGATCATAAAAAGGGCTTCTCTATTAATCTCAATTAGTCATCTTATTTTGGGGAATAATAGACATCCCTCAATCAAATTTAAGAAGATGAATATGATGAGGAGGAGCCCTAGAAAAATCTAGAATATTTTCCACCCATTTTAGATGAATCATAATTTCCTACAGAAGTAGACATAGATATCCTAGAAGAGTTTGTTTTAAATGTCTATGATCTACCATCACCTCTAGCCTATCTTCAAGATCAATCACCCTCTCATTGAGGAGGTGGTTGAATTCAACATTGTAACATAGGTTAATCCTAAAATTATTAAACTTAGGGTAACTCTAACACCTAAGGAATGCCAAATCATTATTGATCTACTCAAAGTGTTTATAGATATCTTTGCATGGTGTTATTAAAACAAGATAGGATGTGATCCCTCCTTAGTTATGCATGATTTATTTTTCCATGTTAATTCCAAAACAATTAAGCAAAAATTACACAAGATGCACCCCAAAGTGGATTTTTTAGTCAAGGAAGAGTTATAGAAATTTTTGGAGGCAAGATTTCTAATCTATCGATTACTCTGATTGGATATACAACATTATTCCTGTGGCCAAGGCACAAGGTAGGATTAAAATTTGTATTGAATTTGAGGACATCAGTGAGGCATGTCTTAAAAACAAATTCCCCCTACCAATCATAGATATAATCATGGAATCTATTACCGGGTATGAAATTTTATCCCTCATAGATGGATTTTTGGGTTATAACCAAATCAAAATTATGCCCAAAGATTAGCATAAAATAATGTTTTTTACTCCATGGGGAACCTTTTGTTATCAAGTGATGACCTTTGGTCTCAAAAATGCAATTTATACCTATTAACAAGCAATGATTGTTATCTTTCATGACATGATTCACAACATTATCGAAGATTATGTTGATGACATTTTGGGTAAGTCAAGACTATGATCTAAGCATCATGTGGTTCTAATAAGAATCTTTGAGAGGCTACATTAGGTTGAAACCAAATAAATATGTGTTTGGTGTTACCTCAAGAAAATGAGTGCCATGATGTAGACCATAACCTCAAATATTAAAATGACCTCTTACCAATCTTGTTGTGCCTATTGAAGTCATCCTCCAGTAATTGATAGCTATAAACATGATTACTCTCCTTGAGATCCAAATTTTGAATGATAACAAACCTCAACCCAATTGGTATAATGAGGACAAATTCTATCAATATCATAAATTCAAAGGTCATGACACTAAAAAATGTATGTAATTAAAACACTATATTCAAGATCTCATTGAAAAAGGAAACATCGAAGTAGAAAGGGAGAGCACTCCTAATCAATCTAAAAATTAGTAGCTTGATATTTAGTAGGATCCTTTACCCAAGCATGGTCAAAGGCAATGAAGACCACATAAAGACTAGGGTCAGGCATCTTCCTCTAATTGCATAAACTACCATGCCATCCCATATCATTATGTCAATACCCTCAAAATCCTTATCCCCCAAGATCCCACTCCACCACCATCTACCATACTAAAGATCAACTGGGCCACAACTAACTACATAGTTACTACATGATGTAGAAAAATTGTAGTGCTTGGGGTACCACTAAAGGACCCATCTCCATCAACATCTTAAAAGTTAAATATCTCCAATAAAGTCTCTATATATTCTGACAAAACTTACGATATAGTTCAATAACTTGATAATACCCCTACTTAAATCTCACTCATGGATCTTCTCAAAATATCATCTAAGTATTGAGAGATCCTTAATTAGGTCTTGAATGATCTAAAAGTCCCCAAAAATATTGACACTACCCAATATATGCCTCTAATTGGCCCACATCATAATTACCCATTATTCATAGAAAATATCATCTTCAACCACCGCATCCTTTAGGTACTCATAGATAGAGGATTTGCATTGAATTTATGCAATCTAGATTTCTTAAAGAAACTGGGGTATTATAAATCTTCATTAGGGGATATTCTAATTATGATTAAAGCTTATGATGATAGTGAAAGGCCATCAATAGGTACCATTTATCTCCCTATTATTGTGGGACCCATTATCCATAAAACCTTAATTCACATTATGGATGTTGATTTACCATATAATATACTTTAAGGGCACCTGTAGATCTATGAGATATAATCCATCCCTTCCACTCTCTACTAGTGTTTGAATTTCCCTCATTCTAGCATGGAAGTCATCATACCTAGGTAAATTGAGCATTTTTTTAGCTACCAAATTGGTCAATCTCAACCCACATACTATTATCCTAACATAGATAGTTTTACGCCTAATCTAACAACTATTAAATATGTCCACCCCAAAGATATAAAGTGTGCTTCTAATCCATCACCAGATGTCACCAACCTTAAAATCACATCTATTGACTATGGGGAATATGAATATAAAACCTTTTTGTAGATGATTTACCTCTCTCCCCATGTAGTTATAGGTCCCCAACTATGAGGAAGGATAATCCTATCAGGTATCAGTTTGGACCAATGGCCTTTTCTAATGTGAGTATATTATTATAGGAGTAATTCAATGAACTAGATGAGTTATGGCTTATTCTAAAAGAGGAGGCCCTTACATTTCACATACAAAAATACCCCTAAATTTAAAAAATGTTGTAGAATATGTATTATTAGGGAAAAGGGCTAGGGAGACATGAACAAGGTAGGCTTGAGCCTGTGGTGGTTCAAGAACATCCATAATATCTTGGTATGGGGTACAAAGGTCTAGACACTAACCTAGATAATATCATTATGGATACTACTTTGGTCCCCAAGGTGTCTTCTTCTGATGAAGAAGTTGAGATAAGATCCATTTATAATATTTGTGAATAACTTGCTACCACTAACCTTTTCCATGATACCACCATCTCTAACCCAAATATATCCCTCAGTTATCCTTCCTTAATCAACTAGGATCAACAACATAATCCATCCTTTGACATGTTCCAAAGTGATGAGGCCATCCTAGAATACTTGGGAGTATGGGATTTTATGCTTTCCAAAGATCATAAAAAGGGATTCTCTATTAATCTCAATTAGTTAGCTTATTTTGGGGGAAAATAGACAGCCCTAAATCAAATTTAAGAAGAGGAATATGATGACGAGGAACCCCAGTAAAATCTAGAATATTTTCCACCCATTTTAGATGAATCATAATTTCCTATAGAAGTAGACATAGATCTTCTAGAAGAATTTGCTTCAAATGTCTATGATCTACCATCACCTCTAGCCTATCTTTAGGATCAATCAACCTCTCATTAAGGAGGTGGTTTAAGTCAACATTGGAACATAGGAAAATCCTAAAATTATTAAACTAAGGGCAACTCTAATGACTAAGGAATACCAAATCATTATTGATCTACTCAAAGAGTTTATAGATATCTTTACATGGTGTTATTTAAAAAATCCAAGATGTGATCCCTCCTTGGTTTTGCATGATTTATTTTTCCATCTTAATTCCAAACCAATTAAGTAAAAATTACACAAGATGCACCCTAAAGTGTATTTTTTAGTCAAGGAAGAATTATAGAAATTTTTGGAGGCAAGATTTATCTGACCTATCGATTACTTTGATTAGATATACAACATTGTACCTATGGCCAAGGCACAAGGTAGGATTCAAATTTGTATTGAATTTTAGGACATCAATAAGGCATGTCTTAAAAACAAAGTCCCCCTACCAAACATAAATCCAATCATGGACTCTATTTCTAGGTATGAAATGTTATCCCTCATAGATGGATTTTTGGGTTATAACCAAATCAAAATTATGCCTGAGGATCAACATAAAACAATGTTTTTTACTGCATGGGGAACCTTTTGTTATCAAATGATGCCCTTTGGTCTCAAAAATGCAATTTATACCTATTAACAATAAATGACTAATATATTCCATGACATGATTCACAACATTATTGAAGATTATGTTGATGACATTTGGGGAAGTCAAGACTATGATCTGAGCATCATGTGGTTTTAATAAGATTCTTTGAGAGGCTACATGAATATAAGGTTAGGTTGAAACCAAATAAATGTGTGTTTGGTGTTACCTCAGGAAAACTAATATGGTTCATTATATCCAAGAGAGGTATTGAAGTGGATTTAAAAAAGTCAAAGCCATTATGGAAATGCCTCCTGATCATAATCTAAAGCAACTTAGGAGTATTCAAGGAAAGTTATAGGCCATTTGGTAGTTCATTTCTTAGATAGAAAACAAATGCTACCCCTTCACCCATATTTTGAATAATTTTAATTGTCAATAGGCCTTTGATAATCTTAAACAATATCTATAAAATCCTCTTATGTTAACACCACTAGTCATAGGAAGGCCTCTTCTTCTCTACATATCTACCACACCTTGTGCAATAGGTACCCTTCTAGTATAACACAATGATGGAAGAAAAGAGCAAGCTATCTATTATCTTAGTCACACATTGATTTCATATGAGTTGAATTATAATCCTATTAAAAAGGCTTGTCTTAACATTATCTTTGATTCAAAAAATCTTTAGCACTATATTCTTAATAGACAAGTATAACTCATAGCTAAAGTTAATCCTCTTAAATATCTTCTATCAAAATTTATTCTCATATGTAGAATGGTTAAATATATAATGTTACTTAGTGAATTTGATATATAATATGTTCATCAAAATTTCATCAAAGGATATTAAATATGGATCAACTTGGAGAGGCACCTCTTACAGATACCAAGCCTCTTATCACAACATTCCCAAATGAATCCATCATGAATACTATAGAATCTAATAGTTAGAAACTATATTTTTATGGATCTTTCACCATGCATGGGTTGGGGTCAGGTATCCTTCTGGTATCCCCATAAATATTTCCATCTTGCTTTCCCATGCACCAATAATATTTTTGAATATGAGGCTTTAATTGTTGGCCTCTAATTAGCCATCCAATGGAACATCCATCAACTCTAAGTATTTGATGATTAATAGTTGATAATTAAGCAAGTCAATGAGGAGTTAAAAATAAAGGATAAAAAATTACTTCCCTATAAACAATTGATAGATCAAGTAAAAGAAAAAAAATTAATCCATTACATTTGATCAAGTGCCAAGGGGAATTAATAAGGTAGTTGACTCCATGGATATAATTGTGTATTTAATCGACCTTCCTGAAGACATCCTTGAGGGAAATTTTCTAATTAAACATTTGATCTTAATAACCCATAAATATATGGCTCATCTCCAAATTGGTGTCATTCTTGATCCCAGTCTCCCCTAGTATCATGATATATATAATTATGTCCAAAATAATATCCTTCCATTGAACCTAAATTGACATCAACACAAGACCTTTATCCACTGCACATCCCATTACACCATCATTGGTAGTATGCTCTATCAGAGAGGTTATTATGGGACCTTATTGAGATACCTAACCTTGTAAGAGGCTAATCTTGTGATCAAGGAGGTCCACAATGGTATCTATTAAGGTCATGTCAATGGAATCGTCCTAGCCAAAAAAATTCTTCAAACTAGATATTATTGGCCTACAGTAGAATAAGATGAATTTTGATATGTACACAAGTGTGTAGCTTGCCATAAGAATGGTAATCTTATTCATTTCCCTTCATAAGAGTTATAACCTATTATGAATCCATGGCCATTTTCTATTTGGGTATTAGATTTAATTGGCAAGTTAAATCCCACATCATGTAATGGACATAAGTTTATAATCATAGCAATGGAGTATTTCAAAAAATGGGTGGAGGATATGCCACTCATCTACACCATAGGTCATCAAATATCCAAATTTATCTTTAATTAGATCATTTTCCATTTGGGAATTCCATCCAAAATCCTATCAGATAATGGTAAATCATTTAAAAATCAAGAAGTCAAAGACCTATGTAGGTGATATCACATCAAGCAACACTTTTCTACACCCTATTACCCCTAGGGGAATGGACAAGAAAAATATACTGACAATATTTTTCCCAAGATTTTGAATAAAATATTCAATGATGTAGGTAGGAAATGGTACTTACAATTATATCTTGCCCTTTATTCTTATAGAACTAGTGTCTGAACACCCATTAGGGCCACTTTGTATTATTTGGTTTATGGTACCAAAGCCATGTTTCCTATAGAAGTGTAACTCCCCTCTTTATGCATCTCTTTTCAAGGTATTATTACCAACCATAATTACAAATAAGAGAGGCTATAAGATCTAGAACTTCTGGATGAAAATCATTAAAAATCTTTAAATCACCTTCAAGAATATCAACATAGGTTAAAAGGCCACTATCATAAAAATATTGAGTCCTTTGAATTGAAAGTGGGTAATATAGTCCTTAAGGAAAATCAAAAGAATACCAATACAGATAGGGATAAAAAGGGGAAATTTGAATCCAAATGGCTTGGTCCCTATATAATTATCATTAAATTTGGATCAGGACCATATAGGTTAGCTACACTTGAAAGTGAAGAGCTTGATGAGCTAATGAACATAGTGCATTTAAAATGCTTTTATACTTGACAGGATCCATCTATGTGTTCCCTCTCTTAGGGCATATCAATTTTCACTCCATTCTCCTTATCCTTACACTACTCCATTCCATAATTCCACCATTGACCCTAGTCTTAAAAGTGGGAATATTTTATAGGCTTAAGTAGAATTAGGAGATAAATATTTTAAACTGAGGCAAGTCATTTCTTTTTGAGTGAGGACAACATTTGTTAAGGAATATTTTGGAGTCTCTTTATCCACTTTTTATATATCATCCATACTATCACAACCTCATACATACCCCCATTACATCCTCTTTGATGAGTGTGTCTCCTACTAGCCTCAACTTGTATCCATTCTCGTCTATCTATATCCATCCCAAAGTCATGGTCCACAAGTTCCCACTAATTTCATCATTAAGGAATGGATGAATAATAGTCTTACTTCAAAATCCATTATGTAATCTATAATTGAATCTCAATCAATCATCCTAGGACTTATACATAGTTATTTTTTATTAAATTGGATCCTTGTCTCAGTCAAAATAGTTTTTGGCACAATCTACCCCATGTACATACTTCATGTTATCATTATGTACATTATACATAATCATTTCATTAAGTTATTTAAAATCATCACATATAAATACATTAAGTATCATTATCTTAGTTTATTTTGTCTTATGGTATCTTTTGTCTTTTATGTGTGTGTGTGAATGTGTGTTGTTATTTGTTAAGCCTTTAAGTCTTGTATAGATTTTTTATACTTAGTTACATCATCTTGTTTTCTTTAATTGTCTTATTATTTTTTATCTTTTCTTACTTAATGGTAACAAGGATGGTATAAGTGACTACCTAAGTTTCATTTGGGCAAGTCACTCAAAAATAGAGTTCCCCCACACACTATGCTTTTATTGTGTCCTTGACCACTATCATGTAAATGGAATGCATTTATTAACCAATGAAAGATTAAAATGGATTGCCTACATCACTAATGGATTTAAAAATTTCCACCCATCCCATCCCCCCAATCCAATCACTATCCAACCTACTCATCCTACGACCCCATTACCACCTATCTCCTTAGTGCAAGAGGATTGCTACCCAACCATGATTTGTGACACCTGAAATTAAACAATGTATTATCTTTTATTAGCACATTTCTCAATCTATTTCATAAAATAAACCATATCCATATTATTTTAACATTTTAAAATAAAACACATACCATTCATATCCAAGTTAATATCACATCAATATAAAAATTAACCATAAAAATCATCATATAAAATAATCATATCTCTATCACCTTAATTATCTAATCACATGCATATATATCTATAATCAATATCTAACTAATCATTCACATCACATCATAAGCATATCATCACATCATGTAACTCAAATATAATTGCATCCACCATACATGTCTAATAATCATACATCAATAGAACAAGAACCATAAATAATCACAACATCATAAGGCATAACACATCATATCACATCAAAACTCTCATAATCATCATCATATATAACATTCTAGAATGTCCACATGGAGTCCATGTCAAAATATATAGATATAAATAATGGGCCCCATGGGAATCAATGTTCTATAATATACAAAAAACTAATACAAAATCTCACAAAAATATTGACTATGGCCCCAGTGGTCCCTAAGGATGATGATGCATTGACTAAGATACTATGGCCCTAAAAAAAGTTACACACTACCTAGGTGGCACTGCCACCTCATATAAGTCTCTATATTATTATGCCTCACATGTTAATCTCATAATTTTTCACATCATCCCAACCATCCCACCTATTGTCATGACTCTATCTACCTCATCCTTGGCCCTCTTATCCACCTATACCTCCCCTATCAAATATCTAATTTGATCTTGCATTTAACCAATTTGAGTCTATAACCTAGTAATTTATGTATAGTCACTCCAGATCTAGTTATGTAACATCACTATCTAATCCTATAAGGAGGTCATCTATCCTTGTAATCCTATGATATGCCCCTATGTAGTGACCAACTAGCCATCTCACTATGCTATATGCCCTTGTAACAAGTCTTAGATCTAATCTCTCTTGGTGGTAATACCTACAAACTCAAAGATATGTGCTTATACTTATGACCTGAGCCACTCTAGTAATGATATCTCATCTTTCATCAAATGAGGATAGGATGGTTATACCTCATCTCCACCCCTACTACCACCATCCTATGTCCCACTCCCTCTCACTTGAGCTTGAGTTCCAGACCCCCATCAAAGCCTCCATGATTCCCCCATCTATGTCTATTGCATTAGGTTATCCATATCCATCATGTGCATCCTATGTTAGGACCATTTTTTGGAAGCACAATCACTATGGGGTGAATTAGTGTTTTAAAACTTTCATTCAATTATCCTTTAACATTCTTTGGACTATGAAAATAATAAAGTGATATACAATGCATAAAGTACCATTCATATGAGCATAACACAAGAAAACACACATATGAGTGGGAAAAGCTCAAGGGGAAGAAAACCCATTGATAAATTTGAAAATGGACTATATTCCTATTAAAAAAAATTGTTGAGCACCAACTCAACTTAGATCATCAATCCCAATAAATTCAAGCACCCACTTGACTAGGCTTTAATAAGCACGTACTTGCAAGGAAGTACCAACTCCCTAGGTGACTCAACATCAAGTCAGATACCTCATGAAATTTTATCACCACACCTCTACTCTTCTATTATGGTCTCATTTCAAGACCTTATTCTACTCAACCATGCAATATTTTATTTATTTATGTTTTATACTTCTAAATAAATCTAAATTGCTTTGTATATATACTAGACTCATGGTCACACACCACTTGGTTAGAAACACACATTTAACCTCTTAGGTCATCCATACAATAAATATTATGAATATGATTCAAATTAAATTAGAACCCCTTTTGGTTTGTAACAACTCAGTTAGGCCTCACTTCTCCTTTAGGTCTCATGAAGACCTAATTGCATTAGGTTTGTCCTCTTGATGCCAAAACTTGATCTTCTTGGGTCCAGATGGTTTTATCCAACAAATAAAAACCATTAAAACACTTATTAAATCAGCTCTTATAACCTCCTCCATGTTTTATTATATTTTTATATTTCATTCATATCATGAAAGCTCCTTTAGGACAAATAACCCTATTAGGCTTTTGTACCTCAAAATTTTGTCTTGGAAAAATGAAACTTAAACACTCTTAAGATGCTCAAATATGACAAATGAAACATGTATAAATATTTTCCATGGCCTTAGGTTCATCATAAAATTATTTCAATAATTTCACTCAGGAGATAAAGGCTCAAGAACATCTCTACAACTCACTTACTCAGAACTATCAATTTACCCCAAAAACCAATCATGGTGAATTAGGCCTCCAATACCTATGTAGATACTTGTCATGACTCCTGATGTGTGTAAATGGTCTTATGAGATATCAAAAACATCCTTATAAAATTCATGTGGTCTAGTGCCAAATATTGGTCTTGCAGACCAATCTCTTGACCTTATATCACACAGTCTTATCTGAACCAGACATGTCATTTTATGAGTAAATTTTTCACCAAATTCACTGACCTCCAAATCTTATTCAAACCATGAACATGACTTAAAATTCATGAATAACATATTGATGAAATTTTTTTCACCAATATATCATGTTCAAACCTTTAAATCTATCTTTTCATCTCTACTTAGGTTCTACACTATTCTCACCATTAGGTCAGTCTATGACTTGCTAACTTGTATGACCAAATTAGAACACTTGAAGGCTATAACCTATCCATAAATCATCATAAACATGTAAAATTATTCTCTAGATTCTTCTCCCATTCATTTTATTTTCTTGACCAATAAATTTTTTGAGATCTACTGCACTTTCTTAACAAATAAGATTGTATCTATGTATTTTCTCTCTCATCTAACTAACCACCATCACCTAGAGGTTCTTGGGATATTTCACATGCCCCAATATCTTATCTAGTCATTTGAATCCATTTTGAGTTGATTTAAACAAGATATTCACATTAGGTCCTTATTAGGGTTTTAGGGAGGTTTAACATAGGTTTTGGTGTTAATGATTATTCATAAGGTACTACCCCTTGAATCCAAAAATAATGCCTAGAGATATTACCTAAGACCCTTCTCCATCTTTCCTTAACATCTCAGGTTCCCATGTAGAGGTTACACATGCCAAAAAATGTTTGAAAGTGTTTCTCGGGTCTTGAAACCTCATTATGTGAACTCACGAAGGCTTAAAACATTGATTCATACATTTTCCTTCAAAACATGACCTCAAATTTTTTTGAATATGCCTAAAACAACTTATCTCACCTCTATCCATGTTCACATATTCATACTTGTATTTATATCTACTCTTCATACCTCATTAGGTTAGGCAGGGTCTAGGAGTGGTCTAGGTGCAAACAAAGACTGAAGCTCCTACCCTTATAGGCTTACCCTAAAACTATCATGAATGCCTTTACACCTTACTTACATGCTAAAATATTTCCATACAACATTAAAATTCATGTATTGATTCATTTTCATTTGCATACCTCTTTATGTCATGACTAGGCTTCTTATGTACTTTGACATCAATGACTTGTACCTTAATGCAACCATAAGACATTAGTTGCCTTAAATTTCTCTCTTTCTCTTCTTCTTATGATAACACACTCTAATGAAAACACTCTTGTAATGACCCTTATGATATTACACATTGTCAAATTTTCTTAGTCACATTTGACATCAACCTTCATAAGATGCACCTTTTGACATCAATGATAATACTCAACAATATCCCCCTTTGTCATTTACAGAAACCACTCTTAGAAACTTATATCAATATTCAATTTCATCTTCCTTCTAAAATTCATCTCCCTTTGTCATAAATTACAAAGAGATGCCTACAACTTTTTGGATCACACCTCTTACAACTAAAACACTCAACACACGAGATTATGAGTTTATGAAGAAACATACAAACATGATCCCCTATCTCCATGCATACCTTCTCAGCACTAATCACCTAATCTTGGAGCTAATGAACCTCTTGATTAGCTCCCCATAAGCACTTGACTTCCTTAATGACTTATAGGGGTAGGAACTACACCCAATTCCTATCTTAGATGTTAAAATTTTACTTTTGGAAGTGGCCTCGTCAAAATGTCTATAATTTCATCCTTTGTAGAAACATATTCAATTTTAACACTTTTTTCACTTACCTGCTCTCTTAGGAAATGATACTTGATAAGAATGTGCTTTGTTCTTGAGTGTATGACAATATTCTTTGAGACACTTATGGCATTTATATTGTCATAATTGATAGTGTTAGGACTATCATACTCCACCTTATAGTCTTTTAAGGTCTATCTCATCCATAAGACCTGAGTACAACATGAAGCTACTAAAATGTATTAAGCCTCACAAGTAGATAATTCCATATATGGTTACTTCTTGTTTATCCATGATACTAGGCTTTTGTCTAAGAAGAAAACTCCTCCACTAGTGTTCTTCCTATCATCTAGACTCCCTCCCAAGTTTGCATCTATATAGGCTATAAAGTTAAAATCCTTATTCCTAGGATACCACAATCCAAACCACATAGTCCCCTTGAGATACCTAAATATCCTATTGATTTCTTGTAGATGATTTTCCTTTGGGTCTGATTGAAATCTTCCCATAAGACATACTACTTGCATGATGATAGGTCTAGAGGTAGTATTGTATAGAAAACTTCCAATAATTAACCTATATGATGTCTAATCGACCTTTGGAGATCCATACTCTTTGTTTAAATTACACCATGTGATCATAGGTGTGTTGATTGTCTTGAAATCTTCCATATAAAATTTATTCAAGATCTCTCTTATGTACTTATCTTGTGAAATTAATATACCTTTCTCTGATTGAATAATTTATAACCCAAGAAAGAATGATAGTTCTCCTAACATGAACATCTCAAACTCCTTATTCATCACATCTACAAATACCTTAGTCATATTCTCATTGTTTCCACCAAATTTCATGTCATCTATTTAGACAACTACTATCAATTGAAGGTCATCTTCTATCTTCATATATAGATTACTATCTATAACTCCTCTTTTGAATCTTTGGTCTAATAGATACCTATCCAATCTGGCATACCAAGCTTTAAGATCTTACTTTAGACCATAAAGAGTATTTTTCAATCTACAAACATGGTCCTTATTACTTTATAATGATAACCCTCAATTTTCTCTATTTATACCTTCTCTTCCAAGTTTCCATTTAGAAAAGCTAATTTGGCATCCTGTAGACACTCAAAAACTACACCATGGCTAATTATCGATGTCAAATCACTATGAACCCACTTTCAATACTAAAATTAGCTAATCATCTAGCTAAATCATTTCACACATTTACCATTGAATTAAATTTTTAATCCATCTATCCACTTTTGATCCCCAAACCCTTGGTAGTCGCTGGTCAACCTAATTGATGATGATTATCTTTACCATCACCACTCAGGACCACAAGACTGCTTTAAAATAACTTCTAGATTTATGCAAGATAAGCATTGAAAAAATTAGTAACTTCCTTATATGAATTAAATCATCTTTATAACATTCTTAATTAGCATATTTATCCCCCTATCAAATTATTAACTTCCTCTATCCTAATTAGCAACTTCTTCCTAAAAAAGGAGAAGAGGAGGAAGTGAAATGGATCCAAAAATGAATTTGTGTCTAGGCAATTGTATTTTCTTGTGCAAGTATCTAGCATCGTTTCTCAAGAAAGCAATAGCATTGGAGACCTGAACCTTTGTCCATACCAATTTTTAGGGTCAAAGTATCATCACTTTGGTCAAATTATGTCAGCCCTCCACCATCAAGTTATAGGTATCTTATGCTTGTTGTCATTGATTAATCTTATTTCTAACCTCCCTACCTCAACCAGACTCCTTGACATCTTATTTTCCCTCCCATGAACCTATATTAAAACCCCCACATGCTTATTCATCATTCTACAACTCCACTTCAATATCCTCCCACAACACATAGGCAACCACTGATGGTTAGCCTTAAACCATCATCAGTTAACCAATTGTCGCTAGTTACACCAACTGTAGCCAATTAACTTGACCATCACTGGTCACTATGGCACAAAACTCTAAAAATCTATTTTGAGCCCCTTACCCATAATCAAACCCACTTTTATCTATTTCTTCTTGATAATAGTAACCTTTTTGATTTTTTGAACTAGACCCTGACCACTTTAGTATAAGCATTGACCCACTTTTGCTATTTTTAGTTATTTTATTTAAATAAACATTTACTTTCTATTTTTTACACGTATTTACTTTCATATTATTGAATGCAAGTATCCTTTATTTTCATTTCTATCAGCTTAATTGTTATAACAGTGGATTGACAGCATTCTAGTAAGCACTACACTTCTTGGATCTAGCTCATGCTAGGTAGTCCAGTCAACTATCCATCTAAAAAACCCTTTTTCAAGTGTTTTTTGAGTTACAAGTTATTATTTTCTAACTAAATAGGAGTTCCCACTATAATTTAGATTCATGCACACACATTACTATGTATTCTTCTACACACCCTATTACTAGTTTCATTACTTTACTTCCAAATTAAAAAATGAGCAAAAATTAACTAAAACATTTTGGCACACCTGGTACGACCTAGTTCCCTTTTTCTTCCTTATTGTTTTCTTCATCGAATGAAATCTAAAAATTTCTTTTTTGGATTAAAATAAACCTTTTACATACATTGATTCCCTACTTGTCTTAATTCATCTAGTAACTTATAAGGTAAAGTAATTTATCATAGTTTTCACACTCCTTATAACACACTAAGCCAAACCATAAAACCATTAACACATCAAAACATACCTAAGACAAAACTCAACTAGGATTTCATCACCTAGTGCTAACCTTACCCCCTCCCAGCTATCATACTTGGATTTTACTACCAAGGGGAGAGCTAACTCAACTCTCTGGTTGAGTATAAACTCTAAACTCGATATATTCTAGCTAATCACTTGACGCTCTTATCATTGCAGGACTATGAAGTGAGTGGGTAGGCCCCAATACCAAGCCAAGTACTAAATTTCAACATAGATTTTCCTTTTGAGCACCTAAACAACTTGAAACCAACCTTAGATTACCTATGAGCCAAATTCCCTCTTCACACTTTCTAAGGCATAAGCCAAAAGTGATCTAAAAAGAGTTCAAGGATTTAACGTAGTTTTAGTGTATGCATTATTTGCCTTGAATTCTTTTCTTTTGATTTCTCTTTGTTTGAGGTGTGAGTTTCATCATATTTCCTATTTTCTCACATGGTCTTTACTAAAAAATAGTTGACAAACCAAACTAATCAACCACAACCTTCTTCCTCCTCCTCCATGGAATACAATTTTAATGATGAGGGTTCACGTCATTTTTCTCCCCCTCTTACTAGAATTCCAATTGTTTCTAAAGGAGATGTATATTTTGTTTCCTGCCTTAAAAACAACTTGGTTGATATTCAACACTATCTCAATAACTGACCTAACTGTACCTCCATTTCTTTAGAACCTTTGATAGATCATCTTTATGGAATGCCTCCCCACCTTATGGGGGTACCACCTCAACCCAGCCTTTGTTGACCCAAGCCTCCTCTTCTTCCAACATCCCAACTAATACAACTACCCAAACCCAATAGAATATTCTAACCTCCAACCAAACATCTCCTACCACACCCCACACTTCACATAAAGGTTTAACTTTACCTCTAGTTACTTATACTCCACATACAATAGGGTTGTCTTCTACTCCTATTTTCACCCTCCCCCTTGTCCCAACCAACCCATCAACTTCTACCCCATTTCATAACTTGGTACTCTCTATACCTCAAAAACTTCCACCCATTAGCACTAGAATTACCACTCAACCTTAACTTACCCAACCTCAACCCACCACCTCAGTCATACCTTTAACTCAACCCACCTCCATTCCTCAACAAGTGCCCATGATAGCCTATCAATATGTCTCTAATCCAAAAGGGTACATATCACCTTCCACCCAACCATTTGTGTCAATTAACCCCTATGTGACACCATCTCAACCTTTTGTGACCTCTTACCAATATGTCGCTTCTTTAGCACCTTTTATCACCTATCCAAACATAGTTGCCACCCAACCTCAATATAATGTTCCCATTAATTATGTAGCTTCCCAACCCCAACTATACTTGATCAATATTTTAATGTATAAAATGAACAAGTTGAAGTCATCAATCTCTGGGTCTTTTAACCTTTTATCCTATAATCAAATTTGTAATGAACCCATTCAATTTTTCCATCCCTATCCATGCTTATCATCCTTAGTGTGAATTTCCCAAATTTTCCAAATTTAAAGGGTAAGGAGGACCCCTAAAAACATTTGAGATCATTCCATCATTATTTCTATTTAATCACATACAATGATGCTCTCCTTCTTCAAACCTTCCCCATGTCCTTATCCAAACCCACCCTTGATTGGTATAGTGCTTTTCCCATGCACTCCATCTTTTATTTTTCTCAATTGGATCAAATATTTTTAGACCACTTTTTGGTAAATATATCTAAAAAGGTTTCTATTATTGACCTCTATTTCATTAACCAATTTGATGATGAGTCAATTACTGATTTTGTTGTTAGATGGAGAGGTATCATCAACCAACTTTATTTTTCCTTACCCCAACTTGAACTAATTAAAATTTTCTTTTAGGGTTGTGCTAAACATATCTCCCCCATTCTTCAAGTTAAAACCTTTTGAACTTTTGATGAGGCATTCACCATGGCATGAAAACTTAAAAATTGGGCCATTAATTAAGGGAAATTAAAATTATAGAATAGAAATTCTAGTTTTAAATCCAATGACCCTTCCTTTATCAAATCCACTAACCAATCCAATACCAAGGCAAAATCATTCAAAAACTTAGTTTTTATAAAACTCACTCCACTCAAACTATCAACTAGACACCTCAAACCAATTCTTCAAACTCTCCTTGACAACAAAACCAAAACCAAAACTGAGCTCTTCCAAAAAAATATACTCCTATTGGACAATCATATGCATCAATTTTGGATAAATTTCTCAAAATTAACCTCATCCAAATTCCACTAATTAAACTACCCTAGCAATTTAACTCTTCTCACCCTGTACCTAGCTGGTATAATGAAAATGGCCAATGTGCCTTCCATCGTGTTGTAGGACATGACATTAATAGATGTAATACCTTCAAAGGTCTTGTCTAAATTTTGATTTATAGTTGAGAACTTGTATTTTATAATCCTAACACACCTCCTAATCAGTCCCTGGAGATTTTCCACAAGCCTTTTCTCAATTCAGCTCCTTCCATGCAACATCATGACAATAAACTCAAATCATCTCACTTTCATGAGGCACATATAATCAATGTCATTTATAACAAGCCCATTTTTTAAGATAACATTACTTCAATATCCCAAGTGTAAATATTGAACTCACCACCTATTCTTTTTCATACCCAAATACAAGAATCAACCCCCCCCCCACTCTCTTTCCATTTGATGACACCTTGTCTTTAAATACCTCTCCTTTGGTGGAATCACTGAAGGAGGCAACCATTACTTTAACTACCCCTTTTTATCCACCCATTCAAGTGGTATAACTACCCTCCATTCCTTTGGATACCCAATCAAGGGAAGTAACCATGTCCATTCTTTCACTTGAGGATTCCATACCAACCTCCCCTATCATAGAACCCTTTGTTCTCCCTTCAAAAATCATCCCAAGAGTGGAGATTACTTCATTTATCTAACCATAAATTTTGAAACCTTCCATCTAAATCAATAATGAAGGAGCCATTTCCTCTTCACCACCTATGGGCTTAAGCTTTGAAACCAATAACCAAGGAACTAAACCCATCTACAAACCCTTTTATAAACTAGTCCAAAGTCTAGAATTCACTTCCCAACCTAATTTTGATAGAGCCACCTTTTGGCTTCATCTTAGACTACCTTACTGATGAAAATCCAAATACTCAACTTCCTTGGAATCCACCCTTAATCCCATCATGACCCCTTCACTAAATACTTCTTCCAAAACCATAAATGAACCCTCCCAACCACCTCCACCTAAAATGGTCAAATCACCTTACACATCTCTCACCAAGAAAATCAAGAACTTATGAATTCTTCCCACACCTAGTCATTCTCATCCCCCTTTGAGGTTAGACTTAACCCTATGGTGACACCTTGTCTTTAAATACCTCTCCTTTGGTGGAATCACTAAAGGAGGCAACCATTACTTTAACTACCCCTTTTTATCCACCCATTCAAGTGGTATAACTACCCTCCATTCCTTTGGATACCCAATAAAGGGAAGTAACCATGTATATTGTTTCACTTGAGGATTCCATACCAACCTCCCTTATCATATAACCCTTTTCTCTCCCTTAAAAAATCATCCCAAGAGTGGAGATTACTTCATTTATCTAGCCATAAATTTTGAAACCTTCCATCTAAGGCAATAATGAAGGAGCCATTTCCTCTTCACCACCTATGGGCTTAAGCTTTGAAACCAATAACCAAGGAACTAAACCCATCTATAAACCCTTTTATAAACTAGTCCAAAGTCTAGAATTCACTTCCCAACCTAATTTTGATAGAGCCACCTTTTGGCATCATCTTAGACTACCTTACTAATGAAAATCTAAATACTCAACTTCCTTGGAATCCACCCTTAATCCCATCATGACCCCTTCACCATATACTTCTTACAAAACCATAAGTGAACCCTCCCAACCACCTCCACCTAAAATGGTCAAATCACCTTACACATCTCTCACCAGGACAATCAAGAACTTAGGAATTCTTCCCACACCTAGTCATTCTCATCCCCCTTTGAGGTTGGACTTAACCATATCTATTCCACCAAAGGCAAATCAAACTAAACTACCTAAGAAGGTATATTTTCCCAAACTCCTACCTCAAATTAGACCCATACCACTTCCTTCCCATTTACCTTCCATCTTAGGACACTATCCATCCACCATTTGAGTTACCTATTCTTCCTCTAAGAAACCATCCCCTTTTTCCCCACAAAATTCCATCAAACCCTCTAGTTATCCATAATTTTTAACCAATCAATCCACCTCCACTTTTCCACCTATAGCTAAACCTTCATCATTCAAGTCTTCCACATCCAAGTCTTCAACCTCTAAACCAATCATAACCAAGAAAACCTGACCAAAAATACTAGCCAAAATCATTCCTCAAACTCTAACGTCCACTCTAAAACCTATGCCTAAGAAGGTGATGACTCCTAAAACCCAAAACCCATTGCCTCCAATACCTTTTCTTGAATCCTATTCAACTGTTTTGTAAAGGTTGTTAAAAACCTCTTCCATCAGCTTACCTACAATCAAACATTTTGACCCTTCATGCCCTAAACCCTCTTGTTTTAATGATAACTTGATTTGTGCATATCATAGGGCACTGGGACATGACATGGAGAACTAACAATCTCTCTAAGCACTTGTTCATAGCCTATATGATGAGGATGATCTATTATCAAATAAACCCTTCTTACCCCCATTACCAATCTTTTCATCAACCCAACCCATCCAACCTTTGCCAACTCTCCCTCTCCTACCCAAAGATGAGAAGGAAGAACCAAATCAAGCATCAAACCCAACAAACCCCCTTATCCATACTATTCATGTGGTTACATGATCCCAAGCATAGTATAAAGATAAGGGAAAATCCAAAGTCTCCATTCCATAGACCTATCCATCAACCCCTCAAACCACCAACCACATCTAGGACTCTCTACCCTCACCTTCATAACCACCAAAACCCAAAGTATCCATTTTAGGATCTTCTCCCTCTAACCCTTTTGCATTCATACACCACTTAGTATTGAAACAACTTCACTAAACACCAGTGAAAATGAGCCTCTATGAACTAATAAACACTTTACATCACCATCACCAGGCATTGATCAAGGCTCTAGAATCTATTGAGGTTTAGCCAAATGATCTTCAACCTCTTGCACCCTTAGTTGGAGCTCTTTAACTTTTGGCCCTTGTTACCTTTCAGGATTCTAATATGCCACCCCCTAATCCTAAAGACTCCAATCCTCACCTTTTTATTACCGCATACATCAATCAAACCTGCATCAAAAGGGTTATGATTGATGGAGGAGATAGCATCAACATTATCTCCTTCCATGTATATGACCAACTTTATTTGTCCAAAATATCATGTCTAAAAGTATAGTAGTCCTTCACTCCTTTAATGATACTATGGACACTACCTTGGGGACTATTATCCTCCATATCCACTTGGGTCCTTGCATCATTCCCAAACTATTTTATGTTATAGAGGGAAAGTTTAAATATAATGTGTTACTTAGACACCCTTGGATTCATGTTATGGGTTGCATCCCTTCCACCTTACACTATTACATCAAATTTAAGCACGAGGGATAGGTTATTACAATCAAAGTTGATCCTAGTCCCTTTGCCTCTTTCAATATGATGTACTATCCTAATGACATTCTCATTCCCCCTTCATCTACCTCACAACCAACTTCTAATGAAACCATCCCACTAACCAAAACCATCAACACTTCCACTTATAGCACTGATGAAGCGTCAACTATCTCAACCATTTTATCACCCCAAATTATAGTCAAAGACCCCTTGTAATCCACATTTCAACATCTCTCCCTTAGAGAATATCACATTTTATCCTTAGATGCCTTCCCTACTCTACAAGAGTATGGGAATTTCAAATATGACCCTTCCTACAATCCCAAAATCAAAACCATTGTCCCTTTTAGGCTCCCTAAAAATAAAACAAATTTTGTCTATGGGGGAATTGATTAGCCACTTCTCGCTCCTATCACTATCTCATTCATCCAATCATTCATAGCTATTTTTTCTTACTTAAGAAAACCAACCTTTGCTAAATATTAGGTTTATTAGATCACTTGGAATGGGTTTGGTTTTGCCCTTTATGAACAAGGACCTCATGAGTTACCCATCATTAAAACTCAAAAACCTCATGATTTCTTTGGCATTATATTCATACCACCAGAATAACCTACCTCACCAAAACCTATCGCTACCATCAACAAAAATCTTCCATCCTTGTCAACCCCACTTTTTCCAAAGTTAAAATACTTCAATATCATCCCATCCAACTTTTTTTTGGGATCAATACCATTATTTTGGGCCCCCTGATCTATCAAAAGGATGGCCAAACTAAAACCTTTCCTCTTATCCATCCCAAAATGATTAAACATGACTCCCCTACCATCAACACCATCCAACATCAGGATGATGATTCCATTCTCACCTACCTTAGTGTGGGGGATTATTCCATTCATAAATCCCTCCCTCTTAAGAACTAAACCATGGTAAACAAATCAACCATTGATGTCAACTTGGATACCTAAGATAACCCTCATATCATCAAAATTGGCCAATCTTTAAATTCCATCAAGATACAAGACTATCCTTCTTTCCTTCAATACCATATCATAGCATTTATATAGTCCTATCTAGATATGCCTAGGATTAACCCTTCTATCACACTCCACAACATTGTCACTCATCCTGAGGTGAAGCCAATTTGGCAAAAGCTTCATAGAATGCATCCTCACATAGCCCTCTTGGTTAAAGAAGAGCTTTAGTGTCTCTTATATGTTGACTTCATCCAACCCATTTACTACCCATAATGGGTTTTTAACATTGTTCCTATCACCAAACCCATAGGGGGACTTCACCTCTATATCCACTTTTGTGACCTCAATCTCACCTTCCCTAAGGATGACTTTCCTCTACCCAAAATTGACTAACTTGTTGATGTTATAGCCATTCAAGAAATGTTATCTCTCATGGATAGTTTCTCAAGATATAACTAGATCTTGATTGCCCCTAAATATCAGCATAAAACTTCCTTTATCACCCCATGGGGCACCTTCTATTACAGAGTCATGACCTTTGGATTAAATAATGTTGGAATAACCTATCAATGAGCTATGACTTATATCTTTCATGACCTTATCCATAAAATCATAGAGGATTATGTGGATGATCTCCTTGGTAAATCCTAACATCATAAGGATCACCTATATGTTCTCACCATCATCTTCAACTACTTAATTCATTATCATGTCAGGCTCAGCCCCAAAACATGCATTTTTGGGGTCTTATCAGCTAAGCTTCTTAGGTTCATCATCTCTCTACGTAGAATCAAAATAGACCCTTCTAAAGTCAAAGTAATCTTGGAGATGCCTCCTCTTAATAACCTTATGAAACTCTATAGCCTATAGGGCAAACTTTAACCTATCCATCATTTTATCTCCTAGCTATCTAAAAAATGCTAGCCCTTCCACCACCTCCTAAAAAAGGACACTTCCTTTAAGTAGACAAAGAAATGTCAATAAGCCTTTTATTCAATCAAGGATTACCTTCTCTCTCCACCTTTCCTTTCCCCTCCTAAGGAATACCAACCCATATACTTATATATATCCACCACTAACCATTCCTTAGGGATCATGCTCTCTCATCATGATGAATAGAATAAAGAGTAGGCCATATATTACATCAACCGTATGCTTATAGACTATGAAACTTGGTATACCCATCCCCAAAAACTCTATCTCACCTTAGTTTTCATGGCCTCAAAAAAATTTCACTATCTTCTTCATCATAAAACCTATGTTATCACTAACACTGATCCCCTCAAGTTCATACACTCTAAGCCATATCAAAACTAATGTATGGATAAGTGGTTCAGGCTTCTAGATTAATTTTATCTTGAGTTCCTTCTACAAAAATCTATTAAAGGATAGGTCATCTCTGACCAATTTTCCAAAGCACCTCTACCTAATAATCAACCCCTTCTTGCCTTTCCAGATGAGTTTATCATAACTCTTTCTTAGGAAGAACCCACCTACCAAATGACCACGGTTTTTTATGGCTTTAAATTCCAATATGGTGGGGGTGATATAACTACTCTCATTATCTTTAATGGTAAATTTCTTCCCCTTTCATTTAAACTTAACTTTGAATGCACCAATAATGTGGCCACGTATGAATCCCTAGTTATATGTCTCCAAACTGCTCTAGTCTTGGGGATAAAAATAATTAGTATCTTTGGTGAATCCTAGTTGGTCATCAATAAAGTCAATGTATCTTATCAATACAAGCATTATGTCCTATTAAAGTATAAATAACTGGTAGACATACTCTTGGCATCATTTGATCACTACCTTATCTAGTTCATTCCTCAATCTACCAAAAACTTTGCAGACATAATGGCCTCCCTTGATTCCTAAATTCCTTCCCAACCCATTAAATCTAAATTATTCATCACTATCCACTGCTTTATCACACCCTTGTATATTAGTTCTAATCTCCCGATCATTTATAGTGTGGAGACGTCTCCTTCCAATATTTGGTACCAACAAGCTTTTGACTACTTTAACCTTGGCATAATTCCTTTAAACCTTTCAAATAATTATCAAAGAGCCTTTATTCAAAGTACCTCCTATCACACCATACTAGGGGGAATCCTTTACAAACATGGCTTTGATGGCCTCCTTCTCCATTGCCTGCATAGCCAAGAAACTTCCCACACTATTAAAAAAACACATGATAGAATCTATGGGGCACACTTTAGTGGCCTAGCTATCAACAAATATATCCTTTACCTTGGTTACTATTGGCCCACCCTCAATAAGGACTATTTCAACTATGTAAAGAAGTGTTTCAAATGTCAAAAACATGTTAATCTACATCATGCACCTCCTCATAGCCTTCAAGTATCTACCAATTATTGGCCCTTTTCACAAAGGGGTCTTGACCTTATTAGAGAAATCAACCCCCATTATTCATAATACCACCAATATATCATTATTGCTATAGAATATTTCACCAAATGGGTAGAATCCATCCCCCTTATATCCACCAAAGCCGAAAAATTAATCGACTTCATCAATCACCATATCATCTACCACTTTGGTGTTCCCCATAAGATCATCACTAATAATGGAAAATATTTTAAGAAATAAAAATTCCAAGGTGTTTTTGATTCTTTTGGCATAAATTTAAGATTTTCCTCACCTTATCTTTCATAAGCCAATGGATAGGCAAAATCCTCGAATAAAACTCTCATCAAGATGATCACCAAAGTAGTAAGTGCTTCAAGTCAAGATTAGTATGTGCATATCCCCTTCCCTTTATGGGCCTATCTCACAACATTTAAACTTTTATAGGTGGTACCCCTTTCTCTCTCATCTTTGGAGCTGAGGTAGTCTTGCCTCTCAAAGTCCAAATTCCAACCCTTCACATATCTTTACATGAAATCCTTTTTGAAAGTGATTATCATCAAGAATTCCTTGTGTCTTGAAATCCTTGATGTACATCACCTCATATCCCCTAATCATCTTCATGTCTATTAAGAACATATCAAATACACATAAAACAAATAACTAAAAGAGTGAGCAACATTAGATACCTCATCCTTAAGGAAAACCAACATGTAACTAATATGGAGAAAATAAAAAAGGGAAAGTTTGCTTTTAATTGGCTTGGACCCTACATCATAACCCATAAGCATGGATCAAGATCTTATCATTTGTCCTCTCTTGAGGGCAAACCAGAACCTAAACCTCTCAACACTTCATATTTGCATCCTTTCTATTTTTCAAATAGGGATCAAACTCATTTATGTATCTAACTTAAGCTCATCCCTTGGCTCATGAGATTTTCACTACCTTTCACATCCCTAAATATTTTGAGAACAATCGATTACAACATAGAACCATGTGATTAACTGTCATAGTTATGACTTAATCCTAAGCATGGCTAACATGGCTCTACCCATGGCATAATTCTCATGGATGCTTTTCATATTTAATTAGATGGAATCCCATGGTTAATTATCTCTCAAACCACTTTCCCCATTTAACATTAACCTTTTGTGCTCAAGCTTTGCCTCCATAAAGTTTAACTTTTGATTCCTAAATAGACTTGTCCATGTCTAACATGCATTCAAAATATCAGTTGAATTACAAACTACTCCCTTGAAGTATAGTTATCTAATGATTAAAATTTTCTTAAAAATAGACTGCTCCCTTAAAAGATAACTATACAATCCAATCCTAGACCACTCCCTTGAAGGATGGCTATAGAATAATCATTTAATGCTTCCCACATCGATTAGCTTCAACAACTTATGAAACTAAGAAGAAAAAAAAATCTTATGTAAAAATTAAATAAACTAAGCCACAATCAGCTCTTATAAGTGCCATTTGTAGACTTCCCACAATGATTAGTCTACACATTATCCCATTATGCCACAATCAGCTCTTATATATGGCATTAGTAGACTTCCTGCATTGATCAATCTACATACCATATTAAGGCATGGACTTGTCTATCATGTTTCTTTGGTCACCTATAGGAGGGTCAAGATAGCCCACATTAGGCTACCATTTCACCCATTTCCCATTTAACTATCTACTTATCACCTAGTTTCCTTCCACACCTCTTCTCAAGGAACTATGAGCTTAATTAATACAAATTGATCAAGACCCTCTCTTTCTCAATAAAAGCATGATTTTGTGAAGCATTCAATAGGTTCATATTCCCTAAGTCAATCCAAATATGGTTTCTCATTGATATGTCCTTGCCAACTATAAATATCATGCCTTTTTCTTTTACTTTATTTGTTAGTTCATGTGGTCATATGCCCCACGTTTAGTTTTTTGTCTATACATACTTTTTTTTTTCATTCCCATTAACACAATCATGACATTATGCATTAGAAACAAGGAAAATATAAACCAAACACATATCCTATCCACAAGATACCATTATAACATTATCAACATCATCTCTAAATAATATAATCTAATCTATGCACAACATTACCACATTATCTATCTAGGTGTAATATTTATACATGTTCATCATATCTAACCACATTACCATAATCATCTCATAAATAAATCTATTAAAAACAACAAATATTTTTGTCAAACACATCATCATAAACTTAAATAATCACCATCACATCCATCCAAAAATACCTACACTAAGCATGTAACATCATATGTATCATCCCTAATCATATCCATAAAAAAATTCATCATAAACATAATACATCACTATATCATGCTCAAAACATCATGAACATAATATAATCAACATAATCAAAAAAATAATCATCATATACATCAATGTAGCAATATATATCATAATATATCAAATATCTCTCTCATATACATCTCACATCATTGTAAAATAGGTTGGTATCAAAATACAAATCACATATACATCATAAAATCTCATCTATCAAGCCTCTAGGGCACCAAGACCACTACCACCTACACTACTACCACCTAAACCATCTAGACCTAGACCTACACTACCACCTAGTAGTGGCGCCCTTGGCATCCCTCCCTATCCAACTATCAAAGCCCACTATCCAGGAGTAGCTATCAATAGACCCCCTGCCAAGCTATCCCTATACTCCCCATAATGCATCACCTCTGGTAGTTAGGCTAGCACCATCACCTCATAATATCTAAGCTCTTCAATAGTGGTTAAGTACCATGTTCTCAAAATTATATCAAGTGGTCTTCTTGCTACTACTATAGTCACCCATACTCTCTATCTCAATGTGTCTCTCTCCTAAGTCACTAACCCTAAAAAGACCCACGCTTTATCCTACTCACTAGTTAGAGTAGTAAGCTACCCCTATAGACTGACTATTTACACTTATAAAGTAGTAACCTACCCTCATAATCTAGGTACTTTGGCCTAAGCCATTGTAAGTGTTATTTCTACCTATCCATCCTACCCTCCACCTTGAACCTATGATGGATCCACATCTATGGGCTATTGTCCCCCATCAGCCCACCCAAAATCTATTACTACATACTGGCCTAGAACCACATTTCATAACCATCAACAATCTATACATCATCAATAGTTATCCTCATTGTGAGCTCCTTAAAATCTAAGACAACCTCCTGTGGTTGTGGCTCTAGGAGTGGGAACTCTACATCATCTCTCTTGTATCATGGAAAATTAGGAGGGATCCCTTGCACTAATATAAACTATCTCTACACTCGGTCGAATGGGATTAGCTTAATCTCCCCATCTCATCTCATATGTATCTAGTGCCAGCTCTAGAGTGATAATGTGTGATACCTATGACTGATCCAAATAAGCCAATCTACATACAACCTATATAAAACATCTCCCACCACCAAACCCTCCAATGCATCCCTAAACCACTTAATATCTTTGGTTCTTCCCCTGACATTTGTTAATGAATCAATATATCTCCATTGCATGAAACCCATTGGAATGGCTACCTAAGTGAATCCCTACCATGGTACCCCTAATGGTCTCACAACATAAATGTGCTCAAATAACTAGTAGTGTAGCATAAAATGACACTAATACCATATCATTTGTGTGCCCAAAAGGCCTAGAGTTCCCTATATATCTGGACTAATAGCACTAGGTCCCATCCAAATATGGTCCTCCCAAGAAACATCTCTACCAATACACCTAGTAGTAGGTATGGAAACCATCCATGGATCAAATACAGTAAAGTAAAATATGTCATTGCCATCATTTTTAGAAGTCATATATCCTCAAGGGCCCTCTGGTACATTGACTTGATCTCAATCCCACATGCATACCATCAAACATTCTCCCAATTAGCTCCATATATAAAATCCATATAATAGTCTCTATCCTCACTCTTAATATGATAAATGGGCTCCCCATTGATGGGTAGCCATGTGATCCTCATCACATCCTCTAATAGGATGAGCATCTCACTAGTCAGCAACATAAAGGTGTTTTTTAGTAGGTTTTATCTCTCGATGATTGTGATGATCATAGCCACATCCTATGATAGGTGCTAATAATGTATCATAGCCCCTAGGAAAATCATCTCCATATGCCTCCACTCCTTTGTTGTAATCTTGTCTCAAACTTTATCAAAGATCTAGGAGACTCAGTACCTCATCTGAATCTAATTATAGGCCTACACAATAATCACAATAGCATACCAAAAACAAACTCACTATCTACCTACAACCTATTCCAATCTTACTTACCTTTCACACTCAGTACACACTACTAGCTTTTAACTTCCCCCATTTTAAAACTTACATCCTTCTCTCTCTAATCCTCCCCCTCTTTTTCATATCTTACATTGACCTACATGACACCCTTGCATCCTATTTTTATCATTTCAAACCTTTATGTATAATATTTCCTAAAAAACTTTTTACACTTTTTCAAACACCATCAAACTATCCCCAAACTCCACCTAACACACTTAGACCATAGGTGGTTCCTCAAACCATTGATAGTCCCATTAGGACCCTTTTCCTCCTAGTTTCAACCAACACCAGTCAGGTTTAACTACCATCGATCACTATGTGTGACCACTGATGGTGTGAACCTTAAACTTGTGACCTCTTACATCTCTACGCAACCCTATTTTGATTTAAAAAACTACCTATACCTATTATCCTACCCAATCACACCTCAACACATCATTCCCCTATCACTTTTATCTATAAAAACCTAATAAACCCAACCCTAGGGCATTAGTCTCCCTAAAACCCTACCTAGAATTATAAACCAACCCTATTCCTATTTAATTCACATGCAAGATTCATCAAATTTACCTATACTATCAATTTTAAAATAACCCCTACCTCATTCCATGATCATTATTTTGGTCAAAGTCCTCATGCCACCACCCAATTGTGTCCTCATCCACCCTCCATCTGGTTCATGCTCCAATCAACTAAACCACTCAACCACTCACAATTATCCACCTTGACACACTCCATGCCAAGTCATCAACATGATACAATTCTCAAAGTTAAAAATCCATAGTCACAAATCAACATGGTAAAAATGATTTACAATTTTTTTTACATCTTAGATTTTTAGGGTTTTTTTCTAACTATCACTAGTTAGGGTTAACCATTGCTAGTGGATCCTAAGGGCCACCCTAACCATTGCTAGTTGGGTTTCTTAGTATTTTAGCCCACTTTCTCACTAATACCCCCAACTTACAAATCTAACCTTTTGAGAATGCATTTGTCCTAATGCTCTTTTTGGATTCATGTCCATGGAACTATGTAGGTAACATCCACTTACCTAGTGCATCTGGAGTTAGCTCAACCATCCCCTTCCAAACCATACCCAATCAACACATGTCTACCTCAATGTTGGTAGCTTTTAATCATGGTCATTCATATGTTTTACGATGACTTTGCCATGGTCATTTTGATTGTACTAACCAGCCTTGCCATGTTAAACTTTGTACCACCCTGTGCATGACCTAACTTATTGTGTTATTTCATGAGATCACTTCCTACCCTAGATACTTGTGACCAACACCTACCTTATCTAGATGCCCTAATATGCCTAACCTAATTAGCTATGACAAACATTATAGATCGATCACCCCTATCATAGGTCCCTTTAGCATTGACCTTATTTTTACCATTATTGGTAACTTTAGTCTTTACACAATCTTCACTATCACTTTTAGTCACCTTTTATGCGCATATTTGCATCTCACATGCTTAACCCTATTGTGTCACCAACCTCATGATTACCCATTAACCATTTATCAAACCTTGACCTGATTTCACTTTTGTCTCATCAACTCCTAGTTTAAGGGGGAACACCTCCTCCCATACTCAGGTCAATTAGACCTTGACCAATAAACCAATTATTTTTATTATACTATTTATCAAACCAAAGTCACATAATAAAAAGGGGCAAAATATAGACACTCAAAAACTACACCATGGCTAACTTTTGATGTTGAACCGCCATGGACCCACTTTCAATCCTTAGATTAGCTAATCATCTAACTAACTCATTTCACACCCTTACCATTGACTTGACTTTTTAATCCATCTATCCACTTTTGAACCCCAGACCCTTAACCACCATCAATCAACCTAACTAGTGATGGTTATCCTGACCATCATTGGTCAAGACCACAATCCTGCTTTAAAGAAACTTCCATCTTTGTGTAAAATAAGCATTACATAAATTATTAACTTCCTTGTGTGAAGTAAATCATTTTTAAAACATTCTTAATTAGCATCTTTATCCCCTATCAAATTGGTAACTTCCTCCATCCCAATTAGCAACTTCATCCTGCAAAAGGAGAAGAGGAGGAAGTGAAATGGATCCAAAAACAAATTCATGTCTAGGCTATTATATTTTCTTATGTAGGTATCCAGTATCCCTTTAACAAGAAAGCAATAGCATTAGAGACCCAAACCTCTATCCACATCATTTTTGAAGGTCAAATTACTATCACTCTAGTCAAATTACCTTAGCCCTCCACCATCAACTTATAGGTATCTTTTGCTTATTGTCATTGATTCATCTTATTTCTAACCTCCCTACCCCAACTAGACCCCTTGACATTTTATTCTCCCTCCCATAGACCTATATCAAAACCTCCACCTACTTATTCATCATTTTAAAACTCCACTTAAATATCTTCTTAGAACACATAGGCAATCGCTGATAGTTAGCCCTCAACCATTGTCGATTACACCAACTATAGATAGTTAACCTAACCATCATCAATCACTATGGTATAAAACTCTAGCAAGGTGTTTTGAGTCCCTTTCCCTTAATCAAACCCACTTTTCTCTATTTTTTCCTGATAACAGTAACCTTTTTGATTTTTTGAACTAGACCCTGACCACTTTAGCATAAGCATTGACTCACGTTTATTATTTTTAGTTATTTTCTTTAAACAAGCATTTAATTTCTCTTTCTTGCACATATTTTCTTTCATATTTTTTAATGCAAGTATCCTTTATTTTCATTTCTATCAGCTTAATTGTTATAATAGTGGATTGATAGCCTCCTAGTATGTATTATGCTTCTTGGATCTAGCCTCATGCTAGGCAGTCTACTCAACCATCCATCTAACAAACCCATTTTCAAGTGTTTTTTAAGTTATAGGTTATTCCTTCTTAGCCAAAGAGGAGTTCCCACTATCATTTGGATTCACACATGCGCTTTACTAGGTATTCTTCTACACACCCTATTACTTGTTTCATTACTTTACTTCAAAATTAAGAAATGAGTGGAAATTAATTGAAACACATCCATCTAAGACACCTTAAATCCTTTAAATCATGAATATGTTAAAAATATTCTGATAGCCTCCAATCTTGCTACTGGAGAAAAGGTCTCCACAAAATCCACCCCTTTAACTTGTGTATACCACTTTCATATAAATTTAGCCCTATTCCTAGTGACTTCTCCATCTTCATTAAACTTGTTCTTAAACACCCATTTAGTGTCAATTATAATCTTATCTTTAGGCCTAGGAACTAGTTCCCAAGTCTCATTATTTTCTATTTGGTCTAACTCCTCATTCATAGCACCTATCTAAAACTTATCTTTGATTGCCTCTACAAGGTTTTTAAGTTCAATTTTAGATAATAGAGAAACATTATCTTGATTTAGGTTACTTACCAACCTTCTCATTGTTTACATACTTACATTCTTGTTGCCAATTATCTGTGTTCAGGATGGTCTATATGAATCTGTCTTGAAGAACCTTTTGAATCTTGTCTTTCCTCAACTTCTTCTTCTTCCTCATATATCCCTATTTTTAATTCTTCATTCTTGAAGTCCAAATTCAATGATGTTTCATGTGAGTGTGAATTCTTAGAACTTGTCTCTTCAATCTTCACATTGGTGTTTTTTACTATTTTTTAAAACCTCTTATTATAGCATATACAGGTTGGGCTTACTAATGAGTATCCTAAGAGTATACCTTCATTAGACCTAGAATAAAACTTACCTAAGTATTCCTCATCTCTTTTGATGAAGCATTTTCTTCCAAACACTCTAAAGTGTTCCATGTTAGCAGGTTTGCCTTTCCACAATTCATAAGGGGTCTTATTTTCATTACTCCTTATCTATCCTCTATTCAAAATGTAGATTGTAATACTCACTAGCTCTCTAGAGTATCCATCAAATAATCTAGACTCATTTAGTATAGTTATTATCATTTCCTAAATTTATTTATTCTTTTTATTCTCAACAAGATATTTTAATGCCTTAAACTTATCAAGAGCTTCTGACTTTTCTTTCAAGAATGCTACCCAAGTCATTCTTGTGTAGTCATCTATGAGTAATGTGAAATAACTATCTCCTTGAATGCTTTGTATTCATGTAGGTATATAGATATCATTGTGTATTAACTCTAAATGTCTTGTACTAAAATACGCCTTATATTTGAACTTTCTTCTTGTTTGCTTACCATGTTGGCATGCCTTACAAAGTGGGTTTGTAGGTTTGGTGATTTTAGGCATATTCTTCACAGACTTATTAGAGCTTATCTTGACCAGATTATCAAAGTTTAGGTGTCCTAACATTTTGTATCATAACCAAATTTCATCAATTTTGATCATAAAGCATCTCTCCTTCTTGATATCATTCAAGACATATAGATTGTTCTCAGTCCTCTTAGCATTGTCAATTAGCCTTCCTGATTTGGATCTCCTTATATCATACCCTAAGTCATTAAAGGTTAGTGTGTCCTTGGTTACACATTTGACTTAAACTAATTAGGTTATGTTTCAAACCTTCCACATACAACACATTCTATATCTTGGTCTTCCCACTATCCAAACTTAAGATACCCTTTCCAACTATATCAATAGTTGTTTTATATCCAAATCTCACTATTCCTATATCATTCTTATTTAATGAGATGAACTTGCTCTTGTCCCCTATCATGTGGCTTAAGAAACCACTATCTATATACCATTTCATGCCTTCATCTTAGATGTGAAAGGATGTTTGAGCTAGTATATATTATTCTCCTTTAGTCTTCTACTCCTCCTTTACCTTGTCCACAGGGTCTAACCTCTTAATCTACTTCTTAGTGGTATGACCATATAACTATTTATCTTGACTAATCTTGCTCATATGACTTATCTTTCAATTCCTTGCAATATGTCTACTCTAATCATAAGTATAGCATAGAATTTTTCTTCTACTATTGAAATGGACATTCGCCCTATTCCTCCATGATGAATTTATTCTAGCATGATGTCTACAATCCATAGTTATATATCTATATTGATTGAATGAGAATTAATAAACATTGAAAAGATTCACATACCTTTTATACCTGATGTTAAATGATACACCTCTACCTTTTTTATCTCTTGAAGGATTCACATTCTTCTTGACCTGTTGATGACCAATTTTTGTCTCAAATTTAAGAGTTTCTACATAGGTTTTTACTCTATTAGTACCATCACTTTTTGATAATCTATTATCCTTTTAGGATTGAATATTATTATTTTATTTTTGGTCTTATTTGAATCTAAGACCTATCTTATCATGTGAAGACCTCTGATTATTCAAAATATCACCAAGGACTTCAATGCTCTTTTCAAATTTCTAATGTGTCTTTAATTTGACTATCACCTAATCCAATTATGTCTTCAAGGACTCCATTTATATTCTAAACTTGATTCATTCTTCCTCAAGCTTAAAACTTGTAGCTATAATAGCAATCTAAGTTTCCAACTATTTGTTGATCTCCTCATGTTCATTGGTGTTTTTACTTAGTGTCTCTTAAAAGAGATTGATTGATTAGTCATAACTCTTAACCAAATGATATTAGTTTCTAATTATTCCTTATTTCAAACTTTAACTCATCTAGATCACTCATCAATTCTACCTTAGGGTTTACTTCAACCTATTCTTCATCATCCATAAGACTTTTCCCTTTCAAACAACCCTCATTGCTTATTTTTATAGCCATGAATAAGGTTTCATTGCTATAATGATCATTATCATCATCATCACTATCAGATGGACTTGTGTCACTTACATAAGAGAAACTAGTATCTTCTTTGATATATAAACTTCTCTTGTTCTTGAATGACCCTTCTTGCCTTCATACATCTTGAAACTCTCTTTTCCTTGTCAGGATTATAAAACTTCTTATCATCACCATGATTTTCATCATGTTCTCCATAATGCTCATTATTATCCTTTTTAAGAATTTCAAATGCAAAATGACCAATCTTAACATAGTTAAAGTTGTTGAATGGTATCTTTCCCTTATACTTACCTGATCCTTTCCTTAGTTTTCTAAAAACATGGCTTTTATCTTGTCATAATCAATGTATATATCAACTTCATCATTGACCTTTTTACTTTGTGATTTTTTCTCAACTTTAAATGTAGCTTCCTTCTTGGAAATTTTTATTGTCACCAAATATCACACCCTATAAGAGGGTGTTCAAACCTCTTCCAGATTTGGGAAACATGGGAACACTTCTAGGTATATGGGTGTACCTATAGTGGAAGTGAGCCTCTAGATTTTAAGGCCTAGCTCCCTGAATTTATCTTGAAATGATTTCACATATGCTAATTATTTATTATGGGAAAAGAGTTAGAAGTTACATTGAATAAACCTAATCTAATGGGGTGATACACCATGATGTATTCCATGTGACCATCATACTCTCCTGCACTAAGAAATAAGGCACACAAAATAACTTCTAAGCCTTATGGATCCTAACATGAGTATTTAAATATGGAGGTGAGATGTATGAGATTTCTCCAAGGTAAGTGAATAATAGGTCAATTTTAGGCACTAAGGCTCATTATACACTTAAAAGATAGGCTCATACACTTTACAACACTTCATATGACCTATTAAAATATAAAATCTTGTACAAACATGAAAGGATAAGGGAATAAAGGATAGAGAATAATCACTTTACATCACCATATATCACTTACATATTTAGATATTTTATCAAGAACTAAAAATTAGATTTGTATTAATGTTCAAAGGAAAAATATGATGTCATTCTAGTAGGTATTTTCCATACACAGAGTGGAACTTGTTTATAATATCTCAAGGGTTATATTTATAAAATAAAGGTTATAAGAGAAAGGGGGCCTTGGTACTCAAAATCGGAATCAATCAGTTCAAATCCATTTGAAAAGTAGTTATAACTACCACTGCAAATATGTTTGTTTAGACTATTTGATTGATCTAGGTCACCTTAAGTGGTTGCATAGTTACAACATTTTCCCCTTAACATTCCTTGATGGTTGCAATGGTAGGATCAAGTTGCTTCCATCTAGGTCTTGGTAGAAGTGTAGTTACAACACTTAGATCCATCATTTAGAATCATGCCCTATTTCCAATTGCTCTTAACTAGTTATCGTGGCATGCATAGAGGAGAGAAAGGTCATATTCAAGTAGTTGGTCCTTTTAATGAATTATTGGGGTTAATTTGTTTGCCTTCATGGCACCCTTTGAAATATTATCTCCTTATACTAGAAATTACAAACATAGTTAGAGAAAGATCCCTTTATGACATAAAATTACAAGATAGAAGTCCATATTTAGCCACATGAGTGGTTCCTTTATATTCTATATGCTTAACAACATTGTATTGACTACTCTATGGCATTTGAACCAAATTCAATGGTGTCAAGAAGACCTACAAATTCTTGCTTTCCATGGTCAAAAATGGATTCCCAGCCTCCATCAAAAACCCTAGGCTTACCTTCACTCTAATTGGTTTCCAAGATATGACTTGGATCATTGACACATTGACTCTCATTCACTTCATCAAATATTTTAGATACGAATAAGCACGAGTTCTCATATCTACTTTTAAATTGTCAACCTTGTCCCTAATTATGCCATGTGTTAAATGCACATTAATCCTCAATATCTTGATGTCAGTCTACCAGTTTATGCACTTATGCCACATGTCAATCTATCAAGATATTTGACTATTTGACTCATATCACACCATTGGATCTCCTTTAGATGATTGAGTCTAAGCCATTAGATCATATAACAAGATCAATCATTAATTCTAACTAGTTCATACTCATTGGGTCTCCATCTAACAAGCTTTGTGAATTTGACACTTATTACTTTCCCATTCACTTAGAGAAACCTTTGACAATTTGACTTCATCGCACTCCATTGGATCATTCACATATGATAAATCTTGGGTTATTGATCTTGCTAGGACCCATAATTTGAAAGCCAATGGCTAGTTCATGATCTTAAATTTGGCAATCTATGGGATGTCAAATGACATTCACATGACCATCATTATACTTTTTGACCAAATTTGAAATATTGGATCTTGAAGCATGAGAATCATGGAGACATCAAACTTTCAAAAGATGTTCTTAAGGTCAAAAGGGACAAACCCATTTGATCCATTGGTCATGTAAGGTTTCTTGAGTAATATATAAAAATACACAAGCTAGTTTTTCTATTTTTTCCTCTATGACATCTTGGTGATGACTGAGCGCAAACAACTAAGTATGGGGAACTTATCAAAAATGCTTAGAAGCCTATCTTTGCACATGAATAACTCTATTTGTGCTTTAGTGGAGGACCTTAGACTTGGCACATAATAACTTGGGACCAAGGTGAAAAAACCCATGTGGTCACCTTCCTCTATAATTACCACATATACAATATATTTCTTTGTGAAAGTGCTCACTCAGCTCTGCTAAAACTTTCTTGAAATGGCTATGGGAAAACAAGCCAGAAGTGACTGAGGAGCCAACATTGGACCTTTGTAACTTTTGATGTACTTGGGTAGAGGACCTAAGATTTGGCATATATGAGCTTGGTATAAAATTAAATAAACCCATATGACTAATTATTCTTGACTTATCCCTATGTGCGATATCTGACCTCAATAAATTGCCCACTTGCACTTTTTACCACTGGGCCCAAAATGCCTAGGTGAACACAATGAAGAACCAAATGAATAACATGAGCTTCCCAAGTCATTGTATACACTCTTAACACCCCATAAGATCTCTAAAAAATTATCTATGACATTATAAAATCCCCCCATACAATATTTTGGCTATAGGGGGTTGACCCATTTTGGCTTATGGGGAAAAATGGCCAACATTCTTGGTGATTTCCTAGGGGTTATATGCCTGACCTTGAAAAAAGAATCCAAACCAATTTCCTAATCCTAACCATTGGGATATTGAGTCACAATTATACATGTTAGACATATAAAATTCCTTGAACAATACATAAAACACAAGGGAACACAAAAAAATCAACACAACATGTACTTCATGAGCACTTATTGAATAGAACACAACAAGAAAGGAAACACACACTTAAAATATTGAAAAATAAAAAATGTGCTAGAAACAACACTGAGAGGAATTGAATAGAACTAAAATAACATTTACAACCTAAAACTATGAGTACTTTTCTTCTTGGATCAAAGGGTAAGTCTAACAACTTTGTTGCATCATGAGATGAGGGACTGAATGAGGTGGATAGTTATTTGAATCTTATTCTTGATGCCTAATTCTTCTTTATTTCAATGGTCAGCCTCTTTATCATGATGTTTAGTGAGAACCAAGGATATCCAAATAGGTCAGCTATGTGCATCCAAATAGTCTCAACCTTTTCATACAGTTCCTCAATTATGACCTCCAATGGTGGTTAAACAAGGCTTACCTTCTTGATCTCCATCGTGTTCTCAATAAGATTAGGTTTATCTTCAGTTGTAATTTCCTCAAGCTCATCAAGGAGATCTAAATATTCTACCCAATCATGTTCATTTTCCTCCACATAAAACTTTACCTCCACCTTCTCATGTACTTGGCCCTCAACTTGGCAAAGATATTCAAGCTCTTGAAAGAGCTTCATTTGTAGCTACCAATCATCATTGACATAATGTACTTGATGTTTGAGAGCATCAAGATTATCTTCTTCATGTCCTCATATCTCTGAATATGGATCAATACCAAGGGGATCTCTCAATTATTCTTGAGGAACTTCAACCTCTATCTTGCTCTCACTTTCCATGTCTACAACATCTTGGACACTAGCACCACCAGATTACTCTATGATAGAAGATTCTTGATTAGAAGAATGACCTTCATCTTTATGCTTGAGATGGTCATCTAAAAATTCATGATTGTAAAAGGAGTCTTCCTCAAATTCCTCTCCCTTTGGGTCTTGGCCACATTTCTCATAGACAACTACAAAAGAGTCTTCAAAAATTTCCTCTTCCATATTAAACTCTACACTAGTCTCTATGATAAGATATTCAATGTGCTTTTCTTCATCTAGGAAGGTAGAGTTATACTTATGGTCACCAAGGGGGGTATTTATGGTGATTTAATACTCATAGTCACTCATGACATCTTATTGGTCAGCTTTGTCTTAGATTTTCTACCCTCTATTTACTTCCCTCAAGATGGGCTCATGTGAAGGAGATGGGATATGAAGTGTAGTGGAAGGTTGGTGAGTTGAAGATGGAGTGTGGGATGGAGGATAGGGCTTGCGAGTGTATTTATGAAAGAGGAAAGAAATAATAAGCTCATAGGGAAGTGAATTATTGGCATAATTAGAAGGAGGGACACCTACATAATCAAGAGATACATCTTGCCAATAGCTTTCTTGAAACTCTTCAATAGCAACATGTTCATTTTAAATCTCTTTATCCTCCCACATACATAGCCTATATAATGATAATTTAAGGCACCTCTTTGATAAGTCCATTATTTCCATGATCTCCCATTGAGTTCCTTCTAGTTATTCAAACATATTCAAAGTCTACATATGACTTTAGACAACATTTCTCAACCATTACATGAGATGATCAAGGAATATATCATACTCATCATCCCATGTTATCATTTCATCTTCAAGAACTAATAAATGTGATATGGATGCCAAAAAATACTTGATATAAGATGTAAAAAATAGAGGAGAGTAATGATGGGGATCAAGACTAGTTTCAACTTATTGCTTTTTAACCTGCAAGAATCTATATCTTGCCTTGTAATACCTTGATATAGAGTCCATAGAAACATATTTTTCCTCATGACAAGACTCATAAGAGTACTCTTGAGGTTCATAGGTATCATCGTATGGTTGATAGGGTTCATATTGGGACTAAAAAGGAGGCATTTATTGATAAGTTTTTTGGTAGCCTTCTTCATAGGGTTGTCCAATAACATGGTGTCTATCTAGTGAGAAAAATGGAGGATTATAGGGTTTCCATGGCTCATAACACTGATAGCCATTTTGATAGTATTGTTGACGAGTATATTGTGGTTCATAGCAAGGCTAGTAAGGAGATCCATGTTAGGGATATTCACTATGGATATTAATGTCATCCTCATATAATAAAGGAAACATAAAAATTGATCAAAACTTTAATAAGATATACCTAGGTTGTTTACAAATAGAATTTATCATTTGGAGTCACCATTGGTGCTAAATTTCTTACTTCCAAAAGCTAGTAGAGGAAAGACACACCAATAATCTTCCCACTCTCTTGGAACTTTATCCCACCTAGTATGATAGAACTTTTGTCACCAAATCTCACATCCTAGAAGAGTGTGTTTAAGTTTCTTCTATTTTTTGGCAATATGGGAAAACTTATAGGTATGTGGGTGTACCTATAGTGGAAGTGAGACTCTATATTTTAAGGGATAACTCCTTGAATGTATCTTGAAGTGATTTCACCTATGATAATGCTTGATTATGGGAAAAGAGTTAAAATTTTTATGTAATAAACCTAATATAAGGGGGTGATACACTAATATTTATTCCATATGACCATCATACTTTCCTATACTATGAAATAAGGCACACAAATTAACTTCTAAGTCTTATGGATCCTAACATGAGTATTTAAATATGTAGGTGAGATTTATGAGATCTATCCAAGGTAAGTGAAAAATAGGCTAGTTTCAAGCACTAAGTCTCATTATAGACTTAAAATATAGGCTCATACACTTGAAAACACTTCATATGACCTATTAAAATAGAAAATCTTACAAAAAGATGAAAGGATAAGGGAAGAAAGGATAGAGAACAATCACTTTACATCACCATACATCACTTTCACATTTAAAAATTTCTCAAGAACTAAAAATTAGATTTGTATTAATGTTCAAAGGCAAAATATGATGTCATTCCAATAGTTCTTCACCATACATGGAGTGGAATTTGTTTACAATAACTCAAGGGATATATTTATATAAGAAAGGTCACAAGATAAAGGGAGCCTTTGTTCTCAAAAGGGGAATCAATTAGTTTAAATCCATTTGAAAAGTAGTTATAAATGCCTCTACAAATATGCTCATTTAGACCATTTTATTGATCCAAGTCACCTTAAGTGGTTGCACAGTTACAACATTCTCCCCTTAATCCTCCCTAATGGTTGCAATAACAAGATCAAGTTGCTTCCAATTGGGTCTTAGTAATAGTGTAGTTACAACACTTAGATACATCATTTAGAATCATGTCATGGTGTCAACTACTCCTAACTAGTTGTCATGGCATGCATAAAGGAGAGAAAGGTCACTTTCAAGTAGCCAGTCCATTTAATAAACTATTGGTATTAATTTGTTTGCTGACACCCTTTGAAATATTAGCTCCTTCTACTAGAAATGGTAAACATAGTCAGAGAAGGATCCATTTATGATTCAAACTTACAAGCCAGAAGTCCATATTTAGCCACATAGGTTGTCCCTTTATGTTATCTATGCTTAACTACATCTTATTGACTAATCTATGGAATTTGAACCAGTTCTAATGGTATCAAGAAGACCCTACAAAGTCTTGCTTTTCATGGTCAAAAATGTATTCTTGACCTCCATAAAAAACCCTAGGCTTACCTTCATTATAATTAGCTATCAAAATCTGACTTGGATCATTAAAACATTAACTCTCATTCACTCCATCAAATCTTTTAGATATAAACAAGTATGATCCCTCACATCTACCTTTAAATTATCAACCTTATCCCTATTTATTCCATGTGTCAAACATTAAATTAATCCTCAAGATCTTGCTATCAATCTATCAACTTACATGCTTACACCATGTGTTGATCTCTCAAGATATCTAAATTTTTGACTTATTTCATGTCATTGGAAATCTTTTGTATGATTGAGCACGAGCCATTATATCTTCTAAAAATCTATATCATTAAGTCTAACCAATTTATGCTTATTGGGTCTCCATTTGACAAGCTCCATGAATTTGACACTTATCACTTACACACTCACTTAGAGAAACCTTAGACAATTTGACTTCATCATGCTCCATTGGATCATCTGTGTATGATGGCACATGGGTCATTGATCTTGCTGAGACCCATAGTTTAAAATATAATGACTAGTTCATGATCTTAAATCTAGTGGTATATAGGATATAAAATGATGTTCACATGACTATCATTATGATTTTTAACCAACTTTGAAAGCTTGGATCTTGAAGCATGAGAATCATGGAGGCATCAAACTTTCAAAAGATGTTCTTAAGGTCAAAAGGGACAAACTCATTTGATCTAGTATTCATGTAATATTTCCTAAGTAATATATAAAATTCATAATTTGGTTTTTCTATTTTCTCCTCCATGACGTCTTGGTGGTGATCAAGCTCAAATGACTAAGTATGGGGAACTTAGAAAAAATGCCTAAAAGCCCATCTTTACACATGGATAGCTCTGCTTGCGCTTTGGTGGAGGATCTCATACTTAACACATAACAACTTGGGACAAAGGTGAAAAAACCCATGTGGTCACCTTCTTCTGTAATTTCCTCACATACAAGATATAACTTTGTGAAAGTGCTCACTCATCTCTACTAGAACTTTCCTAAAAATCGATAAGTATGGGAAAATAAGTAGGAAGTGATTGAGGATCCAAATTTTGAAATTTGTAAATTTTGATACACTTGGGTGGAAGACCTAATATTTGGCATATATGATCTTGTTATAAAATTGAAAAAAACCATATGACCAATTCCTCTTGATGTATCCACAAGTGTGAGATATGGCCTCAACAAAATACCCAATCGTACTTTTTACCACTGGGCACAAAATGCCTAGGTGAACACAATGAAGAACTAGATGAATACCAGGAGCTTCCCAAGTCATTGCAAGCACTCTTAACATCCCATAGGGTCTCTTCAACATTCTCCATGACATTATAGAATCACCCCCATATAATATTTTGGATATAGGGGGTTGACCCATTTTGGCCTATGGGGAAAAATGGTCAACAAGTCTTCCATCACTTATTCTCATTTCATAGGTAGTCAAGATGCCATGAAGCTCATCCATCTATAGTATGCTAAGGACTTTGATCTCCTCCATATAAAATACTTTTGAATCAAACTTAGATGTTAGGGATCTTAGTACCTTTTTTACTACTGTTGATTATTCCAACTTCTCTCCTAGACCTCTAATGACATTTACCACTTCATCTACTCTTAACAGATAAGATACAACTTTTTCATCCTCCTTCATTCTCAAACTTTCAAACTAACTTTAGTGGGTCTAAAACTTTGCCAAATTCACTTTGGTGTCTCCTTCATAGATGGTTTGTAACTTTCCCAAATCCCTTTAGTTGTATCACAATACATGACCTTTACAAATTTTAAATTTAAAATACCACACAAGATGGCATTCATTGCCTTAGATTTGTTCTCACTTTCCTATTGCATTAGTTGATGGTATATAAGGTGGAATCAATCCATCAACAACATATTTCCATATTTATATGTATCCCAAGGACATTAGATAAATCTTCATTCTAATGCTCCAAAATGCATAGTTAGTTCCATTTAAAAGAGGATCCTTATATGTAGAGAAACCTCCTTGTAATTGATGACTAAACGTGTTTGTGCTTCTAGGATCAATCTTAAGTTGTTAGGCCTACTTTAAAGGATTAAGATATGATACTAATTATTAGAATAAAAATAAATGAGAGGGGGTGAATTAGTGTTGAAAAAATTTCATTCAATTATCTTTTAACATTCGTTGAACTATGAAATCAATACAATGATATAACAATGCATAAAGAACCATTCACATGAGCATAACATAAGAAAACACATATATGAGTGAAAATCCCAAAATGGGAAGAAAAATCACTATGATATCTAGAATTGGACTAAATTAATATAATAAATACCAAATTATATTGAGCACCAACTCAACTTAGATCACCAATGCCAATAAAGTCAGACACGTACTTGACTAGGCTTTAACTAACACCTACTTGCAAGGAAGCACCAACTCCCTAGGTGACTCAGCACCAACTTAGACACATCATGAAATTTTATAACCACACCTTAGATCTTCTATTAATTTCTCATTTCAAGACCTTCTTCTACTCAACCATGTAATATTTTATTCTCTTATGTTGTATACATCCAAATAGGTCTAAGTTTCCTTGTATATATAGGTCACACACCACTTGGTCAGCCACGCACCTTTAACCTATTATTTAATCCATATAATAAATATGACATTTTATGAACATGATTCAAATATAATTTTAACCCCTTTTGGTCTATAAAAACTCAATTAGGGCTCATTTATCCTTTAGGTCTCATGGAGACCTAATTGCATTAGGATTGTCCTCTTAATGCCAAAAATTGATCTTCTTAAGTCAAGATGGTTTATCTAAAAACTAAAAACCATTAAAACACTTATTAAATAAACTCTTATGACCTAATCCATGCTTTATTATATCTATATCCTTTGTTTATACCATGAAATCTCCTTTAGGACAAACTGCCTTATTAGGCATGTGTACCTCAAAAGTTGATCTTGAAAAAATAAAGCTTAAATAGTCTTAAGTTGATCAAATATGAAAAATGAAACATGTATACAGATTATCCATGACCTCAAGGTCGTCACCAAATTCTTGGAACACTTTTACTAAGGAGATAAAGGCTCAAGAACATCTCTGCAACTTATTTACTCAAAATTATCTTCTAATCTAATTAACTTCACTTAGGAGATAAAGGCTCAAGAACATCTCTGCAGCTCTATCTCACACCATTGGATTAACTTCAATCAAGAAAATGTGGGTCATTAGATTTGTAGACATAAATAAAAGACAAAAATTAATATAAAGGAACTTGCATAAAAATATTCTTGACTAAGGCCTTAGTATTAATATAATATGATTAAAACCTAGGCTAAAACCAAATTAAACTCAAAAAATAATAAAATACTCCCTAAGTAGGGGTACCACTTGGCCATTCCATGGGATTGTTGGTCTATTGACATTAGTAGTAGGGTATTGTTTTATCCATTTTGTGTGGGGGGGAATTATTTTGGCCTTTTTATTTGAGGTATGTATTTCATCAAGAAATTTGTTTTAGACAAAATGTCTGAATTAATTATCCCAAAGAGTCTATTTCATTGGGGAAAATTCTTGCAACAAAAAGTATGAAATAATAAGTTTCCTTGGGTAAAATATCTCAGACAAAATTTCCAAAACACAACTTCCAAAGCATGCATATTTTACTAGACAAAATGTCCAAGAGACAAAGCCCACAATTTAATTCATTAGATAAAATCTCTGAGACACAACTTCTGAAGGAATTAGTACGATGCAAAAGACCTAAAAGAATTAGTCCAAAATAAAACTCATGAAGGATAGGCTCATAGGGAAAAATGCTTAGGATAAACTTGCTAAAGGGTAGGTTACAAAATTTTCAAATGGTCTACTTTGTGGAAAATTTTCCCAAAGGGTCTACTTTATATGGTATGTTTTGGTGGAGAAAGGGCCCGAGACAAAAGTCCCGAAGGGTAAGTCTGGTAAGGCAAAGGGTCAATGCAAAAAGGCCAAAGGGTATATCTATTTCATCAGGAAAAATACCTACATAAAAAATCCTATACAACCAATTCCATCGAGGGAATTATTTTATATAAAATGTCCACAATAATGTCCCTGATAAAGATAAGTTCACAGCAAAAAGCCTGCAATAATAAGTCTAAAATAAATACATCCAAAAGAGCTCATTAGTTTAGAATAAGATAATGGAAAAAATACCCAACAAAGACAAATTTTATAATTCCAATAAAGATAACCCCAAAATCATAATCCAAATATAATAAGACATACAAAATATAAAGATAGTCTATGAAATCACATTACCAATGCCATTTTGCCAAAGTATGAAAGGCCAATAGTCAATCTTTTCCTAAATTTTTACATAAAAATATATAAGAGGGGCCTAAATTCAAGAATATAATCTAGGGGGGTCCCTATTTCCTATGGAAATAAAGGTTATGTTGGGTATAACAACCTCTACCCATGCTCACATATGCATACTTGCTTTTAGATCTACTCTTCATACCACATTATGATAGGCAAGGTCTAGGAATGGTCTAGATGCAGACATAGACTAAAGGTCCTACCCCTATAAGCTCACCCTAAAACTCTCATGAATGCTTCTACACCTTAATTACATGCTCAAATAGTGTCATACAACCTTAACATTCCTATATTCATTCATTTTCATGCACATACCTCTTTATGTCATAACTACGCCCATGACTAGGCTTCCTATGTACTTTCACATCAATGACTTATACCTTCATGCAACCATAAGATATTAGTTTCCTTCAAATTTTATCTTTTTATTTCCCTCATGATAATAGTCTTTCAATGACCCCTATCACATTACACACTATCAACTTTTCTTATTCACCTTTGACATCAACCTTCATAAGATGCACCTTTTGACATTAATGACAATACTCAACAATCTCCCCCTTTGTCATTTATAGAAACCACTCTCAATAAGAAATTTAATCCTCATTTTTAAATTTCTCTTCCTTCGACATAAATGAAAAATATATGCTTACAACTTCTCAGATCACACCTCTTACAACTAAAACACTCAACACATGAGATTATGAGTTTATGAAGCAACATACAAACATGCTCCCCATATCTCCATACATACCTTCTCAGCACTACTCACTTGGTCTTGGAGATAATGAACCTCCTGATTAGATCCCCCTAAGCACTTGACTTTCTTAAAAATTGTTAGGGGAAGGAACTATACCCAATTCCTATCTCATATGTTCAAATGTGGATTTTAGAAGCGGATTGGTCAAAATGTCTACAATATGATCCTTTGTAGAAACATATTCAAGTTTAACACTTTATTCACTTACCTTCTCTCTTAGGAAATGATAATTTATGGGAATTTTCTTAGCTCTTGAGTACATGACAAGATTATTTGAGATGCTTATGGCACTTATATTGTCACAATGGATAGGGCTAGGATTATCATACTCTACCTTGTAGTCTTTGAAGGTCTATCTCATCCATATGAGTTGAGTGAAACATGAAGATGCTAAAATTTATTCATCCTCACAAGTAGATAATGCCACATATGGTTTCTTCTTGCTTATCCATGATACTATGCATTCTCCTAAGAAGAAAAGTCCTCCACTAGTGATCTTCCTATCATCTAGACTTCTTACCAAGTCTATATTTGTATAGGCTATAAATTTAAATTCCTTTCTCCTAAGTACCACAAGCCAACTCCATAGTCCCCTTGAGATACCTAAGTATACTTTTGACTACTTTCAAATAATTTTCCTTTAGGTTTGATTGAAATCTTCCCATGAGACTTACTACTTGCATGATGTCTAGTCTAGAAGTAGTAGTGTATAACAAACTTCCAATCACTGACCTATATGATGTCTCATTAACCTTTAGAGGTCCATCCTCCTTGCTTAACTTATACCATGTGAACATAAGTGTGTTAACTATCTTGCAATTTTCCATATAAAATTTCTTCAACATCTCTCTTATGTACTTATCTTATGAAATGAATATACCTTTTTCTGATTGAATAATTTGTAACCCAATTAATAATGATAGTTCTCCTATCATGAACATCTCAAACTCCTTCATCACATTTTCAAAGGCCTTATTCATACTCTCACTATTTCCACCAAATATCATTTCATCCACATAGACAACTAATATCAACTAATATTCATCTTATATCTTTATGTATAGATTACTATCTTCAACTACTCTTTTAAATCCTTGGTCCAATAGATACTTATCCAATCTAGCATACCAAGGTCTAGGAGCTTACTTTAGACCATAAAGAGTATTTCTCAATCTAAAAACATAGTCCTTGTTACTTGATAATGAAAAACCCTCAATTTTATCTATGTATACCTCCTCTTCCAAGTTTCCATTCAAAAAAATTGACTTGACATCCATCTGATACACCTTGAATATTTTGAATCTTGCATATGATAGACATAGTCTACTAGCCTCCAATATTGCTACTAAATCAAAGGCCTCCTAAAAATATACCCCTTAAACTTGTGCATACCACTTGCATACCAATCTATCCTTATTCCTAATGACTTTTCTATCTTTATTCAACTTGTTCCTAAACACCCATTTAGTGTCAATGAAATTCTTGTCTTTAGGCCTAAAAACTAGTTCCTAAGTCTCATTTTTTTTTGGTCGAACTACTCATTCATATAACCTATCCAAAACTTGTCTTTGCTTGCATCTACAATGTTTTTAGGTTCAATTTTAGATAATAGAGAAAAATTATCTTGATTCAGGTTAGTTACTAGCCTTATCCTTGTTTGCATACCTTCATCTTTGTTGCTAATGAGTTATGATTCAAGATGGTGTTTCATGTAAATTTTAACTATAAGTTCTAGGGAAGAGACAAAATAAAATCAATATGGGTATGGTTAAAAAACCTATTTATTTGTGCACGTGTTGAATTAGAATATTACAAAGAGCTCCTCTTTGGTTTGGAAGGAAGACCTATAGATAAGAAAGCACTAAAGCAAACTTGTTTGTTAGATAGATAGTTGGGTGGATTGCCTAGTGATATCTAGATCCTAGAAATGAGAGCTTCATTAGGGGCTATCAATCCACAAAATTTAAACAATTAAGTTTATAAAATAGAGTAGAAAGTAATTATATCAATTAAATAAGATTACTAAAACTAATTATACAAGTGTTTGTTAAAGAAAGATATGCTAGAATGTTAAATATAGTAAAGGTGGGTCAATACCTAAGCTAAATAATTGAGGTCTATTCTAAAATATCTAGAAGGGGTATATGAATAGGTAGAGACACAAAAAAATAGATTTGGTTAGGTGTAGGTAGGTGAAAGGAGCTTGTTGGAAATTTTCCTGATAGTGAACTATCGATGGTCAAGGTGATCATCACTAGATGGGGGAACCATCACTAATTGTCTAACCATCATCAGTTAAGACAAACGATCATCAATTAAGGTTAATCATCTCCATTTTCCTATCAGTGGAACTAGGTTGGTATTGTTGATTGATAAGATTCAAAAGGTAAGTTTTAAGAGGTAAGGGATAGACTGATTTCAAAATGAAAATACAATAAGTAAATAATAGAAAATAAATTCTTGTTTTACCAGAAGTTATTTAGGTGGATGGTTGGGATGGATTGATCATTGTAGAAGTTGGTCATGCTTTTGGTAGAGTAATGGTATTTGGAGAACTATATGGATAGATGGTGGCAAGATGGCTCCCTAGTATGGTTGTTGTATTGTTGAAGCACTTGAAAATGATTGACCTACAAAAAGAGATTATGAATAGATAAAGCTCTTGATAATAATTGTAGGTGATTCTTCTCCTACAACCCTTATTTTTATAGGCAAGGAAAGAGGTAGAAGTAAAGGTGTAACTAGGCCATCTAAATATAAATTGTTCATGCAAAGGCTCTCAACAAGATTTAGACAAGTTATATTTAGTTAATTAACATGATGGTTTCCATGTGGCTTGCATGATATAAGTCCAAATGGTGTAACCTAACCATCATTGGTTAGGGTGACCATTGCCAGTCAGCCTGATCATCGCCAGTCATGGATAAAGGTTAAAAGGTGGCTAGGCTAGGTTAGTTAAGTCAAACTAATTATAGGTTGGGTTTGATTATGGGTTAGAAGGTGGATTTTCCTAAGGGGGTATTAAGATGGTAAATAGAATTATGATCTTTGGAATCATAATGTGTAGATTTTTGGTGTCTACATTTTCCCTTTTTTATTATGCAATTTGAATCAACAAGCTATAAAACAAAAAAAATTGATGTTTGTCAAATGTCTCATTGCCCTAATTATGAAAGAAATTATTCCCCCTCAAACTAGGAGTTGATGAGGGAAAGTAGAATAAAGTTAGGGCTTGATAATGGGTAGATCGTGGGTCATGAGGTAGGTGACAAAATAATGGTTGGTCACTTGAAATGTAAATAATGTGCATAATATATTATTAAGTATGATAGGCATGATCATATAAAGACTAAAGTTCCTAATATTGGTAAAAATAAGGGTTAGTGTTAAGAAGACAAGTGGCTAGTGATCATAGTTAGGTGTGGTAGTTGGATATACCTATTAGTCTCTAAGGTATGGTTAGTATATTCATGGGTATCCAAGGCAAGAATTTTTTCTAGTGAAAACACCAATGGGTCAAGTATCGAAGGTATCTGAGGTAGGAAGTGCTCTCAAAAAGACACAAATGATATAGTTATACACTAGGTGGTGCAAAAATGAATAGTCAACAAGGCAAGGTTGGTCTAACATGGTCAAAAGTACTAAGCATGGTCAACATAAAATATGCAAATAGAATGGGTCAAAAATGACCAACATCAAGGTGGATGTGGCCAAAGGTGAGGGGTTGGTTGGAAGGGTGGCTGAGCTGACTCCATGTGCACTAGACAAGTGGATGCTACCTACATAGTTCCATAGACATAATATCCAAAAAAACCTTTAGGCCAAATGTAGTTCTTCACAACTAGGTAGAGAAAAGGTTGAGAGCTAAAATGGGATGCTTAGAAAGTTTTAAAAAAGGAAAGATCACCCTAACCGGTGATAGTCGGGTGCTGCCCCATGGATTTACCAGCATCAATCACCCTAACTAGTGATGGTTAGGGTAAAACCTTAAAAATCAAAAAGGTTAAAAATGAAAAGGTGAATTTTTTGTTACCATTTGAATTTTGGAATTTTGATCTAGGTAAATAGTGCATTTTGGTTATTTACGTGTTAGTGTTGTTGAGGTAGAAGGTTGGGATTGGTTCATTTTTCTGAGTGAGGATCAAGATAATGGAGGGTAAATGAGGACATATTTGAATGGTGGGATGAGGCTTTTGACCATGCAAAGAATCATAAAATGAGGTAGGTGTTTCTTTGAATTGATAGCTAGGTGAGTTTATGGTTTGAATAACATCAGGTGGTAGGAAATAGGGGGGAAGAATGGGTTTGTTTAAGCATTTTGACTTTATTGCCTTAGGTCTAAGGTTTGCTTAAAGAAGGTTAATTGGTAGAGAAATTGGATAAATATAGGTGCATAAGGTTGTTAATGGGTAGAAAATACTATAAAAACATGAATTAGGCATATTTTTAGGTTTTGTGGGTTTGTACAAAGGTCACAGGGTTAAGTCCTTCCACTATTATGCATAGATAGGGGCCAAAACTAGTTCACCTCAACTAGTGATGGTCGAGGTAAAGGAGAAAAATGGGTCCTAAAGGATCGGTGATGGTTCTAGGAACTATCGATGGTCAATAGGTTGGGTAAAAATTGGTAGAATTTGATTTTAAAATGTTTGTTGAAAAGATTTTAAGATTGGAAGTTATAGTTGATGAGGATAGATTTTTAAGGATATTTATTTATTGATTTGATTATGATCTTAGTTGACTTGTGTGATAAGTTTTGGGAGTATAGGTGTGGTTTTGATAAAGAAGGATATGAGGGGGAAGGGTTGAATAGAGGCATAACTTTGTGTGAGAAAAATGTATGCAGGGTAAATGTAATGGGGTGAATCATAATAAGTGAAAATAAAGGTGTAAGTTATTACTTAACTTTAGGTGGAAAACTAAGTATGCATGTTGTGCTTGCAACCTCATGAGTAGATTCAGTTAAAGGACTAGGTTCCTACACTCTTTATAGAGGTTTGGGATGTCATGACTGTTAATGAGTGGAGGAATATGGAGGCCATTAAATTAGGTATGATATGACACTATCAACACCTACCTTGAGATCCTACAATGATCACTGTGCTCATCAAGAGATGGGATCTCATGATGAACACTTTTTGGCTACCAACTGGAGAGATCACCATCCTCTTGGAGGATGTACATAAGATCACATGATTACTGATTTGAGGAGATCTAGTCCACCACATAGAGAGTGATGAGATAGACTATTTCATAGAGATGGTATATGGTGTAGATTAGGTTCACGCACAGTGTCATGTAAGTGGATTCAATTATGGTCCATTGTACCAAAGGGATCATGAGGATAGATGCTTACTCATGATGATGAGGATGATGATTATGATGGCCTTGATGAGTTTTATGCTTCTTGATTTAGTTGTATGGTGGTTTCCACATTTATTACATGGTTTTTTAGTTGAGATGTTACTAGGGAGGACTGTACTTGGATACGCCCTAGTTTTACTAGTGTAGATATATCAAGATCTTTCGAGATTCTAAGAACATAAGTAGTATAGGATTAGTCTTGGCTTCATTCTTCACTACTATGCATTCAAGCATATTCAGGTAATAAGACCCTTGGGGATACCAATTGAGGGTTATCTACTGACTGATTACATAGTGGGATTCCTACATTGGAGGAGAGGTGGCACCATGACAGGGGAAGGTGGAGGAGCTAGAGATATTGAGTGGTTCCAAGATACACTTGAGGGTCTAGTGGCTAGAGATGTTATATAGAGACCATATGTTGGGTGGCCTTAGTGGACAGGACTTATATATTACATCATAGGGCTTTAGAGCTAGTAGTGGATATATGGAAGATGGGAAGGTGAGGAAAATCTCATCCCTTTTGATCATGTGTAGAGGTAGTTTGGTTTGGCATAGGGGATCCCACCTAAATTTTTAAGGTATCATATGGATGAGTTTGAGTTTATGTTACCTGAGCCACAACCATAGGATGTTGTGCTTGATTATGAAGAGCTATTAGTTAGAGCTCTTATTGATGATGTAGGGGTTATTGATGCATATGCAACCTAGTTATAGGGTTGGTATGTAGTATTTTACTTTAGATGGGGTGATAGGGGCTAAAAATTCATGGATGTAGACCCAACAGAGGTGCAAGCTCAAGGGGATAGCTAGTTAGCAACAACACTTATCGTAGCATAGACCTAGGTATAGGTACTATAGGGATAGGTGGCCACACTATAGGGTCAAATTATTATACTAAAGGGTCAAGTGGTGACTATAAAATCAAATTTATATTAGGCATAGGCATCCATTGGGGTAGTCACATAGGAGAGAGATGATCTTAGATAGAGGGTAGTAGCAAGAGGGAGACCAACACTAGTGGTTGGAGGACTACCAAACATAGTTTTGAGGCTTCAATACTTAGCCACTATTAAGGAGCTCAAGTATTACAAGGCAATGGTGTTGGATCAACAATCACAAGTGATGAGATATGGGGATTATATAGTTAGTTCAGTCGATGAGCCATCTATAGCTACCCTGGGATAGTGGGCCTCCATAGTGGGCTAGACAGGGGCTATCAAGGGGGCCACCACCAAATGGAAGAGTAGGGGTAGGTGGAAGTGGTTATAATTCTCCAAGGTTTTAATGTATCCATTTTTATAAATATTGATATATAGTGTTTTTATTCTAGCCTGCAAGTCGATACAGTGAGATGTACATGTTTTGAGAGATAGGTTATACATTGTGACATGTATTATTTATGATGACATGATGTATATGATGTATGGTACATGGTTTATGATTTTATATACGATTTATGTTTATGGTTCATGGTTTATATGATTAATGTTTTTATTTATGTTTATGCTTATGGTTGATGGTCTATGGCTTCTTGCATATACTTTATGAGATGTTTGACTCAATAGCCTAGGTATGTGATGCTAGAAAGATAGTTATGATGTTCTAATTTTTTTCATGGATGTGATGGGATGTGTTATTGATGGATATATGTTATGTGATAATGTAATCATAATGGATTTGTTGATGGTGGTGTTGATACATTGTGTATGAGTTGATGATATAAGATGAATTGTGGTAATGTTATGGTAAATGGATAGATTAGTATATGATATGGTTTATGATGTTTTGCTCATTAATTTTGTTTATGCTCAAGATGAATATATGTTGACATGATGCTTTGATGGTAGGAAGATAGGATTATGTTTATGGAATGGCATGATATGATGTGATCTCATGGTGTTTTGATCATAGATAGGTAGGTGATGTGGTCCATTGACATAGCTCATAATGTGATGCCTTTGATTTGATATTTATTATTTATGATCATGGAGATAAAATGTGGATATGGTACATAAAGTAAGTAGATAAAAAACTAAATTTTGAGGGTGGTGAGGGGGTTCATGAGAGGTACATATACATAAACCAATAAAAGATAATAAAAGAAACATGATGCCTCTTCATTGGTAAGGACAAAAATAAAACCCAGAGTTGGATTAGCTTAGTGAAAATAAGCCTTTCAAATGCTTCGCATTAGCATGATTTGGTTGGTAAATGGGTATCTGGATCACATTGCATCAAGTAAGCTCATAATCCCATGCATATGATATATGGAAGGAGGGCAGGTGGAACTAAAACCTTTTTTGAGACTATCATGCCTCTTTTGTAAGCTTCAAAGAGGATAGTATAAGAAAGTCTATGCTCATATATAAAGTGTAGACTGATCAATGTAGGAAGTCTACTTAGGAGAGTTGATTATGATTTTATGATATTATTATTTTTAGAAGAGTCAATTGTGGTGCTTCTTATTGATTTTTATTTTGCTTTGGCTTATGGGTCAAGGAAGCTGATCGATGCGAGAAGCTTCCAAGAAATTGCTAGCTTTTGACAAGTGTTTTACTTAGCCATCCTTCGAAGGAGTGGTCTAATTTTATGTTCCTAGTTCAAATTTTTGTGATAGTTATCTTTTAAGGGAGTAGTCCACCTTACATTTTTCAATTTTAGATGATTTTTCAACAATTATCCTTTAAGGGAGTAGTCAATGAATTCTAAGAATAACCCATGATTTGGTTGTGGATTTTATATTGCTTTTTATTTTGTATGATTTTATTTGGCATAGACTTGCTTATACATGCTCAAAGGGTTACTTTTATGAAGGTAAATCTATAGGTATAAGAAGGTTCAATAGGTGAAAAGAAGTGTAGGTGAAAATGACCATGGGAACCGATCTTGAGGAGATGGGAAGTACCATGAGAATCATGCCATAGGTAGAGCCATGGTACCCATAGTTCAAGATTAGGATATGACTATGATAAATAATCACATGATTCAGCTATAGTTAGTTTCCCTTAAAAAAGAGGAAAATAAATGTGGTTACAAGGGATGAGCTTAAGTTAGACCAATGGTAATTGTTATCCTTCTTTAACAATAGAAAGGATGTAGATGTGAAGCATTAAAAGGCTCAGGTTCTAGTTTACCTTTGAGAGAGGACAAATGATAATCTCTTGATCCATAATTATGGGTTATGATATAGGGTTTAAGCCAATTTAAAACAAACTTTCCCCTCTTACTTTTCTCCATGTTATTTACATGTTAATTTTCCTTAAGGATGAGATCTCCAATATTGAATTCTTGTACTTTTAGGTGTTTGTTATAAGCATGCTTGATTCATTATTAATAGACATGGAGATGGGAAAGATTGGCCAAATGACACTCATAAAGTAGTTTAAGTTGGGATAAACATTATTGTTGGTAATCATCTTCTGAAATAAGATCATGTAAAGATATGCGAAGAGAGGCTATTTGGACCTTGAGGGGCAACACATCTTCAGCTCCAAACATAAGGGTAAAAAGTGTAGCACTTTTAGGGGTTCAGATGCTAGTACAATATTCCCATAAGGTGAAAGGGATGTGTAGGTTCCAATCCTACCCTTAGGCATTGACCATTTTAGTAAGCATGTTGTTAAGGTTTTTGTTAGAGGCCTCAACTTGTCTATTTGCTTATGGATGATGGGGTGATGAAAAACTAAGTTTTATACCAAATACATCACAAAGGCCTTGAACTTGTTTATTTTTGAAGGATTTTCTATTGTTGATGATGATCTTATGGGGAACACCAAAGTGACAAATGATATGATGGGTGATAAATTTTAAAATATTTTTGGATTTTGTTAAGACAAGAAGAATAGACTCCACCCATTTGGTGAAATATTCAGTTGCAGTGATGATAGAGTTATGTCTCTATGAAGAGTGGGGGTAAATTTCACCAATAAGGTCTAGAACCCACTATGAGAAAGGCCAAAATTCAATGGAAACTTGAAGGCTATGACTAGGTTTGTGATGTAAATTAGCATTTTGTTAACACTTGACACACTTTTTCACATAATCACAATAGTCTTGGTTAAGGGTAGGCCAGTAATAGCCTAGGAAAAGGATGCACTTATCCATAGTGAGTCCACTAAAGTGACCCTCATAGATACCATCATGTGTTTCCTTGATGGTATGAGAGACTTCTAGACCATGGAGGCAATAGAATAGGAGGCCATCAAAACTGTGTTTATAGAGGATCCCTTTTATAATGGTGTAATAGGAGGTGATCTAAGTAAATGTTTGATGGGAATTTCTAGAGAGGCTAGATGGAACTATGACAAGGTTTAGGTAGTTAAAGGTTTGTTAATACCAAAGGTCAAGCTAGATCTCCTCCACATTAAAGATGGTTGGAGTGTCTGACTTGATGTAATAAGGTTTGATGAGGTGATGGAAAATGACTGATAGCTTAGAGTCTGATGGTGCTAATGGGATCTAGGAATCAAGAGAAGCATGGTGTCATCAAACTTGTTGGTATATAATGGGGTGGTTTGCATATGGTAGTGCTCAAATGATTTCAAGAGTTTTGTGACTATCTATCTAGTTACAAAATCTCATTCTTACACTGGTAGATGCCATTGATTTGATTGACAATAAGTTGGTAGTCACTAAAGATGTTCATTATTTTGACTCCCAAGGCTAGCATGGTTTGGAGACCTATTACTAGGGATTCATATTTGATGACATTGTTGGTACATTCAAAGTCATGTTTAAAAGATAAAGGAAGTGGTTCATCAACAAGGGGGATAAGGATGATATCAGCTCCCCCACCATGCTAACATTTGGAACCATTGAAGAACATGGTTACATGATTGGTGAAGTATTCTTGGGATAGGTTTGTGATGGACTTGTATAGAAATTTAAGAGGAGGAGGTTGGTTTCTCGATAGGGGTACATCAACCAATTGGTCAGTAATGACTTGCCCCTTAATAGACTTTTAATGGAGGAATTCAATGTCAAACTTAGCTAAAATCATGAGCCACTTAGACATACATTAGTTTTGGTATGGCTTGGAGTGCATGTACTTGAGTGGGTTTGTATTAATTATGACAAAAAAAATTTGGTTAAGAAGTTAGTGGCAAAGCTTGGTGGCCACAAAGATTAGGGCTAGGTATAGTTTCTCAATATGTGTATACTAAGTTTCATAGATTGCAAGGGTATATCTTATGTAATATATGGTTTGTTTTTTGTGTTGTTCATCTCAGTGGGTAAGCATTGCCCCTAGGGAATGGTTAGTGGTAGAGATATAAAGGTAGAAAGGTTAGTCATCCTTAGGAGGTGTGAGGATAGGTGGAAATAGAAGGTACTCTTTGAGTGCATCAAAGGCCTTTTGACAATCGACATTCCACTTGAAAGAGATGTCCTTATTCAAGAGGTGATGGAAGGGTTGACATCAATCTAAGAGTTGAGAAATAAATCAGTGAATGGGTTGGAGCTTCTCCTACAAACTATGAAGTTGCTTAAGTTTTATTAGAGGTATCATCTCAAGGATGGCTTTGATCTTGGCTAGATCGACCTCGATTCCCTAAAGGGAAATGGTGAAGCTAAGGATTTTTCCTGATAAGACCCCAAAAATACATTTCCTGGGATTGAGTAAGACATGGTAATGGATAAGTATCTTAAATATAATCTTGAGAATGACTAAGTGGTCCTTACAAATTTTGTATTTCCTAAGGAGGTCATCCATGTAGTTATCCATGATTTTATGGATAAGATCATAGAAGATATAGGTCATAACACATTGGTAGGTTGTACCAACATTATGAAGACCAATGGGCATGACCATATAATAAAAAGTCTCACATGGGGTGATAAAGGTAGTTTTGTGTTGATTTTTAGGGGAAATCAAAATTTGAATATAACCTGAGAATCCATCCATGAGAGACAACATCTCATGGCCTATTTTAAGATCAATAAATTGGTCAATGTTAGGTAGAGGAAAGCCATCCTTTGGATAGGTGAGATTGAGGTCATGAAATTCCACATAGATACGTACTCCCCCTATGGTTTTAGTGATAGGAATGGTGTTTGAAACCCACTGGGGATAATAAATGAATTGAATGAAGTTGATAGAGAGGAGGCATTGAAGCTCTTCTTTGACAAGAAGGGCTATGTGAGGATGCATTCATCAAATTTTATATCTAAAAAGATTGGCATCATGATTGGTTACAATTTTATGGGTGGTAATGGCAAGGTCAATACTAGGCATATCAGCATATGACTAGGTGAATGAAATTCTATGATCTTGGAAGAAGGTAGAGAAGTCCTAAAGTTCCTCAAGGGTGAGAGATTGGCCTAGTTTTACAATATGAGGGTTTCCCAAAGTACTTATGTCAATATTATTAGTAGATTCATTTAACATGGTTGAGGTCTATAGAGGCAAGTATTTATGGATGAAGTAATTAGGTGCACCAAGATAGGTGAGAATAGAATTATCATCCTAGCATTAGATAGTGTTAATGGTAGGAGAGTCTTCTCCCACCAATTCAATATGTATCAAATGGATGGATACTAATGACCCTTCATTTTTATAAGTCAAGGGGCTGATGGTAATCATGTTGATGAAAAAAAAATTAGGTAGGATGATGTCCTCATCCTCACACTCAGGTGGAGGGGGTGATGGTGAAGAAGGGGTATTTTTTCCAATAGTGGTAGTGTTAGTTTATTCAAATTTCTTCTTATTGGGTAGATTGAATCCAAGGCCATGCTTCTCATGAGGCTTTCACATTTCAATCGAGATCAATGTGTGTGTTCCATGCTTGTATTGTCCTAAGCCAAATCCTTTCTAGGTACACCTATGAAGGTGTATTTTGGCAAAGTCTGGGTTGTCTAAGTAAGAGAATGTAGAGGTGAATATTTGAGGGAAAGAGGGGATAACTAAAACATTGAGTAACTTGTCAATTTCCCCATAGATAAAATGGGTTTGATAGTTTGGAGGCCCCAAGGGAGTAATGGCTCCAATGTTAGGGTCATAACCTAGTTGGCAGTTGAGTTTCCCATACTCTTGGGGAGTAGGGAAAGCATCAAGGGTAAAGAATCGATATTCTCTTAGGGTAAGGCATTGAAAGGTAGATTTCAAAGGATTGATGGTGGGTATTGGTCCATGGGAATAGATGAACTGGTAGATGCCTCTTTAGAAGGGGAAGCATTGGCTTCATTTTCCATGGTTGAGGACTTGGCAATGGATGTTTGGCATGGTTTTATAAGAGGTAAGAAGATGTCATTAGGTCGATAGGACATGTTGTATGATCCAAAAGGTCTTGGATCAGCTTTTATCATAACAAAATAATCTTCATTCTTGAATTTAACATAATGGTGGAGGGTAGAAGGTATGCAACTCATAGCATGGATCTAAGATCTCCCTAATAGAACATTGTACTCAAATTCACCTTTGACCACATAGAAAATTTTGGGGAGCTTGCATAGTCTGATCCAAATGTGGAGGACAATGGTTCCCAAGGTAGTGGTCATGGTGTTGTTAAAGGATCAAAGTATAGCTAAATTTTAAGACATGACATTATTTGATAAATTGAGTTAGTCATAGGCATGAGAAGAGCTGATGTTGATGATGGCTCCCCCATCAATCATAACCCATTTGACATGGGTTTGGTTAATGTGGGAATTAATAATGAGAGGATAAATTGGATCCTTAAGGTGGATAGAGGGAATCTCAGAGTCCTTGAAATTAATAAGGGTGGAGAGATGGAGAGCACCTATGAAGGCCTCTATAGGTCAAGAATCTCTTAGTATGACCTCAATAGCTTACATGGCCTCTATCATGGCTTGGCAATGGTGAGGCGAGGTATAAATGAGCTCATATAAGCTCATCTTAGCTATATTTTTGTGAATTTTCTTAAGAATGACCCTCTTAATGGATTTAAAGGGGTTAGTCTTAGAGGTGCCTAAGATGGTAACTTTGGGCTTGGCTGAAAAAATAGAGGTTTGGATTAAGTTTGGTTTAGGATCAGTTGGGGGGTATGTCTATGGAATGAAAACTTTGGCCTTTCCCTTATCCTTTTTTTGTGATCATGTGACCACATTAATGGTATGGATATAGGGGAAAGGTGTGATAGGAGGTTGGGTATATTCTCCATCACTTTGAGGTGAGAGTGGAGGTCTAGGGATGCATTGGCAAATGGTTGTTGGGTGCACTAGTAGAGGAGTCAAGGGAAGTTAATATAATAAATGATCATCATCATCATAGAGATGATGGATAATGGCCTAGAGAGCTTTAAAATTCTTTGTGTCATGCCTGGGTACCTTTTGATAGGAATAGATTTGACATTCATTGTACCAAATTGGCTTTAAACCAAGAATATCAAAAGGTTTGATAGGAGGTAATGTGAGTCAGGAGGTCTACAATAATCTTTGAATAATGTTTGTATAAGAATCATCTAGAGGTGGGAAAGGTATAAAGTTTGTGGTTTTTTTTGGTAAGATGGGTGTGTTGGTAGCAATGGATTTGGTAAGAGAAGGTTTAGGTAAGGTGGTGTTTCTGGTCAATGGTTTTGGTTTGGGTATGCTGGTTGTTGGGGCATTTGAGGTTGATAGTCTAGATATTGGTAATATGGGAAGGATAGATGCATCAAATAGTAGGTGGGTTGGTGTAACCAATGGTGGTGGATGGAATATGTTAAAAGGAGCTTAATTTTTAGGCAAAGTTGAGGGGTGAGGCCCTAAGATAGAGGGTAAGGTAGAGGGAGGTGAAATCTTAGTCATGCATCTTTTCAATAATTTTACCCCTTTGGTTGGTTTGGTTTGAGGGTTGGGTATAGTCTTGGATGGGGTTAATTCCACTTTCAAGGATGGGTGTACCAATCTTCATGTAAGGAAGGCGCCAAGAGTTTTATAAGGTTTGGTTGGTGGTGCAGTTATTGGAGAGGCAACTATTTTGGTCAACTAAGAAGGTGAGGGGTTGGTATAAGTTCTGATCAATTTAAGAGGTGGTGGAAAAATGATGGTTTGGTTGTTTAAAGGCATGCCAAAAATTTTGTGTTTATTGATGTAAGGAAGCCCTAACTACTACCATTAATTGGTTTGATTCATGTCTAGTTTTATGACCATACCTAACTTTTGAATGAGTTTGTAAAAATGTTTGTATATTGGTCTAGCCTCCCAAGAAGTAGGTGTCAAGGATACGCCTATGGGATGAGGAGGAGGGTTGGTAGCCTCATATATTTCCTCAAGAAAGGTATTTAAGTTTGGACTAGGTGACTTCTCTGTGAGGGGTGTTTGTGAAAAGGTCGCTCCCCTAAGCATGATGTCCATAGTTATGGTTTATCTTGTAGTTAGGAGAGGTGGTTGATTGGGAATGGTTATTTGTTTAAATAGGTTATTTGAATGGGTGTTTTATGATTCCAAATCCTTTGTGAGTGAATCTAAAGAAAAATTAACCTCTTTGATTTGGGTTTTTTAAGGAAGGGAAAGTCACTCCACCACCTAGGTGGGTGAAGTGGGGGAGAAGCAGGTAGGTTGGATGGTAGGTTCCCCATTGATAAGTGTATTTAGGATCATATTGATCATGTGGGAATCATGATAACATTTATCTTGTGTGTCCTCATTTTTGGTAGGGGCATGGTTGGTAAAATGCTTCCTAAAGATATCAAGAGCTTGATTTTGAGGGACATTAGGATTATCCAACATGAGTTCCCACTTATCCATAAGGATCTAAACAACATTCATGAAATTATTACATCAACTAACATCATGACTAATTACTTGATGAAAAGAAAAAATTTCATTCTCATTGTACCAAGTAGCTGTTGGATGAGAAGAATCAAATTGTTGAGGAGGTTTGATGGGGGGAAGCTGTATGAGGTTAACTTTTAGTAGTTTTTATAGAACTAAGGCATAAGATTCTCCAATCGGAGTGAAATATTTTTGGTTAATTTAGTTTGGTTTATTTTTTTTTTAGTTGAAGGTAATGGGAAAATTTTACTAATTGATATTGGGTAGAGGGGTGGTTTTATGGACAACTACATTCATAGTTTCCTTACTCTTGGTTCCAGTGTTAGTTTGGTTGCCTAGTTTGGAGGAAGAGGTTTCATTGGTATTGAAGGTAGAGTTTTTTGTTTTTAACTTCAATTCTCCCTTGTATATGGCCTAGTTTTGTAGCTTACGTGCCAAGGTAAAAGCTTCATAAAATTTTATAAAGATTTGGACACACAGTGTATAAGATATATGTTTGGCATAGGTTGAAGCAAAAAGCTCTATGAGTTAAGGTTGAGGCAAGGAAAATGAAAGTTGATTAATAAAGCTTCTCCAATGGGTGATGAAATCAAAAATGGAATCATCATTGAAGTTTATGATAGAATATAGATCGATGATATAGACCTTCATGGAAATGTTAATGGAAAAGTGATCCAATAAGACCTAAGCAAGTTGGGTGAAGGAAAATATTGAATGCATCGTAAGGGCACTATACTAGTCAAGTTTCAGCCCAAATAAAGACATAGGTAAGGTTCAAAGGAAAAGGGAATCATCATAAGCAATCATGTAACATACATGCCTAAAATCCCTAAGGTGTTGTTGGGGGTCCTCCTTGCTCTAAAATTTGGTAAATTTTAAAATCTCCCATTGAGGATGGTAAGGTCTAATAGGGACAAAGGGATGGATAGGTTCATTACAAATCTAATCATAGGATAGGATGTTATGATCCCTTGAAATGGATGACTTGAGGTTTGTCATCTTGTCCATGAGCATCTTCATTAGGTTGGTTTGAGGTTTTAGACTAAGAGGGTTGTAAGGTGGATACTATAGTTGAGATTTGGTAACATATTGGTAATTATTTAGTAGTTAAGAGGTTTTCACATTTTGGAATGTGGATGATAAAGGTTGGGTAAGTGGTATGTAAGGATAGGTGGATGTCGGTAGTAGAGTATTGGGTACATATCCTTATGGGTTAGTTATGTATCCTAGATTAAATGTAATGGGTACCTGTTGAGGAGTCCCTATGGATTGGGAATGAATGGTAGTTGGGTTACTAATGAAAGGAGAGGTTGTGACCTTCATGCTAGTAGATGGTGAAGTAGAAGGGATATATACCCCTAAGCTTGGTAAAGGGGTATTAACCCATGGGTTGGGGATAATAGAAGGAAGGTTGGTAGTGTTGGTGGTAGGTATTCCAATAATAAGTGGAGCATGATGGGTTAATGGTAAGGTTATTCCTAAGGTGGAGGATCCATTGGTAGGGAAGGAAGGTGTAAGGGTAGCATTTGGCTGGATAGGTTAGTTTTTACTTGTGATGTCAAAGGGGTTAGTAGATGAAGATGCTTGTGCAGTTGAAGGTTGGGTGGTGACCATGACAATAGGGATACCCCTCATAAGGTAGGATAGCATGTCATAAGGAGGATCTTGAGGTGGATTTAGAATCAAAGAATGGTGAGGGGAGGTGTTAAGGTAGTGTTGGAGGGTAACTAGATTATTGTCTAAAATAGTGGTAAATTCCATGTCTCATTTGGAAAATACCTGAGGAAAATTAGGGCTTCTTAATGGATGGGGTGATTTTTTTGCCTCAGAGAAATACCCCATAGATGAAGAGGTAGATATGAGTGACAATTTCTACTCTATTATCTCTCTTCATTGCTAGCAAGTGAGAGACATATAATAAAGAGAGATAACATGGATAAAATCACTAGTCAAATAGGAAGAAGACAAGAAACTGATCAAGGCAATCAAGATACAAACTATAAAGTATGTTAAGAAATGGATGCAGTTGATTTTATAACCAAAATAAATTTTAGTTTTAATTATGATCATAGATAGAGAGAAGAGCATACAAATGCAAAGAAAACATGAGTAAAGACTCTAGGTCCTACTAGGCGTGCCATAATGTTTCATGTAAATTTTCACTTTAAGTTATAGGGAAGAGAGAAAAGAAACTCAATACAGGTGTGGTTGAAAAACCTATTTATTTGTGTGCATGTTGAATTAGAATATTGTGAAGAGCTCCTCTTTGGCTTAAGAGGAAGACCTAAAGATAAGAAATCACTAAAAAAAACTTGTTTGTTAAATAGCTAGTTGGGTGTATTTCCTAGTGATAGATAGATCTCGAAAGTGAGAGCTTCCTTAAGGGCTATCAATCCATACATTTTAAATAATTAAGTTTATAAAATAGATTAGAAAGTACTTGCATAAATTAAATAAGATTAATAAAATTGATTATACAAGAAGTACATGTTAAAGAAAGATATGCTATAATTTTAAATATAGCAAAGGCAAGTCAATACCTATGCTAAACAGTTGAGGTCTATTCAAAAAATCAAGTAAGGATCTATGAATAGGTAGAGACATAGAAAACTAGATTTGGTTGGGTGTAGGTAGGTGAAAGGAGCTTGATAAAAAAATTCCTAACAGTGAACCATTAATGATTAAGGTAACCATCACCACTTAGGGGAACTATCACCAATTGTCTAAACATCACTGATTAAGACAAACCATCACTGATTAAGGCTAACCATCTCTAGTCGCTTATCAGTGGAATTGGGCTGGTATTGTTGAGTGAGGCTAGACTAATTTAAAAATGAAAACACAATAGTTGAATACTATAAAATAAATACTTGTTTTACCAGAAGTTGGTCATGATTCTGGTAGAGTAATGGTATTTGGAGAACTCGATGGAGAGATGGCAATAAGTTATCTCCCTAGTATGACTATTGGATTATTGAAGTGCTTGAAAATTATTGACCTACAAAAATATATTTTGGATACATAAATCTCTTGATAATAATTGTAGATGATCCTTCTCTTATAGCTCTTATTTCTATAGGCAAGGCAAGAGGTGGAAGTGAATGTGTAACTAGGCCATCTAAATATAAATTGTCCATGCAAAGGCTCACAACAAGATTTAGAAAAACTATATTTAAAAAAACAATGTGGTGGTTTTCATGTGGCTTGCATACTAAAATTCTAAATGGTGCAACCTGACCATCATCAATCAGGGCAACCATTGCTAGTCATCCTGACCATCACCAATCATGGCTAAAGGTAAAAAGGTGGTTAAGCTAGGTTAGTTAGGTCAAACTAATTATGGGTTGGGTTTAGTTAGGGGTTGGAAGGTGGATGCTCCCAAGGGGGTTCTTAATATGGTAAGGAGGATTAAGACCTTTAGAATCGTAGTGTGTGGATTACAATGTCTACATATGGTCTCTCAAAATCTATCTTCAAGGACCTTTTGAATATTGTATTTCCTCAACTTCTTATTCTTACTCATTTATCTCTATTATTTCTTCTTCATTATTGTATTCTGAATTATTTGATGTGTCTTGTAAGTATGACTTCTTAGAACTTGTCTCATCAATATTCACATTCATGCTTTCTACTATCTTTTGCAACTCTTATTATAGCATGCTTACTGATGAGTATCCCAATAATATACCTTCATCAAACCTAGAGTCAAACTTACCTAAGCCTTTCTCATCTCTTTTGATGAAGCATTTTCTTCAAAACACTCTAAAGTGTTCCATATTAGTAGGTCTACCTTTCCATAGTTCATAAGGGGTCTTATTGTCATTAGTCTTTATATGTCCTCTATCCAAAATGTAAAGTATAGTGCTCACTACCTCTCTCTGGTATCCATTGGATAATCTAAACTCATTTACCATAATTCTTGCCATTTCTTGAATTGTCTTATTATTTTCATTTTGAACAAGATCTTTGAATGCCTTGAACTTATCAAGAGCTTCTTGTGTATTCATCTATGAGTAACATGAAATAACTATCTCCTTGAATGTTTTGGATTCTTTTAGGTACATAGAGATCAGTGTGTATTAACTCTAAAGGTCTTGTAGTAGAATACTCCTTAGATTTTAACCTTATTATAGTTTTTTTACAATGTTGACATGCCTTTTAAAGTGTGTTTGTAGGTTTGGTCATTTTAGGCATATTCTTCACAAACTTATTAGAGCTTATCTTGACCAAATTATCAAAATTTAAGTGGACTAACATTCTATTCCATAACCAAATCTTGTCCATTTTTCTCTTAAAAAATATATACTTCTTAATCTAATTCAAGACATATAGATTATTCTTAGTCCTCTTAGCATTAGGAATTAGCCTTCCTGATTTAGCTCTCCTTATATCATACCCTATGTCATTAAAGGTTAGTGTATGTTCTTGGTTACGCATTTGACCTACATTAAGTAGGTTATGTTTCAAACCTTCCACATACAACACATTATCTATCTTGGTCTTCCCATTGTCCAAATTCAAGATACCCTTGCCAACTTTTTTGGTAGTTGTGTTATCTCCAAAACTCATTGTTCCTACAACATTCTTCTTCAATGAGATGAACATAATCTTGTCCCCTATCATGTGGTTTGAGAAACCACTATATATATACCATTTAACACCTTCATCTTGGATGTGAAAGGTAGTTTGAGATAACATATATTCTTCTCCTTTAGTCTTTAGATCCTCCTTCACCTTGTCCAAAGGGTCTAACCTCTTGATCCACTTCTCAATGGTATGACTAGATAGCATTTTTGTCTTGACTAATCTTCCTCATATTCCTTATCTTGTAATCCCTTGAAATATATCCACTATGATCATAATTATAACATAAAATTATACTTATAATGTTGAAATTGATATTCACCCTATTCCCCCATGATGAATTGATTCTAGAATTATGTCTACAATCCATAGCTCTATGGCTATATTGAATGCATGAAAAATAGTATCCATTGAAAGGATTCACATACCTTGTATGTATGATGTTGAATGATGTACCTCTACCTTTATTATCTCTTAAAGGAGTCATATTATTCTTGACTTGTTGATGACTGATTTTAGTCTCAGATTTGAGAGTTTATGCATAGGTATTTACTCTATCAGTACCATCACTTCTTGATAGACTATTATCCTTTGAGGTTTGACTCTCATATTTCTCTTTTTGGTCTTATTTGAATCCAAGACCTATGTTTTCATGTGAAGACCTCTAATTATTTAAAATATCTACAAGGACTTTAGTGATATTTTCAAATTTTTAATGCATCTTCAATTTGTATGTTGCCTAATCTAATTATGTCTTCAAGGATTCCATTTCTATTCTAAACTTGATGGATTCCTCCTCCTAGGTCTTAAAACTTGCAATGACATTCTCAATCTGAGATTTTAACTATTTGATGATCTCCTTATTCTCATTGGTGTTGTTACTTAATCTCTCTTAAAAGAGATTTATTTGTTCCTCATAAATCTTAACCAATGATCTTTGTTTTTTATTCTTACTTCTTTGAAACTTCAACTCCTCTAGAACACTCACCAATTATACCTCAAGGTTCACTTCAACATCTTCATCTAATTCTTCATCATCTATAAGACTTTTAAATTTTGAATTTTGGAGGTTTGTTAATGATGTCTCCAAGGTGACCAAGGATGTTGATGAGGTTTCATGTGTGCTAGAATGATAATGAAAAAGTGTACTTCAATGATCTTTAGTGTTCCTACATGGTTCTTTAGTGTTTGACTTAGTAATATAATTGATAGATGATATTGATGGTATGGACATGTTACAAAGACCCTATGGGATGTTATGAGTGCTTAGAGTGCTTATGGAAGTGAATGGAATTCATTATAATAGTCATATGAATGTATAATCTCGAGTATTCAACTTGATAGATAAAGTTGAGTAAGTAGTTTGATGACATCATATTTCACACGTGTGAAGGTTTCTAGAGCAATTTGATACATGGATGGATTCCCCTATGAAATTTGATCATATGGTTCATGTTTTAGGTATGTATATGGAGCATATATAATTTTATTAAGGTGTAAATTTTTATTCTCAAATAGAGTTTGATAAGTTCCCATAGCCAAATTTGTGATATCAAAGATCTATGACGAGTGTTCAATTAGATCAAGGATCTGATGGTGAGTAATTAATCTCACTAGATAAAGATCTAATAGATCATGCAATTTTTTTAGATAGTGATCCAATGGTGCATATTTATTCTATATATCAAAGGATGCTCAGAAGGCATGCAGGGCTGCCAAGTCATGAAAGTTCATTGGAGACTGATTGTAAGGTATGCAAACTACATGTAGGGCTGCCAAGTGTCTTAATCATGAAAGTGCATATTAATGATCAATGGTGATAATTAAAGATTTAAATTCAAGAGGCTCAAAAGGATATTTATGGATCACATTTTATATATCTTTCAGAGAACATGAGATGAAGACACGTGTCTGCGATATTTTCATTTACCAATGACTGTCGGTATTTGAAATTAACAAAAGAAAAACTAGTGCTCAGTATTTTGCTAATATCTCTTGATCTAGAATGAACTTGAAGGTTATGTAAAAAAAAAGTTAAAGAGGACTTCAAGTCACATCTAGAGAAGTGAGTTATAAGGTTTGACTATCTGTATAGTCAAATTTATTGAGCTCCAAAGTTGTCTAAAGGTTTGACCATGTTCTGCAAGTGACCCAAGAAGGGTAATTAAATGTTTTTAATGGTATTTTGTTGTTTAAAGATGAAATGAATATTATAGAGTGTTTTAGACTCTATGAGGACCATTTATGTGGATTTTTTATGTTTTACTGATCTATATTCAATATGAACAAATGCATATAAGTTGACTCCATTTATTGAATACATTGGCAATTTGAGTGACCATCTTGCAGAGGTAAGTAGGAAGAGTTCTTAGTAGAATTGAAGAAGAAAATTAGTATGAAGATGTTATTTAAATATGAAAGGATTATAATAAGGAATTAGTTTTCATAATATGCCCCTGATTAGATATGGAGATTCAAAATATCTTGACTGTATTTTGGCTATTTATGACTAGTCTAAGTGGTCATTTTGAGTACTTAGAGCCTATGTTAAAATATCTAAATAAAATGAAGGTGGTATATAGGTCTTGAAAGGTTCACCCATGTGATCTAATCATATAGATATGTGAAAGACTTGAGTGTTTTCTTCAAAACTTTGAGACTATGTTTTTTGTGTATGAAGACATGAAGAGCAAGGAGACCTAATTGGTAGGTTCAAGTATTGAGTTGGTGTTCTAGGTGGAATGGACCCATGAGGGAGTGAGAAAGGATATACTAAAGATAGGTTTGATGTGTTCTAATCTTTGGTATAAGCTAAAAGTGTCCCAAGGATTTGAAGTTGTAATGTGTGGATGTGAAGACCTAATTGTTTTGGGTCTCATTAAGGCCTAATGGAGGATTTGAGTCTTAAGGACTATAGTTGAATTATGTATTAGAATTTATCACCCATGTCACATGTGTGAAAACCTATTTAAAGTATAATACAAGTACGGTAATCATCTTGGCCAACCAATATGGGTTAGACCACAAGTCATATTTGGGTTGTTTGAAAGGATATACCAAGTGTGTAGATGTTTTGAGAGCCATGTGGATGTCTTTAGAGGTAGATTAGAGTGTGGATTACATATATGACCTTGTGGCTATAATTATAATGTTGAATTTATAGTTTTGATTCATGAGAACAAGTGAAGGTGTGTAGATTGATTCAAAAGGTGGTTTTAGATGCCTTACTTGTGTGTGAAGGTTTGAAAGAGCTAATATAATTTAAGGAGGTTGTTTTATAGGGTTTCTCCATCATATTTGAGAAGTAATCATATTTTTGTATTTGTACATTTCATAGATGTTGTGTTGGTTCTCAACATCTTAGGCAAGTTAGTGCTTGTCATTTTTAGGGGTTGGTGTTCCTTGTGAAGTGGGTGATTCACTAAAGTCTGATGTTAGTAATCATCTTATAGGACAAGTATTCCATTTTTTTTAGCTTAAGAGTGGGTTTTATCCCTCAAGAGGGTTTCCCACATAGATCTTGTGTTATCTTTTTTATCTTTCATGTTCATTGTTATGAGTGGGTTATTTACTTATTGATTACTTATGGTGCATGACAAAGGGTTTAAAGGATTTAGATTAAGGTTTTGAATTATCTTCATTCACTGATTCACTCCCCCACTCTCAATGATTGTAACTCTAAAAATTAGTATCAGAGTAGGACATTATGTACAAGTTTAACCACTTGAAGGTAATCGTAGGTACAATGACAAATTCTCAAGGTTTCTCTATTAAGAAAGCTTCATTATTCAATGAACTAATTATGATTTTTGGACTGTAATAATGAATAAATACATCATGTCCTTAGATTTTGAAAATTTTAAATCTATTTTGGATGGTTATTCCATGCTACCCACTCCTCCAAATAGTGCTACAAATAATAAGTTATGTAAGAACAATTCCAAAGCTATGTATGTTATCATTTGTGGTCTTTCAAAGGTCGAGTTTACCAAGGTAATCCATTGAAATTATAGCAAGGATATTTGGGAAAAATTTTAAGTCATCTATTAAGGAGATTAAATATTAAATTTGTCCAAAATACAAATCTATCAAAGGTAATTTTAAAGTCTCAAAATGAAGGAAGAGGATATTGTGGCTTCATATCTTCTAAGAGTTGATGAGGTAGTAAACATGATCAAATGGATGGGAGAGGTTATTGAAGAAGGAACTATAGTGCAAAAGGTATTAAGGTCTCTCACTTTCAAATTTAATTCAAAAATTTCTTCTATAGAAGAAATTCATGATCTGACCTAAATGAAGATGGTTGAATTACATAACATTCTTTTTGCCTATGAGATGAGAGTTAATGAGGATAAACCACCAAAGAAAGAAGCAACTTTCAATGCATAAAAGAAGATAAAGAAGAATTTCCATGGTAAGAAGGTCAAGGATGATGAGTTTTTTGATATTGATGATGATGAACTAATAAATTTGTTAACAAGAAAACTAAAAATAGGTTCAAGCAAGTTTAAGGGTAAACTTCAATTCAAATGTTTTAATTGTGGATAGATATGTCACTTTACCAAAAAGTGTCCTAATAACATAAGGTAAATTATAATTAATAACATGAATAAAATCATGATAATGACAAGAAGAAATTTAGGTCTGATAAGAGAAAGAACAATTTCAGAAGGTATAATGGCCAAAAGAAGTTTTATAAGGACAAGAAGATTTTTAGGTCTGATAAGAGAATGATGGAAGTGATTGTAAGAATGATCATGAATATGATCATCCTAATGAATATGAATCTCTCTTCATGGTTAAAAAAATTAGATGCTCATATCAAGAAAAATATACATGGTTTGGAGGTGGTTTAGATGATATAGATGATGATGAAGACAAGGTAAATTATCAAACTAAATTGATGAATGACCTTGAAGATCTAAATATTTAGAAGAATAAAATCAAGAAGTTTAATTCTAAAATAAATGAATATGAGGTGAAATTCAATGTGTTTGAGGCTAGAATATATGAAGACTCCAAAGAGTATAAAATTCAATCAAGCTTCTTAATGATCAGTTAGAGACTGTGAATGAAAACTTGAAGGCCAAAGAAGTTGAATGTTCAAGGTATGTAATTGAGATTGGTTCTTTAAGAGATGAGTTGAAAAAAAAATCAAGTCAAGTGTATTAATTTATGAATTTTGAAAAGGGATCAATTAATATAGATAACATTTTGAGTAGTCAAAAATATGTAAGTGATAGAACTAGTCTTGGATACATAGAAGAATAAAAGAATAATACTCATGATGACTTGAAGACTTTTGTGAACAAGAAGAATCAGACTTTGAAGATCAATAATTAGTCAAGAAAATAATTTGATAATAGAAGGAATACAAATAAAATTAGACAAAAAAATATAATGAGATATGCAAACTTTAACGGTTACTACTACACTTATAATCAATTTAGTCATAAGGATAGAGAGTGTATAATACCTTCCAAGAATGAATTTGCTTGAAACTATGAATGGAATCATCAATCAAGTGTTGTGAGTCAAAGAGAATGCTATAGTTTTCATGACATAGGACACATTAAAAGATTTTATTCTAACAAGGTAAGACAAGCTAAGTTTTCATCAAGAAGAGTGGTTTGATACAATTGTCTAGGAATTGATCACATTATTAAGCTATATAAATAAAGGATATCAAGTTAGAATACATCATTTCAGGCTCCTAGAGTGCAAGACAGAAGGAAAGTTAAAATATGGAAACCAAAACTGAAAATAATGTGCCATGATCAGTCTACAGGTCCAAGTGGACTATTTTTCATGGTAGAAGATGCTACATAGGTTGAAGAATGCCAAGGGTACTCAATATCTTCTCATGTTAAGAATAAAGAGATAAAACTCACTAAAGAGACCAAGGTAGTTAAAACTTTTCCAAACATATTTGTAAACTTAAGTAAACAAACTGATGTTGTTGAGCAAGCTTCCTATAAAGAATATTAGTTAACAATGCCAAGTGTTGATGCTTTGAAATATGAGACTAATACTTCAAGTGAAAACGTATGCTAAGAATATTTATTTTCTCCATGTATTATCAATACCATCTTAGAAGAAAAGGAAAGTGATAAAGAAGATGAATAAGTTGATTAAGTCAAGTAAAAGAAGAAGAGAGAATATGAGGAGTTATGGGCAACTCCTAGTTTCACATTGTTCTAAGACATTATGGGTTAGGGGTGTCTCTCTCTTGGCTTCAAGGAGACACTTGTCAGCAAAAGGAAGCATAGTGGATACTAGTTGAGTTTTGGTTGATATGAAAGATAAGAAAGGTCATGAGAAGATGTGCTTGGTTAAGGGGGAGCAACAAGTTCATGATCCTACTTTATATGTTGTGGTGAATTATGTGTTCCATAAGTACTCAAGGACTTTGGTCTTAAAGGTGAGTTCTTGTCAATTTCTGATGGATGGATTAGTTGGTCAAATGTTGAAGAATAAAGGAAAGGTTGTTATGGAGTGTGAATAAGATTTTTACAAGTGTAATCCATGAGGTTTCATGTATTTTTTTGGTCAAAAGAGTCAGTTATGGTCATTTATTGAGTTTGACCATTTTTGTTAGTGTTCATTGTCTAATGAGTGTCGATCTTGAAAATATGAGGATTTTTGGGTCCTTGAAGACAAAAGAGAGTTGAAATTAGTTGATTTTGGTTTTTCAAAGTGGATGAGGTGGATTGGTGATGTGACAATGTTGTCATGATTAGTTTTTAGTGTTTTGGCATGTTAATTATTGTATGTGCAAGGTCTACAAGCTGGGTATGGAGATTTCCAAGTGTCATTTGAAGAATTGCAAGTTTTCAAGGTGTTTTTATGAGATAGAAAGGTGTGTTGACCTAATTAAAGTGTGTTATAGGTGATTTAAATTTTTAAGGTATTTTGTGTGCAATTGGATAATTTTGTTTGCTCTTAGGTTTCCTAATTTGTGCTTAAGGGTATGCAGGTAAAAAAAATCATGATATAGTAAGTATGGGTTCCCAAAGGAGTCTGAGCTCAAAATTTGGTCTAGAATTATGTATTGATGACCTCCAAGTGTGAAAAAGTTTTAGAGATGGATGTTGACTGTAAGGTGGTGTGTTGACTGAGTTTTTCTTATAAACCTAATGTTTTTACTCATGTTGGAAAAATGGTTTTCCTAACTATTTGAGATATAAGGCTACTTAATCACTTTAAATATCCAAATGGGTTCTCAAAATGTCTTTCATAATCTTTTGTATGTGCATGGTTGGTTCCATGGAGGAGAATTTGTGCAAATGGAAGGTTAATTGACTAGTAGGTTTGTCAAGGAAGTATGTTGCAAAGGATGATTTGAGTGTTGATTTTTTCCATGCATGATAGGGAATATGAGAACAATCTAAATATGAAATTTAAAGCCATGAAAGTTCATAAACATAAATTTATGGGCTTTACAAGATCTAGGTAGGGCTACAAGACCTCTAAGCAAGGCTAGTATAAAGAAGATAAGTTTTTGGTTTTTTTATCCAAAATACCAAGGTGATCAAAGGGTGTCTAAGCTTAGATGACTTAGGGGGAGTCACTCTTAATTTTTTCATGGTAAGTTCATGCATTTTTTGATGTTGATGTATGTTTTGTCTTCATAAAAGCCCAAGTTTAAATTAGTGTATGTCAAAGAACAGATGACATGAGATGGAGCATAATGTTAGGGGAAGATTTATAATCTCTATGAGTATTTTTTCAAGTTATTAAATATTATAATATGATCCCACTTTGTCATTATGTTAAAAGGGGAGAAAGTACTTGAAGAGAAAGACATAGTCTAAGCATAAGCTTTGTATTAGTGTTTGACATCAATGACAAAGGGGGAGATTATTGGAGGTTTGTTAATTATGTCTCCAAGGTAACCAAGGATGTTGATGAGGTTTCATATGCTTCAATGTGATTTAGTGTTCTTGCATGGTTCTTCAGTGTTTGAATTAGTAAGGCAATTGATGGATGATATTGATGGTATGGACATGTTGCTGAGACCCTATGAGATGTTATGAGTTATTATGGATGTGAATATAATTAATCATAATAGTCATATTAATTTCTAATTTCAAGCCATCATCTTGACAGGTAAAACCAAATAATTAGTTTGATGACATCATATTTCACACATGTGAAGGTTTCAAGAGCAGTTTGATACATGGATGGATTCCCCTATGAAAGGTGATCATATGGTTCAAGTTTTAGGTCTAAACATGGATAATAGAAAAATTTATTGAGGTAAAAACCTATATTATTATACATAGTTCAATAATTTCCCATACTTAGCCAAATTTATGATATTGAATATCTATGACAAGCGTTTAATCAGATCAAGGATCTAACAATGAGCAATTAATTTGTTTAGATAAGAATCTAACGGAGCACATGATCTTGTAACATAGTGATCTAATGGTACATATTAATTCAATATTTCAAAGGATTATTATAAATCGCATGGGTCTATCAAGTAGTGGAAGTTCATTGAAGACTAACTGCAGGGTATGCAGAAGGCACACGGGGCTTCCAAGTATCTTAATCATGGAAGTTTTCTTTCAATGATCAATGGTGATCATTAAATAATTAAATTTAAGAGGCTTAAAATTATATATATGGATTGAATTTTATATATCCTTCAGAGAGAACAATATGAAGACGTGTCTATAATATTTGCATCTACCAGGGATCATTGGTATTTGAAATGAACAAAGGAAAAACTAGTGCTTAGTATTTTACTAATATCTCTTGATCTAGGATGAATTTGAAGTTAATGTAAAAATAAAAGTTTAGTACTTCAAGTATCATCTTTATAAGTTATTTATAAGGTCTAAATATCTATACAGTCAAAGTTATTGAGCTCCAAAGTTGTCTAAAGGTTTGACCATGTTCTACAAGTGACTCGAGAAGGGTAATTAAATATTTATTGATGGTATTTTGTTGTTTCAAAATGAACTAAATATTGGAGAGTGTTTTATACTCCATTATTACCATATGTGTGGATTTTTGAGGTTTGACTAGTCCATATTCCATATAAACAAAGGCTTAGAAGTTGACTGTGTTTATTAAATACACTAGCAATTTGAGTGACCATCTCACAGAGGTAAGTTGGAAGCGTTCTGAGTAGAATTGAAGAACAAATGAGTATGGAGATGTTGTATAAATATAAAAGGATTATAATAATTCATTTTTTTTCATAATATACCCCTGATTAGATATGGAGAGTCAAAATAACTTGACTATATTTTGACTGTATATGACCAGTTTGAGTGGTCATTTTTAGAGAGTTGTTTTGAGTGCTTACAACTAGTGTTGAAGTATATAAATAACATTAAGGCATTGAATAGGTACTTAAATTTTTACCCATGTTATTTAATCATATGGCTATGTGAAATACTTGAGTGTTTGCTTCAAAAGTTTGAGACTGTGTTTTTTATGTATGAAGACCTGAAGAGCAAGGAGACCTAATTGGTAGGTTCAAGTACCAAGTTGGTGTTATAGGTGGCATGGACCCATGATGGAGTGATAAAGGGTCTATTTAAGATAGGTTTGATGTGTTTGAATATTTTGTATAAGTTTAAAGTGGCCCAAGGAGTTGAGGTTGTAACATGTAGATGTGAAGGCCTAATTATTTTGGGTCTCGTTAAGGCCTAATGGAGAATTTTAGTCTTAAGGACTATATCAAACCTATGGAGTGGAGTTTTTCACCCATTTAATTTTTTTGAATACATATTTCAAGTATAAGACAAGTATTTTAAGCATCTTGGCTAACCAAGATGGGTTAGACTAATAAAGTGGTATAAGTACAAGGCATATTTGGGTTGTTTGAAAGGATTGAGAAAGTGTGTAGATGAGAAAAAGATTTGTGAAGTATATGAGATCCATGTGGATGTATTGAGAGTCAGATAAGAGTTTGGATTGCATGTATGACCTTATGGTCATAATTATAATGTTGAATTTATAGGTTTGATGCATGAGAACAAGTGAAGGTGTGTAGATTGATCCAAAATGTGGTTTTGGATGCCTTGATTGTGTGTGAAGGTTTGAATGAGTGAAGAGAATTTAAGGATGTTATTTTAAAGGTTTTATCTATAAAATTTAAAAGCAATCATATTTTTGTAGTTGTTCATTTCATATATGTTATGTTGGTGCTCAAAAACTTAGGCATGTTGGTGCTTATCATCTTTAGGGGTTGGTGTTCCTTGTGAAGTGGGTGCTTCACTAAAGTCTCATGTTATTAATAATTTTATAGGAAAATTATTCCATGTGTTTTTTGGCTTGAGAGTGGGTTTTCTCCTCCAAGAGGGTTTCTCACATAGATCTTATGTTATCTTGTTTATCTTCTATGTTCATTGTTATGAGTGGGTTATTTACTTCTTGATTGCTTATGGTGTATGACTAAAGGTTTGAAGTATTTAGATTGAAGTTTTTAAATATCTTGATTCACTTATTCACCCCCCCTCTCAGTGATTGTACCTCTAACATTCAACAACCCTCATTGTTTGTTTCTATATCCATGAATAAGGTTTCATTGTTATCATGATCATTACTATCATCATCACTATCACATGTACTTTTGTCACTTAAATTAGAGGAGTTAATGTCTTATTTGATATAGATACTTCTCTTGTTCTTGAATGACCCTTTCTTGCCTTCATACTTCCTAAAACTCTTTTTGTTATTATTAGGCTTATATAACTTATTATTCACCATGATATTTGTCATGTTATCCATGATGCTAATTCTTATCTTTATTAGGACATTTAGATGCAAAATGACCAATCTTACCATAGTTAAAGCACTTGAATGGCACCTTACCCTTATACTTACCTAATCATTTCCTTACTTTTCTAACAAACATGGCTTTTATCTTGTCATCATCAATGTCTGTATCAACTTCATCTTTGACCTTTTTACCTTGTGAATTTTTCTCAACTTTGAATGAAAATTAATTCTTATAAGGTCTTCCATTACTTTTTCTCATTTCATAAGTATCCAAGATGCCATGAATCTCATTCATTTGTAGTATGCTAAGATCTTTTATCTCCTCAATAGTAAACACTTTTGAATCAAATTTAGATATCAAGGATCTTAGTACCTTTTGTACTATTGTTAATTATTCTAACTTCTCTCCTAGACCTCTAATGAAATTTACCACTTCATCTACACTTAACAGATAAGATGAAATTCTTTCATCCTCCTTCATTCTCAGACTTTCAATGTGCCTTCAATGGGTATACAACTTTGCCAACTTCACTTTAGTGTCTCTTTAATAGATGGTTTGAAAATTTTCCCAAATCCTTTTGGTTTTATCACAATTCATGACCTTTACAAATTATACCTCTAAAAGACCACACAAAATGGCATCATTTCCTTAGAGTTATTCTCACTTGCCTTCTTATATGTTACATCAATTAGTGGTGTAGAAGGTGGAGTGAATCCATTAACAATAGATTTCCATTTTTATGGGTTGCCCAAGGACATTAGATAGGCATTCATTATAATGCTCCAAAATTCATATTTATTCCCACTAAAGAGAGGATCCTTATTGGTTTATAAACCTCCTTGTACTTGATGACTAGACATGTTTGTGCTTCTAGGATAACCTTTAAGCTATTAGGCCTGCTTCAAAGGACCAAGCTCTGATACAAATTATTGGAAGCACAATAATTTATACCAAGGTAGATAAGTGTTTGAAAATTTTCATTCAATTATCCTTTAACATTCCTTGAACTATGAAAGCAATATAGTGATATATAAATGCATAAAAAACCATTCAAATGAGCATAACACAATAAAACACATATATGAGTGGGAAACCCTCAAGGGGAAGAAAACCCAATATTATATCTAAAAATTTAATATATTAATATAAAATAAAATATCAAATTATGTTTATCACCAACTCAATTTTGAGTACCAACCCCAATAAAGTCAAGCACCCACTTGACTAGGCTTTAACAAGCACCTACTTACAAGGAAGCACCAACTCCCTAGGTGACTCAGAACCAACTCATCCACCTCATGAAATTATATCACCACACATATAATATTATATTATGGTCTCATTTCAAGACCTTCTTCTCAACCATGAAATATTTTATTCTCTTATGTTGTATACCTTGAAATAAGTCTCAAATGCCTTGTATATGTACTAGACTCATGGTCACACACCAATTGGTTGGCCACACACATTTAACCTATTAGGTCAGCCATAACATATATATTATAACATTTTATGAACATGATTAAAATGTAATTTTAAGCCCTTTTGGTTTGTAACAACTCAATTAAGCCTCATTTCTCCTTTAGGTCTCATGGAGACCTAATTGCATTAGGTTTTTCCTTGTAACACCAAAAGTTGATCTTATTGGGTCTATATGGTTTTATAAAAAAACTAAAAACTTATTAAATTAACCCTTATAACCTCCTTCATGATTTATTAGATCTATATCCTTCATTCATACCATTAAAGCTCCTTTAGGACAAATGACCTATTAGGCTTGTATACCTCAAAAGTATGTCTTGAAAAAATGAATATTAAACACTCTTAAGATGCTCAAATATGAAAAATTAAACATGTAAATAGATTATAAATGACCTCAATGTCATCAAAAAATGATTGGAATAGTTTCATTCAAGAGATAAAGGCTCAATAACATCTTTGTAACTCTCTTACTCAAAATTGTCAATTTACCCCAAAAATTAGTCATGGTGAATTAAAACTCCAACACCTATGTAGATAATTTTAATTACTCTTAAAGTATTTAAATGGTACTATGAGATCTCAAAAACATCCTTAGATATAAAATTCATATGGTCTAATGGCAAATATTGGTCTTACATACCAATTTATTGACCTTATATCACACAGTCTTATATGAACTAGACAAGTCATTTTGTGAATAATGTTTTCATTAAATTCACTAAATTTCAAAGCTTATCCAAAGAATGAACATGAATTAAAATCTATGAATAACTTATTCATGCACTTTTTTCACCATTATATCATGCTCAGACCTTCAAATCTATATTTTCATCTTAACCTAGGTTTCACACTATTCTCACCATTAGGTCTATCTGCAACTAACTAACTTGTATAACCAAATAATAGCACTTTAAGTTTAGAACATATCCATGAATCATCATTTAAATGTAAAATTTGTCTCTATATTATTCTCCCATTTGTTCTATTTTCTTGACCAATACAAAATTTGAGAACTACAATATTTTTTTGACAAATAAACATGTATCTATGCATTTTCTCTTATATGAATAACCACCACCACTTGGAAGTGATTGGGAGATTTTACCACATGATAAAATATCTTATCTAGGTATTTTAATCCATTATGATCTGATTTGAACAAGATCTTTCACATTGGGTCTTTATTAGGGTTTTAGGGAGGTTTAACACAAGTTTCAGTGTTAACAATTGTTCATAAAGGACTACCCCTTAAATACAAAACCAATCCCTATATATCTTATCTATTACCCTTATCCATATCTCCTTAATATATTAGGTTCCCATTTAGAGGTTACACATTACAATGAACATCTAAAAGAGCTTCTAGGTCTTGAGACCTAGTTCTGTAAACTCAAGAAGGCCTAAAACACCAATTCATGCATTTTATTTCAAAACATGACCTCAAAATTTGTGAACATGTCTAGAAAAACTTATCTCACATTTTTACATGATCACATATGCATACTTGCCTTGAGATCTGCTCTTGATACCTCATTAGGTCAGGCAAGGTCTAGGATTGGTCTAGGTATAGACATAGACTAAAGGTCCTACCACTATAGGATCATCCTAAAACTCTCATTAATGATTATAAACCTTAATTACATGATAAAATAATTGAATACAACCTTCACATGCCTATTTTCATTAATTTTCATGCACATACCTCTTTATGTCATGACTAGGATCATGACTACTCTTCCTATATACTTTAACATCAATAACATGTACCTTCATGAAACCATAAGACATTAGTTTCCTTAAAATTCCCTCTTTCTCTTTCTCTCATGAAAACACTCTTTCAATGACCCTTCTCACATTACACACTGTCAATTATTCTTAGTCACCTTTGACATCAATGACAATACTTAGCACCTATCTTCTCCTCTTCCTTTGTAACCTCACATGTGCCTGTAATACTCTCCTCACAAACCCTCTCCTCACTCTAGCCTTGCATTTGAGTAACCTCATTTTTAGCCTCTATGACCACCATGTGGTGTATGTAGAAGTAACACCTGGGTCTAGAATGGGTATCTAAAAATACCATGTTATAGGAGCAATACTATCATAATAGACACATGCTAATGCTCTATCCACTAGTCTCCCCCACTATGGCCTCTCTCAATCACTCCATAAAATATATAGTACTCAATAATGAAATCCCTTTGACTTATGAGATAACACTCTATTAGCATGTACTGCATAACCTCTACCTTATCCTCCCATCTAAATTGTAACACCTTGTAAGGTATATAGTTGTTATGATTAGGTCATAATCCATTCAAATCTTACCTATAAAATCTCATCTCCCTTACATGGCCTCTCTGTACCCCTATCATGATGTATTGGCCAAAATGATAGGCTCATGTGGTTGTCTAACTACCTAAGTACCTAATGGTCTTTGTATTTCTATGTGCTCCAAGATCCAAATATGTAATAATAGCAAATGTCTCAGGATCACAAATCTTGTGTAAGCACCCGTATGCAATTCCCAATACAAATGAGCCAAAAACTACTTGCCCCCATGAAAAAACTCTAAATTCTTGAACCATATATGATACGACATCACCAAACCCCAAGTGAAACCACTATCCACTCTTATCCAAAAAGAGTATACTAATCACAAGATACATAATTACTAATCCATAACCTCCCCACTAATTGATGTACTATTTCACTCAATGTGTGATATCACCAGTAGATCCTTTATCCCATCATTGGTAATCAAAAAATATGATACATGTCCTCTAATGTGATCGCCATCTCCCCCTTCATAAAATGGAAGGTACTCATTTTTTAGTACCATCTCTCTACCAATGCCATAATAAAATCTTGGTCAATCCTCACCACTGGCATGGTAGCTACATAATAAAATCCTACTAGATCTAACACCCCTACTCTACTGGGGTCAATAAGTGCATATCATGAAGTACCAATGGTTACCATGATCGAGATATCATCATGCCTAAGTCCTCCTACACAAACCATACATCTTATCACTACACTAATCTAATCACACATTCATATCACCTAATCAACTTACTAACTTAACCACCTTATGCTCCCTCCCCTAATCCCTAACCTCATTTATCCTAACCCTAACCCCAATTCCTAAACCTCATAAACCATTTTCATCACCTAATCTACACCTCAAACCTAATAACCCTAGATTAATCCTAACTACTTATCATCTAAACCAATTAATCCCTCACCCACCTAACCCCCCTACTCAACTAACTCATTCTAACTAACTACCCCCCTAACTAATTCATTCCCTCATACCACCTACATCACTAACCTAATTAACTTACCCCCATCTATTCTTAAATCCTCCCTCTCCTATTCATTCTCTACTCACTCACTACCCCTTCCTAAGTCCCTAACGTATGTCCCTATCTTAACCCCTCCCCAATCAATTAACTAATCCTAACTAACCATCCTCCTAATTAATTCATCTCCTCCATCCTATTCCTCTTGTTTAACACACTTACCACCCTTCCCTATCCCCTAAGTCCCTAGTCTAACCCCCTATTCATCCCCCCTTAACCCTTTTAACTCACCCACCACAATATCACAATTCATGATTTAACCCTAACCTGTGGTCTCAATGATACTACAAATCACATCTTGTGGTTTTACATAACTATGACTGTAACCTTGTAGAACTATGACTGTAACCTTGTAGTTATGCAAAACTGTAACTCCCTTCCCATGATATCATGATATTATAGTTCATTTTATTCAATATTATAGTATCATGATTCATCAATCATGGTATTTTAATATCATATCTTATAATTGCATTATCGCTACCTATGGGCACAATAATGCAACTAAGGGCATTTTCCTAAGTCATGGTATTTCACTTGAAATGTATCTAACCTAAAAACCAAGAAATAAATGCAAAAAAATAAAAATAAATAATAATTTATGGGTTGACTACATACTAATGGTCCTACATCCTCTAGTCTATGGAACTCTTTGACCCTCTCACCATGAAGTGAAGCCCATGGGATTCGATCCATGTTCTTATCTCCAGAACATTATTTCACTAGGGGTAAAAGTCAAAATGATTCTTTTTCACCCCTTTTATCCTATTTGACCCCTCTTTTTACCCATTATCACCTATTTAACCCCAACACACATATTGGCCTAAACTCTTAGCCCCTCTTTCATTATCAAATACTATATGCCTTATCTATCATCCCCTTTAATCATCAACTATCATTTTTCATTCATCTGGGGCATGGCCTTCCATCTCCCCATCATTCCCAATCCCAAGCTAGATCTACATTAGTATGAGGTCTCCTAAGACTATGTAGGCAACACTTGGCCATAGTTTTGTGCCCAAGGATAGCTTGGCCACTATTGACCCTGCATCCCATCCTATCTTGAATTAATCACTCAACATTACTACATCATTTTAAGCTATGTATCTCACATAAAGTGGCTTATTATCATTAATCAACCCATCTAATCTTTGTTATAGGCTTATAGCCCTCCCTACCATGTGTCCTTATTATAAGAAATATCATCGGTTTATAACCTATCTCATCTTTTTATTTTCCAAAAACTATCTCCATCTTGGGAATTTACATCTTATCAATCAATCTCCTTCTAGACATTGATAGTTGTCCAGAACCCATCCTCTTGAGATAAAGCCACTTTTTGCTAGTATCTATACTTGGGGCATCTCAATCACAACTACATCAATACCCAAGGCATCCCAACCCCTACGACTTATGTTTGAATGACTATCTATCTCGTTTCTCCCTACATGTTCTCTTGAGGGGGAATTATACCTACTAACAATATTTCCATTCATGATCATGGTTTTTATTTGAAAGACCATTACTCCTTCTATTTTGTCCACTCACAATACCCTTTCAAAGATGGGTAAAATATATGCACCTAAACCCATTCACCCTAATAATCCCATTAAACCTATTAATCTAGCCTATAATCATATTCTCTAGCCAATTAATTAATATCCTAATTCCTACGTAAAAACCCCTACATCCCATAAACCTTACTCCACCCTCACAATCAATTAATCACCTTCATTAGTATATTAACTAAGCCTACTTACCTACTAATCTACCTATTAACCCACTTACAAATTTAAAAATCTCTTTTATTCATCTACCCATCTACAACCCTACTAACCTAGCCTTTTCTAAACCCCTACTCCTTAATGGAGATTCTACAATTAGAGGATTCTAGAATCTCCTCTAATTTAACCTTCCCCCTCTAGAACCCTTTATTCTAGAGGTTTCTAAGTAATTAAAAATTCCATGGAAATTCCTAAACCATTGATCTCAATGGCTCAAATTTAAATAAGATCCATTGATTTTCCCTCCCATGGCTTATATAAATAAGCCATGCCTCCATGACCAAATAACTTGGAAACTTAGAGAACTTTGCAAACCTTAACCATCCATACTTGTAGCCATCATTCAAGTACTTCCATAGCCTTGTCAAATCCATTAAATCCATTATCAATCTCAATACATTAATCCAACAATCTAATAATTTTGCACTCAAATTAGTTTAAAAATCTTAGAGAGGAGCTCTAAGGGATAAAGGATGGTAAGTGATTCCACTAAAAGTATCTGATTGTTTTTTTATCCCCTCCTTTGATTTTGTTTAGATTTTGGGTTTTTATTGCTAAAAATAGTAATATAGTGGATAATCCAAAATACACACACACACACACACACACACAAAGATAACAAAAGACATACATAATCTATATAACGTAGTAATAACACAAAAATTACTTGTTATAATACTATTAGGATTGGTATAATAATTGTCCAAAATATCAATTATTATTAAAAAGTATCATCGACCTTCTAATAGTCACATTATTATTAAGTCACGATTTTGGTTACCTATACTACCTTAGTAACAAAATTATATTGTTATCCTAAGCTAACTTAGAAACTAAACCTAGTTAGATATTCTAGTGCCTAGACTATGGTGACGTTTGAAGTGTTGTTTATCATTGGCAATTGTATGGTAGTGGATTTTTGTAAAGTTGACATTTGTCCATGTGACATCGATAGACCATGCAAGAAATAAAATGAATAAAATAATGATTAATGCTTTGGGAAGGATAGAATATTTTTTTAGCTTTCTTACTTTGGGTCGAATTAGAGTAGCAAAAAGCTTAGCATTGAAATGGATTTTTTTAGCATAAATAGAAACTATGAGCTTTTACATTACATGAAGAAGAAAGAAAGATTGAAAAATAAGGATAAGAAGAGGATTGGCAAAGAGGAGGGGGAAATGCAAAGAGGAGAGAGAGAACAACACAAAGAGGAAAGAAGGAGATAGTGCGAGGAGAAGAGAGAGCCGAGAAAATGATTTTCTAGATCATGTCATTTTAATTTGAAATATTTTTTAAGGTAGGTAATGTTATTTAATTTTATGTGGAATTTGGGAAAAATTTTAGAATATATAAATGTATGAGCTGTATGGCTTCTATATCACTTATGTGTAAAGAATATTAGTTGTAAGTTATATTAGGAGACCCATAACATATTATGGAATAGTAAAACATTTACTATAAATGCATGTTAACATTAACTTGAAACATATTGGGATAATACATATGTATTATTCAGATAATATGACTTGTATTTATTTATTGGGTTGAGTAATTAGTTTGACACTTATGATATATATTAAACTGAGCATAAGTAGATCAAATACTTGTATAAACTGTGTGAGCATTTATATGTTGTAATTAGATGTCGATTTGACTTAAGAAGATCAGAATATGGATATAGATAGTCTATTGATTATAGTACTCATTTTATTAACAAATACAAGAATATTAGTATATCATGATGTTTCATGAATGTATTTGTGAATATGAAAGCTATAATGGTTGAAGTTCTTGATTAGAAATATAAATGATTATTGGCATTTATATACAATATTTACATATTGTTTGAGTACTTAAATGTAGTATGTATTATGAATATATTTAGTATGTATAAGTGCTCACATATATGAAATATATCAAAATGAGGACTTAGGTACTCATATCCATATATAGCATATATTAATACATTGGGAGGTGTGCCTAAATCTATAGTTTTATTAACTGTTAAAAATAAGTCTCAAGGGTCAGGAAACTATAACTATATGAATATAGTCTCCTAAAAAAATAATGAGATGTATAAATAAAATATTATGTTCATGCATGATATAACTTGGTTTATGATTTATTTGATTCTCTAAAATTATTATGACTAGTTGTTTGTAATTGAGCAATTATACATATGAATAATGGACTATGATATTATTATTCATCATAGAATGTAATATATCTAAATTTACTTACAAAAATTATAAATATGCAGTCTAAATATATTTATACCTGGTTGGTATAAATTTTACTTGTTATGCTTATTATTTATGTGATAAATAATGTAGTGGAGATTCATTCATACATTTAATGGACTAAATATATGCATTTTAATTATTCTTGTGTTTAACATGTTTTATGAATCCTAGTAGGAAGTAATTTATATGAATATGTTGTTTATACTTATATTAATCAAATCTTGTATTACTGGTATTAGCTAAGTAGTGAGATGGACTTCACTAGCTTACTAGCATCACCAATACCAGATGAAGGCAATCCAGTCAAATGGTGTGTATGAATTTGACTGATCTTAGAGATAAATAACTATTAAAAAATTTGGTCAATTTAATCATTAGTTATAAATTTTCATTTCATATATATGATTTACATGTTTATGTAATATCATGTTAGAACGTATTTTCTTTATGGTACACATCATGTATTAGAAATCTTACAGCACATGAGTACTAGCTTTTCTCTCTGGATTTCTGCATCGTCACTATCTACCCATCCGTGAAGGGAGGGCCATTCTGTGATGAGAGATTGTGTGGGGTATCAATGGTCTGTGGTTGGTGTGGAAAAATATTTGAATGATGCTCTCTCTCTTCACAATAGTACTTATTTGGAGACTACACTTGAGATTATCATGATACTGGAGTTTGGGGAATTCATGCTCTAGGGAGCCTTGTATCTTGTATTGAATTTATTATTATTGAGACATTATTTTTGATAAAATTTAATTATTTATTCATTGTAAATTGACAATAGTGGTTGTATATTTGTACCAATTCTAACTAAAAAATTGTAAATACTTTCCTTATTCAGTTATGTTTTGTTTCATAAGATACTAGTGATCAGTAATAGGTAGATGTTACATGCTTATTTTGTAGTTAGCATACTTAGTAGATATACTAAGATCACTAATTAGGTTCTCATGGTGTAATCTATCTAAATAATACATGGAATATAATTTTAAAAAAATTATTTGGTTCTAGTAAATCCCAGTGGGGATCTCACACCTATGGTTTTGATTAGTAGCATCTCCTTGGGACATAATCACCCTATTTTCCAATGACTTCATAGGATAACTTCGTTTACATACCCACATATATAATAATTCCTTGCTTTTTAATTTCAAATATTTCAATGATCTAGATTGTTGCAAATTGTCTATCATCAGTGGGCATTGATTCATGCATGTTTCATTACAAGTTTTGCATGGAAAAAATTGTATATTTTGAGAATACCCAAAGATACCAATTGTAGTTATATTTGTGTCCCAAATTTCTTACTTCATCCTTTTATTCTAGTATTTTCAATAACAAATTAAAAGGGAAGGATTTATAAACATATAAATTTGGTATTAGACACTTGATAATATCATTTTTGACCTATCTTTGACATATATTATTTGTGCATATACATATATGATTGATGTACGCTCTTCTCTCGTAACCACTCACCTATCTATGGACTTAACCTTCCCAAAATTATGTCATTCATATACAAGATCTCCCTAGTTTGTGCCTTAATGTTCTATTATCCTAAGTAGGCTATTGTCACATTATATATCATTATTTGCTCTTTTCTAGATAGTGCCAACAATAATCAAATGTTGTCAATTACTAGAACTAGTTGCCTTCATCAAAAATGTTTCGAGTTTTCCAAACGAACATTTTTAAATTTAAATCCCTCCTTTAGGTCATCTCACACATTTCACATGTTGGTTATGGAGGGAATACCCCAAAGACTCATTTATATATATAAGACAACCATAAGACTATTCATATATAACTATCACTTGAACACTACTTGGAAAACTACTTGCACATTGAGAGATCTATTTACACATCCTTAAGGCACTATCCTAAGAACCAAAATCTAAAAACCTTTCAAAGGAATAATCCCTAAGTCAAATTTGAACAACTTTAACAAGGTCAATATAAATAGTTGCATCACATTCCAGTAGATCACTATGAGCATGTATACACATGTGTGGGATAACTACATATGGGTTTAACTATCTTTTGAGTATTATAATGTAAGCAACACTTAACCACTCAGTGAGGTGTGGTCAGGGTTGTCCAATCCATCTTTGTAACCCTTTTTTTTAGATCAAGTATTGAAAGTGGAGCTAGGATTTCAAGGCAAAGGAGGAATTTTTTTGAATTTGTGCATAGGATCGAGAGTAAGAAATTGAATAAGAAACATCTTGATAAGTAGGCATAATGATGTGTGGTAGAACAAACTAGCAAAATGTACAGAGATACCTCTGGTAGAAAGTGAACATATCTAGTTGTTGTAGATTTTGGCTTAAAAAGGCCACATACACTTCCAATCTCTCCTCAAAATATCATGAGTTTGGGTCATTGATATTTATCAAACAAATGTGTTTTGGATTATATATTCAAAGATGTAGTGCATATATATTTTTTTATTTTTAAAAAATTATTGAGTATTTTTTAGGATTTATTTTTAATTATTTTTAAAAAATGGTCATTAGTGGGACACATTATTATACTTTGAGGAAGGGTCCCAGAATATTTTGAGAGTCAGTTCCCTGAGCTAAGTGACCACATATCCATTGTAGACTTTATTTAATGACAATGCACAAACAAGAATCATAACATAACATAAATAAGCTAAGTACATATCCTCTTCTCATTTATATAAATATGAGACAAATACCAATATGTTTTTTACATTCAGATATGTGTAATTTATTATATATCTTATATAGGTTGGCTTATTTAGATCACTAACTGTAAAATAAAATAAAATACTTGCAACAAAGCTATGTTGATATCAAATGTTTTTATGTAGATTCAAGTGTAGGAAAACAAGGTGACTTTGGAGGTGACCCATCTAAAAACCTTACTAAAACATTGGTGCAATGTATCATGCATTATGGCATATGTTCTGTCAATTTTTGCACTTAGAGGTGTATTCCCATAGCTTCTCTCACAAGAGGTCTCGTAGCTATGTTGGTTTGTGTTTATTGTCATGTAGGCTTTCACTTTAGTTTGATAAGCCATGGGATTGGGCTTTGCCAACTAGCCACAAGTTCCTGCATATTATATTAGTCATTTCTTCTCTTATGAGTCGGGTAGATGGTCAGTGAATCGATATTTCTAAAGACAGAGATCATTAATGAAAAAATACAAACATTTGTTGGGAGCCGATTCCTAAAATTGATGACCTTTTTGATGTTGGTTAGAACTCCAAACTAAATAATTAAGATCTTCCCATTATTAACCTTTTTTTTTTCTTATAATTTAATTTCTGGTTACTTTTATAATATTAAGTTGTAATAATTAATCACATAACCCATTTATTACTTTGATTGTTTTTCCTAAATTATATAACCTTGGTCAATGGCCCACTTATTACTTTGATTGTTTTCCCTGAATTATGTGACCTTGTATACTAGACTTTATGAATATGATTTCTTTCTAACGCAAATATGTAAATCTTTTTATAAAATAATATATGGTTATTTCATTTTAAAAAGTAATTAAAAAAAAGAGGAGGAAAATAATTGATTTAGGTCGCGGGAGAGAAACTACCACGATGTGGAAATAATAATAATAATAATAATAAAAATGTCGTCGATAAATGGGGTTGTCTCCCACGGAACTGCCAACTCAAAATTGAAAGCAAACATTCTGTTATCACGGAATGACTTACAAAAGTGGCATATGTTTCAATGGAGACTAGTGGGGGGAAAAGAAGATTAGGCAGGGGGAGTTGATACCAAATTTGATGGCCGTATGACCATATGTTTTCTTTTAACGCTCTAAGATACAATCAATTTTTGGTAGCCCTGTATCAAATGCAACGTCAAATTTTTGGACCGGGCGTCGAAAATAAATAGGCTAATAATAAATATATAATAATGTTTTCAATGTTTTTATTATTTATTTTGAGTTATGTTAATATTTGAAAGATAATATTGAATGAATAATTGTGTTATTAATTTTTGATAAAATAAATTATTAAATTTAATTATATTAAGATTAAAATATATTTATATTTTTTATTGAAATTTTTTTTCTATATATTTTTTATTTGATCGATTAACAATCGAGTTGAAGACGTTCGTATTTTTTACAACAAATAGTTGAAAGATAAACAAGACATATTAATAGGATAAAAAAGGACAAAAAGATAAACTTGGTGGTTAAACTTCCTTACCATCAAACTTCCATCAACTATCAGTCGAAAAACCTAAAAGTAGTCAAAAGGAAACAGATCCAGACAAGCTATTCCGATTCAGAGTGTAAGCCCAGTTGTTTGGTATCATTACTAGCACTTTTGTTGTTTCTACCCCTAGTTCAACTCCTAACAAACTGATCCTTACCATCATCATGTCTCTTCTGCTTGAGGTCAGAGGATTGAAACTCCCATTTTTCTTCCTCGGGATTTCAAGTGGCTTCCTCCTATTTTCCGTGCTGGGTGGATTTACCTTTTGGGGTGTGAACTAGGGGATCTTTTCCCACATTAATAGTTGTCGACTCCAGACCGAGGAATCCTTTGAGCCTCTCGAACTCATTAGCAATTTTGCTGCAAAAGAGTTTATGGATCGCAATCTTCATATTCAGCTTTTTGAGGGAGTCCTCAATTTCCACTTTGACATTGAACCCAAAGACCCCTTTACCTTTACTAGAAAGTGGGTGGACAAATGTAGGGCTCCTCGTGTCTGGTTTGGGATCCTCCTGCACATGTTTAGCCGACTCCCCCAAATCTTGTTCCTCTTGTTCATCTCCAGAGTCCGACTAAGTGTAGTACCCTTCCTCTGAATTATCATTTTCACTGTTGATTTCAATAGCTTCAGTGATAATCTCAGACCATTGTGGCTCCCCACGCTTAATCAACAAGATTAGGCCTTGATGGATTAAATCCACCGACGAATTCTTTTTGAAATTCAACACCGAAACCTCCAAAGATTGCAACAGGAAGGATGGGACGCTAATAGTATGGCCTTTAAAGTGGTTCATAAGAAGGAAATGATGCAAAAAGATAACAGTGTGTTTTCCCTCAAGTGTAATGTACCTCATAATTTGTACTCAGACCTCCGACCATTTCTTCGACAACTCGGCGCTCATAAACCCCTTGTGTGACGAATACTTAGGTTTCTTCTTTTCTTTTTTTTAAAAGATGTTCAAGGGTTCCTCCTTCTACCTCTATATAAAATAATTATTAAAAATAAATAAATAGATAATATCACAATTTAAAATATCAAAATCATTTGAATATAAAAAACTTAAATAATTAAAAATTGAGAATACCTTAATTATTAAAGATAAAAATTAAGTAAATTTATAATAATATTGTCAACTTATTTTTTTATATACGTAATTGTTTTTAAATGGAAGTTATAAACTATAAATTAGAGGTTCAAATTTCTATTACAATCAACACCGTCAATAATATCATCAATAAATATACAACTATCACCAACATCATTAACATTACTAACACCCTAAACATCCAAACATCATGAACAACCACAACTAACCTAATATCACCTGCTTTTAAATACTCTCTCCAAATAATATCTAAAAATAATAATAAACAGATAAGATCATATTCTAAAATATCACATACATCGACTAAACCTTTTTAAAAAAATTGTAAATAATTAAAGATTGGGAACACCCCTATATTAAAGTTTACAAGATACGGAATTCCGCTTTTTCTATTCCAATTTACAACCAACTAAACACTATAACATGAAATGAATATATCAATGTCAACCACAAGCGGCAGCCGCTTGTTGTTTTCGGCTTCTCATTCTGCTGCCCCACGACCATGAACAATTGTTGTCATAACCCGATCTTCGTCTAATCAACTCCATTAGCTGAGCTTCCCACACATAATCGTTACTGTCAAATCTTTCCTCACTCCAACTTAATTCCAATCTGTTTTGCAGTCTCCAATCGTAATCCTGGCGGAGGAGAGGATCTGACAGTGTCTCGTAAGCTTTCTGAACTTGAAGAAATATTCTGCTACACTCTTCTTTCTCTGCAGGTGGGCAAACGTCGGGATGGTATTTCAGAGCCATCCGACGATAGGCGGTCTTTATATCGCGCGCACTCCCATTTTGAGGGACACACAACACATCATACAGTGAGTGAGATTGAGATTGAAATGCCGTAATAATAAGTGGAACCATTTTAACTGCACACCGCTTTGGTGTGGCTCCAAATCTTACACGCGAAATTCGAGCAGAAGAAGAAGATGAGTTGGTCAAAACATGCGCCCTCTGTAAACCTGCGATTGATGCGCTGCACTCCATTAAAGCACTCCTACAGAAAATTGAGATTGAGTATAAGAAAGAAATGCAAATGAACATTGAGATGGAGGTTCGCTATTATCGCAAAAAAAGATAAGAGAGCGGATTGAAGAATGAAGAGCTGATATACTGAGAGGATAAATAGTGTTGTGTATATATACATATAGAGAGAGAGACAGAATTGTAGATAAGGATCCGTATGGTAGGATTACGTGGAGTCTTAGAAAAGACGGTGATTACGTGGATGAGCCGAGGGATGGCGTGTCCATGTGCTCGGAACGTGGTTTTGAGGAAAAGAGGGGCATTCTAGAAGTTCTTGGTCCCTTTCTTACCCTACCCTAAACACCCGTCACTTTCTCCAAACTTTTATTATAGTTTTCATGGAATAAATAATTTATTTGTTGTAACTAATTCAAATAATGCGGATTTATTTTTATTTTTATAATGAGTGATTGTTATTTGATGTTATATTGCATAAATTTAGTCTATAGTTTTTTAGATTTTGGTAGAAGAATTGGAGGAGGAATTGTGATATGCATTTCAAGAACTACTTTCACGAGTTACTTTATTAAGTGATAGGTCTGTTCTCTTCGGCTTTAGGCAAGCTCAATAGACATTGGGGTCTCCAATCCTCTTCCAAGGCTTGGCTCGTCAATCTGGATCGTGTGTAACACCCTAGCCTAGAGCCCAAATTAGCTCATTTTTTATAGTGTTTGATTTATCAAGGACTTACCCTCGATGAGAGACTACTCAATCTATGTATTCTTCTGTTCGACTTCTGTCCGACTTGCAAGCATCCAAAATACTTTAAACATATGTTTTGGTTTTGTCCGAAAGCCTAGTCTACCTGGCATTGGATGCATTCATTATTTCAATGTTATCACCCTAAGCCTTTTTCTTGGCAAAAATGCTCTTTGGAGATTATGCTAATTAGTCGACCTCAATTGCCTTTCTCTGACAATTATTTTGTACTATTATTGTTAGCGGTAAAAGGTAAATGCAAAACTGGTTGTATGTATGAGAATGTCCTATAGCAAAACAACTATATTTTGTTGCAGGTTGTTAGGAGTTGTTACGATAATCTCTAGCTTGGTCAAGACTCCATTGAATGTGATACGGAGAACTATTCTCAGTGTGGTAAATCTAGAAATTACAACCATAGGAACTAATGCCTATAAGTATTTATAAAAAATGCAATAGACGGGTTGACGTTGATGATTATGTGAGTAAAAGAATAGTGAATGTTATTTTGATCAGAGATCTTTCACACAGATTATTGACAGAACTGGACCTTGATCTATAAAGGCTTCTTTGCTGTAATCCCTAGTACTAGATCCTCTATTATGAATTATAAGCATTTGTACTCTTTTATGGCATAATCACAACAGTTATCTATGTTATTATGAATGTTTTACTTATTATTCTATGTTGAAGTGTATTTTCTATATCTATAAGTAGATTACATTGTGATTTGAGCTATTAAACAAGTGTAATTCTCTGTGACAAACCTTACATATGTTTTCAAAGTCTTGATTAAACCAACCTATAAGACTTTGATGTAACTTCGCACATTCTATTCTCGTAATTAGCATGTTTTGGCGAAAACCTAGGAACATGTTGTGGAGGCTAAGACTGACACAAAGCAAGTCACACTTGAAGATCAGACTGTGGAAGAAAAACAAGACGCACATGAGGAAGCTTAGAGAGTAAATGAGTATCGCATTTGAAATATGAAGAACTATTCTTAACATGGTAAATATGGAAGTTACAACCATAGGAACTAATGCCTATAAGTATTTGTAAAGAATGCAATAGAAGGGTTGCCATTGATGAGTATGTGAGTAAAAGAATAGTGAATGTTATTTTGATCAGAGAGCTTTCACATAGATTATTAACAGAACTGGACTTTGATCTATGAATGTTTCCTTATTGTAATCACTGGTACTAGATCCTCTATTATGAATTCTAAGCATTTGTACTCTTTTATGGTATAATCACAGAAGTTATTTATGTTATTATGAATATTTCCCTTATTATTTTTCTTTGTTGCATATTTTCTATATCTATAAGTAACTTAGATTGTACATTGAGCTATTAAACAAGTGTAATTCTCTATGATAAACTTTGCATATTTTTTCAAAGTCTTGATTAAACCAACCTATAAGACTTTGATGTGACTTCACACATTCTATTCTCATAATTAGCATGTTTTGGTGAAAACCCAAGAACCTATGCTAACAATTATTCTCTTTCATCTAAGAAATACCAAGAACAATGCTATTTTTAATCACGAGACCTAAAAAATTTCATTTTTTGTTAATGAAAAGGTTGTTATTTATTTGGTCTATTTATAGATTTAATCTCAAGTGGAAAAGATGGATTTGTACCTCCACCACTTGCAAGATCTCCTTAACCATTGGGATAGTGCCCCTTGCACCATGAGTAGGGTTCTACATGATGGCCTACCCTACGATCCATCACCTCCTCCTCTTAAGAGGTGTCAAAGTAGAAGTCGATCCAGAAGTAAATGCCACTTTTCTCCTCACCCTTCCTAGGGGGTGGCTGGAGTTCTCATGACAAGTCCTATTGCGCAACGAACTAATGGTTGGTCTATCACTATTCATGATGACCCCCTGGATGGATGGAATGCTCTAGAGATTCCTGACATGAAGCTGCCTGCTTGGTCAGTGTTTCCCAAGGATGATCCTCCACCTTTGCTTCCTAAGGTAATGGTTTGTGCATAAAAATTTGCTCTCTAGTTATATGTAGTATTTTGGGGTCATGTCTTGATCGGTTGATTTTTTGTTTCAAAGTTGAGATGTTCCTTCAGTACGGAGTTTGAGTTTTAACATGTTTGGTTGCTTTACTTTAGAACCTTCTATAATTATAATTTTTTATTAATTTAATCTGAAGTGTTCCAATAGTAAACATTCAATTTGACATATTATTATAACAATTATAAAGTTTGACGCCTAATAATAGGATATTTTTTAAGGTATTAGGTTGGAATATTCAATTTACTTACATTTGATTAGATTTTTTTGTTAACTAATTAAAATTGATTTGATTCACTCAAATTTACTAATTTATTATTCTAAATTAAAAAATTTCACTAACAATAAAAAATTATAAAAACCATGACATTTATATTATCTTAAAAGTTGATTAGTGTTGATTAACTTATATAACAAAAATAAATAGAATATTTTCATTACTACTAACAACTTAATAAACTTTTTTGAAATAATTAAATACTAAACTTTTTAGTATCCCAATGGGACAAAGTTTGTATCCTCTACATGATTATTATTATCTTTAAAAAAAAAACCATGTCACATGTTTATCAACTCTACGAACACATTATTTACATCCCAAATACATATGAACTTGTCAAAGTAACAATATTAGTCCCTTTCACTTATAGGAGATACGTATTTATTTATTTATTTCGATGTAATCAATCAAAAGGTTTGATTTGATATAAAAACTATAAAGTTTGGCAGTTAAAAATGGTAGAACATTTCTTAAGGTGTTATGTTTTTATGTTAGAATATTTCATTTATTTGTTAACAATATGATCACATTTTTCTAAATGATCCGGCTTACTCAAATTTAATAACGTGATATTCTAAATAAAAAAGTTCATTAGCAGTGAAAAATCATGAATAAATCATAAATAACATGTTGCTCATGTTATATTATAAATTACTTATGATTAATTTAACATAAGCATTGATAGGATATGGATGAACATGAATACATAGGAATGAATCTGCAAGTTACATCTACAAACATTTTTATACACATTCTTTAATTTCATGGATTCACAGGAATCAAAATAGATTTAATGTAATGAACAATTTTGTGCAAATATTTTATATAAATGGATCACCCCCTCGATTGGTTTGAGGCAAGTGAAGACATTTTAGAATTACAAGTTAACTACAACAAAATTATGCTCTAATCAAAATGGTTTAATATATTAATATGTAGGAAGTTAACATTAGAGGTGTAAATGGCAAAGGCAGAGGTGACAAGATAGGCATATCTGGATGTGGCTATGACAGAGATGATAATGATTGTAACTATGGCAACCATGGTAGTTGAGGTGGAAATGGCACATTTGGTATCTTAGCTTCAATGCAGATTTATTTGTAGACTATATCAATTGTAAGGTGAAATTTTTGGTAAACTATCACTGTAAAGGATTATAATAAATATATTTGTTGTTTTTAATGATCCATTACTCTACTATGAATTACACTAGCATTTAAAAGATAGGAAAGATTGACCGTCAAATTTAGTCTTTGCTTAGGCCATTCAAACACATATACTATTAATGCCATTTTCTATTGGAATTCGATGATAAATATTTTCCTCAACTCTCCCTTCATTGTTGTTTACTCAATAATTTTTTATATTACATTTTATTTGTACATTGTATTAGTTTTTTCTTTGTCAATGTTTGGAGAGTATACCTCACACACTCCCCCAAATAAACACCCTACTTTCTTGCAGCGTATTATTTTCTCTTCTTTGAAAGAAAATTATGCACTCCATTAAATATTAGTTAGCAATAAATTATATAATGTCGTAATAATCATATGGAATCATACTTTGCATAGAAAATAGGATAGTAGGTGATTCTATATGGTTTTGATTTATTGGAATTGTTAGAAATACATTTACTTCCACTTATTTATTTGGTAAAGAAATTTTTATTCTAGTTCATTTTTTTGCAGTTGGCGATAAATATTATAGGTCATAGAACAATATAATATACAATGACTTGGTTTTCAAACCACCCATTCTTAATATGAACATGGTACTTTACCAAAAACATAGCCTCTAAAACTCCCTTAGATTCTACATATTTAATAGATTGCATACATTATTTAAAACTTGAGGGCTAAAATATGATTTACATTACAATTCTTAATGCAATTAACACAATAGAGGCAAGCCCTTGCTGTATATCAACGTTTCGAATATATATTATTATTTTATATAATTTCATGCCTTTGATTTATGTATTGTTAGCATCTATACTATATTAAGGGCCTTTTATTGACAATTCCCCATGTAAGGTTATGATATCTCATGAGGATGGGGGAAGAGTATTTTTTGAAGTCAATAACATCATATAATGATGAATTAGGGGCTTTAATCCTAGATTGTAGAAAATGGAAAAAACTTATTTGAGAGCTCCTTTAAATAACCATCCTTTCACCCACAAGTTGGATGTTAGCATATTTTCTTCTCCTTTGTGCAATAACACTATGGTCTATAATTAGGTATTGTTGATGTTATTTGAGCCTCATTCTCTACTTTGTTATGCTCGATTTAGTGCAATTGAAATGCTTCAAAAATTTATCATATGTTTATTATGAAATGTTGCTAAATTGTTAGTGGCATACATGTGTATTGATTTTTTAAGGTTTTTTGTTTATCAAATAGACATTAAGGAATTATTTATTGACATGAAAAATTTATAGTTATCTTTCTTCATCTATACATTTATGATGTTGGATAATAAATTATTAAAGATGACCTAGGATGGATCGCAACCTTATTGACATAAATTTTATTTGATGTCATAATTTTGTCAAATTATTCATATAATGTGTGGACAAATGAATTTGCTAGACACATCAATATTGTGCCTTAGTTTTAACATGTTGTGTGTAGTGTAATTATCCCAAAAAAAAAAAAATGAAACACCATTTAGAGCTTTTACATATAATTGATATGAAGTCTCTCTAACCTTGGTAGAAAGACAATGAGTGGTATGTTGAAATCCTTTTCTTAATTACATTCAGACAAAGGTTATGAGTGGATTTATGATTGTGTACCCATGTTTGAAAATATCAATGAGAAATAATCTTTTATGTTCTCTACTTATGTTTGGGGCAAGAGGTTATAGACTATTTGGAATGTTAATATTGACTCCAAGATTTTTCACTTTGTATGACGTTTTATCTATTAGGTTTTACCATTGGGGAAACTCTTGGTTCAATTAGGCATACTTATTCCCAAAAACATTTTTTGTGGCCAGTTTGAAATTTTTATGTATTTGTTATGGTTCTACACTAAATCTCAATAGGTCTCAAATAAGATTTATGGTTTTTTCAAAACATTCCAGCCATAATTGTTCACATGGCATATAATCTATTTGGGGGATTGGCTCGAGCCTTTTGTAAAATACACAACAACTTTGGCATACTTTCCAAGTAAAATTTATATTATGTTATTTTTAAATAAAGGAATTCTATTATTTTTTATAATTCCATAATTGACAAATAATTTTCTACTCAAAAACTATTTGATGACATCAAATTTTTAATGCAAATTCAAGTGTAAGAAAACAAAGTGGCTTTGGAGGTTGCCCATCTCTGAACCATACTATAAAATTGGTATGCAATGCAATTTTCATTGTGGCACATTTTATAGCAACTATGCTACTTGGGGGGGATCATTTCCATAACTACTCTCATATTTAGGATGGTTTATTTTATTTGTCATGTAGGCTTTCACCTTAGTCTAATAAGCTGCATGATCAAGCTTTTCCAACTAGCCACAAGTTACCATATATGGTATTAGTTATTTCATCTCCCACAAGTCTCCCAAATAGTCATTGAGTTGATGCACTTGGGGACATGGATATTTTTAATGAATAAAAAGATGCAAACAATTGCTAGGAGCCCATACCTAAGAGTGATGAGATTTTTAATGTTGGTTTAGGCTTTAAATTATATAGTTTAGATCTACTTTTTGTTAACATCTTTTTTATTGCATCTTAGTTTATTTCTTCTTCTATAATATTAGGTTGATGTAGAAATTGGTTATATGTACCCCTTATTGATTTAGTTGGTTTCATTAACTTTGGCTATTTTTATTATTTCTCATAGGTCATGTGACCTACTAAACTAGGATTTAGGGGTGTAAACACTAAAATATGTTATTAGGAACTTGGAAATGTAAGTTTTGACCTATTTTAAACCTACATTACTTACGTGTACACATATGCCACTAATCTACCATTCTTTCGAATTCACATGTTATATATGGGTCTAATCCTTCTAAGTTACTATTAGTCACCTCAAGATTTCTCCCATTTTATACCAAATTATAAAACTATCATACTCATCCATCTCTAAATCATCAAACTGGTGTTCATATCTCCCAAAAAAGAACATAAGATTTAGTTGGTACCATCTAGACATTGTTGACCACATATGATGGTTCTATTCTTCACCCAACATTGGTCAAATTTAAAGATTAGATTATTCCTATGGGTAGGCCCATCTTCATAGCATATAAGTCACATGAGAAATTACTTAAATGGATGAATATAAATACAAATCAAGCTTATAACTATTATCCATATATCACTAATATATATTGTGGGCTTTTTATCCATGTTAAAATTATGTATCAAACATCTATACACTAATGCACATTGAGAAAAACTGCCCTATTCTTATAAAATCACAAATAATTCACTATGATAAATCATCACCCAAGTATAAAACATACCAATCCAAGTCAAAAGTGAACATTTTCAAGTATCAAAATCTAAATTTTTGGGTATATTCATATAAAAAAGCATTATAATTACACATTCACATTAAGGGAAATAACTATGTGGCTTGAATTTCTTATTTAGAGTATTAGATACGTAGGGAGTGGTCAAATATCAATAGGGGTGATTTGGGTCATCTCATTTCATTACACTTACCATGTTTTTAAAGGTTTTATCTCCTAATAAGTGTACCTAGGGTTTAGGATGAACAAAATGGTTTTTTGGGTGTTACACATAATATCAAACTATGGGATCACACACAAAGTTAAATTAGAATTAGATGCACATGCCTATATCAAAACAAATAAGTAAAATATATAAATAAAAAAACCATAAAGCTCATAATATAGTGACATACATTCCTGACCTAATGCTAATGTTACAAATTGGGTGTACATAGATGTCTAGAACCCACATCGAGTGATTCACAGTCCTATTTTCATCCTACCTTACTTCCTATGTGTTTAAATATTTTAGGATTTATGGAATGTAAAACCCTAGGTTGTTAAAGTTATAGAATAATAATTCATGGAAAAAATCTAGAAATATCAACATTCATTGATTTGTAAAATAATTGAATTTTTTTCTTAGCCTATCAATATCCATATATTATAAAAGTGATACTTAGCTAAAAAACAAACTAAAATATATAAGTGTACAGTTGAAAACTAGTGCATGGATAGTGAAAGGTGTTATCAATAGGAAATGGGCATTATAAACCCTCCTAGATAGTAGCATAGTCCTCTAGTCAATAGTACATTATACTAGTGTCTTTTGTGTCATGATAATGTCCCTATGCATTAGAGATAATGAATTCATGGGTGGACCTTTTCTTGTTTCTGAGAAGCCTGTACCTATGGGACTAAATGCTAGATCATTGATTGTTCCTATTTTAACTTATTTCAATGTGAAACCCTAAGATTTCATGTTTATTAGGGTATTTAAGGAGCACAAGTAGCAAAAGAGTGGTGTTAGCAAGGTAGGTTGGATGTGAACTCAACACCCCATGTGTTGAGTGTTGTTTACATACCAATACCTAGAAAGGGGATCAAGCCCGATGTAGTTCTCCCAATATAAGTGTTGGTGCAATTGAATGCTAGTATGAGTGCCAATTTGAGTGTTTTAAGTGTGATTTGAGACTAGAAATCTGAGTAATATGAGTTCTAGGCTATTGTAGATGGGTGTATGTAGGAATAAGGTAGATCAAGGATCAATGACCTTTGTTTACATAATTGTTTCTGAGTTTATTTATGAGTATTTGCATTTGATTTCCATCTAGGGGATAAATGAATGAAAGTGGTATATATATATATTTTTCTAGTGCTTGTTGATATATGAAATGGGTTTAGGCCAACCCTAACGTAAAATCTAAACAATTATGTAATCAATTTGACAAAATATTTATTGAATAATAAGGTAAAAAATAATAGTGTATAATCTCTATCCTTAATTCATATTGTGGAAACATCCAATATGAGTTATTACATATTAACACTAGTTGTCAAAGGGCATGCATGATCCATTTGTTTCTCCTATACCAATTATGGATTCCACAATACATACTATGCATCCTCTTTATGGGATTTTCATGAATACATAATCTAACAATATCATAATCAAGAAACAAGTATTGTGGATAAATTTTATGATGTTGATGAAGGATAATTAACTAAATATATGAACATAAATCCATAAAAACTTTATGAAATGTTATATGTAGAAAGGGATGAATAAAAAATTGGATAAAGCTAGTACATCTGGGGATCAATATAACCCCTTATACGATATCAACTAACCCTTTTAGGTTACCAATCTAACCATTAATATTTATAATTATACTATTGGTAATATTCCTACATCAAAACCTTTAGTCACTCATGTGATATCTACATAAGGTGTAAGGGAAACACAAGGCTTCCCATATATTTTTGTCCTTATTCACACATAGATGGATTATTCCCATCTTGTGATGACTATGGATTCTATATCATCAACGTCGCCTATTACACATTCCCTCAAGAAAACTATTTTAGATCTATAAGATACAATATTGTAATTAGAGAAAGGTAATTTTATATCTATTCATTTAATGCATTCACATGATTTTCTCCATAATCCATTAGCCCTTGATATTTCAGTCTATCCCTTACCTACAACTTTTCTAACTCATAGGATTCAAATATAAGATAGTAAATGTGATCTCAAAAAACACCCTAGATCCTTCCGAAAAACATGCTTGGATTATGTATCTAATGATCAATTATTGACCAAGTTATCTAAAAAAGTATTAAATGCTATGCTTTGCATTGGTTCTATGACTTCTACCTCCAATCACCCATGAAATTCAAACCTTTAGAAGATTATTTTATAACACACTTTTCTATTATCATCGATGAGAAACTATCTTATGTAAAAATTTCAAAACTAAAGCAAGGGTCCAATGAGCCAATCAATGATTATGCACTTTATTATAATACCATGCTAGCTAAGTTTACCAATCCTATGGTATAAAATGAGTTCTAAGACATATTAAATATAAGTTTGCTTCCACCACTCCATGTGTCAATAGTATTCAATAAATTCAAGTCTTTCAATGAGATATGCCATACAATGAGTAATCAATAAGTCAAGATCATATCTTTGAAAAAACTCAAGTATGCACATATTACTCCAACTAATTCAACAAACAAGTTTCATATTAATCCAAGATATAAGGTTAAATCAAATGATAACAATAATGAGTCAAATATAAGGGTTAACAAAATATCATATCCTATAAATTAGCATCTTTTATCCACTCCATAAAAGAGGTAGTTATCGTGATTACCATCACCTCCTCATGTAATGTTACATAAGTTATTTGAATGAAACCTCATCTCTCTTCCCCTACCATAAGATTTTAAACTAAATAGGCATGCACCTAAGAATTATGACAACAATGCACCTTTGATATTATCATCAAACTAATAGATATTCTACACATAAGTGTTTCAAGTTAAGACATAAGATACAAGACCTTATTGATGAAAAACATATTGAGCTAAGCATACCTACAAATGAATCTAAAACACAATCTATTGGGATTCATAAAATAAACATATTTAATGACCCATTTAAAGAAAATAGAAAATAGAGACTAAGGATATTTCTGAGGTATGTTATAAATACTATGTACATATTCCTCTTGTGACATATGGTCACCAAGTGGAAAGGATTATTGGTACACTTACAATCATATCACCACAAAAACATATGGTTATGATGGATGAGATTGAAATAGTCAATGATGATTAAAATCTCCATGCATTATTAATATAATCCTAAATCAACAAGTAATTCATACATAGTGTCATGGTTGAAAATGGAACAATAGAAAACATTTGCATAATGACATTTACCCACACTCTTGGATACACATAATAGAATTTTAAATATACTATAAAATTGGTAAAAGGTGTGATGATAAATTTGAGCAATGGATTATGATATGCAATTCATATCATAAATACCAAATTTACTTTCTACCATTAAAATTAGAAACCATTAGATCAAAATGCAATAATAAAAATATTTAAAACAACATTCTAATCTAAATTCAAATATTCCTAATCAAGATTTAAACAAAAAGACTAAAGATTATAGATGGATATTTCTTGAAAATATACTTATAATTACATCATGATATTAGCTTCATCAAAATACTAGGATGCTAGTTTGATAAATTTAGTTGATAAAATATTTTAGCATGAAGGATCATGGGTTTTTTAGTTAGTTTGGAAATGGAAGGGTGGCTGATTTAAATAGAGGAAGTGTTGTCAATCAGGAGAACTACCTAGTGTGGATGAATTTGGAAGGGAGAGAATCTCCAGATAGAGGGTTGGTTCCCTTGATACACTCACTAAAATTGATCCTATTCCTACTAACTAGTGATTTATGACTATGAAAAGGGTGAAAGGGATACTGCTTGTACTAGAATTGAAATGAAAACTTTGGAATGAAGGTGGTGAACTAATGTATATGACCACTTATTCTTAAAAATGACACTCTTAACAAGGGAATAATCTTGCACACATTTTCTTCACTTTAGGTATGACTTTTACAACAGTGTCTCATAAAAAGGACTTGTCAAACTCACTCTTTGCATTGAAGGAATAAAAAAGAATTGAATTCATATCCAAGATTAGACTAATATCAATATTGACACTTAATATGACCTATATAAACTCAAATATACTGTATGAAGGTATAAAAAGAAAGATATTAACATAGGAAAACTAATGCTTCACAATGCTATATTAATGGCAAACATCATACACTTTACCCAAACCTAAAAATGGAGGAAAAGAGCTTCTTATTTCTTCAAGAGGCGAGTAAAAAATTTGGTAGTGTTTAAAAACAAACAAATAAAAAGAGTAATAATACAATTTTGGAAAATAGAGTACAAATAAAAAATCAAATGATATGGGAGACAAATCAACCCCAAAATAGGGGTGTGAAACTTGGTCTTCAAACCCATCAAGTGATATGTAGTATTTCCTCAAATATCTCATTTCAATTCATATCCTTTGGGTGGGTTAGAGGTAGATTATCATGTGTTAAGGAATCTTGAAAATGTCTTCATACTAGCTCATATGTCCTTGTTTGAGGAATGAGTCTTCCTCCTTGAAAATAGAAATTTAAATATTCATTAATTATTCATTTAAATATTATTATAAAATATTAATTAGGTCTCTCCACCTTAATTGGTCCTTGAAAATAGAAATTTAAATATTCATTAATTATTCATTTAAATATTATTATAAGATATTAATTAGGTCTCTCCACCTTAATTGGTCTGTTAGAAGGCTCATTGATGCTTGCTTGAATCTTTCAACATGCTAGCTAGAGGAAGGAAGGAAGGTCTTGTTAGAAGTCCTTGAAACCTATTCAACCCCTTAAATGTCCTTTACATATGAAATTTATTTATTCATAATTTATTTGGAGTAGGAGGGAGATATAAATACCAATAAATCCTTTTGAAATGTTTATATGCATCAATTTAGCGCTTTGATCACTTGATTCCTTCATGAGCAAAGAGGCGTTTGAGTTTTACATTGAAATAAAAAAAATTTACTCCATGGAGGGGTTATAAACATAAACTCATACATGAAATAAGGCACATATATCCATAAAACCCTCTAAAATATGCCATTTTACTCTATTTGCTTGCTTTTTCACTAATTCCTTGTAGCCCTAAAAATTGGTAAAGCTCCTTGTCTAGAAGAATGTATAGATTACCCTATAAAATGGATTTAAATTTTTGAGTAACCTATATCCAATTAAAACTTCATACAAATTTTATGGTCCAACTCCAAGAGGAAGTATCTTTTTTTTCATTTCTCTCTCTAATTATGCCTAATTAGGCCTCTTAGGCCTAGAAAGAGAGATTTGGCCCAAATGACCACTCACATGTGTGAAACCTAACTAAAGTGTTTGATTCAATTTAAAAATACTAAGAAAATCATCCATTCAAAATTTCAAGTTTGAGGATGTTATTTAGAAGGGTAAATCATGAAATGGCCATTTGCAAGCCTATATATTTTTGTGTGCTTGAGGAGTAGTTTGAGATGTTTACATGAAATTTGTAGGTTTTTATTCTTGAATGTGACCTTATGAGACATATATAACCTTAAAAAAACTCATCCCTTGATATTGATTTACTTTGTTACACTCTCAATCCTTCATCATTGATTTTGGGCTTGCAAAACTAAGTTTTCTCACCTATTGAGCTAGTGGCCAACTTGCAGGGGTTGTATAACATCTTAGGGAACCTAAAGAAGATATTTAATGATTATTATACATATATTAAGTCCCCATAAACATATTAAAATATTTCTAAGATCCTTCCAATACATATACCCTCACAAACAAGCTTAAAATTGTAGATTTTAGCCTTGTTCTTTATGGTACTATACCTACACCTATAAACATATACCTAGAAGTAAAGTTCATAAGAGTTGTGAATATAATTATGACCATTTGGAAGTTAAAACATATCTTATAGAGGCATCAAGAAACACATCTCTTCAATCAGGTCAATTGTAGGGTTTAAGGAGGGTTTTAAGAGGTTTAAGTTATTAACAATGGTTCATAAAGGACATGGATCCATTCCAAAAACTAATGCAAATAATTTGTGGTAGGGGAACCCCATAACATATAATATGGGCTTGAGTTACCATGTAAAACCTTATGCAATATATGAGCAAACATCTGACTTCTTAGAGTTCTTTCTCAAGCAAAATAGGGTAATCTACCTTTTAATTGATTTTTCATAAAGTTGTAGGCCAAAATGGCTGAACCAATTATTTCAATAAATTTCTTGCTTATTGTGGAAAAGAGGAAAAGAAGAAACTAAGTATGGGTATGGTTGAAAAACTTGATTGATAGTGTGTGCATAGAAATTAGAAGATTGTGAAGAGCTCCGCTTTGGCTTGGGAAGATGACCTACAGATAAGAAAGCACTAAAGCAAACTTGTTTGTTAGATAAATAGTTGGGTGGATTTCCTAGTGATGGTTAGCTCCTAAAAATGAGAGCTTCCTTAAGGGATGTTAATCCACATGTCTTAAATAATAATTAAGGTTATAAACAGAATAAAAGGTGCTTGCATCAATAAATCAAAAGATACTAAAATTGAATACAAGAGTGCTTGCTAAGAAGTAAACTATAAATGATTAAATTAGTGATAAACTAATTTATAATTGTGCTAGAAGGTTGGGGTATGCTTCAAAAAATTATAAAGGTGTCTATAAATAGGCAGGAACATAGAAAATTAGGTTTGATTGGGTGTAGGTAGGTGAAATCAGCTTGTTGGTTTTTGGTACCATAATGGTCATCAGTGGTTGGGATGACCATCAATAGTTAAAGTGATCATAGATGGTTAAAATGACCATCGGTGGTTGAATAGACCATCAAAAGTGTAGACAACCATTGATGGTTATTATGTGAATATCTAGGTTGATAATTTGGCTGATTGATGAGATCTAAAATATGGATTTTGAGAAATCAGTAAGGCCTGGGTTGATTACAAAATGGAAATAAAGTAAATGAATAATAGGATTAAATTACTTGTCTTACCAAAAGTTTATTAGGTGGATGGTTGAGGTGGTTGACCTATTGATGGAATCTAACTTGATTCTGATAGAGTAATGTTGCTTGAAGGTTTGATAGAGAGGCGGTGGTAAGTTGACTCTCTGATATGATTATTGACTTGATGATGGTGATTTACCTATAAGAAAGAAACTCTTGGATATACAAAGCTATTGATAATAATTGTTGATTCATAGATGATTTTCAATGTTTGCGGATGGGTTTTTACCTCTTTTCTCCTCTCTCTTATAGGCAAGGTGAGAGAGTTACAACAACATGTGAACTGGGTTTTTCAAAATCAACACATCCATGTAATGGCTCATAATTGGAATTATATGGGCTATAATTAGAAAAGCAAGGAAAGTGTTTTGCATGCTTTTGGTTAAAGAGGTACAACCTAATCATTAATGGTTAGGGTGACTGTCAATGATCAACCTAACCGTTAGTGGTTGAGTGTGAAGGGTAAGAAGGGCTAGAAGGAAGGGTTGAGCTAGTTAAGTTAAACTAACTATGCACTAGGTTGATTAGGGGTCAAAAGGTGATATTGGTCCTGAAGGGGGCCTATGGTATCCCAAAGGGTATTTAGACATTTGGAATCATAGTGTGCAGATTTATGATGTCTACATTTTACCCCTTTTTATTATGCAGCTTTGAATTAAAAAGATACAAAAAAATGGAGTATTAGTCGAAGGTTTAAATGCCCTGAGTATGGGAGGAGGTGTTCTCCCTCAAACTAGGAGTCGATGAGGTGAAACCAAAATCAAGTCAGGGTTTGATAAGTGATTCAAGGTAAGGCACTAAATGGTGACAAAATGTGGTTGGGCATTCAAGATGTAAACATGCACATAAAATGAAACTAAGTGTGATAGCCAAGATCACACACATACTAAGGTTTCCAATGTTGGTAAAAATAAGGGTCAGTACTAAGGGACAAGTGACTAGTGTACCACGTGACTACATTTAGGCATGGTGTTTGGGTACACTTGTTAGTCTCCTAGATAGGGTCAATGTTCTCTTAGGTATCCAAGATAGAAAGTGCTCCCTTAAAAATCATAAATGATCTAGTTATGTACTAGGTGGTGAAAATTCAAATGGTCAATATGGAAAAAATGGTTAGTATGGTGAAAAAGACCAAGTAAGGTCATCATAAAACATGTGATAGTTTGGGTCAAAAATGGCCAACATCAAGGTGGAGGTGGCCTAATGGGTGGTTGAAGAAGGGTAATCTCTAAAAATTTCAAATTTAGTATGGGGGAGATTAGGTTGATATCCAAAATTTGGTATGTAGGTTAGGTGACAAAATTGAAAAAGTATAGGACCCTAACCATCCATGGTCAGGGGTTCCCAAGGTTGACCATTGATAGTCACCCTAACCATTGATGATCAAGGGAAACCCTAAAAAGGTGAAACATAAAAATTAAAAATGAGATTTCATTTTCACTTTTGACATCTAACCTTCGTGCATTCCATGCTTTGGTATTTTTACACTTTGGCATTTTTTGAGAGATTATTTGACTAAGTGTGTGGTCAAGGTGTTAGTTGTGGATTGGTTGAGTTGATCAGGATGGGACTAATCATGCAGGGTAGCCAAAGACATGACTAAGTTGTAGGACATGGGCATCGACCTTGAAAACAATCAAAGAACAAGGTAGGGGGTATATTAAGATTATAGATTAGTTGAATTTGGTTGTTGTGGAAATTGAATTTGGGTATATAGTTATTATTTTGGAAATAAGGTGTGATAGGTTTTTGGGGGGTTTGACCTAGGTTTTTATTCTGGTAAATTAGGGAAATTTAACCAATAAAACTTAAAATTAGGGGAGGATTTGGGTTGGGGTGGGTTGTAGGATAGTTTTTAGTACTTTAGGTTTTTGTTTTTTTTGCTTATTGTATTGTTTGGAGGTGGGGAAGGATTTGGGTTTCATCATCAATAGTTACACACAGTGACCGTCAGTGGTTCAACCTGACTGTCGATGGTCATATTGACCATTGGTGATTGAGTGTTTTAATGAAGGTTGATTTAAAATGTTGTTAAAAATTGTGTTTATAAATTGAAATATCAAGTGTAGGTTTAAGGTAGGTGGTATGTTAAGTGATAGGTTGGTATTTTTGGTAAAAAAGTGTCAAGTAGGAATGATTTGTTGGATAATGATAGGTATTATTTGATAGGTTCAAGCAAGTTTGATGTTGTGAAATAGTTTATCAATTAGAGTGGTGAGAATTTCATGGGTAAGGGTAGATGTTTGGTTAAATGATAGAGTTAATGTTGTATATGTGTTTATTTTATTAGTTTAGAATAAGTTGAAGAAGGTAGGTGTAGGTTGGTATTGAGCTCAACTTGGAAAACTAAGTGTGCATGTTAATGTGGTTGTTTTGCAGGCATGAGACTAGATCTAGATGAGGGATTAAGTCTTGAGGATTTTTGCTGAGGTTCAAGATGGGATGACCATGACTGAGTAGATGCACATGGAGGAGATCATCCTTGGGGCCATGGTCTATTATCAACACCTGCTACAGGATGTAGTTATGATCATGGATCTTATTAAGAGAAGTGATCCAAAACTCAAAAGTTTTGATTGTTAGATATTTCAAGAACATGAAAATACATAGTAATAATGATTTCTCTAAGAAGAGATGTTTTATTACTCAAGATTGCAAATACAACCATATGCTTATCTCTTGGAAGAGATGTCTGATTTCCATTTTAGATTACATCTTCATTTATACACATTTTAAAGGTAGGAGGAAGATTTAGAAGGTCAAAAATCTCAAGGGAGATTAAGTGGTTTGAATTCCATGATTTAAAACAATATAGAATTTGAAGAATTACTATTTTTAAAAACTTACTATTTTTAGATTGCACTACTAAAATTGAAATTTGGGGTACTTCTATTGGGTTTTTAGGGGGTCAAAACCCATTTATAAAATTTTAGTTCCATCTCACCACATTATTCTCATTATTAACTTTCCAACAGTTTAAATGGGGAGTCAATCAGAGCTATGGTGTAAAAGTTATGGCTCCTAAAAGTTTCATCATAAATTGGGGTAGAACTGTCACCTGAATTGTTGCTTGGATCAAGATGGAACCCAACCACGAACACTTTTTTATTGCCAACATGGGAAACCACCATCATAATAAAGGATGTGATTATTATTACATGATTTCCCATTCATGGGGAGCTTATTTACCACATTAAGAGCGAGGAGTGGGATGACCTTATAGAGCTGATATATGGTGAGGATTGGGTCCATACCAGGTGGCATTCTGGTAGCTTCAGCTATAGGCCATTATACCAGATGGCTCTAGTGGATAGATGTCTGGTGGTGCTGATGATGATGGTAGTGTCTTGTTTTGTTTTGATATGTTTGAGTAGTGGTTAGTTTCCATGACTATTATTGGGAGTATTAGTGGAGATGCTGCTAGGTAGGACTATGTTTATATGGGATCCTATTTTGTTAGTGTAGATTTATAGGGAGATTCAGGAATTCAGAGCTCATAAAAAATATGGGATCAGTGTTGGGTTTATTCTCTATTATTATGCATATGAGTATATTTGGGTTTTGAGGCCACTAAGGTTACCCTAGAATGGATACACCTAGGTACATTTCATAGTGGGCTTTGTGTGATGGAGGGGAAACTATGCATTGACTAGAGCAAGTGGAGGTACTAGGGACATTGATTGCTTATAAGATACCTTGGAGGTTTTGGTTATGGATGATGTCATTTAGAGGCCATATGTTGTCTAGCCTAGTTGGGCCCAATATAGTTACCACACCCTATCCCTACATATCGAGCGATGGATATATGGGAGGAGAGAGGGAGAGATGGAGTTGATACCCTTTGATCAAGTTTGGTGATAGTTTGGTCTTGTGTAAGGGATTTTTGATCCTTAGAGATATAGGAGAGAGGATTGAGAGTTTCTAATTTTGAAGCCATAACTATATGATGTAGTATTGGACTATGAAGAGTTGCCATCCAGAGCAACTATAGATGATGTTAGTTTTATGGATAGATATACGACATAGTATAAGGGCCTATATGTAGTAGCCAACTTTGGGTGGGGTGATAGTGATCAATAGCCCATGGATGTAGATCTAGTAAGGGCATAGGTGTAGGGTGGTGGCTAGGATGAATAGGCACATGTAGCACTAGCAGCTGCCCAAGCCTAGATCATAGGTTTGTAGGGATAGGTGGCCACTCTTCAAGGCTAGATCATCATTTTACAAGGTTAGGTTACCATTGTCACAATTGAGAGGGATCATGCAAGGACCACCCTTAGTTTAGTGACTCAAGAGAGGGATACCCTAAGGTAGAGGGTAGAGGGTAGAGGTAGTGGTAGGATAGGCATCACCATTGAGTTTTACTCCTACAGCTTGATAGCTAGCTACAGTAGAGGAGCTATAATATTATAAGGCTATTATTCTATAATAATTGTCAAATGAGCTCAGATGGGGGGAGTATAGAGATATTCTAGTAGGTGGTCCATCCATAGCTACTCTAGGGAAGTTGGCCTCTATAATTATTGGTTAGGTATAGGGAACTCTAAGAGGACTGACACTTGGTGGTAGTGGTAGTAGAGTAGGAGGGGCCACTGTTAGTGGTGCCTCAGGGATATAATACATGACATGATATATGTACATGTTTTGATTTTTGATACTAGCCTGTGTGTCAATAATGCAAGATGTATATGAGAGAAAGATTTCATACATTTATTACATGTATTATTCACTTTTATGGACATGATGTATATGATGACTTCATGTTTCATGATATGGTTTATGATTATGGTCATTTATGTTCATGTTATGATGTTATTGGAGATATATATGTGCTCTTTGTTTATTGCTCATGCTCATGGTGTATGATTTACATTTGGTGGTTATGGCTTATGATGTGGTGTTTATATTGCTTAGAATTTATGTTTATGTTATGGTTATGTAGACATTGATATATGCTTAGCTAGGCATGAGATGGTTTGGATTTATTTTTGTGCTTTTGACATTCTAAATCCTAATGGTTATAAACTACATTAATAAAATTTAGACATGCAGTAGGAAATGGTTGATATTTTTAGATGCTTATGGACATTATGGTTTCATGATGCTCGTCATGGTTATGGTCATTGTTATGGTTATGCTTATGACATGATAATTGTTTTTGGATCTCATTATGTTTAGACATGTTAATGTTGAATTTATTTCTTATGGATGTGACTATCAAGTATGATATGGTAATGTAAATGGTTATGATTATGATTTTAATTACGAGGTTTTTATGGCCATGGTTATAATTGTTGTTAATGGTTATGTTAAAACACATGAGGTAGGCTAATTAACAACCTTGGATGGGGGAACAAAGAATATGATCAAGATAAAAAATGCCATAATGAAAATATCCACTAGTCATGATAGGACAAGAAGAGGGCATGGTGCTTCTTTATTGACAAGGGATAAAAATAGACCCAAAGTTGGATCAAATTAATGAACATAAGACCTTTGAATGATTTGCATGGGTGCTCACTAGTTGGTTAAAAAGGTATCTTGGCCATAGAATGTTAAGTAACCTCAAAAATTCCTTGCATGTAGTGAAGGGGAGATGGGTGAAAATGGAACCCTATTGCGAGACTGGCATGCCTCCACTTTAGGAATTCAAAAGACCAGGGTAAAAAAGCTTATGACAAATTATGTAGACTGATCAATGCGAGAAGTCTACTTTCAAAATCTGATTGTCACTTATACCTTATCTTTCTTGTTCGAGAGTTAATTTCAGATTTCAAGATTATTTTGTTTTTGTTTTAATTGTGATAATGGGTCTTCCATTAATTGCTATATATGGGAAGCTAATCAATGCGAGAATATTATAATAAATTTATATGCTTGTGACAAATTCTTACTTAGCCAGCCTTCAAGGGAGTGGTCTTATTTTATGTGCTTTGCTTAATGATTTTTGGTAGTTGTCCTTTGAGGGAGTAGTCCACCTTATATTTTGGAAATTTCTAATAAATTTTTAACAATTATCCTTTAAAGGAGTAATCTGTATATGTTAGGAATGACCCATGATTGATAGTGATAGTAATTTTTTTATTTAGCATTGATTTTGCTTGACATAGACTTGCTTATGTTGGCTTAGTGGTTCACTTTCATGGAGGCAAAACTAAGAGCACAAGAGGGTTGGCTAGGTATAAAGAGGCTTAGGTGATAATGATCATGGGGATCCATCTTGAAAAATGGTGGAAAGTACCATGATAACCATGCTATGGGTAGAGCCATGGTACCCATTGTTCAAGATTAGGCTATGACTATGATGGATAATCACATGATTCATTTTTAATTGATTACCCCTAGAACAGGGGGATGAATGTGGGTAGATAACAAAGGATGAGATTTAGGTTAGGCAAAAGGTGGTCTTAATCCTTATTAATAAAAGAATAGGCATAAATACAAAGCATTGAGGGGCTCAGGCTCTAGGTGGCCTTTGAGAGAAGATAACTCATAAGCCCCTTATCCATACTTATGGGTTATGATATAAAGTCCAAGATAATTGAAAGTAAACTTGCCCCACTTGCTTCTTTCCATGTTAGTGACATGTTGATTTTCCTTTAGGATGAGGTCTTTGATGTTGAATTTTTCACTTTAAGGTGTTTTTTAAAGGCACATTTGATCTATTCTTGGTAGACATGGAGGTGGGTGAGGGCTTCTAGGCAACGCTCATCAAGTAGCTCCATCTAGGCTAAATGGTGTTGACAATAATCACTCAGAAATAATATCTTGCAAAGATATGTGAAGAGAGGGTATTTGGAATTCAAGAGGCAAGAAAATTTCTACTCCAAATATAAGAGAAAATAGGGTGGCACCTATAGGGGTTATAATGCTGGTATGATATGCCCATAAGGTGAAGGGGATGTGCAAATGCCAATCCTGACCAGATGCACTGACTATTTTAGTTAACATGTTATTAAGAGTTTTGTTAGAGGCTTATTCCTATCCATTAGCTTTAGGGTGATAGGGAAAGGAGAAGCTTAAATTAATTACAAATAAATCACATAGACCCTAGACTTGCTTATTCTTAAAGGATTTACCATTATTGTTGATAATCTTATGAGGAACACCGAAGCGGTAGATGATATGATGGTTGATAGAGTTGATAATATTCTCTACTTTGGTTGATATTAGAGGAATGGATTATACCCACTTGTTAAATTACTCTATCATGGTGATAATTTAATGGTGTCACTATGAGGAATGGGGATTAATTTCCCTAATGAGGTCTAGAACCTATTATGAAAAAGGCCAAAAATCAATGGAAACATGAAGGCTATGGCTGGGTGCATGATGTAAATTGGCATGTTATTGACACTTAACACACTTTTTCACATAATCACAAAAATATTGGTTAAGGTTAGGCTAGTAATAGCTAAGATAGAGGATGTGCTTACCTACAACAAGGCCACTAAAGTGTCCCCCATAGATACCATCATGTGTTTCCCTGATAGCGTAGGAGGCTTCGTGGATATGTAGGCAATGAAAGAGGAGGCCATCAAAGCCATGTTTATAAATAATTCCTCTTATAATTTTATAGCATGAGGTACTCTTAATAAATGCTCTTTGATCATTCCTAGAAAGGCCAAAGGGAACAATTCCAAGGTTTAGGTAGTCAAAGGTTTGTTGGTACCAAAGGTTAGGATGGGTCTCCTCGACATTGAAAATGGTGGGAGAATTTGGTTTGACATAGGATGGTTGGGTAAGATTTTGGATAATGATAGATAGCTTAGATTATAAGGGTGTAAATGGTATTTTTGAGGCTAAAGAAGCCATGGTGTTGAGGAATTTGTTAGTAGATCATGAGGTTGATTGGATGTGATAATGTTCAAATGATGCTAAGAGTTCATCAACTAGTTTTTTGTACTATTACAAAACATCATTTTACATTGGTAAGAACCATTTATTTTATTGGCCATAAGTTGGGAGTCACTAAAGATATTGATCATTTTGAATCCTAAGTCTAAGGTAGTCTGAAGACCTATCACTAGGGCTTCATACTTAGCCATGTTATTGGTACACTCAAAAGTAAGATTGAAGGACAAAGGAAGAGGTTCACCATCAAAGGGGATAAGGATGATACCTGATCCCCCACCATATTGACATTTTGATCCATTGAAGAACATGGTGACTTGATAGGTGATATATACTAGAGATAGGGCCATGATGGACTCATCGAGGAACTCAAGAGGAGGAGTTTGATTGTCTGTTAATGGTGCTTCAGCCAATTAGTTAGCAATGAATTGTCCCTTAATTGAATTTTAATAGAAGAAATAAAGATAAAAATCCACTAAGATCATGAGCCACTTGGCCATATGCTGGTTTTGGTATGGCTTAGAGTGCATATACTTAAGTGGGTCAGTGTTGGTTATGCCATAGGTTTTATGGTTAAGAAGGTAGTGATGAAGCTTGATGGCCATAAATAGTAAATCTAAGTAGAATTTCTCAATATGGTTGTACCATGTATCATAATCTATCAGTGTGTGACTAATGTAATACATGACTTGCTCTCTATGTTGTTTATCTTGATGAACTAGCATTGCCCCTAGGGAATGGTTGGTGGTAGAGATATATAGGTAGAAAGGTTGGTCATCCTTACGAGGGGTAAAGATAGGTGGTGAAAAAAGGTAATCCTAGAGTAAATCAAATTCCTTTGATAATCACTATTCCACTTGGAAGAGACATCCTTCTTTAGAAGGTGGTAGAAAGGTTAAAACCGGTCTAAAAGCTGTGAAATGGAATGATGAATGAATTGAAGCTTCCATTACAAGCTTTAGAGTTGATTAAGGTTGGCAGGAGGGAAAACATATAGGATTACTTTGATTTTGTTAGGATTGACTTTTATTCTATGAAGGGAGACAATGAAGCTAAGAAGCTTTCCTGACAAGACCCCAAAAATGCACTTCTTGGGGTTAAGATGGACATGATAGTGGATAATTCACTCGAAGATGATCTTAAGAATGACCAAGTGATCCTTTCAGAGTTTGGATTTTATAAGAAGCTCATCCCTATAGTCCTCTATGATATTATGGATAATGTTATGAAAAATGTATTTCATGACACATTGGTAGGTTACACCAAAATTATTTAACCCAAAAGGCATGAATCTATAGCAAAAGGTTCCCCAAGGGGTGATAAAGGTGGTTTTGTGTTGATCTTATAGGTTGATTAAGATATGACTATATCTTGAGAATCCATCTATGAGAGATAACATCTCATGACCAACTATAAGATCAACAAGCTAGTTGATGGTAGGTAGAGGGAAGTTGTCTTTAGGGTAAGTAAGGTTGAGGTCATGAAAATCCACATAAATGCATAGTAACCCTATGGATTTAGTGATAGGTACAAAATTTGATACCCATTAGGGGTAATCAATGGGTTAAATGAAATTGATAGATAGGAGACATTGAAGTTATTCTTTAACGAGAATGGTTATATAAGGATTCATACATTAGAGCTTTTACTTGATAAGTTTGGTGTCACTGTGGGTGACTATGTTATGGGTAGTAATAGTGGGGTTAATTCTAGGCATATCACTATAATAATAGGAAAATTCTATGCTATGGTATTCAAAGAAAGAGGGGAAGTCCTAAAGTTCCTCAGCATTCGGTAATTGGAAAAGTTTGACAATGTAGGGGTTGTCCTAAGTACCTAGGTTGATATCTCAAGTAGATTAGTTCAATATGGTCAAAGACTCATGAAGAAGGGATTTGTAGCTTGAATAATCTAAGGCACCAAGGTAGGTGAGAATGGAATCATCATCCTGACACAGCATAATGTTAATGGTAAGAGAGTCTTCTCCTATCATCTCAGGATAGGTCAAAGGGATGGTTATGATTACCCCTCCTTTTAATAAGTGAAGGGTCCAAAGCTGATCATGTTGATGAAAAAAAAGTTAGGTGGGATGATGTCATTATCCTCACATGTAAGTAGAGATGATGTTGATGAGGAAGGGACATCCTCCTCAATAATGGTAGAGGTGGGTTGTTTAGCTTTTTTTTTATTAGGCAAGATGAAAACAATTCTCTACTTCTCATGTGGCTTCTTGGTTTTGATGGTCGCCAATTCATGTGGGCCATGTGCATATCACCCCAGACTAAAGCCCTTCTAAGCACATTGATGGAGGTATGTCTTAGTGAAACTTAGTTTATTTAGGTAAGAGAAGCCAATGGTGAATGGTCAAGGTAGACAAGAGGTGGTAGGAACACTAAGGGATTTGTTGAGTCCCCCATAGACAAGATGGGTCTGAAAGTTGGGAGGTCCAAAAGGAATGATAGTTCTGACATTAGGGTCATATCTTGGCCAGTTGGTAAGTTTCCCATACTTATGAGGAGTAGGGAAAGTGTATAGTGCTGAAAGGTAGTATTACCCCAACAAAAGGCAATAAAACATTGATTCCAAAGGGTCTATGGTATGGATTTGGTATGAAGGTATAGAGGATCTAGTTGATGTCTCATCATTAGAAGGGGATATAACATCCACTTTTGTATTTTAAGGTTGGGCCTTAGCTATTGAGGGTGTGTTGGATGGGGGTATGAGGACATCATTAGGATAGTAGGTCATGTTATATGTTGAGAAAGGACTTGGGTTATCTTGGATGGTGATGAACTATCCCTCATGCTCAAAATTAATGCATGTAATGAATCTAGGGTCATCCTAATAAGATGTGTTAAAATTCACCTTCTATAACATAGAATAGTTCTAGTAGTGTGTGTCATCCTACATAAATGTGAAGGATGATAGTTCCCAATGTAGTGGCCATGGTATCATTGAAGGAGTGAAAGATGGTTGAGGGTTTAAACATGACATCATCTGGTAGGTTTATTTGGTCATAGGTGTGAGAGGAGATGATGTTTATACTAGCTCCCCCATTGATCATGACCTGTTTGATGTGGGTTTGGTTAATGTAGGTAGTGATAAAAAGAGGAGGATCTAGGTACTCAAGATGTATGGTGGGTATTTTTGAATCCTTAAAGATAAGAAGGTTATAAATTTGAAGGGCACTAATAAAGGTGGCTAGAGGATGGGGGTCCTCAGGCTGGACCTTAATGGATTGCAAAGTTTCTATTAGTGCTTGGTAGTGGTGAGGAGAGGTAGAGATTAACTTAGAAAAACTCATCTTTATTAGGGTCTAATAAGTTGTTTGAGGATAAATATCCTAATGGATTTTGAAGGTTAGACTAAGAGGCACCTCTCATAGACACCTTGGGTTTGGTTGAAGATGAAGATGGTTGGGTGTAGGTTTATTGGGAAATTGAAGAGGGTTATGTCCAAGGAATGGACACCTTATCATTTTCTTTATCTTTTTTCTATGCTCTAGTGACCACATTGATGGTATGGATAGAAGGAGAGTTTGATTTAGAGGATTGGTCAGATTTGTCTTCACTCTGAGGTGAGAGTGGAGGAGTGGGTGAGTGCTGGGTAGGTATGGTGGGTGGTTAGATTGGTATGGGGTTCATAGGAGGTTTAACTATTAATAGATTAATCACATCATAAATCTAATAGAGGATGGTTTGGAGAGCTTTGTAGTTCTCTGTATCATGGCCTAATGTATTATGATAAGCACACACTTAGTGATCATTATACCAAGCAAGTTTTGAAGCTAAAGGGTCAAAGAGCCTGATGGGAGGTAAGGATAAATAGGAGGTTTGTAATAACCTATGGATAATGGTTGAATAGGACTCAGCTAAAGGTGGTAAAGGCATAATGGTCTTGGATTTGATATTTGAAGTAAGAGGTTGCTTGGAAATAGGTTTGGTAGTAGGTGCCTTAGGTAAGGTGGTACATTTGGTTGATGTATTTGGTTTAGGTAAGGAGGTTTATAAGATAGAGTTATGTTGGGTGAATATTTTGTCACTAGCTAATTGACAACAAAATAGGTATATCAACCACAACACAAAGAGATTTATAGGCAAGATGTGTAGTTTTACCACAACAAATTGAGATAAATCTCTTCTCTCATCAAGGGGAGGTTCCCTGTAAACTACTATAACTAATATAAGCTAAAAATACACTCAGAGGTGGGATAACACCATCCATGTCTCTTTTTTTAGAGATGATGCTCACAAGGACAAGGAGAAATCCTGGGTAATTGCTGAAGGCATTTCTCTTCTTTAAGAAATGATGTTTAGAAAAATAGAGGAAGACTTCTTGGTAGTAACTGTAACCACAAGAAACCCATGAAATCAGAGTCTTTCATTTCTTCTCACACTGATCAGGATGTAGGAACACATTAGGATGAAGTGTAGCACAAAGTCTCCACCTCAACTACAATAGAGTGAAAGGTTATGAAGGGTAATGGGAGCTCAAAGTCTCACCAATATATTTTACACTAAAACATAAAACAAACAGACTGAAGACAATGATGGCAGCACAAAATCTCCCCTAGTTGGCTTTAGGACACCTTCTAGATTACTTCCACTAATTCTGCTTATTTGATTAAATGGACAAGATTGTATTTAGGAAACAAACCTAAAAACAATTTCCTAGATAACACAAGCTATTTCAACACAAAGTCTGAAAGGTCACTTACTTTCTTATTCAAATAACAAAATATGATTGACAGTCTAAGCTCAAAGTCTCAATAATGCCTTTCAATTTGGGCAGAGTTTCAATTTTAATAATAGAGAGATATGCTTTCCACAAAATGAGAGATTACAATATATAGTGCTCAAAGAAAGACTTGGTGCTTTATTTCACAAAATGGCCCATGCTGCATTCAATGCATTAGACAGAGGAAATTTTGTGAAGGGGCCATGTTAAAGTAGGATATCAGCCTAGATTTGGGTGTTCTAATGATCTCAAATGTCTCCTCCAAAGCATGGGTTGCTTGATCCTCTTTATGATGCTTACACGGATGTCCATTCACCTTTACTCAAAGGGGGAAAAATAGGCTATGCCATTGAATGTTTGTGCTCTTTGATGTCCACCTGGTGGACTGCTCCACCTACTGGAATAACTCTCCTACATATATTTATAGATTCACTATAACTTTCCCTATTTCCTTGCTATACTTTGTCCTTTTTTGGTGATCTGAGCTCTTAGGCTATCTTCTCTCTTTCTGTTGGCTCCTTCGGTTCCTTCTTTGGCTTTTTGCTGAGTTTGTTCCTGGGTCTGCATCTTTGGAAATCAACAGATATTTTATTACCCTGAATTTGACATCCGTGGAGATGTTATTGGTCACTTAGTCACTTAAACCAATTTGAACCTTGAACCTTTGGAATGCATTAGTTCAATGGTTCAATGGTTCAAAGTGGTTCAATGGTCGGTGATTCAATGTTTCTTGCAAAGGGCCACGTTCACTTAGTCTTTTTTATGAGTTCAATGTATTTGTTGAACCAATCAATTGAACCATTTACTTGGAATATTCTTATAATATCTTCTACTTTGAACATCTTTTGGAATATTCTGTTTGAACCTTTGAAACTCTTCAAATCCTTTAGAATCAGTTGAACCTCAACATTGAACCATCCTTGAAATGCCTAAGTGTTCAAAGAAAGACTTGTTTCTTTGTGAAAGCCCACTGGTTGAACCTATTGAACCTGCGAGTTCCTTAGCTAAAAATGCTTGAATAATTAAAGAACTTGGCTACTCAGAACATTGTTTTGAAAAAGGAAGAGATTATTTTGGCCTGTAGGACTAAAATAGTTGATATGTTGTCCACAAAAACAAGTGACAGATTTTGGGAACAACAACTAGCTCTAGTTAGGGAACTTCCATCGATTGTAAAAACAATCGAAGGGAGTAGAATCCAGACTCTTCAGTGCCTTCATGTATGCCATTGGGCTATGGATTCATGCCACCCAAAAATAAAAAAGATGCCAAAAAATGATAATGAACAACATAAAACAAACTAAAGACTATACATATGTACAACTACTCTTATCTGATACTTCAAGGGTTGAAGTGCTTCAGATGCTACCCATTGTGAGGTAGTGAAAAAGGCATGCTATCTTGATACTTCAGCATGAAACTATTTTCACCATTTAAATGATGAATAGAAAATGGGCTTCTCCATAATGAATCAAATTTCCCATGCATTCCTTTTGGTTCTCTTCTCTTGTCTTATAATAGAACTTGATCTCTAATATAAAAATCATGAATCTTTGCTTTCTGGTCAAAGAACTTCTTTACCAAACTCTGATGTGCAACAATATGATCCACTAGCATAGTTCACTGCTCATCTAGTTCAATCAAGCACATGATCCTTTTGTCAATGGAACCTTTAAAGGTTTGATCTTTGACTACCTTTGCCAACTTTAGTGCTAGCAATTCTAGGGTGATTGGTATCTTTGCATTGAGACCATATAGTAGTTGGAATGGTGACATACCTATCACCCTCTTGTGTGTAATTTTATCTGCCCATAAAGCATCAAACAATGCTTTGTGTTAGGTTCTCTGATTATCATTTACTAGCTTCCTGATAATGGTCACTAGGTTTTTGTTGCTTGATTCTGCTTGGCCATTTCCTTGCAGAAAATAGTCAAAAGAGTGGGAGAGGATAATCCCATAATAAAAGTAGAACTGGGTAATCTCATGAGAAGAGAAATAGGATGCATTGTCTATTACAATCTTGGTTGGGACCCCAAATCTAGAAATGATGTTTTCCTTGAGGAAATTACATACTACTTTTGAAGTAGCATGCTATACTAGTTGGAATGGCTTCCACCCACTTGGTAAAGTAGTCTATGGCTGTGAGGACATAATCATGTCCAACACTCGAGGACAGATTTACATCACTAATGAAATCAATCCCCTATTGCTAAAATGGCTCTTTTATCACTACAGGCTTAAGAGGTAATGCGGCCAATTTGGGTCTTTTAATGAACTATTGACACAGTTTGCATCTACGTACCCATTTATATGCATCTTGAAATAGAGTAGGCCAATAGTACTTGGCTCATATAATCTTATGGGAAGTTACGAGTGTGGAAAAATGTCTTCCACAAGCCAAATTGTGGAAGGACTCCAAAAGTTTGTTCTACTGCACTTTATCCATGTAGCAAAGGAATACCCCATAAAGGTTCCTCTTATACAGACCATTATCTCACAAGACAAAGTTGGTAACTTTTAACTTAATAGTCCTCTTTTCTTTATGAGACAGGGGAGTAGGACACTCACCATAGGTAAGAAAATGAGCAATATTTGAATACCACTCATTCATAGTGGTGATAAAGAGAACTGTTGGTGTGCCTTCAACTTATATTTCTTCATGCCCTATTTTTTCTAGTCTGTTATCAACAATTAATTGGTAGAGACCCATTCCCCACACAAGCTTCATTACTTTGATAACTAGATCAAACTCCTAGATTTTAGCAATCCAATTGCCCCTTTTGGTTCCAAACTCCTCCTGAGTTAGTATGGACTTGACTGTTGTATCAGGGACTAAAGCAATAGTGTGTGAGTTTAGGATGTAAAAATAGAAATGCTTTACCACCTTTAACATAGCATAATCATGATTCTCCATGTTTGAATACTTCAGCTCATGAGCTTTATAAGGATAACTCATGAAAGATATGGGAGATTCCACACCTTCTTTGTTCTGTTGAACCAAAATGGCTAAAAGCATGTGTTTAGAAGCATAGCTATACATCATGAAGTCTTTGGCATAATCAGGACAAACTAGAATGGGGGCATGGGCGATAGCTTCCTTGATGTATTGAAATGCCGACTTGCCTTCTTTAGTCCAGTTGAAAGTGGCTTTGCCTTTCATCATATTGACAATGTGGTGAGTCTTCTCTATGAATTCAGGGATGAACCTTCACAAAAAATTTACCTTTCCAAAGAAATATTGGACTGTGGTCTTACTGGTAGGAAGAGCAAGCTCTTGAATGGATTTGACCCTTTCTAGGTCAATCTTTATGCCTTCTCAGGATACAGTGTGTCTAAAAAGTCTACCTTCTATAACCCCAAAAATAGATTTCTTGGGATTAATGGAAATACCATTCTACCTACATCACTCTAGCACTTATTGTAGATGATGCACGTGATCAAGACAACACTTGGAAAAGACTATCAAGTCATTGAGGTATACCACAATGAATTTCCCTATTTCGTTTCTAAAAGCAAGATCCATCACTCTTTAGAAAGTGGCACCATCATTGATCAAGCCAAAAGGCATTCTATGATATGCAAAGGTGCCCTAAGGTGTAGTGAAGGCAGTCTTATGTTGGTCTACTTCACTGACTTCTACTTGATTGTACCCTAAGAAATCATCTAACATTGATAACATTTTAGTGCCAGTCACTGTCTGTAGCAGCTGATCCATGATGGGTAGTGGATAGTTGCCCTTTAAAGATGACTGATTCAAATTTCTAAAATCAACACATAGGCACATTTCTCCATTCTTTTTTATCACAGGGACTATGTTCACAATCCAGGTGGAATGATGGATTGGGAAAATAATTCTTGCATTCATCATTTTTTGTATCTCAGACAAAATTGTGCCTGATATCCTAGGGTTGTACTACCTTTGCTTTTGCTTGTGAGGTAATGACCCAATCTTGAGAGGAATTTCATGCTAGATTTATTTAGGTCTGAGAGACTTCAGATAATCATAAGAGTATGCTAAAACATCAATGTAATGGCAAAGTAGAGTGATAAATTTGTGTTTTTCATCAGGGGTACAACAATTCCCAATGTTGACCATTTTTGGATTATCTTCTGTACTCAAATTGATTTGATCAAAATCCTTGGAGGATTTTGAATCCATTTTCTATTCCTTGATAAACCTATCATGCTTGTCAAAAAATTTCTCAAGAAAAATTAAAACTTTGGTAATTTTTTTCCCTTTGAGCTGAAGGAACTCTTCATCAACTTTTGAATTTGTTTCCAAAGCTGATTCTTGCGGTGGAGGTTCATTGCCTTCAAAATGAAGCTTTTCAAAGATGTCCATCTATTCCAAAAAATCAATGATTAGGTTGTTACCATTAAACACCTACCAATGGTCAGCATTATCAAGCACACTTGATCATAAGATTAGTTTGATAGTGTACCTATCACCTTTGAAATGTTGGTGAGGGACCAAGAGAGTTGTAGAGATGGCCAATGAATCTGCTCGACTATTGAATTCTTCGGGTACTATAAAAATACTTAAAGCATCAAAACTTTCAATTTGATCCCAAACTAGATTGTGATAATGTCACAATCTCTCATTCTTGGTTTGATACAGGGTCCTCCCCTGACAAACCACTAGTTTAACATCTCCTTTGGCATGAAGGATTTTAACACATTTATCTTGAGCATCATTTAAATTGAGTAGCAATGATTTATATTCAACAGTGTTGTTAGTGTTACTAAATTGCAACTTATATGCATAGGAAAAAATATCTCCTTGAGGAGATATTAAAACAACTCCAACTCTAGAACCAATAGAAGAATTGCTATCATCGAATTCTAGAATTTAGACATTATCAGAATTTGATCTTCTTTCAAAATTTTCTTCATCAAGAAGGGAAGATCCCTTTTCATGTGTACTGCGCCCTACTAATTTTTCTAATGCCTTATCTAAATTTTTTGGATTGTCACTTAGTAAGCTTTCATCTACTGAAATAGGAACATCTTCAGTAGACAAAAAACAATTACCCATGCTTGAAGACTCAAATAGAATTTGAGCTTTAGGGGCTAACATTTCGGTGAAAATATACTTTGCCTCCTTCTCAAGAAGCAACCTTTGCATGATGCCCTTGAAAGATATCCTCACTTCAGACATGTCTATGCTCAATTCTCCACCAACATCTTTGCAAAAATTTTGCCCAAGAAGGATGATGTATGAGGTTGGGACGTCAACCACCAGGACTGTCATTTTGATTTACTTATCTAGAAAAGCTACAAATGCAAATTGAGCATATTTGATTTGTCCCAACAAAAGCACTTGTTTGTTTTACATGGAGAAACATCTCCCAACGGTCTTGGTCAGCGTGAGACCAAGATAGTCTACCACCTTGGCGGGCATGACATTGTCAGATGCACCTGAGTCTATAATGTAATTGTTCAGCTAATGACCATTTATCAATAGGAAAATATAAAATGGTTCTATTTTCCTAAGGGTAGCTAGAGGAGTAATCACAAGATTATTTTGGGTGGATGTATTCTTGGGGGGATTGAGAGTTACTTTTGAAATATCTTGTCCTACAGGGACAATTTTATTTTTGACGCATTAAACTAACCTATCCAATTACTCAGGGTTGGATTGCAAGAATTCAAACTCAGACATTTGAATTTTGGTCTTCTTAACACGGTCAATTATATCAAATGACTGAAATGAATTAGAAATAGAGGAAGGTATTCCATCCTTCTAATTTTTGGGGGGTGTGGTACCGGTCTGAGAATTTGAAGTAAAAGAAACATGAATGTTTGGGGTACTTACTTTTTTAGTGATTATCGAGTCCTTTGATTGAAAAGGTAGAGTAGTCCCCCATTTAGCAATTAAAATTGATAGTTGAAATTCTTCCCCTATTTTTCCCTTATCAGCTTGGTGAACTCACTGGTTCTGGGACATGGTAAATACAACATATGATCCATCAAATGCTTCTGACTTGCTTCTAGCTTCTTCCTGATAATTCAAAAAACCAATGTTGGAGTCAATAGCTAATTCTTCTTCCCCTTCTGTGAAGATATTAGCATCATATTCTTGGTTCAACTCAAGTTGGAAAGAGAAATTAGATTCAGTTTCAAGATATCCAACTGCTGAGTTAGCTGGAGCCACTTCAATGGCAAGCTTCCCCTATGGGGGAGGAAGGCGATTTGGTTGCCCTTGATTTTTGACAGCATTACCTTGATATGACTGATTGGAAAAATTCCTCCTTGGTATATCTCGATATGAAGGAGGAGTATAAATCCTTTGTGCCATTTGCTTTTTGAGAGCTAACAACTCATTTTTTAGCTTCTACACCATAGGATCAGTGGTGCCTATAGAAGAATATTCAAGAGATGAAGAAGATTTAATCATGTTAGGATCTCTTCTTATCTTTCCTACCAAGATAAGGTCATCTTCAACCTCAATGGCCAAATCCTAAGCTACAACAAGGTTTATGTGGCTAGCCCACTTCAACAAAAAACACACTTCAGGAAGCTAAGAGTTTATGAAGAAGCATTTGAGATTTTTTAGTGTAAGCTGACCAATTATGGGAATCTTATTCCTTAGCTTATCAAATTTAGCTATGAAGTCCCTCATAGGTTCATGATGCTCCTTCTTCATCTATGCGAGCTGAGCCAATAGGGCATGTGCATCTTCTATAGGCTTGAACCTTGATTCAAATTTATCTTTGAGAGTGTTCCAGTCAGTCACAGTATGAGCCTACAGATGATAAAACCAATCTGCAGTAGCACCTTGTAATGTTTCTACAAATAGCTTGACTGTTATGTCCTCATACTCTACACTTACCACACCACAAGCTATGCAAAAGGCTACAATATGTTCATCAAGATAAACTCTCCCATCGCCATAGAATTTGGGGAAATTCTTCCTTGAACTATGGGGTAGTTCATGTAAAGGTGGAGTTAGATTCAGAGGACCAAAGGTATTACCCTGGGGGCCTTGGGCTACCATGATATGACTATTGAAAGGAGGGATAACAAATCTCTGAGGGGTATGTATGGACAAAGCTTTGTTAGTAGAGGAAAAATAAGATTTACCTTGTATTGGTGACCTGATTTTGGTAGGAGGAAAACTCCTAGTTCATTGGAGGTGAGGTTGTGGAGGAAAAAGATCAAAATTACTCAGTTGCACCAAATCAAATACAGGGTCAACAATACCTCAAGCTCTCTGGCTTCATGTATATTATGAATCTGCCAGAGTGTAAAATGGAAATGGAAAATAATTGGAATTTCTTCAATTTGAAGATTGAGGCTTCAAACTGCACAAAACATCCCCAACAGAGTCACCAAAAAACTGTTGGGTGAATATTTTATCACCAACTAACTAACGGCAAAATAGGTATATCAATGACAACACAAGGAGATTTATATGGCAAGATGTGTAGTTTTACCACAAAAAATTGAGATAATTCTCTCCACTCATCGAGGGGAGGTTCCCTATAAGGTAGGGGAGGTTCCTTGTAAACTACTATAACTAATATAAGCTAAAAATACACTCAAGGGTGAGATAACACCATCCATCTCTCTTTTTTTAGAGATGATGCTCAAAAGGATAAGGAGAAATCCTAGGTAATTGCTGAAGGTATTTCTATTCTTTCAAAAATGATGTTCAAAAAACTAGAGGAATACTTCCTAGTAGTAACTATAACCACAAGAAACCCATGAAAGCACAATCTTTCATTGCTTCTCACACTGATCAAGACGTAGGAACATAGTAGGATAAAGTGTAGCATAAAGTCTCTACCTCAACTATAATAGAGTGAAAGGTTACGAAGGGTAATGGGGGCTCAAAGTATCACTAATATCCTTTACACTAAAACATAAAAAGATAGACTAAAGACAATGATGCAATCACAAAATCTCTCATAGTTGGCTTCAAGACACCTTCTAGATTACTTCCACTAATTCTACTTATTTGATTGAATGGACAAGACTGTATTTTAGGAAACAGACCTAAGAATAATTTCCTAGATAATATAAGCTATTTCAACACAAAGTTTGAAAGGTCACTTACTTTCTTATTGCTATACTCCCATGCAAAAATATCACTAGACTACTTGCATAGTTCAATGAAATCATGCCTCTCTTGACTAGTGCATACCTTCCCAAGTGCAATTCACTTATATTTAAAGATTTATACCCTTTGATAGTTCTCTTTCTTGGTTTACATGCTTACCTTCTCTTTTTTGAGTTGGTCATCTTCATTGAATATGCTTTCAAGAGTCACTAGGCCTTTAGGAAGCTTATTGGACTTCAATTGGACAATCTGCCCTCCATATTGTTTTTGTAGCTTAGACTAATTCTTAGAAGAAAAATCAACCTCTTCTTGTATAAAAATTTATATTTTTTGGTCATTATCAAAGACCTTCCAATTGGTGACATTATTTGGTATGCATGGTCTCACAATCACCTTTAGATAGGGCTATTTTTTATCTTCTCTTATGCCTTTTGGAACTTCAAATTGAGCACCAATAGATGCCAACATATAAAAATTATTATTGTCTTCCCTTGAAATATATCTGATGTTGAAAGGCATGAAATATTATGCAAGATCCAAAACTCTATGCTTATAGGATTTGAGCAAAGAGTTCTTGGTCAAATTCTACCCTCTAACTTGATTTACAACAAGCTTGCTATCACCAAACACTTACAATTTCTTGACACCTATTTTACTTGCCCATTAAAGGCCATGGATAAGGGAATAATACTCTGATACATTTAAAGTATAAGAGAAATAAAATTTTACGGTTAAAAAATACCTTTCCTTTGAAGGTGAAACCAACATAACTCTACCACCTACCCCCATCTTGCTTCTAGACCCATCAAAGAAGAATTACCATAATCCATTCACATCCTCACTTGGATTAATCAAATTAGAAATGAAATATCCATTCTCATGCATATAATAGTCTGCAAGGATATATTCTTTAATAAACTTGTAAGGATCATGTTCATAGTTGTCATCTCCCCACTCATCTAGGAACAAGTCAGAAACTCCCTAGAGGGAGGATGATGGAGATTGGTCAATGTGAAGCTCCTCTTCATCAATTATGGCATATTTAACATTTACCACCTTAGGTGAATATTTTTTAAAGTTATTTATATGGATATGTTCTAACTCAATCTTCACCTTAGTGCCATTTTTTGTTCTAAACACCATGTAGGACCAATTGGCTGCCAAATATCCACTTATCTTGGATGTAAAGTCCCTTGACAAGTAGAGAGAAAAATAGGGAGGTAAATATGCTACTACCACATCATGGGGAATTTAAAAAGTAGTAAAATAATGAAGGTTCAAATTCAAACCTTTCACTATCCCCAAGGTCTTGGCTGGTAATCTATCAAATTATAAAACTCCTTTGGTCATTAGCTCATACTTGAGCCCTAGCTTATCTGCTATACATTTAGGCATAAATGATGTGCTCACTCCACTATCTATGATGAAATTATTAACCAAAAAATCACCAGTAATTATAGATAGGTAAAAATCAGGAGTGCTCTTATCTTTATTCACTTAACCATCTATGGATTGAGTTCCATTGACCAAAACCACATTGTCATTTCTAGATGGGCCAGCCTATTTTCCTAATCCATGCAATTATTTTTGAAGTATATCTTTTTGCCCTGGTAATTTTAGATAGTCCCATAATTATATGTTCATATAAATCTTTCTCATCTAGTCCAAAACATTAATGGAAGGATTACTTACCCTGGGGTTCTATTTATGAACATTTACACCTTGTGATGTAGCTTGTGGAGGTAGGGTTGTAGTAGCTATCCTAAAATTTGGGATCCACTAATTTTCATATGATTTAGGAGCTTAATTAGGCCCTCCTCCAATTTTATCTGATGTAAGACTCAAAATAGGTCTTTGATTGGTTCCTTGAACTTCTTCAATGGCCCTTTTCTTTGATCTAGTGTTGGCAACCACACTAACATTTTGATTAATGGCACAAAACTCACCCTAAAAATGATTCATGAGAGTGGAATCAAATTGAAATTGTCTACTATCTATCTTGAATTGCGTTGGCATCTCAAAATTTGAAAATTGAGATGTTTGATCACCTTGTGTAATCATGCCTTGATTTTGCATCTCATTGGCATAAGCAGCCTGATCTTGTCCTTACTCAAAAGAAGGGTAGTTAGGTTGTTCCTAGACCAATTTTTTTTGAGTGAGAAGAAGGGATTTGGAGGATGAGGGAGCATTAGGATTATAACTTTGATAAGGCTTGAAATGGATGATTTGGCCTTGTCCTTAATTATTTCCCTAAAAAAGAGGTCTATTTGTTTGTCCAAACTGGTTATAAGATTGATAAGGCATATAACTTTAGGATTATTACCTTTTGAGAGAAACCAATTCATTAGTAACACTTTGAATCAGGATTTTGACTTCATGCATTTCATTTTTTGGGGAAATGATAGATTTTTCTTAACCAGGAAAAGGAGCTAAAGTGGGCAATGCACTTTGACTAAGAGAATGCAAACTAGGGAATATGGGCATTGGAGGTCTGAGATATATCTTTCCCACTTAGAAAATATAATTCTCAGCATTTATGGATATTTCATATGTAACAGGTAATGTGTTTCCACCCATAGATTAAATCATCATGACAATACCACTATTCAATGCTTTCAAGTAGTACAAAAATGCATAGTTTGGGGTAGGTCTCACAAGGGCTAGTATTCTATCCGATGTCTTTTGGAACCTATTATTAAAATCCTACATGAATTCATGAGGTTTCCTCTTGATTTTGGTCAAATAATTAGCAAGAGATAGGTGATCACTTTTTCCCCCAAATATATTAGTCAATAAATCCCCCAACTCATCCCATGAGCGAATACAATTTACTGGTAGAGTCCCATATTAGTCCAAGACTTTTCATTTGAAAGACAAGTCCAATAGCCTAATAACTAAATTTTCTTGGGTAATATTATGGATATTACAAAAAAATTCTATATTCTTGATATTTTCAATGGCAGTAATTAGACCATCTCCACTAAAAGATAGAACACTTTTGAGGGCAGCTCCTAGAATCTGATCATATTAGGCAAGATACAAGGGAGATGCCTTGGTGAAAGGCACAAAAGGTTATTTTATAGCCATTTTGGAATGATTACTATGGGTGTCAGGGATGGAATGTAACACAAACTTAGAAGCTTTAAACACAAAATCTCTTTTGTAAGGATGAGTGTTGACAAACCTAAACCTTTTGGTGGAATATGGAGGTAATTCCACAAATTTGAAGGGTAAAAATTTATAAGCAGACCTAATGGTCACCTTTGGCATGAAAAGTAAGACTGATCATCAACCAAAGACTTGAATTATTTAATGAAGTCTTCATGTATTGAATTTAGATCTTTCTTTCAATCTTCAACAATGTCAAGACCAATACCAATCTTGAACAATCTTATAGGACTTAGAGGTCCCACCAAACATGCCAAAAAATTTTGACACTTGGATTTGAAACCTTGAGGAGATGCTTAGTTATATTCATCCAAGTAGAAAAATGGAATCATCTCTCTTGCTATGGGTGATAATTTTGTTGAGATAAATCTATAGATTAGGGGCTAGTTCCCCTTGATGCACCTTTAAAGCTCTCTCTAATTTATCAATTGTATATGAAAAGGATAAGGAAAATAACTAAGAGAAAAAAATGGTGATGCACAAATGAATAATGTCCTCCCAATTTGAGTGAAAATACACTACTTAAAGACCAACAAAGCTTCTTTCACATAAAACCAACAACTCTTTGTGCATTGTCACATCAGTGTTGCACTTGTTAGATTCAAGAAGGCACTCGATATCCAAGAGAGAAAAAAATAATTCCAAGAAGAAATATAGTCTTAAACCACTTCTAAAATGTTTATAAACTTAAGAAGAAATAATAACAAGGACCTGTAATAAATATCTTTTTATAAATTTGGTAGGTAATCAAGGATAACAAGTTAGGAAAGACAAACTCTCATTAAATAAGAACAACATGATTTGAACCGATACACAACAGTATAACATGTGAGTGGAAAAAACTTGTATTATTTCTTCAAGAGTTTTGCAAGTAAAAATCTAGCTAGAGTTTCACCATAACTAATGGAGGATGCAAAATGAGCCAAGAGAGAGAGGTCGAGCCAAGGGAGTTCAAGGGTCACTTGGACATGTGTCACCTTGAGAAAATAAGCAATTACATTACATTTTGTAATATGCTTTTCCCATGGTTACACAAATGGAATAAAGATATTATGAACTAAATTTTGCTATAGATGAGTCCATCTCTTGGAATTCTATTTTGATGCTAGCTACTCTTTTACCAGCTCATCAAGCTATGTAACAGTACAAAAACTTAAACCATCAACCTACCTATTTATGCCTATTGTACACTAGATGATCAGGTTCTTTCCATTTATCACCTTTATATTTGACTTCTGGTTCCAATTGAGTCTTTCTTTTAAACTCTAACGACTAGTTTCTATAGTCTAAAATTGACATTTTGTGGGTTGTCACTCCTTTGGGTATTTTATTTGGACTTTTATTTTTTGAACTTTTATTTATTCAAAATTTATTGAAAGAATTTGTTCAGATATTTTGTCTCTTTTATTCTTTTCCTTCAACTTTTTGCTTGGTCCTTTATGCCTTAAACAATTTCTGTAGATAAAATGTTTGAAGGAAATGGACTTTGGTACCTTTTCAAGTTTTCTGAAAGAATTCTTCAAACAATTTATTTGAAAGAATTCCTTTAGACTTTATATTTGGCCCTTTTTGATTCTTTGAAATGACCCTTCAAAAAAGTGAAAGAGACCCTTTTTGAAAGGAAACATACCCTTTGGCTTCTTGCAAGTGACCTTTTAGAAGAGTTGAAAGTGTCCTTTGGCTGTTTGAAATGATCTTCCAAAAGGAAAAGATACCCTTTGAATTTTTTGAAATGGTCCACCTTTCCATGAAATAATCTTTCAAACTTTTGAAAATGTCCCTTTGAAGAAGTTGAAATGCCTTTCGAAAGAGTTGTCACATACCCTTTAAGAAAGTTTAAGTGGATCATTTCTTATGCAAAAGATACCCTTTAGAAAAGTTGTTTCAGACAAAATGTCTGAAATAATTCCTTCAAAAAAGTTGCAAGTGATCTTTTAGCTTGAAAAAGTCCTTTGGAGAATTGAAAGTGTCCCTTCATAAAAATGAAACATATCCTTTGAAAAAATTGTCTTATACAATTTTATCAAAAGAATTCTTTTGGATTTTCCACTAAATGCCCTGCACAAAAATGAAAGTGCCCTTCGGTTTTTTGAAGTGGACCTTTAGAACTCTGGAATGGCCCTTTTGGATTTTTTTGTAAATGACCCTTCTAAAAGGAAAAAACACCCTTCAAGAACTTTAAACAGAGACAAGGTGCCCTTTAGAAAAAATGTAAGTGTCCTTTAGCTTGAAAAATTCCTTCAGAAAGGTTGCAACATACCCTTTGAAAAAGTTGTCTCGACAATTTTCCTGAAGGAATGAGACTTCATCTTTGAAAAGCTCCCATAGACAATTTTCCTGAAATAATTTTACTGAATGAAAAGTCCAAAATAAATACACTTAAGTAAAAAAGCCTTAGACAAAAAGTCTAAAAGAATTCAGCAAAGGATTAGAACAAAAACCCAAAATAATTCATTACAAAGGACTTATCCAAAAGACTAAAGAACAAAGATTTAAAAAGGAAAAAACTTGGGTTTTTTATGTATTGTATAAGAACACTTCTTCTAAATGAAACCTGCACACTAGTCTTAGACAAATGTATAGACCCAGACATTTTTTTTACAAAAAGGGGTACCCAATTTTGGCCTAAATTGCCAAAATTAGGTCAATCGTATGTTGACTTGGTGATAGGTTTTGCTCTGCAAGGTCTCTTCACTGCTAACGAGTAAGAACCATGAAAGATAGGGGAGATAAAAAGCACAAACAACCTTACTACTCAAATAAAGATAAGATAATAAAATGATCAATCACACTCTAAGAGAAATGTTAAGCCCTAGAATTTTAATTAATCTCACTTTTGTCTTATGCCTCAAGAATTTATGTGATACAAGTTGACTTGTAGATCAGGTACTAGAGAGGAAGTCTAAGGTTGGTTTTAGGTTATGTTTATGCACTCAAAAATACTCTATATTGGAATCAATACATGGCTTGGTATTAAGGCCTGCCCCTCACTTCACACACCACAATTAAAAGGGTATCACATGATTAGCCAAAATATAAGGATTTCTAGAGTTTATACTCAACTAGAGAGTTGAGTTGGTCCTCCCCTTAGTAACGACGTCCAAGTAGTATCATCGAGAAAGGTTAAGGTTGCTTCTAGGTGATGAAATCCTAATTGAGCTTTGTCTCAAGTATGTTTGATGTTTAATTGGTGAAAGTGGTTTGGTTTAGTTGTGTGCAATAAAGAGTGAAGCTACAATATTTTAATTTACCTTTAATTTAAGATATGTGAACTAAATTTTCAAGTAGTTGATGTATGCACTTAATTTTAAACCCAAAAGAAACTTTCAATTTTGTTAATGAGCATAGAATAGAGATAGAATGTAAGCAAACAAAAACACAAGTAAAGACACTAGGGTCCCACCAGGCATGTCAAAATGTTTCAATGAATTTTTTAATTGCTATGGAAAAGAGGAAAAGAAGAAACTAAGTACGGGTATGGTTAAAAAAACTTGATTGATAGTGTGCACATGGAAATTAAAATATTGTGAAGAGCTCCTCTTTGGATTGGGAGGATGCCCTATAGATAAGAAATCACTAAAGAAAACTTGTTTTTTAGATAGATACTTGGGTGGATTACCTAGCGATAGCTAGATCCTAGAAGTGAAAGCTTCCTTAGGGACTGTCTTATCCACACATCTTAAACAATTAAGGTTATAAACATAATATAAGTTACTTTCATCAATAAATCAAAATATAATTAAATTGAATACAAGAGTGCTTGCTAAGAAGTAATTATAAATGATTAAATTAGAAATAAACTAATTTATACTAGTGTTAGAAGGTTGGGGTATGCTTAGAAAAATCACAAAGGGGTCTATAAATAGGTAGGAACATAGAAAATTGGGTTTGATTGGGTGTAGGTAGGTGAAATCAGCTTGCTAGTTTTTGGTACCACAATGACCATTATTGGTTGGGATGACTGTTGGTGATCAAGATGACCATTAGTGGTTGATCATACCATCAACGGTTGAGACAACCATTGATGGTTACTATGTGAATATCTAGGTTGATAATTTAGCTAATTGATAAGATCCAAAATATGGATTTTGAGAGATGGGTAAGGCCTAGGTTGATTATGAAATGAAAATAAAGTAAATGAATACTAGGAATCAAGTACTTATCTTACTAGAAGTTAATTAGATAGGTGGTTGAGGTGGTTGACCTATTAATGGAGTCTAGATTGATTTTGATAGAGTAACGGTGCTTAAAGGATTGATGGAGAGGTAGTGGCAAGTTGACTCTCTAATATGATTGTTGGCTTGTTGATGGTGATTAACCTACAAGAAATAAACTCTTGGATGTACAAATCTCTTGATAACAATTGTTGATTCATAGATGATTTTGGATGTTTGTAGATGGGTTTTCACCTCTTTACTCCTCTCTCTTATAGGAAAAGTGAAAGAGTTACAAAAACATGTGAACTAGGCATTCCAAAATTAACTTATCCATGTAATGGCTCAAAACTAGAATTAGACAAACTATAATTATAAAATTAAAGTGGGTATTTTACCTATTTTTGGTTAAGGAGGTGAAACCTAACCATCGATGGTCAACCTGAATATCAGTGGTCGAGTGTGAAGGGTAAGAAGGGATAGAAGGAAGAATTGAGATAGTTAAGTTAAACTAACTATGGGCTAGGTTGATTAAGGGTCAGAAGGTGATATTGGTCCTAAAGGGGGCCTAGGGTAGTCTAGGGGTATTTTAACATTCAAAATCATGGTTTGTGGATTTTTTGTGTTTACACCAAATCTATAAGTTCAAATAATTTAACCTCCTTAAACACCTAAATAAACCTCAAGTCATCATACACCTTATGTAACAAGTTCTAAGCTCTTCAAATCTGCCTCTTAGGGTGATGATTGTGTATGAAAATGCTGAGGAATGTTCTTTGGAGTCCTAAATCCTCAAAACTCACTTTCATAACAACCAAAGATATTAAAGATGTTAATTTATATGAAATTATTTTACATGATGCCCACAAACATTGACCTTCTAAATGGGTCTGAAACCCTAAACTTCACCACTGAGGGTTTTTATGCAAGTTGGACTTATTAACCCTAGAGGTCTATGAATTAAGTTTATATCCACCTACACTATATGAAAAAATGATGGTATCATTAAATAAGGTCATCTATATTCGATTAAATTTTTAGGAAATCCACATCAATGATAAGGACTCTCTTCTCACTTATACTTGTGAGTGGGTCCATAGGGTTTAAAGTAATACTGTATTCTACCTGCATGGATATGATTTTCAAACGCACCTTAAATGGAAATGGTTACCATATATAGTTTTTATTATATTTAATCCAATCCTAAAATATACAACTCTCTCCTATCATCACATCCCTAACCTTTGTCCATGTTCTCATCCATGTCCTTGACTGCCTGTGCTAGTTGTAGGTGTGTAAATTCTATCTCTTATAGATGTATATGCATAAATAGATGTAATAAATAATAAATATTTATATGGAATGGATTTATAACATCCTAAAATTTTGTGAAAGCATTTATAAAAACCTCAAATATCTTTTCTCACAAGATCTCTCATGCATTTAGTACACAACTGGCTATGTCTTAACCTTGTCTTACTAGGCTTGACTATAAATTAATCTTAATTATGAGTGTACTTTTAAAGGTTTCATACTTAATAATAATTTAATAATATTATGTCTAAATTCACACACCAAAATATAACTGAAAACCAAACCTTCAATGTTATCATTGCACTCTTGGCACCCAGTTATCATTAAAACTCGGTTAGGCCCACAAGCTGGTTGTAGGTGTTGATTTTGGAGTTTTAGGCCTAAGTGAAGAAGGTAAAAGAATTTAATACTATTGAATATGTTTTAAACACTTTAAATTCTTCACTTTGTGGAACCTTTTGGATATGTAACAACTTAACATAACTCTTACCTATGAATGTCTTCACCCTACTTGACATATATGCCACTTTAATTGACTATGACTGCTATAGGTCAACAACCAATTAGCTTCCTCTTATAAATATAATAATTTTGATATTGAATGGATAATAATAAATTCATCCATCATATTCAACTCATCTAAATTTCTTCTCTTATTGACCTTCACAAATATTTCATTGCATATGGACCTAACTGACTGAGCCAAAATGCATGGTTGTAGGTCAACATTTGAAGTTTGTATGGGTTGTAGACTTGAAGTAATCAATTTACCTACCTTATTTCTCCCAATATTCCAATAATTAATTGATATAATTTTAACCCTTATAATCTTAATGAAAACCATTTACCTTTATGATTTAACATGATGCCTTCTTAAAATAGCCTCAAAATAGATGATTGTTGTAGGTGGTGATTTTACTCATTGTATAGACTGAGGAAAGACATATGACATACTTAGTAATAGGTAAAACATGATAAATCATCCCTATATTTTATTTAACACACCCAAAAAACTTGTATAAGTATTCAATGGTTTGATAAACAAGGAAAACAAAACATGATATTTACCTTAAAAAATGTTAAAGTACCTTAATATCTACTAAACTAGGTTTTGAGAGCTTTCTTTTATGATTTTGTTGTACCTTGGTGACACTTGGATCATCCTCATTCATTTAAGGGAATTATATCACCCTGAACATTCATGTTGACACTTCATAAACACATTTTTAAGATCACATAGTCTTTAGAAATCTCTTAATAGTTGATAACACAATAGTACATAATCCTGACTATATTTTAGGCATTTGAGGCTCCAAAGAGATAATTTGTTCTCATAGTGTCATTGCTCATCCTAAATAATCATATAATCATTGAGAAACAAATTTATTCCCTTCAAGAAAACTTCTTTATCTTCATGAATTCTCTTAGTTCCTACAATCTACCATGATGTTGTCCTAACTTGGTCATTAAGCCTACAAGTGCTCTTTTGAGCTTTGAGATAACATAATATTAAAAATTAAAATAGAGTTTCATTAAAAGGTAATTTAAGAATGTATCACCTTTTATAAATCCTTCAATATCATACTAAGGTGACTGAGATACTCTCACACACTTAAAATCTCATTAGACCTACAAATGTACCTTGTGAAAGGCCCCATCTCACTCAAGTTACCTCAAGAAAGACCCTCTTCAAGATGAAGGCACAAGAACATTTTTATTGGATTAAATAGGTTTATTATACCTTAAAAATAAATTAAGAAACCTTTGAAGATGAATACATTCAATTGATATATCAAACATGCTTGAAAACTACCATCCTTAACAATCAAGGCAAGTAAATGGTTTATTATCAAAAAACATATTATCATGAAAAAGTAGATAATGATTAAAACATGAAAAATATCCTATTTTACCCTAAAATTATCCCCCTATAACCATTTTTATTCATCGATCTTTGAAGTGAAGAACATAGACAAACTTGGACCTTGTCTGAATGACTAGGACATCGTGACCCACTTCCACTCTTAGTGATTGTTCATAAATATGGGGGATGAATCTAAAAATAAATTCCATTAAATTGAATTTAATTAAGGTACATATCATTTATAGATATATTTTGACTTGAATCTCTCTCTCCTTTTTATATTGAACAAAAATTGATGGCCTTCCTAGAGCTACCAAGGAAGTTGATATGAAAGATACATTATATTTTTGCATTTTGAAACCTAAAACCCTTCCAAAACATATATTTGAACTTTTCATGAATAAATAAGGTCCTAAAGATTCATTGAGGTGAATTATACCTTGGGGAACTATAAGAAAAACCTTAAAATAGGCCTTTTGGTACTAAAACTACTAAAATCATTTGAAAAACATGAAGAAAATACTATAAAAGGAATTTATTAGATATTTTCATTCCTGAATAGGTACGCCATGTCCATTTTATGATTTTATACTATAATTAACATGAAAAAAATGCTCCATAAGCCACAAAGTGATCCAAAATGTATTCAACTAGGTCATAAAGTTAGTCAAATATATCATCAACCAATTTGATCAATTATTAAGAATATCATGACCTTGACACAAGGCATGAGGCCTATTATGATGTTATGGACTCCTTTCATCTCTTCAAATAACTTGAAACAAGTCAAGATATGGCTAGACAAGCACATGGCCATGATTATCAAAACCTTAAACTCATCAAACCTACCTTATGCTTCACTAATCAAGGTTTTGGATGATCAATTTAAATACATTATAAGAACAACATAATAGCCAATATGGAAAATAAATTGACAAGCAAAGTTTCAAGTGGTAGGGATGATAATTTAACTTGTGAGGTCAAAATTGTTAACATTTTGGTGACTTAAATTGGAATCATGCCTACTATGCTTGAGAACCAGACCATTGACATATAATTTGGACTCATAAGATCACTCTTACATTTTGAAATGAACACTAACAAATCTCATCAATGACTACAAGACTCTTGCCTTAAAACAAGACAATTTTTTCTCCTCCAACATAAGGATATAAAGCACACACAACAATGGAAACCAACTAATAAAACATAAGTGCAATAAAATCACTTATTTAGAACAAAAAAGAATCAAACAATTGTGCTAGGACAACACTTGGAGGAAAAAAAAAAACTATGTAGAAAGGACTTATCTATCAATAGTAATGTTTTAGATGTATCCCATTGATTGGGATTGGAATATCCTTGATATACATATTTTCAAGTTGGAAAGTATTATAGGATTCACAACTCGAGATTGTGTCTGGGACACTCTAAAGGAAGTCAAAATTGGTATGCCTTCCTGGTTTAGATTTGTCCTTATCCCACTTGAGAACCAAGTCTCCCTATTTGAAACTCCCAGAAGATGGTCCTTTGTTAAATGCTCTCTTCACTTTTATTTGATGAATTTCCATGGATAACATGGACTGATTTATAATATATTTCAACTCCATAATCTCAACATAATTTACCTCTATTAGTTCATTCTCTAATAACTCATCTAGTGCATTAATTCTAAAGTAGGAAACTCAAGAGCAATGGGCAACCTTTCTTCCTTACCATAAACCAACTTGTATGGTGAATTGGCTATATATATTTTGTATGTGATCCTATCATCCCATAGATATGAATTCAACTTCAAATTCCATGATCTTGGATTATCTTTAATAGTCCTTATAATCTTTAGAAGGTTCTTATTGGTGGACTTAGCAAGGCCATTTCCTTTTGGGTAGTAGTTTGATGAAGTGTTGAGGTGTAAACCATGTTGAGCAGCCCATTAATTGATATTATCTCCCAAAAAATCCAATAAATTGTCTAAAATGTGAGGTAATTCCAAATCTTGTAAGCAAACCTTCATAAAAAACTAACACATTAGATTCATTTGTTTCCTTCAAAGCTACTACCTTTGTCCATCTGGTGAAGTAATCCATGATAGTAAAGATCCAATTATGACCCAATATTGAAGGTGAGTTAACAAGGCCATTTAAGTCCAAACCCCATTGGATAAAATCTTGATCCATTAAAATTGGTTGGAGAGGTAAGGCTGAAATTTTTACTTTTCCTACAAACATATCACATTTCTTGCATTTCCTAACCCAACCATGATAATCACTAAATATAATTAGAAAATATTACCCACCTCTCATAATATTAAGGCTATATTCATTTCTAAGAAATTTCCTCCACCATGTCTATCATTAAAATATTCAAGCAACCTTTTTGTTTGGCTTGGTTCCATGCACCTTAACAGCATACCATTGATGTATTTCTTGAAAAACACACCATCAACAAGGAGAAAGGGAATGGAATACAATATGAAATATATTATCCTTGATTCAATTAATTTAGGAGGATAGTAACCACCTTGAAGATACCTTAACAAGTCTTGAAACTAACTCGAAGATGATGTATGATCAACTGTAACTTCTTCATCATTGAACACTAAAACTACTTCCTTATTCTCTTGCAAGTCTTGGGCTAGATGTTCACATAATACTTTGCCTCTAATTAGTTTTGTGACCTTTATTTCAATGTCATAGTCCATTACTCTTTTTATCTAATATACCCTCTTCTCATTTATGTCTTTGTTTAATAAGAACTCCTTGATACTTGGATGAGCAACCATTATATGTATCATATTGTTAGATAACAAGTGTCTAAACTTATTAAGAGATCTGATTATTGAAATAACATGATTCTCTACATAAGTATACCTTTTATCATATTCCTCCAAGCCTTGACCAAAGAAAGCTTTTGGCTTCTCCAAATCCTCTTAATTTTTTTTTTCATGATTATACCTAAAATGCTATCCACATTAGCATATGTATACAAGATGAAGTAGTTTGAGAAATCAAGATTTATAAGGGTAGGAACACTAGATATTTATTGATTTATCTCTTTAAAACTCTTCATTCCCTCCTTATATCAACTAAAACTTTGATTTTTATTAATCATGACTATAAGTGGCTTTGCCAAAGTTTAAAAATTAAAAATATATCTCCTTATGAAATTGATTTTGCCTAAGAAGCTTTGTAATGCCTTCTTATGTTTGGGAAAATATATAGAAAGAATGGAGTCTATCCTTTTAGGATAAATTCTTAAACTATGTTTTGAAATCACATGTCCAAGAATCTTACCTTCATGTACTAAGAAGACACATTTCTTGGCATTAAGAGACACCCCAAATTGCCTACATCTTTCAAAGACTTCTTTGAGATGAACCATGTGTTCACTTGCAGTCTTTGAAAACACATTAATATCATCTAAATAGACAAGAAAAAACTTTTTGATAAGAAATTGGAATTCCATATCCATGTATATCTAAAATCTTGATCCAACATTAAACAAACTAAATGGATTTTTTCAATAACCAAAGGTCCCCCACTTGGTAGTGAAGTCTGCCTTAAACTGATCTTATTCCTCAACATGAATCTAATTTTAGCCACTATACCCTTCCAATAATGAAAACCTCTCTAAACCTTCTACCATCTAAAAAAATTCTCTATGTATGGTAATGGGTGATGATCCTTAAGACAAGCCTTGTTCAAATCACAAAAATCTACACAAAATCTAATTTCACCATTTTTATTCCTTATTAGAACAAGGTTTGCCACCAAAGTAGAGCACTTGATTAGGAAAATGATGGATGATTCAATGAACTTATGAAGCTCAATTATCATCAAAGGATCAAGTTTTAGATTGATGGGTCTTTGCCTTTATCTAACCAGTTTGTTTTTAGCTTGTAGCTCAATGCTATGTTGAGATAAACTTGGATCAAATCCATTTAAGTCACTATAATACTATGAAAAAACATTATCAAATATCTTAAAATAATTAATTAATTATTCTTTTTATGAGGGAGTACATACTTTACCCAATTTAATAATCCTTCTAGCTACTATCTCAACATTGGCATAGTGTTCTTCTTTGGTTAACAATGAAGAATTCTCTCTCCTCATCTCATCATCTTTACTGAAGATGTTTTCAAGAGTGATAAAGAATTTGGGTATTTTTTTGGATTTAAGTTGAAAAATATGATCCCCATACTATTGTAAGATCTTTGACTAATACCTAGAAGAGAATTCAACCTCCTCTTGAAAAAATCTAACAATCTAGTTGTCATCCTAAAAAACTAACCAATTATCATGATTTTCAAGAATGGAAAGCCTCAAAATAAATTTTATATGTGATTAATTTTTATCACTCCTCACATCAGCTACAAATACTAAATTGAGCTTCTATGGTAGTCAATCTATCTGCATGTTTATTCCTTTCTCTTAGCACTACCTAAATACAAAAATTCTAAAAATATTCAAGTAAGTCATAAAATATATGATTTTAAGATATAATAAAGGAATTATTTATTACATTCAACCATCTCAATTAGTGAACTACAAGTTTATTGTTCCCAAAATCTGTCACTTGTTTTTATGGACAACATATCAACTATTTTGGTCCTATAGGCCAAAATGATCTCTTCCTTTTTAAAAAAAATGTTTTGAGCAGCTAAGTTCTTCAATAATTCAAGCATTTTCAGCTAAGGAACTCACAGGTTCAGCAGGTTCAACCAATGGGCTTTCACAAAGAAACAAGTCTTTCTTTGAACACTTAGGCATTTCAAAGATGGTTCAACATTGAGGTTCAACCAAAAGGTCCATCGAGAGGCTTCAAATATTTAGAATGAATCATTGAACCATTGAAACTTTTAACTTAGAAAGGTTCAAAGTGGTTTAAAGGTTCAAAGGGAAGCTTTGAGAGATAGGTTCAACCAAGTCCAAAGGCTTTGAAGAGTTTCAAAGGTTTGAATAGAAGATTCTAGAAAATGTTCAAAGTGGAAGATTCTAAAAGAATATTCCAAGCAAATGGTTCAAATGATTGGTTCAACAAATACATTGAAATCATAAAAAGGACTAAGTGAACGCGGTCCTTTGCAAGAAACATTGAACCACCGACCATTGAACCATTGAACTGATGCATTCCAAAGGTTCAAGGTTCAAAGTGGTTTAAGCGACTAAGTAACCAATGACGTCCCTGTGGACGTCAAATTCAGGGTAATGAAATATCCATTGATTTTCAAAGATGTAGACCCAGGAACAAACTCAGTGAAAAGCCAAAGAAGGAGCCAATAGAAAGTGATAAGATAGCCTGAGAGCTCAGATCACTAGGAAAAGACAAAGTGTAGCAAGGAAAGAGGGAAAGTTATAGTGAATCCAAAAATATCTATAGGGAGTTATTTTAGTAGGTGGAGCAGTCCACCAGGTGGACATAAAAGAGCGCAAACATTTAATGGTGTGATCTATTTTTCCCCCTTTGAGTAAAGGTAAATGGACAGCCATGTAAGCATCATAAAGAGGACCAGGTATCCCATGCTTTGGAGGAGACATTTGAGATGATTAGAATGCTAGAATGTAGGCTGATATCCTACTCTGGCATGGCCCCTTCACAAAATTTCCTCTATCCAATGCATTGAATGTAGCATAGGCCATTTTGTGAAAGAAAGCACCAAGTCTTTCTTTAAGCGCTATATATTGTAATCTCTCATTTTGTGGAGAGGAGATATCTCTGTTAGAAAAAGTGAAACTCTACCCAACTGAAAGGCATTCTTGAGACTTTGAGCTCAGACTTTTAATCATATTTTTTTATTTGAATGAGAAAGCAAGTGACCTTTTAGAATTTGTGTTGAAATAGCTTGTGTTATCTAAGAAATTGTTCTTATGTCTATTTTCTAAATACAGTCTTGTCCATTTAATTGAATAAGCATAATTAGTGGAAGTAATTTGGAAGGTGTCCTGAAACCAATTGTGGGAGACTTTGTGCTACCATCATTGTCTTCAGTCTGTTTGTTTTATGTTTCAGTGTAAAGGATATTGGTGAGACTTTGATCTCCCATTACCATTCATAACCTTTCAATCTATTTTAGTTGAGGTGGAGACTTTATGCTACACTTCATCCTACTGTGTTCCTACGTCTTATTTAGTGTGAGAAGTAATGAAAGACTGTGCTTTTGTGGATTTCTTGTGGTTACAGTTACTACCAAAAAGTCTTCTTCTAGTTTTCTAAACATCATTTCTAAAAGAAGATAAATGCCTTCAATAATTACCCAAGGTTTCTCCTTGTCCTTGTGAGCACCATCTCTAAAAAAAGAGAGATGGATGGTGTTATCCCACTCCTGAGTGTATTTTTATCTTATATTAGTTATAGTAGTTTATAGGGAACCTCCCCTGCCTTATAGGGAACCTCCCCTTGATGAGAGGAGAGATTTATCTCAATTTAGTTTGGTAAAGCTACACATATTTATATATAAATATCCTTATGATGTGGTTGATATACCTATTTTGATGTCAGTTAGCTGGTGACAAAATATTCACCCAACAGTTTTTGGTGACTCTACTAGGGATCGAATGCATAGTTTGAAGCCTCAAGATTTAGATTGAAGTAGTTTGAGTTATTTTCTATTTCCATTTTACACTCTGGTAGATTCATGGTACACACAAAGCCAGAGAGCTTGAGGTATTGTTGACCCTATATTTGAGTTCGTGCAGCTGAGTAATTTTGATTTTTTTCCTCTACAATCTCACCTCCAATGAACTAAGAGTTTTCCTCCTACCAACATTAGGTCACCAATACAAGGCAAAGCTTCTTTTTCCTTTGCTAACAGAGCTTTATCCATACATACCCATCAAATATTTTTTATCCCTCCCTTTAATAGTCATATCATGGCAGCCCAAGGCCCCTGGGGTAATACCTTTGGTCCTCTGAATCTAACTCCACCCTTACATAAACTACCTCGTAGTTCAAGAAAGAATTTTCCTAAATTCTATGGTGATTGGAGAGTTCATCCTAATGAACATATTGTAACCTTTTTCATAGCCTATGGTGTGATAGGCATGGAGTATGAGGACATATCAGTTAGGCTATTTGTAGAAACATTACAAGGTGCTGTTGTAGATTAGTTCTATCATCTACAGGATCAGACTGTGATTGACTAGAACACCCTCAAAGCCAAATTTGAAGCAAGGTTCAAGCCTACAAAAGATGCACATGCCCTATTGGCTCAGCTCACATAGATGAAGAAGGAGTCTCATGAACCTATGAGGGAATTCATAGCTAAATTTGATAAGCTGAGGAATAGGATTCCTATAATTACTCACCTGACACTAGAAAATCTCAAATGTTTCTTCATAAACTCTCAACCTTTTGAAGTGAGTTTCTTATTGAGGCAGGCTAGCCACATAGACCTTGTTTTAGCTCAAGATTTGGCTACTAAGGTTGAATATGACCTTATCTTGGTAGGAAAGATAAGAAGAGATTTTAACAGGAGTAAATCTTCTTCATCTCCTGAATATTCTTCTACAGGCACCACTGACCCAATGGTGCAGAAGTTGGCAAATGAGTTGCTAGCTCTTAGAAAGCAAATGGCATAAGGGATTTCTGCTCCTTCTTCGTATCGAGATATACCAAGGAGGACTTTTCCTAATTAGTCATATTAAGGCAATGTTACCAGAAATGAAGGGTAACTAAATCACCTTCTTCCCCCATAGGAGAAGCTTGCCATTGAAGTGACTCTAGCTAACTCAGTAGTTGGATATCTTAAAACTAAATCTAATTTCTCTTTCCAACCTGAGTTGAACCAAGAAGATGATGCTAATCTCTTCATAGAAGGGGAAGAAGAATTAGCTGGAGACTCTAACATTAGTTTCCTGAATTATCAAGAAGAAGCTAAAAGCAAGTCAGAAGCCTTTGATGGATCATACGTTGTATTTACTAGGTCCCAGAACTAGTCAGTTCACCAAGATGATAAGGGAATAATAGAGGAAGGATCTCAACCATCAATTTTAATTTCTAAATGGGGTACTAATCTACCTTTTCAATCAAAAGACCCGATAATCACTAAAAAAGTAAGTACCCCAAACATTCCTATTCCTTCTACTTCAAATTCTCAGACCAATACCACACCCCCAAAAAAATAGAAGGATGGACTGCCTTCCCCTATTTCTAATTCATTTCAGTCATTTGATATAATTGACTATGTTAAGAAGACCAAAATTCAAATGTCTAAGTTTGAATTCTTACAATCCAACCCTGAGTAGTTGGATAGGTTAGTTAAATGCATCAAAAATAAAACCATCCCTATAGGATAAGATATTTTAGAAATAACTCTCAGTCTCCCCAAGAACACATCCACCTAAAATAATCTTATGATTACTCCTCTAGCTGCCCCTTGGAAAATAGAACCATTTTATGTTTCCCTGTTGATAAATAGTCATCAGCTAAATAATTGCATTATAGACTCAGGTGCATATGACAATGTCATGCCCACCAAGGTGGCAGAATCTCTTGGTCTCACATTGACTAAAACTTTTGGGAGATGTTTCTCCATGGAAAATAAACAAGTACCTTTACTGGAACAAATCAAAGATGCTTAATTTGTGTTTGTAGCTTTTCTTGATAAGAGAATCAAAATGACAGTCTTGGTGGCTGACGTCCCAGCCTCATACGACATCCTTCTTGGGCAAAATTTTTGTAAAGATGTTGGTGGAGAATTAAGCATGGACCTATCTGAGGTGAGGATACCTGTCAAGCGTGTCATGCGAAGGTTGCTTCTTGAGAAGGAGGCAAAGTATATTGTCACTCAAATGTCAACTCTTGAAGCTCAAATTCTATTTGAGTCTTTAGGCATGGGTAATTACTTTTTGTCTACTAAAAATGTTCATTTTTCAGCAGATGAAAGCTTACTAAGTGACAATCCAAAAAATTTAGATAAGGCATCAAAAAAATTGGTAGGGTGCAGTACACATAAAAAAGAATTTGCCCTTCTTGATGAAGAAAAATCTAAAAGAAGATCAAATTATGATGATGTCTGGATTCTAGAATTTGATGATAGCAATTCTTCTACTAGTTCTGGAGCTAGAGTTGTTTTAATATCTCCTCAAGGAGATATTTTACCCTATGTATATAAGTTGTAGTTCAGCAACACTAACAACACTACTGAATATGAATCACTGCTACTTAGTTTAAAGGTTGGTCAAGATAAAGGTGTTAAAATTCTTCATGCCAAAGGAGATGTTAAACTAGTGGTTTGTCAGGTGAGGAACTTGTATCAAACCAAGAATGAGAGATTATGACATTATCACAATCTATTTTGAAATCAAATTAAAAGTTTTGATGCTTTTATTATTTCTGTAGTACCCAGATAATTTAATAGTCGAGCAGATTTATTGGCCATCTCTGCAACTCTCTTGGTCCCTCACCAAGATTTCAAAGAAAATAGGTACACTATTGAGTTGGTTTTTCAACCAAGTGTACCTAATAATACTAACCATTTTCAGGTGTTCAATGGTGACAACTAAATCATTGATTTTTTGGAATAGAAGGACAACTTTACAAAGCTTCATTTTGAAGGCAGTGAACCTCCACCGTGAGAATCAGCTCTAGAAACAAATTCAAAAGCTGATGAAGAATTCCTTTAGCTCAAAGGGAATAAAATTCCCAAAGGATTAGTTTCTCTTGAGAAACTTTTTGACAAGCATGATAGGTTTATCAAGGAACAACAAATGGATTCAAAATCCTCCAAAGATTTTGATCAAATCAATTTGAGTATAGAAGACAATTCAAAAATAGTCAACATTGGGAATTGTTTATACCCTTGATAAAAAACTCAAATTTATCACTCTACTTCACCATTACATTGATGTTTTGGTATAATCTTATGATGATCTAAAATCTCTCAGACTTGAAGAAATCTAGCACAAAATTTCTCTCAAGATTGGGTCATTACCTCACAAGTAGAAGGAAAAGTAGTACAACCCCAGGATATCAAGCACAATTTTATTTGAAATATAGAAAATGTTGAATGTACGAATTATTTTCCCAATCCATCATTCCACTTGGATTGTGAACATAGTCCCTGTGAAAAATAAGAATGGAGAAATTTTCCTATGTGTTGATTTCAAAAATCTGAATTAGTCATCTTTAAAGGACAACTATCCCCTGCCCATCATGGATCAGCTACTGTAGATAGTGACTAGCGCTGAAATATTATCAATGTTAGATGGTTTCTTAGGGTACAATCAAGTAGAATTCGGTGAAGTAGACCAACATAAGACTGCCTTCACTACACCTTGGGGCACATTTGCATATCGTAGAATGCTTTTTGGCTTGATCAATGCTGGTGCCACCTTCTAGAGAGCAATGGACCTTACTTTCAGAGATGAAATGGGGAATTTCATTGTGGTATATCTCGATGACTTGAATATCTTTTCCAATCATTGTCTTGATCATTTTCATCATCTACAACAAGTGCTAGAGTGATGTAGGTAGAATGGTATTTCTCTTAATCCCAAGAAATCTATTTTTGGGGTTACAAAAGGTAGAATTCTCAGACACACTATATCCCAAAAAGGCATAAAGGTTGACCCAAAAAGGGTCAAATTAATTCAAGAGCTTGCTCTTCCTACTAGTAAGATTGTAGTCCACTCTTTCTTTAGAAAGGTAAATTTTTTGCAAAGGTTCACTCTTGAATTTGTAGAAAAGACTCGCCACATTGTCAATATGATGAAAGGCAAAGCCACTTTCAGCTAGATGGAAGAAGGCAATTCAACATTTCAAGACATCAAGAAAGCTATCACCCATGCCCCAATTCTAGTTTGTCTCGATTATAACAAAGACTTCATGATGTACAACTATGCTTCTAAACACATGCTTTCACCCATTTTGGTTGAATGGAACAAAGAAGGTGTGGAATATCCCATATCTTTCATGAGTTATCCTCTTAAAGCTCATGAGCTGAAGTATTCAAACATGGAGAAGCATGTTTATGCTATGGTAAAGGTGGTAAAGCACTTCTGTTTTTACATACTGAACTCACACACTATTGCTCTGGTCCCTGATACAACAGTCAAGTCCATACTAACTTAGCAAAAGTTTGGAACCAAAAGGGGCAATTGGATTACTAAAATCTAGGAGTTTGATCTTGTTATTAAACTAACAAATCTTCTATGGGGAAGGGGTCTTTGCCAATTAATTGCTAATAACATACTAGAAGAAATAGGGCATGAATAAATAGAAGTTGAAGACACATCAATAGTTCTCTTTGTCACCAATACGAATGAGTGGTATTCAAATATTACTCATTTCCTTACCTATGGTGAGTGTCCTACTCACCTATCTCATAAAGAAAAGAGGAATGTTAAGTTGAAAGTTTCCAACTTTGTCCTATGGGACAACGGTCTATATAAGAGGAACCTTGATGGGGTTTCCTTCGTTACATGGATAAAGTGTAGCAGAACAAACTTTTAGAGTCCTTCCAAAATTTGGCTTGTGGAGGACATTTTTTTGCACCCATGACTACCCATAAGATTTTGTGACCCAAGTATTATTGGCCTACTCTATTTCAAGATGCATATAAATGGGTACATAGATGCGAACAGTGTTAATAGTTCGTCAGAAGACCTAAATTGACATCATTATCTCTCAAGCTTGTGGTGATAGAAGAGCCATTTTACCAATGGGGGATTGATTTCATTGGTGCTATAAATAAATCTTCAAGTGCTAGACATGATTATGTCCTCACAGCCATAGACTACTTCACCAAGTGGGTGGAAGCCATTCCAGTCAAGCATGCTACTTCAAAAGTACTATGTAATTTCCTCAAGGAAAAAATCGTTACCAAGTTTGGGGTCCCAACCAAGATTATAACAGATAATGCAACCTATTTCTCTTCTCATGAGATTACCTAGTTCTAATTTTATTATTGGATTATCCTCTCCCACTATTCTGACTATTTTTTGCAAGGAAATGGCCAAGCAGAATCAAGCAACAAAAACTTGGTGACCATTATCAGGAAGCTAGTAGATAACAATCAGAGAACTTGGCACAAAGCATTGTTTGATGCTTTATGGGTAGATATAATTACACCCAAGAGGGTGATAGGTATTTCACCATTCCAAATTTTTTATGATCTCAATGCAGAGATACCAATGACCCTAGAATTGCCAGCACTGAAGTTGGTGAAGGTAGTTGAAGATCAAACATTTGAAGGTTCCATTGACAAAAGGATTATGTGCTTGACTGAACTAGATGAGTAGAAAACTATGGTGGTGGACCGTATTGCTATACATCAGAGTCTGGTAAAAATCTCTTTGAATAGAAAGCAAAGATTCATGATTTTTGGATTGGATATCAAGTTTTGTTATGGGACAAGAGAAGAGAACTAAAAGGAATGCATGGAAAATTTGATTCCTTATGGAGAGGCCCATTTTCCATTCATCATTTTTATGGTGAAAATAGTTTCTTGTTGAAGTATCAAGATGACACACCTTTTTCACTACCTCACAGTGGGTAGCATCTGAAGCACTTCAACCCTTAAAGTATTAGATAAGAGTAGTTATACATATATATAGTCTTTAATTTATTTTGTGTTGTTTATTTTCATTTTTTGGCATCTTTATCTTTTTGGGTGGCATAACTCCATATCCCAATGACATACATGAAGGCACTAAAGATTCTGGATTCTACTCCCTTTGATTATTTTTACAATCGATAGAAGTTCCCGAACTAGAGCCAGCTGTTGTTCCCAAAATACGTCACTTGTTTTTGTGGACAACATATCAAATATTTTGGTACTACAGGCTAAAATGATCTCTTCCTTTTTTTAAAAAATGTTCTGAGCAGCCAAGTTCTTTAATTATTCAAGTATTTTCAGCTAAGGAACTCACAAGTTTAGTAGGTTCAACCAGCGGGCTTTCACAAAGAAACAAGTCTTTCTTTAAACACATAGGCATTTCAAGGATGGTTCAATTTGAGGTTCAACCATAAGGTCCATTGGTAGGCTTCAAATATTTGGAATGAATCATCGAACCATTGATCCTTTGAACTTAGAAAGGTTCAAAGTAGTTCAAAGGTTTAAAAGGAAGCTTCGAGAGATAGGTTTAATCGAGTCCAAAGGCTTCAAAGAGTTTCAAATGTTTGAATGGAATATTCTAGAAGATGTTCAAAGAAGAAGATTCCAAAATAATATTCCAAGCAAATGGTTCAAATGATTAATTCAACAAATACATTAAACTCATAAAAAGGACTAAGTGAATGCGGCCTTTTGCAAGAAATATTGAAATGTCAACCATTAAACCACTTTGAACCATTGAACTGATGCATTCCAAATGTTCAAGGTTCAAAGTGGTTCAAGTGACTAAGTGACCAATGACATCCTCGCAGATGTCAAATTTAAGGTAATGTAATATCCAATGATTTTCAAAGATGTAGACCTGAGAACAAACTTAGTAAAAAGCCAAAGAAGGAGCCGAAGGAGCCAGCCAAAAGTGAGAAGATAGCTTGAAAGCTTAGATCACCAAGAAAAAACAAAGTATATCAAGGATAGAGGGAAAGTTATAGTGAATCCAAAAATATCTACAAGAGAGTTATTCCAACAGGTGGAACAGTCCACTAGGTGGACATCAGAGAGCACAGACATTCAATGGTGTGGCCTATTTTTTACCCTTTGAGTAAAGGTGAATGGATAGCCGTGTAAGCATCATAAAGAGGACTAGGCAGCCCATGCTTTGGAGGAGACATTTGAGATGATTCTAATGCTAGAATCTAGGCTGATATCTTGCTTTAGCATGGCCCCTTCACATAATTTTCTCTATCCAATGCATTGAATGCAACATGGACCATTTTGTGAAAGAAAGCACCAAGTCTTTATTTGAGTTCTATATATTGTAATCTCTCATTTTGTGGAGAGGAGATCTCTCTGTTATCAAAAGTGAAACTCTGCCCAAATTGAAAGGCACTCTTGAGACTTTGAGCTTAAATTGTTAATCATATTTTGTTATTTGAATGAGAAAACAAGTGACCTTTCAGACTTTGTGTTGAAATAGCTTGTGTTATCTAGGAAATTGTTCTTATGTCTATTTCCTAAATACAATCTTGTCCATTTAATAGAATAAGCAGAATTAGTGGAAGTAATCTGGAAGGTGTCCTAAAGTCAACTTTGGGAGACTTTGCACTATCATAATTGTCTTCAGTCTATGTATTTTATGTTTTAGTGTAAAGGATATTGGTGAGACTTTGAGCTCCCATTACTGTTCATAACCTTTCAGTCTATTGTAGTTAAGGTGGAGAATTTATGCTACACTTCATCCTACTATGTTCCTACATCCTATTCAGTGTGAGAAGTAATGAAAGACTGTGTTTTTGTGGGTTTCTTGTGGTTACAGTTACTACCAGGAAGTCTTCCTCTAGTTTTTTGAACATCATTTTTGAAAGAAGAGAAATGCCTTCAATAATTACCCAAGATTTCTCCTTGTCCTTATGAGCATCATATCTAAATAAAGAGAGATGGATGGTGTTATTCACCCTTGAGTGTATTTTTAGCTTATATTATTTATAGTAGTTTACAGGGAACCTCCCCTTGATGAGAGGAGAGATTTATCTCAATTTTTGTGGTAAAACTACACATCTTGCTGTATAAATCTCCTTGTGCTGTGGTTGATATACCTATTTTTCCATTAGTTAGTTGGTGACAAAATATTCACCCAACAAAGTTCACTATCACTAAAAACCTGTAAGACATTGATTCCCATCTTTCTAACCCATTGTAAACCATGGACTAGAGCCTTATATTATGATACATTATTGGAATAACCAAACTAAAATTTAATAGAAAAAAATACCTTTGTATATTATGTGATATAAACATAATTACATCCCCATTACCATTCTTGTTCCTTGACCCACTAAAGTAGAGCTACAAAATACCATCATTTGACTCATCTTCATTCGCTATGGTTAGAATTAGTCCATCAGTTTAATTAAGGAAATAGACACAAAATATCTCCTCTTAAATATTTTTTTATGGATCATGTTCATGAATGTTTGAGGCCTATTAATCAGGGAATATATTATGAACTCCCTCAAGAGGTGAATTGGTTTCTATTTAACTAGCTTTTAGCACCTGATCTGATATAACATAATTTGTGTTCACATCACTTGGCATGTAAGGCTCCAAGTGAAAATGTGAAATGGGATCAAAATGAATATTTAACTTGGTCCCATACCTTGGTTTTAACATCAAATAGGTATAATCAATTTATATATAATCACTAATCTTTAAAATGAAGTATCTAGATAAGCACAAGGTAAAATAGGGAGGTAAATCCACCACCACTACATCTTACTAAATAGTAATGTTTCAGAAAACATGAAACATTAATTTAAATTATTTAATAATGCAAATATTATTTTTTGGTGATCTATCCAACTAAAATACACCTTTAGTGTTTGGTTCATACACCAAGCCAAACTTGTTTGCACTCTGATTAGGCATGATAGTGTTATGAGTTCTACTTTATACCATACAATTGTGAACTAAAATATTACTTACAATCAAAGAGAGAAAAAATATTATTTTTTTGTTATATTTTACCTCATATTTACCCAATTTTATCTCTTTATGTACTTGTTTCACTTGTTTTTTGATTGGCTGATCTGAATTAGCCAAAACTATGCTCTCTTTTCTCAGTAGGTTTTGGTGACAACTTAAGAGTTGAAAGCTCCTGAATTAGCATGTATTTTTTCCCTTAGATTTATAAGTAATTCCACATGATAATTATAATTTTTTCCCTCTTAATATGATATACAATACTATAAGGAGTTATACTTACCTTTGGCTATACTTTTTGGACAACTAGCTGATCTTGTACTTATGGTACTTGATGAAACTTAACAATCTTTATGTTCTAATTTTTTGTGATGTAGGGACAAAAAATTGAGTATTGAAATTTTTAAGAATAATATAAGGTGTGTTTTGAATATTATTCACATCCTTATTCTCTTCAATTACTCTCTTATTCACTCTAGTTACAACTACAACCACACAATTTGAAGTACCATAATCACCAACTCGATTCAATACATGGTCATCAAGTTGTCAATTCACAAAAGTGTAATATAACTACCCTTGTCCATGATGGCCCTCATGTTGTTGTGCCATACCTTCACTATGTAACCCTCTTGAAGAGAAGTCTCTTCTTGAGTCATTTGAGGTATCACCATAGATTAGTTAACTAATGTTTGATTGTGTATGTCATTGTAATTAGAGGGATGCCAATCTAAATCTAGCATCATATTATTTTTAGTTGGCACAAGAAAAAAAACTTTAGATGAAGAAGGAGCATTAAGATAAACTACTAAATATGGATTAGCTCATGTGATATCTCCTTGATCTTGATAATAAGGTATCTATTCTATGAAGCTTTGACAGGGGAGCCTATTATCTCTAAAAGGCTAATAGGTAGGCTAATTATACACTTGGTAAGGCTTATTTTCTTAATATTTATACCTTTTTAGTTTGAAATTTTCATTTCCAAAGGATTTCAACATTCTTTTTAAATCTATAATCTTAGTTCATTAGCTAGGAAGGGATGAAACTTGTGCCTGGGGGGAAGGAGTATGAGCCATAGGAGGATCTTGAGGGGCTGGTATTGGCTATGTTTTTGGGGAAAAGGGTGTAAGAGGTCTAGGTGCTAATTTTATAACCTATTTCAAATTTTTATCTACTCTAATTACTAGTTTAAATGCATATGGTAAAGTAGTGCGACCTATTGATTGTATCATGACACTCATTTCTAAAATAATATCTCTTAGGTAATATAATAAGGCATACTTTGGAGATGGCCTGATCATTAAAGGTATCCTAGTCCATCTTTTTTGGAATCTGAGGTTAAAGTCAGTCATGAAATCATGAGGAGCCCTTTTTATAGTGGTAAGTTGTTCAACCAAGGATAGGTTATTAGATTTTTCTTAAATTACCTACAAAAGGCTGCACCTAAGTCATCCCAAGAAGCTATGGAATTTAGTGTAAGGTTTCCATACCACTACATTAATTTTCCTTGGAAAGATGTAATAAGCAGTATAATTATTACATTTTCCTAGACAACATTATGGATTGACAAAAGGTTGGCCACATCCTTTATTTTCTTAGTAGGCATGGTTTAATCTTATTATAAGAATAAAGGGATATTCTTAAGAGCTAATGCTAGTATATCATCATACTAGGCAAGATTCAGTGGGCTTCCTTTGTTAAATGAGATAAACACTTGGTTTCTAGCTACCATCTGGATAGTGGGAGTTGAACTATCTAGTATAATGGGCTGACTAGGAGATTGAAATAGATTTCTAGGATAGGGGTTTGTCTTAATAAACCTTATTATTTTATAATAATGATAAGGCAACTCAATGAATTCAAAATGAATACCTTTGCATGATGATCTTATGGTAACCTTTAGCATGGAAGTTGTGCTAGAATACTAAAAATTCAAGGAATATTATGGTTAAAATTATGATGAATTCCCTTTGTTACTACATATGTTGTTCCTCATATCCAAACTTTAACTATGTCGAGGTGTATGAGTCCCACTGGGCATGCAAAAAATTGTTGTTAATTAGGAGTGCTACCCTTGTGAGAATATATGTTGTTTTTTAGTCGTACAAAAATAATGTAATATCTCCCAAGTTTTGGTGATCTTTTAAGGGAGAAAATATATATAGAAGGCTCATTCCCTTGATGCACTCACTAAAATTGATCCTACTCCTACTAACTAGTTATTTTTTACTATGAAAAGGGTGCAAGGAAACTGCTTGTACTAGAATTGATATGAAAAATTTGGAATAAAGGTGATGCACCAATGTTTATGACTATGTATTCTTCTAAATGAAACTCTTAATAAGGTAAGAATATTTCACACATTTTCTTCACTTTAGGTATGAATTATACAATAGTTTTTCACAAAAAAAACTTGTCAAACTCACTCTTTACATGGAAAGAATGAAAAGGAATTGAATTAACATCCAAGCATAGACTAAGATTGATTTTAACACTTAATATGACCTATATAAACTAAAATATATTTTATTAAGGTACAAAAACTAGAAAATAACACAGGAAAACTAATGCTTCACAGTGTTATATCAATGGCAAACAACATACACTTTACCAAAACCTAAAAAAATTGATTATAAGAGATTTTTATTTATTTAAGAGGTGAGTATAAAATTTGGTAGCCTTTAAGTACAACCAAATCAAAAGAGTGATAATAAAATTATATAAAAGAGAGTACAAATAGAAAATCAAATGATATGGGAGATAAACCAGCCCCAAAATAAGGGTGTCAAACTTGGTCTTCAAACCCCTCAAGTGTTACGTAGTGTTTCTTAAAATCTCTCCTTTCGGTTGATATAATTAGGGTGGAATAGAGGTAAATTATATTATTTTAAGTAAGCTTTAAAATTTGTTCATCATTGATTGGTCAAGATTGACCACTTGGAAGGTGCCTATATCCTTGTTTGTTGCCCTATATAGTAGTTCATATGTCCTTGTTTGAAGAATGAGTCTTCCTCCTTGAAAATAATAACTTAAGTCTTCATTAATTATTAATTTAAATATTCTTCTAATCCACTAATGAGGTCTCTACACCTTACTTGGGCTGTTATAAGGCTCATTTATGCTTGTTTGACTCTTTTAACATGTTAGTGTAGGAAGGAATGAAGGTCTTGTTGGGAGTCCTTGAGACCTTTTCAACCTCTTTAATGCCATTTGAAACTAAAATTGACTTATTAATACTTTATTTGGAATATTATGGAGAGATAAACACCAATAAATCATTTTGAAATGTTTTTATGCATCCATTTAGTGCTTTGATCACTTCACTCCTTCATGAGCAAAGAGGCTAGGAGAGAAAATTGGATTTTGAATTAAACCAAGAAAAATTATTCCATGGAAGGATTATAAAAATAAATTCAAACTTTAAAAAAGGAACATAGATCCATCAGACCCTCCAAAATATTCCATGTCACTTTATTTGCTTGCTTTTTCCCTCATTCCTTATAACCCTAAAAATCAATAAATTTCCTTGCCTAGAATAATGTTTTGATCACATTAGTAATATGAGAACATTTTTGAGTACCCTATATCCCATTATAGTTTATTATAAATTTTCATGATCCAAATCCAAGAGGAAGTATCTTTTTTCTTTCATTTCTCTCTCTAATTAGGCCTAATTAGGCCTTTTAGCCCTAGAAAGAGAGATTTGGCCCAAATGACCATTCTCACATGTGAAACATAACAAAAGTGTTTGATTCACTTTACACATCCTAATAAATTCCTCCATTCCAAATTTCAAGCTTTGGGAGATTGTGTAGAAGGGCAAACCATGACACGACCATTTACAAGACTATATGTTTTTATGTGTTTGAGGTGTAGTTTGAGATGTTTTCCATGAAATTTGAAATTTTTGATGCTTTAATGTGACCTTATGAAACATATATAATATTAAAACAACTCATACCTTGATATTTATGTCCTTTATTGCACTCTCAAGCCTTCACCATTGATTTTGGGCTTGCAAAATTGAGTTTTCTCACCTATTGAGCCAATGGCCAACTTGCAGGGGTTGTATAACAACTTGGGGAACATGAAGAAGAGATATAACTATTATTAAACCTATATTTATTCCACATAAACATATTCAAATGGTTTGGATATTACTTCACTACATATACCCTCACAAATAGGATTAAAACTATAGATTTTGGCCTTGTACTATATGGTATTGTACCTACACTTGCGAACATACACATAGAAGTGAAGATAAAAATATTTTTGAAGATCATCAAGACCATTTTTAAGTCAAACCATATAATTTGGAGGCATCAATAAACATATCTATTCAATTGAGTCAATTATAGGGTTTAAGGAAGGTTTTAAGAGGTTTAAGTTCTTAACAATGGTTCATAAAGGATATGGGTCCATTCCAAAAATAAATTCAAATAATTTATGGTATGGGGACCCACATATAATATCCTATGGGATTTATTTCTCATGAAAAACCTCATTTAAGATCTGAGCAAACATCTAACCTCTTCGAGCTCCTTCTCAAGCAAAATAGGGTAATCTAACTTCTAATTGATTATTCATGAAGTTTCAGGCCCAAATGGATGAAATAAATCTATAATTTTGAATTATGGAACCTCCTTAAACACCTAAATAAATATCAAGTCATCATACACCTTCTTAAAAAAGTTTTTTAGCTCTTCAAATCTACCTCTCAGGTTGGTGACTATGTATGAAAAGGCCAAGGAAGGTTCTTTGGAGTCCTAAATCCTCAAAACTCACTTTCATAATTAAAAAAAAATATTAAAAATGTTTTAAAAAATATATTAAATTACATTACATGATACTCTCAATCATTGAACTTATGAACAGGTCTGAAACCCTGAACTTCACCATTGAGGGTTTTTATGCAAGTTAGATTTGTCAACCCCAAAGGTCTTTAAATTGAGTTTATCTCATCCTCCACTAAATCAAAAATTTATGGAATCATTAAATAATGTCATATATGCTCTATTAAATTTTTATATAATCCATATTAATGAGAAAGACACTCTTCTCACTTACACTTGTGAGTAAGCTTGCAAGGTTTAAAATAGCTGTCATTAGATTGTATTCTACCCCCATGGATATGATTTTCAAAGACACATTCAATGTAAATGGTTCCCATTAATAGTTATTATTAAATTTAATCCAATCCTAACTATCTAACACTCTCTTATCATCACATCCCTGACCTCTATCCATGTTTTCATCCATGTCTTTGACTGCCTGTTGGCCTATACTGGCTATAGGTGTGCATATTCTATATCTTTTAAGTGTATATGGAGAAATAGATGTAATAAGACCTTAAATATGTCTATGAAATGGATTTATAACATCCTAAAATATTTTTAAATCATATATAAAAACCTCAAATCTCCTTTATCACAAGAGCTCTCATATATTTAGTACATAATTGACTATGTCTTGACCTTATCTAACTGTAGGTTACTAGGCTTAACTATAGATTAATATTAATTATGAGTGTAATTGGAAAGGTTTATTAATTAATAATATTCTAATTTCCTTATTTATAAATTCACACACCAAAACATAACTTAAAACTAAACCTTCAACCTTATCATTGCACTCTTGGCACCCAATTGTCTTTAAAACTTAGTTAGGCCCATAAGCTGACTGTAGGTGTATATTTTTGAGTTTTAGACCTGAGTTAATAAGGTAAAATAATTTAAGAATATTTAATAGGTTTGAAACATTTAAAATTATTAAATTCATGGAACCCTGTGGAGATGTAACACCTTAACACAACTCTTACCTATGAATGTCTTCACCCTACTTGACATACATGCCACTATAATTGACTGACTAATGTAGGTCAAAAACCAATTCGTTTCCTCTTCTAAATATCATACTTATGATATTTAATGGATAATACTTAAGTCATACATATTACTCAACTCATCCAAATTCTTTTTCTTCTTGACCTTCACAAGTTTCCATTGTTTATGAACCTAACCGACTAAGACAAAATGTATGGTTATAGGTCAACATTTGAAGTTTGTACAAACTATAGACTTGAAATAGTCAATTAACCTAAATTATTACTCCCAAGATTCCAAAAATTCATTAATATAATTTTAAACCTTATATTTTTAATGAAATCCATTTACCTTTATGATTCAACATTATGCCTTCTTAAAATAACCTCAAAATAGATGACTATTGTAGGTGGTGATTTTACCCACTGTACGGACTGAGGAAAGACATATGACATGTTTGGTAGTAGTGAAAACATGATAGCACATTCATATACTATATTTAACACAAACCACCTTCTTGGAGAAGTATTCAAGGGTTTTATAAATAAGGAAAACAAAATTTGATTTTTACCTTAAAATTACTAAAGTACCTTAATCTTTGCTAAACTAGATTTTGAGAGGCTTTCCTTTATGATTTTTATGTACCTTGGTGACAATTGGATCATCCCAATTAATTTAATGGGATTATATCACTCTGAACATTCATCTTGACACCTCATTAACACATTTTTAAGAACACACAGTCTTTAAAAATCTCTTAATAGTTAATAACACAGTAATACATAGTCCTAACTGTGTCTTTTAGGCATTTGAGGCTCCAAAGAGATCCTTTTATATAATAGTGTCATTTTTCATATTTAATACTAAAATAATCATTTATAAATAAATTTATTACCTTTAATCAAACTTCCTTTTCTACATGACTCCTCTCAATTCTTACCATCTACCATGATGTTCTCCTAACCTGCTCATTAGGCCTACAAGTCCTCTTTTGAGATTTGAGAGAGCATAGTCTTAAGAAATGAAATGGAATGTATTCCAAAGGTAAGGTAAAACTTCCTCACATTTTTATAAATCTTTAAATATCATGATAAGGTGACTGAGATACTCTCACATACTTAAAATCTCATTATACCTACAATTGTACCTTGTGGAAGGACCCTTCTCACTCAAGCTACCTTGAGAAAGACCCTCTTCAAGTTGAAGTTTTTGATAAAATAGGTGTATTATACCTAAAAAATTAATTTGTTAAACCTTTAAAGATGAATAAATTCAGTTGATATATCAAACATGCTTGAAAACTGCCATCTTTAACAATCAAGACATGTAATCAGTTTCTTGTCAAAATACACCTTATACTAAAAAATAAGTTGATGAATCTAAAATGAAAAATATCAAATTATACCCTAAAATAATACCCATATAACCATTTTTATCCATTGATCTTTGAAGTGAAGAAACAAAGACAAACCTCAACCCTGTTTAGATAACTAGGACATAGTGACCCCCTTACACTCTTAGCGACTATTCATAAATATTGGGGGATGAATATGAAAAATAATTTAATTTAATTTAATTTAATTAGGTTATCTATCATTTACCAGTAGATTTGGACCTTAATGTCTCTCTCTCTCTCTCTAGCCTATAGTGAGAAAAAATTGATGGCCTTCTTAGAGATATCAAGGAGGTTGATATGAGAGATAAGTTAGTTTTCCACATTTTGACACCTAAAATAAATTAAAAACCATGGATTTGACCTTTTAGTAAATAAATAATGTCTTTAAGATTCTTAGATGTGAATTTTATGTTAGGGAATTATATGAACAACCTCAAAATAGGCCTTTTTAGCACTAAAACTACTAAAATCACTTGAGAAACCTGATGAAACCAATAAAAAGGAATTTATTATATCTTTTCATTCTTTAAAAATTATTTCATGTCCTTATTATAATATTATACTTTCATTAACATGCAAAATCTGCTCCAAAAGCCATAAAGTGATCCAAAATGCAATCAACTAGGTCATGAAGTTAGTCAAATATATCATCAACGAATTTGATTAGTTATTAAGCATATCATAACCTTGACATAATTAATGAGGCCTATTAAGATGTTTTATACTCATTTCATCTCTTGAAATAACTTGAAATAGGTCAAGAGGTGACTAGACAAACACATGGCCATGATGATCAAAACCTTAAACTCATCAAATCTACCTTAAAATATGCTAATCAAGGTTTTGGATGATCATTTAAAATAAATTAAAAGAAAAACATAATATACAATATGGAAAAAAAACATGATAAGTAAATTTTCAAGTGGTAGAGATGATAATTTGACCCATGAGGTCAAAATTGTCAACAGGGAGGGGGAATAATCAATGGAAAAAATTTAAAGTTGGGTGTAGGAAGATCAATGGTAGAAAATTATTAAGGAATTAAAAAATTCCTTTGATTATTATAGAGGAGGGAATGTTCTATAGGAATAATCCTCTATAATGTTTTTTATGTTTAATTATGATTAATGGGTGATTAGATGAGGTGACTAGAGGGTTCTAGAGAAACTAGGGGAGTAGGAGAGGCTAATTATAGGCTAAGGTAGATGAGAAATAATTTTAAATTTCAATATAATGGATAGGTGGGGTTAAAATAATATTAGATGATAAATAAAATATTAAAATAAGGATTAATTAACTTTTGGGGTAGGAATAAGGTTAGCATGAAGAAGAAGAATGAGGGATTGTTATAAAAATGATTATAAAGATATTTAAGTGATATTAGTGATTATTAGATGAAATTAGTGATGTTAATGTCAATTAATAATATTATTATTGATAATAAATAAAGTGAGTAAATTTATATGCATACATTTTACCCCTCTCTGAAAGGGCATTGTGAGTGCACAAAAGTGGAAGGAGTAATGGGCTTTCAAATAAGAAAGATACTCATGGACGAATGTTATTAAATGATGTTAGTCGATATGATGCCCCCTATAGGGGACATGTGGAGAATAATTAGATGGATGGCCATTCTAAAATAAGGAATGATGGGGTAGAATGTGATGGGTAGATAAGTGGATGGGATGCTAGATGTGAGATCAAAGATAAATAAGATTAAATTGACATTAGCAGTGAGATACAAAGTGATGATGCCACTAGAAATGACCTATACACAAGGAGTGAAAATGATAATGTCATTATTTTTGACACATCCTAAGAGGGAATCAACCATAACATGATGATGATGAGATAAAAGGTCACAAGCTTTAGACATATCCAAAGTAAAGACACATGTTAGGGAGAGTTGTAGATCAAGATGATTGATAGAGAAGGCCATGAGCTATCAACATATCCCAATAAATGTTACATACATGGGAGAACATCATGCCAAAATAAGATAATGATTTTATAATATTGGTGGTAAGTGTATCTCAAATCTAAATTTAAGCGATATGATGAAGGAGATGAGTAAGAAGAATCAATATGATTGAGTGACTAAAAGATAAAGGGAAAGAATTGGACTACAATGTAATCAAATCAATGAGCCACAATGTGATTAATAGTGATGATGCCCATAGAAAGGATGCATGTAATGGAGTGAGAGATGATAATAAAGTTATAGTTCTGATCATGCCCCAATTGAGGGAGGAATCTGTAAAATTTAAATGATGAATTGACCAATTAGTTATAATTGATGACTAATGGAAGAAAATATGGATGTTATGATTTGTTGAGCCCAATTCATAGGTATAGATGATTAATGAAAATATTAGGGAGATGGTTATGGGGATGGTGATTGATCAATATATTGGTTGATTAATAATTAATATTATAGCTCAAATATTTGACTAATACAAGACTTGAGAATGATGATGGACAAGATATATTTGATGGTGAATGATGAATAAAGAGGTGAGAGTGGTCGAGTTGACCTTAGACATATTATGTGACTAAGAGCTACTTACATAGTCTAAAAATAACTAAATCCAATGTAGTTTAGACTATATTAGAGGATGAAAATGATGGATTAGAGGAGGAGAATTCCAATTATCATTAGACATGTTATTGTTATATAGAGGAGGTGACTTAGATGTTAGACAACAAGATAAAGGATTAGGAGAAATTATTGGATATGAGATGTTAGATGTTGAGATATTGATGATTAGAGAGATGATAGATACTGACTAGAGGATATAGAAATGATGATAAAATAATTGTAAGGATGATTAGATACTAGATGAGTGGACTAAGATGGTTGAATTGATGATGGGATAAAGATGATTAAGCAGGTGACAAAAGATAAGATAAATGATGAGTGTAGTCCATTATCAAGCCATCATTGATGTAATAGGTCTCATCATAGCCTAAGTAATCTTATGTTAAATTTATCACTAGGTAGTATGCCCCATGATATAAGTATGTCCAAGAGGATATTTTACCAAAGTGCATGATTATAAAAGGGGCAAATAACAAAATCTGCATCATTGAGGGTACCTAAAAGCATCATTATAGCTTTTGGGTGCCATCATAACATCCTTGTTGATTTACAAAAAGATACATGACAAAATAATAAAAATAAATATAAGATTATCATATATATACATGATAAAAGACATGAAAATAAGTCAAACAACATAGAGCATACAAGTAACACACACAAGTATCTACATGCAATGTCATTATGTCTTATCTAATTATCCTAATGAGAGACTGTTAGGACATAAGATAAGTCAAGATGACAAGATGACAAGATGGATAAAACATTATATAGAGTGAATGGGATATTTATGACATAGAATAAGATAAATGAGATGTTTTGGGATTTTGTGGATTTTATAATTTTTTGGGTTTTTGGAATATTTTAATTTTTAGGTTTTTTGAGATTTGTATATACACAATATAAAGGGGATTAATATAAAATGGAATACCAAGCCTAGAAACCATGATAAATATGTATTAAAGAATGGATGGGATGATAAGAGGATGATGTAGATGTTGAAAAAGGGATGAGGACTAAGGAATAATGGACTATGGATCTCTAATGACCACATTGTGAAGGAACCAAATGTCTATTTACCTGAGTGTCCATTGGAGGATATGCCAATATGATTTTAGAACATTTCTAAAGACATATTCCACTCCATTATGAAGGTTAATATGGGAAGGAATGATGTACCATATAGGGATAAGGGACAGATGGACATGATAGACAAAGATGTTTGAACCATGACATGGATGGGGTTGATAAAGAACATGGGTATGACTATAGAGATGAAGTGGATTTTTACCCAAATTTTTGAGGTAAAATACAAAAAATAGATTATTTTACCATGATACTAATATTTGGTTTTCATCATGGTATTTCCCAAGGCACCATAAGATTGGTTTTCATTATTGGACAAATGATTTTATTTTGTTTTTTTACTTTTTTTTTTCTTTTGGCATCTCAATTTATTAGAGGAAAGTGAGGTGTGGAATGCATATGCTTTATGAGCCTTTAACCAACACCTATTATGGACATGGATGATACTAGGATCATGTTGTTGATGCTATATGTATTGATATCCTTGTGACCTTTGTTAACTCTTGATTAAGACCTCTCTATACATTTTGACCACGTGTCTTTGTCACCCCTATGAGAGATAATGTTGCCTGGGTTTGTGAGGTGTGGAATGGATTAATTAATGGTTTGGATTTTATGGTGGAGTATAGGAATTGATTAGATGATATGATCATGATAGCAAGGTGTGATGGGTGATTATGAAGTGGGACTAGCAGTCACACACGTCATTTGAGATGTTAGATATTTTGTATTTGATTGGTGCTATATGATAAAAGACTATAAGAGATCCAAGATACTTTAACTTTGAGATTTATCTTTGATCTAATTATTTGAAGGATTATCAGCCATAATGATAATTATTTTGACATTGTTTTAATTTTTAAGTGTGATTATATCTCGACTACCCCTTTGTGCCTGATATTAGGCTTCACCAAAGGAGATTGATCTTTGATTTGATAGATGATGATTATTTTGAATTTGATGGTACCTTATTGTCTCAAATAAGGTTTCACTATGGGAAGATACTTTTTGATTAAGTCGATGATTTGACTTTTTTAAATTATTATTTGTTGGATCAAAGGTGATTTGATCATCATGTATGAATTTTTAAATATGATCTTGGACCTTTGTATTTATGGCACATATTATGTTGCTCAAGGAAGGGTCCAACAATGTATGTACATGTTCATCCCTATGGAGGGAGGTGGTTAAATGATCCTTGATAAAAAAAAAAAGGATCCATGATTGATGAAGGTAGAGGAGATGATATGATAATGTCAATGAGTGGTGATGGGGCAACATGGTCCTCATAGGGGTTCCTAGGAGACCCAATTTTGACATCAAAGAAAATATCCTTAAGATCAGAAAAAGATCACTAAGAATAGTTGTAGTACACACATCAAAGGTAGGATAAAATTTTGTCTAACAATATTTAATAGATAAAATTTGTAAAAACTTTATTATGACTTCATCATCCTAGCTAGGATCAAAATATATTCCTTGTGATTGGTTGGCATCTAGATTGGAGGTATCCTCAAAAATATAGGCATGGTTATAATCTACAATATTAATTAAGGATGTTGATTTTGATAAAATATCTAACTTAGATACTTGTGTTGAATGTGATCCTAATGTAGATAACACTAGTGTTGACTCCAATACTAAATCTGATGTACATGATGTAATGCTACTAGTATAAAAAAAAATTGTCCACAAATAACCTCTCTAAATGGGGTCTTTGATATGATGGGTCAGAGGAAGATGATGGAGGGACAATGGATTTTCCAAAGATAGGTCTTTGGAAGAAAAACTCATGAGAAAAGGGAAGACTAGGTTTATGGGAAATAGACTCATCTTCAATGGAGGATTTGTCAAAGGTAGGGGGATAATGGAAGATGTAGTTAGTGTCTTAACCTTGAATTTTAAGGGAAGGGATTGATCATGATCAAAAAATGAATCTTGGCATACCTCTTCTTGTTCACCCTTAGATGTAGACCCACTTTATTCATTATCAATTTCTATGTCACCATAGTCGATGAGGTCTTTAACATAGTTTTGTAAATTATGACATTTATCAATGGTATGCCCCTAGGTTTGATGATATATATAATAGTGCTTGGATTTATACCAAGAGGGTTTAGGCTTGGTAGGATCAAGATGTTGTATACGTGGATAAACCATCATGTTGGTAGAAATAAGTTGTTGAAAGAGGGATTATAAGGTTATAGGAAGAGGAGTATAAGGCATCTCTTCACTTTGTGACCTGGATGTGGAAACATTGGAATTCATATCAAATGGTTATTGTTGAAATTGGGTAGGTAGACTAATAGTAGATGAGGTGGTTAGGATTAGATTCTCTTTATTAGTGTAGGAACATGTATGTGATTGGATATGAATAGTGGATGGAGGATTTACATGGGACTAGGTGTTATGGAGGCTAGGAGTAGACTGATGTGGATGGGTGTAGACTAAAGGTAATATTGGGTGGATGGGGTCAAATTTTGTAGGACATAGAGTTATCTTATCAAAGAGGCAATAAAGGAGTATATCCCTATTGTTAATGAGGTATCAATTAATTATGATATTGACCAAATCTATTTTGGATGCAATGAATTAAGTTGGGAGAGAGTATGAATGACAAGGTTTATCATCCCCAATCAAGATGTGTAGGGGATTGAATGGAAATATTAAGGATGAAGAGAAGATGTGTGGAATAAATTTGCATAAAGGCTCACTTTAGTCTAGTCTAAAGTTTGACTTGATGTTGATATGATGTGATGTGATATAAGATAAGATGAAGTAGGCAAACTTAGATTGTGGGATAAACTTTCAATGATTTAGACTAGATTTGACTAAGTGAGCTATGATAAGCTCTAGGAATTTATGAGGGGATAAACTAGCCTAAGAGACTGATTTCAATTAGGGATTGATTGGATTAAGACTATCTCAAGACTAATAAGATCGATTTAAGGAAGATTAAGATGACTTGGTTGATGGGATAGGATGATAGGATTGGATGGTATGTATGAATCAAACTTGATTAGACACAAGCAAGCTTAAAATTAGGACCCTGATGTGGAAATAGTTGTTTTCCAATGTAGATATAAGACTATGGACTTGATATGATGACTAATATTATCAAGGGGATGATATATTAAATATGGGTTGGACTATGATTTGGATATGTTGATAATATGGTGGATAATATTATTAGGCTAGATAAGGTCAAGATAAATGACGTGGTTTTGAATGAGATGAGGTGATCAACTAGTTTGAACTAGAACCCTAAGGGAAATATGAAAAAGGTTTAGACCAAGGTATGACTATGGTGTGATTAGGTTAAAAGATGAATATAATTAGATGAGTTAGGGATATTATAAAGTCTAAGACAAGGGATGATGATGATTGATTGATCTAGGGACCATGTTTGATTAGGGGATAAGGTTGTGTGTTTGGTTTAAAGGATGAAAAAAATATGGGTATCCACAACACACAACAAAAAAATCAAGCCACAAACGTAGAATTAGTGACTAACTCAAGAGTGTAACTTGATGACTACACCATCTAATAGCTTTGTGGAAGAGGTTGTAGGTTGGTGACCCATTATAAAATCTCCCAAACCCTCTCAATCTCTTTTACACATATGATCACTTGGGAGCATATGTTGACTCTGAAAATAAGTTATTTTCTATGATCAAAGGTCCTATTCTAGGTTATACAAGTTCTCTAAGGGAATCTCTAATATACATTAGGTACATGGGGCACAAATCTATATAGAGTTATATCTAATGATTTTGTTATAGAGTTAACTTTTACCCTTCATGAAAGACTTGTATAAGGTTAAAAACTCAACCTAATGACAACTGTCCTTGATTTTTATACTTTACTACAACACAAATTGTGGTTGAATGCATGATGATGAAATCCACATCACCAACCTCTAAGACTATGATAAGTGCATACAAATCAATTCCACATAATGTTTCACCCTAAAAAATAAAAATGGGATGGTTTATTAGTTATTTTTGATCTTCTGCTACTCACTAGGATGCTGAGAGGAGATAATACATTATTGTAGACCTTGGGTACAGACAAGTAGATAAAAATTTGATTAACTAATTAATTATGATATATACAAAATATATACAAGATGATTTGAAAAATACCAAAATATTTAATAGGTGTCATTTAAATCAAATAATTAGTAGTTTTGATTTGGAAATCTTGAGGGGTGACCTATAAGATAAGATGTTAGATAAAGATAAAATATGACTTGCAAGACAAGTGGTAATCAAGTGAGATAAATATGCTACCATATTTTACCCTATAAAATTATAAGACAAATGTTAGTCTAATAATCCCTAATAAAGACACCAAAAAATCATGGGTTTTACACTATAATGTTTTTTCAATGAGGTGAAAAAATGTGGGTGTCTGGGGGTGGCAGCCCCTAACAGGGTCAAGGGGAAGTGCACATGATATGCAATTTATATAAAAAATAATCAAATTTACTATCTAACATTAAAATTAGAAACCATTAGATCAAAATTCAATAAAATGAATATTTAAAACAACATTCTAATCTAAAGCCAAATGTTCCCACTCAAGATTTAAACAAAAAAACTAAAGATTATAGATGGAGATTGCTTACAAATAGACTCAGAATTTCAAAATGATATTATATTGATTAAAATAATTTAATGAAATTTTGATATATTTAGTTGGTAGATTATTTTAGCATGAAGGATCATGGATTTTCTAGTTAGTTTGGCAATGGAGGGGTGGCTAATTTAAATAGAGGAAGGGGGAAGAATCAATAGACAAAATTCAAAGTTGGGTGTAGGAAGATCAATGGTGGAGAATTATTCAAGGAATTAAAATTTCCTTTGATGATTCTAAAGGAGGTATGTTCTAGAGGTAGAAGCTTATATAGTATTTTTGGATGTTTAATCATGATTAGTGGGTGATTAAATGAGGTGATTAGGGGGGTTTAGAGAATCTAGGGGAGTAGGAGAGGCTACTCATAAGATATGGTAGGTGGGAAGAATTTTTAAATTATAATATAATGAATAGGTTGGGTTAGAATAATATTAGATGAAAAATGATATATTATAATAATGATTAATTGACTTGTGGGTTAGCAATAAAGTTAGCAAGCTAAATAAGAATGAGGGAATGTTAGAAAAATGATTATAAGGAGATTTTAGTGAGATTAGTAAGTATTAGGAAAAAATTAGTGATGTTAGTGTCGACTACTAATAATATGAGTAATGATAAAGGAAGTGAGTAAATTTAGGTACATACAAAAGGATTTGATAGATAAACAAAAAACACTCTTGGGCACATTATACTTCCTATTTGTGTGGGCTCTATAATAGTGGTTACCATCTACAATGTGTCAATGTATCAAAAAAATACATTGTACCAAAATAGCCATAGTTTTAGGAATTTGATATGATTTACCTATTCAGTGAGTGGTATATCCTCCTAAACCCACACCACCACCATATTTGGTTGTGACACCCATTCATAATCATTTTCTAGAGGTAGTTATTACATCTTTTCATAATTTTTCTATACACTATGCTCATATGAAAGTAGTTGTTTTTCCTAGGCATATAATTTTACAGTTGTTGGAAATATTGTCATTGATGTCAAAGGTCTAGTATTGGTGATAAAGGTCCCATTATATTTAATGGTGTTTTTAATATTCATATCTTGGTTAATGTGTGTTAATATTTATATAATATTAACTAATATATTTTTGGTTGCATATAAGTCAAAAGAGGGCCCATGGAGAAGTCAAAGTGTCATGAGGTAAAGACAAAAGAGGAATGGGATGCATTTTTTCATGAAGAGTTATCTTGAGGAATTCCAAGAGTCACCATGTGAAGACAAAAGAGGGTATGGTGAATTTTTCCATGAAGGGACACTTTGAGTAATACAAAAAGTCACCAAGATAAAGATAAAAGAGGAAAAGATGCATTTGCTTATGAAGGGTCACCATGTGACTTTTCAAATGCAAGGATACGAAAGGTCATAAAAATTTGGTGTCATTTTCCATGATGATTGAAGGGTCACAAAGGGTGAATACCAAAGGTCATTTTAATAGCTATAAATAAAGGCTTGAGAATCTATTTATAATATATAAGAGAGTGCATGGTTTGTATTTATTTTAGAGGAGAGAAAAGTAAGAGATATTGTATAGTTCTATTATTTGTTGAGTAAGAAAAATTGAGAGATAGTTGTGTTTTATACACAAGAGGGGTTGGTGCTATTTTGTGTTGATGGTCATAAATATTTTCAAGGGGTTGGTGCTCCTTTGGGTTGGTACTCACAAATAGTTGTTGTGTTGGTGCTTGAAAAAGGGGTTGGTGTTCCTACAAGTTGGTGCTTGTGAACTTTGTAATTTGAGTTGGTGCTCATTCATATACTTGAGATTGTTCTCTATGGTTTTTCCCATTTTGGGTTTCCACATAAAAATATGGGCCTCTTTCTCTTATGCGGTGCATATTATTATTTCAGTTTGATTGCATATCTTGAATGTATGATTAAGTGGTTAAAAAAAAGAAATCAAATTAAGTAAAAGAGATATAATATACTGATTCACCCCCCTCTTAGTATGTTTCATGCTTAACAATTGGTATCATAGGATGTTCTTTTTGAAAAAAATTTACAGCTTGAAGGTAGATTGAGGAAAGCTCGATGGTTAGATCACATTAAAGTTTTTATAAAAATAAGGCACCTTTGTTTGATGGGACAAATTATGATTTTTAGAGCATAAGGATGATGACTTATTTGATGGCCCTTGGATTCAAAATTTGACAAGTAGTGGTGGAGGAATATGAAGAGCCATAGACACTTGTAACTAATCCAGTGGAAAAGAAGGTAAGTAAAAATAATGCTAAAGCTTTAAATACTATTTTATGTGGTTTATATGAATCAAAATTTGTTAAATTTATGCAATGTAAATATGCTAATGAAACTTGGGTAAAACTTGAGAATATTTACAAAGGTGATGGAAAGGTTTAGCAAGCTAAGCTTCATACTTTCAGAAGATAGTTTGAGAGTTTGAAGATGGAAGAGGAAAAAAATATATCAAGTTATCTTTTACGAGTTGATCAAATAGTTAATTAGATTCAAGGTCTTGGAGAAAAGTTAGAAGAATCAATTGTGGTACAAATTTTTTTTAGATCTCTACCATTGAGATACGATGTAAAAGTTTCAACAATTAAAGAGATGAAGAATTTAGTGAAGCTAAAGATGGATGAGCTATATGGTATTCCTACGATAGATGAGATGTAGACCAAATAAGAGAAACCCTCAAAGAGAGAAACTACTTTCAAGACATCAAAGAAAGAGAAGGATAAGATTCAAGAATCAAGTGACAGTTATAGTGATGATGAATATGACAACGGATCTATATTCATTCGTAAGCCAAAAAAGGGCATAGATAAATATCAAAGAAAATTACCTTTTAAATATTTTAATTATGGAAAGATTAGACATTTTGTATCTAAGTACCCAGATAAGGGTAATGGTGACAATGAAAAGAAAAGTCTACATACAAGAAGGATTTCAAAGGAAAATTCAAGAAGGGATTTGAGAAGAAGAGTTTGCATTCTAAATATCCTAGCTCAACTGAAGATAGTGAAGTTAGTAATTCAAAAGAAGAAGAGATTCTATTCATGGCCATACATGAAGATGCCTCTACAAGTAAAAGTATAGATGATACAGAAGAAGAATATGATTAAGCTAAAGTGAATATAGAAGGAGAACCCATTTGTGCCTTAGAAGAGTTAAAAGCTCTTGAGAAGAAGAATTGAAGATTAAAGATCTAGATTGATAAAAATGAAAAGAAGTTAAAGGAAATAATTGAAGATCTACAAACACAATTTGAAGAAGCCAAGAAGAATGAAAAAGATCTAACGGCACAGTTGCAAAAAGTAAGTGTAGAATGTGAAAGGTATGTTATTGAAATTGCTTCTTTAAAATCAAATCTTAAGAAAACAAATAAAGCAATCAATGATAGAGTAGACAATGATTTAAAATTTAAAAATATCACTAATATGTTAAATAAGATATTAGAAAGTCAAATATCAATGTCAGATAAGATAGGCATCATATTTGAAAAAGAGAAAGGGGAGGCTACAGACAAGGTTAACACAAAAAAAGGAAAGAGCTATGCTAAAGCTCTTATAAATGAAAAAATAAAAATAGAAGTTAAGAATATAGATGACATTTAAAATAAAGAAGGTTGGAAGGAATAGAGTTACAAAAGGCAATCAGGTCAGAGATACATAAATAGGTCCTATTTTTATGGTTACTATTTTTATTGTAATGGATATGATCATAAGAAAATAGAATGTCAAAAAGGGCTAACAATTTTAGAAATAAGGAGAAGAAAACTCATGTAGAGTCAAACAAAATCCACAACTCTTTTGCTCCTCTATCAGGATTTAAATAAGAGGCCATAATATGTTACAAGTGCAATAAATTCAAACACATAGCTTGGTATTATAGAAGCATGTTCGATTCAGTCAAGAAGGACAAGAGTTTCAAGGCTTCATTCATCAAGAAGAAAGTTTAGACAAGTTCATGGTAGAATAAACAACCTAAAAAAATTATGTTGATATAGACAACTTTGCATGCAAGAAATAAATAAAAGGCATGGTTTATTGATAGTGGATATTTGAGACACATGACATGAGACAAGAGAAAGTTCATAACCTTGAAGAAGATAAATGGTGGCATAGTGAAATTGGGAGATAATACTACTACTAGAATTGCTATAAAAGGTACACTAAGTTTGGATAATGGTAGAACTAAAACTGAAAATGTTTTGTATGTAGGTCTTAAGCATAATCTTTTAAGTGTAAGTCAAAAGTGTGATCAGGAGCACACACTAAATTTTTATGCAAAACGTTGTGAAATTAGAAGAAAATATTTAGATGTGTTGATTACAGATGCTTAGAGAATAGATAATAATTTGTATATGTTATCAAACATCAAAGGTTAAAGATGTTTGAGTCAGATTGAATAAAATTGGCTATGGCATAAAATAATGGGACACATAAATTTTGACAATCTTTTCAACATCAACAAAAAGCAAGTAGTCAAAAATATTTCAAAGATTACAAAGCCTCCCAACATGCTTTGTGGACCTTGTCAGCATGGGAAGTAGGCTAAAAAGTGGTTCAAAACAAAAAAGTACTTGACCACTTAGATGTTAGAGCTTGTTCACAATGGTTTGTGTGGACCTATGAAAATAAAAAGTACTCAAGGTGAGAAATATTTCATGTTGCTTAGTGATGATTTTTCATATATGACATTGGTAATGTTTTTAAAGAAAAAATCAGAAGCTTTCAAACATTTCAAAGCATTCAAATCATTAGTTGAAAATGAAATTGGTTTGAAGATTAAGTGTCTAAGATCAGATCAAGGAAGAGAATTCATGTCAGATCAGTTTATTGAGTTTTGTGATGGCCCTAAAATAAAGAGACATTATTCAACAGCCATAACTCCATAACAAAATAGAGTACTTGAATGAAGAAATAGAATAGTTCAGGAGATGGAGAGGACAATTTTAAATGAATCCAAGATACCAGATAAATATTGGAGAGAGGTAGTTTTTATAGTAGTGAATATTTAGAACAAAGAATTATTGAGAGTCAATAGTGATAGGACTCCTTATGAGCTATGGAAAAATAAACTAACAACAATTGATTGTTTTAGAGTTTTCGGTAGTAGATGCTTCATAAAAAGAACTGATAAAAAACTTGGTAAGTTTGAATCTAGAGTAGATGAAGGTATATTTCTTGGTTATTATTGAAAAAGTAAAGATTATAAATGTTATAACAAAATAACCAAGAAAATAGTTGAAAGTGCAAGTGTTAGGATAGAAGAAGATGGAATATAAAGAATCAGTGATCTAATAGACATTCCTAAAATCATTGAAGAGGAAGACTTTTAGGAATCAGATGAAGATGAAAAGGAGAAAAAGGACACAAAAACCCCATCCAAATATGTCAAGAGAAATCATAATGAAAGTGACATCATCGGGGATATAAATAAAATAATTCACATCAGAAGAATGATGGTAAGTGAATCTGAGCAAGTTAATTTCTCTTTGTTATCCAAAATTTAGCCTAGAACTTATTTAGAAGCTAGACATGATAAGCATTGGGTTAAGGAAATGGATGAAGAATTAAATTAGATAGAAATAAATGACACTTGGGAATTAGTGCCTAGACCAAAATATCATAATGTGATAGGAACAAAATGGGTTTATAGAAATAAGTTGAATGCAAATAGAGAAGTGACCAAGAATAAAGCAAGATTAGTATGTAAAAGATATGCTTTGATTGAGGGAATAGATTTTGAAGAAAATTTTATGCTAGTGGCAAGGCTACAGGCTATTAAAATGTTTCTTTCATATTCAATGTTTAAAAATTTCAAAGTGTTTCAGATGGATGTCAAATTTGCCTTCCTAAATGGGAATCTAGAAGAAGAGGTCTACATTGAGCAGCATGAGGGATTTATTATCTCAAATATTAGTAGCCATGTATGCAGATTAAAGAAAACACTATATGAATTGAAACAAGCTCCCAGAGCTTGGTATGTAAGACTTGATAAGTACCTACAAGATTAAGGTTTCAAGAGAGGATTCACTAACAATAATCTCTACATCAAAATAGAAGGTAAGAATCAATTGATTATTGTGGCATATGCTGATGACATCATTTTAAGAGGAAACATTGGAAAGATGATAGAATAATTTTTTGATAATATACAAAAAGAATTTGAGATGTCTATACTTAGAGAATTGTCATTTTTCTTAGAGTTGCAAATATTTCAGTCAGATAAAGGAATTTTCATATCTCAAAGTAAATATGCCAAGGAAATGTTGAATAAATTTGGTTTTGATGATTGTGTACCAGTTGGCACACTAATGAGTATAGAAAATAAGGTAAGGATGAAGATTCACCTATTACAAATCAATCTTTGTATAGATCTATGATTGGTAGTCTTTTATAATTGATAGCATTGAGGCCAGACATCATGCATACAATAGGTATGGTTGCAAGATATCAATCATCTCTAAAAAATAGTCATGTTCAATTGGTGAAGAGAATATTAAAATATATCAAGGGGACATTGGATTATAGATTGTGGTATCTCATATGCAGAGATTTCACTTTGGTTGCTTATACAGATTTAGATTGTGTAGGTCTCTTGAATGATAGAAAGAGTATAAGTGGAAGAGCTTTCTTCCTCAATGATATTTTAGTATCATGGATAAGCAAGAAGAAAAACTTAGTATCAATTTATATAGTTGAATAAGAATATATTATAGTGGTATTGTGTTATACTCAAGTGCTTTGGATGAAACAAACTTTGGATGATATCAAGGTAAAATATGATGAACCTATTTCTATTTTTTGTGACAACACAAGTGCTATTAATATTTCTAATAATCTAGTGATGCATTCAAGAACAAAACATATTAACATCAGATATCACTTCTTGAGAGAGCAGGTTGCAGATCAATAGGTTAAGATAAAATATATTAGTACTATAGAGAAGATTGTATATATTTTCATAAAGACACTACCAAAAGACACATTTGAGTATCTGCAAGAGAAGTTGGGAGTAATTTATTTTACTTCTTACCATTAAGGATCAACATTAGTTGAGGGGGAGCTAAGTGTTAGCTCTAGGATAGGCCCTTTTCCACTGATGTCAAAGGGGGATAAGAACAAAAATAGGTACAAGTGTAGAAGTAGGTGTAGAAATAGGTACAGGGAATAGGTACAGGTTGTTACAATAAGGGGGAGTTACTATATGTTTTTTAGATGGTAGTATGTGTAAGTTGGCATGTGCAGTGTAGGTTTCAGGATGTGGTAGTTTTAGTTTGAGGTTACCATCAATGACAAAGGGGGAGATTGTTAGAAATATTTTCATTGATGTTAAAGGTCTAGTATTGGTGATAAAGGCCCCATTATATTTAATGGTGTTTTTAATATTAATATCTTAGATAATGTGTGTTAATATTTATTTAATATTAACAAATTTATTTTTGGTTGCATATAAGTCAAAATAGGACCCATGGCGAAGTCAAAGGGTCACGAGGTAAAGACAAAATAGGAATGAGATGCATTTTCTCATGACGAGTCATCTTGAGGAATTCCAAGAGTCACCATGTGAAGACAAAAGATGGTATGGTTCATTTTTCCATGAAGGGACACTTTGTGTTAAGGTGTGGAGATAAAAGCTTTACCAAATGAGTATTTTATAGGTTTTTGGTGTTACACAGTCACCGGCGTCGGTCAGGAGTGATCGACGTTAGTCAGGAGTTGACTGGGAGATGCCGGCATCGGTTATGTTCGACCGACATCGATCAAGTGTAGATAGGTAGGGACCGATGTCGGTCACCTATGCGTCTAGAATGCTATTTCCATAGATAGAACAGAATGTTTGCATGATAGGATTAAGTGTTAGTCTTCAGTCTACATCTCTATTTTAAGTAAGATTGTTTAGAGCCCTTGATAAGGAGGTGCATCTAATGGCTGTAATTGTATGCTCATGTTTCCTAATTATTATATAATAGGATAGATCTTCATAACTTATTGTAGAAGAATAGTACAAGATTGTATATGTGTATCAATCTAGGTTGTTGGAATTGATTGTAATTGAGAGAGAGAACTCTTGAGGGAAAGAAATCTAGAAAGAGATCTGTACATCTGAGAGAGGTGTGGAAGAAAAGAAGTTTCTTCAATTGTATTCCTTTTGTAAAGAGTTTAATACAAGTTTTCAAGGTGGTTTCTTGTATCTCTTGTTCTTTGCTATTTCTGATTCTAGTTGCTTTCAATTCTGGTTTAATTCCACATTAATTGCTTTCATATAGTAATCAACATTATTGGTTGATCCCCAAAAAGTGTATGGATCTTCTCCAGATTTAACTCACCATCCTCTGATACCTATCTAATGAAGTGGTACCTAAGCTATATATGCTTTGTTCTTGAATGAAAGGCTGAATTCTCAGCCAAATGAATTACACTCTGACTATCACTGTATAATTTGCAACTCTCTTACTCCTTTCCTAGCTCTTCCATGAACCGTGTCATCCATATCATCTCTTTGCTAGCCTCTGTGACTACAATATATTCTGCTTCTATAGTTGACAAGGCAACAACCTTTTGTAACTTTGATATCCAGCTAACTGTCATTCCACCAATAGTGAAAACATAACCTGTGGTGCTTCTTCTGCCATCCAAATCACCTGCCATATCTGAATCTACATAACCATGTAGAGAAGTATCTAAACCTCCATATCAAAAATGCTTACTATTGGTCCCTCTCAGATATCTAAGGATCCACTGAACTGCTTTCCAGTGCTCCTTCCCTGGATTGGCCATATACTTACAACTCCCACTGCTTGGGCAATATCTGGTCTAATACATACCATTGCATACATTAAACTCCCTACTATGGAAGCATATGGGACTCTACTCATGTACTCTACCTCATCATGTGAATTAGGACACTGTTCTTTACTCAACTTGAAATGTCCAGCCAAAGGTATGCTTATCGGTTTTGCATCCTACATATTGAACCGTTTCAACACTTTGTTCACATAATCCTCTTGAGACAAAATAAACCTATGATTTTTCTTGTCTCTCTTGATGCTCATGTCAAGGATTTTCTTTGCTTCTCCCAAATCCTTCATGGCAAATGTGTGAGCTAATTTCACCTTAAGCTCAGAGATATCCTGCATGTGTGATCCTACAACTAGCATATCATCTACATACAACAACAGAATAATATATCTACCATTATTCAATCTCTTAAAATACACACAATGGTTAGATTGACACCTACTGTAGCCATGCTCAATCATAAACTTGTCAAATCTCAGATACCATTGTCTAGGAGCTTGCTTGAGGCCATACAAGCTTTTCTTCAATCTACACGCTAACTTCTCCTTACCTTTGACCTCAAATCCTTCTGGCTGATCCATATATATTTCTTCATCCAAATCTCCATAAAGAAACATTGTCTTAACATCAAGCTGCTCAAGATGCAAATCCTCAATAGCAACTAAAGACAATACAACCCATATAGAAGTCATTTTAACTACAGGGGAAAAAATCTCACCAAAATCAATACCTAGTTTCTATGTAAATCCTTTCACTACCAATTTGGCCTTATATCTCATCTGTCCATTCTCACCTTCCTTCAATCTGTAGATCCATCTGTTCTTCAATGTCTTCTTTCCTGCTAGCAACTCAACCAAATCCCATGTTTGGTTCTCCTTCAAGGAATCAATCTCCTCATTCATGCCTAGCTCCCACTGATTCTTGGATTCCACCTGTATTGCTTCATCAAAACTCTCTGGTTCTCCACCATCAATAAGCAATAAATAGAATAATGAATGGGAATATCGAATTAGAGGTTTACTTACCCTTTTTGACCTCTTGATGGGCATCTGAGACTCATTCACAACATGCTGTCCACCCAAATTCTCTGATAGTGACCAACCTCGATCACTTCTAGGCCTGTTACTGGCCGACGTCAGTTCTTCTTGACCGACATTGGTTCCAACCTGATCAACGTCAGTCACTATATGACTGACATCAGTTCCTATATTACCGATGTTGATTCCTGCCTTACTGACATCGGTCTCTGTGTTTTCCTGTCTGTGATTATTCTTTCCCACGAGCTCATTTTGGACCGTCACCTCATCCAATTCTCCATTGCTCTTCCCAGATTGATTCAGCTTCTTGAGCTAATCACTATACATCACTTTTTCATTGAAAACAACATCACGGCTCCTAATTATTTTTTTAATTCCTAGATTCTGAAACTTGAATCTGAAATCATCAGAGCCATAGCCAATAAATGTGCACCTCATAGACTTAGCATCCAACTTCTTTCTATTTCCCTTATCAACGTGCACAAAGGCTTCACAACCAAAAACTTTGAGAAATGAGAGATCTACCTTTTTACCTATCCATGCCTCTTCTAGAATTCCACCATCCAGTGCTGTAGAGGGTCCTCTGTTAATCAGGTACACTGCAGTATCCACAACTTCTACCCAAAACTCTAAAGGCAAACCAACATGCAATCTCATATACCTTGTACACTCCATTACTATTCTGTTCATCCTTTCATCAACTCCATTTTGCTGAGGTGTCATTAGAACCATCCTTTGCCTACGTATTCCATGCATATAATAATACCAGTTGAACTTGTGGCTGCAGAACTCACCACCATTGTTAGATCTCAGGCACTTCAATCTCCTATCTGTTTCATTCTCAACCATAGCTTTCCAAATCTGAAAAGTGTCAAAAACATCAAATTTTTTCTTTATACAATAGACCCATACCTTTCTTGTAACATCATCTATAAAAGAAATATAGTACCGTGATCTTCCAATAGAAGCAACCTGAGCCGGTCCCCACACGTCTGTGTGAACAAGCTGCAACTTGTGCTTCTTCTTTGTTGACCTAGTCTTGAGAAAACTCACCCTCTTTTATTTTCCAAAAATACAGTGCTGACAAAAATCTAGATCTATGCTTTTCAAATCTGAAAGCATACCTTTTAACTTAAGAATAGACATTCCCTTCTCACTCATGTGGCCGAGCCTAGAGTGCCACAACTTTGCATCCACATCTGAAGTAGATAATATAGAAGGAGAATTATCAGTAATACAATTACATAAATAGAGAGTACCTACTCTCTTACCTCTGGCCAATACAAGTGCACCCTTGGTCACCTTCCAAGATTTAGCTGTGAGAGTTACTGTACAACCCTCATCCCCTAACTTTCCTGTAGAAATCAAATTCCTCTTCAAGCTGGGAACATGCATGACATCTCTCAACACCCATGTGTTTCCATTCTACATTTTCAGCTGCACTTTTCTTTTTCCAAAAATTTTACAAGGCTCATCATCCCCTAAATAAACTATTCCAAAATCTCCATGGACATAGTCACTAAAATATTCTCTATTAGGGGTAGCATGAAAAGAGGCACCAGAATCTAAAACCCCAGATTCTATATTATTATGGAAAGAGAATATAAGAGCTTCTTGTGCAATACCTACAACTTTTGCTTCTTCTTTACCTTCATGCTGATTGTCTTCTTTAGGCTTTGACCAACAATCTTTGCTTATGTGCCCTATCTTTCCACAATTCCAGCATTGTGGCTTCCTGCCATTTCTGGATTTGGATCTACCTCTCATCTTTGACTTAGACCTTGATCTCCCTTTCTTGCCCTTCTCTTTTTGCCTTCCCCTGCTCTCAAAACTTAAAGCATTCCCTGATGTTTCCTCTATGCTTTTCCTGTAAATTTCTTCATTCAAGATTACACTAACAACATCCTCTACTTTTAAAATATTTGAAGCAGATGTAGTATTACTAACTACCATTACCAAGCTATGCCAGCTTTTAGGCAAAGAACATAATATTAAAAGAGCCTTAATTTCATCATCAAACACTATTTTGACTAAATTTAATTGATTTACAATTCCATGGAAATCATTTAGATGATTAGATACAGATCCACCTTCCTGCATTTGCAAATTAAATAACTACTTCATAAGATATAACTTATTTGAAGCTGAGGGTTTTTCATATAAATTTGCTAAAGTAGTCATTAAATCTATCATAGACTTTACCTGTGATAAATTAGATGCCAGACTCAATCTTATAGATCCAAGAGCCTTTCTATCAAGAACTTCCCATTCTTCATCATCCATGTCTTTGGGCTTCTTTGAAACCCCACCTAACGGTAAGTATAGATATTTCTGATACAGATAATCCTCTATCTGCATTCTCCAATTTTGATAATTCTTGCCATTAAACTTCTCCATTCTCAGTTTACTTTCTTCTGCCATTGCTTCTCCCACTCAAACATAAATCCCTATGAGTAACTTGTAATCAATACACACTAACCAGATCTAAAACACCTGTTAGTCAACCTGAGCTCTGATACCACTTGTTGGGGATCAACCAACAATGTTGATTACTATATGAAAGCAATTAAATATAGAATTAAACCAGAATGATAAGTAACTAGAATCAGAAATAGCAAAGAACAAGAGATACAAGAAACCACCCTGAAAACTTGTATTAAACTCTTTACAAAAGGAATTATAATTGAAGAAACTTCTTTTCTTCCACACCTCTCTCAGATGTATAGATCTCTTTCTAGATCTCTTTGCCTCAAGAGTTCTCTCTATCAATTACAATCAATTCCAACAACCTAGATTGATACACATATACAATCTTGTACTGTTCAATTCTAATTATAATAAGCTATGAAGATCTATCCTATTGCATAATAATTAGGAAACATGAGCATACAATTATATCCATTAGATGCACCTCCTAATCAAGGGCTCTAAACAGTCTTACTAAAGATAGAGATGTAGACTTAAGACTAACACTTAATCCTATCATGCAAACATTCTGTTCTGTCCATGGAAATAACATTCTGGACGCACAGGTGACCGACATCGGTCCCTACCTATCTGCACCTGACAGACGTCAGCCAAACATAACCGATGCCGGCATCTCCCAGTCGACTCCTGACCGACGTCGGTCGCTCCTGACCGACGTCGGTGACTGTGTAATACCATCAACCTACAAAATACTCATTTGGTGAAGCTTTTAGCTCCACACCTTAACACTTTGAGGAATATGAAAAGTCACCAAGATAAAGACAAAAGAGGAAAGGATGCATTTGCTTATGAAGGGTCACTATGTAACTTTTCAAATGTAAGGATCAAAGGGTCATGCATGTTTGGCACCATTTTCCATGAGGATTGAAGGGTCACAAAGGGTGAATGCCAAAGGTCATTTAGATATATATATATATATATATATATATATATATAAAGGCTTGAGAAGCCATTTGTAATATGCAAGAGAGTGCATGGTTTGTATTTGTTTTAGAGTAGAGAAAAATAGGAGATATTATAGAGTTATATCATTTGTTGAGTAAACAACATTGAAAGATAGTTGTGTTTTATACACAAGAGGGGTTGGTGCTCCTATGGGTTAGTGCTCAAAAATATTTTCAAGGGGTTGGTGCTAAAAAATAGTTGTGTTGATACTCGGTAAAAGGGTTGGTGCTCTTACAAGTTGGTGCTTGTGAACTTTATAATTTGAGTTGGTGCTCATTCATATACTTGAGATTGATCTCCATGGTTTTTTCCACTTTGGGTTTCCACGTAATAATATGGTCTCTCTCTCTCTCTCTCTCTCTCTCATGTGATGCATATTATTATTTCAATTTTATTGCATATCTTAAATGTGTGATTAAGTGGTTAAAGAAAAGAAATCAGATTAAGTAAAAGATATATAATATACTGAATCACCCCCTATCAGTATATTTCATGCTTAACAATAGTAATTATCACATCACAAATTTATTAATAGATCATAGATGCAATCATATAATACATCATGAAATAAGATAGCACCATATATAGTTCATCATGTTCTAAATAAACATAGGTAGTGGCATATTCTCCTATTATAAAACTGACCCCATAGAGTCCTAGACCTTTTACCATTACTCATCATACACATGATCTTATGAGTGATTCTAAAATTTATGTTATAGAAAATGATGCCTTATTGGAGTTTGATACACCCATACCCATTATGTTTCACTTGTGAAACGTGGCCCTTACACTATATGATACTAGAACTCCACATGACTGTTCCATTTATAAGATAATTGGTTAATATATTTTAATGTTTTAAGATAAATCAATACATAAATATAAATATAATTCAAATAATACAAAAAATTCAAAGTATTCAAAAAATAAAAAATAAATATCTAAGCATGACATGATGGCTAGTTACATTATTGACATATGTTATATATCACATGTTTGTTAAATAACATATTATTTTTTATAAACATGAAATTTAGAGTATATGAGTGTGATGTAGGACATACGAATCATACATGGACACACAAATGTTGAGCTCTTCTATACCTAGTGGGCATGTCAGTGTTGGGTGCATCTTATTCCATAGGTCACACTATCACAAGTTATATATTTCTATGACCTTTTATCATGATGAATTTTTAGACTTATTGCATGTGTCTTATTATTTACTCATATATTACACAATGCTACATCGATATGTTAATATGATATGGTGTGGCATTGATATACGTGGATGGTATAGACTAGTTTTCATGTTTTCTATGTTTCATTGATGTTCTTAATCTTGCATGATAAGCTAGTCATTAATTTTCTATTGTGTGTGGCATTATGGCCTTATTTATAACATATTTATGTCCTTTTATAATGGTCCTTAACCTTGTTTAATGAAGCATATTTATGTCACTTGTATGGGTATGTGCACAGATTTGGGGGATAATTTCATGGATATTTCCCCTAATGCATATGTGTTATATAAATTACTCATACATGTAATGTCTATAATGCATACACATTATAATTCATATTTGTTATGTACACTTTACATAATGCGTACATGTTATTACTATTTCAAACCAAAAAAAAGATATAAATCCCAAACCTGCATTTCATACTCATTCTCACCTTTTATGTACTTTGATCTACCTTTTCTATACCAAAATATGATCACATTTTGATTGGAGGAGAATAAAATATGTTTATATCACCTATTACCTTGATAAATCAACAATTTTGTGGTGGAGGGGAGGTAAGTAGTCAAAAACCAAACCTATTAACACTAGATTTAAGAAAAAAAATTATTTGTATTATTTTTTTGCTAAAACCCATTCTTTAAGAACCCATTAAACTATAAGAAAATGACCTACTAACACTCTTAATAACCTTCATAAACCTCTCCCTGACCCTCTTGACCCTTACCTAACCCTCCTAACCCTCCTATCCCTCCTATAGTTCCATAAGACCCCCTAAATAGTCAAGATGATTTAGATGCACACATAGTGGAAAACAAAATAGAAATTGATCAAATAATTAGAGATTGAGGGACCTAATTTAACCTTTTGAATTTTAAAAATGTAATTCCTAAGTTAGATTAAAGGGCTATGATTTTAGGCAAGTGTTTTCATTGAGTTTAAAGACTGATATCATGTGTGCATTGATGTCAAAGGTAATGACAAAGTGGTGATGTCATGATGATGATGAGTTTGAGCCTAAAGTTGTGCAAGGTAGGATTTGGATGAATATTAAATAAGGTAAGTATTATCTATGGCTTATCATATTGTATCTAGCATGTTGATGTGGTTTCAAGTTAAGGAGAAAAGACAAGCATGTGAACAGTGTGTTGGCATAGGATTAGTAGCCTAGTATGTAAGCATGGATCTTTAGTACATGCTTGGATAAGAAGTTGATGAATGTTATGGACGATGAGATCATGTTTCAAAGGTCTTATGGGATGTCAATATTGCTTAAAATTCTTATGATAATGCATGGTTTTCATCTAGTTCTTCATTGTGTTCATCTAGGAATAGTTGGTTTTGTAGTAGAAAAATCTAAGTAGGTAGTTTGATGATGTCACCATTACCACATATGGATGATTTAGGGGGATTTGGTCATATGGGTGTGATAAAATTAGTCTCAAATTGATATGTTACAATTTTTAGGTCATGAGGTTGGGTGTAACAAAAGATATAGTTATGAAAATTTGGCTTCCTAGGTAGATTGTAATGTTTTCCCATTCTTAGCTAAATTTGCAAAGGAAGATCTAACAGTGCACATTTAATCATTAAACTAAGGAGATAAATGGTCTGTATTTGGTCAAAGTTACTAGGGAGCATGAGATGAGTTCAAACTAATAGATATTTAGTATAGTTAAAGATCATGCTACTTTTAGGGGATATTGATGATGCATATTCATTAAAGTGATACAAGGGCATGAGATGATGGAAAAGTGTTCAATATTTAATAGTGACTATTGGAATTTGAATATTCAAATTTAATGAAGGAAAAGTAACGATTAGTTTTTGAGCTCTAACTTTTGATCAATTTTTTTTATTGATGTAGTAAAAATCAAATTTGTAGAAGAATTCAGGGTTTATCCATTAAATCTGGTTAGAAGGTTTGAATGTTTGTATAATCATAGTTATTAAGCTCCAAAGTTAACTATGTGTTTGACCATGTTCTATAAGTGACCTAAGAAGGATATTTGATTTGTTCTAATGGTATTTGGATGTTTCAAAGGGATTGAGCTATTGGAGAGTGTTATAGACTCCATGAGGATCATGTGTATGGATTTTGAAGGTTTGACCAATCCATATTCAGTATGAACAAATGCTTATAAGTTGACTATTTGTTTGTTCATGGTGTTCTTGTGTATAAGGCTAATGATTGAGTAGATTAAGCATATGTATAGGTGTGTTATGATGATTATAATCATTTGAGGATGTTTAAGAGGTCATGTGAAGTGGAACTATGCATTTGGAAGTGGTCTTATGTTTATAAATTTCTCAATGAAGTGATAAATGGGTGATTAGGTCTCCATAAGACCTATAATGGCTACTACAGCCTAATTAAAAGGTGTAGATGATTAAGGGTGACCCATGGATGCTATGACCAACCTATGAGAATGGTATTGAGATATGTAATATGTCTTAAGGGTTAAGGTAAGTATTATGACTAACTTAAAAGATAATAATCATGAAGGATATATAAAAGGTGAAATCAAAGGTGATGATTTCTAGACTTGTGAGAAGGGGGTCTAAGTGGAGGAAGAGTATAGAGTTGAGAGATGAAGGAGAATAAGGGTGTCTAGTGGATGGATTGAAGAACATAATAGGTTGATGATTGTGTGTGTATGACCTATAGGTCATATTTATAATGTCAAAAATAGTTATCTTATAGGTTTGAAGACTTGTGAAAGAGAGTCATGTGGGAATGTTGTGGAATGAAGGATATAAGAAAGGGAGTGTTCCCAATGGATGGTTAGAAGGATTTGACTATCCTAGGGGTAGCTGACCCTTGTGGAATGGGTGTTCCACTAAAGTCTCATGTTTATAATACCTTATAGGATAAATAGTCTATGTGTTTTTAGGTTTGAGAGTGGGTTTTATTCCTCATGAGGGCTTCCCACATTAGATGTTATGTTGTGATGAGCTTCTCTTATTCATGCTTTGTATGTGGTCTCCTTGCTTTGATGGTAATCGAGTTATATATTATTGTTGTATTGATTAATAAATGCTAATGAATGAATTTAAAGAGATCAAAAAATGAAAGATTGATTGATTGATTCACCCCCCTCTCAATCATATTATACCTTCAACAATAGTTATCAGAGCAAGTCCTTTAGAGGAAGCTTAACAACTTAAAGGAGATCCTAAGTAACATAAGATGGATAAGAAGTTGAAAAAAGAGAATCAATAGTGGAAGGATGTGATCAAGGCATGTAAAGATAATATATGTAATTTGAAGAAATAAGCCAAGGAGGATAAGGAGGTCATCAAAGATCTCAGAAGTCAAATAGAAGTTTTAAATGGTAGCCTAAAATCAAGAGAAGAAGAGTGAATATATCTTAAGATATAGTTAGAAGAAACCAATACCAAGGTGAGTTCAAAGGATGGTGAGTATGCTGAGTTTAAGAATAATCTTGATTACTTGAGAGTAGATCATAAATAACTCATAGACAAGTTGGACAAGCTGGAAAAGGAACATGTACAACCTAAGCAAGATAAGAAGAATGCAATCTTTGAAATCAATGAAATAAGGTCTATAAGACAACCAAATGCTTCAAGTAATGCTATTTTATTCTATGGTCATTTTTATACATGTAATAAGTATAGTTATATATCTAAGGATTGTAGAAGGAGTTCAGTCAAGTATGGACATTCATGGAACTATAATAGGAGTTTTTTGCCAAAAATTGATCACAGTCCAAATTTATCAAAAGGTACAAATGATGTTGTTTGTTTCATTTATGATAAGAAAGGTCTTATTTCTTGAATTTTTCCTAGTAAATTTGATAATCCCTCAAGTCATATAAAGAAGGGAGAGACTCATAGAAAACATATCAAAGCTCAAAACATGATGTGGAGACCTAAGGCAGTGAAGGCTAGTCATGTTAAGTTCAAAGATCAAACTTCTAATACTATAGAAAAGGAATCAGTTTTGGAGGTGTCTCAAGAGTTTCAAAGAAGCTTGATATTAATATAAATGGATAATAAGGTGGATGATCCAAGAATCAAGTCAGTTATACCATTCAAGACCAAGGAGAATATGAAAGAAGGATCTAAATCTGATGGTTTATTTGTTGTAGTTGAATAATTTTTAGGTAAGAAGTTTCATGATTTCCAAGAGTTCTTATTTTCTAATTTTAAAGAGGATAAGGTGTTAGTTGAAGAGATATGTCAAGAACTTGTGTTTTCATCATGCATTATCAATGAAGTAAAAGAAGAGATGGATGCCAAGCAAGTTGTTTTAGTCAAAAAAAGGAAGAAAAAAAGAAGGTTATTCAATCATGTGATGAGAAATAGTATGATCCTCTATTCTAGATCCTTTTAAAGTAGAGATGTCTTTTTTGTGCTTCATAAATACATTTCTTAGTTTGAAGAAGCATTTGGTCTTGCAAGGGTGTTTTTAGTCTAGAGGGTTAGAATGAAGGTTTCCAAGTGGCAAAGAAGGATTTGTGAGTTTTTAAGATGATATTTTTTCATATAAAGGTTTTTTGACCTTATTCTAGCATGCTCCAGGTGGTTTTGTGGTCTGAAGGTATGTTGAAGTCAAATTGGATATTTTTGAGTGCTCTTAGTTTTCCTAGCTTTTGGTTTAAGGGCAAGGAGGACTAAAATGGGTTATAGGATGTATGGGTTCCCAAAAGTATGAAGGCTAAAATCTTGGTTTTAAAGTGTGTGATGGTTGTCTCTAGGTGTGCAAGAAGTTTTAGAGGTGGGTGTTGACCAGAAGGAGGTTTGTTGACCCTCTTTGCTTTGAGATTCTAGATTTTTGAGCTATGTTAGAAAAGTGATTTTAATTATTAGTTGAGGTATGAGGCTTCTTAATAGGTTTAATGGGAAAAATGGGTTTTCAAATCAAGATTTATAGAGATTTGAAGATTTGTGGTTTTCAAATTATTCAAGTTTTTGTCAAGATGGAGGCCTAATTAAAAGGTTTATGAAGTAAGTATATTACATAGGATGATCTAGGTGATGAAAATTGGTGTGATTAAGGGGGAATATGAGAGTGATCCATAAATGAAGTTTTAGGTATTGAAAATATGTATACTAAAATTTGTGGGCTCTACAAGTTCCAAGTATGGCTACAAGGAGTCTAAACAAGCCTAGTCTGAAGATTTGATGTTTTTTCTCAGTTTATACAAAAGAACAAGGCATTAGTTTTTAAATGATTAGTGACATGAATTTTTATTGGTGTTCCTTCAGGTGAATTGATAGATAAGTCTAGTAATCCTATGTGGTGGTTCTTCATGGTGTGTGGAGATCTGAATATGCTCAAGAGGTACAATGGCTTAGAGATCTTATGAGGAGTCCCTCTCAGTGTTATCAAGGTGAGTTTAATTAGTTTTTGGTGTTTATGTGTTTTTATTCCTCATTAATATCAGTACATAATCAAATAAGAGCATGTTCATGGTGCATGATTGAGAAGTACAAGGTGGTATGCATAGAGTTAGGGGGAGATAACTCAAATAGTTTGAGTGACTTGTTGATCCATGCATGATGTAAAGAAAAGCATTTGTGAGATGTTACTATCATTGAGAAAATGTGTTTAATATTCATGCATAATAAAAAGGATATTATGGGTTCTATAGGTTAACAATTCTAAGGATCAAATAAGCCCATGTTCATATTAGGGGAGCAATTGTTTCATATGAGGTATGCAAGTATCCTGATCACCTAGAAATTTATTTCAATACATTCATGATTTTAAGAGGATCTTGGTGGCTACTTAGTCCAATTTTTCATTCATGGAAAAGGTGGATAAGGAAAATAATAGGTTTAAATCAATGATAAAGGGGGATATTGTTTTCAAGTGTTGTCATTGATGTCAAATATTGATGTCATGTGTGCATTGATGTCTAAAGTAAGGAAAAAGTGGGGATGTCATGATGATGATGATGAGTTTGAGATTGAAGTTTTGAAAGGAAGGATTTGGATGCATATGAGATAAGGTAAGTATTTTATGAGTCTTAACATATTGTATCTATCATGTTGATGTGGTTTCAGGTTAAGGAGAGAAGACAAGCACGTGAACAATGTGTTGGCATAGGCTTGGTAGCCTAGTATCTAGGCATGGATATTTAGTATGCAATTGGATATGAAGTTTATGAATGTTATGGATGATGAGATCATGTTTTATATGTCCTATGGGGTGTAAATAGTGCTTAAAATTCTTATGGTAATGCATGGTGTTCATCAGGTTCTTCATTATGTTCATCTAGGCATAGTTGGTTTTATGGTAGAAAAATTTGAGTAGGTAATTTAATGACATCACCATTCCCAAATATTGATTATTAAATGATATTTGGTAATATGGGTGTGATAAAAATATTCCTAAGTTGATATTTTTCAATTTTTAGGTCGTGAGGTTGGGTATATCAAAAGATATAACTATGAAAAGTTGGCTTTCTAGGCAGATTGCAATGTTTTCCCATAGCCAAATTTACAAAGGGAGATCTAATGGTGCATGTTTAATCACACCATATATAAATTAGATATGATTAATATGTTTTATGACATTATATTTCATACATGTAAAGGTTCTATGATCCACTTGATATATGGATGGATTCCCCTATGAAAGAAGATAATATGGTTTAAATTTCAAGACATACAATTGAACATAACAAAAGTTATTAAGGTTCAAAGTTGGCCTTCCAAGAAGATTATATAGGTTCCCATACTTAACCTTATTTACATTAAGTTAAAGAATAGGACTAGATAAGGATATAACGGTGAATAGGTACTCGTATAGATGTTGATCAATGATGCATATTGAGTCAAAGAGGTCAAAGTATCTAATGTTTAAGCAGGTTAAAGTCTAAGATAATCTAAAATAGATCAATGGAGTGCATTTTTTCCAGTTTTTAGGATGAAATGAGATGATGATAAGTGCTTTATGTTTAAAAATGAGTAAAGGTAAAGACCAAGCTAATCCGAGGAGATCAATGTTGTGTATTCGGTCAATGTTACTAAAGAACATGAGATGAGGTCAAATTAATAGATATCAAGTAAAGTTAAATATTGTGATACTTTTGAGGGAGTTCAATGATGAATATTAATTTAAGTGATGTGAGGGCATGAGATAATGGAAATTTTTTTGATGTTTAATAGTGACTGTTGGAATTTGAATATTCAAATTTATTGAAGGAAAACCAATGCTTAGTTGTTGAGATATAACTTTTCATCCAAGATGAATTTCTTGATGTAGTAAAAAGAAAATTTATAGAGGACTTAAAGGTGAATATAGTAAATATAGTTATAATGTCTTAATTTTTGTACAATCAAATATCTTAATATCCAAAGTTGACTATGTGTTTGACCATGTTCTGTAAGTGACCCAAGAAGGATATTTAAGCTATTTTGATGGTATTTGGATGTTTCAAGGGGACTGAGATATTGGAGAGTGTTTTAAACTCCATGAGGATAGTTTTTATATATTTTTTAGGTTTAACCAATCCATATTTAGTATTATAAAATTATTATAAATTGACTATTTATTCATTCATGGTGTTCTTGTGTACAAGGCTAATGTTTGAGTAGATTGAGCATACATAGAGGTGTTTAATTATGATTGTAATAATTTGAGGATGTACAAGAGGTCATATGGAGTGGACCTATGAATTTATAAGTTGTTATATGTTTCTAAATTTCTCAATGGAGTGCTAAATGGGTGAGTAGGTCTCCATGAGACCTATAAGGGCTACTAAGGCCTACTTGAAAGGTGTAGCTACTTAAGGGTGACCCGTGGATGCTATGGCTAACCTATGAGAATGGTGGTGAGATATGTAATATGTCTTAAGGGTTAAGTAAATTGTTATGGCTGACCTATAATATGATAATCATGAAGGCTCTATAAAAGGTGAAATCAAAGGTGATGATTTCTAGATTTGTGCTAAGGGGATCTAAGTGGAGGAAGAGTATAGAGTTGAGAGGCAAAAGAGAGTAAGGGTTTTTAGTGTATGGATTGAATAAAAAATTATTTTATTTTTGATATTTTTCAATGATGTCATGATGATCTCATAGAGGTGTCTAGGTGAGTAGAAGAAGTGCCTTGATAGTCTAAGTGACAATGACAAAGCGTGTAATGTGCTTGTCCTAGTATGCTTGAAGTTGGCTTAGTTTATATTTAGTTTTAACATGGTTAAGGATTATAAGGGGTAAGTATGGTGATTTTAGGATGTGAAATATTTCACATAAGAGGTATTATATGCTTTTATTACTTTTGTGCATAAGTGGAATTCATCTGGTAGTTCATAGTTTTCATCTAGACATTTTGGTCTAGTGGCAGAGAAATATAAGTGAGTAAGTTGATGATGTTAGCATTAAAAAATGTGGATGAGTTATGGGAATTGGTAATATTCTTGTGATAAGATAAGTCCCAAGTTTCTATGGTATAATTTTCAAGTCATGAGATGAATCACAGTCAAAGATATGTCGATGCAAAGTTGGCTTCTCAAACAAAATTCACTAAGTTCCTATACTTAGCCAAATTTTCAAAAGGGTTCAAGTAGATCTGAGTAAGCATATTGATGTAATTATATTTTTCATTCATATCTGTGTCAAGTGGAAATGGTCACATGGGTTTGTTTAGTTTTTTTCCTAGTTTCTATGTGCCAAATTTTAGGTCATGTAATTTAGCATGATAAAAGATATGCATGGGTAAAGCTAGGCTCCCAAGAATTTTGATAGTATTTTATAAATTATTCATGGTATACATAGGAATTTTTTTTAAAAAAATTAGGAGACTAAATTAAAATATAAATAATTACTCTCAAAATTTCAAGTCTTCAGCAAGATCCATCATCAGGAGGAAGAGATCGGTGAGATCCATGCAAGTAAAATCCAATGAAAGTAGCATAAATATCCATCATTCATCAATTTTGGCTGGGTCAGCTATAAAAAAAACAATTTTAATAATATATTAATTTTTATTCTTTACCATCCAAATAATAGACAACTAGCTATCACTAAGAACCAAATTGCCATCAATGTTTTCTAAGTTCAAATAGAGCCGAGTAAGTAGTTTTTTGATGTCATATCTCTCACATGTGAAGGTTTCAGGAGAAGATTGATATATGGATGGAATCCAATATGTGAGAATATATTATGTACTAAATTTTAGGTCATGAAACTAAATGCAATAAAGTTATGCAAATGCAAAGTTGGCCTCTCAAGCAGTGTTTGACATAGTTGGCTCTATGGTAGAAATTTTTGAGAAGACATTTTAATGGTGATATATCTCACTCATGTGAAGTTTTAATATAAATTTGATATATGGTTAGATTATATTTTTAAATTTGATCATATGGTCCAAATTTTAGATCATGCATCTAAGCACAAAAGAAGTTATTGAGGTTCAAAGTTGGCTACTCAAATAGATTACAATGGTCCCCATACTTAGTCAAATTTGCACAAGGTAATGTTCAAGAAAATCTTGAAGAGATCAATGATGTGAATTTTATCCAAGATGTCAGGAAGTGATTAAGTTTTAATTCTGATCAAAGATAAAATATAAGGATCTAATGGTTTGTATTTTATCGTGTATTTGAGATCAATAGAGCGTAGTAAATCAAAGTGATCCACCTATTCAAAGTTTAACATTGTTAAAGTTTGAGATAATTATAATAAGATATATGGAGTGTGTTTGGATAAGATGACTAAAGACATGATATTATAGCATAGTGGTTGAGGTTTTGCTATGATCATTGGCATTTTAATATTTGAATTTGCAAAGGGAAAAAAAGGTTATATATTTTGCTTATAACTTTTGATATAGGATGAATTTATTGATGGAGTAAAAATAAAAGTTGAAGAGGAATCCATATAAAATATATATAACTTGGTTATAAGGTCTTAATGTTTTTATATTTAAATTTATTGAGCTCTAAATTTGACTATTTATTTGAATGTATTATGTAAGTAACTCGAGAAGGATAATTGAGTTTATTTTGATGTTGTTCAGATGGTTCTTGATGAATTATATATTGGAGAGTATTATAGAATCCATGAAAGTCATATATGTGTATTTTATATGTTTCACCAACTCATATGTAGTATGAAAAAATGATAAGAAGTTGACTGTGTGTTCATTTATGATGTTCTTGTGTACAATGCTAATGTTTGAGAAGATTGTGCATTCACAAAGGTGAGAAAAATTGACTGTAATATTTTGAGGATGTATAAGGGGTAATGTGGAGTGGAAATATGTGTTTAAATATAGGAATTATGTTATTAATTTTCTCAATAAAGTGGTAAATAAGTGAATAGGTCTCCATGAGACCTATAAAAGCTAGTAAGGCCTATTTGAAAGGCATAACTACATTAGTGTGACCCATAGATGCTATGGTCAACCTTGAGGAATGTATTGAGATGTGTATTTATGTGAAAAAATCCTTAAGGGTTAATGCAATTCTAATGGATGACTAAGAAATTGATAAGCATGAAGGCTCTATAAATAGTGAAACCAAAGGAGATGGTTTCTAGGCTTGTGCGAGTGGACTAAGAGCAAAGAGTGAAGGAAAGAAGAGAAGTAGTGCACCTAGTGGATGAGTTGATGAGATGATCATATTAAATACTGTGTATGACCTATAGGTCATAATTATGATGATATAATAGTTCTCTTGTAGGTTGAGGATGAGTAAAGTGTAAAGTGATCCAAAAAGTGGATTTCAATGCATTATGAGTGTGTAAAGAAGTAAAGGAGATATTTTATCAGATGTCCATCATCAGGTGTAGAAGACATCAGTTTAAAGTTGGAGGTTTTCATATCAAATGAGGGTTATAAGGACTTGATCATCTTTAGGGCAAGGTGTTCCTTATGGAACATGAGTTTCACTAAAGACCTTTAGTTAGAAGGACTTGATCAAAGTCTTAGGTCAAAAGGACTTGATCATCTTAGGGGTAATTGCTCTTTATGGAATAACTATTCCATTAAAGTCCTTAGGTTAGAAGGACTTGACTAGTCTCATGTTTGTGATCATATTATAGGATAGTAGTCCATGTATTTTTAGGATTGAGAGTGAGTTTTATTCCCCAAGAGGGTTTCCCACATAGATCTTGTGTTGTGTATGTGATCTTACTTTATCCTTCTTGTTCATTTCTATTAATGATTTGTATGCTTCATGAATGATTGTATTGAGTGCTTAAGTATTTGAAGGATTTAGAAATTTAATTAAATTATTTGTCACCACTGATTCACCCCCCTCTCTCAGTGGATTGCATCTCTAACAATTAGTATCAGAGTAGGTCATTTGGAAAATGATTGACATCTTGAAGGCGATCTAAGGTATAATGTCTAGTTAGAATGTGCAAGGTGGTTTCTCTACTAAGCAAGCACAAATGTTAAATTAATTGAATTATGCATTTTAGAGTGCTAGGATGAGGACATACATTATGTCCCTAGGGTTTGATGTATGACAATATATTTTGGATGGTTATGTTACTCCTGCTATTCCTCCATCTAGTGTTGTAGACAAGAAGCTATTTGAGAACAATTCTAAGGTAATGAATGCCATCACTTGTGGTCTTATAGAGTTTGATTTCACCAAAGTAATCCATTGCACATCTTCCAAGGAAATATGGGATAAATTGAAGACTATTTTTGAAGGAGATTCAAATGTTAAGTTGGAAAATTTGTAGACTCATCAAAGATAATCTAAGAGTCTCAAGATGAAATAATAAGATTCAGTTGCATCCTTTCTACAAAGAGTTGATGAGATTGTGAACACTATCAGAGGTCTTAGAGAGAAGATTAAAGAAGATACTATAGTATAAAATGTATTAATATATCTCTCTTTCAAGTTTGATTCAAAAGTATCTATTGTAAAATAAAGTCATGGTCTTACTCAGTTGAAGATGGATCAATTACATGGCATACTTACTACCTATGAGATGAGATCAAATGATGATATAACACCAAATAAAGAAGCATCATTCAATATTAAACTGAAGCTAAAGAATAAGTTCCATGGTAAGAAACTCAAGGAGGATGACATATATGATATTAATGAAGATGAACTAATTGCTTTGTTTATAAGAAAATTAAAAATAGGTTCAGGAAAGTATAAGGGTAAGATACCCTTAAAATGATTCAATTATGGAGAGGTAGGAAATTTTGTTAATAAGTGCCCTCATGAGATTAAGAAGGATGATGATGAAGAGCATAGTAAAGACCTAGATGAAGATAAGAAGACATACAAGTTTGACAAGATCAATAAAGGATTCAAGAAGTATGACAATAAGAAGTCCTTTAAGAACAAGAAGAGTCTCTACACCAATAAAGATTACGAATCATAAAATAAGAGTGAAGATAGTGACTCAAAGTTTGATCATGAAGATGATTGTTTTGTTAAAGATGAATCCCTCTTCATGGCTGAGGAAGGAAGTTGTTCACATCAAAAGGAGTCTACTTGGAGTGATTCAGATGATGCAAAAGATGAGGTGGACTATGAGACTAAATTGATGAATGCCCTAAAATAACTAAAGATTGAAAATACAATTAATATGGAGATGAAGTCACAAATCAAATATTATGAGGAGTAATTTAGTGTGTTTGATGCAAGGTTGGTTTGAGACTCTAGAGAGCATGAAGGTGCTATCATGTTTCTTAATTCTAAGTTAGAATATATGCCTGCAAGTCTAAGAGCAAAAAAATAAGAATGTACAAGGTATGTAATTGAAATTAAGTCATTGAAATATGATTTAGAGAAGACATATAGTAAGGCAAATTTATTTATGAGATTTGAAAAAAGCTCAAGTGATCTAGACAATATTTTGAGTGGTCAAAAACATGCAAGTGATAAAACTAGCCTTTGATATAAATAAGAAATAAAGAATGCAACTCAAGATAAAATGAAGACTAATGTAAACAAGGATAATCAAACTATGAAGACAAATCATTAGACAAGGAATGAAGGTGATAGTAGAATGAAGACAAATCAGATCAGACAACCAAATTCCATGAGGTATGCAAACTTTAATGGTTACTACTATTCTTATAATTAGTTTGGGCATAGAGATAGAGAATGCAAGAGACCCACTAGAAATGAGTTTACATAGAACTATGATGGGGTTCATCAGTCAAAAGGTGTAAGAAAGGTTGAGTGTTTCAACTATCATGATGTGGAACACTTTGCTAAGCATTATCCGAATAAGGTAAGGCAAGGTGAGTCTTCTTCAAAAGGAGTAGTTTGTTTCAATTATTATGACATAGGACACATTGAAATATTTTATCCATATTAGGTAGGGAAAGTTGATTTCACTTCAATAATAATGGTTTGCTATAAGTGTGAAAAGATTGGTCACATTTCTAAGTTCTACAAGCAAAAGCCTACAAGTCAGTATAAGCTCAATCAAGTTCCTAAAATGCAAGGGAGAAGACAAGTTAATATATGGAAACCAAAGGTGGTAATTATGAGTCATGATGAGACTACAGGTCTAAGTAATCTATTTGATATGGTGGAGAATGCTACAAAAGATGAAGAATGCCAAGGGCTTTCATTATCTACTCATGTTGAGAATGAACAGACCAAGCTCAAGTAGAAGACCTAGGTACTAGTTGATGCAAGTTTTGAGGTGTGTATTGATCCAAATGAACATCTTACTATTGTTGACTAAGTTTCTTGCAAAGAACATCAGTTTTTAATGCCTATTAATGAGGTTCCAAACTACAAGGAAGATTCTTTAGTTGAAAAGGTATGTCATGAATCTTTGTTATCTCCATGTGTTACCAATACTATCATAATAGAGAAGGAGAATGTTGTAGTAGAGGAGCAAGTTGTTTCTCTTAAGCTTAAGAAGAAGAAGAAGGAAAATATAGTCTATAGTTACAAAAGGATTCTAGTGTTATTGAGGAGATGTTGGCCACTCCTGGGTTCACTTTGTTTTAGGACATTTTTGTGTAGAGGAGGTCTTTGTCTATGCTTCTTAAAAGACATATTTCAGAAGAGAAGCAAGTGTTATTATGTCTGTAGTATCTACATTATCATAATGGGTGTTTTAGGTGACATAATGAGTTTTATGAAATGATAATAATAGTTTAATTCTCAAAAAGGTCTGTGTACTTCTTTATGATGTGTTTCAGGTTTTATTTTATCATTATGATCTTGTTTGTGCTTTTTGGAGGTTCTTGTGTGCTCTCAAGTTTATCTTTCCTATTGAAGGTCAAAGCCATGGTATATAAATTCAAGATTCCCAAAGGTGTGAAGACTCAATTTTTGGTCCAGAAGGATGTGACAGTTGTCTCTAGGTGTGCAAGAAGTTTCAAATGTGGACATGGACTAGAAGGAACTTTGTTGACTCTGTTTGTTTGTGAGATTCTAGAGTTTAGGGCTTTTCTAGAAACGTGTTTTTCCTTATGATTTAAGGTCTAAGGATTATTAATAGGTTTAATGGGCCAAATGGGTTGTCAAATCAAGATTCATAGAGATCTGAAGGTTTGTGGTTTTTACGTTATTCTTGTTTTTATCAAGATAGAGGCCTAATTGGCTAGTAGATTTTTGAAGGAAGTATGTTGCAGAAGATAATCTAGGTGATGAAATTTTTTGTCATTAAGGTGAAATATTAGAGAGATATATATATTAATTTTTAGTTCTTGAGTATGTGTCTACTAAATTTTTTTGGCTCTGTAAGTTACAAGTAGGGCTAAAAGAAGTCTAAATAGGCCTAGTGTGAAAATTTGATGTTTTTCTTAGTTTCTTTAAAAGAGCAAGGCATGAGTATTTCAAGGTGAGTTATTATGTTTGTTTATAGTGTGTTTCCTATTTGGTGAGTGGTATGAATTTTTTTTGATGTTTCTTGTGGTTGCTTGAGAAAGAAGGATTGTAAGCCTGTGTAGTGGTTCTTCATGATGTGTGGAGATCTGAAGGTGCTCAAGAAGTGAAATGGCTTAAAGATCTTAGGGGGAATCCCTGTCATATTTTTTATTGGTGAGTTCCCTCATATTTTACTATTTTTTTGTGTTATTTCTTATTTTGTTGTAGTGCTTGGTTGAAGAGAGTGTTGGCATGAAGCAAGAGGAAGTTGTCAAGGCAAGAAGAGGTTGAATCAAGGTAAGGGAGAGGTTATACTATATTTATAAGGTGGTATTCTATTTATGGTATTTTTTTGTATCTCCTCAAGATCAGTTGGTTCCCACTTTGTCATTGTGTCAAAGGGGGATAAAGTTCCTATGGTGAGAGTACTTGAAGAGAAAGAAAGAAGGTGAGTTGTATATTATTTTATGATGGGTGTTGACATCAATGACAAAGGGGGATATTTTTGGAAAGTTGTAAATGATTTAATGGTGATGTCATAGAGGTTTATATGTGAGTGGATTAAGTTCATTGATAGTCTAAGTGACAATGACAAAGTGTGCAATGTGCTTGTCCTAGTATGCTTGGTTGATCTTCAGTTTTGGCATGGTTAGGGATGTTTAGGGATAAGTATGGTGATTTTAGGATGTGAAATAGGTACCATAAGAGGTATTATATGACTTGATTGATTGTGTGCATAATTGGAATTAATCTGGTAGTTCATAGTTTTCATCTAGAGATTTTGGTCTAATGGCAAAGAAATTTGAGTGTGTAGATTGATGATGTTAGCATTCATATGTGTGGATGAGTCAGGGGGAGTTGGTCATATGGTTATGATAAAATTAGTCATAATTTTATATGGCCCAAGTTTAAATTCATGAGATTAAACTTAGTCTTATATATGTGGGTGCAAATTTGGCTTCTCAAAAAAAATTCACTAAGTTTCTATACTTAGCCAGATTTGCAAAGGGGTTCAAGTAGAGCCAAGTAAGCATATTGATGTAATCATATTTTACACACATAGAGGTGTCAAGTGAAAATGGTTACATGGGTTTTTTAACTTTTTACCCTATTTTATATTTTCCAAATTTAAATTAATGCAATGTATCATGATAAAATACATGTGTATGCAAAGTTGGGCTCCCAAGCATTTTGACAGTGTTTTCTAAGTTCAAACGGAGCCAAGTAAGTAGTTTGTTGATGTCATATATATCAAATGTGAAGGTTTAAAGAGAATATTTATATATGGATGAAATAAAATATGTTATAATATATTATTTACTAAATTTTAGGTCATGCAACTAAGTTCAATAAAATGTATGCAAGTGCAAAGTTGGCCTCTCAGGTAGTTTTTGACATAGTTGGCTCTGTGACAGAAAATTTTGAGAAGTAATTTTAATGGAGATATATCTAAATCATGTGAATGTTTAAATATAAATTTGATATATTATTAGATTATATTTGAAATTTTATCATCTGGTCTAAATTTTAGGTCATGCATCTAAGCGTAGAAGAAGTTATTGAGGTTCAAAGTGGGCTACTTAGATAGATTGCAATAGTCCCCATAGTCAATTTTGCACAAGGTAATGTTCAAGAAAATATTGAAGAGATAAATGTTGTGTGTTTTTTATAATATTTTAGGAATTATAGATATGGTGGGAAGTACTTTAGGTTTAATTTTGAGAAAAGATAAAAGATAAGGATCTAACGGTTCACATTTTATCATGCATTTGAGATCAACGGAGCGTAGTAAGTGAAAGTGTTCAACATGTTTGAATTTTAACATAATTAAAGTTTTATATTATTAAAATAAGATAAATGGATCATGTTTTACCAATATTAGTGAGGAAATGAGATGATATCAAAGTTTTTGAGGTTAAACTGTGACTGTTGGCATTTGAATATTTGAATATGCAAAGGGAAAAACTAGAGTTCTGTATTTTCCTTATAAATTTTGATCTAGGATGAATTTATTGATGGAGTAAAAATAAAATTTAAAGAGGAATCCATGGAAAATATACATAAGTTAGTTAAAAGATATTAATGTTTATATAGTCAGAGTCATTGAGATCCAAAATTGACTATGTATTTGATTGTGTTTTGTAAGTAACCCAAGAAGCATAATTAAGCCTATTTTAATTTTGTTTGGATTGTTTTTGATGAATTAGATATTTGAGAGTATTTTATACTCCATGATATTAGTTTATGTGTATTTTGTATCTTTTTACAACTCATATTTAGTATGAACAAAGGCTAATAAGTTGAGTGTGTATTTGTTCATGATGTTCTTATGTACAAGGCTAATGTTTGAGTAAATTGTGCATATGTAGAGGTGATAAACATTGACTGTAATCATTTGAGGATGTATAAAGAGTCATGTGGAGTGGACCTATATTTTTTGATAAGGTCTTGTGTTCTTAATTTTCCCAATGAAGTGATAATGAAGTGAATAGGTCTCCATGAGACCTATAAGGGCTAGTAAGGCCTATTTGAAAGGTGTAGTTGCTTAAGTGTGACCCATAGATGTTATGGTTAACCTTGAAGAATTTATTGAGCCATATATTTGTGTGAAATAAGCCTTAAGGGTTAAGGTTATTTTAATGTCTGACCAATAAATTTATAAGCATGAAGGCTCTATAAATAGTGAAACCAAAGAAGATGGTTTCTACACTTGTGAGAGTGGAGTAAGAGCAAAGAGCAAAAGAAAGAAGAGAGGTAGTGTGCCTAGTGGAAGAGTTGAGAAGATTGAGGACTATTTTTGTGAACCATATTTCATAATTATAATGATATAATAGTGTTCTTATAGGTTGAGGATGAACAAAATGTAAAGTGATCCAAAAGGTGGCTTTGGATGCATTTTGAGTGTGTGAAGAAATAAAGTAGGCTATATTATCAGAGGTCCATCATTAGGTGTAGAAGATATCAATTTAAAGGTGTAGGTGTTCATATCAAAGGAGGGTCAAAAGGAATTGATCATCCTTAGGGGAAAGTACTCCTTGCAGAATAAGAGTTTCACTAAATGCCTTTGGTCATAAGGACTGGATCAAGGTTCTAGGTTAGAAGGACTTGACCAAATATGTGGTCAAAAGGACTTTATCATTTTTATAAATGTACTAAGTATGGTCATAGAGATAAGGACTGTATAAGGAAGTCAATCAAGTATGTACATTTATGGAGCTGTGATAGAAGGAGTTTTTGGCTAAAAATTGATCACAATTAGAATCTATCAAAAGGTATGAGTGATGTTATTTGTTTCATTTGTGATAAGAAATTTCATATTGATATACTTTCTCCTAGTAAATTGATAAGCCCTCAAGTAATTTGAAGAAGGGAGAGACTCCTAGAAATCATATCAAAATTAGAAACATGATGTGGAGACCTAAGATAGTGAAGGCTAGTCCTATTGAATTCAAGGATCAAACTTATGCTATTGTAGAAAAGGAATAATTTTTAGAGTTGTATCAAGAGTTCCAAGGAAGCTTGATATTAGTAAAAATGGAGAATAAGGTGGATGATCCAAGAAACAAGTCAGTGATACCATTCAAAGCTAAGGAGACTCAGAAAGAAGGATCTCAATCTAATGGTTTATTTGCAGTAGTTAAATTATTTTTTGGTAAGCAGGAGTTTCATTATTTCCAAGAGTTATTATTGTCTACTTTAAAAGAGGATAAAGTGTTAGTTGAGGGTATATGCCAAGAACCTATGTTTTCATCATTTATTATTAAGGAAATTAAAGAAGAGATGGATGCCAAGCAATTTTTTCAATCAAGAAAAGGAAGAAGAAGAAGAAGGTTATTTATTCCTATGATGAGTATGGGTATGCTCCTTTATTATAGGCCTTATGAAGTAGAGATGTATTTGTTGTACTTCATAAAGACACTTCTCAATTTGAAGAAGCATTTGGTCTTGCAAGGGTGTTTTAGTTTGGAGGGTCATATTGAAGGTTTCCAAGTGGAAAAGAAGGATTTGTGAGTTGTCAAGATGATATTTTTGAATAGAAAGGTTTGTTGACCTTATTATAGCATGATTCAAGTTGTTTTGTGGTTTGAAGGTATGTTTAAGTCAAATTGGAGATTTTTGAGTGTTGTTAGTTTTCTCAGCTTTTGGCTCAAGGGCAAGTAGGCCTAAAATGGGTTATAGGATGTATGGGTTCCCAAAATTATGGAGGATAAAATCTTGGTCCAGAAGTGTGTGATGGTTGCGTCTAGGTGTGTAAGAAGTTTTAGAGGTGGGTGTTGATCAAATAGAGGTTTGTTGACCCTATTTGTTTTGAGATTCTAGAGTTTTGGGATATGCTAGAAAAGTGGTTTGCATTATGATGTGAGGTCTAAGGATTCTTAATAGGTTGAATTTTCCAAATGGGTTTTAAAATCAAGATTCACAAAGATTTTAAGGTTTTTGGTTTTTAAGTTATTTAAGTTTTTGTCGAGATGAAAGCCTAATTGGGTAGAAGGTTTGTAAAGGAAGTATGTTGCAAAATATGAGCTAGGTGATGAAAATTGGTGTGATAGAGGGGGAATATGAGTGTAATATAGATATGAAGTTTGAAGTCTTAAAAATATATCTACTAAAAGGTGTGGGCTCTGCAAGTTCCAAGTAGGGCTATAAGGAGTCTAGATAGACCTAGTGTGAAGATTTGATGTTTTTTTCTCATTTTATACAAAAGATAAATGCATGAGTGTTTCAAGCATTAGTGGCCTTAATTTATATTGGTGGCCATTAAGGTGGCTTGAGAGATAAGGCTAGTAATCCTGTGTGGTGGTTCTTCATGGTGTGTGGAGATCTGAAGATGCTCAAGAGGTACAATGGCTCAGAGATCTTAGGGGGAGTCCCTCTCAGTGTTCTCAAGGAGAGTTCAATAAGTTTTATTTTTCATGTGTATTTATTAATAATTAATAGTAGCTCATGATCAAGTAATAGTGTTATATGGTGCATGGTTGATAAGTACAAGGTGGTATGCATAGAGTTAGGGGGAGCTAACTCATATAGTTTGAGTGACTTCAGGATCCATGAATGATGTAAGGATACGCATTTGTGAGATGCTCCATTCATTGATAAAATGTGTTGAATCTTCATTCATAAGCAAAGGGATATTGTGAGTTTTTTTAGGTTAATAGGTCTAAGGATCAAAGAATCCCAAGTTTAAATTGGGGGACCAATTATTTCATATGAGGTATGTAAGTATCCTGAGCACCTAGAAGTTTATTTAAATACATTCATGATGTTAAGAGGATCTTGGTGGATGTGTAGACCACATTATCATTAATTTAAAATGGGAAGAAGGAAAATAATAGGTTTCCATTAATGACAAGGGGGATATTATTGGCAAGTGTTGTCATTGATGTCAAAGATTAATGTCATGTGTGCATTGATGTCAAAGGTAATGATAAAGTGGTAATGTCATGATGATGATGATGATGATGATGATGATGATGATGAGTTTGACCTTGAAGTTTTTCAAGGAATGATTTGGATGCATATGAGATAAGGTTAGTGTTTTTTCATGCTTATCATATATTATCTAGCATGTTTATGTGGTTTCAATTCAAGGAGTGAAGACAAGCATGTGAATAGTGTGTTGGCATAAGCTTGGTAGCCTAATATGTAAGCATGGATATTGATTATATGATTGGATAAGAAGTTGATGAATGTAATTGATGATGTGATCATGTTGAATAGGTGTTATGAGGTGTCAAGGGTGCATAAAATACTTATGAAAATGCATGGTGTTCATTTGGTTCTTTATTATGTTCATCTAGGCATAGTTGGTTCTATAGAAGAATAGGTAGTTTGTTGATGTCACCATCACCTTGTATGGATGAGTCAAGGGGATTTGGTCATATGAGTGTGATAACATTAGTCCCAAGTTGATATGTTTCAAGTTTTAGGTCGTGAGGTTGGGTATAGCAAAAGATATAACTATGCAAAGTTGGCTTCCTAGATAAATTGTTATGTTTTCCCATACTTTGCCAAATTTACAAAGGGAAATCTAACAGTGCATGTTTAATCACATCATATATCTATGGTGTGACATTAATATAATATTAATGTCTAAGTTCAAGTATAACTGATTAATTAGTTTGATGGATTTATATTTCACATGTGTGAAGGTTTCAGGAGTAGCTTGATATATGGATGGATTCCCCTATGAAAGAAGATCATATGGTTTAAATTTTAGGACATGTGATTGATCATAGAAAAATTTATTAAGATTCAAGGTTGGCCTTCTAGGTAGATTGTAGAGGTTCCCATACTCAACTAAATTTACATGAAGTTAAAGATTAGGACCAGATAAGGATCTAATGGTGAGTAGGTGTTCATAAAGATGTATATCAATGATGTGTATTGAGTCAAAGAGGTAAAAGTATATGGTGTTCAAGCAGGTTAAATTCTAGTCTAATATCAAAGATATAGATAGAGTGCATTTATTCCAAATTTTAAGGAAGCAGTGAGATGATGATAAGTGCTTGATGTTTAATAGTGAGCAAAGGTAAAAACTGAGCTAATCCAAGGAGATTGAAGGTGTTTATTTGGTCAAAGTTGTTAGGGAGCAAAAGATGAGGTCAAACTAATAGATATTAAGCATAGTTAAAGATTAGGATAATTTTTAGGGATATTAATTATGTATATTTATTTAAGTAATGTGAGGGCACAAAATGATGGTAAAGTGTTTGATGTTCAATAGTGACCATTGGAATTTGAATATTCAAATTTAATGAAGGAAAACTAGTCTTAGTTGTTGAGATATAAATTTTGATCCAAGATAAATTTATTGATGTAGTAAATGGAAAAGTTTTATAGGGCTTCAATGTGCATCTAGAAAATCTAGTTATAAAGTTTGAATGTTTGTATAGTCAAAGTTATTAAGCTCATAAGTTGACTATGTGTTTAACCATGTTCTATAAGTGACTCGAGAAGGATACTTAAGATGTTCTGATGGTATTTGGATCTTTCAATGGGATTGAGCTATTAGAAAGTGTTGTAGACTCCATAAGGATCATCTGTATGGATTTCAGAGGTTTGACCAATCCATATTTAGTATGAATAAATGGTTAGAAGTTGATTGTTTATTCGTTCATGGTGTTATTGTGTACAAGGCTAATGTTTGAGTAGATTGAGAATATGTAGATGTGTGTAATGATGAATTTAATCATTTAAGGATGTCTAATAGGTCATGTGGAGTGTACTTATGCATTTAGAAGTGCTCCTATGTTTATAAATTTTTTAATGGAGTGCTAAATGGGTGAATAGGTCTATATGAGACCTATAAGGGCTACTAAGACATAATTGAAAGGTGTAATTGCTTAAGGATAACCCATGGATGCTATGGTAAAAATATGGGAATGGTATTGAGTTATGTAAGATTTATTAAGGGTTAAGGCAAGTATTATGGCTGATTTAGAAGATAATAATCATGAAGGATATACAAAATGATGCATTAAATCAATGTGGAAACTTCAAAACAAAACTCTGATCTAGTATGCTGCAATAGCTCTATCAGCTGAGCTAAGACGGCTGGGTTGGATTTACAGGCTAAACTATACACAATTCCAAATCAAGAAATAGTGCCGATTATGCTTATTAACTAAATTGAGATATACATTCCTGATTTGCACAATAGATCTCCTTCAACGTATCCCATGTTCAGGTTCCGCCAAAATATTCTTGACAAGCGTTTCCCATTATCATTTCTCTGTGACATTATTTGTAGATTAACCATACCCAACACAAGTGAACAACTATATACTGACAGTGCTAAACTCTAAAATATAATAGCATTTTGTAATACCTCAAACTCCAAGACATGGCATGCAGACGTTTTGAAAGCAGGGCTAAAATATATAAAATATTTCTTCAATCACAAGATGATACCTGGCATCTTTTATTTTCAACCAGACAGTATTCTCTTTGCCTTAAACACAACATTTGAAAGGCTGACTGGATGCACTAATTGGAAATAGCAGTGGATCTGGGTTAAAGACCATCATTTAATTTTATCAATTGAAATGCCCAGCATTGGGGATATCCAGTAGAATATGATTCCACGTCCAGCATAAACATAGATTTTGGAGTGGCCCCAGCATTGATCACCGGCCCAGCATTAATATGCGGTCCAGTAGCAGACTATGGCCCAACAGATATATATACGTCCCAGAATAAAACTTTTGAAATGACCAAAAAATGGAATTCATTACACATTATGACGGCTTACACAATATTGCACCATTCCATCCTTGTGCAGGAATAAAGTCAGTCCAACGTAGTCCCAGTGCAGCCCCAACAGAACCAATACCATCAATGATAGTCGTGACAGTCAAGAAATTCAATGAATTTTCACTAAAACTCCCAGCACTTTCAATAGACTACAATTATATGTTACCTTCTAGTTTCATCTCATGATCCTGTAGCTCATCGGCCCTTTCATCCCCTCTCTCACTGGTCTTTTCAATTCCGTCGCTCACCGGCCTTTTCTTCTTTACGGGTCTCGAACAGCTTCATTCTTCTATTTTTCAGTCTGCCTCAGTTCTTCGTCCCATTCTTTCTCTTCAACAGGACTCTTTGAATGGTTAAGGTGCACATGAGAACCAGTCCTTTACTTTTGCAGTTGACTAACAACAATTAAGGCAAAATGAATCTCAGCAGATTTATAAATTAAAGAATACGATGGCGTCTAAGACCAATCTGGGACATACAACCACAATCTCCAAAGAACCATATACAGAAAATTGGCAAACTTGGAATTAATACAATAACTGAATTCATATTAACATAATCAATGAAATCAATCACACCTTTGTATGTCGACTATCACCTAGCAAACGCCTCTTCTTCTTATTCACAGAATTGAAAATTGGCTTCTCCGAACATTTAAATCCAACTCTGGCATTTTCTCTTCTTAACTACGCCATAGTCATTATTTCATTCAGAACAATCCTTTTTACAAAATCTATCAAAATACAGTCCTTTCCCAGACTTGATCCTATACTTCCTCCTACACAATCTCCTATTCTATTGCCTATACTACACCCCACAATCTTGAAATAGTCCTAATTTACTTGAAATAACATTCAACCAACACCTAGAAAAACTCAACAAATGTTTTAAACATAGACTTATTCAGCTGCACCTAACCTACGCCACTTATGGCTGACTCCTTACACGGTTGTCAATAACTAAATTTGAATTAAATAGACCTATCCTAAGTGTACATGATTTTTTTTTGAATTACAATAATTTTTTTGAAAGAAATATTCGTAGCATATCCAAGCATTCGATGCTCCTGCATCAGATTCATGGGCTTAAAAAGTTTCATGAGCTCCTGCTCATGAGTTTCATTTGTTTGCCCAAAAACTTTTACAAAATAAATGTCCTCTTCATTCAATATTTCATACAAATGTGCATGTTCTTGACTTCCACACTTGTGTCTTTTTCTGCTTGTTGTCTTTTCCTTCCAAAGTACATCTTGCTGCCTCTTCATCTTCTTTACAGTCTTCTTCTTTTCATATTCATCCTCTTGAATGAGGATATCAACTTCCATTCTCTCTTTTTGAACTCTTAGAAGAGCTCTCTTCTCCAAGTACTTCACCTCCTTATTAAGCAAACCTATACAATCACCATTCAAAGCAAAGTTAGAAACAAACATTTGAGACCCTTGGGTCTCTCCAAATTTCTAAACCCGTACTTGCTACTCCAATGTAACTTCTTGGTCCTTTGTCTTCATTTCTCTTCCACAGCAATGTTCTACCTCCTCAAATCTTGTCATAGGACAAATTTTGGTATTCTCTTCATGATTAATGGCATATTCTAATGCTGCCAACTCTTCCAACAACTGCTCTTTACTTTGATATACAAAAAACTTCTTTGGTTCTTCAACTAGAAAATCTCCATCAAGTTTTTCTATCTCCTTCAAGATATCTTCCTCAATTGTCAAGGCTAAGCATTTAGCCTTCTCTCCATCTTCTTCTTGCAGCTGTTCTACCCCTTCTTATTTCTTATCAAGTAACTCTCCTTCACCTGTAGATGCTTGATCAAACTGCCACATTTCTCCTTCATATTGCAGATTTTCTTCCTTAGTGATTAGTACATTTGAATCAAAATCAACTCTATCAACATAATGCAACTGAAAATTATCATCTTCAATCTTTTCCAATTCTGAATTTTGATCACTATACCTTTGTTCTTCATCAACATGCAGCTCTTCACTTCTTTTGTCCTCTTGAGTAAGGACTTCTTCTTTCTGCTTGATCAATTCTCTATGCTGATCCTTCTTCATATCTTCATCACTTGAGGCATTACAACAAGCCTCTTCTTCTTGTCTAAGCACTCCCTCATGAGATGCTTCACCTCCTTGATCCATGAACATCTTCATTGGATCATATGTTTTTCCTTTCTCCTCAACTTGCTTTCCTATAAACAAAACATCAATTGAAATGTCAGATACAAAAATATTTGACCACTTGCTCTTTTGAGTGATTGCTTGCTGTTGGTCTATTTCTTCAATGATGAGATCCGTCTCATACTGGACTTCCTCTTCAAACTGAAATTTCTCTTCAAGCTCTTCATTCTTGAGCTTATCCTTGTTTTTATACTTCTTCTCTCTCCTTGAGGTAACTCTTAGCCTTTTTCTTTTTCTTCTCTCCATCAATGATCTAATTGGCCATCTTACTCTTTTCTTCTTCATTACCCATCCTTGCCATGGGTTTTCCATATTTTCTACCATGAATTTTATCATGGCTATCCTTGCCTTTATCTCATTCACTTCTCTTTGGTACTCTTTCTCTTTCTGTCTCTTTCTTTCTTCTCTTTCTTGTTTCTCTCTCTTGCCATTCACTCCTTTCTTTCCACTTCAAGGGTTTTCACTTTTCTTTCAAACCTTTCAAGCCTTACTGCTATTCTATTCTTCATCCAAATTCAAAAATCTCTACCTTTTCCAACTTTACAAATGCAAATAAGGTACAACAAATCAAACCACCTACCTTTCAAGGCTGTTTATACCTCCATCTTGTCTAGGAGGATCTTCATCTTGTCACTAATCCTCTTCTTTCAAGGTCTTCAAGAACCTTTATTTCCCGTCAAGATTCAATTCACCTTTTCTTGGATGGATTTTGTTGCATACCACTTTCCAACACAATTTTCCCAACACAGTTTACCAACATACAATTTCTTCAAAACAATATTTTCATAAAACATCATTACCTAATTCTTTGATGTAGCTGCTTCTCCAAGAATTTGAACCTTGTGCTCTGATACCAAATGATGCATTAAATCAATCTGGAAACTTCAAAACAAAACTCTAATCTAGTATGCTGCAATAGCTCTATCTGCTGAGCTAAGATGGCTGGGTTGGATTTACAGGCTAAACTATACACAATTCCAAATCAATAAATAGTGCCGATTATGCTTATTAACTAAATTGAGATATACATTCTTGATTTGCACAATAGATCTCCTTCAACGTATCCCATGTTCAGGTTTCGCCAAAATATTCTTGACAAGCGTTTCCCATTATCATTTCTCCGTGACATTATTTGTAGATTAACCATACCCAACACAAGTGAAGAGCTATATACTAACAGTGCTAAACTCTAAAATATAACAGCATTTTGTAATACCTCAAACTCTAAGACATGGCATGCAGACGTTTTGAAAGCAGGGCTAAAATATATAAAATATTTCTTCAATCACAAGATGATACCTAGCATCTTTTGTTTTCAACCAGACATTATTCTCTTTGCCTTAAACACAACGTTTGAAAGGCTGACTGCACCCACTAATTGGAAATAGTAGTGGATCTGGGTTAAAGACCATCATTTAATTTTATCAATTAAAATGCCCAGCATTGGGGATATCCAGCAGAATATGATTCCACGCCCAGCATATACATAGATTTTGGAGCGGCCCCAACATTGCTCAGCGGCCCAACATTGATATGCGGTCCAGTAGGAGACTATGGCCCAGCAGATATATATAAGTCCCAGAATAAAACTTTTGAAATGACCAAAAAATGGAATTCATTACACATTATGACGACTTACACAATATTGCACCATTCCATCCTTGTGCAGGAATAAAGTCAGTCCAACGTAGTCCTAGTGCAGCCCCAACAGACACAATACCATCAATGATAGTCGTGACAGTCAAGAAATTCAACAAATTTTCACTAAAACTCCTAGCACTTTCAACAGACTACAATTATACTTTACCTTCCAGTTTCATCTCATGATCCTGTAGCTCATCGGCCCTTTCATCCCCTCTCTCACTGGCCTTTTCAATTCCGTCGCTCACCGGCCTTTTCTTCTTTACGGGTCTCAAACAGCTTCATTCTTCTATTTTACAGTCTGCCTCAGTTCTTCATCCCATTCTTTCTCTTCAACAGGACTCTTCGAATGGTTAAGGTGCACACGAGAACCAGTCCTTTACTTTTACAGTTGACTAACAACAATTAAGGCAAAACGAATCTCGGTGGATTTATAAATTAAAGAATATGATGGCATCTAAGACCAATCTGGGACATACAACCACAATCTCCAAATAACCATATACAAAAAATTGGCAAACTTGGAATTAATACAATAACTGAATTCGTATTAACATAATCAATGAAATCAATCACACCTTTGTATGTCGACTATCACCTAGCCAACGCCTCTTCTTCTTATTCACAGAATTGAAAATTGGCTTCTCCGAACATTTAAATCCAACTCTGGCATTTTCTCTTCTTAACTACGCCATAATCATTATTTCATTCAGAACAATCCTTTTTACAAAATCTATCAAAATACAGTCCTTTCTCGGACTTGATCCTATACTTCCTCCTACACAATATCCTATTCTATTGCCTATACTACGCCCCACAATCTTGAAATAGTCCTAATTTACTTGAAATAACATTCAACCAACACCTAGAAAAACTCAACAAATGTTTTAAACATAGACTTATTCAGCTGCACCTAACCTACGCCACTTATGGCTGACTCCTTACATGGTTGTCAATAACTAAATTTGAATTAAATAGACCTATCCTAAGTGTACATGATTTTTTTTTGAATTACAATAATTTTTTTGAAAGAAATATTCGTAGCATATCCAAGCATTCGATGCTCCTGCATCACAAAAGGTGAAATCAAAGGTGATGATTTATAGACTTGTGATAAGGGGATCTAAGTGGAGGAATAGTATAGAGCTGAGAGGCAAAGGAGTGTAAAGGTACCTAGTGGATGGATTGAGGAATAGAGTAGGATGATGACTATGTGTATAATCTATAGGTCATATTTTTGATATAAAAAATAATGCTCTTAAAATTTTTAAAGACTTGTGAAAGAGAGGCATGTGTGAGTGTTGTCGAGTGAAGGATAGAAGAAAGGGAGTGTGACTAGTGGATGGGTTATAAATAAGAGTAGGTTGATGATTATGTGTATGACCTATAGGTCATATTTATGATGTCATAAATAATGATCTTGTAGGTTTGAATATTGAGGATGAGTGAAGAGGTCTAGAGTGATCCAAAAGGATGTTTTGGATGCCTTAAGTGTGAGGGAAGGATTGATGATGTCTGTGTAAGCTTGGTGGTTGATTTGAGAGGTAGTTCAGAGTGTGGACTATGTGTATGACCATTTGGTCATGTTATTGAGGTTATGAAAAATTTATTTTTGAGAAGTGTAGAGTGATCCAAAATGTGGTTTTGGATATTTTTGATTGTGTGAATAAGTGAAGGGGGATGATATACATTGTATCTCCATCAAATTGGTAGGTAATTAGTGTTTAGGAGTTGTTCATATCATAGGTGTTTGGATGGCTCTCAACATATAGGTTAGATATATTTGATCATCTTAGGGGTAGCCTCTCCTTATGAAGTAGGTATTTCACTAAATCGAGGTCAAAAATACTTGACCATCCTAAGGGTAGGTGTTCCTTATGAAGTAGGTGTTTCAATAAGTCTAGGTTAGAAGGACTTAAATAGCCTAAGGGTAGCTAATACTTGTGGAATGGGTATTCCACTAAAGTTTTATGTTTTTAATACCATATATGACAAGTAGTCCATGCATTTTTATGTTTGAGAGTGGGTTTTATTACCCATGAGGGTTTCCCTTATTAGATGGTGTGTTATGATGAGATTCTCTTATTCATGCTTTATATGTGGTCTCCTTGATTTGATGGTAATCTAGTTGCAAATGCTTGTTTTTTTAATTCATGAATGTCAATTAATGAATGATAAGTGATTATAAAATGAAAGATTGGTTGACTGATTCATCCTCCCCTCTTAGTCAACTTGTTCCTCTAAAAAATATGTCTAAATTAGTTAAATAATATGTAATAATTAACCACTAATTTGTTAAAGGATTTTAGATTATTTTGACTTTATAAAAATAGTAATAAATATCCATAAAAGAGAATTATTTGAAAAATTACCATTTTAAAAGATTTGGGTTCTAAAAATTGGGTTCTAGACATGTTTAAATGTTGTCAACATGGTCTTGGGATTTTCTTCATCACTAGATAATAACACCCCTCTAAACAGTATCACCCTGCTTATCTAGTATCCTCAAAGTGTTGTTAAGAACAAGCTTATACTGAGAGGGGGGGTGAATCAATATAAGATATTTTTTCACTTTCAATTATTAGTCTTACATCAAAACCTCAAATTACTTTGTAATTAATAAATTCAAAGCAATCAAAGAATATAATACAAAACCACACAATGCAAATAGACATAGATTTGTGTGCAAACCCCTTTGGGAGAAAACCATAGAGAAATTATATTAATATAAATATTCGTAGGCACCAACCTATTGGGGAACTAACCCCAAAAACAATTTTTTAGGCACCAACCCCTTTCACCGAGCACCAACTAAGCAAGAGACACCAATCTCTTCAAAATGAAGGCACCAACCTTCTCAAAAAAATTCACTCTTCTATCTCAATTTTTTTGTCAAAAAAATGAATGATAGAACACTTAATTTATCTCCTTTAGATTCGATCTACACTTGAGTGTTTTCACTGCTATACTCTTCCTTATACTTACTGATTTTTTCTTTTTAATATTCTTACAAAAATTTGCCTTTAAAAATTCTGCTCTTCTTTTATATATCTTCCACTTTTGAATCTACTTTTTTTGCCATTAGTTATGCACTTATTTATAACCCACAAAAAGCCTTAAATTAAGGTCGTGACTCTTCAAGTAAGAAATCCCTTTTGAACGGTCACAACTCCTCCCAATAGGTCGGCCAAGGTTGACAATTCTGTCGACATTTTCGTCAACACTTCCGTTCACTTCTGTCAAAATTTCCATTGACATCTGTTGACAATTCCATTCACTTCCATCAAAATTTCTATTCACTTCCATCAACAATTCTGTTCACTTGCGACAACATTTCCATTCACTTCCATCAACAATTCCATTCACTTCCATCGACATTTCTGTTCACTTCTAGCCATCAATTCCGTTCACTTCTGGCAATCAATTCTGTTCACTTTCAGCAATAGTTCATTTGAAATCAATGACAATATTCCAAGAATCTCCCCCTTTGTCATTGATGGCAACCACATACTAAAATTGCTCCCCCTTGTTGCACTGTCTCTTCTATCTGAATCCTTCTTTGTTGTAGCTCCCCCTTTCTATGACATCCTCTTTCTATACTTCTCCCCCTTTGACATCAATGGCAAAGGGTCTATCCAAGAGCTAGTACTTATCTCCCCCTTAGCTGATGCTTCCCTTCAGTGGCAAGACACAAAAGAAATTACTCCCAACTTCTGTCGTAGGTACTCAAATGTTTCCTTTGGAAGTGGCTTAGTGAAGATATCTACCATATGTTCAGATGTGGAAACATATTCCAATTTTACTTGTTCTGCCACCTATTCTATCAAGTAATGATACTGTATAGGGATATGCTTAGTTCTGGAATGCATAACTAGATTCTTTGAAATACTTATCACACTAGTATTATCACAGAATATGGAGATTGGATGATTATACTCTACTTTGATATCTTTCAAGGTTTGTTTCATCCATATAACTTTTGTACAACATAGCACTGCAACGATGCCTACTACTTACATGATATCCAGCCTAGATGCCATCACATATAGTAAACTCCCAATCATTGATCTATAAAGATTTTGATCAGTATTCATAGATTCATCATCTTTGCTCAACTTCATACCTGTAGCCATAGGTGTGCTAACAGGGGCACACTCCTCCATATGGAATTTATTCAACATCTCCTTCACATACTTGCTTTGGGATATGAATATTCCTTTGTTAGATTGATAGATTTGTAAACCAAGGAAAAATGACAACTCACCTAACATGGACATCTCAAATTCCTTTTGCATATCTTCAAAAAATATCTTAGACATTTCCTCATTGTCTCCTCTAAAGATTATATCATCTACATACACCACAACAATTAACTAGTGATCTCCTTCAATTTTAATGTAAAGATTACTATTAGCATATCCTCTCTTGAATCCTTGGTCTTGTAGGTATTTATCAAGCCTTGCATACCATGCTTTAGGAGCTTATTTCAATCTGCATAAAGCCTTCTTCAACTTACACACATAATCCTTATTTTCTGATAAGAGGAATCCTTCTGGCTATTCTATGTAAAATTCCTCTTCTAGATTGCCATTTAGAAATGCTGATTTAACATCCATTTGATAAACTTTGAAATTTTTGAATACTAAAAATGCAAGAAATATTCAAATTGCTTCTAATCTAGCAATTGGAGCAAAGTTTCTTCAAAATCTACATCTTCTACTTGAGCATACCCCTTACATACCAACCTTGATTTATTTTAAGTGACTTGGCCATTTTCATTCAATTTGTTTCAAAAAACCCACTTAGTGCCAATTACATTCTGATCCATTGGCCTAGGCACAAGTTCCCAAGTCTCATTCTTCTCAATTTGATCTAACTCTTCTTCCATTGCTTTTACCCAATGTTTATCATGACTAGCTTCAGAAAAATTATTAGGCTCTACCTTGGATAACAAAGAGAAATTTACATGCTTATGTATACTTACAATTCTTCTTCTGGTTTGCACCCCAGCATCAATGTTGCTAATGATCTGACTTGCAGCATGATTCTTTTGAACAAAGTGAGATGGTGCTTTAATGTCCTGCCTTTCAGATTCACTCAAATTTTCTACATTTTCTTCCTCCCCTTCTTCTTCTATAAGATTGGGTATTCTAGAGGCTCTTCTGAAGGTTCTTTTACCTTTTGATTCATGATCTCATCTATTCTAACACTAGCACTTTCTATGATAGTTTGTAGGCTTTTGTTATAACATCTATAGGCTTTGCTTTTGATGGAGTAACCAAGAAAAATTCCTTCATCAGCTCTTGAATCAAATTTGCCCAAGTTTTCTTCATTTTTGTTGATAAAACATTTACTTCCAAACACTTTGAAATGTTTGACCGAAGCTGGTCTTCCTTTCCACAATTCATAAGGACTTTTGTCATTATTAACTTTGATTTGCCCTTTATTCAAGATATATACTGCTGTATTAACTGCTTCTCTCTAGAATCTATCTGATAGCTTATATTCATTCAACATAGTTCTAGCCATATCTTGAACGATTCAATTTTTCCTTTCCACCACTCCATTTTGTTGTGGAGTCCTTGTAGCTGAGTATTGTCTCTTAATTCCATGATCTTCATAAAACTCAATGAATTCATTTGAAATAAACTCTCCTCCTCGATCTGACCTTAGACATTTTATTTTCAGCTCTTTTTCATTTTCTACTAATGCCTTGAAAGCTTTAAACTTTTCAAATGTTTCTGATTTTTCTTTTAGAAAGGCTACCCATGTCATTCTAGTATAATCATCAATGAGAAACATAAATTAGCTCTCACCTTTCATGCTTTTAGTTTTGGTAGGACCACAAAGATCCATATGAATCAACTCTAGTGGTTTGGTGGTCGAATATTCCTTTTTTTAACCTTATTCTGGTTTGCTTCCCATGTTGACATTGCTTGAATAGAGTGCTTGAAGGTTTTGTTATCTTGGGCATATCTCGCACAGCTTGTTTGTTGCTCATTTTCACAAGATTATCAAAATTTATGTACCCTAACCTTTTATGCCATACCCAACTTTCTTCAACTTGACTCAGACAACATTTCTCTCCTCTCATTTCTCTAAGCATGTATAGGTTGTTTGTGGTTCTATGAGCATCTGCAATTAGTTCTCCCATGTCTCTTTTTCTAATCTCACAACCTTTAGAAAATAACTTGAGTGTGTGTCCTTGATCACACATTTGGCTAACACTTAGAAGATTATGCTTTAAACCTTCCACATATAACACATTTTCTATTTTGGTTTTTCCATTATCAAGACTAAGTGTACCTTTTCTTGTTATTCTGGCTGTAGTGTTGTCTCTGAACTTCACCGTGCCTTCATTGACCTTTTTTAATGAGATGAATTTTCTTTTATCTCTAGTCATGTGTCTCAAACATCCACTAATAATGAACCATTGTTGTCCTTCATCTCTAGCATGGAATGATGTTTGAACAATCATGGATTCTTCTTGCTTCTTCTTCTAGGTCTTTGATGGTTCTCTTTTCTTTATCACTGGAGCTTTAAACTTTTGATCTTGTCTTACAGATTCAAAAACACTTCTACAATAGTGTGTTATATGTCCATAGTAGTTGCACTTGTAAAAAACTATAGCTTCATCAAAGTTTGATAAAGGAGCAAATGAATTGTAGTTTCTATTCGAAGCTCCATAGGTTCTTTTGTTTCTGCTCCTGACTTCAATATCCTTGGCTCTCTTTATACAATATAATTTCATATGACCAAAATGATTGAAATAATAACAATAACCATCAAAATAATTACCAAACCTAGTTGTATTTGCATATCTTGGAGCAAATGGTCTTCTAAAGTTTTGTTATCCTTTGATTTCTTTGTTGATAGAGCTGGTTTTTGTATTCTGGGCTTCTTCCTTCTTGGTCTCCTTTTTCACTGGTTCCTTAAGAGTTTCAACATATCTCTTAACTTTCTCTTTTTCCTTCTCACACCCAATGCCTGACTTGTTAGATGGTGATCTTTGACTCTCTAGAATCTTATTCAAAACTTGAGTGCTTTTCTCAGATTTCAATTCACTTGCTATTTTAGAATTCACCTTTTCTAGATCCCTTTTTAAAACATCTATTTCAGATTCATACCTTTCACAGTCTTCTCCTTTCTTCTTTAGCTAATCCATTAGATCTTCTTCAATTTTCTTTGCTTCTTTGATTTGGATTTTTAGATCAGCAATTACCTTGTTTGATTCCTCAAAGACTTGTGATGTCTTCACTTTGAAGTCTCGATTCTCTTCTTCATATTTTTGGAGTTATAACTTTAGTTTTTGATTCTTCTTCTTAAATGCTTTTATTTCTTCCAACACGTAAATAAGTTCTTCTTCAAGGTTCACTACACCTTCTTCCATGTCTTCATCTTCCTCCAAATTATCTTTGCTGGTGGTTGCATTTTCTTCTCTAGCCATGAAAAGAATCTCTTCATTATCACTCTCAACATCACTTTATTTGTTTTCTTTGGATGAGCTGCTATACCTCTTGGAGTATAGGCTTTTATTTTGTTTCTCAAATCTTTGCTTGTCTTTGCTTGGCTTGAATCCCTTTTTGTACTTTGATTTGTTTCTCTCTTCATCGCTATTTCCTTTATTTGGACATTTGGCTACAAAATGACCAATTTTACCACAATTAAAGCATTTAAATGGTAACTTTCCTTTATGTTTTCTTGATCCTTTCTTTAGCTTCCAAATGAATAGAACTTCATTTTCATCTTCTTCACTACTTGAATTTTCACTCGATTCTGGTTCTTTGATCTTCTCTTTCTTCAAGACCTTTAATGATGCTTCCTTCTTTGACTGTCTCTCAAATTTGGTTCTCATTTTGTAGGCCATAAGAATTCCATGGAGCTCATCCATTTTCATCATGTCTAAATCCTTCATTTCTTCAATGGCAGAGACCTTTACATCAAATCTCAATGGTAGGGATCTCAGGACTTTTTGAACGATCGTAGATTCTTCAATTTTCTCTCCGAGTCCTCAAATGACATTAACAATCTCATTGACACGAAGAAGATACCCAACAATTTTTTCATCATTCTTCATTTTTAAACTTTCAAACTGCCTCCGGTGGGTTTGGAGTTTTGCTTTTCTAAGCTTACTATCACCTTCATAAATAGTGTTGAGTTTATCCCAAATCTCTTTTACAAATTCACAATGCATAACCTTAACAAACTCATTTTCTGAAAGCCTGCATAAGATTGCATTCATAGCTTTCGCATTGTTCTCACAGGCCTTTTTTCTAATGGCATCTGTTGGTGGAATTTGTGGCATTGTGTATCCTATTACCATTTCTTGCCAAATATTGAAACCTAGGGCCATCAAGTAAGTCTTCATTATTATGATCCAAAATTCATAATTCGTTCCATCGAACAAATGAGCCTTGTTAGTGGAGAAACCATCTAGCACTTGAGATCCTGCCATATGTGATTTTCAAGATCTACCTTCTAGTAGTTGTGCTAACACTGAAGGAACTAGATCTGATACCAATTGTTAAGCACAAGATTATACTGAGAGGGGGGTGAATCAGTATAAGATATTTTTTTACTTTCGACTATTAATCTTAAATAAAAACCTCAAATTACTTTGCAATTAATATATTCAAAGCAATCAAAGAATACAATGCAAAACCACACAATGTAAATAGACATAGATTTGCATGGAAACCCTTTCAGGAGAAAACCACAGAGAAATTATATAAATATAAATAATCATAGACACCAACCTACTGGGGCACCAACCCCAAAAACAATTTTGTAGGCACTAACCTACAGGAGCACCAACCCCTTTCACCGAGCACCAACTCAGCAAGAGACACCAATCTCTTCAAAATGAAGTCACCAACCTTCTCATAAAAAATCACTCTTCTATCTCAAATTTGTTGTCAAAAAAATGGATGATAGAACACTTGCTTTATCTCCTTTATATTTGATCTACACTTGAGTGTTTTCACTCCTATACTCTTCCTTATACTTGCTGATTTTTTCTTTTTAATATTCTCACAAAAATTTGCCTTTAAAATTTTTGCTCTTCTTTTATATATCTTCCACTTTTGAATATACTTTTATTTCTATTCATTATGCACTTATTTATAACCCATGGAAATCCATAAATTAAGGTCGTGACTCATCAAATGAAAAGGTCCTTTCGAACGGTCACAACTCCTCCCAATAGGTCGGCCAAGGTTGACAATTCCATCGACATTTCCGTCGACACTACCGTTCACTTCCACCAACATTTCCATTCACTTCCATGGACAATTCCATTCACTTCCATCAACATTTCTGTTCACTTCCGTCGACAATTCTGTTCACTTCCAGCAACATTTCCATTCACTTCTATCAACAATTTTGTTCACTTCCGTCGACATTTTCGTTCACTTTCAACAATTAATTCTGTTCATTTCTGGCAATCAATTCCATTCACTTTCAGTAATGGTTCATTTGACATCAATGAGAATATTCCAACAAATGTCACTAGTGTCCTCTTTCTAGGAATATTCTATTTTTTTGGAGAACATACACCTATGTTTCTAGGTTATGTTCTTGCATGCATGAAATTTGGAATGTTGTATTGTGCCTCAAAAAAATTATTTAGAGTGCAAACCCCAATCCTCCTTTTAAGTATGGCATGAGTTGAAAATTTTTATTCATTATTAGGATAGGATAGATATCCTCAACACCTCTATGTGAAGATATTTTCATACATACCAATACTATGAGGAAGGATCAAGCCTGATGTAGTTCTCCCACCTAGTGCTTGGTGTAAGTGCAAGTGAATGCTAGAATGACATTGGACTTGAATGTCTTGAGAGTGATTGAGATTTTAAATATGGGATTAAGGTATTTGTAGATGATAATATACAAATTAAGGTAGAATATGGATCAAATTCCTTAAAATTCCCAACTTATTTCTTATTTGGATAGGCTTCTACATCTATTTTCCATCAAGTGGATAGAGGTCAAATAGTCTTATATTTATAGAGATCCATATCTTGTGTAGATAATAAAATGTACTTAGGATAACCTTAAGAGGGGTAGACATTTCAAAATATGTCTATTTGGAAGATTTAGGGAAAGGGACACTAACACCAAGTGGGGAAAACTAGCACCATGTGGATCTAGTATCCTTAATGTCATGCTAGTTTGAGCTAGCATATTGATGGACACATTGGGTTGGGATCTAGAAAATTTATCTTCGGAGTATGTTTGAGATGAATGTAGATGTATTTAGTCTAAATAATGGTTGGAAATGTGTGATGAAAGATCTATGATAGGTCTAGGGATAATTTAGGAATAAGTTATCTCAAACAACACTCTTAACATCCAAATACCACTTTTAAATTATTACATTTATCCCCCCTTTAATATAAAAATGCATCAAAGTGAAATGACTAGTATAAAGGAAAAATAAACATACCTAGACTTATCTAAGAAGTAAATCCCATGTAGCTAAGCCCTAGTATGTGAATCTAGGTTTACATGTGTGAAACATGATCCAAAACAATGACCTATAATGAAACATGTAAAAATTAGTTTTTACTTAAGAGGTTACTAAAACAAAAGAATATGCTAAATAAAGTAACTAAGTAAAGTTGATTAAAGAGATAATAAAGAGGAAAGGAATGAATATGCCTCATTGGGTACATGAACTAATGCATGAAATTGGTGATAACTTGTGTGTGTGTGTGTACATAGTGATTAAATCATTGAATACCTTGGACTGAGATGATAGCTTACTTAATCCTCATCTATGGGTGGATTAAGAACTCAGTGGATAATGATCCATGAATAGCTTGGATAAGACTATAAGTATGTCTAACCCTCTCATGTGGGTGGATCAAGAATTCAAGTACGCTATGAATCCCATCATTTACCACCCATGTGAAGTAGATACATTTAAAACCAAACTGCACAAAGTTTTGAAAGTATCTAATTAGGTATATACAACTATGTGTATTAGCTCCACAACCATTTGAGTATATTAGGTGGCTCTATGACACTTGGGAATGCCAACCACTATAGATGTAGTAAAGCATGAAAATGGTAAAAACCTAAAATATGATAGAAAGTGTATACAACATAAAGAATGACATGGAGTTTTCCATTTCATTTGATTAATCTATGTGTAATTGAGCATATGGAAACTATGTGTCATACACCTACCCCCAATCTGATATCTGAGTGTATTGATTTTGAATTGATTATGTAATAATTGAATCTATATATCTAAACTGAATGTGGGAGTGGTCATGTCATGCATGATGCCCCCACTCTAAGCAACTAGGATGACTCTGAGTTGAAATAAGTGTATCTAAGCAAAATCTAAACTTAACTATAAAACCTATGATTATATTTGTATAAATCTATACTATACCTAGTGTATTAATTTAGCTAATTTGGGCTAACCTAAAGTTGGGTCTATTGGATAATAGCAACTTATAGTGGTTATTAGCACCATTTGGTGATAGTGTCCCTATCTAGAGACTAATTTTTATTTGGTTTGAAATCTAGGTAATCTAAATTATTTTTTGAATCATTAATTTTTTCTGTGTATTACCTATGTCTAATTTTTGAAATTGAGCCCGTGTGCTAAAAATGATCTATGAATAGAAATGTAAGAGCCTGATATTTATGATAAACCCCTATGAATACCCCATATTTTGAGGGTATTTTTTGAACCTGTGTATGAAATCTCCTCAAAATAAAATAGATCTACAAAATGTGTTATCCAAAGCATATATAATTGCATGATACTCCAATATAATGTGCAAACATAACATAGAAATGTAAAAGTATTTGAGAATAAGTATGTAATGTAACATGTATGTTATAATAAAACATTTCACAAGGGTGTAAAGATAGATGTAATCAATGTGTATAATAGTAAATCTAAGTATCTAACTAGGGGGATGGGGCATGATGTCCATCAGAACACCCAAGTAGGATGTGTGGATGCATGTGGTCCCTCATGGCATCAAAAATTGGTGTGTAATCAAAGACAAGTGTCATGGTGAATATTCATATAAAGAAACATACATACAAAATACATGAGGCATGCAAAGGTAGGCCAAGGGGACATAATACAATGGACATAGGCACATGCCACTAAATTTGAGCATGAAAGACATGTTCAAATGTTCACATACACAAGCAAAAAGTAATTTGGCTTAGATCCACATAGAAGGACATGTTTAAACATCTGCATATACAAGTAGGAAAGCACACATAAGGGACATGGGCACATGTACAAGGCATACAAACATAGAAGTGGCATAGATATAAAGAGTAATGGCATATTTAAATTCCCTCAAATTAGAAGAAGCTTAGAAAACAAAATCAAATCTAAAATAAGAAAGATAGAAATGAAAGCATGTATAACTATATAGTACAAATTTGTGTAAGTGCTAGGATGTACATATGCTAAGTCTAACCAATGATAGTAAAAAAATTTGAGAAATGAGTAGTAATGGTCAATATCAAGATATATCAATGCGTAAACTAAAATGTATTGAATGCAAGGATAGAACCTAGTAGTAACAACTATGTATGAGATGCCCCCAAGTAGGCCAATGTATGAAATGAATAAACTTAGATTGGTGTATATGGCCCTAGTGGGTAGATGATATCAAGTATAGATCAATGTAGTGGACTAGAGTCCTATATGTAATATGCAAGCACTCGACAAGATCAATTGAAGCATTTATGTATGATAAAATTGACTATTCCAGGATAGCTAAAAATATGTAATATTTAGAAAGTAGAAGAAATGTAAACATAAAAAAGTGTACAATCTTTAAATTTTGTGTTTTTTGAGTAATATTTTAATGTTTTTATGTTTTGACATGTTATATCAAAAGTATCCAACCCTGATTTATTGCACAAAAATTTGGATTAATGCAAACTAGGTTTTAAAGCAATAGTTGAAGTCAAGTTCACCAAATGATTTAACCTGTTTGGGTTTTAAAAATTTAATTCCTAAACTAGAATTAAGGGCTAAAATGTCTAAATTAGTTAAATAATATGTAATAATTAACCACTAATTTTTTATAGGATTTTGACTTATTTTGACTTTTTAAAAATAGTAATAACTATGCATAAATAGAGATTTATCTAAAAAATGACTCTTGTAGAAATTTTGGGTTCTAAAAATTGGGTTATGGATAGGTCTAAGTGTTATCAATAGGGTACTAAGATTTAATTCATCACTAGATAATAAAACCCCACATAGATAGTAGAGTCATGCTACTATAGTTTTCTCAAAAGGGCACTAATGTCCTCTTTATAAGACTATTCCTATTTTTTGGGAACACCCATGCCTATGTTTTTGGGTTCTATTATTACGCACATAAAATATATAAATTTTTATTGTGCATGGAAAATGTGATTTAGTATGTAAACCCTAATCCTCTTTGCAAGTAGGATAGGCTGGACATCCTCAACACCCTATTGTGAAGAGAGTTTCCTACATACCAATATCCAAGAAGGGATCATGCCCGATGTAGTTCTCCCACCTAGTGTTTGGTGCAGTTAAAAGTGAATTATAGAACGAGAGTGGTTTTGAATGATTTCAAAGTGATTTAGATTTGAAATATTTAAAATATGGTCTTAGGGTAGTTGTAGATGGTAGTATGCAGAAGTAGGGTAGAATAGGGATCAAATACCTTAATTTTGCCTAACTTGTTTCTTATTTGGATTGGATTTTACATCTATTTTCCATCTAGTGGATATAGGTAAAATAATCTTGTATTTATAGAGATCCATAGCTTGTGTGGATAATAAAATGTACTTAGGCTGACCTTAGGAGGGGCACACATTTGAAAATATATCCATTTAAGAGAGTTAGGGACAGGGACACTAGCACCATGTGGCTCTAGTGTCCTTAATTTGGTGCTAGTGTCTTACTAGTAGTCTACTGGGCACAATATGTTGAGATCTGGGAAAGTTGTCTTGGGACTATGTTTGAGTTGACTATAGATGTCAGTGGTATACACAATGGATGGAAAAGTGTGATAAAGGCTCTAAGATAGGTCTAGGGATAAGATAGTAATATGCTATCTCAAAAAACACTTATCATCCAAATACCACTTTTAGGTGATTACAAGACCTCACTTTGACCAATGCCCACTGCACCTTTTCGGCCAATACCCTAGATTTAGTATTAGGTTAACTTAATAATAGGTGAAATTGATAGATGGACATCATATATGGATAGATGTAGGGATTAATATGATGAAAAAATGTTAACACATGAGGTGAAAGATAAATAAATATAAAAATACCTAATATGTGTCTTATTCATCAACCTAACAACCAATGTACCCTTTCCACTGTACATAAAATGATTTCTGATCCACTGATGCTAGCATAATTTGATTAGAAATAATTTTGGTGACTAATGGTGTATTGTGTTTGATTACAAACCATGTAAAAACTATGTTATCACTATATTTTTTGAGGAAATTCTACTACAAGTTTGTCCTTAATGAGATTCTCAACTATTTTGAGTATTTAGAGTTTTTAGGCTAAGGGAAAGGCTCTCTACATAGGATAGAATAGGTGCACATTGTCTACGTAATTAACCTACAAGGGTCTCTACCCAAAAGATATTTTAACCCTAGATCCCCTCTATAATGAAAGAGGTCATGTATATTGACATTCAACATGCAATTAGTGTGCTTACTAACATACTCATTCAACATAAAAGTAAGATTTCAAAGATTGATGATAGAGATACTCCACCAAGTTTTCATACCTAACCTCACCATTATCGATGTTATGGTGTTATATGCACCAAACATTTGGATGATGATGGTGGTGATTCTAAGGTCTTAGATGATATAATTTTGAGTGAGGAATTTTGGCATGTATATTTGGTGTGCACACATTGGTAACTACACATATAGAAGTATTTTTTATATTTTACATGTTAAATTTTAATCATATTTATATTTAAAAGATAAAAAATAATTTAAATGGAAATTTAATAATATATATGTAATTTTTTATGTTTCAAGAGGAGATGGTGCCATCATCTTCATGGTCCACTATTGTATATTTGGGCCAACCAATTTTTGGGCCATCTACAACTCCATTTGTTGATGTTTCCAAGACAATATTCCCATATACAAAGGTAATTTTGAGTTAATATTATACTCTATGTATATATTTCTATTTATATAGATCTATGTTCTTGACTAACAATCATACATGTTCAAATTAAAATTTGAATGATAGTGATGTGAATGTAAATTATATGTGTGAGATGTGTTGAAATATATAAAGAGAAAATCCCTAACCTAAGAATCCCTAATTGAATATATACCTTATATGGTGAATAATGGATATTTGAATGCTTTTAATAATGATCAAGCTTCTAGAGAGTATCTTTCAATGTATAATGATGTATTTCTCCCAATGTTTTAAAAATATATTCTTCCTGCTATTTCTTCTAATTTTATATTGTTGGTGTTCCTTCACCTTCTCAAACTTCTTTTAATGTTTCAAAAGTTTCTTGATTATCATATCTTCTTCATAGTGTTTCTTAAGTACTCAATATTTTCATTTCTACCTATAGTACCACTACTTATCTTTCAAATCTTTAAGTTAGTTCTCTTATGTGAATCATGTCAGCTATGTAATAGCTTAAGTTAAATTTATCTATTAAGGATCTCAAAATTCAAGTACATTGATATTAAATAGTATGCTCTTGGTATATTTTATTCCTAAGTCCCTTTGGACATTTTCAATATGATTTTATGCATATCTTTTTCATATTTTTATTTTCTTTGTGTGGCTACTTCCATGCCAATAAGGTCCGAACTTGAGATAGCAAAGTTTAGAAACACACAAGTGTATAGTTCATGTATAGAGAGAAAAGGGTTTTAAAATTTATATTAACTAATTATGGTTTTAATAAAGGAGATAAATTTTCCATAAATATTAAATATTTTATATAAAATTAAGTGTGGTTTGTGATCAAGAAATACAATAAGGGTGGTTATATAATGTGTTAGAAATAGTAAGAAAACTTGAATAAAAACACACTAAAATGCATAACACTTGCTTGCCTAGATCATAATGGGGAGCTTAGTAAACAAACAACAAATGACAAAGCTCAAATAAAATATAAAAGACTTACAAATTTCCTACCATTCCTTGAATGCTCCAAATGATGTGTTTGTTTGGCTTGCTTGACTTGTGCTCAAGAAGTCTTTGGCAAATAGAGTTGTGTGGATCTTTGTTTCCTTGGCACCATAGTTTAGCCCATGCTTGCTTGATGTAATTTGATGGATTATATTGTGATTTTGACATTATAAAACTATTGTCATTTAATATTGATATAAAACCAACATTATAACATTACTATGCTCAAGCTCTCTTTAATTCCATAGGCAATGGATTCTATTTATAGGTTTAGAAACTAGCTGCAACTCAAGGTGAGTTAGAGATTGGAATGGGTTCAAACATAACCTTTGTGATTTGATTAACCCCAATAGAGTTAAAAGGTGTCAAATTTTCATGATTAACAATTAATATGCATGTTTGAGATATTTTAGGATATTGATAACTCACAAAAAGGTAATTATGAATTCCTAGGATATTCTTTGATTTTTGAATTTCCTTTTTTATAATTCATTTAATTGATCATGGATGATTAAATTAGGAATTTTATTAGGTTTTAAATTTTAATTAATTATATTTACAAATTTTAGCATTTTACAATATTTGAATTAATTGTATGTTTGCATTTTCCCCCATTTAATGGTTTTATAAGCCAAATTGTATTTTATGAAGCCAAATTTGAGATGTTTAGTGATTTTTAGGCTTGATTTGAAAAGGTTGATAATAATTAATCTAAAGTATAGTATGAATCCATTGGTGTCCAATTTTAAGTGTCTACAATTTTCCCATGTTTAATAAGGTCTTGAAAGTTATAATCATAGTAACATCTTCTCAAAGAATGAAAAGGTCTGGTACACTTACGACTTCAATGGTAATGTAAAAACTATAGTTTCCCCCTTGAGGGATTGGTTGAAAAAAGGGTTTAAAAATGTTCCCTCAAAATAAGGAAATGAGTGGACTAAATAGATGAAAATGATGGGGTGGTTAAGATTATTTTTACCATAGGTAGTTATAATCACTGACATATGGAGCTACCCCAATTAGGATAGATAAATAGGATGATTTTCCCATAGTTGGTTATAATCATCGACATAGGTGGGATATTAAAAAAGGTGATGATTTGCCTAAAATTGGTTAGAATCATCAAAAAAGGCATAAGGTAACAAGATATTTATTTTACCAAAGGTGGTTATAATCAGTTAAAGGGAAAATAATAATTTTTCCATAGGTAGTTATAATCATTGGCTAGATAAAAACATGCCCCAGTTGGGTAGAAGAAATATATTGATTTACCTAAAGGTAGTTATAGTCATCAACCTTCAAATTGGTGGGAACCTAATGATTTATCCAAAGGTGATTGGAAGCATTGGGAGTGAAAGTGCGATGGTATAAAATGAGTTTCCAAAAGGTGATTATAATCATTATACCCCAATTATGGAAAATAAGTGGAATGGTATACAATGATATGCCCAAAGGCAGTTATAATCATTATACCCTAATTATGGAAAACACGTGGGATGGTATACAATGATTTACCCAAAGGTAGTTATAAGCATTATATCCTAATTATGGAAAATAAATGGTATGGTATACAATGATTTTCCCAAAGGTGCTTAGAAGCATTGTATTCCAATTATGGTAAACATGATATAGAGGATAAAGATGAATTGAGGAAACCTGCTAGTAGGGAGATTATCGTCTGAACTAGCAAGGAAGAAAATTATTTCATTATTTAACTAATATATTTGGGATATAATTTAGATTAGATCAGGAATATTGTTGGTGATGATGTCAAGGAGACATTGTTGCTACATTTACCATGTAGACTTCTTGAAGCTAATTTTTTCTATAGCACATGATGGTAGGAATCATGATAGAACAACATAAGGACTTGGCCAAAATATGTATAAGGACTGAATCCCAATCCAATACTCAATGAAAAATAATGTACCAATGATTAAAATTATGATGATGATGTTGACATATGAATATGAATGGATTCAAGAATAATGTGCAAGGAATCACCCAATGAATGCACATAAACTAAATCAAGGAACAACAAGAAATCAAACAAACAAGACACTAACTAAAGAAACAAGATAAAATTAATAAATAAACAATGATTAATCACAATGTCATTAAAAATAATACAATGTAAATAAAATGATGAACATTACCCCTAGATGAGAAGAGAAAATGAAACAAAAAAACTAAAATGGGGGAATAGATGAAAAATAAGGGGGTGGCTAAGTTGTCTCCATATGCACTAAGAAAGTGGATGTTGCCTACATAGTTCTATGGATGTGATATCTAACAAAAACTTTAGGCCAAATGTAGTTATGTTAGGATATAGGATAGAAGAAAAATGATGAGAAATAAAATAGGATTATGTTATATAATAATATGGGAATGAACTCACAAAATTGTGAGAGAGTGGGACAAAAGGGCCAATAAATATGGGGGAAATAAATGATAAGTGGTTTCTTGTGACATAGTTAGGGTTCCCAGGATCCTTAAGGCAAAGAAGTGGTCAATGTTTTTGGTTTTTTCTAAAAATTGATTTTACAAATGTTTTTTGGAATTTTTAGAGCATCTCACCTTGATTGAGAATGATGAGATACTAAATGTTCCAAGCTCACAAAATTGAAAGAGAATTCAAACTAAAACTATTCACAAAATGATGAGAAAATTTAAAATAAAATTGATCACAAAATGGTGAGAGCATGGCTTATGGGTCACTAAGCTGACCTCAACAAGTATTGAGCATTGCCAACATAGTTTTAGGATGGGACCTCAAGTCACTGTAGTTCTGCGTTATAGTGGAAGTATTTGATTAGTGTAGAAACTAATTCAAATAAAATAAACATAGTTGGCATAATGGTGGAGTACTACATAGGAATGGAAAATTGGTATGTCAACTCACAGTAAACAAGTGTTGCTCCTAGTTTGTCCATAGGTGGTCATAAATAGGAAATAATGACATAAGTCAATGATACTAATTTTCCCATAGATGGTTATAATTATTAGCATGACCATGGGACACTTATTTTCCCATAGGTGGTTATAATTAGGACCATAATGAGTGTGAAAAATGGAACAAGAAATGAAGGATGTAACTATCAGGCTTCTATCATACTGCTCAAAAATATGGCCTCTATCTAGAATTATTGAAACAACTACTGAAACTAATCTGAATCCTTGTGTTAAAAGTGGAACTAATGAAAAATAACCAAAGCTAAATGGGATAGGTAGGAAGGGTCAAAATAACTTAGTTGATATAAAAGGTATGGTAGAATGAAATGGTGGGATGGAAAAGTGATAGAATGGTAATAATACAAATAATAAAGTCGATAATATGGTATAACTTGAAATGGTCCTCATAGAAAATACACCAGATCACTTAAGTAAAGTAACACTTGAGGTATATAATGTTCATAGGCTCATCAAGTTCATCCCCATGTAGTTTAGTGATCCTATATGGTCCAACACCATAGTTTATAACAATGATGGAAGAACCTACCCAATTGGGCATGAACTTGCCTTTCTGTTTCTTCTCAATCATGGTATTTTTTTGGTTCTCTTTAATAACAAGATCACCAAGCTTGAATTATCTATGTTTCACATGCCAATTATAGTGGCCATGGAGTCAATTTTGATATTCTTATAGATGGTTTACTGTGTCCATACATTTCTCATCAACTAACTCTAGCTCTTACAGGTGAGCTACCCGATAGTCTTCATCATCTAGGACATGCTTCAAAGAGATACATAAAGAAGGTAACTCAACCTCAATGGGAAGAATGGCCTTATTATCATAAATGCGTGAGTATGGAGTGGTACTTGTAAGAGTGTGGTGATTGAAATAGTATGCCCAAAGGGCATAAAATATTTGAAAGTTCCAATCACAATCAACATAATTGATAATATTTTTAAGGATGTTGACAATGGTTTTGCTAGATGCTTCTGCTTGGCCATTATCTTATGGGTAATATACTATGTAAAAATTTTATTTAATTTTATACTTGGCACATATCAATTTTACATATTTATTCTTTAATGATCTACCATTATCAGATATAATGCCAGAGGTGATATCGTAGTGGTAAATGAGATGGTTAAAGATGAATTTGGTTATTTGCTTTCTAGTCATGTAAGTGAGGGGTATAGATTCAACCCACTTAAGGAAATATTTTTTAGAGGTAAGGATATATTTATGGACATAAGATGAGATGAGTTTTATCTCCCTAATGAGATTGAGGCCTGATGTAGCAAATGCTTATGGTGTTAACATTGGTTTCAAAGTCATGGCTAGAGCATGAATAAGATTAGCATGTCATTGACATTTATTGCATTTTTTCACATATGTAGTTGCATTTGTGTCCATTTTTGGCCAATAATACCCAATAAATAAGATATTTTTGTCTAGGATTGACCCACTAGTGTGGGATCCACATACTCCTTCATGAACTTCTTGTAATGCTAGTGTAGATTCTGTTGAAGTTAAACATTGAAATAGAGTTCCATAAAAATTATGGTAGTATAGGGTTGGTATAAGTAATGTATAAGGTTGGGAATGATGGATGAAAGATTTGTATTATTTATAGGATAAGTCTCATGTAAAAATATGGTTATTTAAATAGGTATATAGGTTTGAATACCAAGTAGAGCTGGGACCAACAATATCATAGATCATCATGGTGGTTGATGGTTCATGAGATGGCACTATTAGATTTTAAATGAGAAACTGGTATTCTTTGGCCATATCTATTTGTTGATTCAAATATACAATGGTGTCCATGGCATACATTATTCTATTACTATCCCATGGTATATTTTTAAACTATACATTGGCAATCTACCATTTGAGAGTGCTGACCATGACCTTGTATGGAACAAGCTTGTCATCCTTAGTCTGAAAGTGGTATGTAACCTAGTTGATGATTAACTATGAATCACCATAAACCTTTAGATTTTGTATGTTCCATTGTACTATCTATCAAAGCCCTATAATGAGTGATTCATATTTGGCCATATTATTGATACAAGGAAAGTTGATTCTAAATGATGTAGGGATTAGATCCCTTGTGGAGTAATAAACAAAAGTCCTACCCCTGATCCATGTGCTATGAATGATCCATCAAAATATATCTTCTAGTGATACTCCTCAAGATTTTTTTACATGATAATCATAATGGATTCATCAAGAAATTTTTTAGCAGCTCTATATCTACAAGGGGTGATTCAACAAGCTAATCTATAATAACTTTCCCCTTGATGGATTTTTGGTTGACATACTCTATTTAAAACTCAGTAAGAAACATGGTATATATTTCCATGCAACCTTGTAAATCTATTTTAGATAGTAGATACTTGAGTGGATCTAATTTAGAAATTACCATGGTCTTATTGTTCAACATGTAATGTCATATTTTTTGACTTACAAAGACCATAACTAAACTAGATTTTTCAATGGATATATAGTTGTAATCATACATGATCAGTGTACAACATAGATAATATACATCATGCTCCTTTCCTTTTTCATCATGTTTAGATATAAGTGACCCTAATAATTTATTTGTGGTTGATAGATATAGAAAGAATGATTTTCCTAGCATTTGAGGTAATAAAACTAGTGGATTTTCTTGATAGTCCTTTAGCTATTGAAAAGCTTTTTGATAATCATCATCCCAAAGACATATTACAACCTTATTAAGTAGGTGTGTAAATGGGTGGCATTTATCAACCAATTGAGATATTAAGTGTCTAATAGATTAGATCTTGCCCTATAAACTATGAAGATAATTCAAATTGGTTGGTGGTGGCATCTCTAATATGGATTGTACTTTGCCTAGATTGATTTCAATGCCCCTACAAGACATAATGAAGCCAAGAAAATTTCCTAAAGTAACTCCAAAAAAACACATTTCTTAGGGATAAGCCTGACTTTTGTATTCATGCAGTCTCTCAAATATTTTCCTCAATGTTGTTGGATGATCATCCCTAGTATTTGATTTACCCAGTATATCATTAACGTAGTATTTTAAAATGTCATGAATCATATCATGAAATATGATGGTCATGTATCTTTGATAGGTTGACCTAGAATTTTTGAGACAAAATGGCATAACCTGATAATAGAATGTTCCCCATGAAGTGGTGAAAACTATTTTATGTTGGTCTTCTAGTGTAATTCAGATTTGATTATACCCTAAAAATATGTCCATAAGTGAAAGAATTTCATAACCTATTGTGGAGTCGACTATCATGTCAATGTTTGGCAAAATAAATTCATCTTTAGGGTAGGCCTTGTTTATGTCTTTGAAATCAGTGTAGATTTTGATTCCTTCTAGTTTCTTACTAATTGGTACAATATTATATATCCGCATTGAGTAGTTGATTGGCCTAATACATCTTGTTTCTAAGAGTTTTTCTAACTCTTTATTTACTAATATAGTAATGCAAGGATGCATATTGCATAATTTTTGTTTCATAGGTTTGGCATAAGGATGTACCACAAGGTGGTGAACAACCAAGGTGAGGCCCAAACTAGGCATATCAGAGTAGGACCATGCAAATATATCAACAAAATTTCTCAATAGGGATATAATAACTTCATATTCCTCATCAATAAGGGACATGCCTAATTTGATCCATTTTGGGTCATCTAGAGTTCTAATGTTTATCTCTATAGTATCTTCCACTAGAAAGGTCGAATCATCTTCAAGAATAGTGGGCAAAGATGTAAACTAGTTTACGATGGTAGAGTCCTCTGTTACGACTAGCTCCTTGAGTTCTCCTAAGCATGATTAATCAAAATCCACCAAGGGTAGGGATGTCCATGTCACAAATATAGTTGGAAATTATTGGATGACTAGATTAAAAGCTTTTTGTTCTTCAAGACTAAAATCAGACCCATAGGCAAGTTCATCATTAGTGGTATCCTAGATGATTTGATCAAAAGATTATTGTTTTTCAAGAATAAAATCAAACCCATAGAGAAGTTTGTTATTGGTGGTCTCTTAGATATTTTGATCAAAAGCTTATTATTCTTCAATCTTAAACTTGGACCCATAGACAAGTTTGTCATTGGTGGTATCTTGGTTTATATTTAAATAAGGTCAAACACCCCCATCTAATGGTGCCTAAAATAGGTTTCCACTACTATATTATCCTTTATCTTTACTATCCCCTTGGTCTAAAAGTGACTCAAAGAGGTTTCCACTTTGGGATCTCAATGTTTTATTTAATTATTTTTGGTTAAGGGTGTTCACCTACTCCCTAAAATAGGCTTCAAGATTTAGTTTGATTAAGAACCCTTGTTTGTGGTCTCCCAATGGAACATTGTCCCTAAGGCCTCAAAAATTATAGAAGGCCTCATCATTTTGAAACTTGTCAATTGGCATGTTAGATTATTGTTGACCCTAGTCTATCAATTTGGGATAATATAATGGAAGTGGATTATGGTTAATGACTAGTTGAAGGGTATAAATGGAATTAGTGTCAAACAAATTGGTATGGGCTAGGTCATTGAAAGGGATATGATCAAACTCTACTTTGTTGTTACAATTATCATCACTAGTCACTGGTAATGTAACTTGAATAAGATACATGGGGTCACACCCAGGTGATTTAAATCCAAGTCCATAGGTTCCTTTATACCAAGTCATAGAAATTAGATCAAGTGTTCCCTGTTGGTTTGTCTTGAGGTCTCCTCCTTCATAGTCTTGGTTCTCCATAATCTGATTAGGAATGGGGTATTTGGAATTTTTGTAATAATCAGCCAATTTACCATTATACAACCATGATTCATCACCTTCGAAAGGGTACTATTCTTGGCTAGAAGCTGGTATGAAAGTGATAGGTGTTGGACTATAAAAATAGCCTTTACCCTTTATTTTTATTGCATGAGTGGCTTGGATTTTGGTCCTCCAAAGGACTTTGGGTTCTATGTAATATTTGTAATGTGAAAGGTATCATGGGTCAGATACTCTCCTAGGCTATTAGCTGAGATGGTACAATGATTGGACATTTCAGGAGGTGGCATGTGGGAAAGTGAATCATCAAGGTCAATGCAGTTGGCCTCTAGTGAATCAAAAAGTATTTATTTCCCCTTATAATTCATAGCCATAAGATTCATGTCAAAATGGTAGTTATAGCTTTTGAACTCAGCCTCTAAATGTTTATAATGCTTGTATGGATACAAATCTCTTGAAATAGTAACCTCCATCGTTGAATGGGAGAACTTGATATGATATTGCAATGTTGATAGGATTGCATGAATCTCATGTATCCAAGGTCTTCCAAAAAGCATATTATATGAAAAATTAAGATCTAACACATGGCATGGTGTATTGTAGTCAAGGGCCCAATGATAACTGGTAAGCTAATGGTGCCTCATGATTCTTGTTATTTATTGTCATAGGTATTAATGGTGATTATTTTTTCTTGGAGATCTGATATTTGATACCCAAGAAGCTCAATAAGCTATAGATACATAATATTTAAACCAGATCCATTATATATGAGGACATGTTTCACTTTGTGCTATGTTATGTAGACTTTGATGTATAATGGATTGTTATGAAGTGGGGCCAAGGGATGACATATCACTTTGGTTGAAGGTTAATTATTAGCCTAGATCTAGATGTCCAACCAAATATTGAAATTTGTTAGGGGATATGTCATTAGGAACTTTAGATTGGCCAAGGAATTATATCAAGATGTTTTTGTGGATAGTAGACATACACAATGAATATAAAATGGAGATTTGTGTAATCATCTTTTAAAATTATTACACAATATCGAACATCTTTTCTTGCACAAGGGTAGATGGCTTGTTCCTAGCTAGAATAGTTGGTTGGATGATGGGTGAAGTGGTATATGGATGTGGGCCTAGTACGGTAATCCTTGATGACTGAGTTGTGATTATACAATCAAGATTAGGTACAGGACCATTATTGCTAACAAATGATGGTGGAGGGGGACCATATAGGATAAGTCTCAGTTGTTAGTGTACTTATGCATGGTCATGTGTTAATTATGACTTATTAGTATAAGGTCCAAAAGTGGGAATCCTTGCTTGTTGGTTTACCTATATGTGGCCCCAGGTCAAGGAAAGATTATTAACATTGGTGGGTTGATTGGTAATTGGTCTTGGATTGATGGAAATGGTGTTAATGCAACATCCTACAATATGGCCTATAACCATTTTTTAGTCATGTGAAACTACATGGTAGGTTGTTGGTTTTTGGTATCATTCTAGCCTTAGTTCCATCCATTATTCTAACTTTATTGGTTTTGATGCTGATTTTTTTAATTTTATTGTTTTGGCCTTGGTTTTTGATACTATTATTATTGCTATTGTATTGGCCATTATTTTTGTTTTTATTAGTTGATATGTTAGGGAAAGGGATTCTAATAAATGTTATGGTTTTGATTGGAAGTGAAAGCTCCATGATCCAATGTGATCTCTCCATTTTCTAACATATTCTTGATCACGTGTTTAATTTTTACATAATGATGCAAATTATGGCCATTGACTTGATGATACTCACAAAATTCATTTGGCATGTACCAGTCTAGATAGTCAGTGTCTATAGGATAGTGCTTTGAAATAGGCCAATTAATCAAATTAGCTACTGATAGTTTGAAAAACATAACATCAATAAGATATCTAAGGTCACTAAAAATGTGATGCATATGCATGGTTATTTTTGGTTGAGGGTTTTGTAAAGGCATAGGTTGTTTTTTTTTTTTTGGTCTATTCTATTATGTTTGTTATGTTTTCTACATTTTCTAAAGAGGTTGTTGGTTAATATTTATATGCATATGTGGCATAAGATTTGAAAATGGTGTTTTCACCATTTGGACATGTTGTGACTCTATTACTCCATTCCCTACAACATTCTTGTTGTGATCGAACTACTTAGGTTTATCATAATTATTGGCCTAGGATGGTTGCGACACTTACGCTTGGACTTAGTTTTGATTTTAGTTTTAGCTTAGATTTGAAAAGGTTAGTTTAATAATACATTTTTTAATAAGGTCTATCTTGATCAAAAAACCTTTGTTAATGATCTGTTTAAAAGTATGTGCATACTACAACTCCAGATTGTAAGATATCTCATTATGTAGATTCTTGATAAACATAGTGACCAATTTCTTATTTGGAACACTATGGGTAAATTGGCTCACAAGTTCTCTCCAACATTTTAGATATCATACAAAGCATTCATTAGAATTTTTTTTTGATTGTGTCAAATCTAACAATGAAATCTCATGCTTGAGATTTTAAGAGAAGTGTTATATGAACTTGTCTAAAGAACATCAAAATTAGATACTAAACTATTGGGCAAGTTCAGGAACCAATATAATGCTTACCCTATTAGGATTCTTAGAAAAAAAAATAAAAGTTATATGTTGCTATAGGCCATTGGTTGGAATGCAATAAATAATTCCATCAAATGGGCCTTGGGTTCACCTTTCCCCTTGTATTTATCTAACTTTGGTGGCTTATACCCTAGAGGAAATGGTATCTTCAAGTAATCCATGTGAAAGCATAAGAACACACATCATCCAACTTGAAATTTTTGGTCTATTTTATTTCTTGGATGAGGGTAATTACATCCTTCATTTGTTGTAGTTCTTGTGTGAGGAAACCAATGGGATCATTGGCCTGAGGTGGAGGCTGTGTGGTCACACGTGGATTATATTGACTAGGGTAAAATGGAGGTATTTATTGGGGAATTTTGGATTGGTTAGGGAATATACTAGGAATATACATACATGGATTAGGGTGTGATTATTGAAATTGCATGTATTATGGTGTGATATCCTAGTTGGAATTGGGTATATAGGCCTGATATTATGAATATTGTGGTTGGGATGTAGGAATATGGCCATACTATGTCTATTAAGGTTGAATATGGACATGTTGCCAACTATTCATACCTTATTGATTGAGGGGAACTTATGAAACAAGGGTCTATCATTGAACTTGTGACACATTTTGTATAGAAGGCAATTTTTGCCCAATTGGCACTTGAGAAACATTAGAACCTCTTGGTTATGTGAACCCCTATTGGGAAGTGGATGCATGTTGGAGATTCAACATTTATCACTGACCAATATTAATATGTTTTTGATTAGACATAATTTGGTTTTGGATTGGCATGTTAGTTTGAAACTAAAGAGGTATGTTCATTATTACCTAACAAGGTGGAAGATTGATTGCCCCTTGTTAAGGTGTTAATTATTTTGCCTCTTCTACATGGGTACATTAGATGATGACTATTGTTGTGGAATGTTACTCATCACCTGTTAGGGTGGAGTAAAATTCATCATGTTTTATTGTGGTGCATCACTAGTCATTGGTTGACTACTTAATCCTTGATGTTGTGTGCTTGAAGAAGTAGCTGGTTGTATATTAGAGGTAGTCAGTTGAGATTGGGAGGTAAAAACTCCTACTCCTTGAGTTTAAAAACCACTTGTGGTGTTATTTAAAGGAACCTTTTATTGTTGACTATTATTTTGTGTGTTAACACCACTTTATTTTAAATTAGATGTTACTTTTGTATTATCCATTATGTTTGGCTCACTATTCTGTGTAGAAGTAGAAGACACTTCCTCAATATTTGGGTAATGAACATGTTTTTTATCGAGGTAATTTGCATAACTAGGTCCAAACCTTTATTTTATTAACCTATCAACTAAATTAAGACTCTTGTTGAAGGAACTAACTTAATAATAGGTGCATTTGACATGGCCATATTATTAAATTTATGCCCTAGGTTTTAATATATATGGTATACTATCTACATTTGAATGAAGTGGTCCTCTATGAGGCCCCTTTATGTGATAAGAAATGTGGCTCTTGATACGACATCAATATAATTTCATTAGGGTTTATAAAAGAGGCTTGATCATTATTATAATTGTAAGGCATCTTATAAGGCCCTCTTACTATACTTGGCAAGTTTTCATCGGACAAGTCTACTAGAAACTTAGCCCCTACTCTTCAGCTCTATTAATATCATAGGCCAAAAACATTGTAACTTAATAAGGTTGTTGTTTAATTTTTTCCTAAATAAAAGGTGTGCTATCCAAATATTGGGCCATTTATTCTTAATCTTACTCTATGTATGGAGGTGTGCTAACCAAATAATAGGCCAAAGGATCTTGACTCTAATCCCCTATTTGAGTGTTGAAAGGTGGTAAAGAATTCATCTCCTAAATAACATCATCTTCATAAGGGTCTTGAAAAAAGTCCTTTTATGTGACAAAATTTCAATATTTGAGATTATACATGACTCCACTACATTTATAGTGACACATGGTCAAATTAATGGAAAATATTTCATGACAAGAGAGGTTAGAGTTATATAAACTCTGAAAAGTTGTTAAAAAAGATAAAAGGTTTAAATTAGGTCTAAATTGGTCAAAGGAATGGAGTTGTATCTCTAAAAGGTCTATGCAAAGACTTGGTAAAAAGAGTATAATGTCAAATGTCTAACATTGAATGTCTCACACAAACAAGGTCAAGTGGATGAACTAAAAACAAGATGCCAAAATCTAGGTCCAAAGATGTTCCAAATAGGTCAACTAGGAAAGGTAAAAGTTTATAGGTCTTTTGGACAAATGTGGCATCAAAATATAGACTAAAATAAGGTATGTGATAGGACTCTTAGCCAAACTTGGTGTCAAAATATAAACTTGAAACAAAGGGATGATTTTAATCTAACAAACTTGGAACACTTTGGCAGAAACTAGGCACATGATTCTAGACATAAATGTGATCAAATTGGCATAAGGAAATAAGCAAAAGGTATATGAATATAGACTAATTCTATAAAATAAAGGAACAAAAAATATAGTTTTTAATTTTAGGTTAAAAATGAACCTAATTTATGCAACCCAAAAGAGAAAGATTTGTGTATCAGCCCTTGCGAGACAGGGCCTAAACATAAATCAATCAATGTTTGGATCCAAACTTATAAAATTTAATTAAAGACTCAACTTATGAAAAATTAGGATTTAGTTGACTAACAAGCTAGTAAAATTTGAACAACATGACTACACTAAAACAAATATCTGACAAGACACATGTTACTTGGTTTAAACACTAGAAAATTAGACACAAGACAAGACAAGTCTATTGAAACAATTTGAGTAGCCTAGCAACATTTGTACTCTCAAAATGTGTAATAATTTTTTATTTCAAATGATTCTAAGGCTCAAAAATTAAATTAATTTGAGCAACATATCATTACCCATTACAATCAAGTGACACACACAACATTTTTGACACAAAGGTCTAAGTTAACACATGGTGTCAAATGGATGGCATAAATCCTACTCAAACAATGGAGTAGTATAGAAAAAAAATCATTTATGAAGTGGTATTAAAAAAAAATTAGACACAAAACATGAAGAAATATAGGAATAAATGATAAAATAAAACTAACTATAATGTCCTAGATCTTATCAAGGTGTGGCAAGTGGGGTTTAATAAAACTTACAATTTATGAACGTCTTGATTGATCCCAAGTGTTGCTAACACAAGAGAAGCATCACATCAATTTATTTCATATCAATAAAATTATCATGCAAAGGTTTATTACTTTGTATTAATATTCCATCTGTGGACTGCTTAGTGTAATCCCCTGATTGACTAGACTTGACTCGGGCCTTAATTATGAAAGGAGAGGTTAGTCGCTCAACCTCTTGGCTCTCATAGTATGCATACCCTAATTTGTATACCCTCCCATGGAATGGGGTTGAAACACTATCAAGAGATGAATCCCTGGGTCAATGCTTCCCTAAATAACTCATGAAGAGGTAATGACACCCCCTCCACAAGCCAAATTACATGAAAATAAAAGACAAGTGGAAAGACTTTAGGATTGATTTTAGATCACCCAAACCATATGGGTTTTGGGGAGAGCCTAGACAACTTTATTTCCATGCCTTGTAATAAGGAAAAAATGTAATGAAAAGGAAATTTCGGTCACCCAAGTTCCCTATAGGGGATTAGGGAAGAGCATACATGCCTTATTTATTTTGTGAAAACAAATAAACAAGTTCAAACAAACATTTTCAATGAATTTGAAATCTAAGTGATGTCAATTTCTTCACCAAGTTGAAATGTTTGATTAAATTAATTACTTGGCCCCTTGGCTAAAGTGTAAAATCTTGAAACAATTTCACAAACTAACTTTAATCAAAACCATCTATGTTCATTTTAAGCCCAAAAGCCCAAATGTTAAAGATTTAGCCTAAGTTTATTTTTAAACACCAAAAATAAGTGTTCTAGACTTAAACATTCATTTTAAGCACCAAAATGAAGTGTTTTTAATACTTAGCCATTCTAATTCATTTTAAACACCAAATAAAAAATGTTCAATATTTAACATGTTCATTTTAGAACTAAAATGAAGTGTGAATGACTTAGCTAATTCTTTTTAGGTACCCAAAATGAAATGTTAAAACTGTTTAAACTTATAATTTTGTGCTCCAATCAAGCCTTGGACTTGTAATGGTTTGATTTTCTCCTTCTAATTTTAATCAATTTTAAGGGTGATAAAATTAACTTTCAACAAGTATCTCTCAAGTTTTCATTTCAAAAAACATGGTGACCATCATCAGTCAGAAATGACTTATGCTAATTACTAGGCGATCAATGACAGTTGATCTCAAATAGAATTGATGATGGTAGTAAGGGACTGATACTGGTTATCTAAGATCAATGTCAGTCATTTGTGAACCCAAAAAAAAAACCACATAAGAATAATTTTTTTAGGTTACCTCAAAAGATGTTAAAAACTTCTCAAAACCTGTAACATAGTGGCTAGGTAGAGATATAAAATGTTAATAAAACCAAGAAATCATGAAAGGGAATGCTAAAAAGATTGAAAATTTAATATTTATAAACCATATTTTACCTTACATACCAACCAATGATGATCACATAGAATTGATGATGGTTTGGTAGAGTTGATGTCAGTTAGGCTTGACCAATGTCGATCTCTATGTAGATTTGTGTTAAGTTAAGAATTAAAAATATGGAAAAATCAAAGCTAAAACTGTAAATTTGAAGATATTAAAGCATTTATTTGTCAATTTTCGAGTTTTACCTTCATATCTTTGCTATGTGAGTTGTTTATAGTCCAACCGAGTATGCCATTTGTGATCAAGGAATCTAAAAAGGGTGGTTAGATCATGTATTAGAATAAATAAAAAACCTTGAATAAAAAACCACTAACATGCATAACACTTGTTTGAATAGATCATAGGGGGAGATTAGTGAATAAAATAAAAATGATAAAGATAAAATAAAATTAAAAGAACTTAAAAATTCCTTACCATTCCTTGAATTCTCCAAATGATGCATTCATTTGGCTTGCTCGGCTTGTGCTAAATAGAGTTGTGTGGCTCCTTTTCTCTTTGGCACCATAGTTTGGCTCATACTTGCTTGATGTATCTTGATGTCTTGGCTTGTGATTTTGTAATTATAACTCTATTTTCATGCAGTCATACTCTAAAAATAAAAGTATAACATTATTATGCTCAAGCTCTCTTTAATTTCATAGTCAATGGCTTCTATTTATAGGTTCATCAACTAACCCCAACTCAAAGTGAGTTAGAGTGTAGTTAGAGCTTGGAATTGGTTCAAACCTAACCTTTGTGAGTTAATTAACCCCAATAGATTTAAAATGTGTCAAATGGTCATGATTAGCAATGAATAGGCATGTTTGAGATATTTTAGGGTATCTGACAACTCAAAAAAAGTTAATTATGAATTCTTATGATATTCTTCAATTTTTTAATTTACTTTTTGATAATTAATTTAATTAATCATGGATGATTCAATTAGGAATTTTATTATGTTTTGCATTTTAATTAATTATATTTAGGAATTTTATCATTTTTCAAGATTTGAATTAATTATATGTGTGAAATTTTCCCCATTTAATGGTTTTATAAGCCATAATATATTTTATGAATCTAAATTTAAGATATTTAGTGATTCTTAGGATTCATTTACAAAGGTTGGTAAGAATCTATCCAAATTCTAGTATGAAGCCATTGGTGGCCAATTTTAGGTATCTACAAGGTTGTTTGTTTAGTTGATGACCACAATGGATACTCATCCATCTCTATGATTTGAGATAGACAAAGGAATTGCTACTGTAATGTCAACTTCATAGGCACTCATCGAGGTACATGTTAACTTATAATTTTGAATTGTAAATAAATATTTGTTTTAATAAATTTAATAGATAGTTGAAAAAATATGACTTATGTGAATGTATTATGTATGTAGGGTTGTCCAATAACATCTTATGGTCCTATTCAGATGATTGGTATAAAACATTCTCATTTTTATCACTATCTCACATGCCTATTCATGCACCTCGACATGTCACTAACCTCTTGAGAGTTAGACATAGATTGAGCATGACCACAAGACTTCAACAAGTAAATGTTTAAATTATATTTTTATTCTAGTTTAAAATTATTTTTTGAACTTGGTTGCATGTATAGTATGTAAATTTTCCAAAAATATTTATATTGGAATAGGTTAATCTACAGGAAAGCTATGAGCATAGAAGGATCCACATTCAGACCTTAGAAGAATCTAAGGCATATGAGGGATCTCCATATATGATTAGGGAATCCTAGGGAGTCTTCTTTGAGGAAGAAAAAGAGATGGAGACTATTTGATGAGTAGGGTGTCTTAGATGATGTACTTTTTTGTATGCATGTATGGCTGCTAGAAGAGGTTCTTGATATTTCATCAGAACATGCTAATTATAGGGATAACTATCTAAATCTAATTATGAAATATGAGATAACATATGTAATGAAAGGAAAAAATTATATTAAGTATAATATCTAGGTTATTAACTTAATAAATCACAATAATCGCATAGATCAAGCTTAAAGATGCAAGAAGTAGAAAAATAGTAAAATAAATAAGAAAAGAAACCATTCACATTTGTCTAACTATGCAAATCAATGAAAAAACATAGTTGAATCTCTATTATATATTTTATCAAGCATAAAATAATAATTATCGATCAATATCTCTATCATAATGAATCCAACCTACTTGTTTAACTATCTATCAATTATAATGAGTCCAACCTCGTTATTATATTTTGGAAAAACATATATAGACTTGAACCCTGAGTTGTTATAACTTGATATATTCCTATTATAAATATATTTGTGATGTGAATGGAATAACTATTTAAAAAAAACCAATGATATTTCTATTTGGAACATGCATCCAAACTTATAGTTTTACACTCATATTTACCCATTAACACTTTTTCGGACATAATAGGTTATCTCATCCTAAGATAATGTCATGGAGGTAGGTAACACATTGGCCTTAGAAACTAGACCAAAATAATGGTGGGACTCAATAGGACTCGTAGGAACCACTTGAGGTGTTGTTTACCAATTTTCATCCCATGCGCATTACTTAGTTTCCCTTTTAGGTTTTTAACTAAGTAGCAGACTAGCCTATCACCCTTGTGGGTTTTAAATAGTCTAGTGTAAATAAATGACTTCTCATGATAGTTTTTAAACCATATTGGCCCCACTTATCATGTTGAATTATCCTTGATGACAATTAGAGAGCAAAAATTCAAAATTTGAACTATGTAGTACCTAACTAGTAGGTGGTGACATTTGTTGAGTGGATGAAGAGGAAGAAGTGTGTGACACACACTAAGAGGTTTTGTTAAAAAAATTGGACACATTCTTTTTCTATTGAATAACATTTTGGAGAAGACTTGTAGAAAATACTTTTGAAGAACTCACCAAAGATGTAATCACACTATTGAAGGTGGCCAAGTCTACATTATAAGCCTACCAATCAAGCAAAAAATCTTGAATCAATGGCAACATAACTCGTAGCTAACCTTGAGAATGAAGTAGTAGTTGGAGGTCATCCTCCTATATGATAGGTAAGGCAACTTTGGTAGTGCTAATCCATTGAAAAATATATTTATATATATTAGTCATATTGTTGTCATGTCACTATGCTTGTACTCCTCCAAATGTGCTTCTTAGCATTGGGTTCTACCATGTTTGGAGTTTTTTCATGAGTGATTCTTATGTGATACTAAAATATTTTCGTGTTGCATCCATCCTAAGATGTTATGGCCTAATTCTCCATGATTTCTTTGGATTTGTTTGCCTCCATAAATTCATGTTGTGTACTTCCCCATATTGTATCAAGCTATTTATTCCAATCAAGAAACCATTGGGATGTTTGAGTGGTTTGGACTAAGGCAACATTCAAAACATATTGATATTATTCAAGTAGTGTGAATATAACCTCAATATCTAATTTGATTTATTGGCCTTATGCCTATATTTAGTGGACCTTCTACATGGCCTGCCAATCATTTACAAGTTGCATAAGGAAAAGTGGCAATTGAAGATGGTCTGAAAGAACCAGAATCTTGATGATTTGTGTACATAACCCTATATGTGCATCCTCAATGATCATGTTGGCACTATGAATCTGGTGAAATAAATATATGTTATCCTTCAAAAATCATTTTACATGTGTTTCTAATGATGTTTCCTTCTATGTGATAGAATCTTATAATGAATCTATTATTTCTATCTTCTTAACTAACGGTAACTATAAAACATCTAAAGATGCTTTAGTGGTAGGTGGGGAAAGCACTAATGTTTTAGTTGACATGGTTATAGGCACCTATTGTAATGGTGCAATTAGAAATGAGAATGTGGTGCATTAAGAGGATGAAGTGGGTACATCCTAAAGACAAATGTTTTGTAGAGGATATGCCACATGATTGTCTTGTTGATTCACAACACTGGTTGTTTGTTGTTATTTTTCTTGTACTTTCTCTTCTACAAATTTATTCATATATGTGTCTTCCTCTTCTTTTTATTTTCTCTTGGCTATGTCTTGCTTCTATTTCTTAGAGGATTATTCCTTCTATTATTTATTCTTTTACTATGCCTATGTGTTTATATATTTATCTCCTCTTCTATTTTATTCTTCTGCTCATCTTAAATTTTCTTCTTCTTCTTCTTCTTCTTCTTCTTCTTCTTCTTCTTCTTCTTCTTCTTCTTCTTCTTCTCTTCTTCTTCAACTTGTTTCTTCTCCTCTTCTTCTACTACATAATTTTTATGTTGTGCCTTATTTTTTACATCCTTATTATATTATTCATCTACCTCCTTTCTATTTTGTTCCTCCTGTGCCATTATTTTCTTGGCTATGTCCATATCCTCTATCTTTTCCTACTCTTTGTCATCCTTTTTATTAAGAAGTTCCTCTACATCGATGGCATACTTATGAACCTCAACCTCCTTAGTTTGTCTTTGTTTTATAACCTATTTATAATGTTTTTCATCTTCCTCATTTTTTCAATCCTCCTCCTTATTTTAATTTTCTATTCTGACACAATCTACATGTTTCAACCCTCTACATTTCCTCACGAGATGGATATTATTCTTCAATAGTTTATTGATATGTCATTATCTCCTTAATGTTTGTGATTGAATCTTCTTTTGAGGATTAAATTATTCATACATGTATCATTTCCTTAGAAACATAGGCTTTCATCTTACTATCAGTAACCAATTTTTTTTAGTTTAATGTGTCGTTTATGTGTGTGTTTATTGTTCCTCTTGTGTTGTGGGCTATGGAAACTCAACTTGCATAGGATAATTTTCTATGACAATAAACCCTCTAGTATACTCACCAATTATTGGAGATACCTTGGTCTCCTTTCATGTTATTCTTTGATGGTGAAGGGACTCTGGGGAGTTCTCAAGAAGTGGTGAAAATGGGTTTGGTTGAGTAGAAGTCATAGGTTGGGTCTCTTCAAATAGTTATATTATAATATTCACTCACATAACTTATTATCCTATATTATCGACTATGATAGGAGGAAAATTAGGGAGGTCAACCCATAGCTATTTTGCTACCTATTATTGCACTTACACTTATATTATGTGCACTATTTTATAAAATAAAAACTCATTTTCATATTATCTCTCAAACGGGTCTTTGGCTATGTCAACAATCATTACCTAATAGACTTCTTGTTCATTTGTCCCCATCATTATAAATTTATAGTGAGATGTAATGCACTTAGAGATCATCCAACCACATAGAAGTGATGCATGCTTTTATATTTTATGAAGGAAGGGATTTTATTTCTACTGGGGGTTTTCTCTTTCCCTTATATGGCTATGATGTGATAGGCTCAATTTTTTATGATATTAGTATGGATGCTCTCAGAGGTACCATCTATATTGAAATTGCACATCTAATGCTTTCTATCAGTTGAATTATTTTTGGGCTATCTGTATATAAATTAATCATGGTATAATGTGATCTTGTGTTGTGGGCAACTCATGGATACACACCATGATTCCTTTGTGTATCTTGGTCACAATGGCATGTTGTCCTGAGTATTACATTTCATCTAGAGGGAATCTCAAATTAGATGTGATGAGATGGACCACTCTTCCCACCATGCTTATAACTTCACTTAGTTTGCAAATTATGGGTTCTAAAACATACAAATAAGGTTCTTAAACTCAATATTTCCCACTAATCAATATCTAAATGCACCTCTATTTTAGGTGATTTCTATTATGTGAAGACTAATAGGAGAACCAAAAATTGATATTGTAAATTTTGGTTTGTAAAAGTCAAGACTTGTCATTTTTTGTGGTTATCTTGAAGACCAATAATTTAGGTTAGTTGAATTCTTTTTTGAGGTGGATGATGCGATGGGAAATGTCACTTACCACCTTTGTAGCCTGTTTAGTATTCTTTGTCATTTTCTAGTATCATTATGTGATACATGCTAAGAACACTCAGACTTACTCATCTATAATTTCTATAAGTGATATTCCATTAGAACCCCTAGAATAGGTTTCATGAACTTCTTGTATAAATAGTGGTGCTTTATATTTATAAGGTTCCATTAGTTTTTTGTGTGTCAATAAACCTATGACATGTGCCATCACACTATCATTGGTGTAGATGGTAACCTCCTTAGATAATTAAATATTACACTCATTATAGTGGATTAATAGTAATTACATGATCTCATTGAGGTCATTGAAATTTTATTGATCAATTAAGATTTCAAAAACCATGGTGTGAAAATAATGTGGTTATGCCAAAATAAGGGGATGTGTGCCTCAAACTACCTCTAGGATGAAAAACTTCTAATCAATGGATTTGATGAAATTAGACACATTGAGGTCTAAGAAATTTATTTATCTAAGGGTCAAACCAATGCCCACGTATTCCTTTTGAGAATCAGTGTGAGTTTAGATTGACTGGGACAATAATAAATAACCATTATACCTCTTGAATTCTAGTGTTTTTATTCTGATAAAAATTATGCTCTTTTCTAAAGGAGAATAAAAAATTTGGGTATAGCTGAAGCTTGGTGTGCACTAAGTGTAATATGCCCAAAATATGTGTCCAACCTAAATTCTATATCTTCCTCACACTATTCTACCTTCCATCACTTTAAATTTTCCCTACTGTTATTCAATCTTGCCTATGTGCACGTTGAATAAGAAGAATCATGTTTAGATAATGTATCAAGTATGCTAAGCTAGCTTAATATTTTGGAGGTAGATGGAATATAATATATATCACATCACCATATTTACCCCATGATATGCTTGATTATTCCCTCTACGATGCTGACCTATGATCTATTTTGGAATATTTATCAATCTCTTTACCTAATTTATCATTAATGACTACATTTAACCATTAGTATCCATTATCTAATTTATATCCCACCACCATGTGATTTTTGGACTTAATTGAAGTTGTACACTATACTTTTGAGTTTACCATATCCTTCAACTAATACATTTTTCATTACTAACACCTTCTATGACATTGTTCCTTATTCCAATCATTTATAACTCTAAGAGAGTACATTATAACCTACCCACACAGTAGTAAAAATTAACCTACACTATAATAACATAACTAAAAAAAATCCTAAACTATGTGGTGTGACTCAACACCTTTTCAAACTTACAAAGATAGATCATTGGTGGTGGGGTTTGAGCTTACTTTTTTCACCCATCCAGGTAAAATGGTGCCTTTAAATAACTTAAGACTACCATTCATAATTTTGATAACTCATGGATAATTTATGGTCCTTTTTAATTGATGTTGAGATTTCCTAGGAAGGCTCTAAACTAACTATCATAAAGTAAGACCGATTGATCCACATAAAATTATTTTATGCATAGGTTCTTATCATGCCAAGGTGTATGGATATGTTTATGCACCTCATCTATACAAAATGATTTGTGTCTATCTTAATCCATGAGATTTATCTATAGTAACTTATTTTTCAAAGGTTATTTATCATGCATGTGCATAATGATTGCAATTCATAGACTATATACTATATACTCCATGTGCATTACTACTTCCAAGCTATAGACCACCTAAAATCTAGTGAACCTTATCTCTTGTTTATAAAGTGTGTGATATGTATATGTAAATATAAAAAGTTGATACTCCTAGTCATCCCTTTGAACATCATAGATTTTAGTGAGCATTTTACCCAACACCTTTTTCACATCCTCAACTTGGCCATTAACTCAAGGATGATATGATGTACTTATATGGTGTGAAACTAAAAATTCATTAGTGATAATATTTATAATTTTATTCATGAAATGGGTTCCCCTATCACTCACCAATTTGATAGGACTTCCAAACCTAGTAATGATATTTTACTACAAAAACATGGTTACATCCTTAGCACCACAACTAGGCATCATAACAACTTCCACCCATTTCATAAAGTAGTCCATCACACTTTAAAATATATCTGACATAGTTACATTTATTAGATGGACTAATTATCCCAAAAAAATCAATTCCTCATTTATTAAATGACTATTATGCTAGCATTGTCTATAAAGGCATTTCATCTCTTTGGTTTAGCTTACCCATCTGCTACCATAAATCACATTGTTACGTAACTTTGTGGGCATATTGAAATATATGGGGTGATTAGAAACCACTTTGTAAGAGATTTCTTGTAGTTTCTTCTCCTATTAATTAAACCCATATGATCCCTTGATGTTCCTTCTCAATCAATTGTTTCCTTTCATGTTCCAACGTAACTCTATGTAACACTTTATCCTTTCCTAGATGATAAAAAAATACATTGATAATACTATATGGAAAGGATCTAGTAATGGGTTACTTCTTATCCTTTTCCACATAGTGTTCTATAAATATCCCATGATCAATAAAGTTTATGATATCTTGTAAATGTTTTAGGATCATATAAACATGAAATAGATGTGTATCTATAGACATCTAGAATCTCCTCTGGTTCCTTATCACTATGCATCTTACTCAAATGATATGGGCCCACATTCTCCCATCCTAATTTAACATTGATCTAGAATTGGATTTCTTAGAAGAGCATCAACCACCATGAAATGTGTCCTCCTAGCATGGGCTTATTTCTATGTGTCATAACACTTGGTGATCTATGAATAGATCAAAGGGTGTGGCCAAAAGTAGTGATGGAACTTATCAATTGAAAACACTATTATTAATGCCTCTCACTTATTTTTTATATAATTTTTATCTATAATAGATAATTTATTTCTTATAAAATGAACAGGGTGATCCAATCCACCCTCTCCTAGTTGTACTAATATAACTTTGACTGTAATTCGCAATGCATCTACATGTATATGAAATCATTTACTCCTATTTTGGAAGACCAAGATCAATGCAATCACCAGTCTCTACTTCAATTCAATGAATGCTACTTGGCATTCCTCTATCTATACAAACTATATTCCTTTGCATAATATTTTATCCAAATGGGCATATATGGATGCATACCCCTTAATGAAATTTTGGTAGTATCTTGTATGGATCAAAAAAGATTGCATCTATGTTGAACTTGTAGGTGGAGGCATTCCTACAATTACTTTGATCTTAGCTTGATCCATGAAAATAACCTTACTATAGACTACATGTCCTAGTAGGACCCAAAATGGTGTGAAAAATAAACATTTCTTAAAATTAAGTAAAATTCCTAGTTCCCTACATCTCTCTAACATAATTATAAATTTAGACAATTGATTTATGAACAATGAAAACACTACCTAGTCATTCAATTAGACTTCCAAAAATTCATGGATAAAATCTTTAAATGTAGTGACTACATCGCTAGAGAAAACTAAATGTACATTTTTAAAACCAAATGGCATTACCTTATATTAAAAATAAGCCCATTTGGTTGTGAAAGTGGTCTTCGATCTATCCTCTTCTATGATTAGGATCTGATGATATCCACTGAAGTCATTTATGAAGGAATACATTTCATGCTTTACAAATACTTCTAAAAATTTATCTATGAATGGAATAGGAAATGGATCATTGACACAAGCCTCATTCAAGATGTGATAATCTCTATAGATTTATATATCACTAATGTTCTTAGGTTGTACAACCATGAGGCTAATCTAGTCAACTTTATCTATAGGAAAGATAATACCAAATTCCTGCATATGATCCAACTCAACTTTCAATTTAAGCTTCATATTTAGATTTAATGGTATGGTTTTTTTTTAATTAGGTGTGTACACTCCTTAAGATCAATGTACATTTACACTAAATATGGATCCATGCCTTTAACCTATGTTACTTTTGTAGGGAAAACATCATTGTAATCCCTTAAGCTATGAATAACTTTTGCTATGTCTTCTTGAGTCAAATAATCTCTAATATGATATAAATTAGGAACAACCTCTATTCCATTATTCCCCAGATATTCCTTCAGGGTTTCTTAATAGATTTTGCATTCACCCTTAGGAATTGAATCAAACAACATCTGTTGGGCTTGTTTCTCTATAGAATTGATATGTCATAGTTTTTCTTCTTCATTTTCTCTATGACTGGGTATAGAAGTGGTTCAACCTCTCATTCAAGTTCAAATAGATCAGTTAAATCCATGTCATCCTAATTGTCTAAATCAGATGTCTAATCATATTGATCTTATATCCTATGGCAAGACAAAATGAGGATTTTCTCCTTCCATTTTTCTACTTTGTAGATCTATAAGGCATCATTCAAATTGTAAGTTGTCATTTGTTGTAAATATGACTCAGCCACATTGTCTAAGTACTTGACCCAACCATGACATAAAAAGATATTTAACTTCGAAAATGAATTATGCATTAAGGGGTTATCATATTAAAAAATGAATTTTTGAATTAAGTCACTTTGGACCTATTCCTAATGCTTTAACTCCTGCGTACACTCTTGATGTATGTACCATGTGGTTGGGAAAAAATTTAGTGTATATTTGAAAACATGTACCTAGTACTTCAAGGCCATATCTTCTATAATCTAGACTTTGACACACTAGTAAATATGAAGCTATAGACAATCTCCCTCTTAGAACACTAGCCAATATTTTATGAAAACCTTGGGCAACTATAACTAGGCTATAAATATTTTTCATTATTCATCCCAATGTAGATTATCATCATGGTGTATTGACCACTAGTTCACAATAATCCCATTCAATGCATAATAAATATCACTCACCCTCTAGTCAATATTTGATACATGTGATTTGAATCAAATAATAAATTAGTTGACATCCTTAGTGGTAAAATATTGAGGCATTTATCACTTTGTCATAAAGACCATCCATAAAGGATGTATTTCATGATCTACCTTGGCCTATTTGAGTATGTTCATATTAGAATATCCACTCATTAAATAAGATATATCCCATGGTATGGTTCCTTCAAGAGTTGGATCTATTTAATATTTGCCTATGTGACCTATTTAGTATAATAAATCTATGTTAGACTGAGTTGGTGACCTTGAAGACATAGATCACACACCCTCAATTTACATATGTGGAATATATATGTGATTTAGAACATGATTACAAAGTATTTATTCCTTTCACATAGATTATATTTTTGGGATGGTTTTATCATAAATAAAACTATATTCAATAGCTCATAGAGCCTACTATTTATCATATGCATTCACTTTCATCCAACTACTTCACCATAAATATATGGTGAATCAGGCTCTTTAGTTATGAAATATGGTATTTATTACATTTTTAGTGGAAACACTATGATTTTATATCTTTGATGGGCTTCTAATTTATTACTCACTATGTCAATGGTCATCTAACCATCATACACCCACTTCTTGCCAATCAATATAGGTTAATGCATCTTGTATATCTTCATGTTGATGAATTAAAAGTCACCATGCAAAGTCAATACTATGACTTTTATTTCCACATATTCCAAATGACCAATAGGTTTAACCCATCCATAGTCCATAAGGCTAAGAGTGATAGGACTATATCTTAACACAGGTCACCCAATAACTATTCTCTATCCATATTATGGGAATAAGACTTTCACTCGACATTATATTATGATATTAGATGATGTGATTTTTTTACACCTATATGGAAATTTATGTGTTATTAGAATTAAATACCTATATTTCATTCATTTGAAATTTTATTATGTTCTTATTTTGTATACCTTTATGGATTTTATGGATACATACATACATACATAGATACATATGTTCACATTTTGTGGTGATCATATTTTCATGTATAATTTGGATCACATTATTATTTAAAAACTAAATTTGATGGTTGTATGGCCATATTTAGATATGATTGTCTTTAATATTTACTTTGTGTAATTTATTAATACTAACAAGTACAATCTTTCAATGTGTTGCAATTAAAACTATATAGGAGAAAAGAGTATAATGTATAGAGTCATTTATTACTAAGAAGTGCCTCTCATAATTTGGATACAGAATTTATCACTATTATAATGTGGATACCCTTATTACACTAGTTTAATATTATATGGGACTTAATATTCACATTTTTTATTCATTGAATTTATAGACATATGACATTTCTATTATAAGTACAATTGAAACAAATAATGGAATACTTATATCTTACATACCTTATTAATATGACCTTATACATTTTAATTTTGAATGTTTGATTAATTTTTTATGTTCTACCTCATACTTTAGGATGTTCTATCTTTGGATATGTTTTGCATTCTTGTTTGGAGACTCTTCTTTGTCCCTTTGAAATAGTACAAGATTGTAATTCTCATGTCTCATGAGGCCTTGGAATATTTTTGTGGTTATAGATATTTTGATTAACTTCATAAAATGTTTTTTATCCATCTCCACTTCACTTAACTTGTCCATTTTTTATCTTTTCATCATATATCTACTCCATAGTTCAAGAGCATGGAAAAACTGACAATAAATGGTTTCAAAGTTGAAGATGTAGTTGGATAACTCCACCTTCAGTGCTTCATGGTTTGAAAATAGAACTTATAACACATCCAAGGTTATGGATACAAATTAGGATTAGGTTATTATCCTTTTATCATGCTTGATTGAGATACCCACCACCCATTTTGGTGTCAATAATGCCCTTCCCAAAATAAGAAAAATGTAGTTTTTTATCTTAATTTCAAGCATGCATAAAATAGAAATCATAAGTCATTTAGATGAATCAAAAGAAACATTATGTGAATGTATAAGCCTTATAATTTCACCCTAGATCATGTCACTGTAATCTTGGATACAAATATATGACACAAATTGTAGTAATGGGTCCTAAAATGCAACATTTTTGTAGTGAAGAGACAAGTTCTTGAGCTCCAATTGGCATTTATGCCTTTAATACCTCCAGGTGAAAACAAATAAATTTTTTCATATATAGATAGGAAAATTACATGTGATTTAATGACCTTTATGTCAAAATACACCCTCAATCATGTGTTCACTATTCTTTAAGAACACAAAAACATTGACAATAAATATTGTCAAAGTTGAAGCTACAATTGGAGAAATCTTCCTCTAGTGCTTTGTGGATCAAAATTGGCATTTCAAACACTCAAAAGTGGTGGATAAAATATAATACAAGTTTATTGGCCTACAATAATTCCTGATTAACATATCTACCAACCATTTTAGCCTTAATAATGCCCTTTTTAAAACAATAAAAATATAGTTTTTATCCTAACGTCATGTGTGCATAAAATGGAAACCAAAATTCATTTAAATAACCTATAAGAACCCTTTCATTCATTTCAAATCCCTATAATTTAATCCTTGATCATGTTGATGGGACCTTTGAGACAAATCCATGGCACAAATTATAGTGATGGGTCTTTAAATGTAACTTTTTTGTAGTGAAGAGACAACTTCTTGTCCTCCAACTAAAATTTATGCCTCTGAGAGATTTTTGTGAATATCCATCACTTTGAGCATGTCTAAATATTAAAATTACATGTGCATCCATGAACTCAATGTCTAAATCCATCCAAAAGCATGTGATCACTACTAATAAATAACATGGAAGCACTGATAACACATGTTGTCAAAGTTGAAGTTACAGTTAGATAAGTCTACCTTTGGTGCTTCATGGCTCAAAAATAACATTTAAAACATGACAAGGTGATGGATAAAATATAGGACTAGGTTCTTGGCCTCTGATCATGCCTCGTCAAGAGACCCACAACCCATTCTAGCTTTAAGAATGCCCTTCTTAATACAAGAAAAATGTGGTTTTAAAGCCTAACTTAAATCATGTATAAAATGGAAACTGTAATTCATTTGGATGAATCAGAAGAACCTTTACATGCATGTTGAATCCTTATAATTTCATCTCCAAGAATGTAAATGTAACCTTGGAGACAAATCCATGCATAATTTTTAGTAATGGGTCCATAAATGCAACTTTTTTAAAGTGAAGAGATAAGCTATTTTCTTCCAACTAACATTTATACCTCTAGGATCTCTAAGTGAAAACACATCACTTTGATCACATATATATAGGCAAATGATATGATTTTATGACATCAATGTTTAAATCCATCCAAAATCATGTGTTCACTACCATTCAAGAGTATGGAAACTCTAACAAAAAATATTGTGTTACATCCTAATTTCACCCTAAGTTTTATAACCATTGAGTATGTGGATTATTATGGTTATCATTGGATTATTATTATTTTTATTGAGTTTTATGACATATACTAGTTATGGGATAGTGATATGTTGATTAGTTTATGTAATGAATTAATTATGTGACAGTTGTACTTTCTTATTTTTATACATTCTATATGTATATTTGATAGTTATGCATCATTATTTTTTATATATATGATAAATCAAACTAACTACCTACTTTTCAAGAGGTGGATGCAAGATTAATTTTTTTTTTCAAATCATGACAAAGGGAGAGCATCATCAGAGAGGATGGCATAGATGGGATGATTGGGGGATGATAAAAGAACTAATAGTAACTCCTCACACACCATAGTAGAATAACTCGTTTAACTCTTTGTTTGATTTAGATAGTTAGCTTGTTTTTATGTGCTAATATACTTATGTTATGGTCATGTTGTCTATGTTTACACTAATATAGTCATCTAACACAATGAATGGCTTAAATTATACTTGGTAAATATCATTGTATTAATTTGATGTCTTTATGTTTAATAAATAGTCAAGGCATTAGTATCAAATCTATGACTAGATGATGACAATGCTAGCATTATTATAACATCTCTATATGTGATGAAATATTATAGTTTACAATATGATTCTCTTTGTGGTTGAAAGTTGGTCATTGATTTCTCCATAGTCGCATTACTATTAAAAATTAAAATGTAGTTAACCTTTTTGAATTAATGCGAATAGTTGCATTATGAAATTAATCATAGTTAGATGATTGAAATACAAGTGGAATTAATTTTATGATATAAATAAAATTATTAATTGATTCTTTTTATCTTCTACAGTGATAGCTACCAGTTATATTTAAATTAAAGAGATTTAACTATAATAAAGCTAACCTAAGAGATAAATGCATGGAATATGTTGAATATTAAGGTCTAAAATTATCACTTAAGAATGATTTAAGTGGAATTATGCTATTAATTAACATGGACTTAAAAAAAATATTTAAACATGCACGATATATGAAATAATTAAAGCTCAAGATAAGTTATGGAAATAGATTTTAAAATGAAACATTATATAAAATGGATTTTTGCATGAAAAAGGGGAATCTTTAAGAAGATGAGATATAAGAAGTAAATAAGAGTACAACAAGGAAGGGAAAAAGGAAGTGGAATAAGATTGGAAAGCAAAGGAAAGAAGTAACATATCATACATCTTTAACAAAGATCTGATGAGGTAGGTGACTTATACATTCCAAATTTTATATTTTGCCTGTAGTAATTTATGTATATACCTTGAAATGTATGTTATATTTCTGAGGTATAATCATAGTATGATATTATTAGTTAGAAAATAGTAAAATGACATAGAAGCTTGCATTTCTACCTACAATTATTTAGGAGATATGGATAACAATTTATGTTTGTTAAATGACTAAACCTCATTCATCGTTGCTTTGGTTCATTGTGATTTTATTAAACTTGCATATTTAGTGATTCTTGTGACATGATCATGGAGTTTTGTGATTCTCTAGTGGTGATCCATTAGATGCTGAAAAATTAAGCATGTTCTTGACATCTTGTCTCATAATAACATATAGCTTCTGCATTCATTTTTCTCTTTCCTTTAGGTATAATCCCTGACCCATCAAGATTTCACTCCTCCAATGATCTGTGCATATCCTATGTATGAATAGTTTTAGTCTCTATAGTCTAACATTTAATTTCTCATAACCAATATTTTATGGATGTGTTTAGTAATGTTATATGACTATAAAGTGTTTAATTACATAGGATATATTTTTTATAATTGCATAGAAATTATATAAAGAGTAGAATATAATTGATACATTTAATAATACATGTGTAATTAATGCCCTATGCTAATCCATTACACTATAATATATATTTGTTGAATAAAAATGAATGTAATGAATTTGTCATTGAACTTGGCTGAGGAGAATGAATGCAACAATTTTAATTATTTACCATTTGGCTGAGATAAGAATATTTTATCATGCAATAAACTAGTCTATGTTAAATTGTTGAGTTTGGTTATAGTAAAATGTCGAGATGTTTTAGTAAAATGATGGGTTATGTGTTTATTAAATTATTAAATATTTATAATATGTGTAAATATCAATGTTGGAATGATTTGTATATTCTTTTAGGTAAGAATCAGTAAATGTATGAAGGAATTTTTTTCCTCTTACTGGAATTTTAACATTGGGTGGAATTTTATTTTTGCCTCAAATTTTTGTATTATGGTTTAAAATCAAGCCTATTTATGTAAACACACACACTCTAGTATTTATATCTAACCAATGGTCAAAATAGATTAGGTGTATATTTTATGTTTTTAAGGTAAGCAATATAAAATGGCTTTACCTATGTATTTCTTGTCAAATGAATTTAAAATGCTAGTTGTGCATTGAATTAATATTATTCATGATACATTGTGCATGAGTTATACACTTATAAACAAGTCATGAATTTTCTAGCCGGGGTAACCAATTATGAAGTGAAGTTAGTATATTAATTGTGATAAATATATCTATTGATTTATGAATCTTTAAAACCAAGTTCTAAACATTTAATATAGTATGCATAGATGGGATTTTTTTATATATCTTGTAAATGTATTTCTATATCACATTGGAGATATAAAATAAATGGATGGATAAACCCTGTGGCAAATCTGGGAACTTATATGCCAACAATAGCTGTATAAAACTAGTTGTGATTAGTAGAACATTACTTATATGGATTGGTCATAGGGATGATTAGATTATTGTATAAGTTAGCTAGGGTATATATATGATTCTGATTAAGATTTCAATGAATTCATGTGATGTTTAAATAATTATGAAATTGATATGATTCATGCCCAGATGGTAGAATCTTTGAATAGTAAGTGGTTATATTCATTATATATGAAATATCATTATGTGTGAGATTCATTAAATGCATTTGATAGACTAAATGCATAGTTATGATATCTCACTCATATACCTACACTATAGTTAAATAATATATGATTGCTAATTATGGAAGATAATATTTTGTAAACCAATAGAATGATATACATATGATTATTGGAGAGATGAATAGTGTTATATAGTTTAAGAATATCACTATAATTTGTGTAAATAATAGAAAAGATAGACATTTCTATGGTAATGTTACTATAATCCTAAATGATTAATATTATATCCATGATTGATATAATTATATGATCTAAATATGTACTTTGGCTATGCTTTGAATGCTAGTATAGACCAATTAGTATATCTATAACTCAGTAGTGTTATGCAAACATGTCATCAGTGTCAAATATGTAGCATCATAAAGATGTAATGCATACACTGTGTATAGTATGAACACATAAAAATAAATTTTTGAATGCCTTATATGGTGGTTTTGAGTTAAAGATTGTTTTATTCTATGTTGAGAACTAACAATAAATAACAAGAAATGAATATTGATTTCTAGAGAGGTCTAATTAACTGTAGAACTCAAGTTATATATTAAAGGTTCATGGAAGTTTTGATTGTGAAATCTTGTAAAACCTTGACTTGTGATATAAATGACTATTATTATATTTATACATATAGTATTGAAAACTCATGTGCAATACATACTGTGCAAGTATTACTATGTAAAAGTGTTTAGACATGTTAAGCATAAAATAGTGCATCATGATGTGTGCCTAGAGATTATGTTTATATTGATTACTAATTTTTAGTATAATCTAGGGTATACCCAAGTAGTATAATCCCATACTTGCTTGATGATTATTTATGAGTGTAATGAATGCTATGATAGAATATCATGTGTTTCATGGAAACTATGACTTGATTTTCTATATCTTGTTTCTTGAATAGAAACTTATGTTTTCATGTATTTAAGACTACTTTATATGACTAATTTTAGAAAACTAGTAGTTATTTCTTAGAATAATAGAATATGGTAATATGGGTTATCATGGGGTGTAGTATGTTGGAAACTAATTATGGTAGTTGGAATCTACAATTAAATGTGTATTTTTTCTGGGTGGTATAAACTATAGTCATTATTTTTAGTATGGAATAGATAATACTGTAATATTCATTAATACATTTGAATAAATAAATGCATGCTTTGATTACTCTTATTTTTATCATGTTATGTGATACGATTACTAGTAAGATGTAAATTGAATGAATCTTGGGGTTAAATTACATTAACCAATCTCACTTTGTTGATACTAAGTAAGGAGCGAGATGGACCTCACTGGATCACTAGCATCACAATTCAAGATAAGGGCAACCCAATCAAGTGGTGTGTATGAATCTAATTGATTTATAAATTACTATTAATTGTATATTACTATGAAAAATATGTTTACTAAGACATTATCATTTTATGAGTATGATTTACATGTTTGTGTAATATCTTGCAATAGAATGGATTTTCTATGATACACTACATGCTTAGTTTTAAAAATTATACAACACATGGGTACTTACTTGTTTCACTAGATTCCTATGCCTTCACTATCTACTCATCCATGAATGGAGACCCATTATCTAATAGGAATAGTGTGGGGGATCGTTGGTCTATGGTTAATATGAAAAAGTTCTCGGATGATGCTCTCCCTACCCACAATAGTACTAATTTTGAGATGACTCTTGAAATTGCCATAGATACTGGAGAGACTAAAGAACTCATACTCCAGGGAGCCTTGTATCTTATTTTTTATGTTGTATTTATTATTGGAAACATTTTCGTGAAGAATTGTAATTGCCTATTTATTGTGGATTGATAGTAGTGGTTATGTATTTTACTAATAGTGGATGTTTATTTGTAATTACTTTCTATGATTGTATTATGATTCATTTTCATACATCAATACTTAAATTCTCATGTTGAAATTTATTTATGGTTTATGTGTTAAAAAAATCACATACTTCTAGTTAAATCCAAGTGGGGTTGTTACATATTGTCAAAGTTAAAGTTATAATTAGAGAACTCTACCTTTGGTAGTTTGTGGCTTGAAACTAGCATTGCCAACACATCCAAGGTGGAAGATAACATCCAATACCATGTTTTTTTCCTTTGATCATGATCAATTGAGAAAAACATCACTCATTCCAACCTTAAAAATGCCCTTCCCAGTATTTTTTAGACTAACCTTAGGCATACATAAATTGGAAATCATAAGTCATTTGGATAAAGAAGAAGAACCCTCATGTGCATGTTGAATCCATATAATTTCACCTTGAAACATGTCTATGTAACCTTGGATACAAATCCATTGCACAAGTTGTAGTGATGGGTCTTGAAATGCAATTGTTTTTTAGTGAAGAGATAATTTCATGTCCTCCAACTGGGATTTCTACTTATAGGACCTCTAGGTGAAAATACATCACTTTGATCACACATACACACACACACACACACACACACACACACACACACACACACACACACACACACACACACACACACAGGTAAATGACACATGCTTCCATGACCTCAATGTCCAAACCCACCCAAAAGTGTGGATTCCCTAATGTTTAGGACCATGAAAACACTGACAATAAATGTTATCAAAGTTGAAGATACAGTTGGAGAAATATACCTATAGTGTTTCATGTTGTTAGGAATAAAATAATAATGAATGAAAAACTATTCCATAGAATCACAATAACAAGATCTATAAATAGAGATGCATAAAGAGCAAAAAATAAACATGCACAATAAAAAGACTAGATTTAATGTGGTTCATCCAATGTGGGTTGCATCCACAAAGAAATACTTACTCAAATTTTGTTACAAGCCACAAGATTATTATCCACTCTCAAATTAGTCTTCTTAAAATTATAATGCACAAATATTGTTTGGATATGCACTCTACAACCCCTCTTGAATTTGTGCTTGAATTCACATGGTTTGTTCTCTCTTTTCATAACTCAAATCTACAAAAAAAAATTGATATATATCCATCTATATATAGACCAATAAATAATACATCATAGTAATACATCATGGTTCCAAAACTCACCCACATAATGCAAGCATACACCTATAACATGTTGATGTTTTCATCACATTGATGCTTGCTTGCCTCACAACAATGCTCTCATACATCACACTAATGCTCACCCATATCACACCAATGATCAATCATAACATGATTTCATCCATTAACAAAACACTAACATTTGCTTGCATCTCCATGATGGCATTCACTGACAACTCCATGTCAGTGTTCATCCAGAGTTACACCCCATGCCGACAATCATCTGAAGAACTTCAGATATTTATCCACAATACATTGTAATTTGGAAATAGGCTCCACAACATAAAAATATCCCACTTGGAAAATGATTTCCTCTAATCATGTTTCTCAACCCTTCAATATCATCTATGAAGGCCAACTAAAACTGAACATAACTTTAGTTTCTCCCTTGTGACCACCTTTGTCATCATGTCATTAAGATTTTGATTTATATGAATCTTCTCTAGCTTTAATTTTTCTTCCTTTAAAGGTTTCCTAATAAAATGGTACCTCAACTATATATGCTTCATACTAGAGTGGACAACAGAGTTCTTTACTAGATGTATATCATTTTGACTATCACTATACATCTTCTCTTACTCCTACTTATGTCCTAACTCTTCAAGTAGATGTTATAACCAAATCATCTTTTTGCTTGCCTTTGTGGTAGCAACATACTCAACCTCTATGGTTGACAAAGCCATAAGTTTTTATAGTCATGAAATCTAGCTTAGTACTATGTCACCTATAGTAAGTACATATTCTATAGTGCTCCTCCTACTATCTAAATCTCTAGTCATGTTCGAATATACATAACCATGCAAAGTGGTGTCCAATCCATTATAGCTTAGAACTATCCCCATGGTCCCTCTTAAGTACTAAAGGATCCACTTCATAGCCTTCCATTGTTCTCTACTTGGATCACTCATGTACCTACTTAATTCTCCCATTATATAGGCAATATCTAGCCTAATGCACACTATGGCATACATTAAGCTTCCAACTACTTATGAGTATGTGACATCTAGATTCTCTCCTCTATCTTGGGACATTATTCCTTTGATAACTTGAAATGTCCTACCAAAGGAGTCCCAATCGATTTAGCATCCTATATACTAAACATATCCAAGACCTTTTTAATGTAATTTTCTTAGGATAAATTCATCTTTCATTCCTTCTTATCTTGAGTTATTATCATACCAAGAATTTATTTTATTGCTCCCAAATCATTCATAATAAAGGAATTACTAAGTTGTTCCTTGAATACCTTTATTTCCTTCATGTTCTTACCTACAACTAACATTTCATCCATATATATACATAGGATAATGTAATTAGCATCATCAAAATTATTGAAATATATGAATGGTCTAAGTGACACCTGGAGTATTCTTGCTTCATCATAAAACTATCAAATTTCTTTTACTACTATCCTAGAGCTTGTTTCAAGCCATACAAGATCTTCTTTAGTTTGCACACCATGTTTTTCTTCCTTATGATCTCATATCCCTGTGGCTGATCCATATATAATTCCTCCTCCAAATTGCCATGAAAAAACACATTATTCACATCCAGCTACTCTAAGTGCAAGTCTTTTGTTGCCACTATCCCAGGAATAGTCCTAAAATAAGTCATCTTTACCATGGGGGAAAAATCTCATCGAAATCAATTCCTTTATCTTATGTAAACCCCTTTACCACAAATTAGGCCTTACACCTTTTCTTTCCTACATTATCTCTTTAATTCTATACACTTATTATGCAATACTCTCTTACCTTTAGGTGGGTTTACCAAATCCCAAGTCTAATTTCCATGAGAGACTGATGCTCCTCATCCATTTCTTGCTCCCATTTCTTCCTGAAATCTTCCTACATTGCTTCTTCAAAGCACTATGGCTCTCCATTGTTAGTGAGTAATAAATAATTAAGAGATGGAGAAAAATGTTTAGGTTCCCTTCTTACCCTAGAAGAAATTCTCACCATAAGAGTTTGGGGTTCTTGTGGAGTAGGTGCCTGAACTAGTTGCTTGGACAATTTATCATCTACAATGTCCTCTAACATTATGTACTCTTTTCTAAAATCCTCTTTTTGATGTTGTAACTATTGTTTGTATATGAATTTTTTATTAAATACAACATCCCTAGGCCAAAATATTTTCTTGTCCTTAATACTCTAAATCCAAAAACCAAATCATCCTCATCATAACCGACAAAGGTGCATTTTTTAGACTTAGCCTCTAACTTGGTCCTATAATTCTTATATGAACAAAAGATTCACAACCAAATACTCTAAGAAAGGAATAATCAACCTTCTTACAAGACCAAGCTTCCTAAGGTATGCATTCATCCAAATAAGATGAAGGTCCTCTATTTATCATATATACTATCATGTTTACTGCATCTACCCAAAATTGAAGGGGTAGTCATACATACAACCTCATGCTTCTAGAATGCTCTGTGATAGTCATGTTCATCCTTTCTAACACTCTATTCTACTATGAATTATTTGGAACCATTCTTTGTATATTAATTCCATTCCTTGAGTAATAATCAAAAAATTCATTATTGTAGTATTACCCACCATTATCTAACCTGAGACATTTTAACTTGAGACATGTTTCATTCCCAACCAAGGCTTTCCATATTTTAAATGCATAAAACACATTAGATTTTATCCTAATAAAATTGACCCAAAATTTCCTAGTTACATCATCAATAAAAGTGACATAATAAGATGAATCACCAATAGAAGATACTTTAGCTGACCTCCATACATCTGAATGAACCAACTCCAACTTATTCTCCTTCCTTGTAGGTCCAACCTTGAGAAAACTTACCCTATCATATTTTATATACACAAAATCTTCATAAAAATCTAAATCAGACCCTTTCAATCCAAGTAACCAATCCTTAAAAAATTTCATGCCCTTTTAGCTCATGTGATTGAGCCTATTGTGTCATAAAGTTACATCTATATCTATAGCAACTAAATTACAATAGTCAACACTACTTGATAAATACAAGGTACCAACCTTCTTACCTCTTTCTACCAAAAGATCACCTTAGGTCACCTTCCAATAATCTACTATAAAATTTACCATGAAAACTTCACTACCTAGCTATCCTACAGATGCTAAATTCCATCTCAACTTGAGCACATGTCTAGCATACTCCAAGTGTTCTCATTTTACATCTTGATCTGAAATCTTCCTTTTCTTACTTTGTTGCAAGGCTCATCATCACCAAAATAGACATGTCCAAGATCCCCTTGAACATAATCAATAAAATAATTCCCATGTGGTGTAACATGAAAATAATCCCTTGAATCTAAAACCCAATACTCAATAATATTTTTAATGAAAATAATTAATGCATCTTGACAAACATTACTTATTTCCACATTCACCTCCTTGGTGTCTTCCTTATTTTTGTTCTTATTCTGAAGAGACCAACAATCCTTCTTTGCATGCCCAATCTTTCCATAGTGATAGCACACCATCCTACTCCTAGATTTTGACCTTTTAGGACCATTTGAATTTTCACACTTTCCTTTTCCTCTAGAACTTTTTTCTCCCTCTACTCTCCACCACCAAAGCATATCTTGAAGTAGAAGTCTCTCTAGAGATTTTATTTTACATTTCCTCACTAAGGATTACTCCTATGACATCCTCAAACTTCAACTTGGCTATGAGAGTGCATTTTACTCCTATGGATTGAACTCATAGATCTAGAGAGATTTTCTATTGCATTTCCTCGCTAAGGATTAATCGTATGACATTAGTCTCTCTAGATATTTTTTATTAATCTGAGAGTGGATTTTACTCTTATGGATTGAACTCATAGCCATTACCAAGATATTCCAACTCTCTAATAAGGAACACAAAATAATTAAATCCCTAACTTCATCATCAAAATTATTTTTTCCAAAATTCAACATACTCACAACTATATTGAATTCATTCAAATGATCAGTAATTAAAGCATTTTCAGACATCTTCATATTGAATAACTTTTTTATTAATTTTTTTATTATAAGTAGAGGGTTTATCATATAACTTCCCTAATGCATTCATGAGACCTTCCTTTCTCTTATCCTATGATATATGACATGCTACCAAAGATGCAAAGCATGACCTAATGGTCCCAAGTGATTTTCTATCATGAAGCTCTCAAACCTCATCTATCATACTCACTGCTTGCTTTAATTTTCCTCCCAACAGAGCATGAAAGTCCTTTTAATAGAGGAAATCTTCCATTTGCATTTTATATAGACCAAAGTTCTATCCATTTTAAATTTTTAACCTTTGATCTATGATCATTAACTATATCTCCCACTTAAACTAATAACCCTTCCTGTGATTCAACACTTCAACAAATACAACTTAAAGATCTAATACTAGTTGTTAAGAATAAAACAATAATGAATGCAAAACTATTCTATAGAATCATAAGAACAAGATCTATAAATAGAGATGCATAAAGAACATAAAATAAACATGCACAATAAGAATACTAGATTTAACATGGTCCACCCAATATGGGATACATACACCAAGAACAACTTATTTAGATTTTATTATAATCCATAAGAGTACAATCCACTCTCAGATCAGTCTTCTCATAATTATAATGTAAAAATATTGTTTGGAACTGTGCTCTACAAACCCTCTTGAATTCACACCTAAATTCACATGCTCTATTCTCTCTTTTCACAACTCAGATCTAAAAAAAAAAATCTATTATAATGTATATCCATCTATATATAGAAAAATCAATAATACATCATGGTTTTGATTCTTTCCCACATAATACATGTGTATGCACATAACATGTTGATTCTTATTCAAAATATGCTAACACATGCATCATATTGATGTTCATCCACATCACATCAACACTTGATCATAATATTCCATAATTAGACTAAAAGAAGCTGACATTAACCTATATCTCCATGCTATAATTTTATTTTAACTCCATGCTAGCATTTTCCCACAACTCTATGTTGACATTCATTTGGAGTTGCACCCCATGTCGGTGTTCATCTAGATAACTTTAGATGTTCATCCAAAATACACTATAATTTTGGAAATAGGTTTAATAACATAAAACATATCTTAAAAATGGAATTTAAAACATGTTTAGGGTGTAATATAACATTAAATACTAGTTTTTTAGCCTTTGATCATGCCTGGTTGAGATAGCCACCACCTATTCTAGCCTCAAGAATTCCCTTCCCAATACAAGAAAAATGTAATTTTTAACCTAACTTCAGGCATGCATAAAATGGAAGTCATAAATCATTTGGATGAACTATAAACACCCCAATATGCATGTCTAAACCCTCTAATTTCACTTTGAAGCATGCAAATTAAACCTTGGAGATGAATCTATGACACAAATTACAATTATGGCTTCTAAAATTCATGTTTTTTACATTGAAGAGACAAGTTCTTATCTCCCAACAAACATTTATACCCCTAAGACCTATAGGTAAAATTCCATCACTTTACACATGTTTGTATATTAAAATGACACATGATCACATGACCACAACCTCCAAATCCACCTAGATGCATGTTTTCACTAGTGTTCTAGAGCATGGAAATACTAATAAATGTTGTCAAAGTTGAAGCATTGAATCTTTAGTTATATAATTCTACCTTCAGTGCTTCATGGATCAAAACTAGAATTAACAACACATCTAAGATGGCATATAATGTTTAAGACTAGGTTATTATCCTCCCATCATACTCAGTCAAGAGAACCACTACCCATTTCAGCCTCAAGAATACCCTTTATTTAATAAGTGAGTATTACTATATTAAGCTTATCTTAGCTTCAAGACTATGAATTTATTTACTAATAGTGCCAACCGTGTGAAGGTGGAAGCTTATTTATCACCATTAACATACAAAAAAATATTAGTAAGTAATTCAAAATGAAATTTAAATCTATTACCTACAAAATCAATAAAATTTGATAAAATTAAATACTTCTAAATTTGACAAGTCAACATACTTTGGAATTTCAATCCAATGAACGATTAGGATCTACTCTAATCTTGATAGTAGCAAGAATAAATTCACGGTATGACTCATAAAATTTGCATAGAGTCCTTTTTAATGTTCTTCCATGATATTTTACCAATTTAATGTTTGTTTCAAGAACTAAATTTAAATATTTTAGTATCTTCCTATTTGTTTCAAAGTCTTCAAATAACCATACATCTAATTTTTTATAGAATATCATCGAAGCCAAGTTCTAGTGACTACCATGAACCTAGTGGGGTAGTCAATGTTTTCTCCATCTATGATTGGGGAAGTCAATTTCTTTATTTTCCTCTATAAACTGACATAAGTACTAATTTATTCCCTCTTCATTGTCCTCATAAAAAATAATATAAAAAACATGCCTTAGATCAAAAATAAATCTTTAATGACATTGGCAAGATAGATAATGAGAATAAATAATACATAATGATTAATCTTTTACTTGGTTTCACTAGATCAAATACATGGTCAAAGTCATGTGATGATGTTATATCTATAAGTTCTAATACTAGTGGAACCTAATATGTGTTGATTGGAATTAGAGGTCTCCAATTCCATTTATCCACCCATTCTTATGACTGACACTCATTCTAAACATAGTTTATGCATGGAAGACAAAAACATTCCAAGTGTCTCATACAAATAATCCAAGAACCTACATTTAAGATATGAAATTAGTAGAGCTCACTTGATATCATAATATTCATATAATAATCATACTTTTCCAAGTGTTCTTCCTCAATCAACCATAAATATCTATAAATAATATAATTTTCTTGAGCACCATGGCCCATTTTTCATTGCACCATTCAAAACTAATTTTTTGCATCAGTCAAAATAACACCATATTCAAACTTCAATTCCTCTCTTACAATAAATATTTTTACACATGATACAACACCATAATGTTCCCCTTTTCCATGGAAAGACTTAATAAAACTCTAAATATGTTCTACACCAGTGTTAACATGCATTATGATCAACTATTAAAACATCCCTACATTCATGAATTATGATGTGCAATTATCTAACCAAATGTAATGTTGATTTAAAGTAATGTAACTATCAATCAATTTTACATAGAACATCTCAAAAAAACTTTTCACATACTCTATACTAGATTATTGATCATCACTAACATAGAAATGGTATTCCCTTAATATTTTTTGATCTTGATCTGTAATATCATGTGCATGTATGAATGTTATATGTAGAAATATATAAACCTATATTGAGTTGTATATCATGAATGAACTTATATTTATGGTTTATATGTGTAATTTTCAGGAAAGTCAACTTTTGAAATAATATAACCAAGTGGTAATGTGTCCTTAGTTTTAAATATTCATCTAGCCATCTAGCCCTGTGTGTGTGCTTTGCATACTCATTAAAAAATTCTTCCTTGAATTTGACCATAAATTATGAAATAGGTATCTATTTTGTAGAAATATCACACCTTTTAGATTATTTTTTATCTTTTACTTGATAAGTCATAGATTTGTATTTGCTCAAACCAATTAATTCCTATCCAATTGCACTTTTACTCTCCTATGGATATATTCTTTTAATTTTTACAATCCACCACAAATTTTTTAATTTCATTTGAAACATGATTTTTTATATAATAATTTCTCATCTAGTATTTCATAAAAAATATTTAAAATAAATTCCATAGATGATTTTGGTAGAAGTTTTATTCCACATTACTATAAAATATTATCAGTGTGCAAAGTACAATGTATATGGTGAAAAACATCATAGTGCATTGAAAATTCAACATGTTGTCTATAAAAACAAGTGATGCATGTGTAATTTATTTTTATATAAAATATTTTATCCATCTTAAAATATCTTTGACTAATATAAAGTTATGGATATTTTTATAAAAACATAGAATACAATTGCATTTGGGTCATATCTAAGAAATGTTTTAGATGTAGTTCATGGTTATGATAACCAACTATTATTTTCACTATATCTATTATATTGGGTGAAAATAGTGTATTGACTTTCTAAAATTATGCAAGTAAATCCTTGAGAGCATTGGCTATAGCCTTTTCCTTTCATATAAGTCTAATGGAAAATGCCTAGAGATCAACGGTATTGACATCATTAAGTCTTCAATATATTCCAATCAATTTCATTAATGATTTTTTTATTTATGTCCAATGATTGGATATTTTTATAAATCAATCATTTTTTCCCTATTTGACCACTTAATACACAAGTTATAATTATATGTTGGGAAACATTACAATGTTTGTTGCATGATTTCTAGCCTACAATATGACATGCATCATGTAGATTTTAAATAATTTTGTTGTTTTCATTATCCATGTTAGATGTTCTCAGTTATAAGGTGTACATTTTAAGTCTCATATTAATAAATTTCATCATGAAACAAATAATTGATAGTTTTGACTATCAAAATCTAATTTGTCAAATAAATTATCCCAATTTTTTCCAGCTATTCTTCTTGAATAGCAGTCAAACATTTGCTATGCATTGGTTTCAAAATAACTTCCTTAACTTAAATTAAGCACTTGAATTTTATATGCATAATAATTGAAGGTGTTGTTAATGGTGGAATTTTTTGATTGGGTGTTTCAAAATCATTTTGTTCACTACTAGTTTCTTCATTATTACTTTTATTGTTTAATGTTTTCCTGCCATTTTATACATTATTGCTTTAATAATCATGTGTTTCCATGAAATTTTATTCATTTTTAGGGGGTAAATCATAATTCATAGATTCATCATCAATAAAATCAAAAAATTCATATTTTTAATGTAGACTTATAACATAATTTGGACTATTAGGTAAACATTTATCATTATTATTCAATTCATCATTGTCAATTTAATCATTATCTACAACATTTGGTTCATTATGGAGAGTGTTTATAACTTGTATTGAGAAAAAAATTGAACTCAAACCTTTTATTTTTCTATCAATTATTGTAATTGTTCTAGTGTTTTATGCTTTAATTACTTCCTCTTTATTTAATGATAACCATCACCCATGACTAGACAAAGAATAATTTGTTATTTTTATAGTGGGGTCTCAAAGAACAATTTGATTCATTTTATCTTTATTTTTAAAATTTAAGGATGTTAAAATAATGTAAGTGGGGTTATAATTATAGAAACACCCCAAAAATAAATGTTAGACAAAGAGTGTTTGTCTATTGTAATAATAACATGTACGTGTTATATCTACTATGTTTATATAGCCATTTATAATATTATTATGATATATGATTATATTATGTGATGCAATCTTATGTTATATTATTATGGTATATGATTATATGATGCAATCCAAACTATGCAATATTATCATCATGCAATCATATACATTTATCTTCATATTTTCATTTACATGATATAATTCTAAGGTCAATTCAACCATATATTGTATCTTATAGAATGGATTGAGCCATAATTTAGGTTTATGGGATTAATTTGGCCTAAATCATGTATCCAATTACATCAATTGAATAATTTTATTAATTCATGACTAATTTATCTCTGAATCACATCTTTAATTTCACCAATTGACTAATCAAATAAATTCATGATTAATTTATCCCTAGATCACATCTTTCTCTTGTGTAATTAGGTTGAAGGGGCTCAAATTAACCCTAATTTCCTTAACTATTGAATTAGTGGGATATTTAATCTATTTTTTTATGATATCAAAGTCAAGATTATGATATTAGGGTTGATTGACCCCTAAATTACATCTTATATCTAGTTAAGATTAAGTTTGTAGGGTTCAATTGTATCAATTAATTGTAACCTTAAAACCTAATATGTAAAAAATAAGATTTAATTTAGGTTTATGAGGTGAAATATGGCCCAAATCACATCTCTAATTACACCAATTGGCTAATTAGACAAAATATTGACATAATATGAGCTAATTTAGCTCCAACTCACATCCTGATTTTGTAGTTAGGTTGAAGGGGCTTAAATTGGCTCCAATTTCCTTTGTGATAGAATAGGTGGATTATATTTGGTTTAGGGTGTTATGAAAGTGGGGTCTATTGAACCCAAAATTACATCATATATAATCAAAATAAGGTTCATTGGGCTTAATTTCATTTAACTTAAATAATCGATTACAAAAATTGACAAATTCACTTGATATGTGATGAAATATGAGCTAATTTATAGCCTAAATCACATATTCTCTTGAATTTAGGTTCAATAGGTTCATATTGACCACAAGTACCTTTGTATCTACATTTTTTATATAATTAAAGGTTTGATTAATCTATATGTCACATCTTATAGAATGTATTGAGCCATAATTTAGGTTAAAAAATATCAATATGGCAAAAATCATGTCTATAATTACACCAAGTAACTAATTGGATACACTCTTGATATAATTGGAGATAATTTAACCCTAAATTACATCTTAATTTTGTAGTTAGGTTGAAGGTGCACAAATTGGCACCAATTTCCTTCATGATTGAATAGGTGGACTATATTTGGTTCAGGGTATTATGAAAGTGGAGTCAATTGACCAAAAAATTACATCTTATATAGTCAAAACAAGGTTTAGGGGGTTTAATTTCATCCAAATTACATCATTGATTATAACAATTGATTAATTGCTTGATATGTGATGAAATATGAGCTAATTTTAAACCCCAAATCACATACTATACTTAAATTTATGTTCAATGGGTTCATATTGACCACAATTACTTCTTTATTTGAATTTATGATACAATTAAAGGGTTTATTAAGCCATATGTTTCATCCTATAGAATGGATAGATCCATAATTTAGGTTCATGAGGCTCAATATGGCACAAATCACATCTCTAATTACACTAATTGACTAATTGTATCAACTATTGACATATCAAAGCTAATTTAGCCATAACTCACATCCTTATTTTGTAGTTGAGTTGAAGGGGCTCACATTGGCCCCAATTTACTTCATGATTGAACACATAGACTATATTTTGTTTAGAGTGTTATGATAGTGGAGTCGATTAACACTCAAATTGCATCATATATAGTCAAAAAAAGGTTCACAAGGTTGAATTTCATCTATCTTGCATCATTTATTATAAAACTTGACTATTTTACTTGACATGTGAAGAAAAATTAGTTCATTTCTAGCCCTAAATCACATCTTATACATGTATTTAGGTTCAGTGGGTTCATATTAACCCCAATCACTTTTGTATCTAAATTTGTGATATAATTAAAGGGTTTATTAAGCCATATGTTACATCCCATAAAATGTATTGAGCCATAATTTAGTTTTAAAAGGATCAATTTATCTCAAATCACATCTCTAATTTCACCAATTAACTAACTGGATCAATTCATGACTAATTTAGACCCAAATCATGCCCTCCTCTTGTAATTAGGTTGAACCTAGGCTCAAATTAGCCCTAATTTACTTCATGATTTAAGTGGTGGACTATTTAATTTATTTTATTATGATATTTAGGTTGATTCAACCCCAAATTACATCATATATAGTCAAAAATAGGTTCATGAGGTTTAATTTTATCCAACTTAAATCTATTAATTTTAACCTTAAATATTACACCCTAAACTATAACCCATAATTTAGGTCAACAAGGCTAAATTTGGCCCAAATAATGTTTTTAATTAAACCAATTGAATAATTAGATTAATTCATGATAGAATAAAAGATAATTTAGCCCCAAATAATGTCCTACTCTTGCAATTAGTTTGAATGGGCTTAAATTGGTCTCAATTACTTATGTGATTGAATGAATCAACTATTTGGTTCATTATATGATTACATTATAATCAATCAAATATTTGGTTCATTATGTGATGAAATTAGAGTCAATTTCACTCAAAATCACATCATATACAATTCAAAATACATTTGAATGTCGCTCAATATTTATAGAATTATGTCATTGATTGCACCATTTCACTAATTGGCTCAATTTATGATGAAACCAAAGCCAATTTAGCCTCAAATCACATTTTATAGTCACAATTATGTTTAAGGGTCTCACATTGACCCTATTTGCCTCCAAAATTGAACCAATCAACTATTTCATTCATTACATGATGACATTAAAGTTTATAGAACCTCAAACCACATCTTTTACATGTCAAACTTGCATTTATCATTTAACCATATGACTTTTTGCTTCATTCTTTAATGAAATTGGAGCTTACTAAGGCCCAAATCACATTAAAAAAATTGTCTCTTTCATTCAAACAATTAACTCTTTTCCCTTAATTGGTTAATGGTCTAAATTGGCCCTATTTGCCTCCACCATTAAAAATTTTGATTATTTATTCATTTTTAATGAAACTAGCATGATTTAACAATAAATCATATTATATGTAGTCAAAATTACATTCATGGGTAAAAATTCACCAAAATTGCACCACTATATCAATTATGTCCTTTTTTTACTAGTGTATATATTAACACACTCCACTTTAAAATAAAAATGTAAAATTATTAATGTGAATAGATATAAACATAAACATAAACATAAACATGTATAAATAGATCCTTGTTTGTTTTTAGTGAAATGTTAACATAACGTGTATGATTTATAGTGCATACATGTTATATTTATTTTGACTTTAAAAACTATGCCTTTTAGCTCCGAAATGGCTTGGATTCCCGAGCCAAAAGCTTAGACTGGTCAACACACAATTGAATCCAAGAGTTTTGAGAGAGAGAAAAAATTATAATTCCATTTCCAAATAAACTATGAATTAGAATGATTCAATTCATAAAATTATTACCACGATGATGAGAATGCTCTCCCCTTTCCAAATATATGAGTTTTTTTAAAACTTTCTGGACTATTTTAAGGTTTCTATCTATGTTTATTTCTAACTATGGGTTTTTTAGGCCACTAAATTCCATAATATACTTGCTTATATATGTTTAATTTTTTTCATTGATCCAAATGCAAATATATATATATATATATATATATATATATATATAAACTAGGCTTAATTCTATATGCATTCAAAAAATCTTTTTTATTTTTATTTTTTAGCTAGTTATGGAGATTGTACAATCATCTATCCATTTTTGTTAGTTTTCAGGATCTATTTATTTGATATATATATATATATATATATATATATATTCATTAATTTTTTAATAAAATATAGGCCACAAACTAAATGATCTTATCTAATTTTTCACAAAAGGGTTTAAAAAATACTAAAGTTTTCTACAAAAATGTTGTGTCAGACAGATGACTATCTACTCCATTTTTCTTAAAAATAGGAATTCCTATTTAAATTTTATATGTTTGACCTACTTATACTTTACTATTTTTTTTTTAAAAATAGTGTTTTGGAAACTAGACTCAAAATGATACAATTCAAATTTTTATAACATCTTCAAATTTTAAGTGTAGCCATCTCAAGTAATCTACAGAAGTTATGATTTTTCAAAATTTTAAGAAAAACAAGTCCATGGGTAGGCCCCTTTTTATCCCCCAACTTTGTGTACTTACCCATATACAACCCTTGGCATTATGTGTGATGTTGTGTGATTATGGGTGGATTAATCTAGGATTATCTACTTGGATTATTGATCTTTTTGATATTTTTGAGTTTGCAAGTGTCATGATCCATATCATGCACCTCACCATTTATGTGTGTTTCCATGGTTTATATCATGCACCTCTTTACTATGTAGTCTTATTTAGTTATTATATTAGTGATGATTACTATTGGGTGTCTTATTGATACATCTATCTTGACATGAATCTTATATTCTCATAATTAAATATGTTATATATGTTCTTTGATTACATATACATTACTATATGATGCCATATTCTCCACATATTGACATGACTATAGATGATTATATATTTATACATGACATGATACATTTAAATCTTTATTTTGAGATTAAAGACTTATAGGGTTCATCCCTCACCTCAAATGGAGGGCATATTAGTGTTCTTGCCATAGAGACATAAGATTCCATGAGTTTAAAAATAAGAATTTGGGAAAACATTTCAAGATTTAGAGAGTTCAAAGTGGGTTAGATTTCATATGAGTTTACATATGAGAGATATATTCACATATTGATACATATTATTGGAGAATGTGTCATTCATATGTACTCACTTCACTGATACATGAGTTATAAAGTAAATATTCATGTAATCTTGAGTGCATATTCCATTCAGGTGCAAATGGTTTATAGGAATAGAAAATTATAGATTTTCACATACATATACATTTGAGATACATGTTCTTAGATTTTATAATATAGATACATAACACTATATCGATGATTATAGATTCAATGGAGCATGATACTAGTTCATGGACATATATACTATTTCATATAGTAGTTGGCATATATTTAGTGGGGCAGGATATTGGTTCATTCACATATATAGTACTTCAAATATAATTTGTTATATATTTAGTGAGGCATGATATTGGTTCATGAACATATACATATTTTACATTGAGCACTATTATATTTGTTTATTTGTAAATATATTTCAATGGCAATGATTAGTGAACAACCTTGAATCTTTAAATCCTTTTGTAATAGTTGATTCATGTTCAACGACACTCAAATAAATTAGAATTACTCATATCGAGCCCATTATGTGGCTCCCACCTTACCATGTTTAGGTTCAAAATCAAAGCAAGATTAGTTATTTGAGATAATGTAGTTGAGGTTTAACAACACTCAACACTACTCCATATTCATGAAGTTTGGAATATTTGTCTTCCCAACCCATGAGATTGTTTATTTATAAAAAATGGGGATTTGATCACTCTCAAAATTGCAATGGTTAAAAAAAATGAACCATTCTCCAATGCTTAAAAAAGGAAGCATCATATCTAACATATATGGAAACATGGTTTGTACACATATAAGTGTCCTCCTTTACTCTTCAAAATTTTCAAAATTTTAATATAGTTCAAATTTCACTCTATGAACATTGACTACTACATGTTCATTTTAGGTTTAAATGGAAAAAAGTTGTATATTTTAAGACTTCCACCAAAGATAAAGTGTATTGTTCACACTCAAGTATATCTTTATCCTTTTACCCTAATTTTTTTTATTAAATTTAAGTAATAGAATAAAAGGGGGATTTTTAGACACTACAATATTATATTAGACAACTAGAGATGTCAAATTTTACCTACCTTCACCCTACATGACTTCAATGTATGTATACACCTCTAATATGCCATTGTCTCACATATACATGCTATCTATGGATAAAATCCTTCCAATTTGATATCAGTCACCTTAGGGATTCTCCCAATCTACTCCAAACTAGTAAACTACCATACACACACATCTATAGATCATCATATTAATGTATTTGTCTCCCAAAAATAATGTCAGATTTAGATGACACCATCTAGATGTTACTGACCAAATCTAATGGTTTCATCTTTCACTCAAAATTAGACAAAATTAAAAGTAATATCAATCCTATAATTTATATATCAAGCATCTATACACTAATACACATTGATAAAAATTTCCCTATCTTTCAAAATAAAAAATAAGTCACTAGTAGTAGTCGTCAACAAAGTTTTAAGCATACCAATCCATGTCAAGAGTGAAAATTGTCAAGTATCAAAAGCTATATTTATGGTGCATTCATATAGGAAAGGATCAAAATTTCACATTCATATTAATGGGTATAACTACATGTCACTTTAATTCCCTCTTCATAGTAAAATTTAATTAGTAATGGGGGTGATTGGGGTCAACTCAATCCATTACACTTCATATGTGTTTTCAAGTTTTTTCTCCTCACAAGTGGACCTAGGATTTCAAATGGACCTTAGGATCATGCACAAAACTTTAAAATAAATAGATACACATGTCTATATCAAAATATATAATGAAAATGTCTAAATGAGGTTTATCAATAATTAAATTTAAAGTAAAATAAGGGGTATAATTCCTTTTTGTCTGCTATATTTTAAACATGTAAATATTTTTATGTAATAATATAGTGATATTTAATTTAAAAAAATAATAAACAAAATTAAAAAATATAATTTATTAATGGCTTAGATAAAAATTACCATGGTGTATAAATAGTAATAAAAAATTTCTTGATAAATGTGTTACCTCTCACTCAACTACCAGTTCAAAATTAAAATTAAGTATCCCTTGAAAGTAACAATTTTTACTAAACTCAAAAATCCAATTCTATGAAATGGAGAGACTTACAAAAGTGTCATGTGTTCCCAAAGGATACCCATCTAGGGGGAAAATTCTAGGAAATTGGATCCAATACCAAATTTGATACCTGTATGACCATATGTTTTTTCAAACTTGTATGATACAATCAAAATTTTAAGACTATATCAAAGACAACATGAAGTTTTGGGCAGACCATCAAAAATATAAAATATCATAATAATGTCTTTAATGTTTATGATTTTTAATTTTAACTATGCTAACATTTGAATGGTAATGTTGAATAAAATAATTATCATCAAAAAATTAATACCAAATAAGGTCCATTATCAAATTTAATTGCATTGATACTAGAATTTTGTTATACTTTTTGTTTTTGTTTTTTATATTAATAATACTTTATAAACTAATAATGGAGAAAAATGAATGGATTTTATACACATATTGATATTTTACATTAGTTTTAGCATGTTGTGTGTAGTTTAATTATCCCAAAACCATTTTTTTAAGAACACCTTGTAAAAAAATTATGTATAATTTATATGAAACCACTCCAACCTTGGTGGAAAGATGAGTGGTATAATCTAAAATAATTTTAGAAAATACATCTAGATAAGGTTTTGATTGTATTTTTAATTTTTTACCAATGTTTAAAAATATCAACAAGAGATAATTTTTCATGTCCTCTAGTTATATTTATGGTAAGAGGTTCTAGACTATTTGTAATGTTATTATTTAGTCTAAGATTTCACAATTTTCTTAGTTTTTTCTCTATCAGGGTTTACCATTTGGGAATCCCTTGGTTCACTTAGGCATCCTTAATCCCACAATTTCCTTTGTTGTGGCCAAGTTGATAATTTTATGTGTTTTTGTGGTTCTATGCTAAATCTCAACAAGGCTTGAAAAGGATTCGTGACTTTTTCAAAACCTTCCAACCATAGTTTTTCACATGGGACATAATCCTTTTGTGGGGTTTTCTATAGCTCCTTGTAAAATGCATAACTTTGGCATACTTTCCAAGTAATTTTTTTCTTCTATTTAGAAATAAAGGAACTTTAATATTTTTTCTAATTTTATAATTGACAAAAAAAATTCTACATATATTAGAATTTTGGTGATATAAATTTTTTCTATGAAAATTAAAATTCAAGAAAACAAAATGGATTTGGAGGTCTCAATACCTTACTATAATATTGGAAAAATGCATCATGCAGTATAGCACATGTTCTAATTTTTTTTAATTATGGGGAACATTTTCATAGCTACTCTCATATGGGGTCTAATAGTTAGTTTGGTCTTTTTAACTATCATGTAGGTATTCACCTTAGTCTGATAATTCATGGGATTATGCTTTGAAAAGGAGCCACAAGTTCTCACATATGGTGTTAGCCATTTACTCTCTCACATGTCTCCCAAATGGCCAATGGGTCAATACCATTAAAGACATATTTTTAATAAAAATAATAATGAAAACACTTGTTGGGAGCCCATACTTGAGGGTGATGACCTTTATAATGTTGGTTGGGGATTCAAATTAGATAGTTTGGATTTATTTTTCATTGACCTTCTTTTACTTACAACTTAATTTATTATTTATTTTATAATATTAGGTTGATGTAGAAGTTGTTTTTATGTACCACTATTAATTTCATTGGTTTTGTTAACTTTAGCTATTTTTGTTGTTTTTCATATGTAATGTGACCTACTATAATATAATTTAGTGTTTTTGACACTAAAATCTAGTATTATACACTTGGAAATGTCATTTTTGACCTACCTTCAACCTACATGTCTTGCATGTACATATATGACTCTAATCCACCATTCTCTCACATTCACATGCTATTTATGGGTATGATCCTTCCAAGTTATCAATAGCTTTAGGAAATATCTTAGTCTATGCCAAATAAGGAAATTCTCATACTTAGACATATCTATATCACCATACCATGTTATTTATTCTCTTAGAAAAGAATGTTAGTTTCATTCAGTACCATCTAGGAGTTACCAACAAAATCTAATAGTTTCTTCCTTCACCCAACAACAATAAAATTTCAAAATTAGATCATTGTTATGGGATAGTCCATATTTATAGATTGTTTTTGGTATGATAAATTACCTAAAGAGACATATATAAATAAAAATCAATTGTAGACTTATTATCCATATAAAAATTATCTATCAAGCATATTTACTCTATTGCACATTTAGAAAAACTATTTATTCTTCCCAAATCAAAAATCAAAAACTAAGAGCAGTCATTAGCCTAGTCTAAAACATACCAAGATAAGTAAATAGTGAAAATTTTAAATCATTGAAATATATATTTCTAGGTGAAATCATATAGTAAAGGAGCACAATTTCACATTCACATCAAGGAGAAATATAAAGTGTGGCTTGAATTTCTACTTTAGAGTACTAGATATGTACGTAGTAGTCAATCATCAATGGGGGTGATGGGGACCATCTTAATTCATTACATTTCCCATGTTTTTTAAATTATTTATACCTCATAAGTGGACCTAGGGTTTCACATTAAGGAGATGGTTTTTCTGGGTGTTTTACATAAGATCAAACCTATAGATCACATAAATAGCTAAATTAGAAAAAGGTGCACATACCTATATCAAAATAGAGAGGAAAAGTATTAAAGAACATAAACAACTACCTCATAACATAGTGAAAAAAATTACCAACCTGATGTTGATATTATTATTTGGATACAAACATAGATCCAAAATTTGCATCAAGGGACTCACAATCTTGTTTCTATCCTTCCACTTATCACAATATTACATAGTTTTGGGATCTAATAAGTATCTCATCCTTTGTTTCACTTTCCATATTTAGTATGTGTCATTGTAAAATTAATTAAAACATTATACATTTAGATATATGTTTGATTTTCCATAGAGTTTCTATCTTAATGAGGGCTAAAATTAATCTAAATTAGGGTAAAACATATTGGTGAAACCATATATTTATTGAACATTTCCAAACATTAAGTTTCCCTTAGGGTTTCATCATTCTTTCTAGGGTTCCATATTTATGCCTTGGGGTTTAATATTTCAACCTAATTTCTTATTTCACCAAATTACACATCACTATAATGGATGAACATTGATTTTATTTTTTGACTCCATCCATGATTGTAATCATTCTATATTTTTAGGATTTACTATGTAAAATACATAATAAATATGTATTAAAATAGATAAAGTATTTATACACTAATAAGGTCAATAATAATAATGAATAATCTTTCACCTTTATTAGTTCATATTGTGGAAATATCCAATCTAAGTTGTTACCTATTACCATTGGGCACCAAAGGGCATGCATGATCCCCTCTATTCCTCCTATTCCTATTAGGGGTTCCATAATACATGCTATGAATACTTATAATGGGATTATCATGAATATGGAATTTGGCCATAATCATAATTAGGAAACAAGTATTGTGGATATATTTGATGATGTTGATGAAATATAATAAAATAAATATTTGGACATAAACCCACAAATGCTTGATGAAATCTTATATGTAACAAGGGAGGAAATAGAAAAGTTGGCTAAAGTAAGTACATTTATGGGATAATATAACCCCTTCTATGATATCAAATAACCCTTTCAGGTTACCATTCTAACCACATGTTTTCTAACTTCTACTATTGTTATTATTCCTACATCGACACCTCAAATCACACATGTGATGTCTACTCAAGGTGCAGGTTGAAATCAAGGCTTTTGATAAATTTTCATACCTAATCCTATACATATTGCATATTCCCATCCTACAATAACTACACATTCTTTATCATCAACCTCTCCAACAGCATGTTACCTCAAGCTCTGCATCCTAAGTTTTTTACTCTATATTTTATTTTAAAAATTAATGTTGCATAATAAGTATAAAAATTGATAGATCTATATAGATTATAATATATGAATTTTAATCATAAACCTAAATGTAAATTAGTATTGACTAAAATTGATATTGAAATTGACAAGTTGAAAATGATAAAAATAGTAAGTGAAACCAAATAAAAATATACTTATCTTTGTGGTTCCTAGTTGATTGTAATTGATGTATGATAGTGATAAAAATGAAAATATAAGACTATGATAGTTCAAGTCTAGAGGTAGGATATGAAGATAATTTATATAAATTTCCCACTCCCTAGACAATAATGTAGGTTCATTGTGTCTATTAACTATGGAATTGTCTACATTGATTGTTAAAAATATGACTATTCTAACACCTTCACTTGTATCCAATGATATCACTAAGATACTTCACTTCTGTATATTATACATAGAAATTGGTATTTCCCTTCTCTTTACCTTAAAAACCCTAGTGGTAATTTTGAGAGTTTCAAACTTGTAAGATGATAAAGATAGTGTAATTATTTGAGCTGACCTAAATCACTAATTTGATGATTTAACAATGGCTATGTATCCATATACTCTGAGGAGGAAATCCAACCACACGTATCTCTCCCACCTAGAGTGATCGTGTAATTTTTTTCTTGACTATATGTAGCTATAAATTTGGCATTTGATGCCTGACAATGTTATCTATTAACGTAATTTGAAATGATTTAGACTTGATTTGAAATTTTATACACTATTTAAAAATTATATAGTACCTTAATTTTGTACACTTTGAAAATATAGACCTTGGTTATTCCTCTCAGTTCTAGACTTTTTTCTACTACTAAAAAGATTGCATTTTCTAGGTCTTTATGCATATTGATTATCTATTAGTCTAAATAATTTTATTATAATTAATCAAACCTTATATCATTCTCAAAATTTTATAAACCTACTTATATTCTAACCTTACAAGTTTTATACCTATGCTTATTTTCTAGCTACCCAAACAATTACATCTTATTTAGATGCCCACATTGACACTAGTGTCCTATCCCAACACAAGTGTCTAGTTCCCTAAACTCATCCAATTTATATATGAAATGTATCTATATGGTTATACTAAGTTCTTTAATTCAATATATTCTCCAAAAGGATTGTTATATATGCATGATCAATCATCATTCATTCCTCACCTAACATAGACTAAACAACTTATAAGGTAGCTTACCAAAAATATTCATTTAAGCATTCAAGAGAGTAAAGATTTCCTATTTTCCCTTATTTCCATATCATTCATAGGGATAACACATATACATGTTTGAATAACTGAAGGAATAAACCATGATCCATATTTTATAAGTTATAAGAGAAGCCACTATTGTACTTACTTATCACATGTTACATCTTTATGCACCCATAATCCCACATGTAGGGGGGAACTACATGAATATAAGGCCCCCTTCAAATTAGTTTATATGTATCCAACACCCATTAATAGAGGGGTTTTTGGGGTTATCTTGACATTATGATCCCAGTAACTCATTTTCCCATAGTCATTATGAATATGAATTAAGGTTTTATTATTTCACAAGGAATGATAGTCCATGATCCAAATCTAATCAAACTAGAGGAAAGGAAACACAAAACCTAAAACATTCTAGGTGGTCACATATATATCTAACAAGTATTATTTACTAGACACCTATGTCTAAGTTAGATATAAGTATCAACATAACTGTCTAAGGTTGACATAAGTGTCTAAGGCCACAAATATGCTTAATCCAAAATTTGATGACAGTCCTAGAATATAATTAAAGAATGATTCTTACTTGTTCTATATCCATCTCTATATTAGAATTAGAACCATGTATCTTGTTTTCAATATCATAACAATATAAATCATAGCTATAATTTATATTTTTATCATGTCTTAGTATATAAATTTAGAATATTATTAATTTGAGTTTTTAAATTAAAATTCCTACTATAGAGAATTTTTTCACCCTTGTTCCCTAGGATATATCTATCCCCTTTAACCCTAGATTCCTTAATCTGTATTTTAGAGTCAAACATTTGGTGAACTTAATCTATTTGAATTTAATTTTTTTATTCCTAGGGTTTTTAGTCAATTAGGATTTTATATTCTTGTGATTTTAAATTTTTTTCTTATATTATTTTACATCCAACCAAGGCATAACCCTATACTGAGAGGTGTGCCCATTGAAAACACCGATCTTCCCTTCCTACCACCTAAGATGTCTCAAACTAGTGAAATGCCTAATCCTATGGTCCATGATGATATAAATGTTGAACATGAAAAATATATCAGTGAGGTTAACATATAAGAATATTATGATTACGATAACCATGAGTCTAATGAAATTGATGAACATGATAGAACATATCATGGGTAAGTTCAAGCAATTTCATTATTTCATGATTATATTCATCAAAACCCAGAAGATCTTAATGAAACCATAAGAACCATAATAGAATCTAAAACACAAAAATTATAGATGCACAATTAGGTACATCTATTGATCATGTTATTATAGCCATGGATCATTAACATATACCAACAACCCTCACCTTGATTACATCATCGCTTCATACTAGTAATGGGTGCATGATATATATATTCACACCTTTATTCCTTAAAATTAATATTACCACATCTTACATGGGAAACCTTATTACTTCAACCCAATTGATAGTTTTAATTACTATATCTACCTAGCCTATGAGTACACCTCCTTTTGTGACTTCTCAAGGTTCTAACCTTAAATACCAAGAAGTGAAAGTTATTGTTCAAACTATATTTTTTTTGAAAACTAAGGTTATAAATATTAAAAAAAAATCTATGAAATCACCTCATGCTATTGATTCATAATAAGTGTTGCATAATCCTCTTGTACCATAGATATATTTACACCCCTTGCCAACTAGTTTTGTTGCACCTAAGTTCATTTTTTATGATGGAAAAGGTAATCCTAAATAAAATATTAAATAATTTTATGTGGCATGCCTCAAGTATGCCTCCAATGATAAAATTTTAACTAAATTATTTCAAAAGAACTTAAAATATGCTTTGAGGTCATTCTACAGTTTATGTCTATAACCATTAAATGCATTCAAACTTCTTATAAACTAATTGTTGGCACACTTCTCTATCAATATTACTAAAAAGGTGTTTAACCCTAAATGTATGGATGTGGATCCTATTAGGTTATATAGGGTTAATAATATAGAAATGAATAAGGACAAGAGTGATAAATAGATCTATAACAGGTTAATAATTATAAAAAATCATATATAATATATACTAAATTTACTATACTGAGATATACTAAAAATGGAAAGTATATCTATGATGGATGTGGCAATGATAAATAAATAATATACTTAACTAGTTATATTTATAATACAAATCTATATCTGGTACAATCATGAAGCAAATTGGTAGAGTATTTTATAAAAATCACCAAACTATGGATTAAGTGCCTCTATAATCGTGGACACTTATGTCATCCTGGGAGGGTTACATAGACATTAGTATTTAGGTTAGACATAGGCATCTTGTATATAATACCTACTAAAATAAGATGTGAACACCTAATACTTCTAGGTTTTTCATTGCATTCACTCTGGTGCACTCAGATCTAGGTCATAAGCTATTGTTCCTTATCAAATGATAAAACACTAGTTCTTCATATTCATAGTGGTTGTGAAGAAAAATGGGTTAGTGGTCATACAGTTTTGAAATTCCCTAAATACCACTCTATCATTAAACACTACCTACATATCCAATACTATGATTAGGGCCTTAGAGTTATGTAGTTCTCCCTTATATGTTGGCTTGTGTGTGAATAATGTAATGTGTGATAAGCAAGTATAATAGTGACCTATCTTGTGACTTAGAAAATATAAATCTTGGGATATCATTTAATAATTTAGAATTGTAGATATGTTTTCCCTATGACTGATATGGAAATATGAGTAAATAGGGAAAAAAATCTCACTTGAGTGCTTGATTGAATGCTTTATTTAAGTTGTTTGGTGAATAGGTAATACGTTTTTAGTTGAATAATGAATGGGGGTTTATATTAATTTATATCAATCCCTTTGGAGAATAAATCACATAATAATACTTAATATTGACCATTAGGATATGTTTCATTTTCAAATTAGATGACTTTTGGCACATTGGACACTTGCGTAGGAGGACACTTGCATCAACATAGGTGTCTATTCAGGATGTAAGTGTCTAATGAGTAAGAAAATAGGTATAGGCTCAGAGCTTGTAGAGGCATAAGATAATTAGGGTTTAATAATTATATGTAAGATATAAGGATTGAGTCATCACCATAAACTTGGTCAGACTAAGAGATAGGCCAATAGGTACAAGAGAGAGCATACATGAGACTTTTAGAAGTAGGAAAGGTTTAGAAATGAGAGGAACAACTAAGGTATAATTTTTCTAAGTGTAAAAGACTAAGGTGATATATAATTCAAAAATAGTGTTTAAATTTCCCCCTTTTAATATAATAATTAAATTTATAGTTTAAAGGAAAGGAATGCATACCTAGGTGTGTATAACACACCTTGTAGTTGCTTAAGTCCAAATTAAGTGCTTTGATGGTGATTGAGCTATAAACAAGAACATGTTACAACATATAATTAGTGCATATAATCTGAAATTTAAAGCATTGAAATGATTTAAATTCAAAGAGAGCAAGTTTTAGGAGTACAACTATGTATTGATGCAACCATCTTGCCTATTGGTAACTTGAATTGAAATATGTATCATTATGAATAACTAAAATTGAGATTAGGACAAACATAAATATAGAAAGTGCATATATATATATATATATATATATATATATATATATATATATATATATATATATATATATAGGGAGAGAGAGAGAGAGATAAGATGGACCATGCCTCCAACATTGGAGCAAAGATGAATTTCTACCGTAGTTTAGACTAACTCAATAGTGAAACCCAACCATACTTATAACATGGTGAGTGTGATTGAACCAAGTCACCTCATGGTATCAAACTGGTGAGGTTGGATGATACAATTAAGTCCAACCTACAAACTTGGAAATATAGAGTGATTTAATGATCTCAACCATACCAAAAAGTAAAAAAAAACTAATGCAGTAAATTGGTTTAATACAGTTCATAAAAGTCAAAGTTGGTGGATGGTAACACTCCTTGAAAGTATTTTAAATCTAAAACTGATTTGGATTTTTAAATATTAGGTACACATTTCATAGCATATGCACCTTAATTATGTCTCATGTTGAAACTATGTGTAACAATGGTAACAATGTATAGAATTCTACCATAAATTTGTATATGAATAATATAATTGTGTGCTTTAACCAATTTAGAAATTTGAAAAACTATGGTTTACATTTTACCATGACATTCCCACACTATACATGGAGAAATATTAAAACTTATATAAGTGCCAATGTAGAGGACATGTTTCCAAAACATGCCCCCACTGCAATCTCGGTATGTTGAATATTGAATAAGTGTGGAAAATATATTTCAAAAGCATGCCCCCATTATATATCTAAAACTATGAATGTGTGGAAGGCATGTATATATGATATACCCCCACTGATATGCCCCTCCTTTAAGGTGAGGTAAGATATAAATTGGTAGTTACCTCACCTCAAAAGGATAAGATAACCATATAACTATGAATGAACCATGCAACATATAGGATAACATGTCTAGGTAGATGTACCATTGAAGTGCATAGATTATGATTACATCAAGGCCTAAAATTCATCATAAATATCATGAAAACATCTAGATATTAATAGTACACACTCAACAATCAAATTAAACACACACATAAGAGCACTCAAAAGCAAGTCAAAAGGCAATGGTCTAAGGAGATCAAAAACAATGGGCATGTTTAAATGCCACACAATCTAATGGACATGATTTAGTCAAATATCCAAAAAATTAATAATGACATTGAAATTTCCATATAATAAGCAATGACATATTAAAATGTCAAATAATAAAATAAAGGTATGCGGACCTTAAACAATCAAGCATATTAAAATTCTCAACAAATAATAGAATAACAAGCCAAGACACTCATAAGCAATAACCATAAACATATCATACTAGTCCCTAGATATATGTGTTAGCAAAAGTACATAACATACAAAGTACATTGTGAAAGATATAATCATGGATAAAGGTCTGTGTAAGTATATATGTGAGCTCAAACATGATAAAGTGACCATAGAATGGTGTAACCTAGATGTATCATGATCAAATAAGGTGGATGACCTGAATACCCTAGTGACATGAGTAGAGGGAAATCCCAACATATGAAAGTTCATAAGTCATGTATCTGTGTATGCCTGTATCACACTCAAATAGAAGTGTGAAACATGTGTATGTAGAAGTAACTGATATGTTATCCATCAACATGGAACTAACATAGATTCCAAGGACCCAATAAAATATGTAGATGTCAAATATTTTTTTATATTTTTTAAAGATTTTTTATTTTTTTTGGGTATTTTAAAAATTTGTGAGATCTCACAACGTTACATTAGATATTTTGCATTAATGGGATTGTGGTTTGATAAGTTGAAATGGTACATGGACTGTTCCTCCTCATGTTTAAATGTATAATAGAAAAACCAATGCTATAATTTTTAATCTAAATTAGTCTACTTTGATGAGAAAAATAAATTCCTTGTTGATTTGGATCTATTTTATCTTCCATTTAATATAACCAAAATCTACCCAATGTAAAGGAGTATAATAGAGTATGGGGTAAAACCCATAATTTTTTAAGGACAACATGATGCCCAAAAGAAATAGGAATGATGAATATACCCAATGGATATTTCCTTTACCCCTTATCACTTAGATATTTGGCATGATACCTAAGTTGTGAAAAATATCTTTCACTATAATAGTTTTTTTATTATTTAATATCAATGTAGTTATGACAAAAACAAACACCTCCCATGAATAAATTAATTATTAAATCTTGGTTACATGGATGATTTTTGGTTTTTTGAATTTGATGATTTTACATAGGATGTGGGCCTTGAATTATACCCATGTTAATTAACATTTACAAACCAATCATATAAAGATTAAGGACACCACATTTTTGTTCATAATGCTCCTTAGGTAATTTATCTCCCTCCTTTGTGTGATGGATAAAACTTTGGTATATTGAGGGAGATATGTTAAGATCCTTTGGATGAGTAAGTATGAATGAAGCATATCTATGCACAAAAGTAATTAAATGGTTAAATGACTCATATTATTTATGAAATTCTCTTTCCTTTAACTAGGAAATAAGCCCTTTACTAAAAATTAATTAAAACTCCAAATTTGAAGGTCTAAATGTTATCTCCTATGATGCACTTTCGAATTAAATGGTATAATCTTGAAAGGATTCATCATCACATTATTTAAAATTTTGTAAATGTTCTAATGTAAGTTTTGTCACCTTATGGATATTAAAGACCATGAAGAACACATCTTTTAATTGTGAAAAAATGGATAAGGAGCCTTTGGGTAGGCTATAAAACCAATTTTAAGCCTCATAAAAAATCCTCATATGGAATAATTTTATTAATATTTTGTCATCTTTTGCCCATTTACCAAAATAATATACATAGTTAATCATGTGGTCGAATGGGTCCTTATAACTAAAAAAAAGAGGTAAATAAGGTAGCTAAAAATCTTTTGGATAAGGATATTAAAGTATACATTGTGCAAGAGGTTTATTGTTGAATGAGGCAAAAATTTGCATTAATATTAAAGAAATCCATTTGCATTTAAAGTATATAAACATGTTTTTGAATATCCCCAATATTTCTCATCATAGAAATAATATATTATATGGGAATAGTGGTGCTTGTCATAGGTGTTATCATTGGTTATAATCCACTACATTTTTTGAATATAGGCATATGTGTATCATCATCTTCATGGATAACAAGTACAAGTTTGTGATCATTGTATTTGGGATACTTTGGTAGTGGTAATGGATCTATGAATTTTGGTAATTTAAATATATTGGACCATTTGAAGAAATTGGCTAATTTGCCTTTGGTAAAGATATAAAAATTAGATCTTGAAGAATCTTTGGCAAAGACACTTCTTTTGGTATAGTATAATATTTTAGTGTAAATGCATCTGTTGGAAGATAATGATCCTTTAATTTATATGCCTTGGTTGATATTGGTAATATTTTCATGTTTAGAACATTAAGATCATTTTTCACTATAATTTTTTAATTTTTTCCTCTTCTTGATGGCTTAATTTTACTTGGTAAAGATGCTATGATGTCTTGGTTAACCTTTCAAAAGAAAATCAACCTCAAATGAAGGTAGGAAAAAGTCATCACTCCTAAAAAGGGGAATATTATTTTGAAATGTTGGAATAGGAGGGGTTTTGATCAATGAACTTGAAGTAATATACCTATTATAACTAGTTTACAAATCCTCCATGATATTCTTATCAAGTTGGTGAAAGTTGTCATGATCAAATGAAGGAACACTTTTTCCATGTGAAACCAATTTTTATGTATAAGGTAAAGTCAAAGGAATTTTATCTTCCTTAAGATTGATCAAATCATTTTTAAAATGGTGGGAGCATGCACAAAATTAGAGGGATTAGAAGTTTCCACCATTCAAAGCTTTGATATTGTGTGCTTTAACACCTGGAGGAATGTAAGAGTAATCAATTTTGATAACTTGAGAGAGAGTTGAATAATTTCATAATCATAGTATCAAAGAAATCAATATCATCCATGATGAGAGAAATGAATGACACAAAGATTAGTATAAGGTAGACAATAAGAATCTAAAATAGAATTATTATACAACAATAATGTTCAAATATTAGGTTCACTAATGTTTAACCCTAAATTTATGGATGTGGATCCTATTAGGTTAGATAGGGTTAAGAATATAGAAATGAATAATCACAAGGGTGATAAATAGATCTATATCAAGCCAATTAATTGTAAAACTTAGATAGAATGTATACTAAACTTATTTACTAAGATATGTTAAAAATGGAAAGGAAAACTATACTGATATGGTAATGAAAAATAAATAAGATAGTTAATTTTGAAGCTAATACAAATTTAGATCTGGAATAGATAGGAAGTAGACTAGAAGAGTATTTTATAATAATCATCAAATTCTAGATTAAGTGCCTTTATAACCATGAACACTTGCATCATCTTAGGATGGTTATATTGATGCTAGTGTTTAGGTTAGACATATGTGTCTTATAAGGAATACCTATTGAAATAGGATGAATCCACTTGGATACTTCTAGGTTTTTTTATCACTTTCACTTTGTTTCACTTAGATTTAGGTCATGGAATATCACTCCTTGTCAAATGATAAAATTCTAGTTCTTCATCTTCAAAGTGGTCATGGGGAAAAATGAGTTAGTGGGCACATGGTGTTTATATGCCCCAAATACCCCTCTATAAATGAGTGTTTTTTACATAGTAAATAATCCAAATAGGGTAGTGTTGGCTTATGTGTGAATCATGCAATGTGTGATAAACAAGAACAATAGTAACCTAACTTGTAACTTAGAAAATATATATCTTGGGACACTCCTTAAATAATTTAGTCTTATAGATATGTTTTCACTATGACTAATATGGAAATATCAGCAAATAAGGAAGCTTTTCTCACTTGATTACTTGATTTAATGCTTTTGGTAAGTTACCTAGTGACTAGGTAAGAATTTTCTAGGTGAGGAATGAGTAAGGGTTGATCTTATATTTATACCAATATTTTGGAGAATAAATTTCATAATAACACTTGGGATGGCCATTAATATAGTTTAATTTATAAATTAAATGACTTTTAGGGTGTTAGGCACTTACGTCAGAGTAGGATACTTGCATCGACATAGGTGTTTGTTCGGGATGCAAGTGTCTAGGGAGAAGGAAAATAGGTATAGGTTCAAAACTCACAAAGGTATAATATAAGTATGTTTTAATAATTATAGGAAATATAGAAGGCCTAGGTCATCAACATAAGACTATTCAAACTAATAGATAGGCCAAATGGCATAAGAGAGAATAAATGTGAGATTTACAGAAGTAGTAAAGGCCTAAAACTGAGAGGAAACACCAAGATCTGAGTTTTCTAAGTTTACAAGATTGAGGTGCTATATAATTGAAATATAATATATACACAAGGAAACAATGAGCCTATCAATGAATATGTCTTAAGATACAATACAATGTTAGCTAAAATGACCGATTCAATGGAGGATAAAGAATTTTAAGACATATTAAACTAAAGTTTTCTTGCCCCATTACATGAGTCTATTATTTTCAAAAAATATAAATCATTTGACAAACTTAAGCTGGTAAAAAACACACTAATTCTACATTTAATACTAAGTTATATATCAAAATAAGTTACAATCTAAAGCCTTTTGAACCTAAAGAGGAAACAACTACAATAGTTAATGTGGTGTCATAACAACATAAATGGTTTATCTTATCTAATGTACCAAGGAGATAATTTACATGTTTACTTAAGTCTCCAAATTCATTACTCCCATGTCTTGTAGATTATCACCTCATATCTCTCCCTCATATTATAGAGGTTGATATGAGTAGACCTATACCCAAAGGATTTGATGAAAATGCTTATTGTGAATATCACCAAGTCCCTAGGCATTCTATGAATATATGTTTTATCTTGAAGCATAATATATAATAACTTATAAATGACCAAAATATTACATTTGATGATCCTACAAAGGAATCAGGTGCACAACCTGGTGATCACCAAAAGTAGAAAATATTTAACAATCTTTTGCAAGACCATTCTAAGAAGGATCCAAAGGTAAAAATTGAATTTAATACACATCCTCCTCCATCACATTATTGGAACCCATTGGATGGGATTATTTGTACCTATATGTGACATACACCTCTTATGGTTTAGAGACCATCTATTTATTTCTAAGATAGTGAGACTATGTATGATGATTTCTATGTAAATTCTTTATTCATTCGAGTAGACCTTGATAGACAGCATATAAATAGTATTATAATTGATAATTTTTCAAGTGAGAATGTTTGTACAATGACATTACTTATGCATTTGGGTAATACAAATAATAATTTGCATCCTTAACTCATATCAATTAAATCATTTGATAGGAGCTCACATCAGGTTATTGGTAAGATTAACTTGCCTTTATAGGTGGGTCTCGCACATGTGGTTACCAAATTCTTAGTTATACCTTTAATGGGTGTATTTGATATGTTATTGGGACATTGGATACATAAAAATTGAGAATTACCTTTTAAAGTACATGGGTGTGTAAAATAGATTCATACCAATTAGGTAATTATAATTTTAGGAGTCCCATATGAACATCCAATTGAATAAGATAAATTTATACCTATTAGAGGTACAATCAATGAGAGGAGGGGGGTCAATCAGTGAGCCTAGATATTTAAATTTCAATTCTAATCCTTAAAAACTATTAAATAATCAACATATATCAACTTTGATCAAGTAACATTAACAAGAGAGTTAATTCATTCAATGCATACACAAGATCAAACACACTATAGATAGTTCCTATGGGAAACCCTCATAGGGATTAAGCCCCACTCTCAAGCCTAAAACACATGGACTAATTGTATTATAATAGATTAACAAAAATATTTTGGTTAATTCCTTTAGATTAGAAAAATTGATCAAGTCCTTCTGACCAAAGGCCTTTAGTGAAACACATGTTTCACAAGGAACAACTACCCCTAAGAAATAACAAGTCCTTTAGACCCTCTTTTGGAAGTGAACACCTCCACCTTATAATCAAAGTATTCAACACATGATGATGGATATATGAATTTATAACCCATGCATAAAATTTCTCTCTATCTCATATAAGCCTCTCACATAGGCATGTCACAATCTCTCTCTCCTTCACTCAAATTGTCCTCATATTCACACTCAAACTTCTTCACACATCTTCAATCCTCAAAACTATAAGAGAACTATCCTACCGATATAATTATAACATACATTTCACACACTCAATATTAAATCTTATTTTCACATCAATCCATCCACATGGCACACCTACTCTCCTTCTTCACTTCAATGCCCACTACTCTCACACACAAGCCTTTCACAAGTCTCTCTCAATTCTAGAAACTAACACATTTGGTTTCAATATTTATAGAACAGTCATAAATCAAATTCCATAATCTTTCCTTGTTGTCCATAATACATGCCTTCACTCTTAAGTCATCTAACATGGGTCACACTTAAGCACAACTCTCTTTCAAATAAGCCTAAGTCACCTTTTAGGTCTTATAATGAATCATTCACCTCTTTGACACTTATCTAATAAAAATAGGAATACAAGAACCCTTTAAAACTCATGGACCCATGACAAAGGATATATAGGTCCTATTTAAGTTCCAACATCATCAGAACACCCTTCTTTTAACCCCTAATTATCTCAAATACTTCTCTGCACACATAATCATTATGAATCAAAACATAGTCAAATTATAACCATTTTTTCATACATCATATGATTGTTCAAACATTAATACTTCACAAAAATTGTCCTCATATAGTTTATAACATACTCTACTATCTAATTAATCTAGAGATATCAAAACAACATTAAAACAAGATTGAATAATCTTCTCGGATCACTTACAAAATGTACATTAAAACATAGTCAACTTTGAACCTTAATAACTTTATATTTACAAATTTTTAGATCCTAAAAAATAAATTTCTAGATGTGCCTTTAAGTATTATACAAATTTTATTTTTTCACTATGAGCAAATTATACGTGTATCAAATGTTATAGCCAAAATATAGAGCATTAGTTTTTCCTTTGTTATATTCAAATATTCAAAAGTAAATAGTCACAGTTAAACCTCAGTCACTTTTCTCACATATCATGTAATCAATGCTTATATCAATCATGCACCATAAATATAATTTTAAGGAACTCAACCTTTCCCTTTCATCACTCATCATTAGATCGTCATCTTGAATATTTGACTTAATACACTCTATTGATCTCATGTATGTAGCTTAGTCTTTAACTGTGTTAAACATTGGAAACCTTGAAAACATCTCAATTAACACACACCATTGATATCTATTTGTAAAAACACCCTCTCACCATTATATCTTGGAAGAGGCTTGATATTAATCTCTACTTGACATTAAACTTCAAACACTTGTCCTCATCTTATTGCTTCTATACATCTTGGAATGAACACACTCCATTAATCCTTTTGTAAGGAACTTGATATTTACTCAATTTAAGCATTGAACACTTTTACCCATTTGACTTACTATGAATCATAGATATATATGTATTAAATACCATGAATTTTTGGATCTCCATTTAGTCTTTATCTTTAACATCGTATAAATTAGACTAAGTATGGGGACCATTGCTATCTACCTGGAAGGACAACTTTTCAAAGGCATATCATTTTCCTTAATCAATCTCACAATCTCAAATTTACACCATATGATCTTCACTAAAAGAGGAATACCATATGCCAAAATACTCCTGAAACCTTCATGTGTGAGAGATATAAATCCATTTATCTACTCACTCTGATTTCTTTCTACCACAGAGCTAACTATGTCAAGAACTACTTAGAAGGCCAAATATATATATATATATATATATATATATATATATATATATATATATATTGATGCACTTCATCGCATGGACTAAAATTTAGTGCATATAAACTAGGAAAAAATATAAAAAAATCCATATGATCATTTTCTCCATGCGCATTCACACATGTGAAATGTAATAACTTCAAAATACCTACACAACTTTTCTTTCCACATTGTAAATTTGGATATATATGGAAAAACACTATCAAATTGTCTGGGAGTCCAACTTTGTACTTTCATATCTTATGTTGAATTTCATTACATGACCTTAAATTAAGTGTATAGTAACTAGAAAAAAAATATGATCACAACCATATGACCAACTTCTCCTGACTCATCCACATATGACAATGGTGGCATCAAAAAATTGCCTACTCGGATTTTTTACCACTAGACCCAAAATATCTAGATAAAAACAATGATCAACCCAATGAAATCCAAACATATACAAAAGAACTCAAATCAATCTTGAATTATGATAGGACCTATTTCACATGCTTATAACACCATACTCACCCCTGAACATCTCTAACCATGCTAAAACTTAAGATCAACCAAGCCTCCTTCAAGCATACTTAGACAAACACATTACACACTTTGTCATTATCACTTAGACTATCAAGGAACTTCATCCACTCACTAAGAAACCTCCATGATATCACCATGAAATCATTAAAAACACTCCAATAATACCTTGACAATTAATTATCAAACCTACTAAATTTAATACTTTACAAAAGGGTAAGCAATAGGAAATCCCTTTTACTAAGCAGATAGTATTGGAGAGACCATTGCATTAGATATCCATAATGGGTTCCATAAAATATTAATCTATTACACACCATATCTAGATATATAGAGAACCTAAACATGTTCCTATCAATTTATTACAAATAAACTATAGATCACTCAAGTATGGGTTACAAAAATCCCCATACCTTCTATTATTTATTCATGGCCATAATGTCCTATTATACATACACAACATCAAAAATACTATAGTAAAAAATATTACACCTGGACATGCTCTTTGGTAGTACATAAGTTTATTTAAATAGGTTATATGTGGGGATATACCTTTGATAATCCATTGGATTAGATGATAGGATAGATAATTCTTTGCAAATATGAAAAAAATATGAAAAAATTCAAAAAAAATCAAAAATACAAAAATATTTGAAACATTCATAGGTTATATTAACTCCTTGGCATAAATGTTGTTGGTTAAATTTTTGGAGATGGAATATCATTTCTTTATATATACACATGTGGTTTACACATCCTTTGAGTGTGATATAGACATACACAAATATGTGATATATACACTTTCAGATGTTGTGTCTTCCCTCTACTCATGTTATGTGGACATTGGGCACATCAAATTATTTGATCATGATAAATTTAGGTTATATTATTCTATGATAAATTTATATTATCATGTTTGAGATTATTTAATTACACATTCCTTTATCCATGCTTATGTCTTTCATAATGTACTTGATATGCTATGTACTTAGCATTTTTTGCTAACACATGTGATTTATGGGCTAGTATGATATGTTTATGTTGGTTGATTATTTTACATGCTTTAATTTATTCACTTCATTTAGTATGTCGAATGTTTTTTATTTTCATGCATTGTATTACTTGTTTGAGCATTTGAATATGCTCCATTTATTCTACCCCCCGTGCATTTGGTTACCTATTATGACATTTGCATATCTCATGATTTATTATATGGACATTTGAATATGTCATTAATTAATTTATTTAAATTTTATTAAGTCATGTCCCTTTAATTTTTCAGCATTTGAACATGCCCATTGTTTGACGTATCCTTAGATAATTGTATTTTTATTTACTTTTGAGTGCTTTTCTTGTGTGTGCTTGATTTATTGTTAAGATTAAATTGTTAATATATGTGTGTGTGTGTGTGTGTGTGTGTGTTTCCATGATATAAATCATGAATATTATGAATTTATGTTATAAAAATTATCACTCTTCAATGATATATCTAATAGACATGTTTTTATTTTATATTACATGATACATATTGATAATTTTGCCACCATCTGTCAAAGTTGCTTATATGCAAGTTTTCATGAGGAATATATCCATGGATTGAAGATTTAAAAGGGTATAAAAAACATAATAAAACCTTTATAAATATAAAAAAAATCTCATAAATAAATCACAAGTCCAAATTTAGACAAATATTTCTTTTATTCCTCTAACTAATTGCTAGTTGCAAGCTAGTGAAGGCAATTTCAAATGTTCGGTATATGAAGGTGAATAAGAGTTGGTTAAAATGTTATTAGTAGGATTTTGGGGCCTATATTACTTAATTTTTTTTAGGTTTATATGTTTTAAATTTACAAAAAATTGTTAAGTCAAATAGGTGATCTTAAACCCTTCTTAAACCCTAATGGATCAGTTTTAAGAGATATAATTGAATTTTTGAGTTCCTTGTTGAAAAATAAAAATATGTGTGATATATTATGTAATATAAATTAACTTAATATATGATATTTAATTAAAATTTTGAGTCAAAAAATTAATAAATTCAAATGTATATGTATTAGGGTTTTAGGAAAACAAGATAAATGATAACAAAAATGCAATTTTAGTGAGGTTTAAGAGATTTGTTGAGCAATAAAATGGTTGTAATGATAAAAAGGATTATTAATATTCATAATTACAAAATAATTAGGTATTTATGACTCATATTACTCAATCAAATATAAAAATTCACACCTGCATGCATTCACAAATGAAATTGTGGAAACTAGTCAACACCAAAAATGCATATTTTGAGTTTTATTAAATGAGATCTCATGAAATTTGACACGGAAATATTTTTTGATGTAATTTAATGTTTTAAATTATTTTAATGAAATTAATACACTTTTTTATAGATATAATTATAAAATATATTTTTCCTCCTTTTGGCTAAATTTAGAAAAGGTCAAGTCAATAGCAAGACTCTTCAGTTAGCCCTACAAAAGTGGAGTTAAAAACATGAAATAGTGGAGAAATTGTATTAAATTATTGGTTAATATTTAAGGCCCTAATGTTTTTAAATATAATCCTTATATTGTCAACATGAAATATCTCTCCTAATTTCCCCCCTTTAGGCTAAATTTAGAAAGTCAAGATGCATGCAAGTTGCAAGTCAAGATAAGTGAAGTCAAACTCTAATTTGTAAGTCAAGAATATAAAGTCAAACTCCAAGATACAAATAAATGTAAATGAAGTCAAAATTAAAGATTAATTAAATATCAAAATTATTTAACTAAAGATAAAAAAGAGTTTAATACAAGTTACAAGTTCAAGATGAGTTAACTAAAGATCTGTTCAAGATTGAAGCCTTTCAAAGCATGCAATAGACCTTTGACTTTTCAAAAAATAAAAAAATATTATCTCACTATTTACCATGACATATTACATATAAATGTTTAAACTCTTAAAATAATAAATTTTAATTTTGGAAGTGTGTTTGAAAGTTTGATGTTTAATTTCAAGGTTGAATTGGTGGTGGAGTTGAAGTAGGAGTGAACTAGGACTAGTAAGGACTCATCTGGAACTTCTTGTCTTCTCTCTCTCTTCTTAATATATATATATAAAGTAATTCTTAAATGATTATTAAGATATTATTCCTTTGTATTATTTAAACTCTTTCAAAAAAATTTACTACCTCACCTTTGAAATAATAAAGAATTGAATTTTCCTCCATTTTCAAGTTGTTTATGACGTGTGTTCTTAATGTTCATTGATGTAACTTAGTGAATTATTTATTTTAATATGTTTATGTATGAATATATAACCTTTAATCAAAAAATAATAAATTTTACAAGTCATACCAAGTGTCTAATTTTGATGTCTACCTAATTTAGAAGTGAATTCAACCATTGCTCATTCCTTCCAAACTAGTGTGAGTGTAAATTAAGACCTCTATGTGAAATATTGCTGAAAGAGTCATTATATGTGTAGAGTAAAAAATAATCTACATTTCATTCTGACTTTCAGTTGTGCACTGGAAAATTTTTTTCCCGCATACTTTGGTCCGAGATGGCAAAGTTTTGAAATAGAGCACAGGCTCTATTTTCCTTTTGATTCATTTTTGTCTAAGTGTCGGAGTAAAGCGGAAGTTGCCAAGTGTCATCATCTGAGGCACCTTTCTCAAGAAAAAACTGCCAAGTGTCATCATTTGAGGCACCTTTCATATTTTCTATGATTTGGTCAAAATGTGCCACATATCTCATAGTGACTCAGCGGAACGTGCCAAGTGTCAGCATCCACATTTTCATATCGACCCCCACGTTTCATCTCTTTTTAGCGAAAGGTTTTAACAAGCAAAGCACCAAGTGGCAATCATGGAAGGTCTCAATTTTGATTTTCTAAAAGTGGTAGAAGATGCCATGTATCATATCAGAAGAGAGCAAAAGCCACCATGTGTCGAGATCTGAATTATTTTCATTTTGCTTCACCGATATAACAAAGACTGTGGTGGGTCTCAAGTTTTGTTTCTAAAGCAAGCGGAAGCTACCAGGTGTTACTGTCCATGTAAATATGAAATGAGACCCATTTATTTCTATTATATAAATAGAGTAAAGCAAAGACCACCACGTGTCACCTTCTGTAGATTCTAAAAAGGTAGCTAAAAGAAGCGGAGACCACCACCTAAACCCAAATAAGTAAAGCAGAGATTGCCATGTGTCCTTTAATGAAGCAGTGGAGATTTCAACATGTCCCTATGCCCCTTTTAAAGTTACTTGGGTAAAAAATGTTGTGAGTCTTATTTTGTTTTAAGCTATTGAATTTTCAAGGAAGTGGATTGTGATAGGTGTCAAAGGCAAAATGCTCATAAGCAAAGACACAAAAGGAGTATAAGTTACACAAAAAGTGTCATGTGTCTTTGATAGGTGCTACAGAACCTGCCAAGTGTCATCTTCTAGTGTCTCCTAAAGTAATAATAAGGTTTTCAATAAATTAGCTATGTTACCTAGTGTTTAAGAGAAGGGAGTGTCCTGCAATCTATTTTTAGCCAATGAACTGCTAGAAGACAAAGCATTTTAGAATCTATGAAATATCTTCTGTTAGTCACTTCTAGTTCAATTAGATTTCAGTTGGGTTGTTATATTGGGAATAAGTAGACAATCTAGAGTGAATCCAAGGATATAAATAAGGGTGCAGAGATCACCAAGATGAGAAAGGAGATACCAAAGAGAATTTTTTGAGAGAATTATTGTCAAGAGTTTAGACTTTCTAGAGCTGTGACTAGGAATATCATTTGCCTTTGTTCTATCTTCTTAAGTTGGAAGGTTTATGTAACTATGCATGTTTCTATGCCTCTTATGTGACTAGAGAATTAATGAGAAGATTGAATCATATGCCTTTATTAATACTTTCTGTGTCATTGAAAAAGTAGTCTAGGTTGTGTTGTCAAGAGTTTTAGACTTTCTAAAGCTGTGATTAGTGATGTCATTTGCCTTTGTTTAATTTTATTGAGTTGGAAGGTTTATATAACTGTGCGTGTTTTTGTTCCCCTTATGTGACTAGAGAATTTAAATAAAAATATTAAACCCTGTGCCTTTGTTGACATTTTATGCATCACTGCAAAAGCAGTCTATGCTGTGAGCCTCTGTTTCTATTGTTTCCATGTTTTACATTGATCATGCACTTGTTTGCTATTAAATGTAAATGAATCTTACATATAGTCTCATTGTGCTCAGGATTAAGGTTGAATTAAATTTAGGTGCATTACCATAGTTATATTTTCTTTCTTGCATTTGTGTTTCTATTAAAATTCCTATCCCTTTCCTAGTATACACTTGATATAAAGAAGATACCAACTTCTTAAAAATATGGAGGTTGTTTCAAGTCACAAGTCCCACATCCTGAAACTTCCCATTATTGATGTTAGAACAAGCACAATTTTAAATCATCAATATTTTTTGGCATGCTCGATGGGACCAATCTTGAAGTTCCTTTCAAGATCGTATGAACCAGAGAGCTACGAGGAGTCATAGTTATGGACCAGTAACCAGATCACAATCTACTATAAACCCATGTATTCTTTTGCCACCTTTGGTAACTAGTCCAAGAAGAAGAGTCAACCATTTTATACCAATACCAAGAGCAAATATGGGAGCCCATATACCCCCAAGAAATTATGCAAGTTGGAACACTGGTAGTCCCTTGATTCTCTCAATACCACCAGCCACTTGGGACCCTATCCCAATGAATGCCCTAAAATCTCTGCCCAAATTCAATGGGAAAGACTTTAAAACACCTGAGGAACATCTTCAAGATGTATCAGATGTCTGTGATATACATGTTGTCACACAACAAAATGTGGCCATAAGATTATTAGCAGCTTATTTTAAAGGGAAGGCTCTAGAATGGTATCGGTCTTTGACCCCAAATACCATATCTACATGGGATCATCTTGGAGATATTTTCTTTGAAAGATTTGAAGAGAAGGGTGATAAGTCTTCTTTGTTAAAACAATTAATTACCATTCAAAGGGCACCATAAGAAGCCATGACTAACTTCAATTCTAGATTTCAAAAGACTTGGGAAAGAATCCCTGCTACAACTAGACCATTACCAGGTATGGCTATAGTATTTTATCTTAAGGCTTTGAATTCAGATATATCTGTTATGATTCAGTCACTTGGAGGACACACTTTGCCTAAGGCTTATGACTATGCGGTCAGAGCTGAGAATAATTTAATAGATGCTGGAAAGTTACCCCCAAGGCCTCCCATGCCCATGTTCCAAAAAATTTCCTTACCATTACCTCAAGAAGCCCCTAAATCTATAGCCCCACATATGTCTATGTACACCTATCCTCAACCATCTGCTAAAGAAATTGTCCCCACCCAGTCATCTGAGCTGGATGATATCAAGAATATCCTAAGGACATTTTCTAATGAGCTGATCAATATTAAAAAATAGCAGAATACTTTTCCTAGGCTTCCATATCAAGGCTATCAAGTAAATAGATTTTCATCTCAGCCAAACCAATACCAGGGTCCTTAGAGGCTAAATAACCCTTATCTAGCAAACCAATTAGTTGTAGTCCCTACACCCTCATAGATTATTCCTCCCAATTCAAATAGGCAGATTGTTTTAGGGCAAAATAACTATGTGGATAACATTAATGCCTATTTTTTCCCTTGTAATAATGCTCATACACCTAGAGATTGTCCTATGGGTAATCTACAACAAAAGGTGCCAGAGTAAAGAAGAATGGATGGTCAGTTTACAAGTTCCAGTGAAAATCAAGAATACCAGTCTTATGGTATGTAGAATTCAGTCCTAGTGGCTCAGATGTAAGGGGTGTCCTTGAAAAAAGAGGAAGAAATAGCCCTGAAACATGCTTTGTTCTCATGGGTTGAAGATGAAGAATCAATTTTCTTGAACGAAGCATCTACATCCAAAAAACTAGTGGTGCAATCTGATTATTACACCAAATCAAAGAGAAGGATGATGGAACAGCCTGAGGTTATAAATAGTCAAGTCATAGAGAATCCTTCATTTCAAGGACAAAGAAACACAACTGTCAGACAAGAAGTGCCTCAACTAGTGTAGAATCAAGGGATTCCTACACAAATTCAAGAAAAAACAAGATATCCTTATTTTCAAAGAACTCAGACTCTGGGACCAATAAATGTGGTGGATCAATTGAAAAATACTCTAGCACAAGTATCAATATGGGATATATTGGCCATTCTTGAATAGAAGACACTACTACAAGAAGCTTGACAAGGCCAAGCAGTGCCCAAAGGTATTGTTATCAAAGGACCTGCTAAAAAAGAAAAGCTCAAAGACATGGTTCATCTATAGATGACAACCTTAGTAAATAATGCATCAGAGGTAAGAAAATCCAAACCGGATCCCTTCTATTTAACTTTAATAGTTGGCAAGAAACTGTTGCATAATGCAATGATTGATTCAGGGGCTAGTACTATAGTAATACCCAAGCAGATAGCTGATGCTTTAGAAATTAAGTATGAACCACTCACTAAATGAGTCATATAGCTAGATGGCAAAGCAGTACAAACAATAGGGAGAATTAAACAACTCTAATTACAATTATATGATTGTCCTAATATAATTGTAAATCAAGATGTAGTGGTGATAGATATACCTCTTATTTTTGGCTTATGTTTATCAAGAGACTTTACAGCCAAGATAGGAGGATATATGTCCCTCGATTGGTCTCACCTCATCTTAAGAACCAAATATGGTTCAAAGATGAAGATATTATCTGAGCCATTATATAAGGATCATATCACCAATGAACCAACTATAAAGTTAGAGGTAGCTCATGCTATGATGAATAAAGAATAAAGGGTTTTTGTTGAGGAGCTAGGTGAATGGACTGGATATAATCAAGAAGAATAAAATGATCATTTATTAGCTATGATGAAAAGTGACCCATATGGAAATTACGATTCTATTGGTCTAGGCACTTACATTATACTTTATGAAGATCATAAAATCCCAAATGTTCTAGAGGAAGAAAAGTTAAAAGATACCTCTTCTATCCTCAGGTCTCTCAACATGAATTCAACATTCTAAGTGAAGAGTCACAAGTGTATGCCTTAATCTCTGATGAAGAAGAAATAATTTCTGACTTTCTTCTTACTTTGCAAGATGATGAGGAAGAGCATGGACATTTTCTTGATCATGATTTAAATGATTTGTTTGAAATCATTGGATCAGGTTATACTATTTTTCAGGGAAGCTATGTGCCGGTTGTAGAGGAACAAGATAGCATTAAGACTCAATTACATTTTCAAAATTATTGTACTCTTTCAAAATTATCCTTTCAAGAGGTTGGTAATTTTGAAGTCATCAAAGAGGATGATCATGCAATATAACCTGAGTTTGAAGTAGGAGTTAAGTCAATAAATGATATATGTCAAAAGGCTTCTGTTGATGAGCAAATAGTCATTAATTTCTTGATAAGACATACCAATATCAAGAGCTGACATTCGATGAGCTTCTAAGAACAAGAAGAGTCTATATATGTTGGAATCAGGTTTGATTTAGACTCACCCAAATGCAGGCCAGACACCATGGCATACAAAGAAAGCAAGTCATCAGAGCTATATCGAATTCAAACACTTGTTTGGCAATAAAAGCTTGCTTGTCATGAAAGAGATTTTAGAAATTCTTCTTTTGATCCAGGAGGGAGATAAAGATACTATGTAATGTAGTTAGGTAGTTTCCCCTTTCTGTATTGCTTTGTTTTCCCATTTTTGTTTTCTTGATTTTCTTTTAAATAAGTGTTCTTTGAACACGTAGTCGGTAGCTCAAAATTTTCAAAATTCTCCAATACATTGAATGTCTCCCAAATCTTTAGAAATCCTCAAGGTACCTCATGCTGCCACTTGCATAACGTGTCTATCTCATTGTTCCATAAAGATTGAGTAGGATTTGCTAATGGTTATCTAAGTTTAATGCCACTTCGAGACTTGATAGGTTAATAAATACCTCTTAGAAAGAGTTAAAGCTTAAAAGTTCTCAAACATTCTTGCATCTGCAAAAACATCCTGCTACTTGCATTTTTAGTGCTTAATAAACTTGCTTCAATGAAAGTGTTTCTATTTTGCAAAAAATTCATAAAAATTATCATAGAAAAGACATAGAGATAGAGGGGGCACAATCTTCACAACAAGGAGCTGGGATGTATGAATCCCTTGATAATTTTCTTGCAAGTAAGTCGTATGCTTCAGCTCTTATGCAACCATTAAAGACCTATCCAAGGACTAAAATCCCTGAAGTTGGTCAAGCAAGTGACCTAGCAAAAATAAAAGATTATGTAGATGGCATCATGGACCCAATTCTTAAGAGAGCTAGTAGCAAAACTCTTAGAGAAGGGGCACATCAAAGGTGTTTATAGAGGGCTAGACTGGGGCAATATGAAACATTTTCCATGAGGATATGGACTTCACAACTGGCACAATTCATTGTCCTAGCTGTGCATCCATGCCCCAACTTGGTCGAATTATGTGTAGATTTGTTCCATGCACCCTCATGCACCATTTAACAGGGTCCATTTCCAGTACAAATCACACTATAGGCTATCAGGGATATGTTAGCCCTGTATCATGATAGTACAACTACGTTTCCCACTATTGATAAAATGCAAAGAATGTGGGAAAACATCAACACTCAGTCAAGGTTCTTGAGATCCAAATTACAAATGGGTGATGATGACACTATGGTGCCCACACTCCCTACAGCAAGAGCCCAATTTAGACAAGCTAGTCAAGATGCACTGTCTATGATGGCTTTCATCTTTGGCATGAAAGATGATATGGCAGTTTATGTAGAACAAATGGCTATCCTTTTCAGGCTGAAGACTGCGGACAAAACCCAGGAGTATCGGCTCAAATTTTTTGAACAAATTGCTTTCTCAATGGTAGAACAACTGGACCATTTCAAATCAAAAGGAGTGTTCAAGTATTCTTCCTATTTGTTCCACCTCATGCTTTTTCAGAACTCTAACCTCTTTTCCCAACATATGTATCTTGATATGTATGACCCAAATTTTGATCTCCAAAGGACCATTCCTGTGTCTGCATGGACACATATTTTGTCAAAGACTAGTGACCCATATGAATTTTGGGAATTATTTGTTACCCTTAATTTTTGCCACCTTAGCCCCGAACCAGTTGTGAATAGATTATTCCCAAGTGTTTCAAATCTTCTATCCAGTTTCCCAATTCCTTGTGATTTCTATTTTGGATCCCACCATACCATTATAAGAGTCCATGGTTTTTATGGGGAACCAATATTGCTACCTAAGATTTTGACTCTTAGGTTAGCATTCGTAGAGGTCACTAGGCAGGTATCCATAGTTGACAATGAATTTGGCTCTAGGAAGAGGAAAATAAAAATGTATGACCTCCCATGGATGACAACCAACATGGTTTTGGAAACCAGAGATGTTGAAGTTGTGTTGCTCAGAAAGCTAGCCTTTTTGGGTTTCCTTTTAATAGAGGACAAATGGGTTTATGACCCAAACAGTTTCATAGCTTCCTAGATAGTAAATAATAGAGTCGCAACTAGAATTGCACATGAGGGCCACCCTTTTTGGGAAACTAGGAAAAATCCTAGGGAAGACACTCTTGGATTTTATGTTAAGTTAATAGACTTTCCCCTTCAACAAAATAGACCTTGGGAAACATTTTATGTTAAGCAAAGGGATTATGATCCTAAAGTTAGAATGACTTCTGGCTTAAGGAGGACATTAAAGAATAAAGATTGGGATACTAAGAAAATAGAGGCCTATTGAAATATAGGTAGGAAATTTGTCAAACCACCCATTCTTTTGGGAACATAGACACAGATGAGAGATGGGAAGAACTATGGGATGAGTTCCATCTTCACCTTATATCTAGCCTAGAGACAAGTAATTTGCCAACACCGAGTGAAGAGCAAGAAGCTAGGGCCAGGTTAAGCCAAGAGTCACAAGCCTTAGAGCAAGCTGTAGCTACAGTAACTGTATCAGTTTGACCCTAATCTCTCAACGTCATGGAAAAGCAAAAGAGTGTGGTGTTTACACCACCACAAGCTTCCCCATCAATAGCGGTTATAGATATTCCCAGTTCTCCACAAGAAGTAGATGTGGAAGGAAAAAGAATGCAGCCAAAAGAAGAGACACCCAAGAAACAAAAGAGGGTGAAATTTCAATTTGATTCAAAAGAGGAGATGGACACCCCATAGTGCCAATTACAAGGTACTGTAATTACTCCTCAGGTAAGTATTATTCCTCCCTCTCCTTCTCAGTCTATTTCTTCTCCTATTGGTATGATGATTTCATCTAGCTAGATGACATCCCCTGCCACTTCTATCATTCCCATTTCCCACTTCGCCCCATCTATGCCACCTCAGGATTTAACATTACCTCATTTCTCCCCCTTTGTTCCAAAGAAACTTTCCCCTCAGATTGCCCATAGCCAACAATTGGCTATTCAATATGGTTTACCACAGGGACATCCTGTTATAGGTGGGCACATTGCCTCTCCTTCTACCTTCCAAACCTAAGTAGATGTTGCTATGAAGGCAAGGGAAGCTCGAAGAGAGAAAAAGAAGATTAAGTAAAATAAATCATTGGCTACAACAAACAACAATTGATGGTGACTCATTTATCACCAAATGTAATAAGGCCAACTGAGTAAATGGAACCAGAAGATTACATGATGAATGCAGTGGCCATCAACATGTCCCTTTTTAGGCCATAATACAAAATTGAGCTGTTGACTGAATCTACTTTTGCAATTACTAAAGACTACTTGAAAATATCAAGGAGGCTACAGAAGATGGAAGCTGATCTAGCCAAGGAAAAGGCAAACTGTAATAGTTTGACCTCAGAGATCAATAAAAAAGATAATGAAATAGAGAATCTAAATAAATAGTTACAAGATACTATTTCTCTTCAAACTCACCAGGCAGTTTAGGCCTAAAATGATTCTTTAAAAGTAGGGCTCACATAGGTAAAGGATGCAGTGACAACCCTAAGGCACGAAAAGGCAGCATTGTAAAGAAAATGCGAGGAACACTTATTGCAAGTTACCCAATTGTAACAAAAGCTATTGGCCAAATAGAATAATACTACAGCTATACAAGACTAGTTTCAAGCAGAGCAACAAAGAGCAGCATAATTAACACTAGAGTTGGCCAATAGGCCAAGGAATGTCAGAGTATTAAGTCTAGTGAAGGAGCTATATGAATCCATGTGGAAGAGAATCTCTTTAGAGATTATTCAGCTCAGGCCTTCGCTCACCTTCTTTCTAAATGCATAGTAATTTTGCAAAAAGGTGGAGAGTTCAGTTGTAAACACTGGCTACACTCTCTGGGAGGGTAATGGACTCAAAAACATTGCTTCAAAAGCTTTATGATGTAATGGATGCAACATTGTCAGCAGCATAAATCAATGATAGAATGGTCACTGCCAAGCGAGTAAATGAGGTTCTCAGTTGTAATTCTATAGCCATCAGTTGCAGAGAGCTTCTAGATGTCATGAAGGAAGGAATCAATGAAATGAAATATCATGTTGAAGATCTAGTACAATTAGGTCTTCTTTCTCTATTTACTAATGACAACACCGTGCTGATGATAGATGAAATTGAACCTTTGTTGTTGGCCAAATAGAATTATCAGATAGATTTCTAGGATCTAAGGGATGATTCATCATTCCCTAAAATAGAAGCTATCTTTTTTCTTGTTTCCCAGCTCAAATTCAAATTGAAGGCTACGGTTCAAATTTTGCAAAATTTTTCATACAAGGATATTATTAAATTTGATTTAGCCTTCAATGAATTACAAAATAAGCAAGGGTTATCTAATGATGAGTGGTCCACCTACCAAACAACATTGTTGAAGCTATAATTTTGAAATTTTTATCTAGCGGGAGTTGTGGTTTCTTTTTGAGCAGGCTCAAAAGTCCTTGGGGTCACCAATAACTATAGAGTAAAAAATACTCTACATTTCATTCTGAGTTTCAGTTGTGCGCTACAAAATTTTGTTCCCACATACTTTGGTCCAAGATGGTGAAGTTTTGAAATAGAGCACGGGCTCTATTTTCCTTTTGATTCATTTTTTTCTAAGTGTCAAATTAAAGTGGAAGCTGCCAAGTGTCATCATTCGAGGCACCTTTCTCAAGCGGAAACTACCAAGTGTCATCGTTTGAGGCACCTTTCATATTTTATATGAGTTGGTCAAAATGTGCCACGTATCTCATAGTGACTCAACGAAATGTGCCAAGTGTCAACATCCATGTTTTCATATCAGCCCTCGCATTTCATCTCTTTTTAGCGAAAGGTTTTAACAAGCTAAGAATCAGGATCAGGCGAAAAGTGCCAAGTGGTGATCATGGAAGGTCTCAATTTTGCTTTTCTAAAAGTGACAAAAGATGCCACGTATCACAATAGAAGAGAGCGGAAGCCACCACATGTTGAGATATGAATTATTTTCATTTTACTTCACCGATATAACAAAGACTGTAGTGGGTCTCAAGTTTTGTCTCTAAAGTAAGCAGAAGCTGCCAGGTGTCATTGTTCATGTAAATATGAAATAAGACCTATTGGTTTCTATGATATAAATAGAGTAAAGCAAAGACTGCCATTTGTCACCTTCTGCAAGTTCTAAAAAGGTAGCTAAAAGAAGCAGAGACCACCATGTAACCCTAGATAAGTAAAGCAGAGATTGTTATGTGTCCTTTAATGAAGCAGTGGAGATTACCACCTATCCCTATGCTCCTTTCAAATTTACTCAGGTAAGAAATGCTGTGAGTCTTATTTTATTTTAAGCTATTGAATTTTTGAGGAAGCGGATTGCGACAAGTGTTAAAGGTAGAATGCTCATAAGCAAAGACATAAAAGGAGTATAAGTTACACAGAAAGTGTCGTGTGTCTTCGATAGGTGCTATAGAACCCACCAAGTGTCATCCTTTGGTGTCTCCTAAAGTAATAAGAAGGTTTTCAAGAAATTGTCTAAGTGTTACCTAGCGTTTAAGAGAAGGGAGCATCCTGTAATCTATTTTTAGCCAATGAATTGCCAAAATATAAAGCATTTCATAATCTATAAAATATCTTATGTTAGTCACTTCTATTTTGGTTAGATTTCAGTTGGGCCATTAGATTGGGAACAAGTAGACAATCCAAAGTGAATCCAAGGCTATAAATAAGGGTGCAGAGATCACTAGGATGAGAAAGGAGATACCAGAGATAATTTTTTGAGAGAATTATTGTCAAGAGTTTAGACTTTCTATAGTTGTGACTAGGAATATCACTTTCCTTTGTTCTATCTTCTTAATTTGGAAGGTTTATGTAATTGTGTCTATTTTTGAGCCTCTTATGTGAATATAGAATTAATGAGAAGATTGAATCATGTGCCTTTGTTGATACTTTCTGTGTCATTGCAAAAGTAGTCTAGGCTGTGTTGTTAAGAGTTTTAGACTTTCTAGAGCTGTGACTAGTAATGTCATTTGCCTTTGTTTCATTTTCTTGAGTTTGAAGGTTTATATAACTATGTGTGTTTCTTTGCCTCTTATGTGACTGGAGAATTCAAATAAAAATATTAAACCCTGTGCCTTTATTGACATTTTTTGCATCACTGCAAAAGTAGTCTATGCTATGAGCCTCTGTTTCTATTGTTTCCATCTTTTACATTGATCATGCACTGTTTGCTCTTAAATGTAAATGAATCTTACATATAGTCTCATTGTGCTCAGGATTAAGGTTGAATTACATTTAGGCTCATTGCCATAGTTAGATTTTCTTTCTTGCATTTGTGTTTCTGTTAAAATTCCCATCCCTTTTCCCAGTATACACTTGATATAAGGAAGAGACCAGCTTCTTAAAAATTTGGAGGTTGTTTCAAGTTGCAAGTCCCACATCTTGAAACTTCCCACTATTGATGTGAGAACAAGTGCAATTTTAAGTCATCAATAGTATGAAGATGAACTAAATGTGTGAAGGTTATTTAGATTTCAAATTTTGTTAAGTATATGCATAATTAAACTTAACATTTTTGTATCTCCCCAATTTTATGTTTTCATTTCCATTTTTAGCTTTAACATTGCTCCTTCTACCCTTTTCCTAGTTAAGAAAGCACATAATTGGAGAGTTTAGAGAGAAGTAAGTGAGCGTAAAAAAGGGAAACAACCATTCATATAAATATTATCTTAAATACAAGGCCCCACACCTTAGATATTTTCCATTTTATCAACATAATTGACATCGATCATATGTTCTCAGCAAGGTGCACTTCAGAGTGATAAGATTTTCTAGCATGCCTGGTGAGATAGTAACACAAAAGATTGATAAAGAATTGTGTTTGTTTTAAAAATTTGTATCAAATAAATTATTTAGGTACTCAATACATGGTTACTCCAAGTTATATACAACTAGTTTAAGTAGTCCAAGATCCTAAAAATCATCAATTAGTATGTATCATAGTCCTCCATTTTGTGAAATTGAAACATTTATACATGCATATCCTTCATATCAAGTTGAGAATATTTATGGATTTACATTAAGTAGCATTTAACTAGTATAATATAAATATTTCCTAGGAAGTCAACTTTTCACTTGCATATATATTATTGTGTGCTTCTTTTCATGACCTAAAATTTAGTGCATAGCTACCCCCCTTGACTCATCAACATGTGGCAATGGTGACATCAATAAAGTACCTACTAAAATTTTCTACAATTAGACCCAAAATGTCTAGATGAAAACAATGATCAACTAGATGAAATCCACTCATGTACACAATCATTCAAATCATTCTTCATTTATGATAGGATCCTTTTCACATGATAAAATCATCATACTCATCCCTAAATATCTCTATCCATTTCAAAAATGAAGATCAACCAAGCCTCCTTCAAGCATACTAGGAAAAACACATTACACACTTTGTCATTATCACTTAGACTATCAAATATCTTCATCCAATCACTAGGACACCTCCATGACATGACCATGAGATCATTGAAAACTATCTAACAATTTCCTCCTTTGTCATTGATGTCAACACCCATCAATATACAATTCACCTTTCTTATCTCTCTTCAAGCACTCTCAAAATAGAAACTTTCTCCCCCTTTGACACAATGATAAAGTGGGCACCAACTGATCTTTAGGACCTTAAAATACTACCAATAAAATAATAACATCTTATAAATATGATACAAACTCCCTTTTACCTTGAGCCTACCTTTTCTTGCCTTGACAACTTCCTCTTGTTCTATGTCAACACTCTCTTCAGCCAAGCACTACAACCAATGAAGAAATATAAAAATATATATATATGATGAAAAATATGAATAAACATCTGAGAGGGACTCCCCTTAATATTTTTGAGAAATTTCACCTCTTGAGCATCTTTAGATCTTCACACACCATGAAAAACCACCATACAAGCTTACTAGCCTTCTCTCTCAAACCACCTTAAGGACCACCAAAATAACTTAATTATACCTAACAAATAGGAAACATGCTCTAATCCAACCTAATAACTCTCCTTGAAATACTCATTCCTTTCTCTTTTGGAGAAATTGATAAAAAATCACTCATCTTCTTACAAGGTCTGCCTAGTCTCCTTGTAGCCCTACCTAGAAATTATAGAGTGCATAATTTTTAGTAGACACACTATAAAGAAATAAAACTCCATATATTTATCACTCTCATATGGCCCCTTAAGCAAACCAATTTTAATCATTTAGATCATCCTCTGTAACATACTTCCTTCACAAACCTATTACCCAATTAGGCCTCTAATTTGACAAAAACTTGAATAACTTGAGAACCATAAAAATTCAAATCTCTATGAATATTGATATAATAACCCATTTGGCCCATTCAAATTATTAATAATCCTTAGATTTTAAGTCATAAGTTAAACCACTTTTTTAGCATAGCTCAAAACCCTTGAATCTCAAAATAAAATAGAGTCAACAAACCTCCTTCTGGTCAGCACCCATATTTGAAACTTCTTACACACTTGGAGATAACCATTACACACTTTTGGACCAATTTTTTATCTTCCAAACATTTTGGAAACTTGACTTCCTATACCATGGCTTTTGACCTACAATAAGATAGATAAACCCAGGAGCACACATAAACTTCCAAAAGGCACACATAGGATCATCAAGACATAAAATCACTTAGAACACATCACAAAGAAGTGCACATACATTTTTGGTAACCTAAATATTCTTGGAACTCCATGAAACTTATTAATCCACCTAGAAACACCCACTCTAACCCTCTACTATAGCTCCTTCACAAACCTCTAGAGCAAGCTCATGAACATGTTATTCCCCCTTAACCAATGACCTTATAAGATCAACACAAGTCAATGTACAGATTGTCATTATGATATTGAACACAAAAACTTGCTTCTCCATAAGAAATATGTCTCATAATAATCATAGGTAGAGGTAGAGACACCCTACTTCATAATTTCCTAGAACAATGTGAAACTAGAAGTTGCCCATAAATCCTCATATTCCTTGTCCTCCTTGGTAATCTAATGATTATAGATCTTCTTCTTTTTAGACTTAAGAGAAGAAACATGTTAATCCATTATAATAATCTCTTTATCTTTTATGATTGGTTTGACAATACATGGAGCAACATAGATTCATGACATACCTTTTCATCTATAGAATATTCTTTTTAGTTAGTGTTGTCAATCAGACTCACACCCTTTTGAAGGTAGCTTCAAGCGATAATAGTATGTTAATACATGGAAACAATCCTAGGCTATGGGTGGCCTAATCAGTGGATTGAATCTCTATATTCTAAGGGATAACTCCCTTTTGTGTACCATTTAGGATTTCTAGTCTATGCCATAGATTATTGAGGAAAGGGGAAGAAGGAAAAGGTAAGAAATAAACTCGAAGGGAAATCCTATCTACGATGGTGATACACTAAAAATATGGTCTTCATCAGCTTAACATGCACCAAGAATATGAACAAGGACATGAATCTGACTGTACTACTCAATTGGAAACCTTTGAGCATTAGTAGTTTGCATAGGGGTTTGGACTTGTGCATGATCTGAAGAAATAGTTCAATAGGTATGTCAAAGACACTAGAGAGAGTTTACACTTACCATATAAATAAGATGATAAAGCACACTACACGACCTACAAGTATGATCTTAACACCTATAAATAGGTATAATGGAAAGGATATGATGAAAGGAATCCTTAGCTATCAGTTTCACCTCCCAATAGACCATGAAAAAACACTAAAACACAAGCTTTTTGAAGAAATGTCTATTATGTCTTATTCATCAAAAGAGGCAAAATACAGATGTTATTCAAACATGTAAAAGATTTATATCCAAAGAGAAGGAACCATTTACAATGGATTGAAAGCCTATATATATATATATATATATATATATATATATATATAAGGGACAATAGAGAAAAGGGACTTGTGTGTTAGAGTGGGGAATTAGGAGAGAAGTTACCAATAACTGCAGACCTTCCTTTGTTACTTTCAAGCCCTTCAACATTTAAATCATGTAACCACCTTAATTCTGAGATCACCACAAATCTCATTGTAAATCTATTTTATTACCTCATGCATTAAAGTCCCTTATTTTTAAATTGATAAAGCCATGTCAAGGGTAGCTGCATGTCTTTATCTGACATGAATGAGTTGACTATTTCATTTAAATCTTGGTGTGCCCCTTTTGCCTTTACATGTCGTACCTAAAAAAGGATGAAATCCCAACTCTCTAAATCAAGACCTAGCCATGCTACCTCTGATCAAGAAGCTACTTGTAAGAGGTGAGAGCCATATCAAAGGACAACGGCTTCTCTATTAATTCATACCTACCATCTCTTGCTAGTTATTTAGGCTTTCTTTTGTTCGGATTGGTCATTAGAAATTGACTCATATCCTTGATTTGTACCTTCAATCTACCTGGCATGAATGCCTAAGAGTCATCCATCTCCTACTAGTTGAATGCATCCTTGACATTTTTCATGTAAAATTTCACCCTTGAGATTCATTGACACCCTTTGACCTCTTTTGAATGTAGATGGCTACTTTAAAAGACCCATATTTGATGTCTGTGGGAATATCTCAGGATTTCAAATTCAAATAGTTATTTTTTGGGGCTAGATTTTGATGTTTGTGGGCTTTTCATGGGATATTTGAATCCCAATGGCTATTTTTTATATTTCTTTCTTTAAACTATTCCTTCAGACATTTTTTCTAAAGGAATTAGGTCTTCAAGTTTTTTTTACAATGGACACATCCTGCAGATAATTTGTCTAAAGGAATTTAAAGAAATGACCCTCTAGCTTTGTTAAAAAGGAATTTTTGAAGGGAAAGATACCCTTTAAAATTGTGAACAATAACCTTCTCCAAAGGAAAAATACCCTTTAATAATTTTTAAATGGTCCTCTTTCCCTTTGGAAGAATTAAAATGGACCATTTGTTGAAAGAAATGACCCTTCAAATTTTGCAATTGCCCTCTCAAAAAATTCCTTCAGACTTATTAAAATTGTCCCTTCTAAAAAAATGAAATTGACTTTTTCAAAGGAAAAAGAACCCTTCAAAAAAGTTGTAAGTGCCTTGTCTGAAGGAAAAGTACCCTTCAATATTTTTGAAATGGTCCTTTGAACCTTTGAAATGAGTCTTCAACAAAATTGCAATGGTCCATTTCCCTTTGAAAAATACCATCAAAAAATTTGTAATGGTCCACTTTGAAAAGAAAGTGACCCTTCAGCAAAGTTGAATTGGACCATTTATTCAAAGGAAAGATACCATTTAGAATTCCTATTTTATTCCACTTATCCAAAGAAAGTGCCCTTCAAATTTTTTGAAGTGGACCACTTTGCCAAGAAAAGTGCCCTTCGGCTTTCCTAAAATGGTCCATTCGGAGAAGAAAATGACCCTTTGGAAAAGTTTCAATGGACCATATCTTGTAGACAATTATTATAAAAGAATTCACTTGGATAATTTTCCTAAAATAATTCATTCTTTAACCTTTGACTTGAATGAACCTTCATATATTTTGAAAAGTGCCCCTTTCTTCGAGAAGTGCCCTTCTAAAAACTTGAAATAGATCTTTCAAAAAATATGAAAGAGTCTTTTTACCTTTGAAAAATACCTTCAAAAAAGTTGCAATGGTCCACTTTGAAAATAAAGTGACCCTTCAGCTTTTTTTATAAAGGACCAATTAGAAAGTGAAGTACCCAAGTTGTTTTAGATAAATAGTCTAAAATAATTCCTTTGGAAATATATCTTTCAGGAATAGTGCAAAGGACCCTTCAAAGCCTTTCCTTCAGACAAAAAGTTTGAAGAAATTATAAAACTTAGTGAGAAATAATCCCAAAAGGAAATAGATTGGTATTATCACTTCATTGGGTCTTCCTTTTCTTCTTACTTCGAGCATCTTCCAAAAGCTTGCTCCTTTCACTGCTTTGATCAACATCAATACTATACTGCAAAGAACAAGACAAGTGAAAGAAAAGACCCTAAAACACCTAAACAAATTCATGACCCATTAACCATGGATTTTTCAAGGGTTTTTTAAAGGACCAAAAATTGACTCATAAGACAAACTAGCATGATATACAAAGTTGTAAATGGTAGGGGTGACAATTTAACCTATGGGGAAAATTTGTCAACATTTTGGTGACTCAATTATGAAGCATACCTACTATGTTTGAGAACCAAACCATATACATGACATTTCGACTCATAAAATAATGGTATCTCTGGTCCATGACTGAAAAGAACAACCTTTGATTGAAATAAGACAACCCCATTCCCCAAAACAAGAAGGGAAATACACAAAATAGGGAAAAATAACTAAACAAAGTAAAAGCACAAACAAGACAAAAAAAAACTAATGTGCTTGAACAAGACTTAGATGAAAACAAAAAAAACAAACTATGTACAAGGAACCTAGCTCATAAGTAGTAATGTTTTAAATGAATCCCATTGACTAGGATTAGAAGCTCTTTGTCATCTATCTTTACAAGTTAGAAGGCATTATGGGATTTTTAGCTAGATATTTTGTATGGGCCATTCCAAATGGAATCAAATTTTATGTGCCTTCTTGGTTTAGCTCTATTATCATCCCACTTGAGGACCAAATCTCCTTCTTTGAAACTTTGTGAAGAAGCTCCTTTATCAAAATCTCTCTTCACTTGTGCTTGATGAATTTCCATGGATAGCATGGATTGATTTCTTACTTCCTCCAACTCCATAAGCTCAACATACCTGATATCCATAGGCTCATTTTTCAACAACTCAAGTTGATGCATTGGTTCTAAAGCAAGAAACTCGAGATAAATGGGTAACTTTGATTCTTTACCATATACTATCTTGTATGGAGAGTTGGCTATTGATATTTTGTAGGTGATCCTATCATCCCATAGAGATGACTTCAACCTGAGATACCATGACCTTTTATTATCTTCAATAGTCCTTCTTATGATCCTCAAGAGGTTCTTATTTGTAGATTTAGCAATGTCATTGCCTTGTGGATAATAGTTTGATGAAGTGCTAAGACAAATTCTATGTTAGATAGCCCATTATCTGATCCTAGTTCTTACAAAATCCATTTTATTATCATAAATAATAGTTGAAGGAACTCCAAATCTGGAAAGCAAACCTTCATAGAAATCTAAAACATTTGTTTCTTTTGCTTCTTTTAATGCCACTACTTATATCCAATGTGTGAAGTAATTTGTAGCAATTTAAATCCATTTATACCCTAAACTTTAAGGAGGATTTATGATACCAATGAAGTCCAACCCCCATGAGATAAAACACTAATCCATCGTAATTAGTTGAAGAAGTAAGGCTGCAAGTTTCAATTTTCCTAAAAATATAACACATTGTTTGCACTTCCTAACCCATGCATGGCAATCACCCAATACACTAGGCCAATAGTACCCACCTCTAATGATATTAAGGGTTGTAATTATTTGAAAAAAATGTCCTCCACCATATCCATCATGAAATTCTTCAAGCAATATTTGAGTTTGGTCTGACTCAATACACCTTAGCGACATACCATTGATATCTTTCTTGAACAAAACACCATCAACTATAAAAAAAAGGAATTGATTACAACCTAAAATATCTTATCTTTAAAGAACCTAGATGAGAGGGATAAATACCATGTTGGATATATATTACCAAGTCATGAAACTAGCTAGAAGGTAAGGTATGACCAGCTGCAACCTATTCATCATTTAACAACAAAACAACCTCATTAGTTTCCTAAAAATCTTAAGACAAATTCTCAAAAAGTCCCTTTCATCTAACAGCTTTGTGACCTTAATTTCCACATCATACTCCATTACTTTGGTCATCCAACCAACTCTCTTCTCATTTATGTCTTTGTTTAAAATGAACTCCTTGATGGTCATATGAGAAACCATCAAGTGTATTTTATTGCTAGATAACAAGTATCTAAATTTTTTAAGAGACCTTATAACTAAGAGTATATATTTTTCAAAAAAGGAGTACCTTGTTCCATAGTATTCCAAGCCTTGATTAAATAAGTATATTGGCTACTTTAAAGCCTCATGATTTTGTTGCATAAGAATGCCTTAAATGGTGTCCATGTTAACATATGTATACAAAATGAAATATTTTATGAAATTTGGATTTATAAGTGTAGGAGCACTAGATATGGCCTTATTAATATCTTTAAAACCTTTTATTCCTTATTTGGACCAGCTGAAGCTCTGATTCTTCTTTAACATGGCTATAAATGGCTTAGCTAAAATAACAAAATTTGAGATATATCTCATAAAATTGATTTTCTCTTAAAAGCTTTGTCGAGCCTTTTTATGATTAGGTAAGGATAGTGCAAGAATGGAGTCTACCCTTTCAAAATATATGCTTATTCCATACTTTTAAACCACATGTCCAAGAATATTACCTTCATGAACTAAGAAGACACACTTTTTGGGATTTAGAGATACTCCAAATTGCCTACATCTTTCGAACACTTGCCTGAGATGAACCAAGTGATCATCTGTACTCTTTGAAAACGCTATTATACCATCCAAATAAACAAGTAAAAAATTATTAATAAGGCCTTTAAATTCTATATCCATAGCTCTTTGAAAGGTTGCTTCGGCATTGGATAAACTAAAAGGTATCTTCTTGTATGCAAATTTCTCCCACTTGGCTGTGAAGGTTGTCTAAAATTGGTCCTCATCCTTGACCAGAATCTAATTATAACCACTAGATCCATCCAACAAATAAAACCTATTTGAACTTGCAACCAACTATAGAATTTGTTCCATTGATGGTAAAGGATAGTGATCATTAAGTGAAGCCATGTTTAAATCATGAAAGTTGATACACAATCTAAATCTCATCATCCCTCTTCTGTACTAGAAAAAGATTTACCACCCAAGTAGAGTGTTTTATTGGAAATATAATAGATGAATCTTTGAGCTTATGAAGCTCAACTCACATCAAAGGCTCATGATTAGGATTAATGGGCCTTTGTCTTTATCTCACTAGTTTAATTTTAGCCTCTAAATCAATGGTGTGTTCATCTAGACTTGGGTCAAACACCTTGAGGTCACTATATTTCCATGAAAACACATCAAAAAAACTTGTGCATAACTTAATGAAAGATTATTTTTGTGAAAGAGTGCATACCTTACCCAACTTCAAAATATTTCCAACTATAATTTCTACGTTGGCATAGTGCTCTTCTTTTATTGACAAGGATGACTTCTCCTTCCTTAAATCATCATCACCATTAAAAATGATTTAAAGTGTGACCAATCCCTTAGGTAACTTATTTTTTTTTATTTACACAATCGGATCACCATACTACTATGAATACTTTGATTGGTTTCTTAAATAAAACTCAACCTCTTCTTGCAAGAATCTCACAATTTGATTGTCATCTTTGAACACTTGCCAATTCTCATGATTATCTAGAACAAAGTGTCTTACATCCACCTTTATATGTGAATATATTTTTTCACTTTTTATATCAACTGAGATACTAAATTATGCCCCAATGACAGCCAACCTATCTACATGTTTATTCTCATCTCTTGGTATTGCCTAAATGTTAAAATCTTGGAAATATACAAGAAAGTCTCATATTCTATGCTTGTAAGATTTAAGCAACAAATTTTTACATGAATTTTAACCTCTTACTTGGTGGACTACAAGTTCATTATCACCAAATACTTACAAGGTGTTGATTTTCATCCTCCTATCACAATGCAAACCATGAACTAGTGCCTTATACTTTGCAACATTATTTGAAAAACCAAAATGAAACTTGATAGAATAAAAATAACTTTGATTTTTTGGAGAAAAAAACATAATTCCATCTTTGGTACCATGTTTATTCATTGATCCATCAAAGTATAATTGTCACAAACCTTCACTAGATTCATCTTCCTTAACCAAGGCTAGAATTAGTGTATCATTCTCATGAAGGCAATACACACCAAGTATTTCATCTTCAATAAACTTATACGGATCATGTTCATACAAAGTGGAATCCCAATCATCAATAAATAAATTTAGAACTCCATCCAAAGGTGATCCATTTTCTACTCCACTATTTTCTATTACATCATCCAAGATGATACAATTGGTGTTCACAACACTTGGCATATATGGCTCCATATGGAAACACGAAATAAGTTTAAAATGAATCATTAACTTGGTAGCATACATAGTTTTAAACATCAAATAAGTCCAATCATATGATAAATATCCCCCAATATTTGAGGTGAAGACCCTTGAAAGGCACATAACAAAGTAAGGAGGCAAGTCTACCACAACAACATCTTGCTAGATAGAAACATTGTGACAAGCATGTAATGTGAATTTTAGATCTTTTATTATGCCTACCATATTTTTTGGTGACCCATATAATTTAAATACCCCTTTAGCATTTGGCTCATAAACAAGGCCGAGCTTGTCTGCAATCTATTTAGGCATGACTGTATTACTGGCTCCACTGTCCACCATATAGTTATGAATGAAAGTATCACCCAATATAAAATAAAGGTAAAAATGAAGAGTTTTATTTGAATTTACCTCAATTTTTTCCACCTTTACCATCTTATCTACTTGATTTATTTGTCTCTTAGTTGGCTGATCCAAATTAGTTAAGACAACACTTTCTTTCTCAACAAATGTTTGAGATAATTTGAGAGATAAAAGCTCTTGGATGAACATATAGTTTTTTCCTAGGATGGAAAGAGAATACCAAATGATAAATATGATATTATAACTCTTCATCTAATCCACTACATTTAAAAGATACCCACAAACCTTTGGTTGCACTTTCTAAAACACTCGCTGCTCATGACCTAGATGTATCTGATGAACTTTACTAACCTTGTTACTCTAATTTTTTTGAGTTGTAGGGGTAGAAATATGTTATTTTGTACTCTTAGAAACAAAATTAGGAGTAGTTTAAGAATTTTTCACCTCATGAGCCTCATCAATGGCTCTTATTTTAGATCTAGTTATAATTGCAACTTGACCACTTAAATTGTTAGTTTCAACATTCTATGTAAAAGAAACATGATCATCCACCTGTCAATTTACATTAATGGCATTAGGATACCCTTAAAATCATTTAGTCTCTCCTTGTGATGCAAAACTTGTATCTTTTTAATGACCTCCTTGAAAAGAAAATTTTTCTTGTGTCATTTGTGGCATTATGATGTTTTGTGATATCAAGGCTTGGTTTTGAGCATCATTGAGATTTGAGGACTGCCAACCTAAATCCTGCATCAAGTTGTTTTAAGGTCAGATGGGAATAATGGTATTTGAAGTATAAGAATCATTTGGTTTGAGGGAAACATATGTATTAGTTGTAGTTATGGCTCCTTGTGTTTGATAAGGTGGTCTATTCTCTCCAAAATTTTGATAAGGAGGCCTTTGATCTTTGAAAGGCTAATAGGTCACTTGATTTTGTTGCCAATAAGGACTATTAGCCTAAAATTTTTGCCTTTTAAGTTTTACTATTTCATTCCCAAAGGACTGCATCAAGATTTTCAACTCTCTTATCTCACTAGCTTAGCTAGTAAGGGCTACAATTTGAGCTTGAGGGGATGGTATAGGAGATAAGGATGGAAATTGAGGAATTTGAGGAATTTGAGGGGCTAGAATAGACCTAAATTATAGGAATATAGGCATTAGAGGTCTTGAAAAAATATTACCAACTTGTATCAAACTATTTTATACCCTTATGGCAACTTCATAAGAATTTGGTAAGTTAGTACCACACATTGATTGTATCATCACACTAATGTTAGAGTTAAGGACTTTCAAATAGTAAAAGAATGCATATTCAGGGGATGGCCTAATAAACACAAGTACCCCAGTCTATGTTCTTTGGAATTTGAGATTAAAATCAGACATGAATTCAGAGGGGATCTCCTTATGGTAGTTAGTTGTTCAACCAAAGAGAGGTGATTAGATTTGTCTTCAAATTGCTTGACTAAGGCTAAACCTAATTCATCCCAAGTAGAAATAGAGTTCAGTGGTAGGTTTATATGCCATTTTAATTATTTTCCTTTGAAGGAAAGAGCAAGTAATATAATAGAAACATTATCATCAACAACATTATGGACTAAATAGAGATTAGCTACATCTTTAATATGCTCAATAGGAGTTGTTTGACTTTTTCCTAAGAAGAATGGGATGATATTAAGGGTAGACATATGAATGTCATCAAACTAGGCTAAATTTAGTGGGATACCTCAATTAAATGGAATAAACACCTAGTTTCTTATATCCTTTTAGATAGTGGGGATTATAGTGCCTAGAACAATAGGATAACCAAGAGACAAATATTTATTTTGAGGATATGGATTTTCCCTTTTAAACCTTGATCTCTTATAAGATATAAATTCAAATGGAATACCTTTACTAGCTAACCTTGTCATAACCTTTGGTATGAAAGGATTGCTTGAATGGTGTTATGAACCTTACAACCTAAAAATATATTAGCCTATGATGAAGATGGCTATTCTCCTTTACTGTAAATGATTCTCCTTAGCTCTAAAATTTATTTATGACAATGACTAAGGATCCCATTAGGAATGCCAAAAACTATTGTCAATCAGACTCACACCCTTGTTAAGGTAGCTTCAGGTCTTCATAGTCTACTAAAACATGGAAACAATCTTAGGCTATGGGTGGCATAATCAGTAGATTGAATCTCTATATTCTAAGGGCTATCTCCCTTTGGTGTATCATTTAGGATTCCTAGTCTAGATCATACATTGATGAGGAAAAGGGAAGAAGGAAAAGGAAATAAAGAAACTCGAAGGGAAATCCTATCTATGATGGTGATACACCAAAAAATATGGCCTTCATTTTCTTGACATGCACTAAAAAGATGACCAAGGACATGAATATAACTACACTACTCAAATGAAAACCTCTAAGCATCATTATTTCACATAGGTGTTCATACTTGTGCATGATCTAAGGAAATAATTCAATAGGTTTATCAAAGACACTAGAGAGAATTTACACTTACCATAAAAACAAGATTATAGAGCACACTATATGACCTATAAGGATGAGCTTAACACCTAAAAATAGGTATAATGTCAAGGATAAGATGAAAGGAAGCCTTAGCTATCATTTTCACCTCCTAATAGACCATGAAAATACACTAAAACACAAGATTTTTGAGGAGATGTCTATTCTATCTTATTCATTAAAAGAGGAAAAATATAGATGTTCTTTGAACATGGAAAAAATTGATATATAAAGAGAAGGAACCCCTTATAATGGCTTGAAATCTCATATATATAGAAGAAGCGACTAGAGATAAGTGGGACTTGCGTGTTAGAGTGGGGAACTGGGAAAGAAGTTACCAATAAATATAGATCCCCCCTTTTTGCTTTCAAGCCTTTCAATATTGAAAGAATGCAACCACCTTGATTCCAAGATCACCATAAATCTTATTTTAAATCTCTTTTAACCCCTCATGCATTCAATTTCCTTCCTTTTAAACTAACAGAGCCATGTCAAGGGTAGTCTCATGTCTTTGCCTAATGTGAATGAGTTGATCTTTGCATTTAAAATTTGGCATTCCCCTTTTGCCTTTACATGTCCTACCCAAAAAATGATGAAATCCCCACTCTCTAAGTCAATACCTAGTCATGTTGCCTCTAATCAGGTAGTCACTTGTTAGAGTGAGATCTATATTAAAGGACAAAGGCTTCTCCATTAATTTTCACCTACCATCTCCTACCAGTCACTTAGGCTTTCCTTTATTCTGATTGGTCATTAGAAATTGACTCAGATCCTTGATTTGCATTATCGATCTACTTGACATAGATGCCTATGAGTCATCAATCTCCTACCAGTTGAATGCATCCTTGACACTTGTCATGTATACTTTCACCCTTGAGATTCACTTACTCCCTTTGACCTATTTTGAATGTAAATAGCTACTTGACAAGACCCATCTTTGACATATGTGGGAATGTCTCACGATTTAAAATTTAAAAAATTATTTATTAGGGCTATATTTTGACATTTGTGTGCCAGTCATAGGATATTTCAATCACAACAGATATTTTTTTGGAATTTTTGCTTTGAATAATTCCTTTAGACATTTTGTCTAAAGGAATTAGGTCTTCAATTTTTTTTTCAATGGATAATTCCTATGGATAATTTTTCTGAAGGAATTTAAAGAAATGACCCTCTGGCTTTATTGAAAAGGAATTTCCAAAGGAAAGATACCCTTCAGACTTTTGAAAAGTGACCTTCCCAAAAGGAAAAATACCCTTTGGGAATTTTGAAATGGACCTCTTGCCCTTCAAAATAATTGAAATGTACTATTTGTTGAAAGAAATGACCCTTCGACTTTTACAATTTCCCTCTCCAAGAATTCCTTTGGACTTATTGAAATTGTCCCTTCAAAAAAATTGAAATTGAAATTTCCAAAGGAAAAAAGAACCCTTTAGAAAAGTTTTAAGTGCCTTGTCTGAAGGAAAATTACCCTTCAAGATTTTTGAAATGGTCCTTTGAACCTTTGAAATGAGCCTTCAAAAAAATTGCAACGGTCCATTTCCCTTTGAAAAATACCTTCAAAAAAGCTGTAATGGTCCACTTTGAAAATAAAGTGACCCTTAAACAAATTTGAAATGGACCATTTATTCAAAGGAAAGATACCCTTAAAAATTCTTGTTTTGGTCCACTTCTCCAAAGAAAGTGCCCTTTGAAAATTTTGAAGTGGACCACTTTGTCAAGAAAAGTGCCCTTCAACTTTCCTAAAATGGTCCATTCAGAGAAGAAAATGACCCTTCATAAAAGTTTCAATGGACCATATCTTATAGATAATTCTTCCAAAATAATTCACTCAGATAATTTTCTTGGACAAATTCATTCTTTGACCTTTGACTTGAATGGACCTTCATATTTTTTGAAAAGTGCCCCTTTCTCTGTGAAGTACCCTTCAAAAAAATCAAAATGGATCTTTCAAAAGAGATGAAAAAGTCCTTTTCCCTTTGAAAAATACCTTCTAAAAAGTTTCAATGGTCCACTTTGAAAATAAAGTATCCCTTCATCTTTTTTTGTAATGGACCAATTGAAAAGTGAAGTACCCAAGTTATTTCAGACAAAAAGTCTAAAACAATTCCTTTGAAAAGATATCTTTTAAGAGTATTGCAAAGGACCCTTTAGAGCCTTTATTTTAGATAAAAATTCAAAATAAACTTCAACACTTGGTGAAAAATAATCCCAAAAGTAAATAGATTGGTACTCTCACTTCATTGGGTCTTCCTTTTCTTCTTGCTTCAGGCATCTTCCAAAAGCTTGCTCCTTCCACTACTTTGACCAACGTCAATACTTTCCTACAAAGAACAAGATAAGTGAAATAAAAGACCCTAAAACACCTTAAAAACTTCATGAACCATTAAACATTGATTATTCAATGGTTTTTTAAATGACCAAAAACTAACTCACAAGACAAATTGGCATGATATATGAAGTTTTGAATGGTAGGGGTGACAATTTGACCTATGGGGAAAAATTGTCAATAGTTAGGAACCTCATCACTAAGCACAAACAATTGATGCTATTTGAATTATACATGCTTAAAAAAATTAGGATGTTCACTTAGATACATACACATCTCATAACTAGCCTCAACCAGTACCTCAGTCTTCTTCTTGAACTTGGTCTCTTCATTTATAATATGAACAGATAATGAGATCCCTTGGCACTCTTCAACTTCTATAGTATTCTCCACCATAGTAAATAAATTACTTAGAACTATAGTCTTATCATGACTCATACTTACCACTTTTGGTTTCCATGAGTTGACTTGTCTTCTTCCTTACACTCTAGGATCCTGATTAAACCTATTCTAACTTGTAGACCTTTGCTTACAAAATCTGGAATGTGACCTCTTTATTCAAAATTTTAATAGATCATACTCCTTAATGGAAACTTAGCTTGTCTTACCTTAAATGGATAATGTTTTGAAAAGTGTTCCACATTATGACATTTGAAGCACTTACCATTATTCACACCTTTTGACTGATAACCCTTATCATAGTTTCATGCAAGCTCATTTCTAACATGTCTCTTACATTCTCTAACCATGTGATTAAATTAATTACATGTGAAATAGTAACCATTGAATCTTAAATACCTCATGGCATTAGGTTATTTGATCTTATTTGTCTTCAATCTATTTTCACCATTATTTATTGATTGATTGGTGACCTTTAAGGGTTGAACCACCTTGCTCTCATTGATATTTATGTCAAATTAAGAATCAACATTGGACTCTTCATTAAAACCTAATCTAGATCTTGAACATTCATATTCTTTAACTTTAAGGCTTATATATAGGATTTATAATTAACCAATGAGATGTTTGACTATATCTTCATGTTCCTTGGCATCTTCATTCATTCTTGCCTCAAATATGTTGAATTGCTCCTCATAGTATTTGAGTTTAGATTTCATCTTATTATTGATCTTATTATCAATATTTAGTTCTTCAATAACATTTGTCAATGTAGTCTCATAGTCCACATCATCTTGAACATCAATTAAATCACTCCAAGTAGACTCCTTTTGATGTGATAAACTACCTTCCTTAGCCATTAATAGGGCTTCATATTCTACAGGACTATCATCTTCATTATCATACTCAGAGTCATTGAATTTACTCTCATCTAATGAGATGCAATCTTCTTTGGTGTAGAGATTCTATTTATCCTTGAAGTACTGATTCTTGTTGTCAAACCTTATAAATCCCTTTTTGATTTTATCTAACCTGAATGATCTATTTCCATCATCATGACCTTGATCATGCTCTTCATCATCATCCTTATTATACTTATGAGGGCACTTATTAGCAAAATGTTCTACCTTTCCATAATTGAAGAATTTGATGGGTATTTTACCCTTATACTTGCCTAAACCTATTTTCAATTTCCTTGAAATCAAAGCACTTAGTTCATACTCATCAATATTAGATGTGTCATCATCTTTGGGTTTCTTACATTGGAATTTATTATTTGTCTTTACTTTTGTCTTGAATGTTTCTTCCTGCTTCGGTGGTATATCGCCATTTTTCCTCATCTCATAGGCAATAAGGGTATCATGAAATTGATCCATCTTCAACTGAGTAAGATCATGAATTTCTTCTATAGTAGATACTTTTGGATCAAAATTGAGGGATATAGATCTTAATGCCTTTTGAACTATAGTAGCCTCTTCAAGTTTCTCTCTAAGAACTTTGATGATGTTCACAATCTCATCAACTCTCTATAGAAAGGATGCCAAATAATATTCTTCCTTCATCTTGAGACTTTCAAATTACCTTCTGTGAGTCTTTAACTTAGCAAGCTTGACCTTTGAATCTCCTTCATAAATGATTTACATTTTGTCCCATATCTCTTTAGCAAATTTACAATAGATTACCTTGGTGAACTTAGTATTTTTAAGACCACAAGTGATGACATTCATTTCCTTAGAACTATTCTCAAACAAATTCTTATCTATAACACTAGATGGAGTAGTAGGAGAAACATAACCATCCAAAATAGATTGTCATAAATAAAACCCTAGGGACATAATGCATGTCCTCATCCTTTCACTTCAAATTCATACTTGGATCCATTGAACATCGATGCTTACTTATTAGAGAACCTCCTTGATGACTACCCATATCATACCTTGGATCACCTTCAAACTATCAAGACTTTACCAAAGTACCTATTATGATACCAATTTTTAAAGGTAAAATCACTAAGAGGTGGGGGGGGTGAATCAGTGAGTGTAGATATTTTAATTTCAATTCTAATCCTTACAAACTATTAAACAATTAACATTTATTAACTTTTATCAAGTAACACTAATAATAGAGCTCATTCATTTAATGCATACACAAGATCAAACACACAACACAGTTTATTTGGGGAATAAAACACAATCTCAAGCTTGTAACACATGGACTACTTATCCTATAAGAGATTATAAACAATAAAATGGTCAATTATTTTAAACTAAAAACCCTGACCAAGTCCTCTTGACCAAAGGCATTTAATGAAACACCTATTTCACAAGGATCAACTACCCCTAAGGAAGATCAAGTCCTTTAGACCCTCATTTGAAGTGAACACCTCCACCTTAGAATTGATGTATTTAACACTAATGATGGATCTCTAAATTTTTAACCCATGCACAAAATCCTCTCTATCTCATAGAGGCCTCTCATAAAGGCATGCCATAATTTCTCTCCTTATTCACTCAAACTATCCTCATATTCATACTCAAATTTCTCACATCTTCAACCTTAAAACCTATAAGAGCACTATCCTAACAAAAAAATATGACCTAAATGTCATACACTCAGTCTTTAATCTACTCTGTACATCAACCCATCCACATGGCACATCTACTCTCATTATTCTTCTCTTCAATGCTCACTGTTCTCACACAAAAGTCTTTCACAAGTCTCTCTCAAGTTTAGATACCAACACATTTGGTTTCACTATTTATAGAGCATTCATGAATTACCAAGTCCACAATATTTCCTTGTCAACCATAATGCATGCCTTCACTCTTAAGGCATGTAACATGGGTCATACTTAAACATAACTCTCTTTCAAATAAGCCTAAATCACATTTTAGGTCCTATGATGACCCATTCACCTCTTTGACACTTTATGAACAAAACTAGTAACATAGGAACACTTTCCAACTCATGGACCCATGAAATATTATCTATAGGTCCCCTTTAAGTTCTAACATCCATCAGATCACCCTTATGCTAACCCCTAATTAGCTCAAACACTTTTCTATAAACATAATCAATATAAATGAAAACACAGGCAAATTCTAACACTTTGTTCATACAAGATATGATTGTTCAAACCTTCATAATGCACATTGATGGTCCTCATGGATTCTAAAATATAATTCAATGTCTAATTCATTAATATATATTAACATCAAAATAAGCTTGACCAATATTCTTGGGTCACTTGCAATACATACACAAAAACATAGTCAACTTTAAACATTCATAAATTTGACTATAAACAATTTGAGATATTCAAATCTATATTTATATATCTTTCATGGAGTTCTCTACAAATTCTCTTTTAACACCATTAGAAAATTTTTCCTATATCAAAATTTCTATCCAAAATATAGAGCACTAGTTTTTTCTTTGTTAAATTCAAATATTCAAATGCAAATTGCCACAATTAAACCTTGGTCACTTTGATCACATCTCATGTCCTTACTATTTAGATCAATCATGAACCATCAATATAATTATAAATAATTCAACCTTTACCTCTCATCACCCATCATTGGATCTTCATCTTGACTATTTGACTTAATGTGCTTCATTGATATTCTATATGTAGCTCGATTGTTAACTATGTTAACATTAGACACATTGAAAACAAATCACTTAATGCACACCATTGATCTCTATCTATATAAACACCCACTAACCATTATATCTTGGAAGATGATGAATTTTTATCTCTTCTTACAGTTAAACTTTGAACACTTGTCCTCATCTCTCTACTTCTAGACATCATGGAATGAGTACACTCTATTGATACTTTTGTAAAGATCTCAATCTTTACTCAGTTTAAGCATCAAACATTTTGACCCATTTGACTTACTATGCACCATATATCTATATGTATGATCTCCCATGAAACATTGGATCTCCATCTGGTCCTGATCTTTAACATCATGAAAAATAGACTATGGGAACCATTACTATTTACCTGGAAGCCCAAATTTACACAGGCACATATTTTATGTCGATCAATCTCACAATCTCAAATTTTAACAATATAATCTCAATTAAAATAGGAATCCAACCATGTGTCAAAATTATACTAAAACCTTTACATTTACGAGATATAACTCCATTAATTTTCTTAATCATATTTCTTTCTACCATAGAGCTAGCTATGTCAATAACTGCTTGGAAGGCCAAATTTACACATGTATAAATTTTGATGTGCTTCATCGCATGACCTAAAATTTAGCACATATCAACTAGTCACAAATTAGAAAAACCCATATCATTATTTTATACATTTACCTTCACATGTGTGAAATACAACATCAAAATGCCTCCATAAATTTTCTTGTCAGATTACAAATTTGACTAAGTATGGAAAAACATTGTCAAACTACATGGAAGCCCAACTTTTCACTTGCATATCTTATGTTTCACTTAATTACATGACCTAAAATTGAGTGGATATTAACTAGGCACAAATGTGATCACAACCATATGATCAACTCCCTCTGACACATCCACATGTGGAAATGGTGGCATCCACAAATTGCCTACTCAAATTTTATAACAGTAGACCCAAAATGTCTAGATGAAAACAATGGTCAACCCAATGAAATCCTCTCATGCACACAAGCACTCAAATCATTATTGACTTATGATAGTACCCCTTTCACATGCTCATATCACCATGCAAAAACTAAATATCAAGCAAGCCTCCTTCAAGCATACTAAGACAAACATATTGCACAATTTATCATTATCACTTATTCTATCAAGGCACTTCATCTACTCACTAGGAAACCTCCATGAAATCACCATTACATCATTTAAAAATCTCCAATAATACCTAGATAATTAATTATCAAACCTAGTAAGTTTAATACTTTACAAAAGGGTAAGCAATAATAAATCTCTTTTACTAAGCAACTAGTATTGGAGAGACCATTGCATTAGATATCCATAGTGGATTACATAGAATATTCATCTATTACACACCATATTTAGATATATATATAGAACCTAAACATGTTCCTATCAATTTTATTACAAATAAACCATAGATCACTCAAGTATGGGTTACACAAACCCCCATACCTTCTATTATTTAGTCATGGCCATAAAGTCCTATTATACATATGCATAACATCAAAAATACTACAGTGACAAATATTACACCTATACACACTCCTTAATAGTACATTAATTTATTTCACTAGGTTATATATATATATATATATATATATATATATATATATATATATATATATATATATATATATATATATATATATATATATATATATATATATATATATATATATATATATGATAATCAATTGGATTAGATGATAGGATAGATATTTATTTTCAAATATTTAAAAAAAATATGAAAAAATTCAAAAAATTTCAAAAATATAAAATATTTGAAACAATCATAGGTTATATTAACTCGTTTGCATAAATGTTGTTGGTTCCATGTTGGTATATGGCATATCATTTCTTTCTACATACACGTGTTTTACACTTCCTTTGAGTGTGATATAGACATACACAAATATGTGATATATACACTTTTAGATGTTGGGCCTTCCCTCTACTCATGTTATGGGGACATTAGGGGTATCCACTTATTTGATTATGATAAATTTAGGTTATATTATTCTATGATCACTTTATATTATCATGTTTGAGATTATTTAATTACACATTCCTTTATCCATGCTTATATCTTTCATAATGTATTTGATATGTTATGTACTTAACATTTTTTCCTAACACATGTGATCTATGGGAAGTATGCTATGTTTATGCTTGTTAATTATTGTCCATGATTTCATTTATTCACTTCATTGAGTATGTTACTTGTTTTTTATTTTCATGCATTGTATTACTTGTTTGAGCATTTGAATATGCTCCATTTATTGTGGCCCCCATGCATCTGGTTACCTATTGTGGCATTTACATATATATTGATTTGTTGTATGGAAATTTGAATATTTCATTCATTAATTTATTAAAATTTTATTAATTCATGTCCCTTTAATTTTTCAGCATTTGAACATGCCCACTGTTTGACCCATCCTTAGACCATTGTCTTTTTATTTACTTTTGAGTGCTTATCTGTGTGTGCTTGATTTATTGTTGATCTTTAATTATTAATATCTATATGTTTCCATGATATAAATAAATAATATTAGGAATTTATGTTATCACATTTTTCACTCTTCAATTATATATCTAATAGACATGTTTTTCTTGTATACTACATGATACATGTTGATAATTTTGCCACTATTAGTCAAAGTTACTTATGTGCAAGTTTTCATGAGAACTCTATCGGTGGAGTGAAGATTTAAAAAGGTAAAAAAAACATAATATAACCTTAATAAGGATAAAACCATGCCAAATAAGAAATCAAAATTTTAAATTTAGATAAAGGTTTCTTTTATTCCTCTAACTAGTTGCTAGTTGTAAGCTAGTGAAGCCAAATTGTAAATGTTCAATACATGAAGGTGAATAAGAGTTGGTTAAAATGGTATTAGTAGGATTTTTGGGAAAATATTACCTAAAAATTACATGAATTTTTTTTAGTTTAAATTTTTTTAAATTTTTGAAAAAATGTTAAAGTTAAATAGGTGATTTAAAACCCTTCTTAAACTCCAATGGATCAGTTTTAAGAGATATAATTGAATTTTTGAGTTCCTTGTTGAAAGATAAAAATTTATGTGATATATTATGTCATATAAATTACCTTAATAATTTTTTTTTAATAAATTTTTTTATGAAAAAAATGAATAAAGGCAAAGGTACATGTATCATGGTTTTAAGAAAATAAGATAAACGATCAAAAAATGCAATTTTTGAGAGGTTTAAAAGATTTGTTGAGAAATACAATGGTTATACTGATGAAAATGGTTATTAATAGTCATAATTAAAAATTAATTATGTATTTATGACTCATATAACTCAATAAATTTTCAAAATTCATACCTACAGGCATTCACAAATAAAATTATGCAAACTAGTCAACACCAAAAAATGCATATTTTGAGTTTTATTAAATGAAATCTCATAAAATTTGACATGGAGGTATTTTTTTATGTCATTTAATATTTTTAATTAGTTTATTTTTATTAATACACTTTATTATAAATAAATTATAAAATATAGTTTGCCCCCTTTTGGCTAAATTTAAAAAAGATCAAGTCAACAACAAGAGTCTTCAGTTAGCCCTACAAAAGTGGAGTTAAAAACATGAAAAAGTGGAGAAATTATATTCAAGTATTATTTAATATTTGAGTATGTAATTTTTTTAATATAAAACTTATAAGGTTAACATGAAATCTGTCTCCTAATGCACCCCCCTTTGGGCTAAATTTAGAAAGTCAAGATGCATGCAAGTTACAAGTCAAGATAAGTGAAGTCAAACTCCAAGTTTCAAGTCAAGAATCTCAAGTCAAATTACAAGATACAAATAGAGGTAACTGAATTAAAAATTAACTATGAATTAAATATCAAAATTATTTAACTAAAGATAAAAGAGAGTTTAATACAAGTTACAGGTTCAAGATGAGTTAACTGAAGATATGTTCAAGATTGAAGACTTCTAAAGCATGCAATAGACCTTTGAATTTTCAAAAAATAAAAAAAATATTCTCTCCCTATTTACCATTACATATTACATATTAATTAATATTTAAACTCTTAAAATAATAAATTAGAATTTTGGAAGTGTGTTTGAAAGTTTAAGTTTAATTTCAAGGTTGAATTGGTACTGGAGTTGAAGCAGGAGTGAACTAGGACTAGCAAGGACTCATTTGGAGCTTCTTATCTTCTCTCTCTCTTATTAATTTATATATGCACATTAATTTTTGAATGATTATTAGGATATTATTATTTTATATTAGTGAAACTCTATCAAAATTTTATACTATCTCACATTTGAAATAATAAAGAACTGAATTTTCCTCCATTTTAAAGTTGTTTATGAAGTGTGTTCTTAATGTTCATTGATGTAATTTAGTGAATGATTTATTTTAATGTATTTATATATGAATATATCATATTTATTTATAAAATAATAACTTTTAAAATTCATAACAAGTGTCTAAATTTGATATCCACCTAATTTGTAAGTGAATTCAACCATTATTCATTCTTTCCAAGCTAGTGTGAGTGTAAGTTAAAACCTCTATGTGAAATACTTGTGCAAGAGTAATTGTATGAATATGAAGTGAATTTGTGAAGGTTATTTAGATTTAAAATTTTGTAAATTATATTCATAATTGGCCTTAACATTATTGTATCACCCCAATTTTATATTTTCATTTCTATTTTCAGCTTTAACATTGCTCCTTCTACCATTTTCCTAGTCAAGAAAGTTCATAATTAGAGAGTTTATAGAGAAGTGAGTGTTGAAAATGGAAACATAACTTCATATAAATATTATATTAAATAAAAATCCCCAAACCTTAGATATTTTCCATTGTGTCAACATAAGTGAGATTAGTCATATGTTCTTAGCAAGGTGCACTTCAGAGTGATAACAGTTTCTAGCATGCTTGGTGGGATCATAACACAAAAGATTGATAAAGAATTGTATTAGTTTTAATTTTTTTTAGAAAATAAATTATTCAGGTAATTATCATCTAGTGACTCTAATTTATATACAACTAGTTTAATTATTCCAAGAGCCCAAAGAGCATCAATTGGTATGTATCATAGTCCTCCATTTTGTGAAAATGAAACATTTGTACATGCATATCTTTCATATCAAGATGAGAAGATTTATGAAATCACATCAAGTAGAAATAAGTATTATAATTTAAATACTGTAATGACATTTACTCCCATCCTATACCTATTCATGTTTCCAATCATCCTTAGTAAAATAATGTTCGTTCTAATTAGCCCATAAAAAGTGTGCAAGAAATAAGACTTGACTTTGAGAGATAATTTATAGAGAGTGATAGGGAAGATGAATATAATAGGAATCAATAAGAACCTTCATATCATTCCTATATACATCAATAAGAGATAAAATCATTAAAGAGATACAATGAGGCTACAAGAGAACCAATACAATAACTGCCCATGACAATAAAAAGAATTGAGTCTAAAACCCCTTGTTGGAAAAAAGAAGAACTAGAACCCCTTGAAAATTTTAGAGATTCTACTTGATTTAAAATTCCATGATTTAATACTTCTTATCCTTTGAAATATTATATGTCTATGTAATATTTACTCACTCTTCCCCAAGATCATAATACCATTCCATCTTGAAAACCTTCTTGGACCAAGAACCATAATTATGTCATACCTACTTTTGAGAAAGAGACTTCTCCTATGCCAATCCAAAATCAAGAGATGAAGAAACCTATAGAATCCCAACCAAGAAAATTTCTAAGTTTCTTGAGCCCCTCATCTAATACTCAAGTTAAAATTGTTTATGAAGATCAAGATCAAGAATGTGAGAGGTTGGTTTTTGAGTGGAAAGACACGTATGAAGCATTGAAGCATGAAGCCCTAACACAAGTTTTTTACTCTTATTTAAAATAAATATTGAATAAAACTATTACTTATAAATATCAAATACTTATTAATGCCTCTTCAATCACAAATCCCATTCAAAGGCAACCTAAAATGATCTATATTTTTATGCCACCAAATTAAAACTCTTTCCCTCCCACCATATCCATTTTTAAATAAGGACCTATTGTATGGAAGACAAAATATGATCATCCAGATGAAGAGGAAAATTTTTCAAGAGAGAATGATCAAGAGTTGGGTTGGTTAAATGAGATTAAATTTGGCATATAAAAAGATCATGTTGCATCCCTTGAGGAGTAATCCAAAAATTTAAAATCTTTAGTGAAAGCCAATCAAGATGAATATGCATTGGGGGTTGTAATATCCCAAAACTAATCAAAAATTGATAACCCTCAAGAAAAGATAAATTTATGTTCTGAACTTCTTTTTTTCCTTTAAGCTAGTGAGCCTCTCCCTTGTTGTAAAGAGGAATTTGATAAGACACATGAGGACCTAATTGATATACAAGATAATAAAAGTAAGTTTTAAGACTTGTTTTAAGTAATTAGATCAGTTTTTAATCTTATTAAATGATAATATGTGTTGGTAAAGATAGAAGAGGGAAGCTTTGAGAAGTAAGACAACATGAAACAAAAAGTTAGTCCTCTGATTCTAACATTCCAAGAGGCGATTCCACTTACTGATGACTTGTTTGATGTTATTAAAGAATGTTTTCAACTTTAAATAAGTTTTAATAATTTTTTTCACTCTTGGAAGATGAAACAAACCTCCATTGGCCTCAAACTCTCAAGAAGAAAGATATATTTCTTCTTGAACCCAATTCTACAAGTATGCCACAAGGTCTATCTTAGTTTGTTTAGTTTGAGTAGCCAGATTATGAAGAGATACTTGTTGGTTATAAATATAATATTGGAGATATACATACTACCAAAATAATCTGTCATATCATCTATCTAGCTCAGTTGAAGGCTAACAAAGAAAATCTACTACCTATCATGTTAATTTCACAACATGAAGAAGAGCCTTAAACTGTTGAAAATCAGCCCAAGTGTGTACTTCAGGTTACTCATATTACAAGAAAAGTGGGATTAATTATATAAGGTTCATTTTTAATAATAAAAATATGTAATAATTAGTATATATTTTCCTCTATTTCATTCTATCATGTCTGCCATCAAGTTTTCTAGTCACATGACTTTGGTTTAGAAGGGCATCTATTTTGCACACCAATTAATGCTATTATACAGGGCTATCTCTATTTTTTAAATTAGATTAGTATAAGTTATATTATTATTTTTATATTTAAATTTTATCCAAGTGATATTATGCACTCGTGTTGGTAGTATTTTTAGTTTTCACTTTCTTTTAAGTGTTATCTTGCACATTTTTTAGTTGGTAGTTCTAGTTTTTCAATCAAATAAGAGATTATTCACAAGTATAGTAGTTTATTGAGGAAATTTTAAGTTTAATATTTGGTGATGTATTCATAAATCCATATCCCTATATATATATATATATATATATATATATATATATATATATATATATATATATATATATATATATATATATATATATTGAGTGTTTAGCAAGTAAACATCCTAGTAAAATCACCTATAAAATGTTGACAATTTTTTCATCATTTATCAAAGTTGTTTATGTGCAGGTTTTCATGAGGAATAAATTCATTAAATTAATATTTAAAAATTTATATAAAACAACGTAAAAAATTAATAAATACAAAACAATTCTTAATAACAACTCATAAGTCTTTATTTTGGCAAAGGTTTCTTTTATTCCTTCTAACTAGCTACTAGTTGCAAGCTAGTGAAGGTAATTTTCATATGAACGGTACATAAAGGTAAAGAAGATTTGGTTAAAAAATTACTAGGATGTTTTTTACAATATTAAATTCATTGGTTTCATGTTATGGTTTCTTAACTTCATGAATAATTGTTAAGTCAAGCGAGTGCTCTAAAACCTTTCTTAAACCCTAATGACTCAGTTTTAAGAGATATAATTACATGTTTGAGTTTTTTGTTAAAAAATAAAATTTGTGTGAGATATTATGTGGAATAAATTAAATTAATACATTTTAATAAATAAAAATTTTGAGAAAATTTTTAATAAAATCAAAGGCAGAGGTATTAGGGTTTTAAGCAAGCAAGAGAGACATTTAGAAAATGCATTTTTTCAGAGGTTTAAGAGATTAGTTGAGCACATAAAATATTTATAATTATTATAAAGTTTATTAATGGTTATAATTTAAAAAAATAGGTATTTAATCCTCATAAAACTCAATAAAATGTTAAAACACAAACCTACAGACATTCATAAATGAAATTATGCAAGCTAGTCAACACCAAAAAGTGAATATTTTGAGTTTTATTGAATGAAATCTCTTGAAATTTTATATGTTATTAAAGGTTTAAAATTGGTTTAATGTATATAATTTACCATAATATATATATAATTACAAAATACAAGTCACCCCTTTTGGCTAAATTTAGAAAAGGTTAAGTCAACATCAAGAGTCTTCAGTTAGCCCTTGAAAAGTGGAGTTCAAAACATGTAAAAGTGGTGAAATTTTGTTAAATTATTGGTTAATATTTAATTAAATAATTTCATGAAATATAATTATTGTAATTTAAACATTAAATCTCTTCTATTGTGCCCCCCTTTGCGTTAAATTTTGAAAGTCAAGATGCATACAAGTTACAAGGCAAGATAAGTGAAGCCAAACTCCAAGTTACAAGTCAAGAAGATCAAGTCAAAATCCAACATAAAAATAAAGGTAATAAAATAAAAATTCAATATGAATTAAATATCAAAATTATTTAATTGAATATCAAAAGGAGTTCAATGTAAGTTATAAGATTAAGAGGAATTAATTGAAGATCTCTTCAAGACTGAAGACTCTCAAATCATATAAGAGACCTTTGAATTTTGAAAAACTAAAACAAGATGATATACCTAATTAACACACCATATTAAAAATTAAATAATTATTATACTCTTAAAATTCTACATTTTAATTTTGGAAGTGTGTTTGAAAGTTTAAAGTTTTAATTCAAGTTTGAGTTAGTAGTGGAGTTGAAGTAAGAGTGAACTAAGACTAGCAGGGACTTATCTGAAGCCTCTCTCTCTCTCTCTCTCTCTCTCTCTCTCTCTCTCTCTCTCTCTCTCTCTCTCTCTCTCTCTCTCTCTCTCTCTCTCTCTCTCTCTCTCTCTCTCTCTCTCTCTCTCTCTCTATTATTTTATATATGTATATTAATTTTTGAATTATTATTAAGATATTATTCCTTTGGATTACTAAAACTCTACCAAAATTTTGTAATACCTCACCTTTGAAGAAATAAAGAATTGAATTTTCTTTTATTTTCAAATTGTTCAAGAAGAGTGTTCTTAATGTTCATTGATGTAACTTAGTGAATGATTTATTTTAATATTTTTATGTATAAATATCTAAAATTTATTTATAAAATAATAAATCTTATAATTCATACAAAGTGTCTAAATTTGATATCTACCTAATGTTAAATTGAATTCAATCATTGTTCATTCCTACCAAGCTACTGTGAGTGTGAGTCAAGACTATTGTGAGAAATACTAATGAAAAAGTCATTGTATGAAGATGAAGTGAATGTGTAAAAGTTATTTATATTTTAAATTGTGTCAATTATAGGCATAATTTACCTTAAAATTTGTGCATCATCCCAATTTTTAGTTTTCATTTCCATTTTTAGCTTTAACATTACTCTTTCTACCCTTTTCCTAGTCAAGAAATCACATAATTAGATAGTTTAGATATAATTAGGTGAGTGTACCAAAGGTAAAAAAAATTAATCTATATATTATCTCTAATATAGGGTCCCACACCTATGAAATTTTCTATTATATCAATAGGAGTGAGAACATGCACATGTTCTTATAAGGGTGCACTTTAGAGTGATAGCAATACATTCATAGTTTACATGATTATCTTATCCTTTTGACATAAGGTATATACAAGTTAATAATTTCACTCAATAAAAAGGGAGTGATATTATTGGGGGAATTTCATATATTTATGTATTCCACATTATTCATACATTCAAATTCCATTGGGGGCATATTTTAGAAACATGTTGTACACACACACTAGTTCTCAGTTTCAGATATATAGTGGAGGCATGTTATGAAAACACATTTTCCACACTTAAAATATTTTTAATTTTCTTATTATAATGTGGTAATGTTATGGAAACATGTTTTACACACTTACATAATTTTCAAATGATCCAAAACTCACAATTATATAATTCAAATATATAATTATAATAGAATTATATACATTGGTACCATTTCTATACCCAAATTTCAAGATGAGATATATATAAGGTGAATATGATATGTAAAAGGGCATATAAATTGAAAAATAAAATCTATCTTTAGATTTCAAACACTTCTATAGACTTTAGCTCACTAGGTTGGATTAATATGGATTGTATTGAGCCAAACTATTACAATAATTGGTTCAATTTTGGTGTGGTTGAATTAAATGAATAGCTAATTCTTGAAATTTTTTATATGTTAAAATTAATTACATCATTCAACCTCACCATATTTATATTTTGAGTTAACTTGGTTCACTCAATCTCACCACATTATAAGTACGATTGGGTTACATGGTTGAGCTCATCTTCATTGTTGGGTAGAAAGTCACCTTTTCTCAAAGGTTGGGGGATGTGTCCTCTAGGATTTTTATATTTATGCTATCTCCATATTTATATTTTTCCTAATATCATCGGTAATGGTTCATAATGATACATATTTTCAAATCAAGTTGATAAAAGGCAAGATGGTTGCATCAATACATGTGTAATATTAAACCTTGTTCTTTCTATTTTAATAATTCAAATGTTTTCAATTATATATTATATGCATTGATTATATATCGTAACATGATTTTACTAACAAATCAATCAAGTTAGGATCACATAAAGGCAGGGTGTGTTATACACACCCAGGTATGCATTTATTTTCCTTTAAATTAGAAATTTCACTACTAGATTGAAGGGAGGAAATGCAGACACTAATTCTAAATTATATAAAATATTAGTCTTATACACTTGGAAAATACAAAAATTGGTTGTTACTCTAAGTTTTAGACCAATTTATGTTGTCAAAAATCTTGCATCTTCTATATTTATGTGCCTTTTACTTATCTCTTAGTTTAATCAATGTAATTTTGATGACTCAAACTTTATATGATGCTCAAAATGTTATAAACCTAACTATATTTTGTATCTATAAGTTATAGACATGTGCCTATTTTCTAGCTACCAAGACACTTGTGTTCCAATCAGACACCTACATCAACTCAAGTGTCATATCTTAACACAAGTGTCTAGTTACCTAAAGTCATCCAATTTAAAAATGAAACATACTATTATTGTTAGCCTAAGTTATATAATGTCATATATTATCCAAAAGGATTAGTATATATTCATGATCAATTCTCATTCATTATTTACTTAACACATACCAAATAATTCACAAGGCAACTTACCAATATCATTCAAGTGAGAAAAGTTTCTCTATTTTCTCTATTTCCATATCAATCATAAGGAAAACACATCTACAATTATAAATTATTGAAGGAGTAACCCATGAGCCATATCTACCAAGTTATAAGCTAGGTCATTGATATACTTGTTTATCACATATTACATCCTTATGCACACACAATCCCATATGTAAGGGAGAACTACAAGAGTCTAAGTCTCTGTTTAGAGTAGTAGCTATGTAAGTATCATCTACTAATAGATGGTTATTTATGTTTAGATTTACACCATGGGCCCACTAACCCATTTTTCACACAATCATTATGAAGATGAAGAACTATGGTTTTACTATTTGAAAAAGAGTGAGAGTCCATGATTTATATTTGAGCACACCAGAACAAAGGTGACACAAAACCTAGAACATTTAAGGTGGTCACATCTAGATCCAATAAGTTATTTCATAATTGATACCTATGTTTAAGTTAGATAGAAACATCGACATAACCATTTGAGATCAATGTAAGTGTCTTAGTCCACATACATGCTTAATAAAAATTTTGAAGGTAGTCCCAAAATATACTTCTAGTCTAATTCCCACCTATTATAGATCTAGATCTATATTGGAATCAAAGAAACCTAAGTATCTTGTTTTCATTATCATTACAATATCTAGCATAATTGTAATTTATATTTTTGTCATATCTTAGTGTATGAATTTAGAATGTTGTTTATTTAAGTTTTTAAATTAATTAGCCTACTATAAAGATAGTTTATCACCCTTCTGACCTAGGCTATATGTATCCCCTTGAAACTTATATTCTTTAATCTAGATTTTAGAGTTAAATAAAAACTACTCTTAGTGATTGATATTAAATATGGGAATAAAAGGTCATAATTTTTCAATATGTAGTAGTGTCAAAGATAGATGCTATATAAAAATCAAGCCCCTTTTAAATGAGATTTTGATTTGCTTATATAGTGAAACCTTTGAAAATTTTCCTTTATCCCACCTTAATAAATATATGAGAAGACCCAAATGAATATTTTAAATTAAAAAACTCGTCATTAAATGACATGGGGATAAGGCTGCACTAGGTGGATAGGTACACAACATAAGACATGTTACCGTAGAGTGGACTTGTCTCAAAAACTTAGGGAGAAATTTCCTTAGATTAGAATATTATAAGAGATGGTGTAAGACAATTTTATCATTGAATTTAAAATTTTGAGTAGTGGTGAGAAAAAACTAAGGGATCGAGTCCACATATAGTTAAAAGGCTTATCAGAATGGAAAATAAGAGTCATGTATATGGGTGTAAGTAAAATGGTTTCAGATGAGTCAAGAATTAACATTTTCAAGTACTTATGACCATATTTAGGTATCTACATTTCCCCCCTTTATTATAATAATGAAATTGCTAGGGTAAAGAAGAAAACAATACATGAGTGTGTACAACACACTTTTTTTTATAGGAAACTCCAATTGTGTAGGACACTCATTTTAGAAAACTCAACAACATCACATGAAGTATTCATTATTCATATGTGTTATTTGAAAAATATTAAATCTAATTTCAAAAATTGAAAAAGTAATAATGAAGGAATACACCAAGGAGATAAAATTTTATTTATTTATAACTCATAAACGTATTGGATAAACATGCCCCCTTATTGAATCATTTGGAGAGATGATTCTCCATGTTAAATCATTGTTAAATTAAGATTGATCATGTCCAATTTTTAGTAACTAATCAAGCCCTTGAGTTGTAAATATTCATGCTTATAACTCTCATTAATGGGGATAAGTACCCAATTTACTAATTCAAAAAGGTGGAACCATTATGGGTTCACTAGAAGTGATTCCAAGTCCATTGGTTATCACTAGAATCAAATAGACATCACCCATAACAAAAATATATAACCACACAATGGGTTCACTAGAATTGCTTTCAAGGTCATTGCATTTCACTAGACTCAAACGTACATTAATCATAATCAAAATGCTCAAACCACTACATATGGATCTAAAGTATACTTTAATGATTGAAAGAGAATGAATATTATTCATGCCCCCATCATGACCATTTTGACAATATACTTCAATTATAAATCAACCATTGAACCTATAAACTGTATTATATTTGATATGTGCATGAACCAATATCTTACCTTTTGAATTTTAAAAATGTATATGCATGCATAAAAATGTATCATGACCACCAAATCTATGTCAAAAGATATATAATTCCATACATATATATGCTCAATTATATATGTGTGTGAAACTTGTAATTTTTTATCTTGTAACTATTTTACATATTCCCATGCATATGCATTCAAGTGTATATGAATTTGCACTCAAGTTTTTTTAAATCTGAGTGCATAAGCATGCCATACGCCCCTATAAGTTGTATCAATGTACCAATATATGTTATGTGTTTTATTTATAAATTAATTTGAATTTTAAAACTTTGAGTCTTTAAAACTTTGAATCTTTGAACCTTGTAGTTTGTCATAGAATTTATTTGAATATTTGAAACCTATAATCTATCATAAAAGTATGATTTTTAGATAGCTTTGAATCCTTGAAACTTGTACTTTGAATATAAAACTCTAATTATTGGATATTTTTAAATCTTTTAAACTTGTATTCTAAATATTTGAAAGTTGTATTCTATCCAAAATCTAAATTTTCTATTCATGAAGGCTTGAATCTCTAAGACAATTCCATTATAATTCCCCCCATTTTAATATGAGGGATGTAGCTTAAAATTTAATCATATCAAAAAATATAATTGTATTGTGTGTTAAAGATACGATCATGTAGCATTATATCAAAATGTGGAGATTATGTCATCATAGAAATGTAATTATCATTGAAGCATGTATGTAACATATTGAATGTGAGTCATATATATATATATATATATATATATATATATATATATATATATATATATATATATATATATATATATATATATATATATATATATATATATATATATGGTAATGAGTCATGTATTAAGGTAATCATATTATAATAAGATGACATAGTAAAATTGCATGGTATAGATCATGGAATCATTAATCAATCATAACAAGCACAACACACAATGTCACCCAATGTCACACATAAGGACAAAGGTCATATATAGGGGAAATTTTCAAATGTCACACATATAAGGTCAAACGCCATAAGCAATGGATATTTTCAAATGTTTCATAAGAAAATATTGCATGCATAGGGCCAAAGACAAGAAATTGGACATGTTTAAATGTTTCACATATTAAGAAAATATAATAATATAGAGCTAAGGCCCACACACAATAAGTAAACAATTTCTATCCTATCATTAAAGAAAGCAAACAACATCAAATGAACCTAAAAAAAGTGAAAACTAGTCTATGCCATCCATATGTATCAATGTCACACCATATCAAAGTATCATATCCATTTAGGATGATGTAAAATATGATTAAATAATAAGACACCTGTAAGATATGCACTTAACATGGTAGAGAGGTCATATATAGATACAACTTGTTATAATGTAACTTGTAGAATAATATGTCCCTAGCATAGGATTATAACATCTAGGAATTCATGTATAATATTTGTATCCTACATCACTCTCTTTATAACTCATGAAATGCATGTGTTTATGAAAAATAATATGTTATCTACCAAAATATGTAAATAAGTAAACTTAACAACTTATGTCATGCTCAGGTCCTGATCTTTTATTTTTTAATAATGTTTTGAATGTTTTTATATGTTTTAAATTTTTTATTTTTGACAATTTTTTGGGTATTTTTGAGATATTTGAAAAATAAACTAGCCTATGATACCATCAATGGGATGAGTATAGTGTGTGCCTATATCATAGAGTTGGAGGGTGATTTTAGACAAATGAAAATTTATATATGTAGATGAATATTAATATTAAAAATAATTAGGTTTTGTAATGTAATTATCTTGATCACTACTCATAGAGTCATGTATAAGATGTGTAACTCTTGAAGGTGTAGGACTTAATGGAGTTTGTTGTATAATAAGAGAATATTTAACTACCTATGTTCACTATGGAACATGATGAACAATCCAAGGTGTTGCCTTAGGATGCAATGCATAATATGAATACCTATTTTAACTTTGAATGTATATTTGATGTGAATCTTTCTATATATGAGGGTGTACCACACTCCTTTAAAATGACTACAGAGAAAAATCATGTATAGGTGCAACAACTATCTTTTCCTTATGATATTTAATAGGTTCAATATTTGTCTCCAAATTATGCTCTTAAATAAGTGCAATAAATTTATAAGTATTATGCTATTGAATAGGGTGAATATAAAATTATGGTGGTGGTGGGGGACGATGAGGAGTTACCACTAATTATGTAAGATACTCATATTGAATGTATGTAAATATTAAAACTTTATTAAAATGTATATATTTGAGATATAAATGTATTGTAGATGGAATACACAAATATTTTATATAAAATGGCATCCTGATAACATATCAAATACCCCTATGCTTGGTAAGGCTAAAAGTGGAGTAGACAATGTGGATGAACCAACCTAAAGAGGTAACACTATATTCCTAAGAGTATTCTATGTATGTCACTTTAATTATTTGAGTATCCTTGACAAATCTTACAAATCATGTTGTATGTACCCAAAAGTGTGTATAAGTGTCATTTTACTTGTGTTTTCACTTGACTCATTATATGTTTTGTTTGTTGATATAAGCTCAAATAAATAATTCACATTTAACTTAATCATCATGCATTGAATGTGATCATAGGATGTGTTTTTAATATGCCTATAAATGTACCAATAATACCATATACTGGATGCCCATATGTATTAGGATAATTATGTGCATTATATACATGATGTACCTTTGAATTATCCATATTTTTCGTTGTGTCATGGTTTGGAAATGGATTACTAAATATTTTCAGCCTTTAATTTTCATTTTGTATTGGCTTGGATTCCTATATGAGTTTGATTAAATCTATAGTATTATAATTTATAAGATATTATATCATATTACTAAGCCTATAACACTTGTTTTTACAAATCCCAATACATCTATGATAGTCAGAATATGTGTTGTCAAATCCCTTATGTTGAGGCTTGGTCATATCCACCTCTAATGGTGGAGAGAGAGATATGAGATTATAGTCAAATAATTTATGTAATAATACATGAGGATATTATGGTAACTTTTATAATTACCTCCTTTTTGGAGTTTTTAATATAAATTTATGTTTTGATTGTGATACTACATTGATGTTTAGTTTTTCTTCACTCTTGATTTATTAGATTTGACCTTGTTGCATGGTTTGATTTGAAACTTAGTATTTATGTATATGTATAATTTATTTAATACTTAATTTTATTCAAAATCATTAGATTAACTTGTCATTATTTTACTATATGGCATAACTCATTAAAATATTTGAATTTGTTGAACATGATAGACTCATGGAGTTGTGCTAGTGAACTTTGTGTGAAGATATCATGTAACACGTTGTATACCATAGAATTTTTCATCTTAGATATAATATTTTTTATTAAAGAACATATTAATTGATTGTATCATTGAACCCTTGATTAAGTTTGGCAATTTTCACATAATATAATTTTTCACCATTATTGATAGAAAATTGTGTTGGAAAAATATCTACCAAATGGGTGAATGCTTTTACTAATTCGATTGAAAGATAATCTAACCATCACAAATTATATTATTTGAGGTTTATTTGAAATTAATTGGTTAATAATTTGTAATTTTATGCATAATATAATCATGTTTCATGGAATGATCAAAGATGTTGTTCAGGATCGCCTTTACCTTCATAGAGTGGTATCTTAGGATATACAAAGCCTATCAGTAATATGATATCTCATGTGCTAAAGTATTATCAATAAAAGTTTGGGAATACATTGAATTACTAGATTAATAGACACATTTTTCTCATTTCAATACTTTAGCATGCATTTTTGTAATAATCTTCTTAAGAGAGTGTGCATTAGGCAAGATTTGTGATGGACCATATATAGTAATTAAAGGAGATGTGTATGATATCTATGTAAAGATAAAATATTTATATATTTTAAACCTTGTAATACCTGCATACCTAGGGATGATGTCACATATGTAATTAGAGGTGTTGATGTAGGATTAGAATCAATAGTAGTAATTTATACCCCTAAAGTTAAAGCATTGACGTGGGAAGAATCTAATTATTCTCTCGATGTATAAGCTTGAGCCAATTCTTTTTTTCATATATTAAAATGTATAATAATTAGTTTATATTACATGTATTTTATTTAATATATTCAATTAATTCTTTTTCATTAATTTCATCATATTGATCTGTATTAATTTTATTTATTTCAACAATCATGATAAGTCCATCAATAAGGTGTGCAATATGCATTATATCATTATAAATTTATAATTTTTATTTTTCCCAAGTCGTATTTAATTTTAAAAATATTTTTTTAATGGTTATTGTATATAAGTATAATTATTTCACCTATGTGAGTTGAGTATGTATTGAAAGTGTACATTATTCATTTTAGCCTTTTTATTGTATTTGAATTTAATGCATCCCAATTAATAGTGAATCCAAATAACACCTTAGAAATAAACATAAAATGTGATGATGAAACTTATGAGCCTAATAAAAATATATAATAAAATTTCATTCATTATTACCATGATTCATATTTGAAATTTAAATTTGTAAAGAGGTATTAGAGGTGTAACTAGGCAAGGTGTGTTTTATTTTTAGGATATCAAATATATTGACCACAATCATAAATAGTGAACAAGGCCCAAAGAAGTACTAGCTATGGATGATTTTATCATCATACATGTATAGTATACCATCTCTAGGCTATGTTGAGAGTAACTTCCTAAGTACATAACCACTTACTAATGCATTATAAAAATAAATATTTAAAGGGTTCATATCACTCTAAAAGTAAAAACCCTATGAGTTTCTGATATACTGTGAGGTAAATAGAAACTAAAGTTCATATTATTTTTTGTCTAATGGCTTGAATGTTGGATTAGTACCCATCACACCATGGCTTAGGTAAAAATGAAGACCACTTTTCCTATAATTATAGCTCCCATGAGTTTTAAAACTACCAAAACACAGTTCTTATAATGTAAGAAAAAGAAAGGAAATAAAATCTACATTGAAAACCAAAGTAGAAATAAATATTTTTTAAAATAAAATAAATAAAAAATTTAAACCTTGAAGTGAAATAGATATCCTAAATTAGTGCTCAATCAAAACCATTAAAGGATTATCATATTTATCTTTAGTGTCTAGAAATCATGAATTTAGTTTAAAACCCTAGAATAAAAATAAAAAATCAATACTTAAAAAAAATTGAGTTCACCAATATTTTATACCCTATTTTTTATTTAATAAATTAATGTTTCACAATAATTATAAAAAATGATAGATCTATTTAAATTTTAATATATGAATTTTATTCATAAATTTAAATGTAAAGCATAAATGATTGAAATTGACGAGTGGCATATGCTACAAATAGTAAGTGTAACCAAATAAAAATATACTTTGATTTTTAGTTCTTGGTTGATTGTATTTGATGTCTAATAGAGATAAAAAAATAAATATAGGACTATGATTCTTAGATCCAGAGGTAGGATCTAAAAATATCTCTAGATAGGGTTGTGTTCCTTAGAAAACAACACATATTAGTTTCATCTATTGATTGTGGACTTTTCCATGTTAATTTTGACAAATATTTGATTTTTTTTTCACCTCCACTTGTGTCTAGTGAGATTATGAATATAATTCAATTTTGTATATGCCATTCAGAAACTATTATTTTCCTTCTCTTTGACTTGAAAACCCTTGGGGTAATTTTGAGAGCTTGAAACTTGAAAAAGATAGTCGAAGTGTAATGGCATGAGTTGAACCTAATACCCCCTTGATGATTAAATTTTGTTTATGTATATATATAATTTGAGGAGGAAATCAAGACACATTTTGGTATCCCACATAGATTGATTGTACAATTGTGCTCATTGATTATATGTATGCAACTATAAATTTGGAATTTCATATTTGAAAAAGTTATCTCTTGACTAGATTTAAAATGCTTCAAACTTGATTTAAGACTCCTCCTAGTGATTTATATTGAATTTGGAAACTATAGGGGATAATTTTTCAATGTGTAGTAGTGTAAAATATAGATGCTAGATACAAATAAAGTCCCTTTGAAATAATAATTTTTTATTTTATTATATAGTGACACCTTAGAACAATTTCCTTTATCTAACCTTATAAAATGTGTTATAAGATCCAAATGAATATTTAAAATTTGTAAACTAGTTTTTAAATGGTATAGTAATAAGATCACATTAGGTAGATAGGTATATAACAACAGATATATCTGCCTAGAGCTCTGTTATCCTAGAAAATCAAGGACACATTTTATAAGGTTGGAATAGTTTGAGAGATGATATAAAATAGTTTTAGCATTGACTTGGAGATTTGTAGTAGTGATAAAAATTTGAGGGATCCATATTGCATATAAATAAATAGCTTAGAGAAATTACCAATAATATTAATATATTTGGGTGTAATTTAAGTGATTTAATATGTGTCAAGAATTAACATTGTCAAGTACCTATGACCTGATTTAGGTATTTAAACTAAGGTGTTGTAATTAGATCAAGATACTTCTAGAGCTAGTATTTCAACGGATTCACATGATTCACAACATAATACATTAGCCTCGATATTTCACCTATTCCTTAAATATGGGGTTTTTACTTCCTAAACTTACAATATATGTTAAAAAATGTGATGTCGAACAACACATTATATCTTTCCACACAATACGCTTGGATTACACATACAATAATTGATTATTAACCAAGATATTTTTAAAATGTCTTAAAAAATGCTTTGTGGTGGTTCCATGAGCCCCCTTTGAGTCAATTAGGTAATTCAATCCTTTGGTAGATATGCTTCTAGCACACATTCCCATTAACATTGATGAAGAATTATCTTATGTGCAAATTTCCAACTCAAATAAGGGTCCAATGAGTGAATTGATGATTATATATTTGAATATAAGACCATGCTAGCTAAATTGATTGATTATATAGTAGAAAATGATTTATAATACATATCCAAAGAAATTTTACTTGCACAACTCCATGAATCAAAATTATTCAAGAATTTCAAGTCTTTTGATGAGTTATGACATACAATGAGGAATCGAGAATTCCAGTTCTTATCTTTGGTGGAAAAAACTCAATTATGCACATAATAATCCAACTAATTCAAAAAAAAAGTTTTATAGAAATCCAATATATAAGGTTAAATGAAAATATGAAAATAATGAGGCAAACACAATGGTTAATGCAATATCAAAACCTCAAAATTAGCTTCTCTTATCTACTCCATAAATGAGGAAATTTTCATGATTAACATCACCTCCTCATGTATTGTTACATGATTTAATTGAGTGTAACATCATTTATATTCATCCACCATAATAGTTTTATGTAAGTAGGCCTACACCTAAGAATTATGATAATGAAGGATATTATGATTATCATCAAACTTCTAGACATTTTACAAATAGATGTCTCAAGTTAAGACATAAGAATAAGATGTTATTGATGATAACACTATTGATCTAAGCATTCCTAGAGAAAAATCTAGACCATAATCAGATAGGAACTAAAATTTAAAAATATTTAATTATCTATTTATAAAAAATGATAAAAAAGATACTAAGGATACTTTTGAGGTAAACTATAGGGCATGTGAAAAGAGTTGATGAGTCAATTCATGGACCTTTTCATGAATTGGATGAAAACATGTACATATTTTTTAAATAACACATACACATTCCTAATTTTAGGTTTGTTAAATAACAAGCCTAACACGTGCACACTTTCCTATTGTTAGGCTTGGTAAATACCAAGCTAATAAGAATACACATTTTTAAAAGTAAAAATGTGTATGCATTTCTTATAACATAATTAAACAATGAAACACATGTCATTTCCCTCCCATTGATATTTAATTATACTCTTCCCACACCGCACTTGTGTTCACTTGAGGTGACAACACCACACACCATGCTCACTTTATTTTTTTAATTATCTCAACAAATCAAAAATATCACGTTAAAAGAGAGGTGAGTAAATTAAATTCCTACCTATTAACAAATAAAATATATTTTTTTGAATTTTCATAATTATTTTGTTAAAACCATTCATTTTTTAGTTTGTATAACCTATTTAAGTGAAAGACAAAAAATTGGATTTTAATAAGAAGAAATTAATCCATAAAACCATCATATCCCTCCTAACCCTCATATCCCTCCTAGCCCTCTTAACCTTCCTAGCCCTCTTACAATTCCATATGACCAAATAAATAGTTAGGAGGATTTGGTTGCACATATAGTAAAAAATAAAATATATATTGAAGAGATAATTAAGAGAATGAGGGATCCCCATTCAAACAACACCCACTATACTTATTTTTCAAATACCTTACAGTCATTACTAGGGAGAGTTGACTTGTTAACATGTCAAATTGACATATGGGAATCTTATATAGAGAGATGTAGGTATTTTTATGCTAAAAAATTTTAAGCAACTGGTGCGAGGGATCATCTCCTCTATTATCATGCAAATGATTCCCAATCCAATAGTGCCAACATAATTTGATAAGAAACAATTTTTGAGACTAATGGTGACTGGTCTTTGATTACTCGCCTTGTAAGAGCCATGATATTTATTTGTATTTTTTATGAAAATCTATTTCAATTTTATCCCAAATGAAATTCCTAATTATTTTGACTACTTAGATTTTAAATATTGAGGAAAATGCTTTGTATAGGATAGACCAAATGCACATCATTCATCTAATCAACAAATAAGAGTTTTTATCAAAAATCCACATCATCTTGAGACAATCCCATTTGTAATGAAGGAGGTTATAGACATTGACACTTTTCATATGCTTACTAACCACATCATTCTACATATGAGTAAGCTTTATGACACTAATTTTGGAGAGGGCAGGCCTGGGGATGCTCTAGCTAATGTTGATGCCCAACACCTCCATTCCAGATCATGTGATGCTATATGTACTAGACTTTCAAATGAAGATGGTGATGATTATATGAGATATATGTTATGGTTATGAATGAAAATATTTTGGCACATACATTTTATTTGGACACCTTGAATTCATCTCTGTAGGTATCTTATATATTTATCATGTTGTAAAAAATTAAATAAAACTTAAAAATATTTGACATGTTAAATTTCAAATATATCTATATTTAAAAGGTAATAATTAAATTATATATATATATATATATATATATATATATATATATATATATATATATATATTGTGTGTGTGTGTTGTAGGATGAAACACTTTTGTCATTTTAACTAGATTATAGGTTGTGTACTAGTGCATATGTTATTTTTAATCAATAAATGTACATATACTGAGGTAATTTTTAATTAATATTTTACTTCATGCGCACACACACACACACACACACACACACACACACACACACACACACACACACACACACACACACACACACACACACACACACACACACACACACACACACACACACACACACACACACACACACACACACACACACACACACATATTCTCAACTAACAACCATATTATGTTTTTTAAATTGATAACCATATTGAAGTCTCCTCCATCTATACAGGAGGAACAAACATAGGCATTATTGTTGTGATTTCATTTTCATATTAGCTCACTAAGGTATGATAACTTTTGATGTTGAATTATAAATATACATTTATTTTAATATGTTTCCTCTATATTTGTGTAAATAAAATTGATGTGAATGTATTATATACGTAGGGCTATCTAATGACATATAATCATCCCATTGAGATGATTAGTACGGCATCAACTCATGTTATTCCTATGTTTGTTCCTCCTGTATAGATGGAGGAGACTTCAATATGGTTATCAATTGAAAAAACATAATATGGTTGTTAGTTGAGAATATATATATATATATATATATATATATATTCTCAACTAACAACCATATTATGTTTTTTCAATTGATAACCATATTGAAGTATCCTCCATCTATATAGGAGGAACAAACATAGGCATTATTGTTGTGATTGCATTTTCATATTAGCTCACTAAGGTATGATAACTTTTGATGTTGAATTATAAATATACATTTATTTTAATATGTTTCCTCTATATTTGTGTAAATATAATTGAAGTGAATGTATTATATACATAGGGTTATCTAATGACATATGATCATCCCATTGAGATGATTAGTAGGGCACCAACTCATGTTATTTATCCCTTCCATACTCCTATGTATGTGGCTCAAACTGCTTCTGACCCTTCTGAGTGTCAGAATAAAATTTGGGCATGACCACAAGATTGTGATAAGTGCATATTTAAATAGATTTTATATCATTTTAAAATCAACTTCTCAACTTGGTTGCATGTCTAGTATGTAAAAATTTTAACAATATTTTTATATGAATAGGTTAAACTACACACGAGCTATGAGCATAAAAGGAATCATAGTCAAATATTGAAGTAATCTACGGTATTTAAGGGATATCCATCTATAAATAAGGCATTTGAGGGATAGTCTTCTATGATCAAAGCAAAGAGAGGGAGGTTAGCTGATGAGTAGGATATGTATTACATGATGTAAATTTGTGTATGCCTCTATGGAAATGTATGAATTTTCATAATTATATGGCTATAGGTCATTACCTTGACATTATATAATGTTCACATTTTGTATGCATTTATGGCTTTTTTTTTTTTTGTGTGTGTGTGTGTGTGTGTGTGTGTGTGTGTGTGTGTGTGTGTGTGTGTGTGTGTGTGTGTGTGTGTGTCTGTGTGTGTGTGTGTGTGAGAGAGAGAGAGAGAGATAATATTTTTGCATACAATTTGGCCCACATTATTATTTAAAAAATAAATTTTATGGTTGTATGGCCTTATTTAAATATCATCATCTCTAATATTTCAATTTTGTACAATGTTGAATAAATCACTATCATTAAAAATAATTATATAGATTTAGTGTACTCAATAAAATCCTAAATAAAAATCAATCATTCAAAGAGTGAATGAAATATAATTGAATTAATTACCAAATAACAATGATAGACAACTAAATGCAATTGTTTGTTGAATAAAAAATGAGCAACTTTCCTTTATAGACAATAATTATGGTTGACAAAAAAGGCCAACCAACATGTATATGAGAAATAATTATTAAAATATCTTAAAGGACCAAAGTTAAATTAAAAAAAAATCCACTAAGGTAGGTTTATTATGTATCCCATTTTATTAAGCACCCAAATTACTAGCATCATTGTACATCAACTAGGATTTAAAATTTATGTGTTAACTGCTAAGAGTCCTAACGCTGATCTTGCATATGGTTTCACAGTACTTACTAACATTAATATTATATGCCCTAATTATTTAATTAACTTAGATTGGTGGAAAAAATACATTATTTCTCAAATTTATATGGGTATGAAATTTTATTGTTTTTTTACATCACCAAAGGTGTAAGAGACTTAAGATTTGCATATGTAGAAATGGCCAAATTCTCATCTTTGTGTTCAAGCCACTATTAGAGATATTTACCTTTAGTGATTCATGGATGAAAATTAGAATCACCACCATCTCAAGGGTGATGAATAAAGTCTAGGACAAATTTAATTATCTCTAATCACACCTAATCAGGAGATAGAGTACCCATTCTAGCCTCAAGAATGTCCTTCCTAATATGAGAAAATTGTAATTTTTAGGCCAAATTGAGATGCATGAAAAATAAAAATCATAAATTTTTTTCATGAATAAAAATAAAAATCATGTGTTTAATGAATCCTTATAGTTTCACCTAGGTGCATGTTTATCAAACATAAGAGACAAATTTGTGGTAGATAGTATATTGATCAGTGTTGAAATGCAATTTTAATGTAGTCAAGAGACAAGTTCATTTCCTCTAATTATAATTTTCACTTATGGGACCTCCCCTTGAAAATGCATCACTTCCAACACATCTAGATAGGAAAATAAAAATTTTATTACTACCACAACCTTTAGATCCACACAAATGCACATTTTTACAACTTATTTAGAATGAAGAAACATTGATAATAAATATTGTCAAAGTTTAAGGCATAGTTTGAGATATCCACCTTTGGTGCCTAATGGCTTAAATTGGAATTGTCACCATGTTGAGGGTGGAAAATAATTTCTTTTACCAAGTCTTTATCCTTAGATCATGCCTGGTCAAGAGACTAAGTACCCGTTCTAGCCTCAAGAACATCCTTTCTAATACAAGTAATTAAAAAAAATTGAGGCCAACTTATGATGTATGTAAAAAAATCATAAGTCATTTTCAAAAACCAAAGTAACCTTCACATGTATATTTAAGCCTATAATTTTGCCTTATACCATGAAGATTGAACATAAGAGATGAATTTGTGGTAGACAGTATACTAATTAGTGCTTAAATGCATTTTTTATATAGTCAATAGACAAGTTCTTGTCCTCCAACTACCATATCCACTTTTGATACCTCCCCTTATAGATCAATAACTTATAATATATCTAGATAGGAAAATCACACATTTTATCATGATCATGACCTCTAAATCCACACAAATACACATTTTTATAGTTGATATAGAATATGGAAACACTAACAATAAATATTGTCAGAGTTTAATCCATAGTTAGATATCTCCACCTCTAGTTCTTCATGGATAAAAAATAAAATAGCCACCACATTGGGGGTGGTGAATAATATATATGACCAAGTTATTTTCCTATGATCATGTTTGATTAGGAGATGAAGTACCCATTTTGGCCTCAAGAATGTCCTTCCCAATCAAGAAAATTATGGATTTTTAGGAAAATTTAAGATGCACATAAAATAAAAACTTATAATTCATTTGTATGAACTGAAAGAACCTTCAAATGTCAATAAAATCCATATAATATTAACCTAGAGCATGGTGATCTAACATAAGAGATGAATCTGTGGTAGATGGTATACATATTAGAGCTAAAATGCAATTTTGATGAAAGTTAAGAGACAATTTCTTATCCTCAAACTAGAATTTCTTATATTGGGACCTTCCCTTGGCAATCCACCACTTCCAACACATTGTTGCCCCCTTTTTCTACATAACTAGTTTGTGTTACCTTTTCAACTAGTTTTCAATCTTCCTTACTCATTTTCTATGTTTGGGCCTTTGTTATTTTAATCTTTCCTTGTTCTACTTTCCCTTCATTGTTTTTTCCCTAGGATTTGTTTTTCCTTGACCCCCTTTTTACCTTATCCTCAAAGTGCCCTTCAAAATTTTCCAAAGGCACTTCACTTGCCTTATTTTCCCTGAAGTGTCCCTTTAAAAAAATTCCAAAGGGCACTTTTTTAACCTAAGTGACCCTTCAAATTTTTTTTGAAGGTCACTTTTTCATCTAAGTGTCCCTTCAAAAAAAATATGAAGGGCACTTTTTACCTAAGTGTCCCTTTGGAACTTTTTTCAAGGGCACTTTTGCCATAGCCTTTCCCAAATGCCCCTTCAAAAATTTTTTGAAGGGACATTTTTCTTTCAAGTGCCCTTCAAGAGTTTTCCCAAAGGGTCATTTTTGGCCCAAGTGTCCTTCAGAACTTTTTTGAAGGACACTTTCTTCCAATTCTCCTTCAAGAAAAGTTCTTGAAGGGCCCTTTTCCCAAAAAAATTTCTTCAAAAAAGTTTTGAAGGGCTATTTCTGTTGGAAATACCCTTCAAAATTTTATGAAGGGGCTTTTGTTCCCCCCGGGTGTCCTTCAAATCTTTTTTTAGGACACTTTCCTCCAAGTGTCCTTTAAGAAAGGTTCTTGAAGGGACCTTTGGCTTAATCAAAGCCCAAAAGCAAAATTTTTGAAAGAATTTCTTAAAAAATTTATTTGAAGGAATTAGTTTAGGAAAATTATCAAGTCATTACTCGAGAAATAAACCTGACTGAATTGCCCATGACATGCCATATGGCATCAAATTTAGAGGAAGTAACTAGTCATTGGGTTGATACGTGATGTGCCATAGGATGTCAAATTTAAGGTGGTAAACTAGTCATTGGGTCGATGTAAGACATGTTGTAGGATGTCAAATTTTAGATGGGTAACTAGCCATTGGGGTCAATACAAATTAGGTTTCCCAACATGATTAACTTATAAATTTTATAAGTAGAAGAGCTTAGAAAACTTGAAAGGGTCTTGGCCAATGCAAACCAAGTTTTCCAAGGTGTTTTGATTATAAGGTTTTATAAGTAAAGTAGGCAAGAAAACCTGAAAGGGTCTTGGTCAATGCAAACTGGGTTTCCCAAGGTGCTTTGTTTATAAGGTTTTATAAGTAAAGTAGGCAAGAAAACCTAAATGGGTCTGTAGATACAAATTGGGTTTAAGCAGGTGCTTGACTTATGAGTATTATAAGTGAAGTCATTCAAAAAACCCAAAAGGGTATAAATAGAGGTAAATTAGATTTTTAGAATTACTTAGCTTATGAGCTTGATCGAATGTCTGATTGATGATGTAGAACCATGATCTGAGTCATTCCTTGAGGACCAATTAAAAGGAAAGGATAAATCCAAATTGAATGAAAGTAACCTTTTCCATGCCATTACAAAAATTGACAAGCCAAGGAGAAGTGGTTGGGAAGCATCTTCAAAGGGGTGAGCCCATGGCATTCAATAAGGTGATGTAGATCAATTAGAGTGCCCTAATAAGTGTTATTGGAAAAAATTAGTTTTAATTGAGGACAATGACTTCCTATAGATTTGATTCCTCTCTTTGGCATAAGGGACCTCCCTTATCTCTCTCTTTGCTATAAATAATACCCTTGGGCTATTTTTATTTCATCCATAAATAGTATGGTGAAGCCCTACTGGAATTTTTTGCCATTTTCTTGCCTTTGAGCAAATAAGCATAAGTCTTTTCTCTTTCTAAGTTCTAGACATCTACCTGGGCATGCAAGAGACACAAAGTGACAACAAGTGATGTTTTATCCTTTTGTTCTCTATCCTTCATGATTTTGAGCAAATATTTGATCCAATAGGTCATGTAGAGTGCATTTTAGTTGTATGAGATTTTACATATGTGTAACCCTTTTCTAGACTATATAGGTTGTCTTTCCAGCTACTTACCTTATGTGATCTCATTCATTTTATCTCTACATTGAAATATCTATGTTAGAATATTCTAGAGCTCAAATAATAGGCTTGAATTCTGTTGCATTATACAAAAGCATAGGGACTATGTGTGGATAATTAATTTTGGTGTACCTCCATTTTAGACTAGGCTTTTCATTTATGCACATTTTTGACCCTTTTCATGCAAACACGCTGGTTCAATAGATTTTATTACATAAAAGATAATATATGGAGATATACCTTTAAACCTAGAGGTTCATTTCCACTTATAGGCACACCCATAGGTCTAAAAATGTCCCAAAATTGCCCAAATTTTGAGGAGGCCTAAACAACCCTCTTCTAGGGTGTAAGATTTGGAGACAACAATTCTAGCACACCTAGTGGGACTGAATTCTTTGTTATTTTCATGTCAAGGTGAATGTTGGTCTTGACAAGTATCATTTGTATTTTAAAATACAACATTGGGTGACTCCAAAGGGTGAGAATCCCTAGTTTTACACAAAATTTCCCATAGTTTACTTCATGGTCCTCACTAGGTCATTTAGGATATTTGACCAAGAACCTCTAGCTAAAACTCTTTTTGAGGAACAACATCCTGAACCATTCCTAATGCTTAGAGAGCCTAGGTAGGGTGATTTTTAAGAGGAAGAATAATATATTGAGGAAGTTGAAGAAACTAAAAATCAAGAAGTATAAAACCAAGAAGACATGTATAGGTGTTAACCCTTCCCCGCTTTTAATACCCAAAACCTAATAGAACTCCTTGCATATGACCCCATCCCTCTTAATGCTACCAAAAGTCTTCATATTTTCAATGGAGAGGTTCTTATTACCCCATATAAACATATTAGATACATCTCTATTTTTTATAATATTCATAATGTTACTAGGGCCAACATAGCCATTAGAATGCTTGGTATGTCTTTAAAAGGCAGAGCACTTGACTATTATATAACATTGGAAGGGGACTACATTATAAGTTGGGATGTATTTAGAGATATATTGGTGAAAATATTTGAAAATAAGAGTGATCATACTTCCTTAATACATCAACTGAATGTAATAAGAAGAGATCCAAATGAATCCATGGGAGATTTTAATAAGAGATTTCAAAGAACATGGTATAGGCTACCACCAATCATGAGACCTCCTCCTAGCTTTGTGATCAAAACATACCTCAAAGGGATTGGTATTGATTTTGTTATTATATTGTATTCAATAGAGGATTCACTCTTCCAAGTACATATGAGCTAGCAATTGAGGCTGAGAATAGCTTAATTTAGGTTATAAAACTTCCTCTAAGTGTTTTCATGCTTTTGTTGTTCCATAATTTAGTTGAAGCTCCAATCATTTCACAATTTACTAATTCCAATGTGAATCCAATAGCCTTTTCCAAGAAGGTGGATAATTTTGTGAACAAGGATGAATAAATTAGATCATTGAGATCTCAACTGAAGCAAGCTCAATATTAGGTAAGTGTTCCTCCTAATGCAAATATTATCCTCAACAAGGATATAAAAATCCATCCCAATATAATTATCAAGTGAGAGGAAAAAATCAACAAGGTTACATCAGGTAGCTCAATGCATATAATCCAAATTATACTCTAATCATAAAGGTTATGGTTCTAATACATGCAAATCTAGTGTAAGAAGAGGATCATTTGGACCAATGGGGGAAGCCTCAAGGTCAGTTTCTACATGATGATAGAGGAACCAACCATTATTTGATAACACAAGAGAAAACTACTCCCTACATTAAAATAGAAGAATCATGTCCCAACCAAAGGAATAGTCATGGAGAAGGTAGCAGCCCAAGTGTGGGAATGATGAATTTTGAAGCAAAAGATGATTTTGTGTTGACTCAAGGCATGTTAGTTACATCCAATACAAGAGCTAAGAAGAAATAATTCAGAGAAGGCCAATAACCATGGGTAGCTCTAAGTGATGCCTCTCCAAGGCTACCAAGTGCCAATCAAAGTGTTGTACCTACTACAAGTCATGTTTCCCAACAAAATCAAAATACAAGTGGGGCTGCCAAGATTGTAATGAAGCTAACTCAAGATCCCTTGTTACCATCAAAAACTTCTAGAGAATTTGAATTCTTCCTCTCTAAACATTATTGATTCATTGAAGAGAACCAATGCAAGTATATCCCTTTGGGAAGTCTTGCATATACCTGGTCAAAAAGAGATTTTGCAAGAGCAACTAGAAAGCATTCATGTGACTCCTCAAGTTTCAAATAAAATTGGTGTGGCTCTCAAAAATTATCCAAATAATATTTTAGAGCCCTTAATGAAGGATAAAAATACTCCACCTTTATACCTCATAGTCATTTTGGGACACAAGTTGATCCACAAATGTATTGTGGATAGTGGAGCAAGCACTACTATCGTGCCTAAAGTAGTGGCTGATAAGGCAGGTTTGAAATATGAGCCACATAACAAGGGCATGTTATATCTATATGGTAATTTAACCAATAAATTAGGATTGGTAAAAGTTATAAAAGTGTTTTTACATGGTTTCCCAAGTTTCTCTATCATGCAAGACATTGTGGTGGTGGACCTTCCAACACACTTTGCTATATGCTTGTCAAGGGACTTCACAACCAAGATAGGAAGTTACCTTTTTGCTGATTGGTCTTTTCTAGTTTTAAAAACAAGGTATGGGACCAAGTTAAATATAATTACTCAACCCTTATCAAGGTTCCACATTGATCCATACTTGGAGACAATGTCAAATCAAAATTGGCTAATTAGCAATGAAGAGGAAATGGTCATGGATGGTGAAACATCTTCCCATCTTGAAGGTATTTTTGATATTTTATCTTGAAAAGCACAACATTGAAACACATGGCCTTAATACTTACACTTTCATTAAAGATATTGGCTTGGGATTATATTGTATGCATGAAGAAAACATTCCAATTCTTTCACTCACCAATGATGATCATGAACTTGATGGCATGTGGTAAATTTTCTTTGATGGTTCAAGGAATAAATTAGGTGTAGGAGTTGGCATCATGTTAGTTTCTCCATCAGGGAATCATTACTACTCTTCTTATAGGTTTCACTTCAGCTGCACTTGCAATGTGGTAGAATATGAAGGCCTAGTTCATGGTCTCCAATGGGCAAAATGGAGAGGAATCAAGAATTTGAAAGTCTATGGAGATAGTGAGTTGGTCATTCATCAAGTAAAAATTTAATCTAAAAAAAAAAAACCCTTGCTCAAGTCCTAAAATAATAGGATATGGGATCTACTTGAAGACTTTGATGTCTTCAACATACAAACCATACCAAGAGACTTAAACAAACATGTTGATAGATTGGCTATAATAGGAGCACATTTTGACTTAGTTGTTGATGTAGAAAAGGAGAAGGATCAATCTCATATCAAGATCATTATGAGACCTTCCATTCTAGATATTTAAGTTCCATGGAAAGTGTTTGAAAGTTATGAACACATTGTACACTTCTTGAAAAATGAGGTAGGATTCTCCTCAAGAAATCAAAAGAGGTTACATGATCATTATGAAGATAAAATTATATAACTAAAGACAAATAAAATACCCATGGGGATGATTACCTTGGAGAGTGTCTTAAATGAATATGGTCAAAATAGGAATAAAATAATGAGCATATCAACAAAGGAAGAAAACTATGAGAGGGTTCTAATTTTCAAAGACAAACTTTTTAAGATTGGCAAGGTATGTTCTCAGTTAGAAAGGCAAGATTTCATTACATTATGTAAAGAGTTTCATGACATATTTTCTTGGGAGTACAAGGACTTGAAAGGGTTCAATCCAAGTTAAGCCCATCACACCATTGATGCAGTCTAAAGCTAACTCGATAAGACAAAAACAAAGGCCTATCAATCCCAAGATAGAATAACTCATGAATAAAGAGCTGACCAAGTTAATTGAGTCTAGGATTATATTTCCTATAAAGAACTCAACTTGGATAGCCAAACTTATGATAGTTCAAAAGAACAATGGAAAAATTAGACTTTGTGTGGATTTTTCTGATCTAAATAGAATGTCTCGCATGGATCATTATCCACTCCCTTCTATGGAATAAATTCTACAAGTTGTTTCAGGTTCTCAACATTTCTCACTTCTTGATGGTTATTTATGTTATAATCAAATATCGGTAAATTAAGAGGATCAATTCAAAATAGCCTTCACGACCAAGTGGGGGACCTTTTCCTATAATAAGATTCCATGTGGTTTATCCAATGATAGAGTTACATTTCAAAGGGCAATGGACATGGATTTCAAAGGTTTGATCAATAAGTTTTTGCTTGTTTACCTTGATGATATAACCATTTTTTCAAAGGATGTTACTAATCATTTGTGACATCTAAGGCAAGTGTTTGAGAAATGTAGGGAGTATGGCATATCCCTCAATCCAAAGAAGTGCATCTTTGTTATTCATGAAGGTAAGCTTTTGGGTCATGTTGTTTCAAAATAAGTCTTATCTATTGACCCTTAAAGGATTGAAGTTATTCTAGGCTTGTCCTTGCCTCAACACAAGAAGGGGCTACAAAGCTTCTTGGGGAAAATAAACTTTTTAAAGAGGTTTATCCCAAAATTTACAACTATGGTAAAGCCTATCATAGCTAGGCTAAAAAAGAACCAAGTTTTTACTTGGACAAAGGAAGGTAAGATTACTTTTGAAGCAATCAAACAAGCAACTGTAGAATCTCCTACTCTCTTCAATCTAAATTTTTCTAAATATTTCTTACTCTATACCTTTCTTAACCTTGACACAATCTCAGTTATGCTTATGCAAAAGAATGATGAAGATGTTAAACAACCAATGATTGGAGGAGTATTAATCAAGATATTATTTTGTGAATATGCAAGCCTTAACCATCATTAGAGGATTGAAAAAACGTAGGCATATGGTTTCCAACAACAAGATTCATGTCATGGTTTCCCATCCTAGCACCAAGGAGTTCCTCCTAAGCAAAGATCTCAATGAAAAGAGAGTTGGATGGATCATGAAAGTGATGGAATATGACATGGACATTAAGGTAACAAACTTGGTAAGAGGAAGAGGTTTGTGTGAATAATTAGCATCTAATTTTAAAGAGCCAAAGGAGCAAGCTTTAGTCAATCAAGTTCAAACCTAGCTAGCTGATCAAAAGTAAAATCAAAGTTTGACACAAGACATCATTAGTTTTCTTGAAAATGTTGAGTATCCCAATGGCTTGAAAAAATCTCAAAGGAGATATTTTAGGCTAAAAGCTATTCCTTATTGTCTTGTGGATGGAATTCTCTTTAATAAGGATGTGAACAATGTATTTCTAAGATTCATTAATAATTATCAGTTTGATATGCTGCTAGGAAATTTCCATAATGGAGTATATGTTGGTCACTTCTCTCATAGAACAATAGTTGAAAAGATAATGAGAGATGGTTACTCTTGGCCTAGTATTTTTAAGGACTATTATCATTAGGTTAAGGTTTGTCCTGAATGTGCTTTCTTTGTTGGTAAACTAAAACTTGCAAGGCTTCCATTGAACCATGTTCAAGTGGATCAACCTTTCATATAATGGGGCCTTGACTTTTATTGGCATGATCAACCCTCCATCAAGTGCTAGACATAAATGGATATTGACTACTATGGACTACTTCATAAGGTTGGTAGAGGATGTTGCATTTAAGGAGGTAAATGAAAATTCTATCTTAGAGTTATATGACAACATTGTGACAAAGTTTTGAGCTCCTCATGACATCATCTCAGATAATGTACTTGCCTTCATATGTGCTAAAAATTTTGATTGGGCAGCAAAGAGTGGGGTTCATTTGATTACTTCATCAAACTACTACCCTCAAGATAATAGATTGGCTAAGTCTACCAATAAGAACCTCATCAATATCATCAAGAGAATACTGGAAACCAATCAAAGATCATGGCATAACAAGCTGAAGATAGCCTTATGGGTAGATAGAATCACTCCCAAGAATTCATTTTGTAATTCTCCATTTGTACTTATCTATGGGAGAGAAGCTAGGCTATCCATATCATAAGAGCTCCCTACCTTGAAACCTGCACAACAACTAGAATTACTTGAAAACACTCCCATGGAGGTCAGATTGATAGAATTAATATAGATACAAGAGGCAAGAGATGATGCACACAAAGCTTTGAAACACCATCAAGTTCTTATGAAGAAATCCTTTGGCAAAAGGACAAGGGTAAGAGTGTTCAAAGAAGGTAAATTAATCTTTAAATGGGATGAGGATAGATGAAAACTAGGTAGACATATAAAGTTTGATACTTTATGGAGTAGTCCTTACATCATCAAAAATTACAAGCAAAGAAACTCCTTTTAATTGTCCAAGATGGATGGGGAAGAACTACATATTTTGGTGATTGGGATCCACTTGAAATCTTGCTTCTAGACCTTGTTGGCCATGTCTTGTAAATACTTGTTGTTGTTTGTTTCCTTTGTTATTTTTATTTTCCCTAAGTGCTCTGCAGCATAAGTGTTTCCCTTTCAGGTGTTTTCTTTCCTTATGTTTGCCTTGTTATGTTTTTCCTTTATTTTGCTCTTGACCATGGGCTTTTTCTTTTGCCTTGCGTGACTCTATGACCAATGTAAGGATGTAGGTAGCTAGTCTTGGACATAACAGGCATGTCTCCCTTGGAAATCACTAGAATGTTTCCCCCTTTTTTTACATAGCTAGTTTGTGTTACCTCTTCAACTAGTTTTCATTCTTTCTTACTTGTTTTCTATGTTTTGGCCTTTGTTGTTTTGGTCTTTCCTTGTTATACTTTCCTTTCATTGTTTTTCCCCTTGGCTTTGTTTTGCCTTAGCCCCCTTTTTACCTTAGCACTGAAGTGCCCTTCAAAAAAATTCAAAGGCACTTCACTTGCCTTATTTTCCCCCAAGTGTCCCTTCAAAAAAAATTTGAAGGGCACTTCTTTTACCCAAGTGACCCTTTGGAATTTTTATGAAGGGTACTTTTTCATCTAAGTGTCCCTTCAAAAAAGTTTTGAAGGGTACTTTTTGCCCAAGTGTCCCTTTGGAACTTTTTCGAAGGGCACTTTTGCCTAAGGCTTTCTCGAATGCCCCTTTAGAATTTTTCTAAAGGGATATTTTTCATGCAAGTGCCCTTCAAGAATTTTCTCAAAGGGTCACTGTTGGCCCAAGTGTCCCTCAAAAAAAATTTAAAGGACACTTTCTTCCAAGTGTCCTTCAAGAAAAGTTCTTGAAGGGCCTTTTTCCCAAAGGTTTCCCTTCGAAAAAGTTTTAAAGTGTCATTTCCATTAGAAATGCCCTTCAAAAAAATTTGAAGGGGCTTTTGTTCCCCCTAGGTGTCCTTAAAAACATTTTTAAAGGACAATTTCCTCTAAGTGTCCTTTGAGAAAGGTTCCTAAAGGGACCTTTAGCTTAGCCAAATCCCAAAAGCAAAATTCTTGAAGGAATTCCTTCAAACTTTTGTTCAAAGGAATTACTTTAGAAAAATTGTCAAGTCATTGCCTAAGCAATAAACTTAACTAAATTCCCCATGCCGTGCCATATGATGTCAAATTTAGAGTAAGTAACTAGCCATTGGGTCGATACATGACGTGCCATAGGATTCCAAATTTAAGGTGGGAAACTCATTGTTGGGTCAATGCATGATGTGATATAGGATGTTATTAGTGCAGGTTTTTATTTTTCCCTATGTATTAATTAAGGAAATTGTATTTCTTGTGCATACATGGAGTTTTCCTACATTTGTGGGATAGGCTAGCTTATGTGGATGTGTGTATCATAGATGTGTCATAGGTGTCATAAGAATGTCATAAGTAACTCCCTTGATGGGAGTTACTTCTCTATTCTTAGCACCTTGTCACCACCTTTCATGGAGGAGTTACATTCTATTTTTGGGGTGCCTTGTCCACTTTTTGTGGAAGAGTTACTTACGTACTCTCCTATTTGTATTCCTCACTTTGGCCATCTCATGCTAATCAAATTTTGGTTTTCTTCATTTTGTCTTGTGCAATTTCTCTTATTGTGTTATTTTCAAATTGCTTTAGCATCTTGTGGTGTGCACTTGCTTCAACATGTGTGATCACGTCTCCATTGCACTCACATTATCTAAATTCTGGCAACAACTCTGATATGGTATCAGAGCTTTCCTAGTAATCTTGTGTGTGATTATACTTTTAGCTTATTTTGAAATCAAGAGGAGTGGAGTTCTCTCTATTTTTTTATTCTAGATTTGGTCATATATATATATCAATTCTGGTTAGTTTCGTTGGAAATCTTTGGCCTTTAGACATCTTGATTGATCTGTTGTGGCTTCAGTAAGGCAGAGAAATTTTTTTTGTCATTTTTTGCAAAAAAAACTCTACATTTTGTTTGTTGTTCTTGGATGCCACCTTTCTCTGCATTCTGTTTGTGTGACTCCAGCTTGAGGAAAGAGGTGAGGACTACCTAGACCAGGCACTACCCACATCAGTTAATGCCCAGTTCATACAGCACACCATTTTTTTGCTTCAGTCCTTTCCCATGCCACACTTCTATCTACGCCAACTCCAGCTCCAGCAAGGCACAACAATCAACAACAGAGGGAGGTGCCACAATCATTTCCAGCCACACCTAGCAGCTGTACGGTGTCCAAATCTATAATTTTTTTCAAAACAAATCAACTTCTATGCCTAGCTTTTGATCTTTAGTTTTATCCCTTTTGCTAGGTGCCATCAGGTCGTACGACTAGCAGGTCTGCTTTGTTTTTTTGTCTTTTCTACTACAAATCTGGATTGCTATTTTTTTCTTGAAAAAGGTGCCCTCTTTTTCTTTGGTTTCCCATGTGGACCCTTAGTTACTTGGCCTTTCTATCCATTCTATCTTTAACTTAAATTTTTTAGTGAAAATTGATTTGTCAACACAAAAATCAGTCAATTTGACTGAGTATTCAGTTTTTTAGATAGTTTGGTATTTTTGGGGGTTTTTAATTAAAACTTATATCTTCGCCTGTCAAAGATGAAGGGTGAGGCCTGGGTTGGTAGGAGGCTAATTCCCCCTCACAAAGATCTCCTTTGGATTCCTCATTCTATGGTGAATCCAATGAGTGGTTGGAAGGCCACTTTCTCTCCCCATAATAGGCATTTTTTTAATGTTTTAGTGCTTTTTTTGCAAAAACACTAGTTTACGGGAAAATTATAACTTTAATATCTTGCAAATGGTAGCTTGGTTTTGGGTGCCATTAGCTTGGTTAAGTGTGCCTATTGTAAAAAGATAGGGAATGATGAACACAAATGCATGAAGAAACAAATAGATCACCTAACTCATCTTCTAGAGAAGAACAACATAGGTGTTCCTGAGTCCATCAAGCAGAATTCATCTACCCAAGATTATACTAAGGCAAAAGGCAAGGGTAAGGAGAAAGAAAAGGTCAAGGCCCTTGTAGCTACAACATCTTCCACATCTTCACGGGTCATCGACTCGGGTGATTCTCACCACATGGGCTCTTCACTAGTTGAGTTTTCATCTTTAGAGCCTTGTAACATGACTTTAATTAGTTTGGGTGATGACACATCAGTTTTCATTGTAGGGAGAGGATCAGTTGAAATGGAAGGAGGAACATTCAATAATGTTCTAAGTGTTCCTTCTCTTTCAACCAATCTCCTATCAGTGTACCAAATCACTCACATTGGTCAGGGCATGAGAGTTGAGTTTTCACCAGATTTAGTGTCTATCAGGGAATTGCATAGTGACACTACAGTGGTAGTGGGTAGGGAAAATCACCAACCCAAGTTATACACCTTCTCATATTTTGCATCAGATTCTTCTCCAACAGCATTGTTGACTCATTCAGATGGAGTTATCAAATTATGGCATGAGTGGTTCAGCGACCTTAACTACCGCTACCTTGAGCAACTTTGCAAGCATGACATGGTCATTGGCTTGCCTCCTGTCTGATTTTGAAAAGGACTTTGTGAGGGGTGCTCCCTTGGGAAGCATCCCAAAGAAAAATTTGACAAAGGCAAAGCTTGGAGGGCTTCACAACCTTTGGATTTAGTCCACAGTGATGTATCATGACCCTTTCCCAAACCATCTTTCACAAGGGCCAAGTACATCCTCACTTTCATTGATGATTTCTCTAGGTACACTTGGATATATTTTCTCAAACAAAAGTCTAAAGTGTTTGAAAATTTTCTAGATTTCAAGGCTCTTGTTGAGAAACAGAGTGAGAAATCCATCAAGGTTCTTCGAACTGATAATGGAGGGGAGTATGTCAACATCAAATTTGAGCAGTTTTGCACTACAGAGGGGATTGATTTACAGTGCATAGTCACTTACATTCCTTCATAGAATGGGATTATAGAATGCAAGAATATGTTCTTGAAACAGATGGCTAGCTGTATCATTCACTCTAAATCCTTAGCACCACAGTACTGGGCTGAAGCAATCAATTGTGCTTGCTACATTCAAAATAGGGTTCCTCACAAAGCTTTGAAAGGGATAACACCCTTTGAAGCTTGGCATAAAAGGAAACCTGATGTTGATCACCTTAGAGTCTTTGGATCCCTAGCCGTGGCCCACATTCCAAAGAAGAAATGCAAAGCTATGGAATGTCAGTCCAAGTCTTGCATCTTTGTAGGATATCTGGATGGTATTAAGGGATATCACCTTCTAGATCTAGTCACTCATGAGTTTTTTATCGAGAGAAGTGTCTATTTTTAAGAGAGTCCTAGAGACTCAACACTTGACACTTCTCCCTCATCAGATCTACTTCTTCATGATGATTCTTCATCAAATTCAGATCAGCCACAATAGGTTTTTGAGCCAGAGTCATCTTCTTCTTCTTTGAGTCCAGACAGCAAGGATAGTGATGCAGAGTCATCCACCTTTAGTCAGTTAGAGGATGAGGAGTTAGCACTTGACTCACCCACTTTCGAGCTACTTTGGGCTAGACAGACACTTGAGAGAGCTAGCACTTGGGCAGGAGATCCCACAAATGATAAACATACTAGGGGGATTTTCAGAGAGATCCACATGCCTTCTTTGCTTCAGTTTCAGATCCATAGACCTTTTGAGAGGCATCGGGGGTACCTGAGTGGGATAATGCTATGGAGGAAGAATATTCTTCCTTAATCAAAAATCACACTTGGGATTTGACTTCACTTCCTAAGGGAAGAAATATGGTTTGATGTAGGTGGATATATCAGACCAAGTTTGTAGCAAATGGGTTAGTTAATAAGTACAAAGCATGATTGGTCACCAAGGGTTTCTCACAGGTGGTAGGCATTGACTACTCAGAGACCTTTGCACCCATTGCAAAGATGACTTCTATCTGACTCACCTTGGTTATTGTCACAACACATGGTTGGGATGTGCATCAGATGGATGTGAAGAGTTCCTTTCTTCATGGAGACTTAGAAGAGGAGATCTACATGGAGTAGCCGCCAGGGTTTATTCAAGATTCTTCCTTAGTATGCAGACTTAGGAAATCTATTTATGGCCTCAAATAGGCCCCTCAAGCTTGGTATGCCAAGATGGATTCCTTCCTTCTCACAGTGGGTTTCACTAGGTGTCATTCTGATCCTAATGTCTACTTCTTGCAGTAGGATGATTCGCTCTTGATTTTGGTTCTATATGTTGATGACCTTTTGATCACTGAGAGTTCTTCATCGACTATTGCAGCGGTGAAGGCATCTCTTCATCATAGATTTGACATGATAGACTTAGGTTTGTTGCACTACTTCCTTAGCATCGAGATCTCACTGTCAGATTCAAGGATTTCTCTTGCATAGCCTAAGTATGCTCTTGACTTATTAGCTCAGTTTCACATGGCTGATTGTAAGACATCTCTAACTCCCTTTCTATCAGGAGTCAAGATTGAGGCTGATTTTTCTTCACCATTGGTTGATGCCACTCGATATCAACAACTTGTTGGTAGTCTCATTTACTTGACTCACACCAGGCTCGACATTTCATATATAGTGGGACTTGTCTCCAGATTCATGTAGGAACCTCATGAGCTACATTGGAAAGCAACTAAGAGAATCTTGCATTACATATAGGGTTCACATAGATACAAGATTCATTACAGATTTGGCATAGAGGTTGACTTGGTTGGATATACAGATTCAGATTGGGTTAGTAATTCATAGACTTGCAAGTCCACTTTTGGTTATAGTTTCTCTCTAGGTTCTAGTCTTATCAGTTGGTCTAGCAAGAAGTAGAATGCTATTACTATATCATCCATAGAGGTAGAGTACAGGGGAGTTGTTAATGCAGCTACTAAGGCTATTTGGCTTTAGGGGATTCTTTCTGAGTTTGGCATTCTTATCAGGCAACCCACCATCATTTATTGTGACAACCAGAGTACCATTTAGATTTGTAGGAATCTAGTTCAGCATCAGTGGACCAAGCACATAGAGATTCACATGCATTTCATTTGGGAGCTTATTCATAGTCAAGTCATTGACTTGATATTTTGCTAGTCTTCAGAGCAGGTTACAGACATCTTCACCAAACCTTTCACTGAGAGCAATTCCATTCATCTACGAGCTCTTCTTGGGGTGTGTTCTACATCTAAAGTAGCATCATCTTCAGGGGGGACTTATAGCATATTCTTTTCTTTTATGTCTCTCTTTTTTTTGGGGGGGGGAGTTTTTTCCTATGGTTTTTCTCCTTTTCTCTATCTTATGGGAGATTGCATTTGTACATGGGTACCTCATCAGGCCTAGTTATTGAGACCCATTTTATATTTCCACACTACCCACCTAAGCTATGCTTATGGGGGGTATTAGTGTAGGTTTTTATTTTTCCCTATTTATTAATTAGGGGAATTGTATTTCTTGTGCATACATGGAGTTTTCCTACATTTGTGGGATAGGCTAGCTTATGTGGAGGTGTGTGTCATAGATGTGTCATAGGTGTCATAAGAATGTCATAAGTAACTCCCTTGATGGGATTTACTTCTCTAATCTTAGCACCTTATCACCACCTTTCATGGAGGAGTTACATTCTATTCTTGGGGTGCCTTGTCCACCTTTTGTGGAGGAGTTACGTACTCTCCTATTTGTATTCCTCACTTTGGCCATCTCATGCTAATCAAATTTTGGTTTTCTCCATTTTGTCTTGTGCAATTTCTCTTATTGTGTTATTTTCAAATTGCTTTAGCATCTTGTGGTGTGCAATTGCTTCAACTTGTGTGATCATGTCTCCATTGCACTCGCATTATCTAGATTCTGGTAACAACTCTGACAGATGTTAAATTTAAGGTGGTAAACTAGCCATTCGGGTCAATACAAATTGGGTTTCCCAACATGCTTGACTTATGAAGTTTATAAGTAGAAGAGCTTAGAAAACTTGAAAGGGTCTTGGTCAATGCAAAATGATTTTCCCAAGGTGTTTTTATTATAAGGTTTTATAATTAAAGTAGGCAAAAATACCTGAAAGGGTCTTGGTTAATGCAAATTGGGTTTCCCAAGGTGCTTTGCTTAAAAGGTTTTATAAGTAAAGTAGGCAAGAAAACCTAAATTGGTTTGTATATGAAAATTGGGTTTAATCAGGTGCTTGACTTGTGAGTTTTATAAGTGAAGTCATTCAAAAAAACCAAAAGGGTCTAATCAAAAAAATATCAGATTTTTAGAACTACTTAGTTTATGAGCTTGATCAAATCGCTGATCGATAGTGTAGAACCATGATCTAAGTCATTATTTGAGGACAAATCAAAAGGAAATGACAAAGACAAACTAAATAAAAGTGACCTTTTCCATGCCATTGCATAAATTGACAAGCCAAGGAGAAGCAGTTGGGAAGCATCTTCAGAGGGGTGAGCCCATAGCATTTAAGAAGGTGAGGTAGATCAATCAGAGTGCCCTAATAAGCATCATTATAAAAAATTAATTTCAATTGAGGACAATGACTTTCAATAGATTTGATTCCTCTCTTTGGTATAAAGGACCTCCCTTCTCTCTCACTTTGTTATAAATAAGACCCTTAGGCTATTGTTATTTCATCTATAGATAATATGATGAAGCCTTGCTGGACTGTTTTGCCATTTTCTTGCCTTTGAGCAAAGAAGCACAAGTCTTTTTTCTTTCTAATTTATAGCCATTTTCTTGGGTCTACAAGAGACATAGAGTGAAATCAAGTGATGTTTTATCCTTTTGTTCTCTATCCTTCATGATTTTGAGCAAAGAGTTGATCCATAAGGTAATGTAGAGTGCATTCTAGTTGTATGAGATTTTGCATGTGTAACCCTTTTCTGGACTATACAGGTTGTCTTTCCAGCTACTTACCTTATGTGATCTCATTCATTTTATCTCTATGTTAAAATATTTATGTTGGAATCTTCTAGAGATTGAATAATAGGCTTGTATTCTACTATATTATGCAAAAGTATAGGGCATATGTATGGATAATAACTTTTGGTGTATCACCATTTTAGACTAGGATTTTCATTTATGCAAATTTTTTATCCTTTTCATCCAAACAAGTTGGTTCATTATATTTTATTGCAAAAATTATAATATAGGGAGCTATCCCTTTCAACCTAGAGGTTCATTTCCACTTGTAGGTACACCCATAGGCTTGGAAATGTCCCAACATTGCCTAAATATAGAGGAGGCCTGAACAAACCTTTTCTAGGATGAAATATTTGGAGACAACACACATCTGGAGAGGTAAATCACATAATTTACCACCATTATGAGCCCTTAAGCCACATGGATACACATTTTTATAATTAGTTTGGAATACAAAAACATTAATAACAAATGTTGTAAAAGTTAAATATGCAGTTAAAGATATCAACCTCTAGTTCTTCATGGTTTAATCACCATGTTGGGTGTGGATAATAATATCTAGGACCAAGTTATTGGTTGTTGAACACACCTTAGGAGATAGAGTACCTATTTTGGCCATGAGAATGTCCTTCCTGATAAGATAAAATTACAATTTTTAGGCAAAATTGAGATGTATAAAATGAAAACTATAATTCATCTTCATGAATAAAAATAGCCTTAACATGCATATAAAATACATATACTTTCACATCAGATCATGATGATCCAATATAAGATATGAATATGTAGTAGATGGTATAATGATCAATGTTGAAATATAATTTTTATGTAGTCAAGAGATAAGTTCTTGTCCTCTAACTGACATTTCCACTTATGGGACTTCCCCTTGAAAATACATTACTTCCAACACATATAGATAGTAAAATCACACATGTTCCTATAACTACAACCTCTGAATCCACACATATACATTTTCTTACAACATATACATAATGTGGAAACAATGAAAACAAATGTTATCAAAGTTCAAGGCATAAGTAGAGATCTTAAACTCTGGTTATTCATGGCTAAAAATGTAATTTCCACCACATTGGGGGTGGTGAATAACATCTAGGACCAATTTATTTACCTCTAATCATTCTCATTTAGGATACAAATTGTAGACATTTAATTTTCATTATTTTATTTTTTTTGAAATTTCAATTAGAATTACTTTTCACAAATAACACACAAATCCAATCATAATTTATCAATTAAGCCAATTATTTGTACAATTATTGATTTATTCTAAAACTACAATGACACATCTCTAATTGGGATAACATCATATTGAAACATTTAATTTAACATCAACATTATAAATCAAGTAGGTACTTTTCAAGTGTTATTACATGATAATTAAATGAATATTTGATTGGTAAAAAATGTTATAAAAGGTCATTATTATTATTATTATTATTATTATTATTATTATTATTATTATTATTATTATTATTATAATTAAGTAATAATCATACTTAATCCATATAATCTTCTTATAATGAAAAAATCAATGTATTTGGAATTATTTATTTTCCAAAAGCATGACTTATAATATTACCTCAGATTAGTGGCATCATTTGGAAAGTCAATGGAATAGGGAGTAGAGTGAAAGCAATGTGGCTTATGACATGGTCACTTACACAATCTCTTACACCTCTTACAGAGCCTCTTACACATTCTTTTATTACATGACCTATGACACACTCTAATAGGACCAATCATTGCACTTTTATTCCAAAATTCCTTCCACACTCTAAATGGGTCTTAAATGGAGTTTCTTATAGACTCTATGTGTCTAATCATGAATTTTAGGGTTCATTCTCTACCCTCCATTTTTATATGAGATAGATGGTTGAAAATTATCATCAAAGGCTATAAATAGAAGGGTTCACATTATATTTTACCAAGATATATTGAACTAAACTTACTATGACAAAATCATACTAGAGACTCACATTTATTCTTAAAATTCTTAATCCAAATCAAGTGTAGACAAGGGGAAATAATACCCATGTGTTAAGTCAACATTTCCAAAGATATATAGTCTAAAATATGAGCATAACCCTCTTTGAATAGATAAGCAAATGAGTCTTCAAGGAAGGTATAATGTGTTTGTGTGTTTTTCCATTTGATTCACCTCTTTTTTTACCTTGCTCAATCCTATAAGATAGGCTTAGAATATTATGTTATTCAAGTTGTTTTTTAATTTTATGTCAATAAAATTGATATAACCTTATTTGTATTTGTGTTCTACATAATGGCACACCCTGTGGGACTTTTAATCCCACATATTTTAAATAGAAAAGGAATATTACATTGTTAACATTCTGTTTATAGGTTTTTGAAACATTTTGAGATAAGAAAATTGTAAGATTTTTAGGGTTTTTTTTTTATTTTTTTACATTTTCTTCTCACAAACTATAAAACTTGAGGCCTAGACTTTTAACCTGTGAACTATCTTCCCTTAAGTCTACCACTTTTGCCTAATAAACCATAAATTAGACCATGAATCCATAGCCTAAATTTTAAAGGTCTATCTTTACTCATCCAGACTTCATTTTAGGTGTTTTTATTTAAAACCATGTGTTTTTTCATGTCCTTATTTTTTAGTTAATTTAGCTTTATGTTGCATATATGGTTCATAAAAATAGAAAACATGAAGGTACTAATGTGTTTTCTTGTAGGTCACCCATCAGAAAAAGCATATTAGGATTTTAACTTATTGGCTGCAAGTTTCACTTTCTCAAGGCCACATTGAAAAATCTTAACCACTTTATTATAGGTACCTGGTCCAATAAGTGAATTCATAATATGAAACAAAAACATTTATTTTCATAAACTTTTTAAATTTGGGATTAATAATGAACACACTTTCTCAATTTGGTCTAAAAAGTAAAGCATAATTTTAGTTTGGGCTTAAAACTCACTCTTTCATAAGTCATTTATTTTATCACATTTGTCTTTTTTTGCTTATGTGTTGTGCAATTACTTCATGTGTATGCTCTCCCCTTGATAGGGTGACCTAGAAATGTGAAGGTGACCACTCATTTTATTTTGAGATATTTTCCTATTATGATCTTTGCTTTCCTTTAGTGGGATTCATATTAATTATAATTCCAATACCTTTATTTTTTTTAGGTTACGTGATTGGGGTGTCATTGTATTCTCACAGGTCTTTAGGGCACAACAACTGGGATTTCATCTCCTCACATTCATACTAGCCCTATACATATGATGAGGGATATAAATTATATGAAAGTGTTGTTAAAGCCAATATGAATTCCCCATAAATGGTTTCATGAAATCAATGGATTTAATTTAAATTCTAAGCCATTATACATCACCATCAAGGAGTTTATGGTCTCTTTAATAGGGGATGTATCCCCATATAAAAAAATTTATGCCTAGATATCTTCTTCAATGGATTTTGTGCCCTTTGGGGTCCATATATAAATTAAATTAAAACTTTAAGTTTTTGAAAAACAATTGGGAGCACTTCACTGAAATCTAATAAATTAAGTGGTCGTGAGTAGGATAGACCTCTGTGACTAACCCAATATTTGGATTGCTTCATATGAAACTCTTTTTTTGAGGGACATTCACTAATTTAGGGGTATAAATTTAATAAACCATACATATTTCCTTACATGTACAAACTTTTGAGAGAAGGGTGGAATTAAAATACCACCATAATTGCATTTAAGTATTTAATGAACCCTTGAATTTTTAATCCTCTCAAAGTTGAGTAAATTGAAGGTTTAATAGATGTGATGCAAACTTGTGTTAGTTATTAAAATATCATTGTAATAATTGTGTGTTGACACTTGATTTTTATGTCAAAAACCCATTTTTATTCAAAACTAATCCAAAAAATAAGTTAAGTCCAAAATCAAACTCCAAAACATAGTCCATACACACCTACACAAAGAGGCATTACTTTGTCCATATTGCAAGCCAAAAATCACTCTTTATAGATGCCATGTCAAACCTTGTCCAAATACATGCCATTATTTTCTAAACCACATTATAAAGCTATCCAATTTGAAATAAGTTATAATCCAAAGATAATTCTAAAGTTGAGGTCTAATTTCTCATTAAAACCATTATTGTTATGCTGTAGTTTTAATTTCAAAGTTAAACACCATCAATTTCTAGTTTCAAAGTCAAAATTCAAATTCTTGTTCTTATATAGTAAAATAACTAGTTCAATTATATTCAAACATTTTATAAATCCAACTTAAAACTAAGACAACGTTATATAACACTTTTGTTCAAAACATAAGGTCAAAATTTTACAACCTAATAAAATAGTATATGATAAGCATACCAAGTTTAATAGTTTCCAATCAATCAAGTTTATTTTTTTTACATTCAATAGGTGGGTTTTCAAGATAAGTGGTTCAAATTCAATTCTAATTTCAATCCCTTCTAAAATCCAAACATTGAGAACTTGCACCTTTTATAAAACATAAACATTTGAAAACATTTGATATACCTAGACTTATTTGGTTCACACAACCTTATTTCACTTGAATACTTGAATTGACATATTTTGATTGAAACATTTCATTGTGACATTGAAATTAACATGAGAAAAACATGTTACATTGTAATTTGAAGCTGATAAAACTTACTCTAAAGTTTTACCTCAATCAAAATCATGTTCCCATTTCAAAAAAAATCCAAACATCCAAACTTATTCCAAGAAAAAGATTTTAAACCCAAACATGCCTAAGTATACTCATAATGGAACCATTTATAACCCCTCATTTTAAAAGGAGGTAATTTATAATCCATACAAATATAACCATTATGTCAAAAAAGAGGTAAATCATCAAAACCTAAAAAATATACCATCTAGTGCCAAATAGGGATAAGAGCAAGAACATATCACCAACATGTCATCTAATGTCAAACTTGGGAAACATAAACAATACCTCCCAAGTATACCATTTAATTTTAAATGTGGAAAAAATAAAAAATACCTCGCAACAGTACCATTTAGTGCTAAACATTGACAAAATCAAAAATACGTCTACCTTCTAGTGCTAAACATGGACAAAACCAATATTACTTCTCAATGTTGAGGCATTGATGTTGTCATTGATTTTAAATTTATTTGAGTGACATTTATGTATTAGAGGTGCTCTTGTGAAGATGCATGGTAAGTAATCATGATGGTTTAAGCATGGTCTAGTAAGTTCTTGAGTTCTACATAAGGTCTTAGCACAATGTTGTGATATGAAAATATTATGAAAAGTGTTGCTTTGTATTTATATGAGAGATAATTATAAAGAGAGTTTATTTTTTTTTAAGTGATTTTTTTGATAAGGTCATTATTGACCAAGTTCATAATAAGCAAGTCTTTGTGGATAAGGTGTATTGTGAAGCCTAGTCTTATCTTGGTAAAGGTATGAATAGTGAGATCAAGTAAGTTGGAATATGTTTGAAACTATGTAAAAATGTGTAATAGGTTGATAAAATTTTAGAGGTTTCAAGGTCATTTCTTGAATTATTCATTTGCATAAAGAGAACAAGTGAGAAGGTAGAGGCTTGGTAACATAGTGAGGTGAGTAGACTGAGGCGTGTGAGAAGATGTGTGGCAGTGGTTGAGCATGGTATTAGTTTTTTTGGTATTATAATTATTTTTAGAGTGTACCTATAGTATTATTAAGGTTTTCATGGCTTCATGATTTCAGAGAGAGAATTTGAAGATAACTAATGTATTTTATCTCCATGTCTTGTGTGATCAAGAAGGCTAGTTTAGTCTTGGAAAAAGACCTATATGGTTTGAAAAATATTGATAAAATGAGAATGATGGGATATTATTTTAATCATTTCCAAATGTTTGGATATGAGTTTTGAGCTACAAAAGGAGTCTTGAAGGTTTTAAAGTGGTATGGTGCCTAGTAGGTCTGTTTAATGGACTATTTCTTGAATATGAATACGGATTATAGAGGCATGATGATGATGCTAATGATATGAATGTATATGGACTTAAAGTGGTTAAATATAGTATTATATCATGAGATAAATCTATAAAGTCAATCACATGACTCTCAAAGTGAGCCAAAGGGGTAAGTTCTTCATTGGTTGTCTTCTCATGGACCTTGTCTTAAGACCCTAGGTTGCATGATGAGGTATCACGATCAGGTTTGGAGGCTTATGAGATAATGTGAGCATTTTTTTATATATTACATGTTTTTTAAGTGTGTTTATGAATTTTTAGGTCTTGATTTGAATAATAAAGCATAAAAAAGGGATTTGAGGTCTCTCAAGTGATCGAATGAGGTGTTACAAACCCAAGCAAGATTTTCTCATACTTGTTGGCTTATCAATCCTGTACATGGGATCATAATTATTTCATGGTAGTTAATTAAGGGTCCTATGTGTATTCTCCATGAATTATTATTTTTAATATGGATAAATCCTTTGTGAATGATTACTAAGAATGGAAACTAATTTCTTAGTGCCTTAAAACCCTAAGTTGAACCTGATGTTAGAGATATGATTCAAAAGTAATAAAAATGGTTTGGAAAGGTTAGTATAATGATTTTATATTGTATTAAACTCTCTTATTCACCTTTATGTGGCATTGGTAGAGAGGGGAGAGAGAAAATGAATAGTTACATGCATATTTTTAAATAAGTTTATGTAATTTTCAAAAGTTGCATTGACTAGAAGAAGTGAATGGATGGAGGTTGAATATTGAGACTTATATATTATTACCATGGTGGTTTTTAAGTATGATATATAATTTAAATATGCTAAAATATTCATGTAAATTGACTTATCACTAAAAAGGCATAGTGAAGAAGATAGTGAGAAAAACCAAGTAGAAGTGAGAATGAGATTAGGGATGGATCCAAATTCATGGGGATATTTTTCAAGACCTATAACACATATCTATAATGGATATAATTTTTTAATTTCTTTGTGTATGGTATAAATTTTCTCTCAAACTAACACATCTAACATAGTGAGGTCTGTATATAGTGAAGACATGAGATTGGTCTATAAATACCAATATTGCTATTTGAGACCATAATATATTTAATTTAAGTTGATTTTAGGATGTTTAAGGATCATATAAATTCATTTTAGGTTCAATAAAGTAATTATATAAGTTTTTTAAGTCATGTTCACCATGATTGGTTCTCAAGGTAGAATGGCAGTTCCAAGTAAGTGGGAGTGATGAGTTGGAGGATTTATGTACTTAGATGAAGCATATAATGAGTATGATGTTTTTTAGGTCATAAATATTCTATTTATACTTTTCATAAGCTTTTAAATCAGTGAAAATAATTGAATTGGTAAATCCAAAGTAAGTACACTAGTTACTGTGTATACTAAAGATAAGAGATTGGTCTGTAAGAGCAATATTTAGAATTATATCTTGAAAATTTTTTACTTAAGAGTTATATATATATATGTAAAATAATATATTTAATGTGTTATAAGTGATATTAATTATTATTTTAGGGATTAAATCTCAAATATTCATGATTATGTTTTTGAAGTTTCTGGCAGTTCTAAGTAGCCATCTAACAGAGATGAGTTTGAGGTGATTTTCCTAGAGTTGAAGTGTCTAATGCATATAAATATGTTATAAATTTATTTCAGGTTTATATTAGTTAGTTTATATTACTTAAGTTTTCTATTATAGATGTTGGTAGTCAATTATTCATGACTAGGTTTTAGAGCATCCAGGCAGTTCTGAGTGGTCATGTTGCAGAAGTGAATTTGTGGCTTTAATATGTGTGTTGGAGTGTCTAAAAAATTGGTGATGAACCCAAGGTCATGAAGGTTTTGAATATTTTAATTTTTTTTTTATGTGGAAAAATTATTTATATGTTTGAGTTATTCAAGACAAACTTTTTGGGTGTGTGAAGGCCTAATTATGGGTAGTGCCAATGATGTGGTCAAAGTAGTGAATTGGACTAAAAGGTGGTATGAACCTAAATGGATGTTTTCATGGATATATTTTAGGGTTTTTTTAATTTTTTCATCCATATATGGAGGTTTAATAAGTTTCAAAAGGTATAAGTGTAACATGTTTTTTGAGAAGGCTTAATTGCATAGGTCTCCTTTAGGCCTAATAGTGGTTTTGGTCCTTATGAATGGTAATTAACCTATGTAGTGGTTTTTTCATGTATGAATGTTATTTGACCCATTTTAAGTGTAATCCAAATGTGGATAGGTTTATGTCCAACCAAGTTATGTGTAAGCAAGAGTCAAGTATAATAATAAGGCCTAATAGGCCTATTTGGTGAGCTTAGAGGAATGAATAAATAAGCGAATGATAAAAGAGGTTTGTGAGATCAAGGAGGTATTTTAGATAATTATATGAGGATAGAGACTATTATGGACATATAATATATTTTTTCATGTGGATGTCAAGGTCAGTTGACTTAATAAGCCTAATAAGAAGCATATTGAGCAACGAAGCCTAAGAGGTAGGTTTGAGAGAGATAAAAGTGTGTGAAGAGAAAAAGAAGGTGATCATCATCAATTATTTCAAAAATATAGGTTTATAAAGGTGATAAAAATTTCCATGTGGATGAGTTTGTGTTGAATTATATAGGGGTTTGGTGCCTCCTTGCAAGTTGGTGCCTGCTAAAGACTAGTTGAGTGGTTTCTTGAATAGGAAAGGGTTGGTGTTTCACTAAAATTGGATCTTATCATTATAGGAATGTATTTAATTTTAAGGTTTCATTAGGTTTTCTTCCCCTTGAGGTTTTCCCACATATGTGATGTGTTTTGTGCTTTATGCTCTTATGTATGCTTATTTATTAATTGGTTGATCTATATCTTTGAATGAATGCTTCATTAATGATAAGTGGAATTTGAATGAATGTTTTGAAGAAACTAATTAACCCCCCCTAGTGGTTGTGATTCCAACATTTGGTATTAGATCAGGTCCTTTGAGAGAGTCCTCAATAACCTAAAGGTGATTATAAGAAGCATAAACTTGAAGTATGATGATGATAGTGTTTATCATCATTGTAATGATGGTCTACCAAAGAATAATGGTACTAGCAGAGTTTAATGAGAATAATAAATATGAAAATATGATTCATGATCAAATTATAAACTAGGGTGAGTTATGTGTTACTATAGGACCTAAGTCAGACTTGAATGAATGCCAAAAGTGTCATTTTCTAGCTCAAAAGGATTATGTAGAAGCCAAGTCAAAGGTCAAGCCTAAATTGATAGTCAAGTCTAGAAGGAAATTAAATACATGTTGAGAGAAGGGTATAGGTCCAACTATCTCATAATTTTCTTGATTAATGTTGTGTTGAGGTCATAACATGGATGGAATAGGTCAAAGAATCAAGGTGTCTTGCAAAACCTCATTTTAGGCCTTGTAAGAAGGTATGTGTAAATATCTTGGTGAAGTAAGCCATCCTAGGTATAATATAAATTATGTTACATTATATGGGATTAAAATTTTGGTGTATAATATTTTAGAAGTAATGAAAGATAGATATTTGAGGATGTTTGTGCATGTATATGAAGCATTGGAGACACTCTTATATTTGTATATATATGATATCACAGTTTAAAAAGATTCATTTTGAGAAGATATCTATGTTGCAAAGTGAAAAGTTGATAAATATGGTTGGTCATGAAGTGTTCTTGAGAGAAAGCATCAATTTAGGGGGAGCTATGTGTTCTTTGTTGATATTTAGGTCTAAGGTTCAGACAATAATCTGTTAGAGGTATGGTTTTAAGAGACAGGTTACAAAGTATTTGTATGATGGATTGATCAAACAAGTCACATTCATGATATTTTATGAATAACTCTTATGGATAAGGGGAGATAATCATGAACAAGTTTATAGTGACAAGAAGGTACACAGAAGCATAGAAACATATTATATATTGTTGATAAAACTAAGGACATGATGAATGTTTGAGCAAGAAAGTGATGATGGATATTATCCATCCTTATGTCAGTAGATGAGATGGATTCATGATGTATAAAGGTATGAATATGTATCCTTATTTGTGTTTGTATGATTGTTGATCATATATGCATTAAGTCAATAAGACCCAAAGGAGTAGTTCATTTGAATCATGAGTGCACATGTTGTGAAAACAAGGGAAGATTATTCAGTGGATGTCAAGGTGAGGTATCGCAATGAGTTTTCTGAGTGTGATAAATTAGTTTCTATCATGTCAAGGACAAGGTGAGTAGTAGTGTGTTATGAGTTCATTTGAAAATGGTATGCATGGTGTTGGGAGGAGCATGTTTTTAATATGTTTCCTTGTTTCTATTCCTATATGTTGAGTTTCTAGTTGTTAAAGATGATTATCACTACTTTTTCAAAGGGGGAGTTCCTTATTCAGTTGTTACTAGATATAAAGCATGGAGAGTGAATTACATGTGTTTGAAGTATGCATAAGCTTAAGGGGAGCATGGTTGAGTACTTTTGTGAGTTGAGATTATATTTGGTTGATCAAAGGAAGATTGATCTTGTTTGGGGAGAAAGCATGTTTTAGGTCCTAGGATCATATTGCAGTATTGTCAGAGATGACCCTTTATCATTTATGTCAAAGGAGGAGAAAGACCAGAATGGGAGAAAGATCAGTTTGGGGGAGATCTATATTAGGGAGATGAGAATGATATAATTTGTTAAGAGTGTTTACCATCAATGACAAAGGGGAAGATTGTTGATTTTGTTCCTATTGTTGTGTTGAGGAATTGATGCTTTCATTAATGTCAAATGTATTTGAGTTTCATTGATGTCCTATAGGTGCTCTTGTGAAGATGTATGGTAAGTAATCATGATAGATTAAGCATGGTCTAGTAATTTTTTGATTTGTGCATAAGGTCTTAGCATAATGTTGTTATGTGGAAATATTATAAGTAGTGTTACTTTGTATTGATATGAGAGATCATTAGAAATATAATTTTCACTGTGTTAAAGTGCTTGTTGTGATAAGGTCATTGTTGACCACATTCACAAGAAGCAAGTCTTTATGGACAAGGTGTATTGTGAAGCCTAGTCTTATCTTGGTAAAGTCATGAATAGTCAGCTCAAGTGAGAAGATGTTTGACACTATGTAAAAATGTGTACAAGGTTGATAAGCTTTCAAAGGAGGTTTCAAGGTCAATTCTTGACTTATTCATTTTCATGAAGAGAACTAGTGAGAAGGTAGAGGCTTGGTATCATAGTGAGGTTAGTAGACTAAGGCATGTTAGAAGATGTGTGGTAGTGTTTGAGCATGGTATGAGGTTTTTTAGTATGATAATGAGTTTTAGATTGCGTGTATAGTGACAGGAAGGTCTTTAGGGCTTTATGAGTTTAGAGAGAAAATTTGAAGATAACTAATGTCTTTTGTCTCCATGTCTTATGTGATCAATAAGGCTAGTTTAGTCTTAGCTATAAACAAGAATGATATGAGATGTTATGAATCCTATCTAAAATTTTTGGAGAGGATTTGTGAGCTATAGAAGGAGTCTTAAAGGTCTCAAAGTGGTATGATGCCTGGTAGGTCTATTTGATGGACTAGTTCTTGAGCATGAATATGAATTGTAGAGGCATGATGATGATGATATGGATGTTTATGGACTTTAATTTGTGAAATAAACTATTATATCATGAGATAAAGGTGTATATTCAATCACATAACTCTCAGAGTAACCCAAAGGGGTAAATTATTCATTGGTGGTCTTCTCATGGAACTTAAGACCCTTGGTGGAATGATCAGGTATCATGATCAAATTTTAAGTATTTTGAGCTAATTTGATCATTTTTTGATATTTGACATGTTTTTTCAAGTGTTTTGGTCAATTTTTAGGACTTGAGTTGAATAAGAAATCATAAAAATTTTATTTGAGGTCTCTCAAGTGCTAGATTATAGACCTGAGAAGGATTTTCTCATGATTGTTGGCTCATCAATCCTTTTCATGGGATAATAATTAGTTCATGGTATTTGTGGAAGGGTCCTAGGTTTATTATCCAACCATTATTTTTTGGAATAAGGAGCAATCCTTTATGAATGATTGTTAAGAATGAAAACTAGTTTTTTAGTACTTTAAGAACCTAAGTTAAACCTATGTTAGAGATATGATTAAAAAGTACTAAAAATGGTTTTTAAAGGTTATTATGATTATTATATCATATATTCAACTCTCTCAGTCAAATTCAAGTGGCATTGTTTAGAGAGAGAAGAGATAAAATGATCGGTTATAGGCATATTCATAAAGAAATCTATGTAGTTCTCAAAATTTGCATTGACTATAAGAAATAAATAGATGGAGGTTAAATATTGATACTTATATATTATTACCATTGTGGTTATTTAAATACTTTAAATATGATAAAATATTCATGGAAGTTGACCTATCACTAAAAATTCTTAGTGAAGAAGACAGTGAGAAAACCCAGGTAGAAGTGAGAATGAGATTAGGGATGGGTTTTAATAGATTAAGGATGGATAAACATGTATGGGTATATTATTAAATACATGTAAAAAATATAATTAATGTATATAAATTTTTAATTTTTTTGTGAATGGAATAAAGTTGCTCTCAAACTGACTTATCTAACACAGTGAGGTCTGTATATAGTGAAGACATGAGATTGGTCTATAAATACCAATATTTTTATTTGATATCATAATATTTTTTTTTAAAATTTGATATAATTATTTTTAATTATCATATAACTTAATTTAATTTTCATTAAAGTGATTATATAGGTGCTCTAAGTCATGTTCACCATGACTGGTTCCTAAGGCAGAATAGTTGTTCTGAGTAAGCAAGTGGGAGTGATGAGTTGGAGGATCTATGAGATTAGCTAAATAATCTAATGAATATTATTTTATTTTTAGGTCATTAATTGTATATTTATAATTTTTATAATCTTTAAAATTATTGAAATTTATTGAAGTGGTAAATACAAAGTAAGTAGACTGGTTCAGAATTGGCTGTGTATACTAAAGATAAGATATTGGTCTACACTACGAATATTTAGAATTATATCTATAAAAAAATTTAATTAAGAGTGATATATAGATGTAAAATAATATTTTTAAGGTTTAATAAGTGATAGGAAGTATTATTTCATGGATTAAAGCTCAAATATTCATGACTATGTTTTTGAAGTTTCTAGCAGTTATGAGTAGTCATCTAGCAGAGATGAGTTTGAGGTGATTTGCCTAGGTTTAAAGATTATAATACATATTAATATGTTTTAAATGTATCTAATTTTCATATTATTTAATTTATATTCATTAATTTTTCTTTTATATATGTTGGTGGTCAATTATTCATGACTAGGTTTTGGAGTATATAGGCAGTTCTGAGTGGCCATGTTGTAGAATTGATTTTGAGGTTTTAAGATATATGTTGAAGTGTATAAATAATTTGGTGATCACCCTAAGGTATTTAAGGTTTTTAATATGTTATTTTTTCTTATGTTTATATGGTTAAATTGGTTATATGCTTCAATTATTCAAGATAGATTTTATGTATGTGTGAAGTCCTAATTGTGACTAGTGCTAATGATGTGGTCCAAGTAATGAATTGGAATAAAAGGGTGGTATGAACCTAAATGGATTTTATAATGGGTATATTTAATGTTTTTTTTAATTTTTTAATCCATATGTGTAGGCTCAATAATTTTCAAGAGGGCTAAGTGTAATGTGTTGCTTGAGAAGGCCGCATTAGGTCTCCTTTAGGCCTAATAGTGGTTCTGGTCCTTATGAATAGTAACCAAACTATGTAATGGTTTTTTAATGTATTAAAAGTGTTATTTAATCCATTTTAATGGTAATCAAAGTGTGGATAGGTTTTTTTCCAACCAAGGTATGTGTAAGCAAGAGTCAAATATAAGAATAAGGCCTAATAGGCCTATTTGGTGAGTTAATATGAATGAATAAATAGGAAAATGGAAAAGGAGATTTGTGATATCAAGGATGTATTGTATATAATTAAAATATAATAGTGTTTTCTCATGTGTATGTCAAGGTATATTGACCTAATAAGCTTAGTAAGAGGAATTTTGAGCAAGGAAGCCTAAAAGGTAGGTTTGAGAGAGATAAAAGTGTGTGAAGAATAGAATAAGGTGATCATCATATATTTTATCAAAAACATAGGTTTATAATGGTGATAAAAATTTCTGTGTATGAGTTGGTTTTGAGTCATCTAGGGGGTTGGTGCCTCCCTACAAGTTGGTACTTACTAAAGACTAGTTGAGTAGGTGCTTGACTAGGAAGGGGTTGGTGCTTCTTATGCAATTGGTGCCTCAATAAAATTAGATCTTTTCATTATATGAATGTATTAAATTTTCAATATTTAGTTTTTTTTATTCCCCTTTAGGGTTCCCCACATATGTGATATGTTTTATGCTTCATGCTCTTGTGTATGCTTATTTATGCACTGATTGATCTATGTGTTTGAATGAATGCTTCATAAATGATAAGTGGAATTTGAATTAATGTTTTGAAGAAATTTATTCACCCCCTCCTTAGTTTTTATGCTTCCAAAACTCAAACTTTTCATCTAGTTTTGACTATGGATAAGTACAATTTACACAACATTTCTTTAATAAAATAGATGAAAGCCTTGTTGGACTATTGGATCTCAGTGCTAAATTTCTAGGTGTATTTCTAGTAGAAAATTTATGTGATTTTGCTAGAGATCCTAAAGATACACCCATTTCATTATCATAAATCAATCCACTTCTATTCAAATTCAAACCCTTTTACTGGCCTCTAGTCTTGAGCTCACAACATCTAGTAAAGGAAAAGGTCAAATTGTTGAATCAACTTCACAAAGCCAATTCATTGCCTCTAAAATATGGTAGGCTAATCAAATCTTTGAAACTTTAGTTAAATTCATAACAAATATTTATAATTATATCACGTCACTTATAGATCTAAATCCCCAAAGCAAATTTCAACTAGAGTTATTATTCCATCCAAAACCTAATACCAATCATTTTTAGTAACACATTAGTCTCAAATTTATTTAACACACCTATATCTGAAAGTAATTTGTTCATTTATCTTGACCTTAATTCCATCATGGATTTTTTTGAGCACATGGTTGATACTTTTCAACTAACACATTCAATCCAAATTGAGTGTTATCTAAAATATAATAAAACATTACTCTAACTCACCAACAAATCCTTTCTTCAAATATTATTAACACTTTATAATAATAGGTTAAAAAAATACCTAATCCATGATATCAAGTTAATAATACCCTTCCAATTAAATGGTGGTTACCAATCCCCCACCTCGATAGGTGGTGACTAATTTTCCACCCGACAAGTGGTGACCAATCCCTCACTTCCATAGGTGGCGACCAATCTTCCAGCCTAATATGTGGTGACCAACCCCCCATCTCATAGGTGGTAACCAAAATTCCACCCTAAAATGGTGTGACCAATTCTCCACTCAACAAGTGGTAATTAATACCCAATAGACATTGTCTTAACAACAACACATTCTTATTAGTCAACCACATATCACTTCTAATCAACAATTTGCCTCTTCAATCCAACAATGTATTCCACCTAACCAATAATAATTTCCTTTCATATTATATATCCCTATTATTCAATAATAGGTCCCCTTCCATTCCCCAAAATACCATTTAATCCCTAGAAAACCATTTTTCCATTCAAACCATAGTTCCCTCCAAATCAATGTCACACTCAATAACAAGTGTCTTACCAACAACAAGTTTCATATCAAAAATATAACACCAATCAAAGGGTGAACATTCCTAGTAGAACCAATTGGGTAAAAATTCCCCAATACCCCATAACACCAATTTATTTATGTCAAGTTAATCCACCCTTAAATACCAAACAACATGTGACCAATCCCCCTCAATCCATTCCCACTTTTTAAGAATTACAAGAGGTAAAATATGTAGTTTATGCCATCCAAGCTTGAATCCAGAGTTAAAAGTTTAATTTGGATGATAAATGCTCTTGTCCCTTTGATATGATCTATCTTCAAATCAAATTCTTGCATCATTTTGAGATTCTCAAATATAAAAATTAAAAAAGGAAGGGTGATCCAAAATAACACTTGAAAGAGTTCTTCATTACTTGTCAAGAGGTTACATACACTATTATGTATTTGTTTCACCACATTTTAGTTAGGCAAGATTTGGAGTGGTTTCTCCATCGACCCAAAAATTGTTTTGATAACTTTGAAAACTTATCTAAAAAGTTTGTACAACACTTTTGACTTTTGTCATGCCAAATAGAGAGTGGAAGAGAGTTTTTCTAGTTACTTGCAATGTTGGCATGCATTGGCTAGCTGATACCTACCTAATATCCTCAATGAATAACTAGTCATAGTATTTACCACCAATCTATAAAGAGACATAGTTTATAATCTCAGACTTCATTATGCAAACACATTTGAAGATATTATCACCAAATGAATAAAAATTGAACAAAATCTCATTAACAAAAGGGTGATCAAATTCTATTCTCAAAATCAAATTTAGAACAAGTTTTAGATGATAGTTCTAGTGCAAGCTCAAGAAAGTACATCTGAAAATCCTAAGACATTCAATAGGAATACAAATTTTATAGTTGATGGGGTGACCAAATCTACACATGTGCAAATGGTTTAGCCACTACTTGCTCAAGCAACCCCACCTAATTTTCCACTTACCTTGTAACAACCATCTCTAAGAAAAGGTTAAAACCAAAACAAAGTTTTTAGCAATATTGCAAAACCCATTGAGGTAGTGTTCTAAATGTTGGTTTCAACTAACATGATTATTTTTCCAATTTCAAAGCCATTCATAGAAGTCCAACCTAAGCCTGACTAGTTTTAAGGAACATGAATTTTGTGATTGTCATCTGGTTAAAGGTCATTTCATTCAGAAATGTGTGCAACTTCACCACTTCATCCAAGATTTTTTAAAAGATTATGAAATAGATTTGGATGATGTTGCTTTAACATCTAATCAAAATTTGGGTATTTAACAAAACGCTTTTTTGTAGCACAAATCTAACAACCACAATTAGAATGAGCAACAATTCAATAATCTGAATTAGAATAGGCCTCCCAATAATTAGAATCAAAGGCCAAATAAGCATTAGTAAACTAATAAGAATCAAGATTAATACACCCATTACAACCAAGTCAATTATGATAATGTCCCCTATGACTATGGTTGTGTTGTAGGTCATATTACTAGTAGGCATATATCCACTATTAAGATCAATCCTAAGCCAATAACTAAAAATACTTGATATCCACCACTATCTATTTTAAGACCTCTTCCCCATTATACCAATCATCCTCCTTTGATTTTAAATGGAATTCATGCTATTTAAAGCAAAGAGTTATCATCTCAAACCCTTTTTCTAATTATAGTAACCATCTACCAACTTAAGATTGTAAAATCACATCTTGATGTTCTAATATTTCCATCCAAAGTCCTATACATTATTCTTCTAATAATTATATTCAAGTACCTCTACCTCAAAAATCTAAACCAACTATTTTTGTTAATGAAAATCCATATGATATTGTGAAATAATTAAAAAAAACCTTGATGAAATTTTATATCTTAGATCTTTTGCATATGCCAAACATCCATAAAATCATATTGAATGAATTTTTGATCCAATCCAAAGTCCCAACTGACATTACTAATGACAAATTACAAATTATTTTGAGTCATCTAGCCACAAGAAAATAACTTAATTTTAACCAAATTACTATGTCACCCCTTGGTTCTCTTCACAATAACCCATTTTATATATAATGTTAGACCAATTAATCCTAAGTGGGTCTATATGTCCCTTATCCTTGATAATTATTAAATAATAAATAATATATTATTTATTAACTCAAGGTATAAGAATTGAGTAAATAAATAATCATATTATAGTTGCTTAACATTTACTAAATATTAATTAATTGGTTTTTATTAGGATGGATGGACCAATTATTTTCACAATGGTCACTTCCCTTGATATTTCACTATAAATAATGTTTTTACCCTATTGTGAAATCATATCATGAATATGAAATTATTTGATTCATATTCAATTTGTGAGTTTTTTGAAAGCACAGAGAAGAAGTGAGACCAAGAGGAATTATATTAGGGTTGGATTAGTTTCTCATATTTGAATAATTATAATCTTATGGGTTTTTCACCTCATGGAGGTTTTTCCATGGTAAATCTTATCTCTATGTATATTTGATCTGTGTGTAATGCTTTATTTATCAAGATTCTTCTAAATCCATGTATGCTTCTTTATTTCTTTCATGTTATTAGATCTAGTGAAGGATATTTGATTCGCGGGCAATTATTTATTGGATTGAATAGTCAAATTTTAACTTTGAATTGTCATATTTGGGAATGGTATGCCTCTGTGCCTAAATAAAACTAAGAAATTTGTTGAAGATCCTCTTAATTATTTCTGAAATGCTAATGGGCTTTGGGGATATATCTAAGTCCTCTCAATCAATCTGGAGATCACGAAATATGAAATGGAAAACTACTTTAAAATTTCATAATCGATGTTTCAATACAAGAGCTTGGCCCATCTTTAGGGACACTTGAAAAACATGAGAGAAATAGAACATGTTGAACACCATAAATAAGGAAAAGATTATGAAACTAGCAATGGGTTGGCTACAAAAAGGAAGAGCTGAAGTTATGTTTGAGTGTTATTATTTTTATTAAGATGAAAAATAAAATTCTAATTGATGATAAGTATCCATCCCTCATCCTTGTTAATATTATTAGGGTTCTTTTTAATCTCAACTGCTTCACAGATCCTCCTTTTTAAATAAAAATATTATTTTATAATGACATTAATTTGGATATCACCTAAGGAATTCTTAATCAGATTTTTAATTTTTTTCCTACACCTAAGCACTAGTGTATGACCTGGGCACCTAGAAAAAATAGAACTGTTGATTCTTACCATGAAACTTCTCCTCGGAAGTTTTAATAGCTTAGTTTCACAATATCAAGACCCTATGTAAAATTTTAAGGCTTAATGAGCTTTGGATCTCCATTTCCAAATTTTATCTCTCCTCCATTACCACTTTTGTATGGCTTGGGAGGATGATATATTTCATTTTGGCATAGAAAATCATATTTTGAATGTCTTAATGGCTTAGGAATGCAAAAATAGAAGGATTGCCAAAATTTCAAGGCAAATAGAAGTCTGTACAAGGAGTAGTTACCTGTTAAAATCTCCATGAGGCACCATTATTCTCTAGGCAATAGCCATAGGTAATTTTTTTCATATAGTTAAAAAAAGTATTTAATTTTTTTTTTATTCTTTAAATTTGACTTGGATACTGTGGCCCCCACTCTTATTTAATGTCTTTTTTCATCAAAAGATAAAAATCCTAATTTGTTTTTCACTTTTTAAAATTACATGCACTATACAAAAATACTGTTTACTTTATTTAAAAATTAGATAAAAAGGTTTAAATATCATCTTTTGCATGTAAATTTTCAACTTGTCTCTTAAAAGGGTTGGAGGTTGTTATTTTGATAAAAGATTGTAATTTGGGAGGTTGTGTGTTTAAAACCCTAAAAAAAAATTAATTTGGTCAAATTCAGTTTAATTTGAAATCCATTTTTTGATTTGCATGTGAACTTCTCATACATTTAAACCCCTACTTAACCTATCAATCTTGTTTTGACTTTTGACTTAGTGATTGTTTTGAAAAACATAGTCATATAACTAGTAGATCTCTAGGTTATGGCATGTTCTGGAGGCATTGGAGTGGTCCATTTTTTATTTTGAAGCATCTTATTATATTTTTACACCATTTTAAATAATAGTGTTTAAGTGATAATTTTGAGTGTGACTCTTTCGACACCTAGATTAATCCAACCTTAATTTAATCATTTGAATTTTTCTACATTTAAATTATGTAATTAAGTATAGTTGCATATGAAATTCACTTTATTTTTTAAAATAATTCAAAAAAATCATTTAAAATAGTTTCTTTTTAAGCATTTGTTTACTATACTGTTTAAAGAGAAGTTATGGCTTCACCTTGTTTTTCCTTAGATAAATCTCAAATGCTTAATGGAAATAACTATAATATATGGAAAATTTATGTTAAAGTTAAATTTATAGCCCGTAAATTATGGAATATTGTCATTGGAATTAAAAAATCTCCTTTCAGACAACATGTAACCCCTAAGCTTACCAATGCATTTCAATAGAAGTTGTAGAAAGCTATGTCCATTATCTTGCATAGTGTTAAGGATAAATTCCTCCTCCACCTTGGTATTTATAAGTCTCTTAGTGATGCTTAGAAACTCTTTGAATCTATGCATGAGGGCACATATCTCTCAATTATTATTAAGTTAATCCTTGAATTGCTAACTACACCTATGAAAGATGATAAGAAATTTGTTAATTTTCTTGATAAAATTAAAAACATTAAAGTTCAATTATATGGATGTAATTTTTTATTTTGGATTAATTTCTTTATTTTATCATTCAATTAAATATTTATGAAAATTTTAGAAATTTTATTTCAAATTTGAATTCTAAGAATCAAACTAAGCAAGATATCCTTGACCTTACCACCTTGTCTACTCTCCTAATTCAAAAAGAGAAAGTGATGACCAATTTTTATTCTAAGGAGAATGCCACTTAGGCACTTCTCACTCTTAATAATATTTTTTATAACACTAAAAACTAAAAATCTAACCCTAATTCTACTAAAGGCAAATACAAAAATAAGAAATCTGGTAATCAGAATCATACACCTAAGTTTAATGGAAATTGCAATTTGTGTGGTAAATTTGGTCATAGAAAGGAAACTTCTTATAAAAATAAGGATGGAAATAAAAATCAAACTTCTAAAAATAACAAAAGGAAGAGATCTAATCAAAACAAGCAAAAGAATTAAAATCCTAATCAGAATAACAATTAAGACTTAAATGTCATTATTTTATATGGTATTTTATGTTCTTCAAATGAAAATAAATGGATTTTAGATAGTGGTGCATCACACCATATAACATGTTTATCTAATATTTGATGTTATTCTATATCTCTGAAAGAATTTACTTATGAGATAATTTTTTTAGAAGCAACTAAATAGTGAAAAACAAAAAATTTAAACATTGTTAGTAATGATATTTTCTATGTACTTAAGCTTAAAAAAGAATTTTATATCTTGTTTTCAACTTATAAATGATAATTTCATTATAAATTTTCATAAATATATTTCTTCCATTAGAAATCAATCTGGTTTCTTGATTGTTGAAGGTGTTCAAAAGAATGTTTTATGTATCTTTTCTCCTTCTACATGTTTTCTTTCATCACATAGTAAGAATGAATCTAAATTATGACATGAAAGATTAAGACATGTTAATTTTAGAATTTTACATGATATGTCTACAAATAATCTTGTTTTTGGACTTCCTTCTATCCCCTCTCATCATGAAACTTGTGAGGGTTGCTTATGTGGTAGGTAACATACTAACCCTTTTCATAAGAATCATGGTGTAAATCTCTCACATCCTTTAGAATTAGTTCATAGTGATGTTGTAGACCCTCTTGAAGTTGTATATCTTAATTATTCTTTGTATATTTTTACCTTTATTAATGATTATACTAGAATGATTTGGTCTTATTTGATTAAAAATAAATCTAATGTTTTCTATAAGCTTAAATAATTTAAAGCTTATGTTGAAAATACATCTAAGTTTTATATTAAGAGATTAAGAATTGATAATGGTGGTGAATATTTTAGTAAAGAGTTTGATTATTTTTACTTTATTTTTAGTATTTACTAGGAATTAAAAATTATATACACATAATATTTTTAGCTTTTATCAAATACTAATGCTTTACATCTTTCAAGAACCCATCAAAACTCAATATCTCTAAGTGTATGCCCTAAGGGGTACACTGGGAAAGGGGTGGGAAAAACTTTGGTGCTTCACATGATTGTTGTCTCTTATTACTACATTATTACCAATCCAACCAAATCCTAAAACCATTCCCTATGATATTATTCCTCCCTTGCACATTCCTCTAGTCTTTTTCCTCTTTCCATATCTCTTTTCTTCACCTTTGTACCTCTTTATCAATTGACTATACTGGGTTGACTAGGTCGACCCTATATAATTTCAACATATTTTCACTTAAGAATTATATTAGCCTTTGACTCAATTAGTTTAGAAACTAATGAATAATTGTCTAAAATTTCATAAGGTCAACTAGGTTGACCCTATCAACTGACATTTTTGAAAGGGTCTAGCAAAAGATCCACCTATAATTACAAGTTCATTTCATCATTATTTGAATATACAATCAAGAGGTATTATTCACTTGTGCTTCTTTATAATCTACTCCTCCACCATTCTACTTGAGGATTCTTAGCTTAGGGTTTCTAATTGGAGAATTTAGTCTTGTCGATAAGTCTTGGATGTTTCAAGCTTTCTTGGTGATCCTTACAAACCACAACAACCTCTTACCAACTACCATTATCCAAAAGAGAGATTGATTCTTGATGGATTCACATTCAAGTAAGTATTCTCTAGCTTTTTTCCTCTCTTTAGTAGATAAAAGTAACATAAGTATTAGCTTCAAATAATATTACTCTTCATATTCCATGTATTAGTGTCTTACTCATACTTAACTTAATTGAGATTCTTTTATACATGTTTTTATTGTTTATTAACCCTTTACTTTATGCCACAAGTTTTCATGAGCACTAGATTAGATTTACTTTTCTTATTATTAGAATAGGTGAAATATCAAAACCTAGTATCCCCTTAGGGTTATTGCATGATTATGTTAGAATGGAGGATTTGGGACCCTCCTTAGCATGGTGTATTATGAGAAGAGATCCCCCAATTGGGTCTAGAAATCTCCACATTGGTCAATCTCTCACTTAACAAATGTATTTTCAATTGAAAGTGTAGGTATGCTCTATATTTTCTAAGCTAGGATTAATTTATAGACATGAAGCATTTTTTATTGCATACATTCTGATGAACTCAATGTAAATCCTATCCCACCACTAGCTAGATTGTCTTCATGTTTCTAATTTATTCTTAGCATTATATTCACTTTGGCTTCACCTTCATAATACATTATGGTGAACCCAATGTGAACTAACACTTGAAAGATTTTTTCACTTATTTATTTATTTTATCATTATTTTTTATCATATATTTACCATACTAGGTCGAGTACATCAACCCAGCTCTAACTTTTATGAATAGATTTAACACATAATCATATCCATACAACTATGTTCTTTTTGTGTAGATGCTTTTTTAGGTACAGGCTACTAAAATGACTCAATCGACCTAATATAGTTTTCCATATTTTTAGACATCTAATTTAGTCTAATAGGTCAACCAAGTTGACATCATATATTTTAAATCATCCTATACAACATATTACTTTGACCTCATCAACCTAGTACATTTTAGGCACTTAGCAACAAGCTTCTATAAAGCTAGATTGACCCAGTTGACCCTGTTAGTATAATTTTCAATAATTTATCAAGGATATTTGATATCAATCTCACTTCTCTGCATCTTCAAACCCACCATGATTCATTTCTATCTTTCCTTACAGTCTTTTCTTTTCATAGTTTATATTCTTTAAAACTACACCTACATAGTCAACTAGATCAACCCTGTTGACCATATTTTGTATTATATGTGTTATCTAGATAACTAAATTAACACTATTGACCTTGTTCACTTTCAAACCTTTACTTTTGTAGTATAGAGGTGACACTTTCGACCCTATTTTATATTTTGTGCATACACTGTCAACTATATCAACACTTTACCATGTTTCAAAATTGGAATTAACCCTTATATGCTAGTAATTAGCTCACACTTTCATTTCTTATTTATTTCATGCTTAGAATAGAACACATAGTCTAATTAGGCAGTTTTAAATTTTCCATTTAGTTTTACTATTTTCTATCTTATGCACACATGACCAAATCACAAAATCTTAAACAAGCACTTTAACAATTGTCTACCCAAGGCCAACCTACTTAGATTTCATCACCAAGGGGAAAGCTAACTTGGTTTTTTTGCTAAGTATAAACATGTGGTTAATGGTATATTTTGGATAAGCACCCGACACCCTTATCATTGTGTTGTGTGAAATGAGGGGGTATGCCCCAATATCAAGCCTATACTATTACCAATATAGATTCCTTTTAGCCCAAACTTCCTGAGACTATCCTTAGATTGCTTTCTAGTTCCTTGCTTACATCCAACTTCCTATCACTTTTAAAACTATATTATAATAATCTAACAAACTTTAGGTTGACCATCTAGTTAGCTTTTACTTTTCAAGTTGCTTTCTTGCTCTTTGCTTAATTATATTTTGTATTGTAAAAACTTGCATTAGCCAGTGTTGGTGCAAGGTTTTGTGTTATGTGCCTAAATTAGATCAAATTCATTTATCCAATTGATTATTTGTTTCCCTTCAGTTCTTGTCTTATTAAAATACTTACAAAAATATTTTTATCTTAGTGCATGATCATTTCAATTGACACAATCTATTATAGGTTGTTTAATTTTCCCTGTATATTGTACTTGGTTGAGCCAGTCAATCCTATACACTTTTTAGCCTCTATTTACTATTATAGGTCAACCCATTCAACCCTCTACTATTTATAATAATTGTTTTCTATGTTAGGTCGACCTAGTTGACCCTATACTATTTTTACTTTTCCTATTTGCTAATCTAGTTCTCTATTTTTCTTTCTTATCATTTTGTTCATTTCTCTCAAACTGTATGTCCCCTATCAGAATCTTCTTGGATAACCTAAATCCATTTAGACACTATATGGTTTTCTCTTTGCTTCTTATCTTTTCCTATATTTTCTTCCTCTATTTAGCTTGTGGGGCATCTTGTAATGCCTATCCACACATTACTATAGCCTTTGAGTCATCTTTCAATGCCCACACAATCTGATTTCAAACTTTGGGGAATATTACAATACCCATTCTTACATCCACTTACCCTTTGGGGTGCCCACTCTTATTCTCCATTACATGCTACCAAAATAATTCAAATTTAATAAAACTTTTGAGACACACAAGTGTATCTCTCACATATTCATCCTTGATATAGTTCTTAATGTAGGATCTTTCCCTTCTTTACATACTTTTTATCTACATCTATCTACCACTTTTTGCAAGTTAATTACATGGGTCTCTCCCTCTATAGCAATTCCTTATTTTTTCACAAACTTTAGTCCTTCCTATTTGGTCTTTTGGTTTTCCCTTTTCTCTCATTAGTTTCATTGTAACATCGTGGATAGGACCTGATCTTCCTCATGATGTGTAATGGTATTCTTTATTTTCATACTCTTTTTACACACTTTTTTGCATCCTTTGGATTTATCTTTTGTGATTTACAGTGTAAGGCCATGGATAGGACCTATCCTTCCTCAAAAATACCATCTTTTTCTTATCTTATTTATTTTTCACATGCCTTTTGTCACCCTCATGGGTTCCTTTTTTATGAGTTGTTGTGTAAGACCATGGATAGGACCTAGCCTTCCTCATAAAATTACCACCATGTTATTCCTTTTACAATAAAATATGTTATTGATCTTTGTTCTCTACTTTAGCTATTTCTTCTTTTGATAGATGGAATTTGTACAATAATCAATGTTAGCATGTTTTCCTCCATTTCCCTCATTCTTATGATAAGGAATCACACTTTATTGTCATTGTATCCCTTTTTTCCCTTTGTCACATTTTTTGTAATTGGAAGTAATTCAAATTATTTCATGTGTCATTCCTCTTGATTTCCTTTCCTTTCACTCCACATTAGATAAAATAAAGTTAAAGTCAAGATAAAATTTTCATTTCACCTAGATTTATGGGACTCATAGACCCCATGCTCTTTGAAGTTCTATCTCTTAGCAACCAAGTCCCAAGTATTCAAATAAAATTCACCTTTAGCACCCATGTTTGGTTTTCTAGATATGTATGGAGGAGGAATAGAAAAATCCATAAAGAAAGTTAAAATCCAAATTATTTTAAATAAAATTAAATGATATACAAAAAACAACATACAAATTTAAAAAGTTAAAATCACAACAAAATATGTGATTCTAAGCACATATCCTATATCGAATCGAAGCCACAACCTCATAGTTGCCCTCACATAGAGCTGAGGTCCATTGGAATGTAATAGACTAATAGATTGGAATAGGATAATTTAATAAACTCTATGTTACTACCTAATTTTTCATGCAAGTACCCAATCTTCACAGTAGATTGACAACTCTGTAAGGGGTCCTAAAAATAAGGAAGGCATTGTGGGAAGATAGGTCCATTTTAATTTTCATGTATATATCCTTCATGGGATGATATATATACTTCATTTATTGACCTAAGACTTGTGTAGCTAAGATAAGTTCTTCAGAGTCCTTAAGGTTGATAGTCCTCTTATTTTAACAAACATAATTTGAGTGTCTTAACTTCGATAAAGAGTTCCTCTACCTTGGTTTTTCCTTCATCCTCCCCTTCACCCATTTCATTTCCCTCCTTGATATTAAATATGTGATTCCAAATCTATTTTCCCTCTTTTCTAATTCCTTCTTCTTCACCTCTTAAAAATATGTTATCACTACTTTGTTTCATTTTTATCTATCCTTATAGTGAAACAACATTTTTGAGCAAATTTGGATTACTTTATTTACACCATAAATTATATTTGTAGACTTATTTTTATTCCTTTTACCATTTATTAGTTGTTTTACTATCCTAATATTATGGACACCTAAGTTCATACCCTTTTTCCATTGTTGAGTGAGGTTAGCTTGTTACTTTTCACTTGACAATGTTTTTTTTCTTTTTATGCACCTTTTTCCATTGTTGAGTGAGATAAGAATTGTTACTGCTCACTCATCAATGTTGTTTTGCCATTTTATTTCTAATTTTACCTATAACATTTTATTACCATCCTTTTTGACATGTATCCTTGGTTTGACTTGGTGAGTTTGCCTTTCTTACTTGAGGTTTACTTGTTTGAGTTTTTTGGTCTTTAGCAGCCTTGGATTTTTGGTTACCTAATTTACTCCAAATTTTGACTTAGTAATTTGATTTAACATATCATTTATCACCCCATATTGACAATTTTCCATGTACATCCCATCCTTATAGCACCAACTATCTTGGTTTTCCTACATTTGTTTGTTTTTGCTCTTTAGTTTTGTATTTTTGGGGTTGTCAAAAGTAGTCTCTATGCCCTACACAATCAAAACTAACAATATAGAAGACAACCATCCTATGATAAAGGTAATTCAAGGTATGCATCAAATTTACCTTTTAGTTATTTTCTTTTTTAGTCATTTACTTTTAGTTATTTTTTGCTTTAAAATACTATAATTTTTTTTAACATTAACATTATGTGATCTTATGTTCTTTGTCGAAGCACCATCCCCTATTGCACCGTAGTGACATGTTATGTTCTTTGAGTGGGGCATATGTATACACATAATTTTTTCAACTTTTATCAAATACTAATACTTTATATCTTGTAGGAACCCACTGAGACTCAATCTCTCTAAGTGCATGCCCTAAGGGGTGCACTAAGTAAGGGGTGGGCAGACCTTTAATGCTTTTAGGATTTTTGTCCCTTATTATCACATTATTACCAATACAACTAGATATTAAAACTATTTCCTATGTTATTACTCCTCCTTTGTACATTCTTTCACTATTTTTCCTCTTTCCATCTATCTTTTCCTCACCTTTATCCTTCTTTATTAGTCAGCTATATTGGGTTGACTGGATCAACCCTATATAATTTCAAAAAAAATTCACTTAGGAATTAGGTTAATCTTTGGCCAACCTAGCTTGATACCTTTGAAATTATATAGGGTCAACTGGGTCAACCCTATCAGCTAACATTTTTAGAAGGGTTTAGAGAAAGATGCACCTATAAATACCAGATCAATTCATCATTATTTTAATATGTAATCAAGAGTTATTATTCACTTGTGCTTTTTTAAAATCTAATATTCCACTATTCCACTTAAGGAGTCTTAGCTTAGGTTTTATACTTAGAGAATATAGTCTTGTCGATAAGTCTTTTTTGCTTAAAACCTTTCTTAGTGATCCTTATAAACCACAATAATCTCTTATAAAGCCCCATTGGCCAAGGGAGAGATTGAGTCTCATTAGGTTCACATTCAGATAAGTATTATCTAACTTTGATCCTCTCTTTAGTAGATAGAAGTAGCATAAGTATTAGCTTCGAATAATATTACTCGTCATATTCCATGTATTAGGGTTTTACTAATACTTAGCTTAATTGAGATTCTCTTATACATGTTTTGATTGTTTTCTGACCCCTTACTTTGTGCCACAAACTTTGGGGTGAGTACTAGATTACATTTAATTTTCTTGTTATTATAATAGGTTAAATATCAAAACCTAAGATCCCCTTACGATTATTTCATGATTTTGTTATATTGGAGGCTTTGGAACCCTCCTTAGCATGGTTTATTATGATAAGAGATCCCCTAATTAGGTTTAGCATATCCCTATATTGGTCATGCTCCTGCTTAACAAATGTATTCCCAATTGGAAGTGTATGTATGATCTATCTTCTCTAAGCTAAGATTAATTTATAGAATTGATGTATTTTTTATTGCATATAATAACTCCCTATTTCCCTAAGTAAAATGGTATTGCTGAAAGGAAAAATTGCATCATCATAGAAATGGCTATAACAATTTTGTAATATGTAAATGTTACTAAGTTCTTATAGGCCAAAGCAATGAACTCTATTTTTCATAATCTAAATAGAGTCCCTACCAAAGCCTTACATATTTCCACCCCATTATAAATGTGGACTAAAAAAAAAACCTAGTGTGGCTCATCTTAGGATTTTTGGCAATCTTACTTCTATCCTTGTACCTAAAGTTAAGAGGAAGAAGCTCAACCCCACTTATTATTATTGTATTTTTTAGGATATAGAGGTAAGAAAAAATGTTTAAGAGTGTATGATCCTTCTAAACATCAAATCATTGAGAATAATAATGTTCTTATTCTTGAAAAATCCTTTTGTGAGCCTTATGTGGAACCTCCTCAATGTTCTTTTGTCAATGAACCTAACTCTTATGTTTCTCCTAGTGATGAAATGGATAACCTTGAGGAAGTTGATCTAATTTTAGATAACTTAGAGTCTAAAGAACCCTATGAGTTTCATATTCAATATAAAAGACCTAAATGGGTAAAATCCCTAATTCAATCTTCTAATGTTGATAACCTCAATAAATTAACTATAAGTCAACATTATTATCATGTATTAATGACTATGTATGAATGTTAACCTTAATCATTGTATGAATCCACTAAAGATGATAGATAGAATATTTATATGAAAGCTAAATATAATACGTTAATTAAAAATTAGACTTGGGATCTTGTCCCTCCTCCACCTAAAAGGTATATTGTCAGTTGTAGGTGGCTTTATAAGATCAAATATAATTTAATTAGTAAAATTGACAAATTTAAAGCTAGATTAATGCTCACGGGTTTACTCAAAAACATGGGATTAACTATGTTGAAACCTTTGCTCTTATAGAAACAATGAGTGTTTTTAGACTTCTTATTGCTTTTGTATCCAAAAATGGGTGGGTTATTTATAAAATAGATGTTAAAAATGCATTTCTAAATGGTAATTTAGAAGAAGAAATATACATGACTTAGTCTAAAGGTTTCACTGATCCTAACAAAGAACATTATGTATGTAAGTTAAAGAAATATTTATATGGTTTAAAATAAACTCCTCAATCTTCGTATTATAAAATTACTTCTTGTTTCAAAGAATTAGGTTTTGATAATTGTTATTCAGATAATGATCTCTTTGGTAAAGTTGAAAATGGTCATTTGATTATAATTGTATTATATGTTGATGATTTTTTATTATTGATGATCTAACTAATTTAATTTATAAATATAAGGATAAACTAAGTTAAATGTTTGAAATGACTGATTTAAGCATTCTACATCATTTTTTAACAATGGCTATATTTCAAGATAAAAATTCAATTGTTGTATCATAAATCAGTAAGTACATAATATTCTTGTTAAATTTAGCATGTTTGATTATAAATCTACCATTAATCCTATTGAATTTGGTGTTAAACTTTATTATAAACCTACATGTGAAAAAGATAACCCTACTTTGTATAGATAGCTTATTGGAAGTTTGATTTATCTAACCATTACTAGGCTAGATATTTCAAATGTTATTAGTGTTGCTTCTAAATTTATGTAGGATCCTTATTTGGATCATTAGAAATTAGTTAAACATATTATTCATTATATCAAAGGAACTATAAACTATGGTTTATTTTATTCATCCATTGATAATGCTAATTTATATGGTTATTATGATATTCATCATGTTGGTGATACTTTAGATCATAAATCTAATTTTGTATATGTGTTTAAGTTTGGTGGAGGTGATATCACTTGGAGAAACATGAAGCAACCTATTGTCTCTCTCTCTTTTATATAATCCACATATATAAGTGTTATGAAAGCTATTAAAGAAATGATGTAGCTATAAAGGCTATTGGGATAACTTCATTTGGATGTTTATCAGAGTACCATCCTTCATTATGATAACCAAATTTGTATAAATCTAGTAAAAAATATAGTGTAGCACCAAATAACTAAACACATTGAATTTCATATGCATTTCATCCAAGATAAAGTCTTCAATGGTGATATTAATTTGTAGTTTTGTCTTACAGATGAATAAGTGGTAGATATATTCATAAAGCCACTTAGTTATACCAATATTTGTCAATTTCATGTAATATTGGGCCTCTCAAAGTTTCCATTGAGGGGGAGTGTACATGACATTGCCATTTCCTAACATCTATGTGTTTCTTCTCTTTCTCTATACATCTAATTATAAAGAATTGTAAATTTTGTGTGGAAGTTATGAGATTTGAGTAAATTATAAAACATTTTTAACTTTGTGTGTAAGTTATGAGATTAAAAATCATAGATGTCCTTAAGTTATAAAAGGCTCTAAATATTCTTAGATGATTATTTAAGAGAAACTATGAGATATAGTCTTAAGATCATGCTAGCCTAAACTTAATTTTGATTAGTTTATGGATTATAATTCATTTTGTTTCAAAATATGATATATGGCATGATGAAGGTTCTTAAATCCTTGAGTTGTGTACATAGTATAATTCCTTTTCTTACAGTGGCTATGACATTAATCTCCACTTAGCATTAAATGGGAGTGTTAAGACAATTAATCCTAAGTGGGCCTATATGTCCCTTATCCTTGGTAATTATTAGGGAATAAATAATATATTATTTATTAACTTGAGGTATAATCATAGAGTAAATAAATAATCATATTATAGTTGTTTAATACTTACCAAATATTAATTAGTTAGTTTCTATTGGGATGGATAGACCCGTTATTCTCACAACGGTCACCTCCCTTGATATTTCACCATAAATAAGGTTTTTACCCTATTTTGAAATCATATCACGACTATGAAATTATTTGATTCATATTCAATTTGTGAGTTTTGTGAAAGCACAGAGAAGAAGTGAGATCGAGAGGAATTGTATTGGGGTTGGATTAGTTTCTCATATTTGAATAATTATCATCTTGTGGGTTCTTCACCTTGTAGAGGTTTTCCCATGGTAAATCTTATCTATGTGTATATTTGATCTTTGTGTAATTCTTTTATTATCAATATCATTCTAAATCCATGTATGTTTCTTTATTTCTTTCATATAGGTAGTCATATCTAGACATAAGATCAAGATCATCTTCATTGTAACTTTAAAGTTGGTTAAAAATTTGGGCTACATTGCAGTGGATATTCAACCAAATAATATTACCATCAAGGCCTATGATAATGGGGAGAGAGAATCACATGGCACCATTATCTTTCATGTTATCTTTGGGCGTTTAAATCATGATAACCTTTACAAGGTACTTGACATAGATCTATCATATAACTTACTCCTTGGGTGACCTTGGATACATGAATTACATGAAGTACTTTATAATTTATATAAGTTCAATAAATTCCCTCATTCATGCTTGGAGGTCACCATACATAGTGATTTTAAGCGATGCTACTATATTAAACATCTTGGAGTAGAGTATGAAAGCTAAAATTGTCATCTGGGGCTAGAGCATGTCCCTAAAAAGGACAAAGAGGTACACGTTCAACCTTCTAAGTTAAATTATGTGGATCCAATTACTCTTGCATATACTTCATCTACACCTCCTCCTCAAATATCTTCTCATTTTACCATTACAAATAGAGGCCATGGTGAAAATCAAATTGGTAATGTTTTTCATATATCTAAATTGCCTAAAACACCTAAATTACATGGTCGACTAAAAGTGAAGACTATCATAATGGAATGGCATAATAAAGCTGAATATCACTAGAAAGGACCTATTGATTTTATTAATACTATTGTATAAAAATAAGAACAGATCAAAGGTGATGATGACTCATGGTTATATAATGATGAATTTGTTACTTACTATAAAACTAAAAGGTATCTTATTCTAAATAGAATAATGGATAACTAAGATTATAAATGAAAAGTCCTGGAGGAAATTAGAAAGGTTCTATTGAGCCAATATCTGCTAAAAACACAAAGAAAGTTGAGGTGTTGGATATAAACAACTTAGGGGTGACCCCTTAGACCTTGAGAATGATACCCATTTACCATCTACAATGAAAATCCCAACAATATTGTAGAGTCATATAATACAATCTGTAATGAGTTAGCTGATATGAGCCTTTATAATACCAATACCATTTATACCATTACCCCTATCACCTCTCATTGCCCTCTTTTACTCCATCATCCCCAATTAATTTACTGGGACCAATAAGATGCACATATACCATTAGATGATGTAATCACCTAAAATTTGTATTTTAGTGCTAAGAGTGATACTTGAGACTACCCATCCATAGCTTAGCTCTAGTGATGAGGCTAGGATATGCCCATTAAATTTATAATAAATGACCTCATCTTACTCTCTCTTTCTATTAAGTTTGATTGCATTTTGTGACTTTTATTTTGATCTGATATGAGTTAGGATGTAATTATCCATCTTTTGTTGATTGTGATTCTAACATTTAAAAAAACTCTATCATTTATAACAAGTGTTCTGGAAAATTCAAGTTTTGTAATAAAATAGGTCATCATCAAGCTGAAGAACAAATATGAAGTAGATTGCATGTTTTTGGAAGCATTGGAATCAATACAGCCTAGTTCTAGAACCCCACCATGCTATTTCAAGTTGTCACATTTTTGGACTTAGTTATGCAACTCTATATTTAGATCTAGAATTATCTAAATTAGTTATATTACTTCTACAGATAAGCTCTAAAAATTTTATGGTTAGACATGGAACTGATAAAGATCTATTCCAAACAATCAATGATCTGTCAGATTAATGATCCCATTAAATCAGGAGCAGACTTTCAATTTCTATACTTGCAGATGTAAGATATTTATCACATAGCTAGACATCCAAGCATGTCTTGATTCAGCATCTATTTTGGGCACAATTCAGTTCCATCGTATCCATGAAATAGTTACATCCATCAATGCACCACAAGAATATATATATATATATATATATATAGACCTGGGAATTTAGGAAGTAGTAAGAAAAATAATTAAAGAATATAGGGATAAGGATAGGATAGTAAATTTTTGTAATATAAAACATTTTATCAATGAAATAGCCATTTCTATTTCGAGAGAGAATTAAGTTGTTTAGTCCTATATCTAGGCGGAGCAAGGGCCCACTCCTCCATGAACTAGGATCTTCATTTTTGGTCAGTATTTATATTTTATTCTCAAAATCAAATAGGAAGCTTTGTTAAATTTATAAATGCTTCCAACTCCTTAAAGTTAAAATTTTTTGTAAATTTTGTCCCTGCAGGTGTTCTAGATCAAATTATCATTTCTTAGCAATCTATTTCATTCTGCAAAAATGTGTTTATTTCCAAAAATCTATTTCATTCTATAAAAGTGTGTTTATTTATAGCAATCTATTCAGTCTATAAAAGTGTGTTTACTTCTAGCAATTTTATTTCTGTATATGTGTGTTTACTTCCAGTAGATTTTCATAGTTTGATTCCAATAAGGTTTTAACCAAGAAGTCCTTAAGACATTAAAAATCCCCCAAAACAAAAAAAAATACAAATACCTATAATCAATTACTAAATCACTAAGATTCTTCTTGTTGCATATAGATTTAGACATAGCCTTGGTTAAATATGGCATCAACAAAAATTTGATTAAATGAAGGGCATAATGACACCCATCATTTTTGGTGCCATTGTCAGGGAACCACTAGTTGGAATTTTATAATTAGGTGTCAACAAGAGTAACAATCATACATTTAGTAATTAAAGAAATTTTCCTAAAGTTATCACAAAATTTATGAGTAGACCACGAGACTCCAAGGGTAGATTTCTCCCCAAAATATTTGAACAAGAATTTCCATCACCCTATAGTTTAAATAAGGAAGTTGAGCAAGAATTTGAGGCACCATTATCTCCTATAAGACAAGAAGCAAAATTGCCATCTTTGGAATTTTTGGATCAGTCACCAGAAACAAGTAGAACTTTAGGGAGGAGGATTATTTCTCAAGATCCATTGAGGGAAAGTTTTGATTCTCAATTTAGTAATCAACCTCCTACTCCTGACTTTTCACCATCCCCAAAGCATACCACATACCACATTGACTGGGAGAAGGGACTAGAAAATACTAGAGAGATGGTATGAGAAGTTGGAAGAGAACCTAAGAGAACCTTTACCTATCCCATCCAGATAGAAGATGATGAAACCACTATGAAGAACATTTCACCTACACACTTTCCCACATTTAGAGGAATGTCATCTAAGGATCCTGACTAATTTCTATTTGAGTTTAAAGTACTATGTCAGACTTATGATTACAAGAAAGATAATAAAAAAACTCAAATTGTTTCCATCTACCCTAAAGGATACAATAATGAGGTGGTTTATGGGATTAACATCTAATTCTATTACCAATTGGGAACAAATGGAAACTATCTTCCTAGACATATATCAAGATTATTGTAGAGGAAGAAATCAAAAGGAGGAATTTTTCAAAATCAAATAGGAAGAAGATGAAAATATGGAAGATTATTTGGATAGATTTCTTTTTGTGAGTAAAATATGTGTATTTGTACTTCAAGATATTTAAGTAAAACTATTTTTATCAAAGGTCTGGATGATGAATCTATAGAAACCCTTGATTTAATTGGCAGGGGAAACATTGCTCAATTAAGAATGAATGAAATCATAGAAATTTGTAGAAACTATTCAAGGACAAGGGGTGGACCTAAAAAGGAAAAAATGGTTAAAAATTCAAATCCAAATATGAACAAACTGATGGATGAATTATAAAACTTTAAAATAGACATATTAGTTCAATTAACCTCCACCATGGATGGATTGCAAGCTAAAGCAAATGCCCAAATTGAACCATTAGCCATGTATTATCCTAGATTCAGGAAGAAGCATGCAATAAGGGAATGTCCTTTGGATAAAATAGAAGTATGTCTTATCTTTGAATCTAAAGAACATGATACTCACACTTGTTCTCTTCTTCCACTCATAAAAAATTAGCTCAAACAAACCAGTACATCATCCACCATAGAAGAATTGAATTTTGTTCAAAGACAACCCAGCCAAGGACAATTTATGCCAAGACCAACTCCTAATCCTTGGATGATGCCATGGGTAGCTCAAATAGTACCACAAATTTGGACAGCCACCTTGGGACCCTCAACCAACATGGCATCCTCAAGATTGGGCAAGTCAATCTTGGTATACTCAGGGACATCAGCAACCTTGGGTTGGTCAAGGAAATCCTTATGCTTGGCCACAACCTAGATGGGGCCCTAGTAATTATGTGCAAGGGGAAACATATCCAAATCAGAACCAACAAGCCATAATGGGATCTCCATCACAAAATCTATAGGCTAAAAATATAGTCCAAACATAAATGCCAACACAACCAGTAGCAAACCCAAGAAACAAACAAATAACTCCTGTATACGAAATAGAACTAGAAAAATTAGTTGATCTAAATGCAATGGATTATAAAAATATTTAAACTAGATCTGGAAAAATAGTTAGTATTCCACCTGTTATAATCACTGAGATGATAGAAGAAGCTAAAACCCCTAGCCTAGTTGCACCTAAGGAAGATGAAAAATAAAAAGATAAGGAACAAGAAGGAAATTCTACTAAGATTTCATTTTCAAAAAGATTTAAAGAAGCCATAGAAATTAAGGGATCTAAATTGTTGTAGGAACTAAGAAGATTGAATATTGAAATACCATTGTTACAATAAATTAAGGATATTCTAGAGTTGAACAAGTTAATCAAATTGTTATGTTTTAAAAAACTTGGTAGAAAGAAGCAATACCCCAAGACTATTTAGGTAGACAAGAAACTTATTGATTTATTAGCAGGAAAACTCCTACTTCCCAAATATGGAGATCCTGGCATCCCTATTATTTCTATCTCTATATGGAATAAGGATATACATAAAATTTTGATTGATTTGGGAGAAGCTATCAATGTAATGATAGTGTACACTTTGAAAACATTACCACTAATAGGCATATAACCTACTAACACCATATTGCAGATGGCAGACTAGTCTATAGCAAAACCAAGAGTTATTGAAGATGTGGCATTAATAGTGGAATCATGGGAATATCTAGTCAACTTCCTTATATTATAGCCAAAAGGTAAAACAATCAGTTATCCCATTATTTTGGGGAGACCACAGTTAGCTACAGTTGCTACCTTAATTGATTACAGGTCAAGTGATATGACTATTTCCAATGGTAAGAATTCTAAGCAAATTTCATTATATCCCTCTGCATGACCTTTTATTGATAATCAAGCAAAATTATGGGTTGATAATCTTGATATTAATGAGAAAAATATATCTTCTTTGGCTATGATACCATTTCAAGATCATGTACAAGAAATAGGAGATATGGTTAATCCTTCATTGAATAAACATCAATTATCATTGGAGTAGTCAAGATTAGTTTTGGAACCTACAGAATCTATTTCAAAACCATCACAGGTAGTTCTGGAACCACATCAACAATAATTCCTTGCAAATGAAGATAATTTCGCTATGGAGGAATGAGATTTCTCTTGGGGAGAGGAAGGATCTGTAGCTTTAGCTTTACAGATATCAGGAGATGATGAAGAATTTTTAGAAAATAGATTTAACAAGGAATTCAACCTATAATAAGATAAGTATCATAATTCTTTCTATTGTCCTTTGTCCAGCATTCTATCTTAAGGAGCTTTCAGAGATGTTGCTACATATCATATGTTTTTACCACATGCCTATCCACTAAACACCTTAATGGAACCCCTTCAACAAATCAGTTCATCATATACTGGAAACAAACATGTTGAGATTCAATCAGGAAAATTTTTGAATATTAATAGTTGGTTAATGAATGGTGAAGAAGTCAAACTATTTGATGTTCTGAAGGATCATACTAAATCTTTTTCTTGGGACTATAGAGACATGAAGGGAATTCATCCAAGTATCTACACCCATCACATTTATACTGAAAACATTAGACCCATTAGGCAACCTCAGAGAAGGATTAATCCAACCTTAAGGGATATAGTCAAACAAGAAATTGAAAAACTATTACAAGTAGGTTTTATCTACCTTATCTCAGATAGCTAGTCAGTGTCTCCTCTTGTAATTTTCCCTAAAAAGAATGGAAAATGGAGAATTTGTGTTGACTATAGGGAACTGAATAAAGCCACCATGAGAGATTATTTTCCCTTACCATTCATGGATCAAGTCTTAGATAACCTTTAGGTAAATAGTAATTTTCCTTCTTGGATGGATTTAGTGGATACAATCGAGTCAAAGTTATTGTTGAGGATCAAGACAAAACTACATTTACTTATCCATGGGGTACCTTTGCTTACAGGGTATTGCCATTTGGACTATGTAATGCTCCAACAACCTTTCAAAGAGCTATATTAGCAATTTTTGTAGACCTAACAAATGATTGTGTAGAGGTATATATGGATGACTTTACTATACATGGAGAAACATTTGATGATGCCTTGAAACATTTGGACAGAGTATTAACAAGATGTGAACAACATAACTTGTCTCTTAGTCATGAGAAATATTTGATGATGGTTGATGAAGGGATCATATTAGGACAACATATTTCAAAAAGAGGAATTCAAGTTGACCAAAACAAAATCAAGATTATTTCAGACTTGCCTATTCCTCAAACCCCCATAGATATCAAGTCATTTTTAGGGCATGTTGGATACTATAGGTGCTTTATCAAGGATTTTAGTAAAATCACTACCCCCATGTTTAAGTTGCTTACCAAGGACTATGAATTTATTTGGGATGAAAAGTGTCAACATGCTTTTGAAGAAATTAAAGAGAAACTAGTAATTGTCCCAATATTGAAAGGACCTAATTGGGAGAAACATTTTCACATCCAAACTGATGCTTCAAATAACTCAATTGGTGCAGTTTTGGGATAGAAAGATGAAGAAGGAAGAATGTATGTTATTTACTACCTTAGTAAAAATCTTACTCCCACTGAAAGAAATTACGCTACCACTGAAAAAGAATTTTTGGCTATGATCTATGCAATCAATAAATTTAGACACTACATTATAGGGTACAAAATATTTGTACATACAGATCACTCAGCAATTAAATATTTAATGAAAAAACTAGTGGCTGGAGGTAGAATAATTAGATGGTTATTACTTCTACAAGAATTTGATATTACCATTGTGGACAATCCATGCAAATCTAATGTGGTAGCTGATTTCTTGTTAAGACTAACCACCATAGGGGAGCAAGATCTAGTCAAGGACAACTTTCTAGATGAACAATTGTTTGTTATTTTAGCTGATACACCATGGTTTTCTGACATGGAAAATTATCTTGCAATAGGGAAGTTTCCTCCTTATTTCACTAAAAAACAAATAAAGAAGTTAATCAAAACAAGTGCATAATTTAAATGGTTAAATGGAATGCTATTTAAATGTGGTCCTGATTTAGTTTTACGCAGGTATGTAAGAGAAGATGAAATCTTTGACATCCTATAGGCATGTCATGATGAACCAAGCAGAGGACACTATTTAGTGAAAAGAATAACTCACAAGATACTTGGCACTAGTTACTATTTGCCATCTCTATATAAAGATGTGAAGAGATATATCAGGCGGTGTGATCCTTGTCAAAGGATGGGACAACCAACTATTACCAATGAAATGCCTCTACAACCACAAGTAGTGATTGAACCATTTGAGAGATGGGGATTGGATTTTGTTGGACCCTTTAATCCTCTTTCATAGGGAAAAGAGCACATTCTTATGTGTATTGATTATGTAAGAAAGTGGGTAGAAGTACATGCTTTAATAAATGCCACTGAAGAAGCAATTGTTGATTTCCTCTGGCATAGAATTATGGTAAAGTTTAGAGCACCAAGAAGCTTAGTTTCAGACCAGGGACCACAATTTATGTCCAATATGATCCAGGCTTTCACAATGTATTATCAGATCAATCATAGGAAGTCATCTCCCTATCACCCACAAGCAAATGGACAAGTTGAAGTAACAAATAGAGAATTGGAAAACATCCTCACTAAAATAGTTGAAGCAGAAAGAAGAGATTGGGTAAAAAGACTACTTAAAGTTGTCTGGGCTTACAATACAACTTGGAAAACCACAATAGGGTTTCAACCATATGAGTTATTCTATGGGAAAAAGCTCTTGTTGCTTATTGATTTTGAACTACAGACATTGAGGACAATAGCTAAGGTGGGAATTTAATTAGATGTAGCTCAAAAGGAGTGAATCCTTCAACTCAATGAATTATTTGAATTAAGAATGGAAGCACTTCACTAGATAGAGACAATCTAAGATCAAAGGAAGTAATGACATGATTCACATATCAAGGAAAGGCAATTCAAAGTAGGAGACTGGGCATTGTTATTTGATTCTAAGTACCAACAATTCAAAGTAAAATTAAGAACCAAATGGTTGGGACCTTACCAGATCAAGTAGATATTTGACAATGGTTCTATCCAGTTACTTCCCATTGATGGAAGCAAAAGAATACTCTTGATCAATGGACACAGGTTAAAACTTTATAAGAAGCCTCCTCCTAAAGACAAATTCTTGAAGTAGATTGAAGTAAACAAAGAATTTGATCATATGGAAGAACCCAGTTCTTCCAAAATGATCAAATAATTAGATGAAAAGATCTAGAATAAAGGGAAGAGGATGAAAACTAGTAAATGGTGTTCTCTTTTCCAAAATAAAAATAAAAAATAAAAAATAAAAAATAAAAAATAAAAAATAAAAAATAAAAAATAAAAAATAAAAAATAAAAAATAAAAAATAAAAAATAAAAAATAAAAAATAAAAAATAAAAAATAAAAAATAAAAAATAAAAAAATAAAAAATAAAAAATAAAAAATCAATCTCTCAAAGATCAATTGAAAACCAGCGATGGTAGTTGATTTTCTCAAATAAATGGATAATTCAAAATAAAAACTTCTTTGAAATTCTAACTATTTTTTAAACATTTTTTTAGGAATGATGAGTCATCATGATGGAGGGATTACATCATCAAGGATGGTAATTATGTTTTTAACTTGTTAAATGTTAGATTGAAAGTTTGCATATGTGATTAGACTTGATTTAAAAAGATTAGTATGATGAGTCATCTATTGTACATCATGATTAAATGTGCAAAATTATGAGAAGGATATTGATGATGGAATAAGTTGGTAGATAGTTATAAAGAATCATTCTTATTATTGAATCAACAAAATAAAAGTTAGCTATAGAAAAATTTCAAAAGAGATACAGGGAATTAAATCCATCAGTTTTGTAGTTGAGTATAGTAGTTCCATAGCTGAATTCACTAGTTCCATAGCTGAGTACAGTAATTCCACAACCAGATTTACCAATTCAGCAACTGAATTTGCTAGTTTTGCAGCCAAAGTTGTTAGTTCCACTGATAAGAGAAGCAATCTTCAGCTAACCTACATAAGATTAAATAAGAATGAATCATGGGGATTAAAAAGAAGTTAGAACTAGAGGATGATAGCCAAATCCTTGTAAATGAAGAAGTAGCAACTATCTTTAACAGGTATGATGGCTAGAGTTTTTGAGGAAATTTCCCAAATATAACAATGAATTGGTAAGAGAATTTGTTATCAATTTAGAGAAAATAAGGACAAATATTAGGAAGGTTTTCATTCCTTTTTTTGTGAATGTAATAAGTGAGATATCTGGAATACCAATAGTGCATGTCCCAAACCCTATCAAGGGGACATTAAAAGACCTGGTTAAAACCCTACTGAAAGAGGGGGAAGCTGAACCTCAGTATATTTACAACACAAAGAAAATCATCAAAGGAGTCAAAAGGGCCAAATTTCCCAAACCCTTTGAAAGAGTAACATTTTGGATAGTTAAGTATTTAACCTATGATGGAAAATTTGGGATAGTAGGAAAAGAAGTCCTGAAAATCCTCATACACCTTAGATACGAAGCTGAAAAACTAGAATATATAGTAAACCTTCCAAGGTTTCTTTTTGAATCCATCCATATAATGGCCTAGAGGTATTCTTGGGATGTAGGAACAATCAGACATCATGGGTTAGTGCATTTAGTATGTTAGCATCATTTCCTTTCAAAGAAAAATGGGGAAGAAATGTGGGAAAATTTTCTTGGCAAATTTGGGTAAAACCCTGGTATTTCTATAGGAATAATAGCAACTCCTCCTGCCCCTTCAATTCATTTGGAAACTGATACCACTACTGAGGAAAATAAAAAACTAGGGGAAGAGGAAATATCAAAAAGAAGAAACTATGGAAGAAGAGCTAAAATTGTAGACCCTACTGTGCCTTCTCAAGAAATTCCTTCTTCTATAGAAGCTACATAAGAAATAATACCTGTATCTGACAGTGACAGTTCACTTAGGCCTGAGCAAAAGGTGAACATTAGAAGAAGCTCTAAGATGAGACCCATGTTTGCACATTTTGAGGCTCCTCAAGGAAGGAGACATCATAAAAGGTCTAAAGAAATTCTAGAGGAGATGAAAGAACAAAAAAGGCTGGAAACTAACGTTGCTGATACTTTGGGCAACATGGCTATGACTCCTCTTAAACCAAGCCACACAAAAAAGGAAAAAGAAGATGAAATATTTGAGGAGAAATTTTTCCAAGAAATGGGTGAGACAACAACACCATCACATGCAGAACATGAACAAGAATCTTGGAAAAGGAAAGGGAAATCCCTATGGTGAAAGAGTAATTCTTAACTCCCTAAGAAATTTTAGAAAAAGAACAAAAATAGTAGATTAAATAGGCTCTATTTTTGTCTATAGTAGAGCTCATTATCAAGGAAAAGGATGAGGAATTGAATTTCCTCAAATTCAAATTAGAATAGAAAGAAATGCTCCTTGAAGAATTAACAAACTAGTTCACAGCCAAGACTGAGGAATTAGCAGAGATTAAAAGGAAACTGATGGAGAACGAGGAAAAATGTACAATTTCTAGGAGATAGACCATTGTGTCAATAGTCTCTACATAGACTAAATTGACTTATCTACAACTCAAGTAGTTATGGGATGATACATGCAGAGAACTCCGTGTAATCAAGGCATCCAATAAAGACTTGAAAAGCAAAATGGAGGAAGAAAAGAAAGCAAGGAAGGAATGGGAAGAAAATTTTACAAGGAGGAAAAAGCTAAATATAAATATCTTGTGAAAATACAAATAGTTTGCATGATAAGTGAGAAACTGCTTGCATGTAGAAGACCTTCTCCTTCATATAGCATGTTTTTAGAGGAACAATTCATTTGATGGTAGTTGTCAAGGATAGCATGTGGCCTTCCACATGAAATAAAAGATGAAGCTGATTTCTCAAGAACCTACTCCTTAGCTAATGTAGAATAGAAAAATCATCTCTATGAATTTTACCTCTGCAATTTCATGCTAGAAAGAAATTCAAGTTTTATGATCAATTTGTATGTAGGGGAAACCCAGCTTAACGTATTTCTCTCTATTCTTCAAAATCAAATTACATGGAAAGAAAGGGAGTTAGAGCATTTGTTAAAGGCTAGTTCATTAGGTCTCTGTATGAGAATTCATTATGGTAACCCAATCACCTTTGCTACACATTTCTAATCACGTGCATTTAGTGACAAGTTTAGGTAACCTTATCTTTTCAATTTATAGAAAAAGCATTAATGCCTTCACCTCTTATGAAAAGGCAAATTTTGATAATATCTATGATGCATGTTTAAAATGATGGGAATTTATCCCAGTGGCATTGGAAAGAAGGGAAGTAATATCCCCTTCAAATTTGATCTAGAGTCTAGAAAGGGCAAAAGCTTTATGCACAATAATTCCTCAGATCAATGAAACTCCCCTATGCATATGGATAGGCATGCAGACAAGGCCACCTCTACTTCTCACCCCCATATCTCCTTGGCAAAATAGAGAACTTCAAGATCTCACTCAATTTGAGGAATGGAAAAGAAAAGTAGAAGCAAGAGCAGGGTATAGTACCTTTTAATCAAAGCATTGGGATATTCAGTTCCAGCCATTTGATCTAAGCAATCAAATAGAATGCTAAATATATAATCCTAAATTTGAAGAGTAAAGTTTGTAAAGGGACTTAAAAACAAGTAAATATGGGGTAAATGATGAGGCCATGATATGCCCGTTAAATGTATAATAAATGATCTCATCTTACTCTCTCTTTCTATTAAGTTTGATTGCATTTTGTGACTTTTATTTTGATCTAATATGAGTTAGGATGTAATTATCCATCTTTTATTGATTGTGATTCTAACATTTGAAAAATCTCTGTCATTCCTAACAAGTGTTTTGGAAAATTCAAGTTTTGTAATAAAATAGGTCATCATCAGGCTAAAGAACAAATATAAGCAAATTACATGTTTTTGGAAGCATTAGAATCAATACAGCTTAGTTTTGGAACCCCACCACACTATTTCAAGTTGTCACATTTTCAACTTAGTTCTAGAACTCTATATTTAACTCCAAAATTATCTAAATTAGTTTTGGTACTCCTGGAGATAAGCTCCAAAACTTTCACGATTAGACATGGAACTGATAAAGATCTATTCCAAATAGCCAGCAATCTATCAGATCAATGATCCCATTAAATTAGGAGTAGACTTATAATTTTCATACTTTCAAATCCAAGATATTTATCACACAGCTGGACATCCAGCCATGTCTTGATTTAACATCTATTCTGGGCACGATTCAGTTCCATCATATCCATGAAATAGTTATAGCCATCAATGTACCACAAGAAGAAGAATATATATACAGACCTAAGAATTTAGAAATTAGTATGAAAAATAATTGAAGAATATAGGGATAAGGATAGAATAGTAGATTTTTGTAATACAAAACATATTATCAATGAAATAGCTATTTCTATTTTGAGAGAGAATGAAGTTGTTCAGTCCTATTTCTAGGTGGAGCAAGGGCCCACTCCAAGAACTAGGATCTTCATTTTTGGTCGGTATTATATTTTATTCTCAAAATCAAATAGGGCCCTTTGTTAAATTTATAAATGCTTCCAACTCCTTAAAGTTAAAATTTGTTGTAGATTTTGTCCCTGCAAGTGTTCTAGATTAAATTCTCATTTCTTAGCAATCTATTTCATTCTAAATAGTGTGTTTATTTCCAGAAATCTATTTCATTCTGCAAAAGTGTGTTTACTTCCAGCAATCTATTTCATTCTACAAAAGTGTGTTTATTTCTAGAAAATTCATTTCTACAAATGTGTGTTTACTTCCAATAGATTTTCATAGTTTGATTCCAATAAGGTTTTAACCAAGAAGTCCTTAAGACATTAAAAATCCCCAAAACAAAATAAAAATACAAATACCTACAATCAATTACTAAATCGCTAAAATTATTCTTGTTGCATATAGATTTAGACACAGCCCTGGTTAAATATGACATCAATAAAAAGTTGATTAAATGAAGGGCATAATGACACCCATCACCTAGACATATCCTAGAGCCTATTATCACACTTATCTAGCCTTTGTGCAAGCCACATGTGTCCCTAGTCAACCCTGAAGTAGTCTTAGACCCTCATTTACTGATCTTGGCCCTTCATGCCTAATTTTCCACTAGCTAGACACAACACCATAATAAGGACACTAGTTCCACATGACGTTACAGTCCCTAAAATGGTGCTAATGTCTTTTGCTCTATCTTTTCCTAAACAAATATATTTTCAAAATTGAAACCACTTAGGGTCAACCTAGACCTCTTTTATCACCTGCACAAGCATCAAAATAGTATAAATACATGACTTTTAGCCATCTAACCACTATAAGGAAATTAAATGAAAAATACAAATTCAAACTTAGAATAAGTTCCAAAAAAATAAGGTTATCAATCCCTATTTTTCCCTGCTTCTACACACTGCCATCTACATCATCCCTAAGCTCAGATTATCTAGATTTCTAGTCTCAAGAACATTCAAGGCATTTAAACCCACTATCATATTAGAATCACTTGCACTTGAAAAAACACTTAGATAGGGAGAATTAAATTGGGCTTAATCCCTCTTTATAGTATTAGTATGTAGGTAACTCTCTTCATAGTGGGGTGTTGAGGATGTCTATCCTATCCTACTAAAAAACACACTTTTTAGCTCATATCAACCAAATGACCTATTTATATGGAAGATTAGGGTTTGCATAATAAATAAATTATTATTGAAATATTATAGGGTTTTAAGACTCGTGAATAAAATAACAAACCTCAAATATCTATATATAGCTACAACTATAAGCTTAAGACAGTCCTACATAGAGGACACTACCACCAATATCAAGTCACTACCACCATTTTTCAAAAAATGGCACTAATATCCAATTGTGGTGCTATTGTCTAATAGAGTTTATGACATTGAAATTTAATTTACAGCACTTAAAATAGCTTTCATCTCAGTTTCTAGTGCCTAGATCATTTGTATCAGTTGTTTTCCAACTAAGTTATTACTTACATAATTTATTGATATTTAAAAAAAAGTTAAAGCAAGTCAATTCTATAAGAAAATCAATGGCTATATTTATTGCATATTATTACCCTAATTTACTATACTCATCATTCTATCAAACATATGTTTTATAAAAACTAAGTCTTAAGATGTTAAAACATTTGGTGAACCTAACTTACTTTGAATATTGCACAAACCCTAATCTTAGATAAGCCTAACGTTTATGTTCCCAACCTTCTAAAACCCACACTCAGATTTAAAATCCATATATATTATAATTTTTATTTTACATAATCATGAAAATAATTATATAAAAAGTGTATCAATTTTTTTTACACAGTTTAATATTTTCATTTGCGTGTTTGTTGCCTTTAATTCTGAATGAATTCAAAAAAGACAAACATATGTATAGATGATGCTTTATATCAATTGCAATCTATATCATATTTTATAGCTAAGTTCACAAATCAAGGGGAGGAAAAGGGGCCTACCCATGGACATGATTTTCTTGAAATTTAATAAATTTGAACTTCTATAGATAATTTAAGATATCTACACTCCAAATTTGAAGATGGTGTAAGAACATAAAATGTAACATTTCAAGTCCAGTTTCCAAAACACTATTTTTTAAAAAATGATTAATCATAACTAGGTAAAACATCTAAAATTTTAATAGGAACTACTATTTATTAATAAAATAGAGTCGATAGATAGCCATGTAATGCAACATTTTTTTAATAGCATTTAATATTATTTGAAACCCTTTGGGGAAAATTTATATAAGATATTCTAGTTTGTGACCTAATTTTTTTTATATTTTTTCAATGAATACTTTTTTTATGAATTTTAAAACTAAATAAATCCATAAAAATAACAAAAACATGGATATCTATTTGTGTGACATGCCTAACTACCTAAAAAAATGAAAATCAATTTTTTTTAATGTGTGTGGAATTAGGCCTAGTTTGTGAACATATAATTTTTTTTTTCACTTGAATCAATGGAAAAAATTACATTAACATGTATAGTCATGTATATTTGTGGCATGTAGTGTCCTAAAAATGTATAGATATAAATCAACATAGTTTAAAACCTTAAATTAGTCAAACAATTATAAAAATCATATTTTTGGAAAGAGGAGAGAGCGTGTTCATCGTGATGGTATTAAAATTTTGAATTTATCATAGAAATTTGTAGTGTATTTGGAATAGAAGGTAATTTTTTTTATCATAACTCTTAAACTCTACTATAGATTGATAGGTCCAAGCCTTTGTCTCAAGAATCTAAGACATTCCTAAGCCAAAAGGCTCGATCTTTAAATTTAAATTCAAATAACTCAATTGTATTAATAATGTGATCATGTTAATAATAAATTTGTATTAATAATATAATTTGATTAATAATTTGATCACATTAATGTATAATGTGATCTTGTTAGTAACGTGATCATGTTAATATATAATGTGATCACATTATTATAAAATCACTAGCATGATCATGTTACTACTATTTTTCACATAAAAGATCGTGAACATGAACATGAAGCTTATATTTACTACTCTAAATGTTAAGAATAAGGTTACATTTATTACCTCATACTTTAAATTTATTTTATTAAATATAATAAATTAGGGTCACTTTGCATCTGATAGAGTTGGTCTCATAGTTGCACACCTTATGATGTGGAAACTAATATTTCAAAATCCAATCTGGTTAGTACTTGGGCATTTTTAGGGTCTATACACTAAACATAGGGATTTTAATACATAAATTTTACAAATGATATCCATTTTTGGTAAATAAATAGTTATTTTTAGGTTTTTATGCCTTCTAGATTGATTTTTGGTATTTTTAGGAGTCATTAGGTTTGTCAAGATTGAATTTTACAAACTAATCACTTTGAAATTGATCTAAAGTGGTGTGATTGGGGTATTTTAGGTCACACTGATGACCTTCACACATCAAACAACCAATTTTTGTTAATTTTACTTGATCATTATCCCTCCCTCATCCATGATCACTTCTTACTCATCCCTCATCACCCCTAATCACTCTCTCATCATTCCTCACTATCTTTAATCACTCCCTCATTGACCCTAATTATACCTAGTCATCTCTAATCACTTCTTTATCATCCATAATCACTCCTCCATTGACCCTAACTATCTCTCATCATTATTAATCACTCCCTCCTCATCCCTCATCATACCTATCACTCTCTCCTCATCCCTCATCATCCCTAATCACTTCCTCATCATCTATCATCATCGTTATTCAGTCCCTCCTCATCCCTCCTCATCACTAATCACTCTCTCATTAAACTTCATTATCCTTCATCATCTCTAATCACTCAAGATTATCATCCCTAATCACTCCTTTATTGACTTTCACCATCCCTCATCATCCCTAATCACTCCCTCTTCATACCTCATAATCCCTAATCACTCTTTTCTCATCCCTTGCCATCACTAATCACTTCCTCATTAAACTTCACCATCCCTCATCACTCTATCATTAACCCTCATAATCCATCATCATCCCTAATATCTCCTTCATCATCTGACATAATCATATACTATAAGTGTATATTTGGTTCCAATAATATGTTTTTTAATCTATTGTAATATAAATTAACTCTTTTCTATGACTTTTTATGTTGTCAATACCAATTTTTGATAGTAAATTTTATTGTTAAATAAATTGGATGATCTTAAAAATTTATAGTCAATTAAAATAAGTAATAACAAAAAATAGAGTCTAAACTTTAGTTCATCAAATTATCTTTGTTGTGAAACTGACTATATGAAACTTTATTCAGTTACACCTTTGGTATCTTGGTTTAAAGGATAAAAATTAAACACAAATCTCTTGTATAATTTTCTAATTATGAGAATATTTAAATAAGATGCAAAGTTATTTGGTGTTTCCCATTCCTGTATGAATTTAATCCTGGTTAGGTTGACACATTCACTCCTTATGTCTAATTGAAAATGAACATTTATTCATGTTATCATAAAAATGTGCTTCTAAATAGTGTGAAACACTAGTTCAACATGGTGTAGATCTTCATCCCACGTTTTCTAAAGATTAGGATGTCATCAAGGTAGATTAAAAAAATGGTATAGGTAAAGGGCCTTAGAATTCCATTCAACATCTTAGTGAATGAATTTTCTACATGAGTTAACCTAAAAATCATAACCAACTAGTCAATCAATTCATTCTTTATTTTTAAGACTATATTCCAAATGTCTAGATGTTCAACATGAATATTATGATACCCAAACTTAAGATAAATTTTGGAAAATATTTATACACCATGGATATGCCAAAAAAATGCCTTAATATTTAGATGAGGATAATAGTTCTTCACTTTAATCTTGATAAAAAAAATTATTGATTCACAGCCTCATGTCCCATCCTTCTTTGGTGCAAGCACAATTGGGATTTTACAAGGTAATTATTTGGGCATGATGTGTTCATTATCCATGATTTCATGTATCTACAACTTGATCTATTAATTCTCTATAAATGATTTGTTGTATAAAGAGGTTTGAGGTAGAGGTAGTTAAGGGATCAAATCAATAGTATTGTTTAGTGTATAGTATATAGGAACTTATTTAGGTGACTGAAAGATATTCTTGTATTCATATAGTTTGTTGTTTCTTTTATCTTTATTATTGTTAGATAAAACACACAATGATATGGTTCCTTAAAGATGTTATTACATTTAATTATTACCATTAAGAGTACACTTCTTACTAAAACTAACATGATTTTTTCACTTCCTGGCACTAATGACTAAAAGCTTATAAACTAACTACGATATATGGTATTTCATATCATGATAATCTATCACAACATTTCAAGGATTTACTTCATAGATTACATGTTAATGGTAAATATATGTCTGACCACATGTAAAACATCACACACCTTAATGGTGAGATGTCACAAAGGATTGTATCTTTAAAAAGTTTTATTTTATACACCAAATGACACCACTATGTGATCCATTTCTAAGGGCCTACACTAGATGATACACTAGTGTATGGTTATAGATGATGTATCAATTTCAAGTTTAATTTTTGAAAATATTTTTTAGGAGAAATTAATTTTTTTGACTTACATTGGAAGTGATGAAGTGTATAGGCTCATCATTGATATACATTTGTTAATGAAACAATATTTTTAATTCATATAATTTCTTGTTGGGGGAAGTAGAGATAATTTTAGTAAAATAATATCATTGGGTTCATAATATATTATCTACTTACCTTTTTATAGTGTTAGACAAACTCTAACCACTTCTCAAGATGTGCAAGTAGAGAATTCATAGTGTGACACTCTTCATTGGATTGAATATTAAAGTTATGAATTAAGCACCACTTTCCAATCTTGGACTACTTATTATAATCATTTAAAAATCATTTTCCACTCTCTAGTATGATGACTCAATCAATATACATAAAAAATAAGGCATTCAATGTAATTATTTGAATCATAAAATGTCCTCATATGGAAAGCAATTGACTGGTTTCAAGAAATAACACAGCTTGGTGATCCTCATATTTACTACCCATTTTTAGTGATATGGTGGTTTTAATTTTTTCTCTTTTCTAGTGGATCTTCAATTGTGAATTACATCATTTCTAAGAGGCCCATATTTTTTCATAGTTGTTAAATATTTATGTTTCAAATTTTCCTCCAAATAATTTTGATCACTATGTCTTATATTTTATTTTAACACTCAACTCTACACTTTTAGCTCCTATAATTATTAAACCCCAAAAAAATACTACCATCAAGGTATAGGATGGAGTGATTAAGAATGAGGAAGGATAAGGAAGAATTGATTAGAGATGATGAGGTATTTAATAGGGATGATGAGGGATGGTGAGCTTTAATGAGGGAGTGATTAGGAATGATGAGGGATGGAGAGAGTTAATGAGTGAATTATTAGGGGTTACGAGGGATGAGGAAGGAGTGATTAGAGATGTTGAGGGATGATGAAGAAGTGATTAGGTATGATGAGGGTCAATGAGGGAGTGATAATGGATGATGAGGGAGAGATTATAAATGATGAGGAATGGTGAGGGTCAATAAGGGAGTGATTATGGATGAGGAATGAGTGATTAGGGATGATGAAGTGGTGATTAAGGATAATGAAGGAGTGATTAGGGATGGTGAGAACTAATAAGGGAGTGATTAGGTAAAACAAATGAGTGATTAAATATGATGAGGGATGGTGAGGGTTAATGAGGGAGTGATTAGGGACAAAAAGGGATATGGGGTAAGTGATTAGGAATGATGAGGGATAGTGAGAGTTAATGAAGGAGTAATCAAGAATGATGAGGGAATGATTAGGGATAATGAATAATGATTAAAGAGTGATTAATAGTGATGAGGGATGAGTAGGAAGTGATCATGAATGAGGGATGGATGATGAATAAGTGAAATTAATACAAAGTGGTCATTTGATGTGTGTAGGTCATAAATCTAACCTATGCTACCACAATCACACCACTTTTGATTAAGTTCAAAGTGAATGGTTTTCAAACCTCAATTTTAAAAAATCTAGGACTCTTAAACATGTCAAGAATCAATTTGGAAGGCACAAAAACCTTAAAAATGATTATATTTTTGCCAAAAATAGACATCTATTACAAAATTTATGGCTTAAAATCCATATGTTCAATACTTAGATCTTGAAAATGCTTAAGTAATGACTGGATTAGATTTTGAAAAAAATATTTTCTACATTGTAAGGCATGCATCTATGAGACCAACTCTATCAAATGTAGAGTGACCCTAATTTATTATATTTACTTAAATAAATTTAAAGTATAATGTTATATTTATCATTTGGAGTATTAAATATAAGCTTTATTCCAACATTGGATTCATGTGCATGTCTACATGATTTTATGTTCAAAATAATAGGAAAATTATCGTGCTATTATTTTTAAAATAATGTGATTGCATTTTATATTAACCAAGATTTGATACATGTACATCTTCACATTTTTTAATGTGTAAAACACCAAGAATGTGATTGCATTATTAATTTTATAATAATGTGATCATGTTATGTATTAACATGATCATGTTATGGCTTGGTAATTATTGATCCATAATTTAAATAATGCAATCACATTATGTCAATAATTTGATCACATTATTTAAAAAATATATTATGTTATGGGAAATATCCACAAAATTGTCCTCCAACTCCATACACATACCCTCATATCATGTTATATTTCTCTTATGTGTAATTCCATTAATAAGCAAACCCTTACACACATAGAGGATTTAACACATAAGCTAGAAACTATGTTTCAAGTTTTAATGTCATATCTTATGCATAGGCAAGGATCTCTTTCTCCTCCTCATATCCATGAGGGTGATATCTAGTTTCCCTCTAACTAGGTCCATGTTATTAATTCTCCATGAGATGAATTAGCCTACACTAATGTCACTAATCCCCATACTCAGCCTATTCATGCTTCTCTATAGGATGTGTGTCTACATGATCAATAAAAAAAATAGGGTTTGTACTTGTGAGACTTTAAGGGATAAAATTATCAGTATGAACAAGTTAAAATTATAATTAAATAAATAAAATTAGTTATTAAGTGAATAGGTCATACTATTGGAAAATCACATTACATGTACACAATCTTCATAATATGCTAGCATAAACCATGTATATGCATCTAACTTATCAAAGTTGTGCCTATCAATCTTTCATATCCAAATCATAAATCAAAACAAAGTACATATAAAACTAGTGATTCAAAAATCATTCAAAGATCATATAATATTTAAAGTGAGGTACTAAGGCAATTTATTAAACCTAAGATGATCAACGTACCCCCTCTATAGCTAGTGAGAAGATCCAAATGTTATTGTGCATATCATAGAATGCATGGGCATAACACTTATTCATATTTAGTATTGAAAAGGAAAATACAATAGATAATGGATAAAAATTACTCAAATAATGATACATCATCCAAACAACATACAATAGCACATCTAAAAATTCAAATTTAGAAATAGTAAAAAAATGGTTACCAAAGCATAACTCATAATAATAAAAGGTTCACATAGCACAATCAAAATAATAAATAGTAAAACAAACACATATAAATGAAGTATATGATGCAAATATACATCTCTAAAATGAGGCTCAACTTTCAAATAAATATGGGTTTGGTGAAAAATATCTACTACTCTTCTGATAGTTAATAATGTTGGTCAATAAGGTTTGAGATTTATTGAACATCCCAAGTCAAATCATTCACAAATATATTTTATCTAACAAAAATATCTAGATACATAGGAAAAGTTATAAAAAGAGTAAGAACTTTAGTTGTAAATTCAAAATCATGATAAGCCAACAAGCATTCTCAAAAAAGGATTTCTAGTAAAAGAGATTCCATAGCACCATATGCCTATAATAAGAACAATTTCAAAGGGAAAAATCACAATCAATATTACAAAACACAATTCAAAAAGGTCATCTCCACAGTATGAAGCAATTCCCTCAATAATTCTAAGCTATTATGATATTGATGATGAATAATACTTAGATTCTTACTACAACATAATAATCACACTACAAAGAGATTACCATTCCTATTTTTGACATAATCCATAGTGATAGTGAGTCTCCTGTGAGACTCATTTATTATTATTATTCCTACCTTATTATATATGCTTTCCTTATTTTTTATATCTAGTTTCATTTTCATGATGTTTATGCATAGCTTATATCCAAAAAATACAAAAATAATACAATATGTCAAAAACATTAAAATATTACTCAAAAAAATTATAGATTGTATGCATTGTTATGTTTACACTTATTATATTTTCCAAACACTAAATATGTTATCTATCTTAGTATAGTTAGTTTTTTCATACATACATGCTTTAATTATTTTTATCAAGTGCTTATAATTCTTACAGGACTCAAGTCCACTACCCTAATCCATATTTGATATTATCTACCCACTAGGGGAATATACACTGATACATGGGTCTTCACTTGAAACATTCACCCAATTAGGGGCACCCTATGCACAGTTTTGATTCTTGGGTTTTATCTTTCTATACTCTACATCCAAAATTTAGCATTGTTATATCTTTATATTGATCATGCTACTCTTACTCAATTTTTTTTTGTCTATTACTACTTTAGACTTAACATATGTTGTAGACACTGAAAAACCATATACTATGGCTCTAGATGTTGCATTAAGCTTTAAACCACCTCTTGGCCCCCTTTCAGTTAAATTATTTACCAATTCTCCCATTATCAACTTCAGACCATTTCCCAGGGAATTAATCACCAATCATTGGTGGATTATCTAATTTTGACTATGTCTCCTTGACAACTAGTGGTCATCCATTGACCTTAGATAGTTGACCAAACCTCTAGTAGTTACTTAAAATCTTGCATGATTAAAGGGATCAACTGTAATTTGAATACAACTCACTTATTGATTACCAACTATATAATTTTAGTCTATTGTTAGCATGATCAATACATGATTAGACTATTTGATAAATCATATGTTAAACTCTTTAATTCAACCCTCTTTTGATTTATATTAAGATAGGAAGATAAAGTTGGAAGGATCTATAGGCTTAAGAGATTTTGATTCCCAGGTAAATCCAAAATCTTCCTAGCAAACCAGGAACTAGGTCAGAGGCTTAGGGTGCTTCTGTAACTCACTATCTTGAGCCAAAGTACTATTACTCTACTAAAATTTCTCTAGGATCTAAAATAGATTTCAACCAACACTAGCATTCCTCAGACTAGCAACACCTAAAATCTATCTATGTTTTTCATCAAGATTCATTAATTAGCTCTATTTGTTTAATTGTTTATGTTATTACCCTTTATTTCCCTTTCATCTCATTTTCTTGTGTTGGAGTTTTGAAACTCCAAAAATTTCACCTCCTACCCAAATCCACCCACAAACCATTATCACTCACCTAAATACCCAATCCCTAAACCAAATACCCCTGAGCATTACTTTCTATCTCAAAACCAACATTCAACCCAAATACCACTCCCAAGATCTCTCTAACACTCTCCCCAATAGACTTATTTTCCCCAAACCAAATTCTACAGTAATCACCAATGGTCTTACCTAAATGTCGATGGACTTACATAACCACTAATGATCTTACCTAACCATCAACTGTCACCTAACAACCAATGGTCATACCTAACTATCGATGGTCATTGTGTGTCATTTTATAATATAAAGCTAATTTGATTGATTTTCCCATATCCAAATCTCATTTTATAACTTTATGTTTTATCATAGAACTTTAACTTATTTTCTAAATCAAGTTTGTGTGATTTAGCATTAGTGTTCAATCATTTATTACTATTTTTAATCAAAATCACTTATCTCTTTTCAAGCATTTCTTGTATTTGATTTCAGTACCTTCTATTATTTCATGCAAGCATCTATTTTTAGTTTGTCATAACTTAAGTGTTTTAAAAGTGTGGACTGATAGATTTCAAGGAAGCTTATGCTTCATGGATCTAGCTCATGCTAGGCAGTCCACCCTACTATCTCAATAATCCACCATTTTCTAGATTGATTTTTATCTATAGGTCATCTTCCCTAGACAAACATGAGTATTGACAATCATCTGGATCACGTGCACACAACCACATCTAGGTTCTACTAACCTCACCTTCTTTCAAGTTTTACTTTTTCTTAAACAAGAAAATAAAGTGAAATTTTAGTGAAACATTTTGGCATGCCCAATGGGACCCTTGAGTTTTCTCTTGGGTTCATAATTATAGGACATTTAGTTGCATTAGATAAGATTCATTCATTTAATTATTTTTTGAAAATTAAATGTTTCTTATTTCCATTCTTCCTTTCTAAAACGTAAATTCTAGTTCCTTTTGCTTTCTTTTAGAAAGTAAAAAATGTCATTTTTTGCTTTCATTTTTTAAAATAAAAAGTACTCATTTTAGGCCTAGGCTTTTTCATCATCATATCATATCTAGGTGCATCTTAGTTATTTTGTATTCATTTGAAAATACACCAAAATTTTCTTTTGGATTAAAATTAAATTTGCATCTATTGTTTGCTTGTATTCACATAGCTTAATTTAATAAAGTAAATTAATTATAGTCTCACTTATTATCACACACATGATACCGAACCACACATTCAATAAAACATCAAAACATTTACATAAGTCTCAACTAGGATTTCATCACCTAGCAATCACCTTTCCTTGGCTATCCTACTTAGATTTCAACACCAAGGAGAGGACCAACTCTATATGTTGCCTAAGTATAATCTCTAGCAACTCGATATATTTTGGCTAAGCACCCAACACCCTTATTATTATGGTGTGTGAAGTGATGGGGTAGGCCCCAATATCAAGGCATGTATGAAGTTCTAGTATACATCTTGAGAGCCTTTAACTATTTGAAACCATCTTTAGACATCTTTTTCTAGTACCCACTCTACAAGCCCAAGTTGGTCTTTATAAAATCCTTAAAATTAAGGAATAAACCTAAAGGGAAATAGAAGGTATTCTAGGATTTTAATTTACTTTGGTGTATGCTTATTTTATTTGAGATATTTTTATTTTCATTACTTCTCTTTTGATTTTATGAGACCACTTTTTTATTTTCTTTCCTCCTCCTTTTCATGGTGTTGATAAGAAAACAACCAAGAAACCTAACAAGTTAGGATCCACCTCCCAACCACCCATCTTCCTCTTCTTCTTCATCCATAAATTAGATCTTGGATATATAAAGTTTTTACCATCCTTCTATAAGTCCTAGTAACCCTTAGATGGTTACCCAAGGAGATACAAATTTTTCCACCTTTTTGGATAACAATCCCATAGCCCTTCAACATTACCTTAACAATGTGTCTTAATGTACCCCTACTTTGGTTCCACCCATTAAGCCACCCTATGGCATGCCACCACATCTTATGGGTAACACCTCTATTTCCACCATTTCTACCCAACCATTAGTTTCCCAAGCATCTTCTTCTACCAATAATCCCTCCAATACCACCATCCAAAACCAACCCATCCAACCAACTAAGACCCAAATGTCTTCCACCCTGACCAATAACTCTTCTAGTATAGGATCAACCCAACCTTTGGTCTCTTATACTCCACTCACCATTGGAGTACCCTCTACTAGTGTTACCACCCCTCCTCTTGTTATCTCTAACCCACCAACCTCCATTCCATCCCAAAGCTTGGTGGTTTCCATACCTTCTACCCTTCCACCCATTAGGACCAAGGTTACCACCCATCCTCAACCTATCAACCCAACCATACGTCCAACCCAACCCATGTCAATTACCCAATAACAGCTCATTGAACCTAGCCTAAGATATATTCCTAACCCATAAGGGTATATGGCTCCACCTTCTACCCAACCTCTTGTATCCACTTACCCATACATGGCATCTTCTCAACCATCCATGTCCACATACCATTATGTGTCGTCCTCTCAACCTTCCACTAGATAACCATATGTTACACATACCCAATCCCAATAGAACATATCATACAAATATGGGGTTACACAACTACAAATTGATCTAGTCAAGATGCTAATGCACAAGATGACCAAGTTGGAGTCATTTATATCTGATATCCATAACTTCTTATCATATGATCAAATTTGCAACAAACCAATTCATTCATCCATCCCAATCCAACCTTATCCTCCTCAACGAGAACTTCTAAAATTTTCAAAATTTTAGAGCAAGGAAGATCCTTAGCAACATCTTAGATCATTTAGACACTCTTGATATTTTATTTCTTATGATTATTCTCTCCTTTCCCATGTCACTATCTAATCTATCATTATATTGGTATAATGATATTTCCAAGAAATCCCTCTTTTCTTTTACCCAATTAGCTCAAACCTTTTTAGATCAATTTTCCATAAATATATCTAATAAAGTTTCCATCATCGACCTCTACTCCATTTGGCAAGAGGATGAGTCAATTGTTGATTTTGTATCTTATTGGAGAGGTTTGATAAACGAACTCTCTTTCTCTTTTCCCCAAACCAAGTTGATTGAGATTTTCTCTTGGACTTGTGCCATACATATTTCCTCTACTTTACAAGTTTAGACTTTCAATACCTTTGATGAGGATTTCACCATGGCACAAAAATTACATATTAGAGCCATTGATAATGGGAAGCTAAAAATGAGAAAAAAAACCTCTAGTTTCAATTCAAATGAAGCTTCCTCCTCTAAAACTAAGGTAACCATGAATGCAGTTGTCCTTAAAACCACCCCTCCTCTAGTTTCTAACCAACCTAACTCTTCTAATAATTCCAACTAGAATACTTGAAACCAAAACCATAACAACCAAATTAAATATACTTCAATAGGGGAGCCATATGATTCAATATTGGAAACATTATTGAAATTAAATATCATACAACTTCCTCCAATTAAACCCCCACAACAATTTGATTCCTCTCATCCTGTACCCAATTGATATAAGGAGAATGAATTATGTGGTTACCACTATGTCATTGTGAATGATGTTAGTAGATACAATACTTTCAAAATAATTTTCCAAGGGTTGATTTACAAGGGGAAATTTGTGTTTGATAAACCAATGCACTCCCAAATAAGTCACTTGATATTTTTAGGTAGCCATTCCCCAACCATGCCCCTTCCATGAATAATGAATACAATAAAGTGAAATCCTCTCACAACCATGAGGTCCATACTATTAATGTGGTTCTTAGTGAGATCATTTTTTAGGAAACCACTTCTTCCCCTCCACTTATTGAGTTAGTGGAGTCACCTTCTATTCCTTTGTAAATCAAAACAAAGGAAGTAACTATTCCCCTTTTTCCACTTTTTGAGGTAGTGGAGCTACTAACTTCTCCTTTGGAATACATACTAAAGGAGGTAACCACTACCACCATACCTTGCTCTTCCATCATATATAAATCCACTCTCCTTTTTTCCTAAGGAAGAGTTCCCCTTACCTGCCCCTTTCATAGAGGAATCACTTTCAAAAACCTTGGACCCTTTGATTGAGGAAAAGGAAAAGGAAACTACTTCCCTTTCTCAACACATGGGTTTGTCTTTTGAGTCCAATACCAAAGGAATCAAACCCATCTATAATCCATTCTCTAGATTGGTTCATAACTTGGAGTTCCTATCCCAATCCAACATGGATTGTGCCACATTTTGGCATCGTCTTAGCCTCTCCAACTAAACAAGATCCCTCAACCATACCATTTTCAACCCAACCTTCCACTTCCACTAGTGAACCCACCATCATTCCAACCAAACCATTGAAAATATCTACCTCCCAAACCATAGGTAAACATTTTGACCCAACTCCACCCAAAGTAACCCAATCACCTTATACCATCCCAACAAATCTCATCAAAAACCTAGGCATGTTCCCCAATTAGATCCTTACTCACCCTCCATTAAATTTGGATTTTTCACTATCTATCCCACTAAATAAACCCCAAGTTAATCCAACCAAGAAAGTAGAGCCACTTAGAATCCCAAAAACCAAAACCTTATCACTCCTTTCTACCTTGCCTTCTATTTTAGGACTGCATCCTTCTTCCACCCTAAGACCCCATCCTTCCATTAAGAAAACAAGTCTCGCAATAACAATCCAAACTCAACCTCCTCTTTTAGCTACACCTATATCTATTCTTTACATGCCTTTTACCTCCAACCATCCACTACCAAGCCTTCTATTTCTAAACCTTCTACTTCCAAACCATCTACCTCCAAGCCATTAACTTCCAAACCATATACCTCCAAGCCATTAAATTCCATAAAACCACCTACCAAAAACATTCCACCACCCAAAACTCCTATTGTGAAGCCTACTTATAAGAAAATATTCCACCCCAAAATTCAAAGTTAAAACCACAGCACCCTTACCACCTTTGCTTGAGTCTTACTTAACCATCTTGTAAATATTATTACAAGATTATTCCTTGAATTTTCCTCCTCTCAAACCATTTCACCCCCATATTCATAAACCATCATGGTTTAATGAAAATATGGTATGCTCATACCATAGATCACTTGGGCATGATATGGAGAACTGTAAAGCTCTCCAATTCCTAGTCCACCAACTATGTGATGAGGATGACCTATTGTTAAATGAACTTCCCATGATCCCACCACCAATCCAAGAACCAAAAGTAACCACCCAACACTTATCTACTCCCACACTCTCATATGAAAGTGAGGATGAATCAAAGTAATTCTCTAGCCCAAATCTTTCACAAATTCATACCATCCATGTGGTCACATGATCACAATCCCAATAAAATTATAAAGGGGAGGAAAAGGTGTCCATTCCATGGACATACCCTTCTTCCACCACCTAATCACCCAACCAAACCCAAACACCTTCACCTTCACCCAAACCCAAGGTGTCCATCTTGGGTGCCTCCCAATCCAACCCTTCTAAGTCAATCCAAAGAGTATTTCTAAAGCAACTTCACCAAAGGATGGTGAAGATGAGTTTATATGAATTAATCAATACCTTTCCACATCACCACCAAGCGATGATATAGGATTTACAGTCCATAGAGGTTCAACCAAAAGATCAACAACCTATATCACTCTTTATCTAATCCCTTCAAATTTCCACCCTTATTACCTTTAATGATTAATAAATACCCTCCATTCATCCCCACAATCTAAATCATCCCTTATTTATTACCATGTACATAAACCAAACTCAAATCAAAAGGGTTATGATTGATGGAGGAGCTAGCATCAACATTATCTCCTCTCATGCATATGACTAGTGAAAATTGCTAGAGAACATTATGTTAGAAACCATAGTGGTGACCTGATCCTTCAATGACACTATGGAAACAACTATAGGGACTATCATCCTCCATATTCATTTATGACCTTGCATGCTCCCTGAGATATTCTACATGGTAGAAGGATAATTCTAGTATAATGTTTTGCTTGGATGCCCTTGGATCCATTCCATGAATTGTGTGTTATCTACCCTACATCAGTGCATCAATTTTGAGCATGAGGTTCAAGTAGTTACCATAAAAGCTGATTCAAGTCCTTTTACATCATGCAAAATGATGTATTGGCCAAATGATGTTCTACTTATTCCATTATCCAAACCTTCACCAACCAAAGATAACTCCACCTCTTCCATAAACCAAGTCTTGACTAACTCATCCATCCCTTCTATCCAAATCCCCATGAAGGACCCTTGGAATCAACATTCCAATGTCTCTCGATTTGGAAGTATCACCTCTTGGATTTGGATGTCTTCCCTACTCCCCAGGAGTATGAAAACCTTGACCAAAACCCTAGTTATTATTATAACCATTATTCATTTTGAACCTCTCAGTATCTAAACTAATATTTTCTATGGGGGACTTGATCAACTGATTTCTACCTTACCTCCTCTTCTACTTGCCCATTCACCTCCAATTTCTCTTATCTAGATAAACCAAAGTTCTCTAAGACATACCTCTATAGGTTTTATTAGAAGGGATTCAGTCTAGGGAATTATTAAAATGGACCACATGAGTTGTTTCCATGTAAGACCTAAAGTACTCATGAGATATTTGGTCTCAGATTCATTATGCCTAAGGAGCTAACCAATACACCTCCTGTTACCATCATTAATGAGGAAGTTCCATACTCACCAAGCCATTCCCCATCAAAATCTGAGGATTTTGATTTCATTCTCCCTACCTTTTTTTTCATCAACATGATTAGCCTTAGACCCATAACTTATCAAAAGGATGGGGAGACTATAACCATTCCTCTCACTCATCTTGAGATTATAAAAGATGACTCTCCTATCATTAATAGTGTTTGGTGTCAATATGATGACTCCCTTCTTACCTACCTTAGTGTAGAATATTCCTCTATCCACAAATCTCTCCCTCCTAAGACTTTAACCATGTTGAATAAATCCACCATGGATGTCAACTTGGGCACTCAAGATAACCCACACATTGTCAAAATCAATCAATCTCTATATTCCTCAAAGCTTCAAGATTTCCCCTCCTTCCTACAATACCATAGCATAACATTTTCTTGGTCTTACAATGACATGCCAAGAATTGACCCTTATATCATCACCCATAATATCATTACCACTTGTGATGCCAAGCCTATCAAGCAGAAGCTATTTTAGATGCACCCTCACATATCCCTTCTTGTCGAAGAAGATATTCAATGCCTCTTATCCATGAATTTCATCCAACCCATTGATTATACCCAATGGGTCTCAAATTTCATCCTTGTTACCAAAGCAATGGGGGGACTTAGTATTTACATGGATTTCTAAGATCTTGACCTTACTTGCTTGAAATATGACTTCCCTTTGCCAAGCATTAAAAACTTATAAATCTTGAAATAAGCCATGAGATGCTATCTCTTATGGATGGGCTCTCAAGATATAATTAGATCTTGATTGCCCCTGAAGATCAACATAATACCATCTTTATTATCGCTTAGGGGATTTTCTACTATAGGGTCATGATTTTTGGTCTAAAAAATGTTAGTGTAACCTCTAATGTGTTATTAGTTACATCTTCTATGACCTTATTCACAAAAATGTAGAGGATTATGTAGATGACCTTCTTCAAAAATCTAAATGTCATAAATATCATTTAATAGTTCTCAAGGTTATCTTCGAATACCTCATCCATTACCATATTTACCTTAACCCCAAGAAATGCATTTTTGGGGTCTTATCAAGAAATCTCCTTGGATTTATTATCTCTCTTCGATCAATCAAAGTTGATCCCACTAAAATCAAAGTGATCCTTGGCATGCCTCCTTCAACCATCCTTAGGAAACTCCACAATTTTTAGGGGAAGCTCTAATCCATTCATCACTTCATTTCTCATCTATTTGATATATGATAACATTTCCATCACCTTCTTAACAAAGATATATCTTTTAAGTGGAATAAATATTATCAAAAGGACTTTGAATCACTTAAATAATACCTTCTTTTTCCACTCATTCTCATTCCTCCCAAAGAGGATCAACCTTTCTACCTTTATATTTCTACCATCGATCACTCTTTAGGGGAAATGCTTGTGCATTGAGATGATCATCATAAAGAGCAATTTGTATACTATATAATTTGAATTCTTATAAATTAAAAAACTTGATACACCCATACTAAAAACTTTGCCTCACCTTAGTCTTCATGGCTTTTAAACTCTACCACTACCTTCTCAACCATAGACCTATGTCATAACCAACATTGACCCACTCAAGTATATGCACTCCAAGCCATACCAAAACTAGTGTATAGATAATTGGCTCATGCTTTTAAATTTTTTTAACCTTGAATTATTCTAATAGAAGTTAATAAAATGGCAATTTATTGCCAACCAATTAGTTGAAGCACCTTTAACGGACAACCAATCATCTCCCCTTGAGATTCTTGATGAGTCTATCATGACTCTTTCTCAAGAGGACATCACCTATCAAATGACCATGTTATTTAATGGAGAAAAGTGCCAATGTGGTAGGGGTGCTAGTATCATTCTCATCCCCCTTAATGTTGAAACCCTTTATTTATCTTTCAAGCTTGATTTTGATTGTACTGATAACATGGTAGAGTATGAATCCCTACTGTTAGGTCTTCAAACTACTTTAGCCTTGGGAGTCAAGATGATTATTATTTTTGGTGACTCTCAACTCGTGGTCAATCAAATCAATAGGTCTTATCAATATAAAAATGACATCTTACAATAGTATAAACATCTAGTCGATGTACTCTTAGCATCATTTGAACATTACCTTATCTAATCCACTCCACAATCTATGAACAAGTTCATTGATATAATGGCTTCCCTCACTTCCCATATCTTATCCACACCTTGTAACTCTAAGCTATTTATCACTATCCATCATCTTACTAAGCCTTATTATACCAAATCAAACCCTCCTTTTATTTTTATTGTGGGGTAGACCTAACCTAACATTTGGTATAAGTAGATCTTCAACTATCTCAACCTAGGCATCATTCCCTCCAATATTTATAGGAATGGTCGAAGAGAATTTATTCATAGTACCTATCATTATACCATACTAGGGGAATTATTTACAAGTGTGGCTTTGATGGTCTCCCTTTTTGTTACCTATGTAGTCATGAAATTTCTCATGCTATTAGAGAAACACATGATGGCATTTATGGAGGAAAATTTAATGGTCTATCTATAGCTAAATGTATCCTTATCCTTGGATACTATTGGCCCACCCTTAACTAGGATTGTTGTGATTATGTGGAAAATTATGTTAAATGTCAACAACACACTAATTTACATCACATACCTAGTCATAGTCTCCAAGTATCTAAGGATTTTTGGCCCTTCTCGTAATGGGGATTGGATCTTATAGATGAAATTAACCCCCATTCTTCACAAAAACATCATTCTATCATCATTACGATAAAATATTTCACAAAATGGGTGGATACTATTCCTCTCATCTCAACCAAAACCAAAAATATTATCAATTTTATTAATCATCACATTATCTGTCATTTTGATGTTCATCATAAGATAATCACTGATAATGGTAAATATTTTAAAATAAAAATTCCAAGGTCTTTGGGATGTGTTTGCAATCAAGTTAATTTTATCATCATCTTATCATCCATAAGCTAATGGATAGGTTGAAGCTTCTAACAAAACCCTTAACAACCAGCTAACTAAAATGGTTAATGTGTCTAGTAAGGATTAACATTTATACATCATTTTTTCCTTATGGGCATATCATACTATAATTTAAACCCCTATAGGTGCTACCCATTTCTCTCTTGTCTTTGGAGAAGAGGTTGTCTTTCCTCTTGAAGTCCAAATTCCCTCTTTTCACATATCCCTATAGGATATCAATTTTGAGGGAAATTATCATCAACAACATTTAGCCCAACTTGAGTTACTCAATAAGCATCATTTGGTTGTGTTTAACCATATTCGTGTCTATGAAGAATAAGTCAAGCACACCTATAAAAAAACCTAGGAGTATGAGAATTCAATATCAAATACCTCATCATAAAGGAGAATCAACATGAAATCAATATGGAAAAAATCAATTAGGGTAAGTTTGATTTTAATTGGCTTGGACCTTATATAATAATGCAAAAGTATGGGTCAGGAGCTTATCAATTATCATCTCTTGAAGGGAAACTAGAATCTAAGCCTCTCATTGCTTTGCATCTACATCCTTTCTTTTGTTAAAAAATATCAAAATCACCTTTTATTTAACTTAAGCTCATCCTTTTACTTTATGATATTTTCCGCTTTACTCCCCTCACTTTGAGGACAACTAATTACAACATAAAATCATGTGATTATCTATCACAGTTAAAGCCTTAATCCTAAATATGGGAACCACAGCTCTATGTATGGCATGATTCTACTGGATACTTTTCATCCCTAATAGGATGGGATCCCATGGTCTTTATCTCTCAAATCATCCTCTTAACCACCATTTCAACCTTTTTGTGCTTTATTTTTGCCTTCATAAAGGTAAACCTTTAAGCCTATAGAAACAAGTCTATATCCTCAAAAGCAAAAACATTAAAAGTCATATTTATTATGGGTCATCTCTAACATTAGAAGACTACTCCCTTGAAGGATAGATGCCAAAACCAATCAAAATTACTCAATGTAAGGTAGACTTCTCCCTTGAAGGATAGCTATCAAAAAGCCTAAAATAAATATCAACAATTTAGAGCACTCCCTTAAAGGATGGATAAGTAAAGCATTTGTCAAAGTAATAAATTTATTGGAGGCTTCTCATATCAATCAGCTTCCCTAAACCTCTCAAAGTAATATAAAATAAGCAAAATACCCCTTATAAAAATTAGAAAAGAGCAAACAACTAGAATAATTTGGAAGCCACAATCATCTTTCATAAGTATACTTCCTGCATCGATCAATCTACACCATATATGACATAGACTTATTTATTTTAGCTCTTTGGCAAACTATAGAAAAGGAAAGATAATCTCACATGAATGTTACTTTATCATCCATCTCCCCTTTATACCCTCTATAAAACAAAGGATGTTGAGCTTACTTGACACTGTGTGATCAAAAGACTTTTTAACCAATTGATGAATTCTTATGTGAAGCATATGAAGGGCTTGAAATCATAAGATGATATAACTTTATTTTTTTTTGGTCCTTGCTAAATAAGAGATCATTATGTCTCATTCTTCTTTATCATACCTACTTTTTGCTACATTCATTAAGATGTTTATCTTTTGATTGTCCTATCTTTTCTTGTCTTTTCTCACATATAGTTTTGTTATCGACACTTAATCTAAGAATTTTTAATATTAATCAACCTTAATATAATTAAATAAAATTAATTAAACAACATTTAAATCAACATTTTATGTTTTTTTTAGTGATTTAATTTTACCTTATTTGTTTAAGTGTTTTAACCATAAACATATTTTAACAAATTAACCATCTCATATATCAAAAATCATCTCATCTATCTAAGTAACCAATCACATCTCATTAACCATCATCATTTATCACATTTATAACCATTTATAAGCTAATGAGTCATCACATATGTTATCCATCACATGTCTATCTAGATAAGGAAGCATAGATTCATTAATTTAAAACATACATTTCTAATAAAGCATACATCTACTCATGATAGAAGTGTTAATCATCACATCCAATAACATCATAAGAAGCATCATGGACATAAAATAAAAAATCCATAACCATAAGCAACATCCATGAAACCATAATAACATCAATAAGATCATAATCATAAATAATCATATATAATCATAATGTCCATGTCTCTCATAAGATATGTACATCTCACCATATCAACTCACAAGCTAGTATCAAAATTATATAATACATCAATATAGAAAGTCTCATAAGAGTCTAAGGTGAAGGGGTAATGCTACTCCCTATAGCATATCTATCTCCTAGACCTATTTGTACACCCATAGATGTTTCCCACTAACTCTATGTAGCGTTGTTGGCTCCCCCACTAACCTCTAATCTGTATTCAACATATCTCAACTAATTTAGAAGTTGTATAAAGACCAATGCCTCATATTATCTGAGTTCCTAGATCATGGCCACATACCTAGCCATATGGATGGTTTGAGATTGTCCTATATGTGTCCTCACTACCCCTTATCTCAAGTTATCCCTATCCTATATGACCAAATCTAGATGCACTTATGCATGGTCTCTCTCCTATATAAGGATAGCCACCTAGTCTTGTGTTGTATCTCTCTCTACATTCACCATTGTTATAAATTCCTATACTTCAACTAGTGTTACCCTCACATGATCTCTCTCTATAAGGAGTGCCTACCTACCAAGGGCATCCACATCCATCTAGTCCCTACCCTCCTCCACTATGTATACATTAGGAGCCTACTATACACCATCTCCCCCAAACACTACCACTACATAATTCACTTAAAACAATACAAGTTACTCCTGCATAACCCATGCATCATCAATATCTATGACCACTAATAGTAACTCATGGTCAATCTCTATCTCCTCTAGCTATGGAGGAGGTAATGGTGCCTTAACATCCTCTCTCATGTACTTTGGGAAATCACCTAGGACACCTTGAGCTAACCCAAATTATCTCTTTAACCTATCAAATGGGATGAGATACACCTCATCCTCCCATCTTCCATATATCCATTTGTAACTCTATAGTGATAAGGTCTACCTAGTATAACTCACCCATGCTAGGAATATAGTATATGACCTTTAGATAACCTCCCCATCAACCAATACCTCCAACCTATCCCTATACCACTCCAAATATTGTGCCACTCCCCCTGGTAATGTAAGTTTGTAATCACCTCTCCACCTCATGAATCTCACTCTAGGTCCCATGTCTGCCATGACAATCCACCTAGTTGAAGCACCATGAGTGCTTTTATGCCCAATAGTCTAGAACAAACCTAATTCTAATGCCATATAATTTATGTAGCTGATATTCCTAGAGCTCATGATAGATCTACACTAGTTAAATTGGGGCCCAAGAAAACACTATCTAGTCCATCAACATATCTTCTATAACACCTAGCAATAAAAAGGGAAATCTACCACTATTAGAATCTAAAAATGCATAACAAATCACAACTATCATCATCATCGTAACTAGCCATCTCCCTCTCAAATCCATGTGATACATAGGTGCATAATGGAAACTTAGTTTTTACCACCTAGCATGAATAAAGCCCATGCCAAACAAGTGAACCATATGGGCATCTCACTCCTCACTATCAATATGATCTATCGGCTCACCCTATATTGGTAGTTACAAAATCTAATGAATGTCTTCTAATAGGGTGGTAATCTCTCCATTCTACAACAAGAAAGTTTTGGTAGTTGAGTCTTATCTCTCAATGATGGATACCAAAATCACTATGTTTCTCATCACATGTCGATAAAATCTCATACCTCTTAGACCCACCATTATCATGTGATCCCCCTCCTAGTCTATCATAGCCATGCATACCTCATCTAGGAGTTGAGGTACTTGGTCCTACATTTACATCTACTCCCTCATCTATAAGGTTAAAACATATCACTTAGTTTTCCTTAACCTTCAACCATAACCTATGTATTTTACCTATTAACCCTACCCCTAATCACTTCTACCTTACCCCATTTTTAAGGCTTAACCAAACCCTTACCTACTCTTACCTAAACCAAGTCTTACCTTTTACCCTTCCCTACCTTCACCCATTCTCTTCCCCTACCTTCACCCATCCCTAACCCCTACTTTCACCCATTCCTCAACCTTTCTCTACCCCATTCCCTAACCTTATACCAACCACCAATGGTCAAGTATCGACCAACGATGGTTCCTTTTGGGACCATCATCTATCAATGCTAAACTACCAATGGTTAGGTGGTAGATCACTAACAGTCCACACATCAATCATTTGATGGTTACTTATTGACTGATAATGGTTGATAGTGACTACTAATAGTCACTATGTGGTGACTACCAATGACCAAACCCTATCCCTAACCCACTAATACCTAAAAATAATCAACAAAATAATTAAAATCACACCTAAAACTTATAAACCCCTTCTCTACCTTCACTACCTCAACCTATTTCCAACCCTCTAACAATTTCATACATTAAACTCAAAACCTCCCACTTTCCAACACCTACCCACCCACACAACAAATAAATAACATAATAAATGAAATTTATGGCATCCCTTACCTCATTATGTATCCATTATGGTGGAGCCCTTAGAACCATCATCATTACTCAGCACCATGTTCTACCCTTACCTCATGGCATCCTCGTTGAATCTCCTCTACCTTGGCCTACCTTGATTAACCTCCAAATCATGGCTTAACCTTAGTCAAACCCACCTAACTCAGCTAGCATGAGACTAAAAGAGCCAAATAAATATCATTTATACAAATTCCAAAGGAAGCACCATGGGTTGATATTTACAAAAGATCAAATAAAGCCTCATTTGGCCTTTAACAATCACCCTTTTAGGGTTTTTTCTTGACCATTGAAAATCACTAGGTGACCACTAATAGTTGACCCTAACCATCAATATTTGACCCCTCTAGGGTTTTTCCATTCTACCATCTCCTTTTAAAAAAGGACCACCTAACCCAACTTTCCCTTTACCCACCTAGATCACATTTTGGTCAGTCAATCCACTTGTATGCCTCCATTTACAATGATCACACCACAATACCTTTACCATCACCTATATTTTCATGACCCAAACTTACCTTGGTAATTCTAACCACATTAATTACCTTGCCATATTTGAATGAACTTGCACTCTTTTTATGCACCAACCCTTTAGGTACCTCAAAGCATGACCCTTTGCAGTCCTAACACCTACAACCATTTTTATTTTCTCAAGATCACATCTAGTTTTTGGATACCTATGAATATATCAACCTTGCTGAGAATAATTGAGTTTATAGGAATAACCCATATCAGTTATGCTTAACATTGTGACCTAGTTACCCTGTCACCTATCCTTATAATCCAACCTTATTTCACCACCTACCTCAACTATGGCAGCCTAGTCTATGTGCAATCTATGATATCACATGTAGTCACATTTTATGTTCATGTTTGCATTTAAATTCCCACCAAACCAACCTTAAAATCCACTTATCCACTTATCAAACCCTCTATCAATTATGTTTCACCTCATCAATTCCCAATTTGAGGGGGAACACCTCCTCTTATACTTGGGGCATCCAACCAACCTTCTTTTTTTTGTTTTGTAGCTTGTTGACATAAACTACATAACAAAAATGATCAAAATGTAGACACTAAAAAACTATACACCATTTCTCTAGATGTCAGATTAACCTTTAAACAAGCCCTTGGCCCCTTTTGGGTTAAATTATTTACCAATTCTCCTATTATCAACCTTGACCCATTTCCCAGGGAATTACCCACTAATCATTGGTAGATTATCCAATTTTGATTATGTCCCCTTGATCTCTAGTGGTCAGCCTCAACCACCAATAGTTTATTACACCATTAGTGATTACTTAAACTCTTACATGATAAAAGGAATCAAAACTACAATTTGAATAAAACTCACTCATTGATTACCAGCTATCTAATTTTAGTTTGATGTTCACATGATCAATGCATGATTAGACTATTTTTTAGACTATTTGATAAACCATTTTTTTAACTCTTCAACTCAACCCTCTTTTGATTTATATTAAGATAGGAAGAGAAGGTTGGATGGATCTAGAGGTGTGAGAGATTCTGACTCCCAAGTTAATCTAAAATCTTCTTAGTGAACTAGAAACAAAGTAAGAGGCTTAGGGTGCTTATAAAAATCATTATATTGAGTCAAGGTACAGTTAATTTGATAACATTACTTTAGGATCCATAATATATATCAACCAACACTAGCATTCCTCATACCAACAATACCTAAAATCTATCTATGTTTTTCATCAAGATTCAGTAATTAGCTCTATTTATTTCGTTACTTGTGTCATTCCCCTTTATTTCCCTTTCATCTCATTTTCCTATGTTGTAGTTCTACAACTCTATACATTTCACCTCCTACCCAAAACCACCTAAAAACCATTATAATTCACATGAAGAACCAATCCTTAAACCAGATACCCTCTCCCCAACAAACTTCTTTTCCCCAAACTGAATTATATAGTAATCATCAATAGTCTTACCTAACTATTGATAGATGTACCTAATCACTGATGGTCTTACCCAACTTTTGATGGTCACCTAACTGATGATAGTCATACCTAACCACTGATGGTCACTGTGTGTCATTTTACAATAGAAAGCTAATTTGACCCATCTACCAATATCCAAGTCTTAGTTTATGAGTTTCTATTTTATCATATAACTTCAACTTATTTTTTGAATCAAGTTTGAGTGATTTATCATTAGTGTTCAATCATTTTTTATTATTTTTACTCAAAATCACTTATCTCTTTTCAAGCATTTCTTGTATTTTATTTTAGTACCTTTTGTTATTTCATGCAAGCATATATTTTCATTTTATAATAACTTAAGTGTTTTAAAAGTTTGGATTGATAACCTCCAAGAAATATTGTGCTTCTTGGATCTAGCTGACACAAAGTATTCCACCCTATTATCTCACTAATCCACCATTTTTTAGATTGCTTTCTTATCTGTAGGTCATCCTCCTTAGATAAAGAGGAGTATAGACAATCATCTAGATCATGCATGCACAACCACATATAGGCTATACTAACCTCACCCTTATTTTAAGTTTTACTCTTTCTTAAAGAAGAAAATAAAGAAAAATTTAAGTGAAACATATGTACATCTTTTCTCTTACATATATCTATATTACATATTTCTACAAACTTTCATTTCTATCTTACCTAGTTTATACTTGATTGTATCTATATACTTCTTTCATTCGAGGTAATTTGAATATGCCATTTATCTAGATCTCTATGTCACTTCTTTTCACTATATGTATGCTTTAGACATTGTCTGTGTCCTTGTGTGTGCCTTCATGATTGTGTATGTAGACATCTAAACATGTCCTTCTATGTAGCTCTAAGCCAACTTGCTTGGTGATTTCCTATGTGAAAATTTAAACATGTCCTTGTATGTCTTATTTTTCTAAGATTTAGCGACATGTACCTATGTCCCTTGTATTGTGGCCCATTGGCTTACTTTATGTGGCTCATGTGTTCTATATGTATGCATCATGGCCATGAAACTTATCTTTTATTATTACACACATTATTTTTTAATTCCATGAGTAACCTCATGCATCTCCCCTTCTTACTTGGGTGTCGTAATGGACATCATGTCCCATCCCCCTAGGTAGCTACCTAGTTATTACCTAGATTTACTATTATATCTATCTTGACACCCTTATGAATGATAGACATGAAATACATATTAAATTACATCTTATGATTAGATTATCTTACATTTTTATATTATGTATGCACATTACATTGTATTATTACATGGTTATCATATATGTTATGGCTAACACACATTTTACAGAGATTTTTCTTTTGAGGATAGTTCTTACATATGTTTAACAAATCCTCTAAAAAGAAGGGAAATTCAAAAGGGTTTGTCACAAAGATTAGGATACTATATTTCACTTATAGTACATTTTTATCACATAGTGGGAAAATAGTGACCCAAAAAGTAGTGTAGTTGCATAGATATTAAACCAAAAGGACACTAGTGCCCAGATTGGGACAAACTCACCACATTTAAAAAAATGGTGCTATTATCCAAGATATGGTGCTACTTTCGAGAATCCTTAATTTCATAATAACCTAGATTGGCTATAAAATTATAGAAGCAATAATATAGGTTTACATAGATTTAGTTACATATTTAGCAGGTTTGCTCAATTTTGCTCAAATTCATACTAGCTCAACATAGATTCATATCAGTCTAATAAGATTGGGAGAATAATGCATGGCATGACCATTCCCATATTTAGTTCATATACCTAGATATGGATTATTACAACTCGGTCTAGAATCCATATGCATAGATATCAAATTTGGGGGTAGGTGTGTGGCACATTATTTTCATATGCTCAATTACACACTAGTTGATAAGATGGAATGAAAAATTCCATGTTATTTTATACACTATACACATCCAACATCATATTCTATGTTGTACACAAGTTTCATGCATTAATCCATCTACAATGGTTGGCATTTTTGAGTATCCTAAAGCCGGATAATGTACCCAAGTGGTCATAAAACTAAAATACCTAGTTAGATATACCCAATTAGAAATTTATATTTACTTAATTTAGTTCAATTTTATATGCATCTGTTACACATGGGTGGGAAATGATGGATCCATATCCTACTTGAGTTCCTGAGCAACCTACATGAGAGGGTTGGGCACATCATTAGTCTAATCTAAGCTATTCACAGGTCATGATCCACCAAGTAAAGGTGGGTAATGATGGAGTTAAAAATGGATTGAGTTATTTAGCCACCCATACATGAGGATTGAATAAGATATTATCTCATTCAAAGTTATTCATTGATTTATCACTATATACATACACACACATAGGTTATCACCATGTTTATGCATTGGTACACATACCTAGTGAGGTGTAATCATTCTTTTCCTCTTTCCTAAATCTTTTCTCATTTTTACTTAACTTTAATTCTTTACTCAATTCATTATTTTTCTTTTTATATATCTAAAGCAAGGATTGATTTATGCATGTTTCATTTGTAGGACACGCATTGGATCATGCTTCAAATATTCATACCCAACTTCATATACTCAAACCTAGCTTCATGGGCTTCACCTCCTAGGTAAGTCCATGTATGTTTATTTTTTTTATCTAAGTCATTTCACTTTGCTTCATTTTTATAATAAATTTTAGGCAAATTTAATCACATGAAAGTGGTATTTTAGTGTTAATAGTATTACTTGAGACTACCCATCCCTAGTTTAGCCTTAGACCTATTAGATCCTATTATCACACTTATCTAGCCTTCGTGAAGGCCATAGGCATCCCTAGTTAGCCATAAATTAGTCCCAAACCCTCATTTCTTGATCATGTTCCTTCATACCTAGTGTTCTGTGGTGTTAATGTCCTTTGCCCTATATTTTCCCAAATAGATATTTTTTCAAAACTAAAACTTCCTAGGGTCAGCCTAAACCTATTTTATCACTAGACAAGCATCAAAATATTATAAATACATGAATTTTATCCCTCTAACCACTGAATCTAAATTAGATACAAAATACACATTCAAACTCACAACAAGTGAATAATTAAGGTTATCAATCTTTATTTTGCCATACTTTTTCATACTACCATCTACAACAACCCTAAGCTCAGATTATCTAGATTTTCAATATCAAGCACATTAAAGGCACTCAAGCCCACTATCATATTATCATCACTTGAATTTTCATTAGCACTTAAGTGAGGATAACCACATTGGGCTTGATCCCTCCTTGGAGTATTGGTATGTAGGAAAATCTTTTTACAACAAGGTGTTGAGAATGTCTTGCCTACCTTAATAACAAACACACTTTTCAACTCATATCAATTGGATGCCATAGTTAAATGGAGGATTATTGTTTTCATAATAATTTATTCATTATTATAAAAATATAGGCTTTTATGACTCATGCATGTAGGAACTACTTCAAAGATCGAGACATAGGTACACTTAGAAGCTCAAGATAGTCTTGCATAGAGGACACTACCACCAATATCAGAACACTACCACCACTTTTATAATAATGGTGATACTATCTAATTGTGTTTCAACTAATTAGGAATATTTATAACACTAGGATCTAGTTCTTGACACTCAGACTAGCTTTCATCTCAATTTCTAGAACCTTGATCATTTGTATTAGTTATTTTCTAGCTAAGTTATTACTTACACTATTTATTTCTGTTTTTAAAAAGGTTAAAACTAGTCAATTTTTTAACAAATCATTAGTAGTATTTATTAAATATTATTACCCTAATATTTTATACTCGACTCTTTAACAAACATAGGTTTTACAACCACTAAGTCCTAAAAGGTTAAAATAGATGATTTCTAAAATGATGAGGAAAATTTTGAACTCAAGGAACCTAGAGATGGTTTTCTAATTGGTGATCATAAGTAAATATTTTCTATTACATTGGACCCTAACACCTATTTAAAATATTAGGTGATATTCCTTGGTCAAAAATAAAAATAAAAAAATGAAAATGAAACATTAAAGTCTCAAAGTGAAATACTCTTTTAAGCAATTTTAACCAGGAAAATAATAAATAAAAAGATGAGTACCATAGGGAACTATTTCAAGATTAGACAAGGAAGTTCATCCTCTTTAAAATGAATCACATAGTTCCTCTAGTCTTAGAACCTCATTGTAGTTAGACATCAGTTTAGAAGATCTAAAAATATTCAAATAATTAAAAATTCATATTCTTCATACATGGGGGAATTTGACAAGACAATTGAACCATAAGATGATGGATAATATCAATTCACCTCATTGCCTACTATTCTAGACAATGGTTTTACACTACTCATGGAAGACACCATAGAATTAAACATTGGAACCCCAAAAAATATAGAATGGATCACTTAAAAAGAATGTGAGATTCTTAATTCCCTCCTTTAGGAGTCTAATGATATTTTTTCTAGTCCTATTTAGATATGCCTAGATTTGATCCTTTTATAGTTGTACATTGCCTTATTGTACACCTAGATACAAAGATGATAAAATAAAAGCTAATAAAAATGCATTCTTGCATTTCCATACTAGTCCAAAAAGAATTAAAAAAATTATTGGAGGTAGGATGTATTCATCCCATAAACTATTCATAATGGATATCAAACATTATCCTAGCCAACAAGAAGCCACAAAGAATACACATATGTGTAGATTTCAGATATATAAATAAAGCATGCTCAAAGTATGATTTTCCTTTACCAAATATTGATATTATTGTAGATTCCATATAAGGGTATGAAATTTTACTTGCTATGGATGGCTTCTTAGGATATAATCAGATGAAAATAACAACTAAAGACCAACACAAAAAATGTTCACGACTCCATGGGGGAAAATTCTATTATCAAGTTATATATTTTGGCCTCAATAATATCTATGTTAATTACCAAAATGTAGTGACTATCATATTCCATGACATGATGCATGATAATGTACAAAACTATGTGGATGACATTCTAGGAAAATCCAAAACAAGGGTTGGCCATCCATAAGTTTTACCTAGGATCTTTGAAAGGCTTGATGAATACAAGGTGTATCTTAATCCTAAAAAGTGTGTATTTGGCATCACTTTTGACAAATTTATAGGATTAATTTTCTCTCTTAGGGGAATCTAAGTTGATCCAACCAAGGTTAAGGCCATTATATAAAATCTTCCTTCATCTAATATGAATTAGCTCTACAGTTTGTAAGGAAAAAACCAATATATTTGATACTTCATTTCATTATTAGCAAAAATATTTCACCATTTCACTCACCTTTTAAATAATGGCACCATGTTTTCATTGAATATTGACTATCAACAAGAATTTTAGAATTTAATATAATATTTGGCACGTCCACCTATCTTAGCTCCACCAATGTCTCAGAATCCACTTCTCTACATTTCAGTAATAAAACATGCCTTGGGGGAACTCCATACCCAACATGATGATCAAGGGAAAGAATGAGCAATGTATTATTTAAGAATAATATTGGTTTATTATTAACATAAATATACACCAATTGAAAAATCTCATTTAGAAATGGTATTCACATCCTAGAAGTTATGACATTACATGCACAACAATAAAACCATTGTTATTGTCAAAGTGGTCGCACTAAAAAATCTACTTTCCAAGGCATCTTTGGCTAGCCAAATGGGTCATTATATTGAGTGAGTTTGAGATTGAATATGCAAATTAAAAACTAATTAAGGATAAAGTAATTGTAGATCAAATCACTAAAGTAACCTTATCAGATACTAAGCTACTCACTTTTAATTTCTATAACGAGTCCATCTTGACTTTAGATGAAACCTCTTATGAATCATAACATTTGACACTCTAATTTGATGTTTCATACACATATTATGGATATGTAGCCATAATTATGCTCATAACACCATAGGGGGTCTTATTTCCAAAGCCTTTCACATTTATTTCACATGTACCAAAAATATAGCAGAGTATAAATCACTCATTACAAGACTTCACCTAGTAATATAGTGGAATATTAAGCAATTACATGTTCATGAGAATTCACAATTTATTATTACCTAGGTGATAGAGTAATAATAGACCAAAGATGACAATCTTATGCCTTAAAAAATCATGGTGGATATTCTCAATTAGAAATTTGAGCATATATAATTTAAGTAGATACTAAGAGCCAATAATAGTACTATAGACATAATGGAAAAAATTAGCTCATTGATAGCAATTTTAGATCACATTCCATATTACCAGTTCCTTATTGAACATATTTTAAAATGATCTCATGAATGTTCAACATATTAAATGGTATGTGATATTTTTGGTACCATCTCACCTTCATAGCATGACTTATATAACTACCTCCATGACCACATTTTTCATGATAACCTTTCTCGTAACAAATAAAAATCCTTTATTCACAATGCCTCCTTTTTACCTTACTCAGTGATACACTTTATCATAGAGGATATGGTGGAACTCTACTTCATTATTTAACATTGGCAGAATTTAGATTAGTGCTTAAATATGTATACAAAGGGATTTATGGGGCATAAAATAGTGGAATGGTCCTTGCCAATAAAAACTTGCGTACAAGGTATTATTGGCCCACTATGGAAGCATGTTCATGTTCTTTTGTTAGGAAATGTGTGTCATGCTAGAAACATGCCAATCTAATTCATGCTTTAGATTGAGCACTTCATTTGATTACTACTCCTTGGCCATTTTCAATATGGGGACTTGATCTCGTAGGGAAACTCAATCAAGCTTATTCAAATGGCTATAAACATATCCTCACTACCATCGATTATTTTACTAATTGGGTTGAAGTCATTCCCCTCACATAACTAGTAAGTAAATTTACAAATTCATTCTGAACCACCTTATATTTCACTCTGGCATTCCTTTTGACATAATTTTTGATAATGGCATATCCTTTATAAATAAGGACATCAAATCCATCTATCCAAGAACCATATCAAATAATGTTTTTTCACTCCTTATTTTTCCTAAATCAATGGCTAAGATAAGGCATCTAATAATACCCTAGCCTAAATCCTTAAAAAAAAACTATTAATGCCACTAGCAGTGATTAGCAATTTCAATTATTTCCCACCCTTTGGGCCTATTATACAAATATATGAACTCCCATAGGAACCACACCATATTCCCTAGTTTATGAAACTGAAGATATTCTCCATGTAAAGATTGAGTTGCCTTCCTTGTGTAATTAATTTTAGGATATCATTAATGATGAGGAGTATAGAGTAGATCGATTGCAATAACTAGAACTGCTTGATGAAAAATTGATAACCACTTTGAATAATATCAAAACATATTAGAATAGGTTATGTCATTACTATAACATGATTATCAAGACTAGAGAGTTTTCACTTGGTGATCTTGTGCTAAAATAGAATCATAAAAATATCAATGTGACACATGAAAAGAAGGGTAAATTTGAACCAAATTATCTAGGACCATTCATTATTACATATTAATATGGATTTGGAACATATAGGCTGGATACAACATATGGGAAAGAGTTAGATGAGCCCATGAATATTAAGCATCTCAAACACTTTTATGCTTGATTTACTTGAACATTATCTATGAGGACCCCTACTTTGGGTAGGTATTATCATCTTCACTTCATGTGATTTTCATATTTATACTAGTACCTATCATTCCCATATATAATTATCATCTTAATCTTGATTCTGGTTCATAGGTATAATACACATATTTAGATACCAAATCCAAAGAATGATTCAATAGCCAATGTAGATTTGGTCACGATTAGCATATCCTTCCAAGCAGTATCTCAAATCACTTCAACATGGTTTTTCTACATGGTGGTCCCTAAAATTTCATATTTTAAACATTTTTCCAAATCCTATGCCATTAATACTACTTTGTCATTTTCCTACCTCAACCTATTATTGATTAGTAGTTTCTCTCACTTTAAGTTGAACTACAATGACCTAATGTCCATTCACACTATGTAGGTAATGCTCAATTTCTAATATTAGCTTGGTAATTCCTATGCCATTCTCTCTCTATTTTGTGAGTATTTTAAGCCACACTCACACTATTTTACAAGTATTTTAACCTCTTGCTATTTTGCGAGAATTTTAATCCATGTTCTCGTCATTTTATGAACATTTTAAGCCACACTCTCACCATTTTATGAGCATTTTAAGCCATTATCTCACCTTTTTACAAGTATTTTAAACCACACTCTCACTATTTTATGAGTATTCTAAGCCACAAACTCACCATTTTGTGAACATTATAAGCCATGGTTTTTCCATTTTGTGATCAATTTAAGCCACACCCTATCTAATTTATGAGAATTTTAATCCACGCTCTTTCCATTTTGAGAGTTAGTCAATTCAACCCCTACCAAAGGTTTATTTTCCTTTTCTAGATGGTTCCCTTGTATATTTTATTATATCCATTTGTGCATCCTACTTACCAACTATTCTTGTAAATACCTTATTCTAGAAAAGGGCTTAAAATATCCATAGGAGATATAAAGCTAGAAAAAAAACCCTACAAACTTGAAAACTTTAAAAAAAATCCTTAAACATAAAAAAATTATAAAAATAGGCTTGAAATATTCATGGGAGATATAAATCCATAAAATCATTTGTATAGCCTGTCATGTTATTCATGAAGTCAATTTTGGTCTTACTTTAGGTGGCCTTATCTTCTTGGGTGGGAACTTCTTATCTTGCCACAATCATTCATAATGAAATTACTTAATTATCCTATTATTTCTTAGGAGTAATAAATTATCCTAAGGTCCACATGGACTATATAGGTAGCACTTGGATGCATCAGGCATCTCGAGTCAACTTGGCCACTCTTACCATTCAAACATTCTCACTATTTTATGAATCCATCCCTTTTTCTTATATAAAATTGACTCTTATCTCTTAACATTACCATTCTTATTATCTCATTTCTTGGGAGAACTATAGTTGGCCTAAAGTCCACATCAAATATGTAGGCAAGTGCTCGAATGCATGGGATATTTTGGGTCAGCTCAACAACTTCCTTCCTCTTCTTTTATTCCCCCCATCCCAACATTATTATAAGTATTATCTTAAATGTATCTTTCCCTTAGGGAAGTGATAAATATATTATTGCCTTAGGGACATCCAAATAATCCCCATGTCATAGATGTATTAGTTTCTCTATGAATAGATCCATGGCACACTATATAGATGGAGTAGTGAATAGTGTAGTCATAGTGTCCCCATATACAGATAGGGGCATGGTATATATTAGAGTTATTTTCTATATAGGGCCACCATATATCTCTATGTAATTATACCCCCATCCCATCCCATCCTATCCCATCCCATTTAGACACATGCATAAATGGCTAGTTAATTAGGTGTTTATTTATCTCTGGTTATGTGTTTGTGTATTTCCTAGTTTATTACTTTTTTATTTTTTTTGGTGCATTTATTTTATTTTAATCAGTTGCCTTTTGGTTTATTACATTATTTTTTACACTTAGGTTTTTATTCTCAATATCTTGACCCTAGGTTGTTTATGTATGCATTTAAATCAAGTTATTATGATTATGACATATAATGCCATCATAATTTCTTTATAATTATGTTGTATAATGTCAAAAGTAAGATAAAAAAATCAATTACTAGAGGTATAACAAGCAATGTCACAATAATAAATATCCTCATCTACCAATACAAATGCCCTACTTGGGAAAACCAATTTCATGTAATCATATTGATAAAATATGTCTTGTTGGGGAAAATCATTAGTCAATTATTCTCCCCTCTTTGGAAAAATTCAATTATTTAATCTTTCTTCTAATTCTAAGCCCATAAATTTTGCCCTATTTGGGGCAAGTCAAAGTTTGTTGCTTATTTTGGTATGCATCTTTCCCACTTCCCCCCACCTTAGGGCCAATTTAACTCTATTATTCTCAAACATTGAAAATAAAAACATGTAAGTATTAGCTCATTTGTATTAATCTCATTCATGGGTTATTTTCACTATTCTTCTTACTTCTTTATCTCTTTTCGAGATCCCATCCATGTCTTTTATCCCTACATGCCATCTTGAGGGGGAATCATGGGTCATAGTTATTCTTTCATCTAATTTTTCAAATTCATAATGACTTTTCCATTTTTTTTTAAATATGTTACTTCATTTATGTCTTACAATTCCTTCTCAAATAGGGGCAAAACGTATACACTTTAATTTCATCAATTTTGTGTCAAAATTACAATTGGAATGACTTTCCACAAATAATACACAAATATAGTCAAAATTGTTAATTAAGTTAATTATTCACACAATTAATAATTTAATCCAAAATTATAACGACACATCCTTGATTTGGGAAATGCATCATATCATAACATTTAATTAGACATTAGCATTCCAAATCAAATTGGTCCTTTGTAAGTGTTCTTATAAGACAATTAAATGAATATTTGATTGATAAAAGAAGATTGCATATGGCCAATATTATTATAATTAAGTATTAATACTAATTAATCACTCTAATATTCTTATAAGAAAAAAATTCATGGATTTTAAAGTATCTATTTTCTAAAAGTGAAAATTCTAATATTACCTCATGTTAATGACATCATCCAGAATGTCAATGGAATGGGGAGTGGAGTGAAAGCAAGGTATCTTATGACATGGTCATTTACACACTCTCTTACACTTATTATATATCCTCTTACACACTTCTCTCTTACATGGCCTATGACACACTGTAAGAGGACCAATAATTGCATTTTTATTCCAAAATTCCTTCCACACTCTAAAAAGTCTAAAATGGAGATTTTGATGCACTCCATATGTGCAATCATGAATCTAAGGGTTAATTATACAACTTACATTTTGGTATGAGATGGAAAATTGAAAATTATCCTAAAAGGATATAAATAGAAGGGTTTACCTTCCATTTTAGCAAGCTCCCTTGAACTGAACTTAATATGCCAAAATCATAAAAGAGATTCACATTTATTAATGAAAATATCAATCTAAATCATGTGTAGTTAAGGGGAAATGCTTCCCATGCATTATTTCAACATTACCAAAGATATATAGTCTAAAATTAAAACAAAAGCCTCTTTTAACTAGAAAGTAAAGGAATTTCCAAGGAAGGTATAATGTGTTTATGTGCCTTTCCATTTGATTCACCTATTATTTGACCTCGGTCGATCCTATTGGATAGTCTTAGAATGTTATGTTATTAAATTTTTTGATTTCATGTCACTAAAAATGATCTAACCTAATTTATATTTTTCTTCTACATGGAGTACTTATTCCAACACCAAGAATCTCCTTCACAATATGATAAAATTGTAGTTTTCTAGGCCAACATGAGACACATGTAAAATGAAAACCATATTTTCTTTAAATTAAGTAAAATAACCTTCAAGTGAATTTTTAAGCCCTCTAATTTGACCCTAGATAATTACATTATACATAAGAGATGTATTAGTGGTAGACATAATACTAATCAGTGTTGAAATATAATTTGTATGCAATCAAGAGATAAGTTCTTATCCTCTACGTAGCATTTCCACTTTTAGGACCTCCCCTTTGAAATCCATCAATTATAACACATATAAATAGGAAAATAACAAGTTTTCCCACAACTTAAACCTTTTAATCCACACAAATATGCATTCTTATAGTTGATCTAAAACACCAAAACACTAACAACAAATATTATCAAAGTTCAAAGTGAAGTTGGAGATCTCCACCTCTTGTGCTTCATGGTTGATAAATGGAATAAACACCATGTTAGGTTGGAGAATAAAATATATGAATAAGTTATTTTCCTCTGACCACACCCATTTAGGTGACATAATACCCAATATAGCCTTAAGAACATCCTTTTGAATATGATAAAATTAAAGTTTTTTAGGCCAACTTGAAAACCGCATAAAATGAAAATCGTAAGTTTTTTTCATGAACCAAAAAAACATTCACATGTGTATCAAATCCATATAATTTTATCCTAAATCATGATGATCAAACATAAGATATGAATTCATGTAATATGCTATACTAAGTAGTGTTAAAATGCAATTTTTATGTGGTCAAGAGACTAGTTTTTATCCTTGAACTAGAAATTATATACTTATAGGACCTCCACTTGAAAAATATATCACTTCCAACACATATTTATAATAAAATCACACATGTTCCCACCATCATGACCTCTAAATACACTTGGTTATGATATAGATTACCTTTTCTAGCCTCAAGAGAACATGGAATTCTATATTAAGAGTGTCAACCTTCTCTTGAGATTTTATTAAGCTTCTCTTAGCTTCAAGACTATGAAATTACTTACTAATGATGCTAATCATATGAATATGGAAGCTTATTTGGCACCAATAACCTAAAAAAATATATGTTAGTAAGTAATTAAATTGAAATTTATATGTATTATCTATATAATCAATAAAATTTGATAAAAATAAATACATTTACATTTGAGAACTCAACATACATTAGAATTTCAATCCAAGGAATCACTAAAATATACTATACTCTTGATAGTAGAAAGAATCTCTTGATTATCAGCCTCATGAACCTTCCATATATTTTTTCTTAATTACCTCCCCTGATATTTGAGTAATTGAATATTTGTAGAAAGAATCAAATTTTAATAGTATAGTATCTTCCTATGTATTTCATAGTTTACAAACAACCATACATCTGAATTCATAATAAGATTTCATTGAAACCAAGTTGAAATAAATACCATACACCCATTGGAATAGTTAATTTTTTTCCATTTATGACTAAGGAAATGAATTTCTTTTTTTTCCTCTACACACCAACATAATTAGTAATTTTTTCTCTCTTGGTTGTCCTCATCCACATTAACCACAAAAACATGTCTTGCATTACATTTTTTTAATAATGATGTTGATAGATAATGAAAATTTAGTACATAATGATTAATTATCTACCTAGTTTGACTAGATCAGAGACATTGTCAAAGTCATTTGATGATGTCATATCTATTAGTGTAGGCTTTTTCCAACTATGTGGTTTTACCTACATTTGTTATTTTTTACTTGATTAGCTTACTCTAGCTCATTAGTGAAATTTTATCCCATATGTATGAGGATGTTATAACATTCTAACTTTCATCTATAAATGTACCTTTCCTATTGATTTTATGGTTAATGCAAAATACTCTTTCTATAGTTTTTATTTGGTGAGATAAGTTTCTTTCTCCTGAGGATTTCAAAATTTTATATAGGTTATGCATATAGGTTCTCCATGCAAGATTCATTATTAGGTTGATATTTACATCATATAACATGGTATCAAACCTATTATGATAGATGTTTTCTATTCAAATCTTGGTGGGATCTGTTCATTGCATTCCTAATATTTTCTTAACATTGATTTTTAAGTGTTTGTGGAGTTTCTCAAAAGTCCATGTTAATCTTTACAATTGGGGTCTATAAACGAAAAATGGATAACACCTTTGGATTTAAAGGGTGTCAAAACCATAAGGTTGGATGTAAACTCAACCTATTTTACTGAAAGCCATTTTTGGTCATTTTTGGAGGGTTTCAGGTAGTTTTTTAGTTTTCACACATTTCGAGGTTTTATAGATTATCAAGTGGGACTTTGTGATATTTATAAATTGTTAACTAATTTTCATAGATATGGGTTCTTATTATAGGCCTTATTTTCCACTTGGGTCATTGTAATAAAATTCTAGACTTAAAATTTTTATATAAAATTCTTGCATCCTTACTCCATGCCTTTACACCCACATGGGCATGATTGCCTAACCTTTTGGACACGGCTAACCTAGACTTCATGCCTTCACACTTTTATGGTTTAGAAGGCTAGCCATTTTTGGGATATTTTCCACTCCATATTTTTACACTTAATATAAAAAGAGTTTCAACGAGCAAGCACATCAGCGTATTACACAAGAAAAGGTTCTTGCACATTCACCTGAAGCATGTAGCTCAAAACTAGTTCCCATTGGTTTTATCCTATGAAGGTGTATTCATTTACTTTCATCATCTAGGGTTATCAAATAATCACTTATTCTTAAACTCATACTTAGTTCCATGTCTAACTCTTTATTTAAGTATTTTTAAGTTCATTTTTACTTAATAAAATTAACTTACTAAAAATAGAAATGATACAGGGTTTAAAGAGGAATACCTATGATGGGGGATGTACATAATTGGTCCAGTGAGGTGGGAGCTCTTTTTTGGCTAGGAAGGATTACCTGCACATAATATACAACATGGATAATATAGGATTAATAAGATAGATGAGTGGACTGCATGATACAAGATTAGTTCCAAGAAGTGGTACACTTTATTATAGGGATATCAATCTGCTATTTTATACAATCAAGAGGATAATATAATGAGATAAATTAAAATAATTCATATGATAAGATATGAAACTAAAATGAAACAATTAAATCTACTACATACATTTTATCAAAGATTTCATTCCAATATGCTATAGTTAAGTCTTCTTGTTCTTGAATTATTTGTAATTGTTTGGTGATGACTTCTAGAGTTGGGGAAAAGATGATCGTGCAAAGTCCTAACTTAAAAGAGATGTTACTTTTATTAGTGAATAATGGGTGAGTAACTATGGGTAATTCATTAATTAAAACCATGTCATGTATAATTCCAAGAAAGGCCATCTATAGACAAAAATGCATAATTTTAAGACTTGTAAATAGCTAATTAGAAACACTTAGGATTGCTAAACTAGTCTCAATTTGTAGACAAAAATAAAAACATAGTGATCAATGTTTATTATCTAAAAATTGGTATTGATTATGTAATCGATGTCAACCCAGAAGGAATCATCATCAATATTTACAATGGGTGCTGTAAAAATTAGTATGGGGCTTAACAGAGGACTTTAATAGATTATAAAAGGCTTAGGGACTTATTACTGATTTATCTAAATAGACTTACAATATTAAATATAATATAAATGTATAATATAGTGATCATAATCCATTCAAATAAAAATCATACTTACCTCTAAAAATGCTTCTTATGATGGAGAAAATATCTCATTAATAGAGATGTGTTTAAACATAGACTATGTGTAGATGGGCTGAAATAGGGATGGTATTATTTTGTATAATTCTAGAGCAATTTATTAAATGTTATAGTGTGAAAATTTAAGATCCTTTATCCTGAGGACTGACTGGCTATAAATCAATGTCAATCTTAATAAGATTGATGAAGATCATAGGTGTAGACACTAGAAAAATACACACTTACAATTATAGATGTTTGAATGCCTTATGGCCACCCTAGGGCCCACTTAACCCTTATTTACCCTTAACCTAACCCTTCTTAACCTATTCTAAGTCATTATTCAAAATCACTATTCACTGTGGGACACACTATCACTATTCATGGTGACATGGTGGGTGACTTAATAGTGATATGGCAAGTGATATAGCAAGTGACATGGTTTGGAAGTAAGGTGTATTGAACTAAAACAACATACCCCACTTGGGACCCTCATCCAAGGTGCCTAATGACATCATTAAGCATCACAAGGGTCCCCCTTGTGAAGTATGGAAAATTTCTCCATAAGGGGTGCATCATTCAACATCATCCTTTATCTTCATGCATGAAAGTGGTACAAAATTATGTGGGGCACCTCCTTAAGTAATTATCATAAAATATAAAAAGGTGATAAAAAGTCTTTTGGACTCATTTGAGTCCATGTGCATGATCCCCCACTCTATTTTGGACTCTTTAACAAGGTGGGAGACAAACTAACCAAGTGGGATACCTATTAGTTAAGTGGGAATCTCACCCTCTTATTTTTCATGACCACTTATGATCCCACTTGTAAAATGGCACCACATTTTGTGGGGAACCTCCTTAATTACTTGGCATAAAATCTAAAAAGGTGATGAAAAGTCTTTTGGATTCACTTGGGTCCATGTGCATGATCCCCACTCCATTTTGGACTCTTTGGTAATGTGGGAGACAAACCAACCAAGTGGGATACCTATTATCTAAGTGGGAATCTCACCCCCTTGTCTTTCATAACCACTTATGAGCCCACTTAAAATATGGTGTCATATGTCACTATTTCTCTCCTTTGTCATGTTTTCCAACATAAAATACTATAAATATGTCCCGCCCCCTTCACCCATGGCTTAAGTTGGTTAGTCTTTGGTAGAGGCATTTATTATTCTAGGTTTAGGGGAAATTTTGAATTAGGTCATCTACACCTTGGAGAAAAGGATTTCAAATCATTGAAGATCTGTCAAAACCACCAGAGAATTCCATCATCACAAAGAAACATCAACAACATCAACTATCTTTAATAATTTTTTAAGGTAATATTTGTTTTATTTTTTTATTTCAATTATTTCCTTAGTATTTTATTTCATTACTTTGGTCCTTACATCCTCTACCTTCCTTAATCAATTTAATTACTTTTCCATCTTTTCCATCTCATTCTTTTTTTCCCCTTTGCCTTGTTATACTCATAACCATTTATCCCCTTCACCTTGTTACCCTCTTAACCACTTATCCCTTTGGCTTCTCACCATCTTCCCTTTACCTTATTTCCATCATTTTAACCTTTAATCATTTACCAATTTTTCCATTTATCAACCCCAACCAAACAAACCTTTTGACTCTTGTCAAATTACCAAACCAAAACCACAACCTTTAACTTGGTCAATTTTTAGCATTAGTGTTAATCAAACTAGTTGCTTTATTTTAGTGATCGTAGAAAAGAATTTAATATTATTAATTAATTTTATATTATTTTTTGTATTTAATTTCAGTTTATTGTTTTAGATGCAATTATCCTTCTTTTTATTTTATAACTTAAATGTTTAAAGTAGGTGGATTGATAGTGTCTTACAAAGCTTTCACTTCTAGGATCTAGCTCATGCTAGGCAATCCACACATCTACTTGTCTAAAAAATAAATATGTTTAAGTGTTTTCTTATTTTTAGGTATTCTTCCCTAGCTAAGAAGAGTTTTCACAAAGTCTAGACTTTAACAAGCATACAAAAACTAGGTATTCTTCTATAAACCTGTTAACTAGTTTCTTTCTTTTCAAAAGTGAGAAAAGGCAAAAAAAAAAAATAGATAGAAACATTTTGGCATGCCCGATAGGACCCTTGAGTTTTCTTGGGTTTATATATGTTTTAGTAAATTTATTTTAATTAGTCAAATTTCATTTATTTTCACATTTTATTGCTGAAATTTAAACATTCTATTTTGGCTTTCAAAAACACAAATTTTAGTCTCTTTTTCTTTCTAAAAATCAGAAAATAAAAAAATAAAATTGTCATTCTTTTTTTTTTCTTGAATTTTTAAAATCAAAAAGAGAACTCATCCTAAGATTAATATTTAATTTTCATGTCACATTTAGGTGCATTTTGTAGACACCTAAAACTAACCACCCTAAATGGGGAAATGCAATTTATGGATTAGATAACTTTGATTAGATCATTTTGAGTCAAAATTTCAATTTTTCACCTCGGTGCTCTGGATTTCTCTTTACTATCAAATATTTTAAACAAGATGCGTACCTTTGTTATTTTTTGTTGGTAACATTATAAATGGGAATACAGTTCTAATGCATCTAACATTGATTTCCAACTCCAATCCAATTGAATTTTGGACCAATAACAAGGCATTCTAATCAATTTGAGTAATTTGTGCACAAAGTGCTTAATCATGCTTAAGAGATAATTAACCCAAATCAAGGCCTAATCAAAACTTCCATGAAAACTTGTTGAATACTTATTTTTAGAAATGAATATTTAATATCTACATCATCAAGTGACCTCATTTCTTGGGAAGGCATCCCTCGGCCATAAATACCACAAATATTAGGATTCATGCCCTTCATGCCTCATCAATGCCTTCCATGATTCCCTCCATGCCTATTAATTTCCCCTTATAATTTCATGATGAGGATAATTACAAGATTAAGTCTAGAAATTGAATTAATCCTCAACCACACATCTTCATCTCAAGAAGGGTGGTTTAGGTTGATTCTAGACATTTGCAAAAATCTATAAATAGGAGAACTTACCACATCATTTAAAAGACTTGAGAATGCAAATTTATAATGCAAGATTGGTTCTAAAAGATTCATGAAACTAGTGTTACCATGCCAAATTGATTCCAATCCAAGCCAAAGGTACCAAGGAGAGATGGAGGTATCCAAACTTCTATTGCTAAGGACTTCATGAGCACAAACTGAGCAAGCCACTACTACAAAGGCATTTGGAGCATCAAAGGAAGGTGAAGGAATTAGTGTGTTTTCATTCCTTGCTTTTTTATTTGTGTTTGTTAGTTGATTTTGGTAACTAATCTCTCCCTAGTGTATATGCCTAGAGATGTTATGCTATTAGTGTGTTTATTTCATTTTATTTTTATTTTGGAACTAACCCCATACTAACCATCCTTTCTTGAGTCAAATTCCTAGGTCACACATTTTAGTTTTTTTATTTTCATTAAAAAGAAATCAAAAATTTCTTTTTGGGAAAAATTTAACTGCATACATTATTTGCTTGCATGACTTAGCTCACCTAGATGAATTAAAGCAAAGCAAATTAATGGTAGAACTGTAAATGTTACAAAAATCAAACCAATTTCACAATCAACACATCAAACACACTTGAGACAAGGCCCAACTAGGATTCATCACCTAACAAATCACCTTACCCTTTCCTAGTTATTTTACTTGGATTTAATCATTGAGGGGATAACCAACTCAGTTCTCTAGTTGAATATAATCTTTGATAATTGGTATATTGGCTAAGCACCCACACTGGCTATAAGATTTTGATGTGAGGGGAGCAAGCCCCAAGTATGAAGACATGTATTTGATCTAATACAAACTTATTTTTTATCACCTAAACACAACTTGAAACCAAACATAGACTACCTTTATAGCACCTATTCAATCCAATTTCCTCTTCACACTTTTCTAAAGCATAAGCCAAAAGAGATAAAAAAATAATCCTAGGACTTAACGCACTCTTAGTGAATGCATTATTTTCCTTGAATCATCTTTGATTAATCTTTGTTTTGAGGTGTGAGAACATATCATTCCTTTCCTATTTTCTCATATGGTTCTTACTCACCAATAATGAAGGGACCTTGAGGAACAAAACTCACCACCAAATCAACCAACCTCTTCCATGTCTGCATCTATAGAACATATTTCTGAACCCACAGACTAACCTCACTCTCTGAGAATTCCTACTGGAGTAGTCCTAAGGTATGTGGATTTTTTTTCTTTCCTAAATAAAAATCATGTATCCTTACAACATTACCTTATAACTACACTTACCAAATCTTGGTTTTGACCCCACCTGTAGATCCACCTTATGGCATGCCTTTCCACCTCATGGGGAGTACCTCCACTACCACAGGTACTACTCAAAATTTAGTTACCCAAGATTTATTATTATCCAACAACCTCTTTGAGACTACCATTTAAAGCTAACCAAACCAAACTACCATTGCTCTTATACCTCTTACCAATCACTTCTCTTCAATAGGAGTGCCTCCCTCTAGCACTACCCATCTTCCTCTAGTTACCTCTAATCTATCAAAAACTATTCCATTTCAAAGCCTTATGGTATCCATACCCTTTATGTTACCATTGATTAGTATAAGGGTCACCACCCTTCCATTGGCCACCAACCCAACTACCACTCCTAATTAACAAGTAACCTTTAGTTATCCCCATAACCCACAAGGGTTCATGCCCACTACCCAACCACCTACCTATACCCAACCATTGACATCCACATACCAATATGTATCTTATACCTAACCATTGGCATCTATATACTAATATGTGACAACCTCTCAACCTTATACCCACTATCAACATGTTTCTCAACCACCACCACCGTAATATCCATCTTAAAACCTTTTGGGTGCTCAAACCCAAGCAAACTTCATGAACAAGATGAACACCTTAGAGTCATCCATCTTGGGTATCACAATACCCTATCATATGACCAAATTTAAAATGAGCCCATCCATCCATCCATACCCATTAAGCCATATCCTCCCCAATGATAACTTCCCAAGTTCTCTAAATTTAAACATAAGGAGGATCCCCTAAAAAACCTTAGGGAATTAAGGCATGCTTTTTATATCATCACCTATGATAATTCCCTTTTTTATGAACTTTCCTAATGTCTCTAGTTGGCCCTACCTTAGATTGGTATAGTGCCTTACCCAAGAATTCCATCTTCTCCTTCACCCAACTAGCCCAAAACTTCTTAAATAACTTTTTGATTAACATATCCAATCAATTTTGTTTCAATGACATCTACTCCATCTGTTAATTTGAAGATGAATCTATTTCCAATTTTGAGGCTCATCAGAGGAGCCTAATTAATCAACTTTCATTTTTTTGCCTCAACTTTAACTTATAGAGCTCTTTGCTTAGGCATGTGCCAAACATATCTCTTCCACATTACGTGTCCAAAGATTCTATAATTTTGATGAACCTTTTACCATGGATTTTAAACTATAGAACTGAGCCATTGATGAAGGAAAGATTAAACTCAAAAATAAGAACTCAACCTATAAAACCAATGAGGCTTCTTCCTCCAAGTCCAACAACCAACCCAATACCAACATCAGGATCAAAAGAACCACAAATTATATTATCCTGAAATCCATGTCTCCACCATTTACCAACCAAGAAAACCTAAGGAACCAAACCTATAACTCCTGTAATTATTCAAACCAAAACCTAAGCAACCAAACTTGGAACAAATAGAAGCAATTAACTCCACTTGGGGAACCCTATGCTTTTATTTTGGAAAACTTATTAAAGGCTAATATCAGCTAACTTACATACATTAAACCACCCCAATAGTTTAATACCTCCTACCTCATGTTGGGTTGGTATAATGAGAATTATCATTATGTCTTTCACTGATTCATAGGATATTATATTAATAGGTACAATACCTTCAAATACCTTATCCAATCCCTCATTAAAAATGGGGAGCTTAAATTGGACAACCCAAATGCACCACCCAACCAAGCCTTTGACATATTTAGGCAACCTTTTCCAAACCATGCTCTCACCAAAAATGAGATTAATGATGTTGAATGCTCTCCTGACACCCATGCCATTAACATGATTCTTGACACACTCACGAATAAATATCTCACTCACCAATCTACCAACCCCTCTCTACTTATGGAAATAGAAGAGTTACCTTATACCCTTTTGGAAACCCAAACCAAAGAAGTAACTCTTCCTCCTCCTTCACTCATTATGTTAGTAGAGTTACCAACTTCCCCTTTGAACGATAAACTTAACCCCACACCCATCTTACCTTCCTCACCAATTACCATGAAACTTTCCCCTCCCACGAAAATCATTTATGAGAAGGAAATTCCCTTGTCTAATCCTCCCATAAAAGATCCATCTATACTGACCTTGCATCCTTTGATTGAGGAAGAGGACAAGGTTACCATCCCTATGTCTCCACCTAGTGGATTATCTTTTAGATCCACCATTCAGGGAATCAAACCTTTCTCAAATCTAATATAAAAATTGGAATTTATCCCCAACCCTAACATGGATTGAACCACCTTTTGGCAATAGTTAGGTCTTCCTTATGTTACCAAAATAAAACCTCCAACCCCTTCTTTGGTAGACCAACCAAGCACTTCTAATAACCAACTAACCAAAACCTCCACCAAACTAACCAACCCTCAACCACCTAAGCTTATCAAGACCCAAGTAACCAAACCCCCTTTAAAACCAGTAACCAAAACCAATAAAGAGGTAAAACTACCCAAAGGGCTAAATCCTCAAATTTTACGTCCCTCAACCTTGCCTTTCGTTTTGGGTCCTCATCCCTCTACCTTGAGCATGAAGCCCATTATTTTTACCAAAACCCCACCACCTATGTTGGTTACACCTTCACACTTGCCTTATAACACACCTCTTTTTACTGCAATAGTAATACCTAAGTTACCTACCTTGTCATCTTCCACCTCTAGCACATCAAACATCTTTCTTAAACTAAAATTGTCAACCAAGTGTACCACCTTACCTAAGACACCCATCACCAAGCCTACTTCTAAACAACTTTCTACCTCAACACCCAAAGAAAAAATTGCTAAATATTTACCACCTCTAACTAAGTCTTAACCATTCTCCAATGGTTATTGTAAACCTCTTCCTTGAGTTTACCACCCATCAAACCCTTTTACCCTTCATGTCCCAAACCATCATATTTCAATTACAATTTAAATTGTTTATACCATAGGACACCCAGCCATGATACAAATAATTGTAAATCTCTACAAAATCTCATCCACCACCTTTATGATGAGGATGATCTATTAATGGACAAACCTCCTATATCACCCATACCAACCCAAACAATAACCATACCCACCCAACACTTACCCAATCCTCCACTCTCACCTAATAATGAAGATGAGTCTAACTACTCTACTACTTCACCCTCTCCTTCTATTCATACTATCAACATGGTCACTAGATCACAATAGAAGGATAAAGGGAAGGCTAAGGTATCCATTCCTTAGACTTACCCATCTTCAAACTCTTAAACAAGACACACCCAATAATATCCATCTTCAAGCAAACCCAATGTGTCTATCTTAGGTTCCCCCAATCTAACCCATAAGCAATATCTATTCAGAAAGCTATCCTTAAGTAGCTTCACTAGACCTAAGCAAAAATGAGCTTGTATGAATTGATTTCTACTTCTCCATACCACTTCTAATCACTCATAAAGGCCTTTAAACCCATCAAGGTCTAGCCCAATGACCCTCAACCTCTAGTTGCCTTTAGTGGTGCCCTTCAAACTTCTAACCTTGTCACCTTTAAGAATTCAGAAATACCTTCCATCCATCTTGAGGACCCATATCCTCCACTCTTTATTACCACTTACATCAACCAAAACTATGTCAAAATGGTAATTATTGATGGGAGAGATATCATTAATATCATATCCTCTTATGCTTAAAACCAGCTCAACTTACCAGATAATATCATGTCAAAATCCTTAGTAGTCCTCTAATCCTTTAATACCACCATGGCCCTTACCTTGGGAACTATCATCCTTCATATCCATGTAAGACCCCGCACACTCCCTAAACTCTTCTATGTTATAGAAGGATAATTCTAATACAAAATCCTATTGTGATGACCTTGGATTCACTCCATGGAATGTGTTCCCTCTACCCTCCATCAATACATTAAGTTTGAGCATGAGATCTAGGTCATCAATATCCAAGCAGACCCAAATCCTTTCTCAACATGTAACATGACCTATCACCCCAATGATTTCCTCATACACCCATCCAAATCACCTTCAATAGTTATACCCCAAATACCAACCATCAATGAAATATCAACTATCTCATCCATCCCTTCTTCATAAATCCCCATAGAGGAGCTCTTGGGATCTATGTTCTAATGATTCTCATTAGGGGAGTATTACCTTCTAGCATTGGATTATTTCCCTACATAATAATATGGGAACCTCAAACATGACCATTCCTATGACCCTAACATAAAAACCATCATCCCTTTCAGTCCCCCCAACCATCAAATAAACTTCATCCATGGGGGACTTGATTGGTCACTTCTTGATCCCACCACTACCTCTTCCATTTGACCAATTACCTCTAACTATTCGTACCTTGGTAAACTAGTGTTTTCTAAAATATACCTTCATAGGTGTCCTTGGAAGTGATTTAACCTTGGCCAATATGAACAAGGACCTCATGAGTTACATTTTATCAAAACCCAAAAACCCCATGAGTTATTTGGCCTTGGGTTTATACCACCTGAAGAACCCACCAATTCACCCAAACCTATTGACACCATCTAGGAAGACATCCCCTCCTCATGAACCCAACCACCTTCAAAGCCTAAGGATTTTGACATCATTCCTTTTAACTTTTTTTTAGTCAATATTATTAGTTTGGGCCCTCTGACCTATCAAAAAGATGGCCAAACTAAAACTCTTCCTCTCATTCATCCTAAAATGGTAGAAAATTATTCTCCTACCATCAACACCATCCAACATCAGGATGATGATTCTATTATCACCTACCTTGGTACCCTAGATTATTCAATCTATAAATCCCTTCCTCCTGAAACCTTGTCATGGATATCAACTTGGGCACTATAAACGACCCTTGCATTGTCAAATTGGGCCAAACATTGAATGTCAAAGAACTTCAAGACTTCTCCTTTTTCCTCCAAAATCGTAGCATAGAATTCACTTGTTCTTATAGTGATATGCCAAGGATTAACCCCACTATTTCTACCCATAACATAGTCATTCATCATGATGCTAAGCCCATTAAATAGAAACTTTGATGCATGTATCCTTGCATAACCCATCTCATCAAAGAAGAGCTTCAGTATCTCCTATCTGTAAACTTTATTCAACCCATTTACTACCCCCAATGGTTCTTGAATATCATACCTATCACCAAAGCCATTAGGGGTCTACACATTTGTGTTGACTTTCATGACCTTAACCTTGCCTTCCCCAAGGATAAATTTCCTCTACCTACTAATTACTAGCTTGATGATCTTATAACCACCCACAAGATATTATCTCTCATGGATGGGCTTTTAGGTTATAATCAAATGTTGATTACTCCTAACGATTAGCATAAAACCACCTTTACCACCCCTTGGGTAACTTTTTTATACAAAGTCATGACTTTTAGGTTAAATAATGCTAGTGTAACCTACTAGTGAGCCATGACCTATATCTTCCATGACCAAATCCACACCATTATAGAGGACTATCTCGATGATCTCTTGAGAAAATCCAAATCTTGCAAAGATCATCTGAAAGTTCTTGGCATTATCTTTGAATGCTTAATCTATTTCCATGTCAAACTCAATCCTAAGAAATGTGTTTTTGGGGTCCTTTCAAGAAAGCTTCTTTGCTTTATCATCTCCCTTCAAGGAATCGAGGTAGACCCTACCAAGGCCAAAGAAATCATGGAGATGCCTCCTCTTACCAACCTTAAGCAACTTCATATCCTATAGGGAAATATTCAATCCATTCATCATTTCATTTCTCAACTTTTAGACTAGTACCAACCTTTTCATCACCTTCTAAAGAAGGATGTCTCTTTCAAATGGAATAGTATTTATCAAAAAAACTTTTAATCACTCAAATAGTAACTTTTCTCACCACCTATCCTCACCCCTCTAAAGGATGACCACCCTTTTACCTATATATCTATGTCACTGACCATTCCCTAGGGGCAATGTTGGCTCATCAAGATGAACAACATAGAGAACAAGTTGTATACTACATTAGTTTCATGCTTGTATAATACAATACTTGATATACCCATATCAATAAACTCTACTTAACCTTGACTTTTATGACAACCAAACTCTACCAATACCTTCTTAACCATAAAACCTATATCATAACCAACACCAACCCACTCAAGTACATGCATTCCAATCCATACCAAAATTTGTATATGGTCAAGTGGCTTATGCTCTTAGCAGAGTTTGATCTTGAGTTCCTTTATCAAAAGTCAATTAAAATGCAATTAATTACTGACCAATTGGTTAAATCACCTTTAACATATCACCAACCTCCTCCTCTTGAATTCCTAGATGAATCCATCGCTACTCTTTCCCACGAGGACATAACCTACCAAATAACTATGTTATTTGATGCATCAAAGTTTCAACATGGTGGGGGATCTGGTATCATCCTTATCCCCTTTGATAGTTAACCCCTTCTTTTATCCTTCAAACTTGATTATGAATGCACCAATAATATGATTGAGTATGAAGCCCTATTCATAGGTCTCTAAACCACTCTAGCCTTGGGAATTAAGACAATCAATGTCTTTGGTGATTCCAAGCTCATGGTCAACTAGGTAAATAGATCTCATCAATGTAAGAATGATGTCTTACAAAAATACAAACTTTTAGTTGAAAAAATCTTAGTGTCATTTGAATGTTACTTAGTCCAATCTAGTCCCTGATCTACCAATAAAGTTTCTAATACAATGGATTACCTTGCTTCCTAGATCCCTTCTTAACCTTCCAATTCTAAAATATTTATCACCATTCATCATTTTAACACACCCTCTTATAACCAATCCAATACCCCTACCATTTCTAGTGTGGAGGAATCCCTATTTGACATTTGGTATGACCAAAATTTTAACTACTTCAACCTAGTCATCATTTCCTCCCAACCTCTCTAGAAATACCCAAATAACCTTTGTTTAGAGTACCTCTCATTACTCCATACTAGGGGGAATTATTTATAAAATGGTTTTGATGGTCTCATTCTTCATTGCCTATGTAGTCATGAAGCTTCCCATGCCATCAGGGAAATGCATGATGGGATATATGGTGGACACTTTAGTGGTCTAGCAATCACTAAATATATCCTTTTACTTGGATAATAGTAGCCCACCCTCAACTAAGACTACTGTGATTATGTAAAAAAGTGTTTTAAATGTCAACAACATGCTAATTTACATCATGCACCAGCCAGTGCCCTTTAGGTATCTAAGGAATTTTGGCCTTTCTCACAATGGGGGCTCAATCTCATTGGGGAAATCAACCCCCATTCTACATAGTGGAATAGCTCTATCATCACAACCACTAAATATTTCACCAAGTAGGTGGAAACTAATCCTCTTTTGACCAAAGTGGAGAATATTGTCAACTTTATCAACCATCATATCATCTACCACTCTAGTGTTCCTCATAATATCATCATTAATAATGGAAAAAAATTTAAAAATAATCAAGTCTAAGGTCTATGTGATGCATTTTTAATCAAGTAAAGTTTTTACTTGCCTTACCTTCCATAAGAAAATAGATAGGTGGAAGCCTCTAACAAAATCCTTAATAAAATGCTAACCAAATTCATCAGTTCTTCAGGTCAAGATTGGTACTTACACACCCCATTCACTTTATGGGCCTATCACACTAACAATCAAACTTATATAGGTGCTACCCAGTTCTCTTTAGTCTTCAAAGCAGAGGCAGTCTTGCAAGATCTTATTTTTGAAGAAGATTATCATCAACACCATTTAGCTCAGCTTGAGCTACTTGATGAGCATCATTTATCAACCCTCACCCACCTCCATATCTATCAAGAGTGTATCAAATGTGTTTATAACAAGCACCTCAAATAATGGGACTTCAATATTAGAGACCTCATCTTAAAATAAAACTAACATATGACCAACATGGAGAAAAGTAAATGAGGAAATTTTTCTTTCAATTGGCTTGGACCCTACATCATTATCCCTAAGTATGGGTCAAAAGCTTATCATTTGTCCTCTCTCGAAGGTAAACCAGAACTTGAGCCTCTTAATGCTTCACATCTATGCCTATTTTCTATTAAAGAAGGATCAAGCTCACTCCTTTTGTCTAACTTAAGCTCATCCCTTGATTATGATATTTTAACCTTCAACCATCTTCCTCCTCTCCTTTTAAGGATAATTGATTACAACATAGAACCATGTGATTAACCATCATAGTCATATCCTAATCCTAAATATATGTACCATGGCTCTACCCATAGCATGGTTATCATGGATACTTTTCATCTCTAACAAGATGGAATCCCATGGTCATTATCTCTCAAAACTAAACCTCTTCACATATTATTAACCTTCTTGTGTTAAATTTTTGCCCTCATAATGGTAAACCTCTTAACGTAATTATACTTGTCCATTTCTAAAGACATCACATCCAAAAATAATTTAGATACCAAAATATTACTTGGGTCAATACCCTAAGCATTATAAACTTCTCCCTTGAAGGATAGGCACCCAAAAACAAAATAAAAATTACCAAATATAAGGTATATTTCTCCCTTAAAAGAAAGCTATCAAGAGCATTAAATAAAGCCAATAAACTTAGACCACTCCCTTGAAGGATGGCTAAGTTAACTTTGTCAAAAGAAGAGTAATTTCTTGGAAGTTTCCCACATTAATCAACTTCTCATATATAGCAATAAAATAAAATACCCACTACCACGAAAAAATCTAAAGCCATAATCAACTCTCAAGTAGCATAATAAGTTGGAAATTGCAATCAGCTTTCACATGTAGACTTCTCACATTGATCAGTCTACATATAGCATATGACATGGACTTGTCTATTACCATTCTTAGGTCACATATATAAGGGTAAAACTAACCCACATAAGTTTACCATGCACATGACCCATTATCCTTCATACCACCTATTACCATCTTCACTGTATACTATCTATAAATTAGGGGATTTAGAGATTACTTAACACACTATGATCAAGAAACTTGTTTTATCAACCAACACATGATAATGTGAGGCATTCAAGAGGCTTATGTTCCTTAAGCTAGTCCATTTTTTTTTTTTTTTCAATTTTGTCATTGTCAACAAATAGGTATTATACCTCATTTCTTGTTCTTTCATCATTGAGTCATGTATTCTATTTGACCCATGTCTCATAATTTTTCATCTAGTATGGTTATCTAACCTACTTATGTACCACCACTATCATCCACCAAATCATCATAACCCTAACCATGAATAACATACAAACAACATTAATGTCAAACCCCTATTTATGATCAATCAACCCACCTTTTGGAGATACCTTTCTATGCAACCTCAACCCATATTCAATGCACACCCTTTTTCTACAAACCTTCAACAAAACTAGATCATGTGGTCTATGAAATTGAGATAACCCATTTTAAAACCACTTTCAAACCCTTGTTTAACTATATTGGCCTAATGTCTATGGACTATGTAGGCACTGCTTGACTTCTAAGGACATCTCAACCACAAACAACTAATTACCATCCCTTTTTTCTTCTCATTAATTTCCATTGTTAACAGTGCCCTCTTTCTTAGGGCATCCTACATTAGGGAAGATTTGGATTTTTCCTAGCATCCTTGTATTTTAACATCATCTAATACTTCCTCTTTATTTTTCCCCATTTCTAGGAGAACTAAATTAGCCTGAGGTCTTTTTTGGACTATGTAGGCAATGCTCAATTACTGAGGTTAGCTCAACTACATCCCTTATTTTATTTTCCCTTCTCCCCTAAAATATCTTCCTCCACTTCTTTATCTATCTCTTCACCATCTACCTACCTTCAGCTTGTCAATATCTTTTAACCACTTTTTTATCTTATCAATCTCTTTTAACACAAGGGTTTATAGCCTTCCTCATCCACCTCTCTTATCTCCCATAAAGCCACCATCTAGCCTGCTTCATTGGCCTCACAATCACCTTTCCTTGTGAATGCTTTGTGGCTCACTTCCCCACCCATTTTTTCTCTCTCTCCACTTCTTACCAACCTTCCCCTCTATATCCTTTGTCTTATTTCACCATCCTCATCATTTCCCCTTGACCTTGGTGATTTGTCATACCCTCTTCATCACTCTCTTTTCCTCACCAATTCCACATTATCTTGTTCCCTTGTACACTGATGAACACTTTTACCTCCTTCTCTTCTTTTCTACCACCTTCTTACTAATCTTCCACTACTTCTAAACCACCTTCATTCCAATTCTAACTTTTTGTTTTCATCTTTCCATATTTTTAATCCAACATGCTTTATATTTATTCTAACATCCCTTTTTTTCTTATGTGTGCCACCACTCTCTGTCAATTTGCCATTCTTCCTACCTTTTCCATTTTTTTCCTCCATAACTAGATTCTAAATAGGTCTTTATCCTTTGATAATCCTTATTTAATTACCCTTTTCTTCTTATCTATTCTCACATTTTGCACTTTGCATTCCATTTTCCTCTATCGATCTTGGTACTCACTTATCTTTTGAATATGTGTGAGTGTTTGTGATTTATATCCCTACTTCATTCTTCTTCTTATCATCCATTATATTCATCCCTTATTTTCATCTCATTTCCTTCATTGTCTTCCCTTATTTCTTCACCACCTCACTAATTTTTTAGCTTTTCAATCTCTTCTAATCACCCATTTAGCTTGTCAATCTCTTCTAACAAGTTGCTTGTAAGATACCTGATCTCTTTAGCTTATTATCCACCCATCTTTTGCTTCCCGTAGTTTTTATTAATCCCTTTCCCATTTTCCATCCCATTCTCATCTCCAAAACTACCATATAATTTATTTCATTGCTCCTCTCTTTGCTTATCATCATCCATGCTTACTTGGTCACATCATCCCCTGCTTCTTCACTCTCCAGTCATCTTTTTTATGTCCTTATTTCACTCTTTTTTCCTCTTTTTTTCTCTTTTTTCCTTTTCTTCTTTGTGTTTCCTTGTTTTTCATTCTCATCACTAAACTATTTTCTCTTTGGGCTTTTCTATACATATTTTCAATTCTATCATGGCTTGTCACGTTTCTCATCCTGCCATTACCCCTCATGATTATCCCACTTCAAGCCAGCTCACTTTCAAGCAATGTCACTTTCCATATAATTGTTAAGTCACCCACCATGTCACATGCCATGTCTCATAACCCTAATCATAATAACATTTAAACAATAACACCCAACATATTTTTTACATGTTTATAACAAACTATGTAATATTTTATTTAGGGTGTAAGGAGTCGTATGGCACATACAAAGTTATCAAACTATAGACACCTCACCTAAGGCATCTACATACATTATGTTATTACCTAAGCATCAAGATGATTATTTTGTAACTCTAGATTTATGTTCATCCATCCTTCTACTTTATTTCTCCCTAAACTAACATCTATAACATTCCTTATATCAATAGCCGCTAAAGGGTGTAATCTATTCTCCTCTTCTGTATTCATCCCCATAGGGTGAGAATCATATTTTTCTTTGGGTATTTCAACCTGATCAACCATTGCATCCCTTTATTATGATTATTATACTTTCATAGGTGACACCTCTTGTTGCCTTAATGCACATCCCCTTGCATAGTGAGGGTTACTTCCATAGACATACTGATGATCATGTTCTCTAACCTTACATCTGGTGTAGCAAAACTCTCATATTTTTTTCTACTAAGGAGGTAATAATTTAGGCTCAATCTCAGGCTATGGGTGCTTTTCCTCTTTTTGTTGGTTTAAAAATACTTCTATTATTACTATTACATGTTTTAGTATCTAGTAGATACACACATTCACCATATTGATTATTTTAAGTCATGGGGGTTATTGATTGTCTCTGTCATTATTCCCATTATTTTCCATCTTCAACCTTGCATATTTCTCTGCACTATCTAAAATATACAACCTAAAAAACAAAGTAACTTCATGATCGACATTCATCCTTAGCATGATTATTTAAATAGAATACCTGACCATTCTTCCTCGCTAACATGATTATCCATTTTATGTATGGGAAGGGTCCTATGACATCATTAATTCCCTTGAACAATATTCCCACTTGAAATGATCATGTCTACTTACCTTTTTATGTGTACATGTATCCCTTGATCCAAATGGTCATCTCTATAAATTCATTATGCATCATCATGATGTATTTTTGTTACCCTTATCATCTAATCCACATTTGATGTCTTTGCTTACTTTGTCATCTTGTAACCCTTGTGGGCTTGGTGGTTATTTTCATCATTGTAACGTTTGCCCTAATTGAAATAAATTGGCTTTCATCTATATACCACTATAGTGCTCAAACCTTTGAAACTACCACTGTTACTAGTGATGACAACTTCCAAACACTTGTCGTTATGATCCCACTATTCCATGTCCTAAACTTATACTTTTTAAACATGGTTGTCATTCCATTTATTCCACCTAAAAAACCATCCACCATAGGTGAACAACCATATTATTTGGTTGTATAATCAATATCCTAGACCACATATCTCCTTATTGGTAGTGCCTCTTCTGAGTAGAACCTAAAGTCATTGGTTTTGAGGTAATGGGATAGAAGATGCAGACATGGACACCTTTTGCCCATGCTGGCTATACAACTCTTGGGTAAGGCACAATTTTTCATCTATCACTCACCACATTACTTATTTTCTACCTTGTAGGATCTACTTAGCCATCAAATAAATTTTTTATAGTTCATCACTTTGATGCTTCCCTTAAAACTTAACTCGTAGTGATGATGACCTTTCACCAATAAGACTATGTAAATCTTGATAGACACCCATCTTCTAAAACTTATATTGTAGCGATAAATTCCATTAATTTTCTTATACTCTCACATAATTTTATAAGGTATAACCTACTAATGAAGTCACATCTTATTTTTCTTAGCTCCATTATATGACATTTGGGGTGCTTAGCCTTTTGTTACCCACTTATTTATCCTACCTTGCCCATCCATGTTTTCTCCTCTTAATGCATGTGGGATTATTATGGTGATTATTCACTAATTTACACCATGACAACTCACCATTACCAAACTATCAACCTAATCCTAACCATGTGGTATATCACATTGAGGCAACCCATCTGAACTCCACTAGAGAACTACATTGGCCCTGAATTTATTTTGGATATTTTTTCCATAGAACTATGTAGGCAACATCCATTTGGCCTAGTGCATTTGAAGTTAGCTTGACTACACCCTACCAACCCATCCCTACCCATTCACCTTTCTCCACCTTGATGTTGGCCATTTTTACCTAAACTTTTTCATATTTTTATGACAACTTTACCTTGGTATTTTTGACCACATCGACCAATATTTCCATGTTGAACATTTGAATTTGCACCATCTAGTGCATGATCAGACCATCTATGTTTTTCAAAGGATCACTTTCAAATTCAAATACCTATGAAAACACTGACCTTATCTAAGATACTAAAAAGTGTGTCCAACCATAGTTGTAGTCACATGGTATATTGGTCACTTATCTCTTAAAATTTGACCCTTATTTTACCAACATTGGCAACTTTTGTTTGTGTGTGATCTTGGATATCACACTTAGTCATATTTTGTGAGCATGTTTATATTTCAAATGCCCAACCCTTTTTTTTGCACTAACCTCTTATCAACCCTGTACCCAATTTTGCTTTTCCTCATCAACTCCTAGTTTGAGGGGGAACACCTCCTCCCATACTTGGGGCATCCTGACCTTCAACTAAGTGATCTATTTTTATTTTGCATCTTGTTAATTCAAAGTTTCATAACAAAAAGGGGCAAAAGTTACAGACAATAAAAAACTACACACTTGTAATTATATATTTCTAAATGCCTTAGGCCCACCCTAAGGCCCACTTAACCCTTCTTGACCCTTAACCCAACCCCTCTTAACCTATTTAAGGTCACTATTCACTATCATTATTAATTATGGGACCCACTACCACTATTCATGGTGACATGGCATGTGACATTACAGGTAACTTAACAATGATATGGCAAGTGACATGGCTTAGAAGTGAGGTGGATTGAACTAGGATAATATACCCAACTTAGGACCCTCATCCAAGGTGCCTAATGACATCATTAAGCATCACAGGAGTCCCCATTTTGAAGTATGGTGAATTTATCCATAATGGAGCCATCATTCAACACCATCCTTTATTTTCATGTATGAAATTGGTACCAAAGTATGTGGGTCATCTCCCTAAGTACTTATCATAAAATATAAAAAGGCGATGAAAAGCCTTTTGGACTCATTTGGTTCCATGTGCATGATCCCCACTCCATTTTGGACACTTTAGCAAGGTGGGAGACAAACCAACCAAGTGGGATACCTATTAGCTAAGTGGAAATATCACCCCTTTATCTTTCATGACCAATTATGACCCCACTTGTGAAATGGCACCATATCTTTTGGGGCACCTCTTCAAGTACTTAGCATAAAATAGACAAAGGTGATGAAAAGTCTTTTGGATTCATTTGGGTCCATGTGCATGATCCCCACTCCATTTTAGAATTTTTAGAAAGGTGGGAGATAAACCAAAAAAGTGGGATACCTATTATCTAAGTGGTAATCTTTCCCACCCCCCACTTGTATTTCATAACCACTTATGAGTCCACTTGGAAAATAGCACCATATTTCACCATTCCTCTCCTTTGTCATGTTTCCCAACATAAAATACTATAAATATGACCCTCCCCATTCACCCATGGGTTAATTTGGTTAGTATTTGGTAGGGGAATTTATTATTATATGTTTAAGTTTAATTTTTAAGGAGGTCATCAAAACCTTAGAGAAAAAGAGTTTAAATCATCGAAGCTCTGTCAAAACTGCTATAAAATTCCATCATCACAAAGCAACATCAATTATCTTCAATAAGTTTTCAAGGTAATATTTGTTTCCTTTTTGTATTTAAATTATTTCATTAGTATTTCCTTTCATTAATTTGTTCCTTACCTCATCTACCCACCTTAATCCATTTATTTACTTCACCATCTTTTCCATCTCAATCCCTTTTTTCCCCTTTGCCTTATTATCTTCTTAACCATTTACCCCCTTCACTTTGTTACCCTCTTAACCACTTACCCCTTTCTCTTATCACCATATTACCTTTGCCATCTTTCCATTATTTTTCCCTTTACCCATTTACCAAATTTTCCATTTATCAACCCCAACCAAACTATCCTTTTGACTCTTGTCAAATTACCAAGCCAAAACCACAACCCTTAACATGGCCAATTTTTAGCATTAGTGTTAATCAAACTAGTTGATTTATTTTAGTCATCTTACCAAAAAATTTAATTTTCTATTATTTATTGTATTTAATTTGTTTTTATTTTTTTATATTCAAGTATCCTTATTTTTATTTTCCAAATTAAATGTTTAAAATAGGTGGATTGGCAGCCTTCTAGAAATCTTTCGCTTCTAGGATCTAGCTCACACTAAGAAATCCACCCATCTAATTGTCAAACAAATAAGTGTGTTTAAGTGTTTTATTATTTTTAGGTATTCTTCCCTAGCCAAATAATAATTCTCATAAATTCTAGACTTCAACGAGCACATGAAAACCAAGTATTCCTCTACAAACCCATTAACTAGTTTCTTTCTTTTCAAAACTAAGAAAAGGCAAAAAAAATAGATAGAAACAATAGGGATTGGTATCAATTTGGTCTAAGTTTAACCTATTTTTCTAATAACACTAATTCATAAGATTAAACTTAGTCTAGGTTAGTTTTTCATGAGGCTCAGTTAGGGAAAATTTGTTAGGGAGTTAAAATAACTTACCTCAAAATAAACTTAGGGAGATTTTAAGAGATTTAGGGATGGTTAACTAATTACCCAGGTAAAATGGTAATTAACTAGATTAATTACATAACAAAAGATGATAAATGGTAAAACTACATTAACTATTATAAAGGGTGGGAAATGGATATTATACATTTATTCATAATAAAATGGTGTGAATTTATAGTGTATATATTTTCCCCTTTTATGGAGTGGTTTGAGATAACCTATCATGAAATAAAAAATAGGATGGGTCAAATTCCCCAAGTTTATGTGAGGAGGTATCCCCCTCAAACTAAGAGCTAGTAAGGTATAACAAGGTGGAGATGGGTTTTTTAATGAGGTGGTAATGGATAAGTTAGATGGAAAATGAGTGTCAAAGATGTAAGGATAAGTATGAAGCATAATGTTGCATTAATAGGATGAAAGATATCCAAATAAGAATGCTCCAAGGCAAACAAGGAATGGATTATCACAACTATGAACATGTGGGTTCTATCAAAGTTATTCAAAAGGTTAAAGGCTATGATGGGCTAGCCAAAGCATCTAGTGTGCTTGGTACATGTGCACTACTTAGGGACACTTTCACTCAATATGAGGTATATTTTCAAGATCTATAGGGGATAGACACTGAAATGAATGTAGAACTCTCAAAGGTTATGGGACCATCAGGGGGTCTATGTCCATAAGCCATCAATTCTAGGAAATAAAGGATATGATAATTAAAATAATGCATTACTTTAGTGACCTTAGAATAGGACTATAAGGATGTAAAAAACATGCAAGTAGTGAAAATAAGTCAAAATAGACCAAATCGACATCGATCTAATGGATTGATATCGATTAGGAGAGAATCAATGTCGATCAAAAAAGAAGTGATGTCAATTTTAAAGGATATAAATAAGCCATTAAATAGCTTTAACACTCATTCGTAAATGAGAACATGTAAGCTAGAGCCATAAAATTGACACCTATCAACATGTTTGAGTGAGATATACATGATGGAGGTTGATAGGAGTGGCAAATGATGATAATGATCACATGATGAGGTAGGGGTAAATTTATTTTGGTGTTTATGTGAATTTTTTATTTTTAGTTTGTTTAGTTAGAGTTTTATATTTTTAGGGTTTTACAGGGGTTAACATTAATATATAATGGATTGATACCACTAGTTGGTGATCAAACATTGATCTATGAAAGATCAATGATAATCAACTAATTAACATCGATCAGGGATCAATCAGTGTTGATCCCTTAAGAGATCAACATAGATTCCTAAGGGAAAATAAAATGTAGTGGATAGGACTATTGGTTAGGAAACTAAATGAATCTTGGGGGTTGATGGGATTGTAGGCATGTGTACTACAGAATATGTGGGATTGAGTGCAACCATTATTGGAGTGACTACATGAGGTGATGGGATATGCATATTGGGATCCTCTTGAGGTAATAGGTCTAGGAGGACTATGCTACTATCATCAAGTACATCAAGACTTGAGCCTACTTGTGGCCCTACTAGAGCAATGGGATCCATATTTAGGGAAATTTTATCTATAACTAAGAGAGATGAACATGACTCTGGAGTATATTTATAGAATACTACATTTGTTAGTATAGGGAGTAGAGATCACCCTAGTGGATGAGAGATGATGAGCATTAGCATTGACATGGTTATATGGGGATGATGTTACAGATATTAGATTTAAAATAGGAGGATTTAATTTCAAAATTTTATATGTTTAGGACTAGGATGGGAGATGGATTATTACTATGATGATGGGTTATTGCTTGATTCTATGGGAAGGAAGTTCTAATGGATCTTGATAGGGCAGATTGTTGATGTGTGGGATCATCAGATAGTATTTAAATGGTTTGTGATATTACTTACACATATATAAAAATAGTTGTGGGGATGGAGGACATAGCAGTGTTATGGGATAGATGTCACTTATGTTTTATAGTGTTGGGCATACGAGCACATCTGAGTAGTGCATCTACCAGGGCTACCATGGATGGGATGACACTATTTTACCTTTAGTGTTGGTTTTTTCAATGGAGGGATGACTTTTCCCATCCACATGGCTATGGGAGAGTTCAAGATTTAAGTTATTATAGACATGTGTTAAAGAAGATGAAGGAGGATTAAGTGATATGGAGGCCATATGGTAGGTTTCTAGCATGGCCAAGGATGGAGATGGAGCTGATGGTAGGACAAAGATTATGGTGGTTATGTAGGTTATGCATAGAGAATGTGGAAATATTTTAGTTTGGATGTGTGTGGCAATAGTTTGGGTTGCATTAGGCTATTCCTAAGGCACGATAGGTATATAAGAGAGATGAATCATAAGGGGAGCTACCTAAGCCATAGGTTAGAGCTAGATATTTTAGTAGAGGAGGACATAAAGGGATCAAATGTAGATGATTTCAAAGTAATAGAGGCATATTTCTTATGGTGGTGGACCAGCATGGATGGTAAGAGGAGAGGGTGGTGTGGATATGGTAGATGCAAAGGCTATAAGAAAATATGGGGAGGGGATGAAGATATAAAAGTGATGATGGTGGAGAGGGATGTGACCTGGGAATAATATTTTGAAGTTTTATTTTATCATGACTAGCTACAAGTGAGGTTGATAGAGATAAAAGGGTCATATGACACATTGAAATAGAGTTATGATGAGGCATACTAAGCATGGGATAGGTATCATGATCAACAAGAGAGGCTCTAAGTACTAGCAGTGACTATAGGGGGAGTAGTATTGAGATTCACTAAAGGAGGGGGATAGGGTAGGAGGATGGGGCCTCAAGGTACCATGAGCATGGATAGGTATCAAGACATGGTGGTAGAGCTTTGATATTATGAACAAATTGTTACAAAGTAGTTACCATAGGTTCCTAGATATACCATCCACATAACCATATAAGGTTAGATTCCATGGAGGTCACATACTACTATAGCTATTGTGGGGAGTGTACTTTAGGGGAGAGATAGGAGGGATGGGGGAGGATATGGAAGGGATAGTGGAGGAGGTGTATTAGATATCTGACTGAGCCAAATCTAATTCACTGAGTAGTCATATTTATGGCTAACTATATGGATTGGCTTTATACATATTGTATATTATGATATTTTGATGATGTACATTTGATTTCTTGATATTTATTCATGAGCATATGTTACACACATTTATTACATGAGTTTGTGTTATGTGATTATGGATTTGGATTAGGTTTATATGGATTTTGAGTTTATTTATATAATGGATTATATTATTTATATAGTTTTTACATGGATTATGATGTTTAGATTATATGATGTAGCTTGTATATGTTTTTAATGTATTTATGATGGATTATGGATTTTATTGCATGTGGTAATTTATGATTTTTATGGAATGTTTTTTAAATTACATGGATGGTGTTTGTATGGATTTTTGATTTTGATTATATGGATGGGATTTTATATCATGTTTGATTATGGATTATGTTATAACTTGACATGAATTTAAATGTTTTAAAAAATGGCCTCTATTTTAATGGACCAAGGATGCATGACTCATAATTATCTTGGACCCTAACCAATAATAGGCCTCCTATTTATTTTTCATATATGCCCTTTTAGCCAATGTTGATGAAAATCCTTAATAATATCTTGTCAACTAAAATTATAAATATTTGGTTTTTTTAATTTTTAAAGGGGATTTTCATATAGTAATGGGAGAAAAACTTAATTCCCTAGGAATACACATGTTTTTTATTTCCAAGTTTATATATATATATATATATATATATATATATATATATATATATATATATATAATGCAAGAAGTCTACAAATTTAATGAAAGTTTATCAATGTGGTAAGCTTTCATGGGATATAATTTTGGTTTTATAGATTTTTACATGATTTGCTTTTAATAGGAAACTGATCAATGCAAGAATTTTCCTAAATCATAGGCACATAACCATCCTTCAAGGGAGTCATCTACATGTTTACATATATATGTTTCAACAATTATCCTTTGAGGGATTAGTCTACAACTTTGATTTTTTTCTTGATCTTGATAATAGCTATCCTTTGAGGGATCAATATATATATTTTCTTGATTTTGATATCCCAAATTAACATTTTTTCCATGGATAATACTTAAGGCAACCCAAGGTGTTTTCCTAAGCCATGGAACAAGGCCATGTGTTATTCCTTTCAAACAAGTTTTTACGGTGTAGGATTTTTAGGAAATAATTATCTAGGACTCTGCTCTATTTTGAGTGAAGCTAAACCATGAGAACATGTTATGAACAGATCTAGGGTGTCCATATTTAAGGATAAAATGGGTATACTGCCATAAATTCACATGATTCTCAATCATTATGGGTATATTAGAGATGGGGATAAGATTTTAATAGAACTTATCCCAACTAAAGTTTTTAATAGGATCATTAATAGTATAAAGGATGCAAATGCAAAGCATTAAGAGGTTCACATTCTATTTTTCCATCAAGTGAGGCCAAATGATATGCACCATATCCATATTTATGAGTGATAATATAGGGTCCAAGCCAATTTAGAAAACACTTTCCTCATTTACTTCTTTCCATATTAGTGACATGTTAATTTTATTTAATGACGAGGTCATTGATATTAAATTCTATTTCCTTTAAATGTTGATTATATGCATGTTTTATTTATTCTTGATACACATGAAGGTGATCAAGGGTTGTGGCTCGATGCTCATCTAAAAGTTTTAGATGTTCTAATCGATCTTGATGATATTCCTCTTCAAAAATGATATCCTTAAGAGAGATTCAAATGGAAAGAATTCAAACTTCATGAGGAAGAACTACTTCGATACCATAGACCAAAGAAAAATAGGTAGCCCTTGTAAGTGTTTGAATACTATTTTAATAAGACCATAAAGTAAAATGTATGCAAAGATGTCAATCCTTTCTAGCCTTATTGAACATTTTGGTTAAAATCCTAACAAGGGTTTTGTTTGATGCTTCATCTTTTCCATTGGCTTACAGATAATAAGGTGATGAGAAACTTAGCTTAATGCCAAAGAAATCACACAACTTTTGGACTTATTTTTAAAATATTTCCCATTATCTGTAATGATTTTATGTGGGACACCAAAATGACATATGATGTCATGATTAATGAAATAAATAATCTCATCTACCTTGGTTTAAATAAGGGGAATGGTTTATACCCATTTAGTGAAATACTTGGTAGCAATAATGATAAAACTATGTCATTGGGAAGATTTAGGATTAGTATACCCTATAAGGTCTAAACCCCATTGGAAGAAAGGCCAAAAATCCTTGGATAATTGTGACACATGACTAGGTATATGGGATAAGTTGTTGTGTTGTTGAAACTTTATGTATTACCTAAAATACTTAATATAGTATCAATTCATAGTGGGCCAATAGTATCTTAATTGCACAATTTTCTTGGTGATAGTTAAACCACTGAAATGGCCACCATAGATTCAATCATGAGTTTATTTGATCATGATATTTTCTTAAAAATTATAGAGATAAAATATGATAATACCATTGAATTACCACTTATAAATCACACCCTCTAATATTATATACTAGGAATTTCATTTTTGAAAAGCACATTTAGCATTTTTGGATAAATCTAAAGGAATGATACCTTTAGACAAATAATTAAATATATATGTACCACATATATAAATGGTTTTAATATATAATATGGATAGAAATAATATTAGTTTTGGTATAATAATGTTGATTGACCCTATGAATATGGATAAATAATTTAGACTCCTTAGAGGAGGATGGGATGAAGGAGGCCAAGGAAACCATGGTATCAACAAACTTGTTAGTTTAACAAGGAGTGGTTTAGATGACATAATGGTTAAGGGTGGCTGAAAAATACTCTGTTAAAATCTTATACCTTTGAAGGATGTTATTCTTGCATTGATATATGCCATTTATTTGATTGATTACCATATGGGAGACCCCAAAAATACAAAGTGACTTAACACCTAGAGACAAAGTTGTTTAGAGACCTATAATTAGGGATTCATATTTTTCCATATTATTAGTACATTTAAAGTGAAGATTAAAGTATATGGGTATGGGAATGCCTTCAGGTGGAATTATAATAATCCTTTCTCCCCTCCACATTTAATTTAGATCCATAAAAAAATAATGTCATCTGATATTAGAGATCTTCTTAGGATGTGGAGACTATAGCTTTATTTGGGAATTCATAGCTAGATGGTATATTATCAGCAAGGGGTACTTAAGCTAATTTATAAATAATTATTTTTCCCTTCATTGAATTTTTTTTAGGAGCTCAAGATCAAACTCAATGAGAATCATAAGCCATCTTTCCATTTTTTGATTCTGATAGGGTTTCAAATGCACAAACTTAAGAGGATTGGTATTGGTAATCACATAGGTCTTGTGATTAAGAAAATAGTGGTGAAGCTTGGAAGCTATGAATACTAAGGCCAAGAATAATCTTTCAATGTTCATGTAATGAGTCTCATACTCAACCAAAGTATGACTTATATAATAAATCACTTGTTCTCTATGTTTCTCATCTCGATGGGTAAGAATAGCACCTAATGCATGATTTATAGCCAAGATATATAATTAAAAAGGCTTATTACCTCTTGTTATAATAATTATAGCGGGAGATAAGATTTAATTCTTAATAGTATCAAATTCTACTTGACAATTTGAATCCCATAAAAACCAAGTGTCTTTCTTAAGAAGGTGATGGAAGGGTTGACATCAATTAGATAATTATGAAATAAAGTGGTGAATAGACAATAGTTTCCCTTATAAACTATGAAGTTGCTTGAGGTTAGAAGGAGGTAGTATATCGATAATGGATTTAATCCATATAGGATCAATCTTGATTCCTTGAATGGAAATGATAAAACCTATAAGCTTACCTAATAAAACTCTAAAAACACACTTTTTGGGGTTAAGACAAACCTGACATTTGATCAAATGAGAAAAGATTTATTAAAATATGGATAAGTGATTCTTAGGATACCTATATTTACCAAGAATATCATCCACATAATCTTTAACTATTTTATGAATTAAATCATGGAAGATATAGGTCATGGCATGTTGATAAGTTATTCCTTCATTCTTTAAACCAAAAGGCATGACCCTATAATAAAAAAATCCACCATGGAATAATAAAAGATGTTTTATGATGTTATTTTAGGGTGATAAGGATTTGATTATAACCAAAAAACCATCCATGAGTGATAACATCTCATGTCTTACAATGAGATCCACAAGCTGGTCGATATTGGGAAGGGGAAACACATCTTTTGGAAAAAGAATGTTAAGGTCATGAAAGTTAGTACAAAAGCATAGTCCCCATATGTGATTTATGATAGGTAATTTTTAAAATACCCATTGAGGGTAATATATGGATTGGATAAAGTTAACAGATAACAACTTATACAATTCCTCTTTTACAAGAAGCACTATGTGAGGATGCATCTTACAAAGATTTTACTTTATTGGCTTGGCTTAAAGAATGGTAATGATTTTATGGATGAATATGCTAGGGTCAATTATATTCATATAAATAAAAGACCAATTAAAATATTAGATATGGTTATCAAGTAATGCTACAAAATATTGGTGTTCTTGAGAATCTAAGGGTTGACTCACTTTGATATTTCATGGGACTTCAAGCGTCCCTATGTTAATATTAGTTGAGACCTCGTTTAAAATACTAGGAGACTCAGATGATATGATATTCTTTAGATATGAAATTTATGCTCTTAAATATGTTAAAATGGAGTCACCATCCTAACATTCCATTACATGGACCGAGGAAGAATCTTCATCTATTAGGTTAGGAAAAGCTAGGGGAAGGGATATGGTTTTCTCATCACTTTGATAGGTTAGTGGCTCCAAGAGAATGGTACTAATAAAAAAAAGGTGGGATTCAAATGGTATTATTGTTTATCATAGGGGAATTGAGAGGGGATGAGGGAGTTCCATCATCCACATCCATAGGGACGTGGGACTTCAAAGCATGATCATCATCAGCTTCAAGAGTTTTCTTGAAATCAAGGCCATGTTTGTCATGTAGTTTTTTAATGTCATTTATCATAACCTCTTGGGTTCCTTATTCATAATGTCCTAGGCTAAATCCTTTTCAATCAAATCATTACAAATAGGTTCACACAAAGTGTGGTTTATCAAGATAGGCAAAGTTATACATGAATGGTTTGACATGCATTTGACTTTCCTTATATAAAGGGGATTGGTCAATTCCTCCATATTTTAAGTGTGTTTGGAGGTAAGGAAGTATAAAAGGTATAATGTCTCCTAGATTGGGTTGGTAAGTATATTTTTGGTCAGGACATACATCTTTTTTAGGGGTTAATAAAGTGATGAGAGTTAACAGATGATATTCCACTATAGAGAGTTGTTGGAATGTTGAGTCAAAGTTTACATTAGGAATATAATATGAAGGTATAGTAGAGATAAAAAAACATTTCCCCCAAATATAATGGACTTGAGTTATTAAGGGGGGCCAAGACATCATTAGGTTGATAATTCAAGTTGTACATCTTGAATGGATGTGGATCTATTGGAACAATATGGATCTTACGTTCATATTCAAATTTAAGACATCAATGCAAAGTCGATGGAAATAATTGCATAGCATGTATTCAAAGATGTCCTAGTAGGATGTTATATTTAAATTCCCCTTTTATTACATCAAATAATTTTGATAGGGTACATATACCTACTTGGATGGGGAGGATGAATGTACCTAACAAAGGGGTAGTAATATCATTAAACACTCATAGAATGGTTGAAGATTAAGCTTCAATAATTTCAAGTAGTTGGAGTTTCTTAAAAGTGTGTGAGGAGATAATATTTATAATATATCCATTACCAATCATAACTCTTTTGATTCATGTTTGATTAACTTAGGAAATGATAAATAATAGTGGGTCATGATCATTAGGTTGTAATAGGGATATTTTGGAACCATGAAATGTGAGACATGATGACTTCAACAAGGATCTTATGAAATTTGAGAGAGGTTTAGGTATGTCTGATTCTATCTAGGTGGCTTATAAGGTCCTTATCATAGCTTTGCAGTTTTGTATATAATTTTGGATAAGTTCATATAAAGACATCTTAATGGGAAGTTGATGGAGTTGTTTTAGAATTGATATCTATATCAACCCTAAGGAATTATTATTTTTCACTTTTCCTTGAATATAAACCTTTGGATTTGGGATAGGCATTATAGGATTGTCTAGGGAAAAATAAGGAGATTTTTTAATAATCACCTTGGCTTTGTTGGGATTTTGGGTTTTATAACCCTAGGTTTGGGATCAAGGGGCTTTGTGTATTGCATCTATTTGAAACAATGGTGGGTTTTCCATATTTCTAAAATCATCTAATTCTATAGGGTTTAAGAGGGGTTGATATTGAGTTTTATCAGAGGTCTTATCTACCTTTAAATCTCATTCAAACCCTCTTAATAATAGACTAGTTCCTAGGGTGGTCATGACTCTAGTAGTTTGATTATGAGGATAATCATGACCAGATTGTTCTAGTAAAATATCATCCTCTTATAATAAATTTAAAACTCTAGCCTTTAGTGCATTATAACTTTTGGTAGCATGTCTTGATATTCAATGGTAAGCACATTTTTTCCTTTCTCGATACCTGTAGATAGCTAAATATGGCCACCAATAATTATTAATCAAGGTTTTAACCAATTTATACCAAAATGCACAATTTGGCCTAAAAACATTAAAATAGATTAAAAATTTTGAAATTGATATATTCAAAAACTAATTTTGACTAGGGTATCCCTAAATGGGGCAATGCATTTTATGGGCCAGCTAACTTTAATCAAATCATTTTGATTCAAAATACTAATTTTGCACCTCGATGTCCTGGATTGCTCTTTATTATCAAATCTCTTACACAATACATGTGCCTTTGTTATTTGGTGTTGAAATCATCCTAAATGGGATAACATATCTAATTCATCTGACATTGCATCCTAATTCTAATCTAGTCAAATTTTGGGCCAATAACAAGGTATTATAATCAAATTGAGTAATTTTTGCACAAAGGGCTTAATCATGCTTAAGAGATAATTAAACCAAATCATGAGCCTAATTAAGAATTCCATGGAATGTATTAAATAATTTCTCTTTAGAAATGAATATTGAATATCTACATCATTGGGTGACTTTAATTCTTGGGAAGACATCCCTAGGCCATAAATGCATTAAATATCAAGGTTAACCCCTCCCATGCCTCATCAAAGCCATTCCATGCCTAGTTAATTCCCGTCTATCCCAAATATTAATGAGGATATTTGTAAAATGAATTTCATATTAGGACTTATTCATGGCCACACATCTCAATCTTGAGATGGATGGTCATGGTTGATCCTAAAACCATTCAAAAAATATATAAATAGGAGGCCTTACCTATTAAATTATAAGCTCATGTAGGCCAAAGTTATAATGTTGAATTGATTCCAAAGCTTCATAAAAATTAGTGTTATAATGCTTAAATAGAAAGCTAAGCCAAGCCAAGCCAAAGCCACACAAGGTGTCAAGGAGAGATGGAGGTAGCCAAGCTTCCATTGATGAAAACTTCATGAGCACAAAACTAAGCAAACCACTACAACAAGTATTTTGGAGCATCCAAGGAAGGTGAAAGAAGGTTCTTTTTGCATTTTAGTTGTATTTTTCATTATAGTTTTGTTAACTAAGCTCTCCCTAGTAACTAAGCCTATAGATGTAATGCTAGTGTATTTATTTCATTTTGATTTCATTTTGGGACTAACACAATACTAACCATCCTCTCTTGAGTAAAATTCTTAGTTCACATAATATCATGCTTGGTGGGACTTTTAGCCTCACATAATTGATCACAAATCTCTTTCAAAAAACTCTCTAACCTTTGTTATGCAGAATCTTGGAGTGGGAGGCTCAAAAGAGTAAAAAAATTAAGTAAACCCCATTTTTTTGTAAGTCATGGGTTTGCCTAGACACAGTCATAGGATTGTCTTAAAACTCACAGGTTGCCTAATAGAGTCACAGTATTATCTAATTGCTAATGGTTAAGCATAAATATGACTACTCATGAAGTCACGAGATTACCTTACAAATTGTGGCATTGTCTATCAGAGTCACAATATTATGATTAAATCATTATTGGTTAAGTTACAATACCATAACTCAAGAAGTTGTAATATTATCTTCTAACTAGGAGGATTGCCAAATAGAGTCATGGTATTATGACTAAACTTTTAGTGGTTAAGTTACAATACCATAACTCATTAAGTTGTGAGATTTCCCTGAAACTCATGATATTGCTTTGTGGGGTAGCGGGATTGTAATATATAAAACCAAGACTTCATTTTCCCAAGTTAATTATTTAAAACTTAAAATAGCTTCAAAGCTAAGGGACATATTAACTTTTTCATTGCAGGACCAAGCCAAAGATTTGCTAAAGCATACTTTTTAGACCTCTTTAGATGTTTAAAATAAACTAAAAAACTTTCTTTTTGTGTGTATGAAAACTTTTCAGGGTGATTTCTTAATCAAGTTTCATGATTTTTATTCAAAGTTATAACTTAAGACCAAGGGGTCAAAAGAACACCACCTAATCTTTCATTTGGGGCTTAGAATTGAACACACTTGTCAAAATTTTATCTTTAATAGCTATTTAAATTTATAATTTGATGGAAAAAGAGGAGGACATTGCATGTATGCTCCTTCATCCATCCCCTTTAGATAACTTTTGGAATCAAAAGCACCATCCTTATTGCAAACATGCCTATTCCAAGACATAGAAAGAATGTCATCTAAAACACTCCCCAAAAACTTGTAATAGTTAGGTGATCTTGAAAATGACCATAAAATCTTTCTTTTATGTCTTTTATATCATTTTATCTTGGCTTGTGAGGAGGATTTCATCACCTCCCACAAGTTCTATGATGAGACCATAAAATGGCTCATTATATCCATGAAATAACATCATTTTTCCTTGCATAAGAAGTGGATCTAAGTGTAGTTTCTAAACTTATGATTTATTTAGAATGAAATAAAGAAATATATCTTGATTATTTCTTTATAAATCATTATCTTCTTGCTTGTTAATTATTGTTATTAAATCTCTAGAAAAAGTTGTCAATGTGTATATATGCAACACATAATAAGTTATATTAAACATGAGCATGAGGTACCAACCAAATATCAACTTTGAGGTGAGATAAAGGTACTCTATACATAACTATGACTCACCTAATATATCTATGGACTCACCCAAATTTATTATGGACTCAGTTAGTAGATCTATATCTATGTAGTTCATTTATTGAAGACTTGTTCAAAGCATTAAACATCAAGTGAGCCATCATAGTCATCAACAGTTTGAAGAATGCAACTCAAAAAAAATCTATGGACTCTACAAGTTTTGAAATATATGAACTTTGTATGTCTAAAATATATGGACTCTGTAGGTCTTGAAATATATGGACTCTGTAGGTCTTGAAATCTATGGACTCTATAGGTTCTAAAATCTATGGATTGTGTAGGTATATCTATGAACTGTGCAGGTTTATCTACAGACTAGTTCAAGATTGTATCTAAATTTAGATTTATATAATTTTATTCCATAAATAGTTCTCTTCATATTTCATGAGAATTGAGCTTATGTTATAAATAGATAATAACATCTCTCTCCATATTTTGTGGAAGATTGAGATAAGTTAGAATATCTAAGTTGTTATGTTTCTCTTTATATTTGATGGAGAGCATCTAGAATTGTTATTCCTAAATAAAGAGTTGGTTGGAAGCATGAGATTATAAATAAAACCTCCCACACCATTGTAGTCAATCTTTGTTATCAATAATACATTCTAAATCTTTATGACACAAATACAGTGTTCTAATTAAAATCCTCTTCCAAAGAATGAGTTGGCCACTCATTTCAAGGAAGATAGATAAATGTATTTTTATTTATTTATTATATAATTATGATTTTGAATTGTTATTATTTATTTTTCATGTAAACATTTATTTTCTATAAATTTTGTGATGAACTTGTAAGTATTTTTTGTGTTTATCATTTATTTTCAATTCAACAATTTACTTTTCTAAAAGTGTGATTTGTTTTTCTACAAGTGTGTTTTTTAATTCCTACAAGTGTGCTTTTCAATTCCTACAAGTTTAGAGTGTGATAGAAGAGATTGGTTGCTAGAGATCTCTTTCTCCTATTGCATACAGCCATGGACACCAGCCCTAGATTGAAATTATTAAATAATGAATTGATGACTCATCATTTTTAGCACCATTTCTAGGGACACGATGTTATTAGGAGATTAAAAATGTGTTAAGAGTATTGTCTAGTGGCAGTAGATAAACAAGTTCCTAATGAGAGGGAATGTCTCTTTACAAATTTTTTGATAGGAGATACTTATTTAATAATTTTTTTTAGAATTTATTTTCTTCTAAATAGATTAAATTTTTATTTATTTTTCAACATAGATTATAATTTATTTTCTTGTAACATAGATTAGAGTTTGTTTTTCTATAATTATCTTTAAAAAATTTAATTTTATGCAAAAGAACTCCATGTCATACTAACACTGTTGTGTATAAAATAACAACTACTAAAACCATATGAAAGGATTTAAATTTTGATGCAAGATGGAAGAATAAAATGATGATCTAAAATAATGTAAAAGATGGAGAAAATGGATTAAATGTTTACATCTATTTACGAAGTAGAATCTGGAATTTATGCCTTGTACCCATTAAAGGATTAATATGCATGTTTGAGGATTGAACTACCTTCTAAAAGAGTTGATATTGACCATAGGGAGGATAAAATATAGTTTCAATTTTTTCAAAACCATCAACAAATGATCACACAATTTTTAGGTCGATTCACTTTAAAAATATTGCATGTGATTTTATTTTTATAATAGAATAAAGAAAAATACTCAATTAAGTCAATCTCATTCTATTATAAGAAGGATATGATATATCATGGATGAATAAATTTATTTTCATAAATTTAAATTGCATGCATAAATCTAGGTGGAAAGATAGCACTCATGAAGTTAGTTGTATAAATTTGGATTATATGCATAAATCTAGGTGGAAAGATAACATGCATAAAGTTAGTTGCATAAATCAAGCACTGCATGCAAATAAATATTAATTCATGTGGATCAACACATAAATCAATCATTTCATACAAATAAATCTCCATACATGTGGTTTGATTCATAAATCAAGCATTGCATACAAATAAATCTTCATGCATGTGGATCAATGCATAAATCAAACATTGCATACAAATAAATCTCCATGCATATGGGTCAATGCACAAATCAAGAATTATATGCAAATAAATCTTCATGCATATAGCATTGCATGTAAATAAATCTCTATGCATGTGGGTCAACACACAAATCAAGCATTGCATGCAAATAAATTATCATGCATAAAGTTACAATGGATTTCATGTGGGTCAATAGATTTGATAAAGAATAATAAAAGTGAATTATTGATATTTTATGATGATAATTCTTTGGTATTTTATAGTTAGATTTTAATAATTTTAAATGAATACAAACATAGATAATTTGTGGCTATAAGGAGAAGCTTGAATGTTTTATTTGAATCTAGGAAAATAATGATCAACGAATATGAGTGTACTATAAATATTGGATGGGTTAATGTTGATTTGAATGAAAATGTTAATATCAATAACAAGGCTAACACTGAGGTATTGACATTAACATTATAACAGAGACCTTGATCTAGTCCTTGATTGTTAGGACTAAGAAAGAACTTGATATAATATAGTAGTAACAGCAAGGATATCCTACAGTACAATCTTATATATGAAAAATATTCAAGTATATTTTCATATACTCTATTTTATTATTAGTTTGGTATTTTTATACTATATTTATATCAACTACTATGCATACAAATTATAGGTCATTATATATTCACTCCATCCATACATTATCATTTAATGTGTGATAGATTTTTTAATTATCTATCATTATCCATGTGCACATCACAGTTAGACTTTCCTACTCAGCCTGTAAATAAAAAGAATGGATGACATTTTATTTCACTTATTAAATTCTATCCATTATTCAAACCCATATCCACCAATCATAATAATATAACTTATATAAGGGAGTTCTTGTTTCTATAATAAAAATCCATTAAAATTTTTGAACCACCGAACATTATTACATAGGTCAAATTCCATTCTTCCATGTATATTTAAATGATTTATTTTAATGGTTTATTGTTGATATATATATATATATATATATATATATATATATATATGACATTGATTATATTATGCTTGGTTGAAAACGTCTTGTTTGTCTCTAGTTTTTTACAAGATACTTTCATTACAAGGAGCCATTTTGAAGATGAAAATTTATGTTTATGACTTCAGCAAGTAGTTGGGATATTATTCTGAATTACCTTTGACAACAACATGTAGTAAAATTAGAAAGTGTCTATCATAAGTTATTAGTCATCATTCCATAAATCAATTCTAGAGAATGTCAACATACAAAAATTACATGCTACATTTGAAAGCAATATCAAGATGCATAAAGTCTATGGCTAACATTTTCCATGTCATCAATTTTCAGATAAAAAAATGAAAATCCTCAAGTGTTGTTGGTTTTCTTGGTTTAAAAACTAGCTTGTTGGTGGTTCAAGTACTAGAAAAATAAGCCTTAATTAGAAAACCAATATTATTGGCTAGTCAAAGGCAAAAAAACTAAAAAAAAAAAAATTAAGAAAAGTTGAAAACTAGCAATGGATACTTTTTCCACCTACAATAAATCCTTGGTTGCTAAATTTTATGCTCTCATTTTTAGCATTGCTTGGGATTCCATTCTTCAACCATATTTTCCAATATGGTCTATGGAGTTGACATCAATAAAGACAAGGCAAACTGAAGTTGTGTCAAGGTATTAAGTTTGTTTTATTTCACTTTGAAATTTATTTATAAGTTTTTTGACTACATAAAGATCCTTTTTTTTTTTGGAAGAAGGAAAAAGAAACAAGTATCCCCACACTTTATACATATTTACATTAAAATGCATGAGGTCATGTATGGGATTTAGTGTGGGAGAGAAGGAGAAAGAAAATAGTCTCAGCAATAAATAAAGAATGGGGCTTAGTAAAATCAAGTTAATGACTTTGATAATGGTGTATAGTTTTCAAAAAAATTCAAAGATTTCAAACATCAAAATTAATGATGAGAATTATTTTGTGGTAAAAATAGATTTATGTAGGCATAGTAGGAAATTCTCAACATAAGAAATTGCTCTCACCTCATCAAAAAAAAAAAAGAGAGGGCAGCATGAGACTTTCACACAAAAACCTATGTTAGAGAGAAATCAAAGATATAAAGAAAATTTACACACAAGAACCTATCTTTGAAAAATATATTTTATTAACCACTTTCATTGGAAAATTTTACCTAATGAAATCCAAGAGGATTCTAAAAGATAAAAATCATTTTACTCATGCAAATTCAAATCTGGAAAACCTATTAGAAAATGAGAACATCTAACTCATGCATTTGTATATTAAAGAATTTTTTAATAAAAGCATGACATGCATGAGGACATGCATAAGGTTAGGTGTGGAAGAGATGATGAGACTATAAAATGGCTCATTATATCCATGAAATAACATTAATTTTTCTTGCATAAGAAGTGGATCTAAGTGTAGTTTCTAAATTTATGATTTATTTAGAATGAAATAAACAACTATATCTTGGTTATTTATTTATAAATCATTATCTTCTTTTTTGTTGATTCTTGTTACTAAATATATAGAAAAAGTTGTTAATATGTATATATGTAGTCTATAATAATATATATTATACATGAACATGAGTTAATAACCAAAAAGAGCTTTGAGGTGAGCTACAGGTACTCTAGACATAGCTATGACTCACTTAGTCTAGCTACAGACTCACCCAAATTTACTATGGACTCACTCAGTTCATATCTATGGACTTAGCTAGTAGCTCTATATCCATGTAATTCATTGATTAAAGACTAGTTAAAAGCATCAAACATAAAATTAGCCATCATAATCATCAATAGTTTGAAGAATGCAACTTGAAGAAAATCTATGGACTCTGTAGGTCTAAAATCTACATACTCTATAGGTCTAAAATCTACACTTTGTAGGTCCTGAAATCTATAGACTCTATAGGTTCTGAAATCTACAAAATCTATAGGTCTAAAATCTATGGACTTTGTAGGTTATAAAATCTATGAACTTTATAGGTTCTAAAATCTATGAACTTTATAGGTTCTAAAATATATGGATTGTACATGCATATCTGTAAATTGTGTAGGTTTATCTACAGACTAGTTCAAGATTGTATCTAAATTTAGATTTATATAATTTTATTCCATAAATAAGTATCTTCATATTTCATGAAGATTGAAATTATGTTGTAAATAGATAATAATGACTCTTTTCATATTTTGTGGAAGATTGAGATAAGATAGAATATCTAATTTGTTATGTTTTTCTCTACATTTGGTGGAGAGCATCCATAATTTTTATTTCTGAATAAAGAGTTAGAAGCATATGATTCTAAATGCAACCTCCCACACCATTATAATCAATATTTGTTATTAATAATATATTTTGAAGCTTTGTGACACAAATATAGTGTTCTGATTAAAATCTTCTTTCAAGGAATGAGCTAACCACTCATTCTAAGAAAGATGGATAAATGTATTTTTATTTATTTATTATGTAATTATGTTTTTGAATTGTTATTATTTATTTTTCATGTAAAAATTTATTTGTTGTAAAGTTTTTTATGAACCTATAGGTGTTTTCTATGTTTATCATTTATTTTCAATTTAATAATTTACTTTCTTTTTTTTAATACAACATTTTACTTTCTTTTATTTTTAATTCAATATATTTTTTTTTTTTAAAGTGTGATTTACTTTCCTACAAGTATGTTTTTCAATTCTTGCAAGTGTACTTTTCAATTCTTGTAAGTGTGGAGTGTGGTAAAAGAGACTGGTTTTTAGAGATCTCTTTCCCCTATTGCATACAACCTTAGACACCAGCCTTAGACTAACATTATTAAATGATAAATTAATAACTCATCATTTTGTAGGGAGGATTTGACCTGGGGTTTCATCTCTCGACACTGACTTCATCCACTACCACTAATATTATAGGTTTGAGCGGTTAAATAACCTTTTAGTGTTAAAGTTACACATGGGATGTATCTACACTTTGAAAATCACACTACACTGAGCAAGTGATAGATGTAGTGGTACAAGACCTTTTTACAACAAAACAAGTTCCATAGACACCCAATTACATGTTTTTATTTTTCATCATGACATGAAAGTCATTATGTAACTAATTCATCTAGAAACGTTTGAAAACTTGTAGATCTTAGACAAATTCCCACTTGCCATAGAAGTGTTGTTGGTGCAAGGTGTGCCTTAAGGTCCATGTCATAGTATTGTCATTTGAGAAAAGGGGGTGTAAAAACCTTACTATATAATGTGCATTTTAATTTTTGGATGAACACTAAAAACCTCTCAAATAATGTATATTGATAGATTCCAATAATTCTAAGAAACCTTGTCAGTTTAGGACCTAAGAGTAATTAATTAGTTGGTTTTATCATAGATTAAAGTCTTGTTTGGATTGGTGTGAATAAGTGATATAAACCAAACACATGGCCCTCATTTGCCTTTAAACAAAGAAGAATTATGATACCCATGTGAATCATCAATTTGCTTTGTTCAAAGTTCATCAAAACTTAGAGTCATATCATCCATTTTGGCATAGTTATGCTACCCAATTGAGTCTAGACTTATAACAAACATTGTTTAAGTCCTTCATTTATTACTTAAATTTGAAATTGCACTTTAATAAGTTCATATGGTTGATGTGTTAAGTGGGTTCATCATTTTCACTAAACTTGAGGGAACTTAGGTTCAGTTTCCAATTTGGGTTAAAGGTCATTTAAGGCTCATAATAATTATCACCACTTGATAGACTTAAGTCATTTTGTGCTAAATTCTTGCACTTTGAGTCTATGCACCAAACATTTTTGTGTTACCATCTAATTTCCATTAATATCATTTGAATACATACCTTTTTACCTTAGAGATATTATCAAAATTGTGAAAGTATGTATGTCATTTGAGTTAAGAAAGGTAGTGTTACATTGCCAAATTTAAGAGAAACCATCTTTGCCTTAGAGAGTTTTTGAAACAAACATTTTCTCACATTTTTTGAGTAGTCTAGCATTGTTACACTGCCTAAAACATTTCAAACATTGTTTCATGGACCCTCTTGCATAGAGTTCAAGTTTGTGCACATTTTTTAAGCCAATTCGAGTATACCTTTATCTAGTATAGTTATGTCATTCACATTTTTCTAGCCTATTTTCCAAAGGAACCAAGTTTTATACCATCATTTGTCAAAAACCAAACTATCTCCAAAGTGCCTTTTGTTTCATATCTTATACCTATTTTATTGATTTAATGTCCAAGAGTCAAATACCTAGTTTTTTTAGAAGTGTTTCAAATCTATTAGATTAAAATCTCGTCTATTTCAAAGTCTATATATTGATGTTTTTTGGCCAAGAGTCCTAGAACATGCCTTATTTGAGCCTAATTTTGATGTTGTTTTTGGCCGAAAGACCTAACAACTATTAATTTCCTAGATTAGACTGATTTGAAACACTTAACCTTAGATTTTGGTATTTTTATTTTCAGTCCATTTACTTAATAATTTTTTATAAGATGTGTAACATTAGATACTTAACATTAGCTTGTTTTATCACAAATCATTGCATAAACCTTTCCATACTTTTGAAAAAATATAGACCAAGTTTGAACATTATATTTTTAGAGTTTTTAGAATTCCCTTCCCTTTCTATCACAAAACATTCACTATGGATCCCAACATGTATTCTTATACTCATAGTAGACTCATGTACAATCCAAGGATTAGTAATGTAATTGTGCAAGAATAAATGGTGAAATACCCCTACATGGATAATATTGTTTATGAGATGGATCATTATCCTTCTTATAATACTCAAATAGGGGCACAAAACCAAGATCCATTGGCTAACTATTTGGCTAATACACCACCATATTTAGAACAGGACCAAGAACAAACTGCATAATACCTAGCTACAATACCCATAACAGATGAACTAGTTCCTCAACAATCATACTCTACTAATATGCCTTCCACATATGATCCATTTTTTTAGCATCATTTATTGGAAAACAAAGATGATATTTTGGTTAGAGCCATAGAAGTAGGAGCTAAGTTTCTAGTAGTCTTCTCTTATGAAAGTTTACCAAGCCTAATAAGAATGCCTCACAACATATTGTATTTTCAATAAGCTTCTTCTATAAATCCTTTGACTCTAGTCCAAACCATGTATCAAGACCCTAACATACTTAACAAAAGAAATAACCTCATGGAAGACCACTTTAACCAAATGTAGGCAACATATCAAAGCTACTTGAATCTATCACAAAATTTCAATTAGATGACCATGGTGAGTAAACCTCTTATTAACTTAGTTCCTTCAACAAGAGTTTTGATTGAGTTAACTAGTCAAGATAATCAGAGTTTGGACCCATTCATATAAAACATCTTAGTAGGCAACTTGTTTTCTATGCTAATTATCAAAGAAGTTCTACTTCTATGTAGAATAATGAGCAAAACACAGTGGACAATATGCAATCAACATCCAAACCAAATCAAAATGGTACTAATATGAAACCAATTAGTCAAAAACATGTGCCTTTAGTTAATACCATGAATGGATGTGTAAACCTAGGAATGGGAGCTTCTACATGCCAACCTCAAACAACTACTTCATCAAGCATACAACCAATATGATCAGGTAGTCAACCAACAACCAATGACGTGCCTCAACAAATGAATGTGTGAATCTTATTCCTCCTTAATAGGTGATGAGTATCATCCTATAAAAATAAGCAAAAATGAATATATCAACATAGTAGAGGACAAACATATTCTACCTCAATACGGGGCAACTAATGTTTCACCTCATCAGGTAGTAGCAAATGTACCTTCTTATTTGTATACTAACATGCTAATTCAAAACCAAATGATGTTTAATCAATAGCATATTCATGTTGGTCAGCAATAGGTGCCAATCTCCAACATGCATCCACTTCCCAATTAGGATTTGCACAACAAAGAGGTTCTAATGTTTCTCGAGTAACTAATAGGCAATAATTGCTTTTTATTAAAATGTGCCACTTATTCAAAAATAGGGTCTTGGTTCACAAGTTTCCACTCAATATAAAGGTTTTATTAGTCAAAAACATGTCCCTTTTCCACCATAGTAGGCATAGTATGGTAATATCCCTCCATCTCAACCTCAAAATCCTCAACATCAAACCTTCATAACCAACCCTAACCATAATATTGCACTGCAACATGTACAAAACCAAACAACCAACCCTAATCCATGTATGCATATTTCTGGTCCATTTCCCAACCAATCCATCATACCCTAATAATACCTTCATCATACCCTGGTCAAATTTCTCTACTTGTGACCACTCAACCATCTACCTAGGCCAATATTCCCACAAGTTTCCTAGAGCAATAATTACAACAAATGAAGGATGTAATCACTACCATCCAAGTATGGAAATAGGTTAAAAAGTTTAAGTTAGATGATGTGTGTTCCTATCCTTTCAATATAGATTAATTACAAATATTATTTCCTCTATGATAAGAACCCTCAAAGTTTGATAAATATAAGGGGAAAGGTGACCCCAAAGCCCATTTAACCAAGTTCTTTATCTTATATCATCTAGTGGAATATAATGATATATAAATTTTGTTATTATTTCTAAGGAGATTAGTTGGAAAAACCTTGGAGTGGTTCTTGAAGTTTCTTAAAAATTTAGTAACAGATTTTGATGATCTCTCAAATAAGTTTGTGCATTACTTTTCCTATAATCTTGAGCATTATATTTACTTGTTGATTTAATGCAAGCTAAACAAAAAGTTAGTGAGATTTTTGTAAGCTATCTACAGTGATGGAGAGCACTTACAATCTAATTCACTCATAGTTTACTAGATAAACAATTAGCTGTTGTATTCACTAAAAACTTGGATAGTGAGATAGCTTATCATCTAGAAATGTAGTGTGCACATACCTTTAAAGAAATCATTGATAAAGGTTTGTTGATCTAGCAATCACTCATTAATAAAGGAGTAATTAATCTTAATTTAACTAATCAAAATCAATGTATTAAGTATGGAAGTGGCCCAAACTAACATCCAATCTAAGTGTAATCATCACATCCATCATAGGCCAATAACCAAGATACACCAAAGCAATTCAACCATAATAGGAATGTTGTGGGAAATAGAGTAACCAATTCATGACATGTCCAAATGGTACAAACATCATCTTCATCACCTTTTAAACTTACTCCTACTTGACAACCTCTTCAACCAACTTCACAAACATAAAAACCAAGACCCGCATAATAAATGCCACAACCTTTGTCATTAAAAAACCCTCCTCCAAGGAGAACTATGCCTATGCATTGTGTTTTTAGTGACCTTGGAGAGCCTATTGAGTCTATATTTCACAAATTTATCACTATTAATTTGATTATTTTGACTATACCAAAGCATTATCCTCAAGGCATCCCTTATCCTGATTGGTACCATGAAAATGAATTATGTGAATATTATCAACTCAATGAGCATAATTTATGAAGATGTGTACAAATCAGGAATTTAATTGAAAATATGTTGAAAAATGGTGAGATCACATTGGATGGTGGTGATTCCAACTTTAATCAAACCATTGGGATTTATCAAATCCCTTTTCCCCAACATAACAACTAGTAATAACAACAAAACCAACAATAAAAACATTGGCTAGTGCAACAATAAAATCAATAGTATTAAAATCAAAGGTTGAACTAGCAGAACCAATAACAAAACCAACACTGCCAGAATAATGGACAAAACCAAGGTTAAAATGGTAACAACCAAAAAAATTAGCATTTAGTTTCACATGACTACAATATATTTGTAGGGTATATTTTAGGAGGTAGTGTTAATACTATCTCTATCAATCCTATACCAAATTCTAATCAGACAAGAACATTTCTAACTATACCAAACCATTCCAATCACTTTGGAAATCCTTCCTTATCCTGGGATCACACATAGGTGAACCAATCAATATAGATGCCCACTTTTAGACCTTATACTGATAACTCAACCTTGTCCCATGACCACACATAAGTGCATCGACAATTGATACTTGTCCTTTCTGGTCCCACACCATCACCATCATTTGTTAGCAAGCATGGTCCTACATTCCACCCTGATTGTGCAATCACAAATTAGAGTTCAAATATTACCATCCTAGGTCCACAACCATTTTCCACCTCACCCATTATCCAACTTGCCATTCAGTGTCAAAACAAACCATTTAACATTGTCCAAGACAAGAAGTTTGATATTGTGGAACAATTACATAAGACACCAACCTAGATCTCTATTTTAGATTTGTTGTGAACATAAACAATCCATAAGAACATTTTGAATGAGTTATTAACCCAATCCAATATTATAAGTTACATATCCCCTGATAAATTCCAAGTTTTTATTGGACACCTAGATCTCACCCAACAAGTCACATTCAACCAAAGCAATATGTCTTCCCTTGGTCCACTCCATAATAATCTATTATATATATAAGTTTATATAAAGTGGCATAAATTTAAATGTGTCCTTATAGACAATGGATTAGGCCTCAACATAGTGTCTCTAAATCTCATCAAGCTTTTTGGGTATATAATGGCATATCTCCAACCAGAAATGATAACTATCAAATCCTATGATAATCAGGTGAGAGAATCATAAGGCACCATTAGTTTGCTAGTTATCATTAGGATTTTGATCCATGATAAACTTTGACATGTGCTTGATCTTGAGTTGTCATATAATATGCTCCTAGGTAGGCCTTGGTTACATGAGATTCATGCAGTCCTGTCAATGTTACACCAATGTATCAAGTTCTCCCACTTAGGGATGTATGTGAATATTCTAAGGGATTTGTACCCATATGAACATTGTAAACACATTGAGGCTAAGTTTCAAAGATAAAATTACCAATATGACATGAAACCAAGTTTCAAGCAAGATAAAATAAAGGCCATACTCCTTGATCCATTAGAGGACAACTGCATTGATCTTAATACTCTTTATTCCCTTTCCCACATGCCACCTCCTAAAGTATCTAATCATTTTAATGTCTCAATTAATGGGCCAAGAAAGTATGTGACCCATGATACATTTCATATTGTGAACCTTCCATAGAATCCAAATTCCTTTAGAAGACCTAAAGCTAAGCCACTTCAGCCAAAATGGCAATAAAAGAGCAAAGGTAAAGGACTGATCATGTTTATATAAGCATCTGGCCTAGAAATAGACCCTCTTGAATGAGATGAATCATGGTTGTAAAATGATAACCAAGATCATTTTTATGAGAGTTAAAAGTATCCTATTCCTAATAAGATCATGAAGAATCAAGACTATGAAGGAGAAGGCCTCAGACCTAATCAACAAGGAACACTTGAGCCAATTTCCATGACCCAATACAAAGGACCCTATGGACTTAGATTTAAACTGCCTGGAAGTGACCCCATATACCTTACTCATGTTCCATCACCATCAAGAAATGATGAAGATTCTAGTAGTGAAATAGAGTCTAGTCATAATCTTTTTGATGACCTAGCCCAAACTAACTTGTCTGATACCCATTCCATTTTTACCCTTATCCTAGTCATTCGTCACAACCCATTGTCATTGTATTATCACCAAATGATATATTAGGACCAACAAGAGGCAAACATATTGATTGATGAATTTTAAAATGATGAATCTTTCTATGATTTTCTTGGTCTTAGAGACAATGTTTTATTGTGGGGAAAAAATCAAGGTTCTCAATCAAGTTGGATCCTACAACATATTTTGGAGAGCGCGTGAGCACCCTTAAATAAAATAAAATAATTAAAACATTGAGGTCCCAAAGTGAAAACCTCTTTGAGGCACTTTTTGACTAGGTAAAAAGTAAAGATAAAGGCTAGTCTAGTGGTGAAAACATATTTCAAGCACCATTAGATGGTGTGTTTAACCTTCTTCAACTGTAGCTCAGGAGACCACCAATGACAAACTTGTCTATGAGTCTAAGTTAAATTTTAAAGAACAACAAGTTATTGATCAAATCATTCATGAGTTCCAATAGTTTTTTTTACATGGACAAACCTCCCATTGGAGGACTTTAATTCATCATGCTTAGGAGAAGTTAAAGAGTAAGTCCTATTAGAAGACCCTAATATAGTCCAACAGTTTAAGTCTTTGCCTACCATCCTAGAAGATGGCTCAACCCTTCTAGTTAAATATATAATAGAGGTAAACATTGGGACTCCACCAGACCTAAAATGGATCAAATTAGGCATTTCCTTCATTCAGGAGGAACATGAAGTCTTTATAGCTCTATTAAGATAATTTGAGAGAATTTGTAGATATCTTTGCATGGGCTTATTCTGACATGCCAGGTTTAGACCCTACCTTGGTTTTACATCACCTTGTGATAAATACTGATGCCAACATATTTAATAAAAATTTATGAAACATGCATCTTTACATTGATGTATTAGTAAATAAAGAGTTGGAAAAACTTTTATAAGTAAGATCTATTTGATCTATTGACTACTCAAAGTGGATATCTAATGTTGTACCAATTAGCAAAAAACTAGAAGGAATCAAAATCTATACTAATTTTTAAGACATAAACAAAGCTTTCCCTAAGGATGACTTTTTATTACCTAATATTGACATGATCATCAACTCCACAGTGGGTTATGAGATTCTTTCACTCATGGATGGCTTTTCAAGATACAACTAGATTAAAATAGCACTAGAAGATCAAAACAAGATAGTATTTACCACCCCATGGGGAACCTTCTATTATAAAGTCATGTCATTTGGTCTTAAAAATGTAGGGGCCACCTACCAAAGATCCATGACCATCATATTCCATGATATTATGCATGATATTGTTGAAGACTACGTTGGTGACATACTAGATAAATCAAAAACCAAGGCTAACCATCTAGTAGTGTGATGTAAAATATTTGAAAGACTGTGAGATTAAAAAGTTTGATTGAGTCCAAATAAATGTGTATTTGGAGTAACATCCAACAAATTACTTGGATTTATTGTGTCTCATAGAGATATTGAAGTTGATCCATCTAAAGTCCATGCTATAATAGAGATACCACCACCAATCAATTTGAAGTATCTCAATAGTTTACAGGGTAAGATCCAGTCAATTCGATGCTTCATATCTCATTTAGTATACAAGTGTCATCCATTTACACATCTTTTGAATAAGGGATTTGAATTCCACTAGGATAATCACTGCCAAATAGCTTTTTAATAGCTAAAATATTACATATCAAATCCACCTATATTGTTACCCCATATGCCAGGAAAACCATTTTTGTTGTATTTATCAACTACATATAGTGCTTTGGGGGAACTTATATCTCAACATGATAACAATAAAAAAGAGCATGTCATAGACTAATTAAGCCATACATTGGCCACATATGAACACAACTATATGCTTATTGAAAAATCTTATCTAGCCATTTTATTGGCAGCTCAAAAATTATGACACTACATGTTGAACAATAAGACCATGGTCATTTAAAAAGTAGATTCACTCAAGTATCTACTATCTAAAATATATTTACAAGGTATAATGGCCAAGTGAATCATGCTTCTTAGTGTGTTTGACATAGAGTATGTCAATCAGAAGGCAATTAAGGGATAGGTCATTGTAGATTAGTTTGTTTAAGTACCCCTTATAGAGATAGAGCCACTCACATTCCAATTTCTTGATAAATCCATTATGACCATCATTGAAACACATCTTGAAGAGTAGTAATGGAAGATGTATTTTGATGGATCATTTACTGCACATAGATCAGGGGCCGACCTCTATTTATTATGCCATAGGGGGATCTAATCCCTAAATCATTTAGGATCAATTTTCCTTGTACTAAAAACATGGTCAAATATGAAGCACTTGTTATAAGAATTTGTTAGGAAATATAGTGGAACATATCTCATCTCCAAGTTTATGGTGATTCTCAGTTAATCATCAGTCAGGTCATTGACCATTTCTAAACTAAAGATGATAAGCTAGTTCCTTTAAAATATATGGTTGACACTCTAAAAAATAAAATTATGGATATCCAATTTGAGTATATACCAAGGGATATTAATATAAATATAGATGCCATGGCTGCTATCGGCTCTCTGATTCAAAAAATGGACAAAGCTAGAGTGTATCAATTCCTCATTGAGAATTTGATCGCACCATCTCATAAACATTTAACCATTATAATGATTTATGATATTGTTGGTCCTAAATCTATCTAGTATTTATACCTTTATAATTATCTTCATGACAAATTTTTACCACTGAACCTATCTTGAAAATAAACCAACGACTTTATCCATCACTCTACTTGTTATACCTTACTTGGATCAACCCTCTACCACCATAGTTTTGATGGAACTCTGATTCATTGTTTAACTTTGGTATAATCTACACTATCATTATAGGAAGTACATGTAGTATGTGGAGCCCACTCCTGTGGGGTAGTCTTATCCAAAAAGCTTTTACATACTAGTTATTATTGGCCTACAATGGATGCAAATGTAGCTGCATATGTAAAGAAGTGTGAAAAATGTCAATGGCATGCCAATCTGATTCATGTCCCCACCAAGAATTTGAAACTAATTTTGACACCATGGCCCTCGACCTCATTATAAAAATAAATCCTATATATTTAGATTGACACAAACACACCATCAAATATTTCACTAAGTGGGTTGAAGCTATACCCCTCATGTGACTAGAAATCAAATTTCCAAGTTCATCTTTAACCATCTCATTTGCTTCTATGGTATCCCCTTTGACATTATATTTGATAATGGGGGATCATTAAATAACAAGGATGTCAAAAATCTATGTATTGAATACAAAATTACATAACATTTCTCTATGGCATATTACCCTCAAGGTAATGGTTACGCTGAGGCATCCAATAAAAAAATTGTTAACATTCTCAAAAAGATTATCAATGATGTTGGTCACAATTGACACCTTCAGATATTTCATGCCCTTTGGGCATATTGTACCAATCACCATACCCTCACAAGATCCATGTCATACTCACTTGTTTATGGTACTGAAGCCATCCTTCCCATTGAGGTTGAGTTACCTTCACTACACATATCTTTCAAGAATGTCCTAGATGACCATGACTATTGAGTAGCTCACCTATAAGAGCTTGACCTACTTGATGAAAAATACATAGCTATGCTCAAAAATATTTAGGCATATCATAACTAACTCAAAGGCCACTATAATTGGTGCATCAAGTATAGAGCATTTAAACTTGGTGATCTTGTTCTTAAATAAAAACAAACTAATAACACAGCCAAGAATAAGCATAAAGGTAAATTAAAACCAAATTATATGGGGCCTTTCATTATTATTATAGATTATGGATCAAGAGCATATAGTCTCACCACACCAGATAGAGATGAACTTCCTATGTTGATGAATATTATTCACGTCAAGCAATACTATGCTTGAGTACTATGGTGTATTGTCTATAAGGACCATTTTAGTTGTGTTATTTTATCACTATTCTTATTTATATGAATATCATTCTTATAGTTCCTCTTAGCCTATTATTTATCCATTTTGTCATTCCTTTCTATCGATTAAGCATGTTTTGAATCCTATCTACCTAGCCCATTTGAACTTGGTTTCACCATTAGTTACACCTTTTTTAGCATGATAAATCCAATCAATTTCAACAATTGTTTCAAGTAGTTCAGATAGAGATACTATTTTATAGCATTATGACAAAAGTTTTGGTATTTGGATCCTTCATTTGTTGTTCCTTTCTAATCACCAATCTTGCTACTAATTATAACCACCTTTGGTCAAATTAGTACCATTGTGTCCTAGTTATAAATGCCTATGGATAAACTAGGGGAAATATTTTTTCATTGATCCTTGACATACCAACTTGCCATTTATTATGCCATATTAAGCCTTCATACCAACTATGTATATTTTGTTTGAATTGACTACTACACTAGTCAAATTCCTCCAATATAGGGTGGAACTACAATGACTTGATGTCCTACTCTAGGAATATGTAGGCAACACTCGATAATTGTTGAGGTTAGCTCAATCACCCTTTTCAGCCATGATCTCACCATTTTATGAGTAACCTAAGCCATGCTCTCACTATTTTGTGAGCCCCCTAAGCCACGATCTCACCATTTTGTGAACCACCCAAGCCATGCTCTCATTTTTTTATGATTTTGAACCTTATTTTCATATCTTGTCATCAATCAAGTTGAGGTACTCTAAAGATTCCAAAAACATTTGTAAAACCATTAGAAAAAACCAAAAACATTGACCACTTCTTTGCCTTAAGAAATTTGGGAACCCTTATTAATTTACACACAAATCACTTATCACTTAGTTTCCCCATCCTTTTTGGAATTTTCTCCCATGTATTTTCCATTTTCCTAGACCATTCATATTCTTCTATCATTTCCATTCTAGTTTTTTCATCAGTTATCATTTTCTTTCCTTTTCTTGGAAGAATTACATTTGCCCTGAAGTTTTTGTTGGATATTACATTCATGAAACTATGTAGGTAGTTTCCACTTGCCTAGTGCATATGGAGACAACTTGACCACCCCCTTACTTTTATTTTATTCCCCCATTTTTTAAGTTTGCTAAGTTATCACTTATTTTCTACGGGCAATTTTCATATGGCTTAAATTTAAATTGTTTATTTCTTTGTTATTTTGTTTGTATGCCTATTTGTTTGCTTTCAGTACTATTGCCTTTATTCAATTTATGTGTGTTCATTGAGTGATTCCTCACCCACACTTACACTTGAATTCATCCATATTCATAGGTTTACATTGACATCATGGTTTCTATCATTGGCGCATTATTTTCTATTGAGTATTAGATTATGGGAGTCAGTCCTTATGCATATTTTGGCCAAGTCCTCATGATGTTATACCATGATGCCTATTGACACATGCTACAACAAACCTCAACTTTAGGTAGTCTATTTAGCAATGGTAGCAATGATATCTCTTCAGCATCAACATCTTGATGCAATCCCAATCATTCCCAAACAATATAATTAATAATGAAACAATTTCAAACTTTGTTAGTTTAGATGAGCATCTCCCTACTAATATGTTGTTCCAATTCATCATTTTTTCTATGTTAATTTATCATCATAATCCAAATCAATCATGTTTTCCATAATTGGGGTCTAATGATTATAACCATCTATGGGCAAATCATTGCACCACCTACATTTTTCAATAATTATAACTGCCTTTGGGTAATTCATTATGTTCTCACCAAATTTACTTTCTTTTGCCAAAATATAGGCATGTTTTTATTTTATTTGTCTATCCTAACTGGGGCAGCTCCATCTTCTTAATGATTATAACCACCTTTGGTCAAATCATTGTGTTATCATTCCATGTTACCACTATCAAGGTACAATTCTTATAACCACCTTTGGGCAAACCATTGTACACCATCACACTTACATTCTCAGTGATTTTGACTACTTTTTCAATATCATTTTTTTCTCATCCCATCATTTTCATTTTCTTTGGTCCCCTCATCTCCATTCTTTCTTTTAATGGATTGCTTGTTGACCTTCCCTTGTGTCAACCATTCCCTCAAGGGGGCATCATATAGTTCATCATCATTATAGATGTAGGCATACAAGACCTTTTCATTTTTTGAGAATATGTTATTATTACTATAGCTTGCAACACCTTCTCAAATAGGGGAAAATTATAGACACGTAAATCTGGCCACCAATAACCATCAATCAAATTTTTGACCAATTTATACCAAAATGCACAATTTGGCCTAAAAACACTAAAACACATTAAAAGCTTTGAAATCGATATATTCAAGTGTTGATTTTAAGTAGGTTATCCCTAAATAGAGTAATGTATTTTATGGGCTAGCTAACTTTGATCAGATCATTTTGAGTCAAAATGTTAATTTTACAATTGGGTGCCATGGATTTCTCTTTTCTATCAAATCTTTTACATGAGACATGTGCCTTGATTATTTTTTGTTGACATCATCATAAATGGGATAACATATCTAATGTATCTGACATCACATCCTAATTCTAATCTAGTTAAATTTTAGGCCAATAACAGGGCATTCTGATCAATTTGAGTAATTTGTGCACAAAGTGCTTAATCATGCTTAAGAGCTAATAAAAATAAATCATGAGACTAATTAGTAATTCCATGGAACTTGTTGAATAATTTGTTTTTAGAAATGAATATTGAATATTTTCATTATCAGGTGACTTATTTCTTTGGAAGACATCCCTAGGTTGTAAATGCATAAAATATCAAGGTTAACCCCTCACATGCCTCATCAAATCCCTTCCATGCCTAGTTAATGCCCCTCTATCTTAAATATTAATGAGGATATTTGTATAATGAATTTCATATTTGGATTTATTCATGGCCACACATCTCAATCTTGATATGGATGGTCGTGGTTGATCCTAAAACCATTCTAAAAATCTATAAATAAGAGGCCTTGCCTATTAAATTCTAAGATCATATAGGCCAAAGTTATAATGTTGAATTGATTCTAAAGCTTCATGAAAATTAGTGTTATAATTCTCAAATAGCAAGATAATCCAAGCTAATTCAAGCCAATCCAAATCCACACAAGGTTCCAAGGAGAGATAGAGGTAGTTAAGCTTCCATTGATGCAGACTTCATGAGCACAAAACTAAAAAAGCCACTATAACGATCATTTTGGAGCATCCAAGGAAGGTGAAAGAATGTTTCTTTTGAATTTTAGTTGTGTTTTTCATCATAGTCTTATTAACTAAGCTCTCCCTAGTAACTAGTCCTAGAGTTGTTATACTAGTGTGTTTATTTTATTTTGATTTCATTTTCAAACTAACATAATACTAACCATCCTCTCTTGAGTGAAATTCTTAGTTCACAATACCATACCAGTTTTTGAATATAGGGGTTAATAGGCTTTATAGGTGGTAGTGTGATAAGGGAGGTTTTAAGGAGTTGATCAATAATGTTTGAGTAAGACCCCCATAATGGATCTTGGCTAGTTGTTTTGACCTTTTGAGGCATTGTCCTTGAGGTTGCATTTTCTTCTATGTCTTGATTCCTTGCATTGATTATTTGAATATTTCCTATAGAGGGTGATTTATGTTTGGAATAAGACCTTACACTAAGATTCTGAGGGTAACAAGGATTTAAAGGATTATATATTGGCATTATTACTATGTGAAGATCCCTTTGTGCTAGTATATGTTTTTTATAAGAGTATTCCATAATGGTAGTTTTTGGTCTCACCAAAATATGAGGTCCCAATATAAATTCTCTAGTTTAAATCAATGGTAGAACCCTTTTCCATTTTTTAGATCTGGTTGGAAGTAGTAGGGATATCTTATTTAGGGGGTTTAATTCTTATTATTCAATGTTGTAAGGATTTACCTCATGATATGCCAAAGTTTTTGTTTTCACTTCTTGAAACATTTCCCCTAATTTATCTTTTTACAAGATTTGGCTCAGCTTGAGCCATAATGGAAGATGGTTTTGGCTTTGGTCGATGTATTGTAATAGACATCTTAGGAGGGATTACACTAGAAGTAATGGGTATGTTATGTGAAGGTTCATAAGTGACTAAAAGAATAAATTACATATCTTCTGGGATATCTAAATAACTATCCTCCTTGATAGATTTTTCATCCCTTATTTTTGGTTGATTGCCATGAACAAGCTTAGGTAACATTTCCTCAAGAGGATCCCAAATAATAAGATCCAAAAAACCTAAGTGAATATTAGGAATAGACCTAACCAATTCAAATGGTTGGAAAACATACCTTGTAAGGAGATTTGGGATTCTAGTTGTTTTGGAAGGTGATTTGGAAGCACTATCAACTTCTTTAGGTAGAATTTGATCATGGATTGAACTTATCACATGGGTCTCATGATCTGAGGTACATCTTGAGTTTGCCTATATGAAATTATATGTAGAAGGATGGTTGGGAATGGTTGCCTATAGATATCTATGGATTGATTAAGAGGAGCAATAGGATTATGATCATAATTTTTTGCCCAGAGGTAGAGCCTTATAGATTTTCCATCCTATTCAAAAGGATGTTCATAAGGTTAGGGTGGGTATTATATTGAGGAATACCCCCTAAGATATTTTTTTTCAAGTGTCAATAGGTGAGGAATGGAGTAGAAAATGGTTGGGGCAAGGGATGACAAACAAAAGTGGTTATGATATGTTGGGATATCACCACATACTATAGGGATTGCAAGGGTATTTTTTTTAAGGTAAGTGGATCCCAGGGTTTGAAATGGAGCTATGTATTGAGTAGTTAATGGGATGTACTACTGAAGAGGCTAACTTAGGGGAACCTATTGTAAAGGTTGGTTTTGAGGATTTGAAGCTATGATAGTTTGGATGGGAGGGAGAGATGTAGGGATTGAAATTACTAATTTCTAGGGTGAATTAGTAGGAGGTATACTAAGTGTAAGTTCAGGTGTAGTAACATTTTAAGTTTGGGTGATGGTTAGAGATGGACTACTAGATATTACTATGGGTATATTGTTCAAAGGTTATGATTCATTATTATCAAAACCTATTGGGGGAGGATTGTTAAGAGAGGAAACCATATCTACAGTAAGCCCTTAAGTCCCTATAGGGGCATGCCAAATACATTCTCAGAATATTGGGTGTGAGGGGAAACTAGAATACGTATGGCTTGAGTACTAAGGTAATGATTAAGGGAAATTATATTACTATCTAATATGCTAGAGAATTATAGATCTTATTTTGTATAGAACTGGGGAATATCTTTCCCCATGGACTCAAGAGAGGTGGGAGGACTCAGGGCATTCTCCATGGATGAAGATGAGGTAGGAGATTTGGTTTATTTCAATGACTATTGTAACATCAAAACCATGTAGCATTAAAAATAAATAAATGAATAAATGAAATGGAAAAGCACACAATATTCTTTTGATTGTCTCATTTTAGTGAAATCAAATGCACCCACTACTAAATATACTTAAAATATTTTACTTTTTAAGAAAATTAAATTTAGAGTTTGATGGGTAGAAGGGTTAATGAAGGTACTAAGAAATGGTAGTCTAAAGATGGTTTCAAGTTTTGTTTTAAGTAAGAAAACCTCTATATATAGAAAGGTACATTGAAGCCTAATTCCATGTGAGAAGTAAGTATGTGGCTTGGTATTGGGGCCTACCCCCTCACTTCACACGCCATAGCAATAAGGGTATTGGGTGCTTAGCCTTTATACTTATTTGCCAATATTTTTATATTGAACTGTTACACTGAGTTAATTATCCCCTTGGTGATGAAATCCAAGTAGGTCCACCTTAGGTAGGAAATGTTTAGATGCTTATTTTAGGATTATTGTAGTTTGGTCATGTGTGAGAAAGTGTGACTATCATGATGTATTAATACACCTAGAATAATCTATGTGGATTATCTAAAGAAGTATAGGGATGAATGAAATTCTTTTTAAACTTTAAAATGAAAAGCAAGAATTTTAGATTTTCTATTTTTTGAGTGAGAATAAAAAATCAAGAAAATGCAAATCAATGAATTATTTGATGATGAAATATAACAAGAATAATGAGACCTAGGGTCCCACTGGATGTGCCAGAATGTTTTAGTATTTTTTGGTTCATTTTTATTTAATAAAATTAACTTACTAAAAATATAAATGATATAAGGTTTAAATAGGAATACATGTGATGGGGGATGTGCACCATTGACCCAACAAGGTGGGAGCTCTTTTTTGGATAGGAAGGACTACCTACACATAAGAGATAATTTGAAAAATATTGGATTAATAAGATAGATGAGTGGATTGCCTGATACAAGATCAATTCCAAGAAGTGGTACACTTCCTTAGAGGGATGTCAGTCCACTATTTTATGAAATCAAGTGGACAATATAATGAGATAAATTACAATAAAGTGTGTGATAAGATATGAAACAAATCAATCTATTACATAGATATTACCAAAGCATTCATTCCAATATGCTATATCTAAGTTTTCTTATTCTGGAATTACTTCTAGTTTCTCATTGATGGCTTCTAGATTTGAGGTAAAAATGATTACACAAATTCCTAAATCAAAAGAGATGTCACTTTGATTGATGAATAGTGGGTGAGTAACTATGGGTAAATAATGAATTGAAACCACATCATGTATAACATCAAGAAATGTCATCTATGGATAAAAATGTATAATTTTAAGACTTGAAAACAACAAATTGGAAATAATTAAGACTGTTTAACTAGTCTCAAGTTGTAGATAGAAATAAAAACATAGGGATCGATGTTGATTATCTCATAATTGGTGTCAATTATGTAATAAATGTCAATCTAGAAGGAATCATCATTGATCATTACAATGGGTGCTACAAAACTTGGGATGGAGCTTAAGAGAAGACTTTAACAAATTTTAAAAGGCTTAAGGACTAGCTATTGATTTATCTAAATATACTTATAGTAGTAAACAAAATATAAATGGGTAATATAGTGATCATAATTCATTCAAAAAAACAACATAATTATCTTTAAAAATTATTCTTGTGCTATAGAAAATATCTCATTGATAGAGATGTGTTTAACCTTGGACTGTGTGTGGATGGGATTGAACAGGTAATGACATTTTTTTATAGTTCTCTAGAGCAATTTTTTCAGCATTTTAGTGTGCAATTTCATGATCGTTGAGCTTGAGGATGGACTGAGTATAAATTGACATCAATCTTAATAGGATCAACAATGATTATAGGGATCATTATCGATCTAGTCCAAGTTTAACCTATTTGCTCTAATAACTCAAATTCATGAGATTAAACTTAGTCTAGGTTGGTTTTAAATGAGGCTTAATTAGGGAGAAGTTGTTAGGGAGTTAAAAAAACTTACCACTAAATAAACTTAGGGATATTTTACTAGATTTAGGGATGGTTAACTAATTACCTAGATAAAATGGTAATTAACTAGATTAATTACACAACATAAGATGGTAAATGATAAAACTAAACTAACTATCATAAAAGGATGGGAAATGGATAAGACTAACTTATTCATAAAAAATGGTGTGAATTTATAGTATCTACACTCTTAACTATTAATGCATTACTTAACTAACCAAAGAAAAAAAAATTGGTGTAAACTAAAAACAAAATAGTAATAAGTCCTTTATAGTCATGAACATATTACACAAGTATTTCATCAACACTTAATTTTCCTTTCTTTAAAATCATAATTCATATCAAAATTAAAATGAATCTAAGATTAAAATAATAAACAACAATATTAAGTAAAATAAGGGGGTATTTATACATTTTTTACCCTAACCATTTAGTTACAAAAGTAATTACAAAAATATGACTCACTGACTACCACTAATAGTAATGAGTCATGGAAATCCATTTACAATTAATTCCTAACGACCTAGGCCTAATTGCCCCTATATGCTCCCTCTATGGTAGATAGTCATTATCATGTGCCTATCTTCTCATAGGCCAGTGTTGGATTTTCCCTTTTCTTATTCTTCTTCGATCTTCAAGCAAACCATTCCCTAACCATCTCTAATTTCCATACTATTGACGATTTAAAATTGTGCTTGATTCTAATCAACAATAATGGGAAGTTTCAAGATATGGGACTTGCGTCTTGAAACAACCTCCATATTTTTTAGAAGCTAGTTCTTCTTTATATTAGGTAGATATTGGGAAAAGGGATAAGAATTTCAACATAAACACAATGCAAGAAAGAAAATCTAATCTATGGTGATGCGCCTGAATGTAATTTGACCTTAATCCTGAGCACAGTGAGACTATATGTAAGATTCATTTACATTTAAGAGCAAATAAGTGCATGATCAATGTAAAATATGGAAATAATAGAAACAGAGGCTCACATCATAGACTAATTTTATTGTGATACAGAAAATGTCAAGAAAGGCATAGGGTTCAATGTTCTTATTTGAATCTTCTAATCATATAAGAGGCACAGAAACACGTACAGTTATATAAACCTTTCAACTCAATAAAATGAGACAAAAGCAAATGACATTCCTAATCACAGCTCTGAAAGTCTACAGCCTAGACTACTTTTGCAGATGACATAGAAAATATCAAGAAAGGCATAGGATTCAATCTTCTCATTAATTATCTAGTCACATAAGAGGCACAGAAACATGCACAGTTACATAAACCTTCCAACTTGAGAAGATAGAACAAAAGAAAATGATATTTCTTAGTCATAGCTCTAGAAAGTCTAGACTCTTTATAATAATTCTCTCTCAAATTCTCTCTGATAATTCCTCCCTTTTTTGTGGTGATCTCTGCACCCTTATTTATAGCCTTGGATTCACTCCAGATTGTCTAATTATTCTCAATCTAATGGACAAAATCAAATCTTCCCTAACTAAACATGTCTAACAAAAGATATCTTATAGATTTTGAAACATTCTATTTCCCTACAGTTTGCTTGCTGAAATAGATACACAGGATGCTCTATTCTATTAAATGGAAGAGGAAACTTAGTCAATTCCCTGAAAAATCTTCTTATTTCTTAGGATACACTGGAGAATGACACTTTGCATTTTCTTCAACACTTACCGAAGACACGTGGCACTTTTCGCATAACTTATACTCTTTTGTGTCTTTGCTCAGAAATGTTCCACCTTTGACACTTGTCACAATCCTCATCCTCTAAACTTAAATAGTTTAAAAGAACAAAAAGACTCTCAGCATAGACTTCTTTTGAAACTTTTAAAAGGAGCATAAGGACAGGTGGAAAACTCCACTGCTTCATCAAAAGACATGTGGCAATCTCCACTTTACTTATCTGGGGTTACGTGGTGGTCTCCGCTCATTTTAGCAACCCTTTTAGAAACCTACATAAGATGACACATGGCATTCTCCACTTTACCCTATTTATACCATAGATACAAATGGGTCTCATTTCACATTTACATAGACAGTGACACCTAGCAGCTTCCGCTTACTTAAGAAACAAAACTTGGGACCCACCATAGTCTTTGCTATATCAATGAAACAAGAATGAAGATAATTTGGATTGCGACACATGGTGGTTTCTTCTCTCTTCTGCTAGGATACATGGTGTCTTCTATCTCTTTTAGAAAATCAAAATTGAGACCTTTCCTGACTGCCACTTGGCACTCTCCACTTAATCTTGATACTTAGCTTGTTAAAACCTTTCACTGAAAAGAGATGAAACATGGGTGCCGATATGAAACTGCAAACACTAACACTTGGCACATTTTGCTGAGTTGCTATGAGGTATGTGGAAATCTCTACTACTTTACTAAAATTATGGAAAGTGCCTTAGATGATGACACTTGGAAGTATCTACTTAATTTCAACACTTAAAGAAAATAAATCAAAAGGAAAATAGAGCACGCGCTCTATTTTCAAAACTCTGCCATCTCAGACCAAAGTATGTGAAGACAAAAATTTGCAACACGTGACTAAAAAATAGAATGAAACGTAGAGTAAATTTTTACTCTATAGTTACTGGTGACCCTGAGGACTTATGAGCCTGCTCAAAAAGAAACCACAATTTCCCACATATAAATTGTGGCAACAATCACAACTTCAGTAAGGCTGTCTAATAAACAGATCATTCAACATCAGATCTTATTTTGTAACTCCTAGAAAGCTAAATCAAGGTTAATGATGTCCTTGTGTGAAAACTCTACAAAATATGAACTGCAACCTTTAATTAGAATTCAGGTTGGATCAAAACAGCTTCCACTTCTAGCACTAATAAATCAGACACATCTGGGAAATTATGTAGATTTGAGAGAGACTTAATGTGTCAAGAGTCTTGAAATTTTTGAAAAGATTCTGAGCCATGGCCACGTGCTCAAAGAACACTTATTTAAAAGAGAGAGTGGGAAAGAAAAAATGGGAAAACAAAAGCAATACAAAAAGGGGAAACTACTATATATAGTTAACCAGGTATATTTGCCTCCCTCCTGGATCAAAAGGAAAAATTTTGAAGTTTCCTTTATGGTGAGAAGACTTATGGTGCCAAATAAATGGTTGAATGAGATGGAGCTCTGGTGACTTGCTCATCCTACTTGCCACCTTGATTGGCATGCATCTAAGTGAATCAGAGTCAAACATGTCCCCAACATATACATACTCTTCTTGTTCTTGAAAGTTTGTCAAATGCTAGTTCTTCATGTTGTCATGTCTCATCAAGAAATCGATGGTTGTTGGTTCTCCACTTTGTGTCTTTTGATATTCATCATATTTTGGCTTATCTCCTTCTACCTCATTTTTGGGTTCCATTGCATGATCATCCTCCTTGATGACTTCAACCTCTTGAAAGGATAAGTCTGAAAGCTTGCATCCCCTCTTCATACTTATTTGAGTCCCAATGTTGCCTTCTCCACTTGAAGCCAGCTCACAGCCTTTTTGAAGAATAGTGTAACCTGCCCCAATGACTTCAAACAAGTCATTCAAAACATGATCAGTTTCATTCTCAGGTTTCATTGCATGATCATCCTCCTTGATGACTTTAACCTCTTGAAAAGATAAGTCTAAAAGCTTGCATCCCCTCTACATACTTATCCGAGTCTCAATGCTATCTTTTCCACCTGAAGCCAGCTCATAGCCTTCTTGAATAATAGTGTAACCTGCCCCAATGACTTCAAACAAGTCATTCAAAACATGATCATAAATTATCTCTTTTTCATTAGAGATAGAAGCAAAAGTTTGTGATTTGTCCTTTGGTTCATCAAAGGGTGTACCTATGGTGATTTCCTCCTCATTTGCACTCATGAAATATTCTTGACTAGCCATGAACTGAGCATTCTCCTCTGCATACTTATTTGCTTCCTCCAAAATATATTCCTCTTTAAAAAGGGGTAAAGAAGAAGACTAATGATTATACATATGTGGAAGAGGAGATAATTCTTGAGCTAGAATCAAATGATTCTCTTCTTTACATTTGTACATCACTTCATCTATATCAGATGTAGCTTGATAGCTCTCTTGGAGGGATGTAGATGGGGTGTGTTCAAATGTAGGATCTTCTGCTTGATCATCAGCATGAGTGAGAGTAGCCTCAACCTCTTCAAGGCTTTGAGCAAAACCTTTATCCTCCTTTCTACCCCATGATTCTATTGTTTGTTTCCAAATCATGACCTTGTGACTAGAACTTTTCCCTTGGGAAGAGATAGCAATTTTATCTTCTTCAAGATTCATAGTTGGTTCATGATTTTCCCTCTTCCAACTCAAAATTTGGACATCATGTTGAGAGATCTAAGGATTGGTAGAAAAGGTATTTTTGGCATAGGCTCCTCTCTAAGGTCTGAAATCTCTATCTCTCCTTCTCTAAGCAATCTCATCTTTGCCCTCATCATAACTACCCACTATACATTGAATTTTCCTTTGCCCATCACCATGTCTCTTGTGTCCTTATAGATGGAGGATCGATGTTGAACTTATATAATGTGAAATTATTAAAGAAGCTAGGGTACTCTAAATCATCATTAGGGCCCAATCTCATCATGATCAAAGCATACGATGATAACAAGCAACCGTCTGTTGGGTCTATTTATCTTCCCATTAATGTGGGACCTGTAGTCCAACAAACATTGGTGCATTTGGTCAATGTGGAATTTCCATATAATATGCTTCTTGGGAGACCTTAGATTCATGAAATGTAAGACATCCCATCCACTTTTCATCAGTGCCTTAAATTCCCCCATTCATGGATGGAAGTCACCATCCCAAGGATTATTGACCAACATAGTTATCAAATGGATCAAACCCCTTCTCCATCATTATCTCGAGGCACTAAAAATTACATCCTCAGTCCTACATCTACCAAATATGTCTCTCATGATCAATTATCCACCACATATACCTTAGTAGCTGACCTTACCAAGTTAAAAATCACATCTATAGGTTGTGGTGAATATGAGTATAAAACCCTTTACATTGTCCATCTCCCATTGTCTCCTCAAAGCTACGAGTCCCCTGAGATGAAGGAAGTATAGACCATCAAGTATCAATTTGTGCCCATAGCTTTTGAAATTGTAGGATTTTTATCAAATGAACACATTTAAGATGGTGATGATTCATGGATCTTCCCTGATGATGAAACATTCATCTCACTCCAGCAAAAATATCCTATTGTCTACCACATGATGGAAAACATGAACTATAAAGGAAAAGGACTAAGCATGCAGGAGTAGGGTTAGATAGAGCCTATTGATGTTCAAGATATATCTTTATATTATAGTCTAGGGTATAAACCATATGGTGATGACCCTCTCAATGCCATTGTGGATTCTATCTTGACCAAAGAGTAAACTCTCTTGGACAAGGATATTGAAACATGATCTATTTGTAGTCAATTTGAAGAGTTGGCTGCCACCAACATATTTTCTAACACCTCCATCTTCACCATCTGCATATCCTTCCATTATCCCTCCCTCATATACTGGGATGCCAAACAAGATCCCACCTTTAGCACATTTCAAAATGATGAGGCTATTATTGAGTATCTGGGGGCAAGGATTTTTATGCCATCTGGAGACCACAAGAAAGGATTCTCGATCAATCTATGTGAATCAGCATATTTTGGAGAAAAAGAGTCACTAATCACCCAAAGTGAAGATGAAACATCTAAAGTAGAAGGGAAATCTTCTAAAAACTTGATGACATTCTAGAAAGTCCAATTCAACCAGAAGATTATGTAGATGTTGATATCGAATTGCTAGGAATTATTGCCTTTGACATGTCAAAAATCAAATACCCCCCTTATCTATCAGAACAATCTCCCTCACTCATTGAGTAAGTCATTGAAATAAATATTAGAACTGAAGAAAAACCCAAGATCATGAAATTGGGGGTATCTCTTATGCAATCAAAGATGAAATTCTCACTACCTTGCTCAGATAATTTATTGATGTCTTCATCTGGAGTTATAAAGATATGACTGGGTTGGGTCCCTCACTAGTAGTCCATCATCTTGATGTCCATCCTAATGCTAAACTAGTCAAACAAAAATTATGAAAGATGCATCCAAATGTGGCATTGCTAATTAAGGAGGAACTAAAAGAATTCTTGGACATAGGATTCATTCATCTTATTGACAATTCTGACTAGATATCTAATATAGTCCCTTTTTTGAAACCACATGGTGGGATTCAGATATGTAATGATTTCCATGACATGAATAAGGCATGCCCCAAAGATGAATTTCCACTTCCTAACATTGATATGATTATAGATTCAACTACTAGTTATGAGATGTTATCTCTCATGGATGGCTTTTTAGGATATAACCAAATCAAAATCGCTCCTAAAGACCATCACAAAATAGAATTTATCACCCCATGGGGAACATTTTGGCCTAAATAATGTAGGTTTAACATATCAATGTGTGATGATTGTTATATTTATGACATGATGCATGATATTGTGGAAGATTATGTTGATAATATCCTTAGAAAGTATCACTCATGATTTGAGCATCCTGTTGTCCTTCGTAAGATCTTTGAAAGACTATGAGAATACAAGTTTTGCTTGAACCCAAAAAAGTGTGTCTTCAGTGTAACATCAAGAAAGTTGCTAGGGTTTATTATCTCCAAGAGAGGTATTGAGGTAGATCTAGAAAAAGTTTGAGCAATCACTGAGATGCCACCTCCCTAGACACTTAAGTAGCTGCATAGTCTTTAAGGTAAGCTCCAAGCTATTAGGTATTTTATTTCACAACTCATCGATAAGTTTCATCCATTCACTCACTTCCTTAAAAAAGGAGCAACCTTTCAATGGGATGAAAATTGTTAGAAGGCTTTCAATAATATTAAGCAATACTTGGCAAATCTACCTGTCTTATCTCCACCGATTCCAAGTAAACCATTGTGGTTATATATATCTTCCACTCCCTATGCCATTATAGCCTTACTCATGTAGCATAATGATCAGGGAAAAGAATGATCCATTTATTATCTTAGTCATACCTTAATAGCATATGAGTTAAACTATACTTAAGTTGAATAGGCATGTTTAGTTGTGGTCTTTGCCTCCCAAAAACTTTGTCATTGTATGCTCAATAATTAGGTACACTTAATTACAAAAATATATCCTTTAAATTATCTACTATCTAAAGCATCATTAACAGGTCATGTGGCCAAGTGGATCATATTATTTAGTGAGTTTGATATTGAATATGTCCATCAGAAATAAATCAAAGAATAGTTCATAGTAGATCAACTGACATAATCTCCACTAGAATCGACTAATCCACATACCTCTCCATTTCTAGATGAATCCATTATGAGCACCTCACAGGTAGAAAGTTGGAAGTTATATTTTGATGGATCCTTCACCACCCATGGGTCAGGGCAGGAATCTTACTGGTTACCCTGCAAGGTGATCTCATTCCCAAAGCATTTCATCTCACGTTCCCCTCTACCAACAATATCTTAGAATATGAGGCCCTCATAGTAAGACTTCATCTTGCCATACAATGGAACATCCAGAATTTTCAAGTATTTGGGGACTCTCAACTAATCATAAAATAGGTAAATGAGGAGTTCCAAATAAAGGATGAGAAGTTGCTCCCATACAAACAATTGGTTGACCAATTAAAAACTAGTTTTCAATATATCACATTTGAGCAAGTATTTTGAGTCAATAATAAGATAACTAACTCTATGGTTACTCTGAGCTCCCTTATTGATCTTCTTGAAGATGTCTTAGAGGGAATTTTTTTTACTAAACAATTGATCACCCTAGATCATCACTCTTTGGCTCCTATACAAATTTTCACCATTAATAATCTCAGTCTCCCTTGGTATCATGCCATATACCAATACCTCCATGACAATACCCTACCTCCTAATATTACTCACCATCAATGAAAATCCTTTCTCCATCAAGTCACCCATTATATCATCCTAGGAAACACAATCTATCGAAGGGGTTATGATGGAACCCTGTTAAGGTGTCTAACCTCCGATAAGGTAGCTCAAGTGGTTAAGGAAGTCCATGCTAACATTTGTGGAGGTAACATTAGTGGGATGGCCTTAGCCAAGAAGATCCTCTAAATTAGATACTATTGGCCAACCATGGAACATGATGCTTGTCAATATGTGTGGACATGTGAAAGCTTATCAAAGGCATGGAAACCTTATCCATGCACTGGCATAAGAACTACATCTTATAATGAGCCCATGGCTTTTCTCTATATGGGGCCTTGATCTAATCAGCAAGATTAATCCTACTTCCTCAGATGGTCATAAATTTATTATCACATATATAAATATTTCACAAAATGGGTAGAGGCAATGTCACTGACTTACACAACTAGCCTCTAGATATCTAAATTCATCCTCAATCAAATTATCTACCACTTTGGCATCCCTACAAATATTATCTTAGACAATGATAAGTCTTTCAAGGATCAAGATGTTGAGGCCCTTTGTTGAAAGTACCACATCATGTAGCATTTCTCTTCCCCATATTATCCCCAAGGCAATGGATAAGTACAATCAACTAATAAGACTCTAATCAAAATCCTGAATAAGATAGTCAATCAAGTTGGGCACAATTGGCATATTTAATTATATCCACCATTATGGGCTTATCACACTAATGTCCTCAAACCCATAGGGGCCACCACCGATGCCTTGGTATATGGATCTAAAGCAATATTACCCATGGAAGTAGAGCCCCCTTCTCTTTGTCTCTCATTATGAGGCATAATTACTGACCATAATCGCCAATAAGAGCACCTACTAGAGTTGGAACTCCTTGATGAAAATTGATAAAAAGCCTTGAATCACATAAGGGCATATCAAAATAAGCTCAATAATCAATACTAAAAGAATATTTAGGCTCAAGAGTTTGAAGTAGGTGAGTTGGTCCTCGAGTAAAATCAAAAGAACACTAATGCAGAAAGAGACAAAAAGGGAAACTTTGAAGCCAATTGGTTGGGCCCATATATCATTATTACCAAATTTGGCTTAGGAGTATACAAATTGGCCACTCTTAAGTGAGAATAATTGGATGATCTTATGAACATCATGCATCTCAAGCAGTTCTACGCCTAGTCCCTATATCTGCCATTTATAGGACCCATCTATCCCATCCATTTATATATTAAAAAATATATCTATCCAATGGTGAAAACTAGATAATTGGCACCTTGGGAAAGTACCATGGTGAAAACTAGTTCTCAGTACCATGGTAAGGATATCTTGGACTTGGTCTCAATAAGTGGGAATACACAACAAGGAATCAGTGTCTTCATCACAAAAGCAACGAGGGATACCCTTGGGATAGTTGTTAGAGGGACCTCCCAAATCATCTACCTATCCTTGGAGACATTATTCATATTTCCAATATCCTTTATCACTCCATCTATCTCTACCCACTCTTTTAGACAAGATTCCTATGACAAATATGTCTCCTCTTATCCCCAACCACATCATGTTGAATCTTTTCCATCCATGCAACCATCCACTCCCACTATCACTAGAAAAAATCAACATAATAATGGGGTTAATATGATTTTGATTCCTCATAGAATAGTCCAAACCCCTTTATTTTGGGCTTTATGATTTGAACCCTTTCCATATATCATATGTACTACGTTCCCATATCACCTACAAGTAGTTATCTATCACTACATCATTATCATCTATTTTCTTAGTCACCATCATCATCACTTTCTAACCATTAATCCTCATCATCATCATCATCATCATCATCATCATGAGGTCTTTTAGACTATGTAAGTAACACTTGGTCACATTTATGTGCCCAAGGATAGCTCAACCACTATCCTTTGTCATCCCATCCATCATCCCTCCATCCTTCTCCTAGTTTCTAAGCTTGGTATTCCCTTTGATCTTAACCCCATTAGTATAGTGTACAAACATATCCTAAAAAATCCCTAAAAATTAAAAAATGTCAAAAACCCTAAAAAAATCATAAAGTTTAAAAAACCTAAAAATAAGTTCATTGTGTCTTGTCTTATCCCCAATCCCCTAGTCATGTCCATCTCCATCCATGTCCTATCTTCCTATCCATCCCATCCTTTAGATACCACATTTAGTCTTGGAGCCACTTCTAGGTGGTCACCCATCATATCTTTATCACCCTATTGGCTAAGTGTTGTCAACATACACCACCTTGTCAAGACTTTAATCTAGCACCCATCAATTCTTATCATGGTCTTTTCATATCTAACACCCATCCAACTACCCTTTGTCAGTATGAAAGGTAATTGATCCCATCTATATCCTTATCATTTCATCTTCATGTCGATCACTAATCCAATCAATCTTGCTAGCCTAAAATGTATTTGATCCCATCATCTCCTAGTCTCCTTATTAGATTGGATCTTTGCAGGGCCTTGTTTATTGGTAATCCTTGGTCATCACTTATTTAATCACCATACTTGGCCACTTTTCAATCTAATTTCAAGACCAAATCAACATTCAATAACTTTATCACCCTTATCATGTCATCCATCCTTCCCTCCTAAACTAGGGGCAATATCTAGTCTATCCATATCATCTAATCCAGGTCTATCCTAAGTCCACAATCACCTCATGATCATCTAACCCATCATCCAATCACTCATCCCATCATTAGGCAAGACATTATGACACCTCATGTAGATTCTTGTATGTGTGTCACTTGTTTGTTCTATTTGTCTTGTTTGCATGTCATGTAGACATCATGTTGTGTCTCTTTTTGTCTATTGGGTAATGAACAGGGATGTTATAGGAAACCAAAAGTGCCCTCAAGGATGTAGAGTTTGACACTTGCCCATGCACTTTGGCATAATGTCCTCTTGGTCATGCTTATATCATGGGGCATATTACCAAGTTCTATATTTTATTAGATTCATTAGACTATGATGAGCTTTATGACATTGTGATGGCTTGATCACACCCACCCTCATCATTCCTCTAATCATCTCATCATCCTTGTCCTAATCACTAATATAATCCTCTCAATCCATCCAACTAATATTCAATCTTTCATTCTCATCTCATCTTTTGCATCATATCCTTTAATCACTAAAAATACTAATTATCCTCAATCATCATCACTTTCTAATCACTATCTCTATCATCCATCCTCATCCTCCAATCATTTGGTCACTTGATCACATCACTTATTCTCTCTTGGCATCATCATCATATTGATCAACTTTAGCTTTGAGATACACCCATCATATCCTATTAAATCATCTTATCTTGGTTTATAGCTCTCCCTTACATGCATCCTTTCTTGGGATATGTCTAAAGCTTGTGGCCTTCTATCATATCATCATCATGTTATAATTGATTCCCATGCATGTGTCCTTGCTTGGGATGTGTCTAAAACCATAACACCTATCATCTCTATTCCATCTACATGTGTCCTTGCTAGGGGCATCATTATCAATTTGTAGCTCATCACTTGACGTTGACCTCATCTTCTATCCCACATCTGCCCTCCCATCCCCTCATCTCTATATCACATCCCACCCCTCATTTCTTCTTTCGAGTGGTAATCCATCTCATTCTTCCCCACATGTCCCCTCGAGGGGGCATCATATCCCCTAACATCATCTACTAACATTCATCCATGACATGGTTTTTCTTTAAAAAACCATTACTCCTTCCATTCTATCCACTCACAATGCCCTTTTAAAGAAGGGAAAAATATATGCACCTAAAATCGCTCACTTCATTATAGTCAAAAAATATTCCTATTAGTTGACACTAATTCTTCTTATCCTACTTTATTTCGTTAATTTATCCTATTTCTATCCATATATCCAATATACCCCTCCAATAATTCTCCATTTTACTAACCTTATCCCATCCCACTATTCCATTAATTCTTCTAAATCTCCCATTATCCTAATCTAATTCTAATTATCCATTATATGGGAATTTTTAATTCCCATAACCCCACCTAACCACCTATTAGCCTACCTCTTAGGTTTTCTTACACACCTACTCACCTAATCCCTCTCTAATCCCCCATCTAAATCATCCCCTAATCACCATTAGATTCTCTAATGGAATCTATAAATATCAACAACCTTTCTCCTTCTCTAGAAAGTTCTCTCTCTAGAGAATTCTAAGAAATTTTAAATTCCTTAGGATTCCCTCCTTTTCTAGAGTCTTCTTATCTATAAACCCCCAATTAATTCTTCACCATTTATCCTTATCATCCAAATTCAAATCTAAGCCATTGATCTTCCCTCCCTTCCTCTATTTAATCAAAATCTCCCTCCACCCTCAAACCATTTTAAGAAATCATATCAAATCCATGCAAAAATCACTCTAGGAATTTCATATCAAATCCATCATCCAATATCAAGCATCCACTATCACTTTGTCAATCTGAGTCTACAAGCAATCATCTACTTGTAAATCCTAGAAGGAGGTAAGGTAAAGCAAAGGAACTGGTAAGATTCTTATTATTATTTTGATTTGCTTTATAAATATTTCCTATTGGTAGTATGAATTTTGAGTTTATATTTACCTTTGTTTAAATTCATAAAGATCTCAAAATCTTGCTACAATGCTAACTAGTTGAGTGGTAATCTTGCATTTTTATTGTGAAATAAGATGAATCTCTTTGGAACTAACCAAAGCAAGTATGTCTCTGCATAATTATTCTTTCATTAAAAGATCCAACTATAGTTGGGTGGTTTTAGGATACTAATTGCCTTATGTATATATGAGCATAACCTGACTTATAATGTTTCTTATGAGTGCATGGCAAATAGTTACAAGAATATCTTCCTGGTTTTGAAGCATCTAAAATGGATTGAAGTAACCTTGTAAATTATTGATATTACAATGGTATATCAATCCATATATAAATTTGTATCTATAATAATGTTGATTGGTTAAATGAAAGCCTACAAGAGCTAATAATCATGTTGAGTTATTCTGAAGCTATGTGGCAATAACTTTGAATGAATGCATTTGGTATTGTTATTTCTCTCATGACAAGAAATTATTTAACAACTTAAACTATTAACTACCTAGGGCACTTGTATAACACTATGTGTTAACAAGAAATGGAGAGTGGTAGCCATGGAGGTGCCCCTTCTATATATATTATAGCTCTCTATCTCTCTTTCTATATATATAATACATCCACACATATAGGTGGGACCTTATTGTATGTGCCATTGTATCTAAATTCTCATGATGAGACCAACAAGCCTTTATTTTAATAAAATACCACACCTTGGAGGATGGTGAATACATGTTATTTGTAAGTCTAACTTTTAAAGAGGCACAACTTTGATGGACCTGTAAAAGGGAACCCATGTTGCGTAAGAGTTACAGGTGTTTACAGAGACTCCAAAGGCAACTTTCTCCTTATAAACAAAAAATATTTAGGTGGATGAATCCAAAAAAATTGAACCCAAGGCTCTTAGGATAGGGCTCTCCATAGCATTACAAAAGAATTGGATTAAGTCTCGATACTAAAATTGACTTTCAAATTATTATAGAAGTAGTGAATTTAGAAAACATTAGAAATTGGAATCTTAAAAACATCTTGGAGGATTGTATAAATTATCATGAGAATTGTGTGCACTTAAATCTCCATCACATTCGACATGATGGAAATCAAGTTGGATACCACTTTGAAAATAGGGGCATTAGGCTTAACTCCCAAGACAATCACTTAGAGCTAATTCATTCACTAAATGTGGACTCAAAAGCTAAGAAGCTTGTTGAGTTGGACCACCATCATAACATAATCAATGTTATTAATGATTGAAATAAGTGTCCCCTATCATGACTATGCCCAAAGCATTTAATTTTGCTTTCAACAGTTTGATGGTATTATTATTTGGAATGACAATCAATACATGTGGTAGTTAACATGTGTGAACTCACCTTACTACCACTATCTCCCATCCACCTTGGTTATTATGTGTCTTATGTGGGCTAAGAAGCTAGTTAGAGGTAAGAGGAATGTTGGTGGTGACATGGAAACCCCTTTAGGTAGTTTGTGTCCCTCCAAGAGAACTAGACAAAGCAAGGGCAAGGACATGATGATCAACATGGTCAAGGAGACAAATTCAAACATGCTCCATAAATATTGTCTAGATGATGTATACCACTCTTTTATAAGACTATTAAATAACTTAAAATTGAGACACTTATTAAATTATGGTAATTTTTTGGATAAGAAAACAAGAATGACTGCTAAGGAAGCTTTGAATTTTAGTAGAAGGATCTTGATGATGGTGTGAAATATGAGAGGTTGTTAAATCGAATGGTTACCAATCTCCTACATGATTTTTATCAATAAATTTGGGTAGGGGTGCTTTCATTGATTCAGTCATCCAAGCCATGGAAGACACAAGACAGTCTAACCCTAAGTTGGACATGCTCAAAGTGGCTCAACTTATTGGTAATCAAATGGTCTTGTTTAGTTGTTATAATTCATTAGCAGTTCACAAAGATGTCAAGCACTTTTTCAATGTGGTGGACACTAGGTTCGATCAATTTTGGGATCTTTTAAAGGTCATTATCATGGATAACATCACTCAAATATGAATTTTGAATACCAACTATGACAAGTTAGGGATCCCAGGTGACAAGGATGATTCCAAGTTATCAAAGTCTTTGGTGAGCATGATAATTGATGAAGAAGCATGCAAAAAGGTTCCAACTTTGGTGGTATGTAGTTCTTCTAAAGATGTAAAGTCTCTCATCTACATTTTTCTATTTCTTATTATGTAATTTGATTACTCAGGGTTTTTTTTAGTGGAAAATATTTGTTAATCTATGAATATTCTATTTCTCAAATTCAGCGTTTGGTAATTTTAGTGGAGTGGACGACACGTCATTATCACCTAAAATTTTAGGGTCAAAGTTCTTTTGGAGGACGTGTTCACCTATATATAAGTATAAATTTCCTTATATAATTGTAATTTGCTAGTACCTCGAAAGCTAATTCAAGATATTTCACCACATACTATTGGGTAACTTTAAGAGTTTCAATTCGTATGAGGGATTCAAGAATCAACAGTTTATAGTAAGGTAGGAAACTTTTTTTTACAATATAAGTGGTCATATATAGTCTATCAGAGCCCATTTAGTCTTACGGGCATCTATCCACAATTTGTAGGCATCTACCCTAGTCTGGATTTGTGCCATCTAGGTGTCTACCCACAGCCTTTGGGCATCCACCCACAATTTATAAGTGTCCACCCACAGGCTGTGGGTGACACCCATAGCTTATAGGTGTCTGCCCATAGTCTGAGTGTGGATCGTAGATGCCCATAGACTTGGTATCCACCTATAGTCTATCAACATCCATCCAAAGTCTATTAGCACATGCCCAGTCTATGGATGTTTACCCAAAGTCATATAGCATCTTCCCATGGACTACTGGCATTCACCTGTAACACGTTGGTATTCGATCATTGTCATTCTTTAATAGCTAGTAATTTTTTATTCCTTAATCATTGATCAAGCAATTTTGTTTATTTTTTATCATCTTCATTTTGTTGTTAATCATCTTTTGTCCATGGCTCTACAAACTAAATAATATGACATCTACTAAAAAAGTTAAGGCCTTTGGAAAATTTTAAAAATAGAATAGCCTATTATATTATTTTTGATAGACACCAAACAAAGGTACTATATTTTTAATTAACTAATGGTTTTTATTCATTGCATTATGTTAAAGTTAAATACTAATTAAAATGTCTTGAACCATTTCATGTGCAGAATCCATAGATAACTCTTTTGAAGAATTATCCCCATAGGTAAAAATACCTGGGCATAAATTTAAAATGCCAAATAGAGGTACTAACTCATAAAATTCCATTTTTTTAATTAATTAAATACTATTTTCAAGTTTCAATAACATTGACAAGCTCTACAAAAATATTTCATGCAGAACCCATTGATATCACTGAACTAGAAAAACTTGTGCATGAAACATCGAACATAGGTACTATATTATAAATATTATTAGAATTATTGGTTTTTATTTATTTGTACTTTAGTATTGGCATTTATTAAAAATTAATGTCATACAATTTTTTCACATGTAGAATTCAATGATAAAACTAGTAAGGAAATATATAACGCTTTTGAATATATACTTCCTATGAAAGAAGCCACTCAGAAAACTATCAATACTATTGGTATCGATGATGAGTTCACAACACCAAATGAGAGATCTATGCCCTCAACACATTCTCCAATTGAAAAAGGCATAAAAAGGGTCAGTTAAAAAGAAATACCCATTATCTCACTGAATTCAAGGAAATGGAAATATCACATCAGAAGCAATGGTTTTGATGATGAGTTCATAACACCAAATGAAAGATCTACTGATTCTACTCACCCAACATAATCTCTAGATGAGCCTCCTAAGCAACAAAAAAAATCTCTAGTTTAAATGGGCACAACAAAAACTATGCAGAAGAAGAAAAATACATGGATAATTGGAAGGTCATTTCAGTATGAGTGGGCATCTAAATTCCCATTTATTGAATCTATGCAGCCAAAAAATTATACGGACATGCCAACAAAATGCAAATGCACCATATGTAGTTGGAAATTTGGTAAGGACCACAAAATGCAACTCAAATTAGACACAATTGAAAAATATTGTGGTAAAATATGAGTCGGTAAAAGACAAAAATAGAATTATAAAAAAAATAGTGAGATGGAAAAATGAAAAAGAGTACATACATCAACGTTATGCAATAGAGTATCATAATCATCAGAAAAATCAATGGCATCTCATTAAGAAAGGAGGAACAATTCAAGCTCAATTTGGAAAGGTTGCTCAGTCTAATTTTCTTGCCAAAAATATACAATTTTCAACTTTATTTCACATTCTAAAAGAGGCAGACCAATCTCTAATTTTTCAGATTGCAAGATTTTATTTTAGTAGACTGGATTGCAGAACATTCCATATTCACATTGATTTGATACCAGTGCTTGAAAGATGGCAAAATACCTCGCAATGATTGAAAAGAAGGATTTGAAAGAGAAAGTAAAATCAGCAAGGTTCATATCACTATCCATTGATGAGGTAACATCGATTGACAACACACCATGGGTATGCATGCATGTATATACATTTTAGAATCATTCAAGGAAACCTCACCTTTTATTTATACATAAAAATGGTTGAAAATTGTAATGCAGAAAACCTTTGCAAATTGGTTATTTCTAATTTGATGGATATTGTTGGGATGAGTTACCATGATATAAGTACTAAATTGGTCTGTGTTGGTATGGATGGTGCATTAGTAATACAGGGGAATAAAAAATGTTTGTGTGTTCACCTAAAAATATCAGTTGCCCCATATATGATTCCAATCCATTGCATGGCACATAGAATAAATCTTGCTTACAAAATTATAAGCACATTCAAAAGTGTCACAAAAGTGGAGGAGCTAATACATGATTTCCACGCGTACTTGTCATGCAGTCCAAAAAGGTTTTTAAAGTTTCAAAAATTTACAATTAGAGTGACTAATGGAAAAAAACTATTAAAAGATGTAGATACTAGATGGATTTCAATGTATGAACATGCATGCAAAATATTTAAATAATATTAATCCTTGGTTGGTTTTATGTTTAATTATAGGATGGAGGTTGACAAGGCAAGAGATTTATTGAACCACTTGACAGATTTTGAAACTTTGCTAACATTATATGGTATCCTTCCCATGTTGATGGAAATGCATTGTTTGATGAAACATGCATAAAAGAGATCAATAAATATTATGTACTTTATAAATTTGAGGAAACATGTTTGTTTATCACTTGATATATTATACTACTCAAATGAAAGTTTTAAGGGACCAATATTTGAGAGTTGGGAAATTTTTACAAACATAAAAGACTCTCAAAACTATTTGAAAGTCAATATTCCTGATCATCTTTGTATTTTTATTAATGAAAAGGAGATACCATTACACACTTTCCAAAGATGATCAAATTTAGTTGGATTAAAATTTGAAGAAGTACTTATAACAAGGGTTCTATATGATATAGTCATATGTGATACATGAATGAAATTGAGAGACATTTCAAAAAGCTTGTCTGTTGAAATTCGAGATTGTTTTTAAAGAAATGACTTGATTGAACCCATGGCCATGATGAATCCTACATTTTGGAGCCATGATGGTGAAGGAAAAAAAGTAAATTATTCATCAAATACATGGGTACTCTAATCCAAAAATTCAGCAAGTCTATGGAAATCAATGGAGAGGAAGTTAAGGGTATTTTGCAAAAAAAATTATTGAAAAACTAGTCAAAACTTTTTGGACTTACAATGGTTGAATAATGGCAGTTATTAACTGAACCAACTAAAATAGGTTATATTACTAGGGTATGGAAGAAACTATATCAGAGTAGTGTTCTGCAGGAATAAATTAGTGAATATTTTCATTTATATGAATTATGTCAAACAATGATTTTGGGGTCCATGGAAGATGAAAGGGTATTTAGTGCATTATCTTTTGTCAAATCAAGGCTTCAAAATAGATTGGATAAAAATCTTGAGACATGTTTAAGGTTGCATGTTTCAGGTTATGAAGTGGATGTGTTTCCATATGATAGAGTAATTTCAATTTGGAGTAGTCTAACTGAAACAAGAGGTGTCACAACTACAACTACAAGTGAAACTGCAAATGCCAATGAGACATACCCTAAAAATGTTAGCGATTAAGTATGATTTACCAAAGGTTTATTTGGTATACCTGATTGAAATATCTTCAGTATTCTACAATGGTATTCTTTAGTATTTTTTAATATTTCAAGTTGTAAAAAAATACATGTTCAGCATTCTATTTTTTTCTCATTGTTTGACATTTTTTGAATAAATTATACATTGTTTATTCAAATAAAATTGTAAACAATACTTTAGTAACTTTCATACCAAATGTACTGTAAATTAAAGTAGTAAACATTGCAGCATATTATCACAAAAATATGATCAACAAATCCATTATAAAACATAAGTTTCCAATAGTTACAAAATATGAGCATAATACAACTCAAGGATTTGATCTCCAACCTCAATTTTTATTAAATAAAAGATAGTACAAAAATTATAAAACAAAGTTAAACTGATAGTATTCTCAATCAAATACATTGTTTATTCAAATGAAATTGTTAACAATATTTTAGTAGCTTTCATACCAATTTTACTATAAAAAAGCAATAAATAGTGTAACATATTATCACAAAAATATGAGCAACGAATCCATATTTACAAAATATATTTCAATATTATTAAACATAAGTTTCCAATAGTTACAAAACATGAGCATAATACAACTTGAGGCTTTGAGCTTCAACCTCACTTTTCATTAAATAAAAGACAGTATGAAAATTATAAAACAAAGTTAAACTGATAGTATTATCAATCATTGTGGATAATTTTGTACTTCAACTACTTGTTCATTGGTACTGGTAGTGGTTGTGGTCTCTGTGTGGATCAGGATCCCAGAATCTTGGAGATCTTTCATTATAGAATGAATATCGATAATATTACTGCATTCTTCGGCAGAAGAATCTCCTGTTGAAAGCAATGATGGGTTCGCTTCAACTTTATTTTTAAACAATACATCAGGATCCAAGCCATTTTATTGAATTATTTTTCTCGATGTATTATTTTACTTATTCAATAATACAAGTTTTTTCTTGAAAGAAATTATATCATAAATACTTTTGTGTGCTTTCCTTAGATGCATGTCAAGGACAACAACTTGGTTCTTCATATTTATATATTTTGACTACAAATGATCATAAAACAATTAATTAGTTAAATGTTTTAAAATAAATTTTAATTTTAAAAAACCATAACAAACTCACCGAAAAATTTTCTTTTTCTGCATTTACAAGATCCACCAAACTTTTGTTTTTTGCCCATTTGTTATAGTATGATTGGGATTTTGCATTTAAGTTATTAAGCCTTTTTAACATAATATCAAGAACATCATCATTAAAACTATTATTGACAACAACACTTCCTAAAACCGCTTGGTTGAATAAAATATCATTTTTGCTAGCTCATGTTCCACCATTGTGTACAATTGATATCATTGACTATGGTTGCAGAAACGGGCATTTATTTTTTGAATTAATAATTTTTCCTGATGCTCCCATGTTTTTAATTCATCAAGGTTTGGAATAATAAAGTTAAGAACATAAGATTTAGTATTTTCTACCAATAAATTGAAAATGGAAAAAAAAAAGTAGTTTGATGAATCTCATGCACAAGATTGCCATCAATGTTGTTTGGTGGTGAATCAAGTAGAGAAGGTCATTGTAAAGGCTATGTGGGCTGAGATCCATGTATGATATCATGAGGGTTGAAATAATCTATAGGTGTGCCACTATCAATGCCCAAATACTCATCATCTAGATCAATATTATGAAGTGTTGAAGTCCCAGTCGCACTGGGAAGACCACCAATTAAAAAGTTCAAAAACTCAGACATTGGAGCATGAATCATGGCACCACTTTGAGTTGGGACAAAAAGACATTTCCCAATACTAGTAGTTAAAGGGCCATGATGGGGTGCTAGCAGTGGCAAGAACTTTTTTCTTGGATAAGAATGAGTTGAAAATGGGAATTAAAATCAATTAAATGACCAATTAAAAAAATCATATATAATATTAGCATTTAAGAAAAAATATATTTACTTTATGCACCTTATTGTTTTTGTCATTGTTGTGACTGTTGATGTTGTTGATATTGTTTTTGTGAGGGAAATCTTAAATTTCTGGCAGACCCAATTGCTTTGTGCAATACAGATTGTGCAGGCTCCTCTATATATATATAAATAACAGAGTCAAAATATTACAATGATAAAAGAGTGTTCAATAAAAGCAAATTTAGTTTATGAAGGTATACTAGTAACATGAGTGGAGTGATGTGCAGGTGCCAAAGATGTAATCAAACTCTGCATTCACTTTCTTCTTATCAATTGATGCTCAGGCATCTATGGAATCGAATCTACATCACCTTCCATCTCTATTTTTATTGAGGCCTCAGGAGGTTGACATCCTTTACTTATGCAATTTCTTTTGTTAATCATTTCATATAATTTTTTTTGCAATAAAAAGATGTTTTATTTAAAATGAACTAGATCGATATTTATGTATTTATTTGAAATAGATAGACATTTCAAAGAGTCAAAAAACTACCCAAACTAACCTCCTGCGCTTCTAGGGAGAGTGCATTGACAAATATTTTGGGATTGAGTGCAAAAGGAACAAAGGATGCTTTCAAATCTAACATCACTTCATAGTACAATGCAATAATATAATTACAAGAATAAAACTGAGTATGTTCATTGTGTAGAGAATAATTCAAATCATCTTTGATTCTACCAGAAATAAAACTACACCAATTTAATGGTTGAGCACCTAGAGTATGAAGAATATAAACAAGAGCCTAAAATGGAAGATTAGATGGTCTACCTTGCAAAACAATTCTTGCTTGGAAAAGTTCAATCATTCCCACAAGAAAGGGTTTTTAACACATTCAAGTTTTAGTCCTCTTTTACTACAAGACTGAGGATCTGTAAAAAAATTACTACTTTAGATTCTAGAATAAAATAATTAAAACTATTTAAAAATTAGTAATTATAAATTTAAAAATACATACCATCCACCTACAACGAGTAATGGGACACTAAATACTTTTTTTCATCATCATTAAGTAAGGCCTGTGTGGTGACCAGGTCCCCATCACTAGAAGGTAGCCCTGTCAGTCTTTCAATATCATGTGGACAGATTCCAAATGAAATATTCTGGGAGTCCAAGTTGATGTGAAACATGGAGGTAGAAGTATTGAAGCTTTGCAACAAAACATTTAGGAGAGGAATATATTTGTCATACTGTGGCATGTAGATAATAACATTGAACTTGCAAGGCTCGACCCACTCATTGTATGTGTCTAGTTGCTGCGGAAGCCTTTGAATGATAGTGCGTGACAAATTCTGGAAAATGAGTTTGGGGCTTCTAATCACCCATGTGCCACCATTGAAAGAGCTTTGGGAAATGGAAGCCATGGAATAAAAAGGGTTTTGGAATTTGAGACTCAAGAGTGGGACTTGAGGAAAAGAGGAAATTTTTTGAACTCGACAGTAAAGGCTAAAATGGCAAAATATGCAAAATGAGTAGCATCTCTTATATTTATAGTTCTGGAGATCAGAATGGGCAGATGTTTGTATATTGTGAGTGTTATTTAGAGACACTAGTATCATAGCTATGAGGATCGACACATGTACACATGTCATGCATTATTCGACACATGCAAATAGCATAGACATTCACCTTATATACAGTCATTCACTCACCGTATAGGTGCTATTATTAGATGCCCATCCAACCTTGTTAGGCATGCACTCAGGCTCGTATAGATGTCTAATTGAAAGGATGTGCATCTAGACCAGCCCACAAAGATGACTATTTGGATGAAACAAACATTCATCAAAACCCAAAAAGATGTCTACCCAATTCCAATAGACGTTTATATAATCTATGCAAACATGCATCTGATTCATACAGACATACACCTGGACAAAATAGTCACCCACCTAATTCACACAGACATTCACCTGAGTGAAAATAACCATCCACCCAATCCAAATAGATGTTCACCCAGCTAGGTTTGACATGTGCCTTCCTAAATCAGTCATGCATCTTGACTATACAAGTACACGCCTAGTCCAATCCACACATGCATGCATTTATACCCAAATAGGCATTAGTCTAATCCACACAGGTGTTCATCCTATCCACACAAGCATCCGTCTGGTTTAAATAGGCATGCATCTTGTCAAAATAGGCATACATTTGGTGTGAACAGGCTTTCATCCAATTATACAGGGCATTCTCCTAGTTTTGGGCAAGTAATAATCCAATCAAAAAAGGTGTTTGTCCAGCTTGCACAGGTGTACATCTAGTCAAAATACGTGTACGTCCAATCTACACAGGTGTTTTTTTGGCCCTGCACAGGCATGCACCTCATTTATAGATGCTTTCACCTACTTTGCACAACTGCTCACTTGTAATTATGCTAGCATACATCTATTTCTTGGTATTCATTGATGATTGCAGGGTTTGTGCGATTCACCATCTGGCATCATGTGATTCAGCTCCCAACCTGATTCACCACCATTACGAATCAGATTCACCTTGGGACCTCCATAGATTTTCCTATAGGGCCCACTAAAATGAACCCTATGGTTAATATTCTCAGTTTACTTGCCATAAGCACTATAGGTTTTAATAGCTTCATGATGTATTTCCCTATTTCACCATTTTTTACTAGAGTTATGAATGATTTTGAAGCACATATGGGGTTTAGATCCCCAAATGATTATCATATCAACAACTCAGTTGATTATCAAATCAATAGCCAACAAGCCTCAAATGCATTACATACAGTCATAAACAACCTCATGATTACCTGATCCACAACCAACATACCTTAAATACACCACATACGATCACAAACCGACCTCACACACCCAACAAGATTTAAATCTGAATAGAGCTAGTAACAACCAAACCATTTTACCAAATCATCTACATCTCATTAAATATATGTTACATATTATTATATCAATATAATAATATATTATAAATATTATTATATAATAATTATATATATTATATATTAATTTAATATAATAATTAATATTAAACATAATTATATTATATACTATTATATTGTATTACATACACATATATAATAGTATATGGTATATTAATATAATTAAAATTATAAATTATATATAATTAAAATATAAATAATAATTTCAATTATATATAATATACTATATGTTATTATAGTGTATTAAACATCAACATAAACATAAATATAAACAATAATTTGTATATTTCAATGATATTTATAAATATAAATATGTACTAAAATTATTTATATAATATATTATATTTTTAATTAATGTATATAAATATAGATTTTGAAATTTTAATGTTTTTTCTCAAGGTTAATGACGTTGCAATGTTGATTAGAGTTGCATATCAAATGTGGAGCCCTGGTGCAATAAATTAGTCCTTACAATATCTTCACCCACCTTTGACATTAGAAAATGTCTGATCAAAGATGTTTCTGCAATGCAGTTATAGAAGGGTATGTAAATCTACTCGTTATCTTGAATCCAGGGTAGGTGTATAATATGGCCCTCAGAGGTCTCATATCCATTTTTTTTTTTTTGCCTTGGCCTTTCCCGCCACTTCATCATTACTCAAGTTCATCATGAAACATAATCTATCCTCTTTGCATAATTCATTCATACATGGTATAAAGAAACATGCAACATCATTTTCCACAATCATCTCTAATAGAAATATAAAATTATTGATGATTAACATTTCGTACACAAAAGACGAGCAAAAATTAAATGTTAAAGTGATTTAGAATTATCAATTTTTACTCTTTTCACCAAAAAAATCTTGTTTTATGAAAATGAAAAAAATATTTTCATAACTTACAAATATAATAATTAATTATATGGATCACTACTTCTTCTTATTGGTTTTGTTAGCTTTAATTGTTAATACCTTCCCTTAATGTACTATTGTATTTGATAGGGACAATTAATTTTAGTTAACTATAGTCAACAGCCAATTGAAATGCAAAGATGCAAAGGGAATTAATCATTTCCTAATGTTTGATGGAAAGTAATATTAGTTTTTGCCTTTCCTAGTTGCCATTAAACAGCCAATAGATTATATAACCCCAGTCCAATGAAAATATCACATTTTAAACAAAGCTATAGTCAATAGATTACATTACTGTGTAATAAATTGTTTAATAAATCCGAAATGGTGTCATCTTAAACCATAGCGCCGCTGGTTAGTCAATGACAGCAAGGAACCGCGTGTTTTTAGCTGCATGCAGTGGCAAATGGCGATGAGAGTTGCCCTGTTGGAGCATAAGCAAAGACACTTGTCTGCTACAGTGACAAGTGACTGACATTGCAACCCCAGATATTTCTAGACTCTATTATGTTCAGAAACTTTCGAGATTTGGCATTTCGTGCAGTACTGCAAGTCGATGAATGAATCGATAGGTGCTTCTACAAGCAAAGTAAATTCAATTTTCATCCTATTTTGTTCTTGGATTTGTGGAGTCTAGTTCTGTTATATTGTGTTGTGATTACCATCCTGACTTCTTCTGCTGACACCGACATAAATTCATGGGACGGAAGCAGAGCGGCTTTGCTTTTGAAATTCAGCTGTCAATTCTTTTGTTCTAGTGGAAGCTATGGAGGAGCACGAGCGTGAAGTTGTTGAATACGAGGGTACTTGGAAAGCTGAGCTTTCTCGCAGAGAGGCAATCAATCTTTTATACAACATGACAAGCCAAATTACATAAATCAAACGTTGAGAGTAAACAAAGAAATATTTTTTTGGTGCAAATCCAATATATTGTCTGCTAAAAAAGGAAACCTTGAATTTATGTTGATAATCTCCCAATACATAACAGAGTATTTTTAAACCAACAGTATACCCAATTAAAAAAAAAACCCGCATCACTGGTCATATGTATTAATACAATCATTTCCTAACAATATTATTCTCCTATAAGTTTAAAGAGGTGATTCTGAGAACAAAGCCTTGTGAGAAATCATTCCTCAATTACATATGTCTCCTCACACGACCCACACAATTTGTGTTCATGGATGAATTGGGTTCTTCCTTCAACTCCTGCAATTACCCACAGCAAACAAGAATACCAAACAATAAATCTCTTTTCTATTGTGCTTGCCATTAGCTTAAAACAATTGGGAAAGCAATATGAAAGAGGGAAATATGTGATCAAATGATTTCGAAAGAATCAGTGTTGGGTATGCTATGGTTTTTGGGCTTGAAATAGGCAAAGGCAGGGATTCAAATCAGCTGCAATTGATTTACTATTTAATCCTGCTAAGAAATAGAAACAGATAGGAAAAATTGTTAGTCGCTTTGAAAGCAGGGTACACCATATTGATCACAAAGTTAAGAGCAAGAGAATGACAAATTTGAGCAGGCAACATATGGTGGAGGTTGAGCAGGTGTAGCAATTCTACACCCTGAAACTGACCTTTCAGACTTTTCTAAAACACAAGTAATCAGAGAAACTGTTATGCCTACCTGCATTTTTCAACAACCTCTTAATTTTACGTATTTTAGAATCAGATATTTAATTGTAGTGCCAGCAGGAAATACATATTTTGAAAGCAATGCTGGTTGTGGTTCTCTGCCTCTATGCCATGTAATTTGTTGAAACTAAACACTTTAATGCCATTTTCACCTCCAGAAAAAAAAACATTTGGCTTTACTTGTGTTACATGTTGGCAATCTAGTGTTTTAATGGCAAGTGCTAGCAATCTGTCTCAACGACAAGTGCTAGCTATAGGGCAGTGCGTGGGAGAGGTTTCATCTTACATTATGCGTAAAAGTCAACCAATTTTGATAAATAGCCAAAGTATTCTCAAAGGCACTTTATTTGCATGCTATGCACTTTTGTATTTGGAATGATGGCCAAGTATTAAACCTTTACTAAGACAAGTTAAACATATGTGGTGAGCTTGTATATATGGTTCATGCTACCGTGGTTTTCGAACTCATGGCCGTATGACCCTATGCCTTTTTATGCTGTAAGATCCGATCAAATTTTTTTATAAGACTATGAGATGTAACATGGAATGTTGGGCAGACCCTTCAAAAATATAAACGGTAATACAATAATATATTTAATGTTTCCGCTTTTTATTTTCGAATTATGTTAACATTTCTAGGCAATGTTGAATAAATATTTTTAATTAATAAATAAATAAAATTCATGAGTTAAGGTTGATGGTCCTATTTAGTTGCATTGAGACCAGAATATATCTATTTTTTAATTGAAAAACTTTCAATATATTTACATATATTAATTATATCATGAAATCACACTCGAAATATCACATTAACCCAAATCGAAAAAGTTTATTTAAAAATTGGTAACAATCCCTCTATGAAAGTTTGGGGATAGACTTGACTAAATATACAGATAAGGAACGCAATTCCGCTTTTAACATTCCAATTTAGAACTAAAGTCAATACGAAATACAATGCACAGGGATGAGATCAGCATATCATCATCAACAAGCAGCAGCATACGCGTGTTGCTTTCGGCTTCTCATTGTGCTGCCCCACGACCATGAAGAATTATTATCATAACCTGATCTTCGCCTAATCAACTCCATTAGCTGAGCTTCCCACACATAATTATTACTCTCCATTCTTAATTCTAATCTGTTTTGCAGTCTCCAGTCGTAATCCTGGCGGAGGAGAGGATCCGACAGAGTCTCGTAAGCCTCCTGAACTTGAAGAAATATTCTGCTACACTCTTCTTTCTCTGCAGGCGGGCAAACGTCGGGATGGTATTTCAGAGCCATCCGCCGATATGCGGTCTTTATATCGCGCGCACTCCCATTTTGAGGGACACGCAACACATCATACAGCGAGTGGGATTGAGATTGAAATGCCGTAATAATGAGTGGAACCATTTTAACTGCACACCGCTTGGGCGTGACTCCAAATCTTACACGCGAAATTGCAGCAGAAGAAGATGAGTTGGTCATAAAATGCGCCCTCTGTAAACCGGCAATTGATGCGCTGCACTCCATTAAAGCCTTGTGATTGATTATAAGAAAGAAATGCGAATGAAAATTGAGTTGGAGTTTCGCTGTTATCACAAAAAAGATAAGAGAATGGATTGAAGAATGAAGATCTGCTATCATGAGACGGTAAATAGTGGTGTGTATATATATAGAGAGAGAGAGAGTCCGAGAATTGTGGATAAGGATCCGTATGGTTGGATTACGTGGAGTCTTAGAAAGGACGGTGATTACGTGGGATGAGCCGAGGGATGGCGTGTCCATGTGCTGGGAACGCGGTTTTGAGAAAAAGAGGGACCTTCTAGAAGTTATGTGCCCCTTTCTTACCTATACTGAACACGTGTCACTTTCTCCCAACGGCTTCTTCGTCTTTATTAACGGACCCCTTCCTAATCAAATGAACACGTGTCACTTTTTCTTAACGGCTTCTTTAATCTCTATTAACGGGCTCTTCCTTATTAAATAAAACTAGCAATTGCTGCGACATTACGTCGGGAGATCGTGATTTTGTTTTTTAATACGGTAAGGTTTTTTTTCCCCTTCCCAAAGAGAGAATATATTTGGACGTGGGGATATAAGTATGTATTCGGTGGGGTATTGCGTCCTACAGGTTTAGAAGCTTCCCAGTCAATACAAAAAAAAATATGATATAATTATTTTTAGATTTTTATATTTATAATTATTGATATATTCAATAAAAAAAAATTAAAAATTATAAATATAAATTTTAATATTGAATTTGTAAAATTCATTTTATAAAAAATAAAAAATATCATGTCATTCATGTGGAGTCAATATCAACCAACAAATCAAAGATGTGATTCATGTGGAGTGAATTTCAAGGAATGACAGAGTGTAGATAAGTATCGGTATCCATGTGCTGGGAAGGTGGTTTTGTGGAAAAGAGGGGCATTCTAGAAGTTCTTACTCTACCCTAAACACGTGTCACTTTCTCCATCTCTATTAACGGACACTTCCCATTCAAATAAAACTAGCCATTGCTGCTACATTACGTCAGGGCTGGGGAGAGTCGTTAATTTTTTAAAGCGGCAACGACGGTAAGTTTTGTTTTGTTTTTTGGCCCAATTAATTTATATATTACGAGTTTTTCTTCAAATAAATTATATAATATTATGAAATGAAATAGGTTGTAAATTTCTTTATTAAATACATGGAAAGTATTTTTTATGTTGTATTTTTTTCCTTTTTAAACAATTTATATAATATTATGAAGTAGTTATAAATATGAATTTTTAAAATAATCTTTTATAATGTTTATGAATAAAGTAATATATTACGAATGTTTGTAAAGTTAAAAAATGATAGTGTGATAAAATCTTAAAATATATAATAATTTCACGAAAATTATAGAAATTCTATTTTAATTTTATATTTATTTAAATGTATAGTGTTTATTTATTTATATAATTATATGTTTTATTATTGCATTGTATTTGATTGAAAATATTTGGAAGATATGAAGGTCACACAAGAATCGTAATCTTGATATTGTAGTGAAGGTCAAGTCTTCTCAATCAATAATTCCAATATCTATTGTTGCCTTCTATAATTTCATGCCTTCTGATTTATGTATTGTTAGCTAATACCCATGCCATTTTAAAGGCCATTTGTTGATGATTCCTCATGTAAGGCAATAATATCTTACAAGGATGCGGGCAGAGTATTTTTTGAAGTCAACAAAAACATATAAAACCGAATCATATGCTTTAAGGCTAACTTGTATACAATGGAAACAACTTATTTGAGAGTTTAAGTAACTAACTCTCTTTCACCCACAAGTTGGATGTAAGCATATTTTCTTCTCCTTTAAAAAATAACACTATGGTTTACAATTGAGTATCATTGAGGTTAGGCAAGCCTCATTTCTTGCTTTGTTATGATCGATTTAGAACAATTGAAATGTTTAACAATTTTAACAAATGTTTATTATGCAATGTTGTTAAATCGTTAGTAGCATATATATGTTTTGATTTTTTGAAATTTTTTTTTTCTTCCAGAAAAATTGAGTTCTTTATTGACATGAAAAGGTTACAGTCCTCTTTCATCATCTCTACATTTATGAGGTTGGATAATAGATTATTAAAAATGGCCTGGGATGGGTTGTAACCTTATTGACATAAAACTTATCCGATGTCATAATTGTATACATCAAATTATTTCTATAATGTGTGGCCAGATATTTTTTTGGCATATATTGATATTGTGCCTTATGTGTAGTGTAATTATCCCAAAACCAATTGTTATTATAACACCATGTAAAAATTTTGCATAAAATTGCTATTAACTCACTTGACCCTTGGTGGAAAGACAAGGAATGGTATGTTGAAACCCATTTCTCAATTACATAAAAGGGTTATGAATGATTTTTTTAGCTCATGTACCCATGTTTCAAAAGCTCAACGAAAAATGTTCTTTCTATGTCCTATGCTTATGTTTAGAGTAGGAGGTTCTAAACTATTTGGAATGCTATTATTGAGTCCAATATTTACCACTTTTCTTGGTGTTTTCTTTATCATTTGGAAATCCCCTAGTTCATTAAGTCATCCTTAATCCCGATATTTCCTTTTTTGTGGCCAAGTTGAAAATTGTATGTATTTTTTGTGGTTCTACACTAAATTTCAACAAGGCTCAAATAAGATTCATGAAATTTTCAAAACCTCCTAGCCATAATAGTTCACATGGTATATAATCAGTTTGGGGGATTGACTCGAGATTCCTAAATACTAAACCAACTTAGTCATATTTCAAAGTGAATATTCTATTCTTTTATTTGGAAAGAAATGAATTTTTCTATTTTTTATAATTCTATAACTAACAAGTAATTTTATATTTATAATAAATCTATGATGATATCAAAAATTTATGCAAATTCAAGTGTATAAAAATAAGATGGCTTTGGAGTTAACCCATCTCCAAACCTTACTATATAACATTGGATTCATTCATCATGCACTATGGCACATGTTTTTCCAACTGTAATACTTGGGGGAGCATTGCCATAGCTACTCCCATAGGGGGATTCATAGTTATGTTGGCTTGTTTTAGTTGTCACATAGGTAATCACTTTAGTTTGATAAGCCATGGGATTAGGATTCACCAACTAGCCATAAGTTCCCACATATGTAATTATCCATTTCCTATCCTACGGGTATCCCATGTGGTCAGTGTGTTGATGCCCTTGGGGTCATGGAGATTTTTAATGAAGAAAATAATGCAAACACTCATTAGAGCCCATATCTAAGGTGATGAATTTTCTAGTGTTGGCCAGGGCTTTAAATTAGATAATTGGGATCTGCTTGTCATTGACCTCTTTTTACTTGAAAATTAATTTATTATTTATTTTATAATATTAGGTTTATGTAGCAATGGTTATATGTACCACTTATTTATTTGGTCAGTTTTATCAACTTTGGTTGTTTTTTGTTGTTTCTCCTAAGTCATGTGGCCTACTATACTCGACTTTAGGTGTGTAGACACTAAAAACTAGTATTAGACACTTATAAATGTCAGTTGTAACCTATCTTCACCCTACACGACTTGCACTTACATATATGCCTCTATTTCACCATTGTCTCACACCCACATGTTATATATGGGTCAAATGCTTCTAATTTGTTATCAATCACCTTAGGAATTCTCTAGTTTGTGCCAAACCAGTAAATTATCATACTTAGACATCTCAAAATCATCATATTTATGTTTTTGTCTCTTGTATAAGAATGTTGGATTCAACTAGTATTGTCTAGATGTTATTAACTAAATCTGATGATTTTGTCCTTCACCCAACAATGGTTAAATTTAAAAATCATATCATTCCTATGGGTCAGTCTATCTTCATAACATTTAAATACATGCACATAAATACAAATAAAGTGTACACTTATTATCCATCTGGAACTTACCTATCAAGCATCTATACACTACTGCATGTTGATAAAAACTAATATATTCTTCCCAATTCATAAATTAGTCACTAAAAGTAGTCATTACCCAATTCTAAAACATGCCAAGCCAATTCAAGAGCGAATGTTTTAAAGTATCAAAATCCATATTTATAGGTGCATTCATATAGTAAGGATCACAATTTGACATTCGCATTGAGGGGAGGAACTATGCATGGCTTGACTTCCCTCTTTAGAGTATTAGATAGTAGGTAGTGGTCAATCATCAATGGGAGTGATTATGGTTAAATTGGTCCATTAAACTTCCCAATTTTTTAAGGTTTTATCCTCTCACAAATGAACCTAGGGTTTTAGATGAAGGATATGGTTTTTTGTGTGTTGCACATATGGTCAAACCTTGTGATCACACACATCGCTAAAATAAAAACATGTGCACCTACCTATATCAAAACATGGAAGCAAAATATATAGGGACATAACCATATAGCTTGGAACATACATAATACATTACCAACCTAAGGTTGAAATCACTATCTAGGTTCACACATAAATCCAAAACCTACATCAAGTGATATGCACTCTTGTTTCCAACCTGTGTTGTTACCTGCCACTTATCTTAGTCTTGCACAGTATAGGGATTCACTAAGTATCTCATCCTTTATTGTAATTTTCATATTTAGAAGATGTCATTTTTAAATAAATTTCAATTTTATACAATCAAATATATGATTGATTTTCCATACTTAATGATCTGAATTTTACATACAATTTTTATCTTAATGAGGGTTAACATTAATCTAAATGAGGATAAAACATATTAATAAACCCATATATGTCTTAAACATTGTCAATCGCTTAGGGTTTCATCCTTATTTTTAGGGTTCCTTATTTTTTCCTCAAGGTTTAATCTTTAAACATTTTTTCTAATTTTACCTAATGTTGCAAATTACACATGGCTATAATGGATGAACATTATTTTTATTTTTTGACTCCATCCATGATTGTAATCATTGCATGTTGGTGGCATTTATTATGTAAAATTTATAACAACCATGAAATCAAATGGACAAAATATTTATGCACTAATAAGTTTGAAAATAATAATGAATAATATTTAGCCTTTATTAATTCATTTTGTGGCAACATCCAATCCAAGTTGTTGCCTATTATCACTAAGCATGCCAATGGGCATGTGTGATCCCCTTTGTTCCTCCTACTCCCATTATGGATTCCAAAATATATATTGTGCATCCTCTTAATGGGATTATCAATAAAATGGAATCTAACAATAATCATAATCAAGAAACAAGTACTACGGATAGATTAGATGTTGTTGATGAAAGAGAATTAACTAAATATATGGATATAAATCCAAAAATGTTTGATGCACCATTATATGTAGCAACATACAAACATAAATATTTTCTCAATATAGTACACTTGTGTAAAAATATGACCCCTTCAACAGTATCAACCAACCCTTTCAGGCTACCAATCCAACCACATGTATTCAGAATTCTAATATTGGTACTATTCCTACATCAATTCCTCTAGTCACACATGTGATGTCTATCCAATATGTGGGGCCAACACAAGGTTTACCACATATTTTTGTACATATTCCTATATAGATGGCATATTCCCATCCTAGGATGACTACACGTTCTACATCATCAACCACACCCACTACACATTCCCTAGATAAGATTGTTTTAGATCTGCATGCTAAGGTGTTGTAGTTAGAGCAAGGTAATTCTCGAGCTAGTCATTCAATGAATTCACATTGTTTGATATATAACCATTATCCCCAGAGATTATAACCTAAATGTTACCTATAGTGTTTGTATCTCCTATGGTTCTAATATACAATAATAAAGATGGTCCCAAACAACACCTTAGATCCTTCCATGTAACATGCTTGGATTATGCATTCAATGATTGATTATTGACCAATATATTTTTTATAAATCTCAAAGAATATGTTTTATGGTAGTTCTACAAACTCCCCTTTCATCAATCAGGGTATTCAACCCTTTAGTAGATTAACTTATAACACACTTTTCCATTGACATTGATGAGAAACCATCTTATTCATAAATTACCAATCTCAAACAAGGGTCCAATGAGCCAATAAATAGTGTTTCACTAGGGTATAATACCATTCTATATAAGTTGACCAATCATATGGCAGAATATGAGTTACAAGACATATTCAAGAATTGTTTTCTTTCACCACTCCATGACTCAATAGTATTCAAGAAATTCAAGTCTTTTAATGAGTTATGCCATATGGTGAGGAATTAAGAATTCAAGATCATAGCTTTGAACAAAATCAAATTGTTAGAGTATGTATTTTCATGAATTTTTCATGTTTACTAGTGTATTAGCTAGTTATTTCATCTTGTAATGAGTTTGTCTTATGTGAGGATTTATCCCACATTAGCCAGTTAGGCTAGTTTAGTATTTTGCCTTGCCTATTTATGCATGAGCTTACCTATTATATTAGCATGCTTCATTCTGAATAATATATGATTTGCCTTGTTTTTTCATATCATATATGTAGCTTCCTTGTATGATGTTTTATTGCTAACACTTTATATTCTTGGGTTGTAATTCCTTTACCATTCTTAACATGGTACTAGAGCCCTAAAGAAATTGCAATCATTTATTAGCTTGCAATTTTCAAATAATTTTATTCCACTTCCCTTGCCATTACTTCTTCCCTTGTCATGGAGAGGAATCATAGAAGAGAGGTGTGAGAGGAGATCTTGGTTCCCTCTTCAAGACTTTTCATATATTTTGAAGATTTCCATTATTTTTGAAGCTCTTGCTTTCAAGCTTCACATGGAGATCTGCTTCTTTTCCCCTGATCTACTAGCTTGGCACTTTGAGGCTAGGCATTGGATTTGCAAGCTTTTTTTCACCTTGGTAAAGTGGTGCTTTTTTATGTTTAAGAGAATAGAGGTGTTAGATTCTTACCTTGGTGCTTTGTAATAGGCATCATATTTTTTTCATTCTTTTTTTGTCTCAGATTTGCCAGTATTTGAGAAGGTGTATTCAACAAATAATTGAGATCTAATAAGGCATTGGAGTTTTATCAAAAGTCATTTTTAGATCTATCTAAGCTTGGCATATGATGGAGCATCATTTTTTCTTGTAAGGCATTGAGATCTATTTTGGTGTTGAAATATACTCATTAACTTTTGGTGTTAGATAAGGAGGCTGGGCATTGAAATTTGCTCATTTATCTATTATATGGCAAAGTGTTGATATGTTTTTCTTGCAGTGTTAAAGCATTGAAATTTGTGTTGGAAGAAAAGATCACCTTGGTGTCATTATAATAGATCCATCAAAATTTAACTAAGGCATCCTTATTCATGAGAACCTATGTTGGATTTGTCTATATAAAAAAGGCATTGAAGCAACAATAAAGGCACTTTTGTTGATCTTTTGATTTTTGCTACATGTGTTATCTTTTTCTATTGGTTGGGCATGTTTTTCAGCTTTGGCATCATTTTCTTCTTGTTTCAGATCTTTTTTTATTATAGAGATCAAAATATAATTAGAAGAAGCATTGGATATTTGCAAAGGTGACATTGAATTATGATCTAGGTGTCTTTTCTAGATTTGGCCATCGGAAGGAATTGGAATACAAGGTGGTGTCTTAAATCTGCTCATTGGCATCATTTACAAATCTTGTTTGTGGTGTTAGGTCTGCATAAGATCTACATGCTACTGTGTTGGATCCATTTGTGGGAGATCTGGAACTAAAAACAATAGTATTTTTCATTTTTCTCTCTCAAAATAGCTGGTTTCATTCATTTTTTGCTTTTACAAGCTGATTTTTTGCCTCAAGTGGAAGCATAGTTCACTTGCACAAGCATAACATTAACCAAGTGGATATTTTTTCATGTCGATTGATGTTTCTAAGTCCATGGTTCAATATTGGTTCTAACAAGTGGTTGGATGACTATGTTATTTACTAATTAGATCACAAATTTTAGTTTGTAATGATTTTTTAATGTTTTGACCCATTTTATCAAAAATTATAACGCTTGTAACTTTTGAACCATAACTCAAATTTGAATTATGTTTTTTCAAAAGTGCATATTTTTCAATTCTCTATCCATTAGTGTCATTAATTTTTAAAAATAAACTAATTTTATAAAGTGTCAAAATGGGGGGTCTTGTAATACAATCTTTTAGTGGTTATCTCAGTGTAAATTTTGTGCACCCTTTTTGCATTTTTTATGCTCTTTGGTGATTGTTAGTATGGCTTCTACTTATGGTGTTGACCATTTTGAGCTTTTGAATACACATAATTACCATACATGGAGACCTCAAATAGAAAGAATCATAAAATGCAAAGGATTATGATCCCTCATGAATGAAACACAACCACAATTCACATGTGAATTTGAAAAAAATTAGCATCAATGCAGGTTTGAAGAGTGTATGGGATTGATTGGGGTATATGTGAGTGATGTAGCCTTGTGTTTCATTTTTATGGGTGTGATTCTCAATTTAAAATGTGAACTAAGTTAAAGAGTTTATTTGGAAAAGTAGATCACTTGAGAGCGATGCAACTTGAAGTGGATCTTACTTCAGTAAATCTAGATGACTTTGCCTCTATTATAGAGTAACTCACTAAGTTTAAGCATATTTTGACATAGTTGAATGGAGTAGATGAGATAAAAAGGATGAAGAGTGTGTGTACTTGATTTTGTCTAAGCTGAGTGGCCCATTCTAAATCTTTGCTTGTACCTTGTTCTCTAGTATGGATGTCTTAGGTACCACATTCAAAATGTCAAATCTAGAGTTGTTTTGTGAGAGAATTACTAGGGAGGAATCCAAATTATCTCACATTTAGTCTTCAACCTCTTAAAAAGTATTAGTGGCCTCACATCCTAAGACTAAGGGAAAGGGTAAGAAAAATAACACTCTTCCTCCACCTCAAAATGCACTTAAGCTCAACACTACTACATCTAAAATCAAACTATTTTCCAAATCCAAGAGAAAGTCTAACTTATCTTACTCCTATTGTGGGGGGGTGGTCATGAAGAGTCTAGGTGTTTCAAGAGAATACAAGCCTTAGAGGATGTCATTAGGAAACACAAGGTTTCTATCTCCACTCCTTCTCCATCTCATGAGCATGGGAAAACACTTAATGTTGTCAGGAGATCACAGTTACCTATTTTAGATAGTTAGGTTCTAGATTATGGTGCTTCACACCATATGACTTCTATCAAGGAGTCATTTGTATCACTTGGTCTGAGTTTCACTTCCAACATTGAGGTTGGATATTCTTCTTTCATTTATGTTGAGGGGAAGGGTGACATATAATTATATGGTGGTCACATCAATGATGCATTACATGTTCCAAACATCACCACCAATCTACTTTTAGTTTATCAGATTTTCTATTTTAGTCAGGGTAAGATAGTGACTTTACACCATGGGGTGCTAAAGTTTGAGCTTTGTTAGAGCCACACACACTTATTACATAGGGTGTTATTGATCACATTTCTCAACTTTACTATTTTTATGGTTTTGATGATACTCCTGCTTTAGGGACATATTTAGTTTCTCATGCAGATTCTAAAATTTAGCTTTGGCATGTGAGATTTGGACACTTCAACTATAGATATTTGAAGGAGTTGAGCACTCACAGTATGGTAGAGGGTCTTCCTATAGTTTCATGTCTTGATAGAGTTTGCCCTAGTTTTGCATTAGGGAAAAAACACCAAGATCCATTTCCTAAGGGTATGTCTATGAGAGCTTCTCCACCACTTGAGTTAATGCATAGTGATTTGATGGTCTTTCCTACTCCTTGTTTTAACAGAACTAAGTATGTACTTACTTTCATTGATAATTTTTCAAGGCATACTTGGGTTTATTTCCTTAGTTACAAGAGTGATGTATTTTCTCACTTCAAAGTCTTTAAGGTTTTGGTCGAGAAAAAATCATCGAGTTACATCAAGAAGCTTTGTACAGATAATGGGGGGAGTAATTCAGTCGAGGGTTCTCTAATTTTTTGGTAGTCCATGTTAATGTTCACCAGCAATCTATTGTACATACTCCACAACAAAATGGATTATCAGATTCAAATAACTGAACTCTGAATGAGATGGATAATTACCTGATACATTCATGGGATCTACTTCCTATCTATTGGGTAGAGGCAATTAATTATTTGAACTACATTCAGAACCACACACCACATTGAGCACTTGAGTATATGGCTCTAAAGGAGGCTTGGTCTGGAACTAAGCCTAATGTCTCTTTTTTGAGTCTTTGGGAGCTTTATATGGACGTTTGTACCAAAGAGAAAAAGGAAAGCATTAGAAAAGAATAGAAAACCTTTGATTTTTGTAGGGTATTGCAAAGACATGAGAGTTTATCATATTTTATCCTGATACTCATGATGTTCATTTTTGAACACATGTACAGTTTGATGATCATTTCACATCTCATGACTCTTCATCTTCTTTCATGCCTTCTTATTATTTTGATGATTCACCTCCTCTTGAAGACTCATTATTTGAGGAGATAGTTTATAAAATTTCTAAGGAGGTTATAGAGGATAAGGATCTTAATCACACTAATGTTGCCACTATGCCTAGTGGGATCATACTACAATTTTTGAAGCAATGCCATTCATACAGGATATTCCACCTACTCGACATCATCATGCACATTTTACAGGTACTGGACTTTTGTGTTAGGTGTTCTCTGAGGATCCAAAATATTTTTCACAAGATCATGGGATATAGGGGTGGGATGATGCAATCACATATGAGTATTCTTCATTGATGAAGAATCACACTTGGGACTTAGTCACTCTTTCTAAGGGAAGAATGTTGGTTAGGTGTAAGTAGATTTGTTGCACCAAGTATGCAATTTATGGGTCTATTGATGAGTATAAGGCATGTCTTATTGTAAAGGGATTCTCTCAAGTCGAAGGGATTGAATACTCTATGAATTTTATGCCTATTACCAAGATGGATTATGTTTGCCTTGTACTTTCTCTTACTACATCATAAGGTTGGCCAGTATATCAAATAGATGTTAAGAGTGTTTTCTTGTATAGAGACTTGCATGAAGAAATCTATATAGAGCAGCCTGCTGATTTTGTTCACAATTTTTCTCTTGTCTATCGACTTAAAAGGTCTCTTTACAATCTCAAACATGCCCCTTAGGCTTAGTATGAGAATATGGATTCATTTATTCTCTCTACTATTTTTTTCATTACCACTCTGATCCCATAGTGTATATTCATTGTATTAGGGAGGATATTATCATTTTGGTCTTGTATGTTGATGATCTATTTCTCAAAAGAAGCTTCTCATCTCAGATTCAAACTATTCATCATGCCCTTTTAGTATAGTTTAACATGCCCTTTTAGTATAGTTCAACACGATAGATCTTGGCCTTCTACATTTCTTCCTTAGTTTATAGATTTCATAGTTAGATACAGGGATTCATTTGAGTCCACAGAAGTATACCCTTGATCTTTTTAAACATTTTGACATGGTTGATTGTAAGCCAAGTCCTTCTCTTTTTCAGTCTAGAGTGACTCTTACTGCCTCTTGTACTACTCCACTTTGTGATCCTATATTATATTGGATTAAGGTTAGGAGACTCTTACTACCTATTATACTACTCCACTTTGTGATCCTACATCATATTGGAATATGGTTCGAAGTCTTATGTATTTGACCCATACTCACCCTAACATTTCATTTGTAATTGGGCTTGTATCTAGGTTTTCACATGACCTTTATGATAGTCATTGGTAGGCTACCAAGAGGATTTTGCAATATTTGTGAGGCACTACTCATTTTAGATTACACTACACTAGGGGTTCTACTCTATTGGTTGGATACAATGATTCAGATTGGGCAAGTTCTCTTAATAACAAGAGTTCCACTTTTGGATACATCTTTTGGCTTGGTTCTTCACCTATTGCTTGGTTGTATAAGAAGCAACTCAGGATATTACACTTTTATCTACAGAGGTTGAGTATAAGGCAATAGTTACAATGATTCATTAGGTTTTTTGTCTTCATCAATTATTGACAAAGTTTGGCTTTATGCAGGATTCACCCACTATACTTTGGTATGATAACCAGAGTGTAATTCATATATATTGTAACCTAGTTGAGCATCATTGGACCAAGCACATTGAGGTACATATGCAATTTATTCATTAGCATATTTAGGATGGTGTTCTTAGCTAGGAATACATTTTGACTCAGTAGTAGGTTGTATATATCTTCATGAAGCCTTTTGCATCACCTCATTTCCTTGAGTTGTGTGGCATGCTTGGCGTTTCAGAATTTATCCTTGGGGGGTATTCATGAGGACATACTCCATCATCATTTCATGAATACATATTTTACATGAGTAGCTTATTAGGCCTAGTTATAGGGACTCATATTGTGGATATGCCACTATTTCTTTTTTGGCTTTTTTTAGCCCCTAGCTTCACTTGAAGGGGGTTATTAGAGTATGTATTTTCATGCATTTATCATGTTTTCTAGTGTATTAAATAGCTATTTCATATTTTAATGAGTTTTTCATATGTGAGAATTTATCCCACATTGGTTAGTTAGGTTAGTTTAGTATTTCACCTTGCCTACTTATGCAAGAGCTTACCTATTATACTAGCATGCTTCATTATGAATAATATATGATTTGCCTTATTTTTGTATATCATATCTATAGCTTTCTTATATAATGTTTTGTGGCTAACACTTCAAATTCTTGGGTTGGAATGCCTTTACCATTTTTAATACAAATATGCACCTAATACTCCAACTACTTCAACAACCAATTTTTAGAGTGAGCACAACTACAAGGTTAAATGAAATGACTACAAGAATGAGGGAAATACAATGGTTAATGAAGTATCATAGCCTAAAAATTAGCTTATATTATCTGCTTCATAAAATAAGAAATTTTCATGATTACGATCACCTCATCATGTATTGTTACATAAGTTACTTTAGTGTAACCTCATCTCTCTTCCTCCACCACAAGAGTTTGATGCGAGTAGGCCTACACCTAAGAATTATGACAACAATACATACTATGATTATCATTGAATTTTTAGACATTTTATAAATTGATGTTTCCAACTAAGATAGAAGATATAATATCAATTTGATGACAACACTATTGAGCTAAGTATGCCTACAAAGGAAACTAGACCAAAATTAAATGGAAATTAAAATTTAAAAATATTCATTGATAAATTTCAAAAACATGAGAAAATAAAGACTAAGGATACTTCAAAGGTACATTATATACATACAATGTGGATCCTCCTCCTGCTACATATGGTCACCTTGTGGATGAGATTATTGTTACACTTACAAGCACATCTCCACAACAACCTATGATTACATTAGATGACAATGATATAATCTATATGAGAATTCACATATCCACACATTATTCATATAATCCCACATCAACAAGCAACCCACACACAGTGTCATGGTTGACAATAGATCAAGCGAAAATGTTTCAACAATGACACTTCTCTATACTCTTAGATATAGACAATAAAATTTGAGAAATATTACAAAATGAGATGTGAGATTCAATGGATAGACACATAACACTCTTGGGTGCATTGTACTACCTATTCAAGTTGCCCCTATGATATAATAATAATATTAATATTAATATAATATAATAATATAATATACATTCAATATTATATCTAAATATATAAAGTTTTAATATTATTATAATACAATTATTATATAATTATATTACTATTATATATATATATATATATATAATAGATTAATATATAATAATTAACTATATAAATTATATTACTAATAATATATCATATTAATATATATAATATAAATATAATAGCTAGTGTTAAATATAATATATATTATTATATTGTATTACATATATTATTAAACACACACACACACACACACACACACCATAATTAATAACCAATGAGATATGGGCGAGTTGGTAAAGTGGTTTGGTTATTTCAAACTTTAGCCAGTTTTAAATCTCACTAAGTTATTTGAGGTCAGATGTGGTTGTTATGGGGATTCTCTGGCTGATTGTGGCTGTTGTGGGTATTCATGGGATAGTTATGACCATTGTTTGTATTCTTGGGTTGGTTGTGGTCATTGTTGGTATTCTCGGGCTAGTTGTGGCCATTCATTAGTATTCTTGGGATGGTTGTGGCCATTGTGTGTATTCTTGGGCTAATTGTGGCCATTGTTGGCATTCTAAGATTAGTTGTGGTCATTATTAGTATATCTAGTACATGTGATAGATGATCACTTGGGGATATAGGCCCCTGATTGTGTCCCAGATTGGTTTGTAGCTCTAGTCAAAAGTGAATATCAATAAAAACAATAATACACTCTAAAACCTCAATGTTATGTCCCTAGGTCAATGACAAAGTTTTACATTGGATGTGAAGCCATGTTGCAATCAAGTTAAGTCTCATGATGTCTTCACCTACCTTTAACTTTAGAAAATAATTGATCAAAGATGTTACCACACTACAAGCTACAAACCCCTTTGTAATGGGTGAAGGCATGTAAATCTACTAGTTGTATTGATTTTAGGTTGGGTGGATGATATAGGCCCTCTGGTGTTCATTATTACTAGAGATAACTTATCACTTCCCCTCACCATCACCACCCAATTCACCTAAAATATTTTACCACTTGCATGTTTTGTATGGCCTTGTCCTTTCCCACCACTTCACCATTTCTTAAGCTCACTATCAAATGAAATCTCTCCTCCTTGTATAGTTCATTTATATGTTGTATGAAGAAACACACAACATCATTTGCTACAATCATCTCCATCAGAAATATAAGACCATTTTTGCTTAACATTTCATGCACAAAAAGTGAGATGTAGTGAGTAATCAAAGATTTGAGTGATTCAGAATTATCCTTTTACACTCCTTCACTTAAAAAACCCTATTTTACAAGAACAAAAAATCATATCCTTTTGGACTTAATTCACAATTTTATAAAAGGCAGTAGTTATATTGAATTGATGTAATAATTATTTATAATATAGATCAATTGTTGTTGTGGTTAGTTTTGTTAACTTTAATTTTTTTTGTTGTTTCTCTCAAGATTCTAAACCCTACGGTATAATTCCTTTATCTTCATCCTTTTTATGATTTTTATTAAATAATAGTGTTATTTTATTAATAAAAATAATAGTAGAAGAATTGATTTAGGGTTCAGATAAAAACCACCATCAGTTAGAAATAATTATCTAGTGGCTTATACTGAGGGGCGAAGCCCCCAGATTCATCTCACAAGAGACAAGGAAAAATAATATTCCATTTTTACCATTCAAATGCTAACACCAGGCTATAGGTAAATTGTAGTTATGTCTTCCTCTGTAAGTTATGTTTCATGTGAAATATTTCCACAATAATCCAGTTGGGTGTATCCTACCAGGGTTTAGGTTTATGCACATGAGCATAAGTCCATTGCCCAATGCATCTTCATGAAAGGCCAAGAACTTTGTAGTAGGTTGGTAACTAAACTAGACCTGCACATCACCATAAGACCATATTTTCTAGCATGCATTTGTACTAAATTAAACCTCTTTCCATTTTTAATATGTACTTAATTTTCTTTTCCCAACTCTCATACAATTCTTCAGCCATTGCTTCCACACCAGCTTGCATAATCTCTGACTAACTAAGCATAATCATTTTATACCAGATTAGCTTGTTCTACGAGAAAGTAAAAAATGTATAAAACAATATGTCAAAAATGTTTTACTTGAAATAACTAAATTATCAAAATAACCTGATATACAAAGACTATACTATGAATTCCATATGGAAGAGATGCATTAATGTACTAACAAAAATATATACATCCTTTTTTGTACTACATGTTAAGAAATAAACTACAACACATAGACGATGGTAAATCAAGAGAAAAATAAGAAGAGGTCATTGACAATTATCAGACTATAGGTGTTGTAGGCTTTATTTGTGGATCAGTAGATGTTGTACCATACCCTGAGTCTTTGTAATTTGGTCCATATTTTCTGCTCACAAGCCTTGCATGCAATAACAATAAATACATCAGTTGGGTGAATGTAAGGATTATGATAAATGCCTCCAATGTTTTCTGCACAGCCACCAGTCCACAAAAAAGCGTCTGGTTTCTTTGTAAGTCTTCTCACTCTAATGAACTCAAGCTAAATCAGCAGCGATGCCTCTCAAAGTGGTTTGCACCAGCGCATCAGAGAGGAAAATAAAAATAAAGAAATGGGAAGGGGGCCTTGCATGTTTTAAAATGACAACTTAAACTTGGTGGCCTTGTGTTATGAATCCATGGCCATCACAAACGTCCTCCTCCTCTTTAGAAAATGCAACCTACCTCCCTTTCACTCCAGATGACTCTATATCTGTATGCCCAACATTTGAATAAAATCAAAACACAATGCACATACAAGTAAGATGCTCGTGCTAATTATAAGAGTATGTATGTTTGTTTCCAGCTCCAAATCTAGTGAAAGTGGAATGAGTTAAAGACTAAGGCAAAATACCTCCCTTGCAACTCCCACACAGTTCTACCACATTTCATCACATGCCTTTACATGTAACCATGCAAGTAGTCATGTATTTTTATAATTTGTTTTGAATATTTTGAATATTTAGAACTATGTAAATGATATTGTTATATATATATATATATATATATATATATATATATATATATATATATATATAATAAATTTTAATATAATTTAAATCTATAATATTTAATATATATAATATAATTTATTTTATAATATATTATAATATTATAAATAATAGTTTATTATAGTATAATATAATATAGTATAGTATTTATTAAAATATATTTATATTAATTATTATAACAACCAATCTCACTAAAATGAAAGAGGACCGAAAAGGAATGGATACTATTTTTGTGCAGGTGCGAGTAAACTAGAAGCTCAGACCTTGCATTTTCTATGGCCATGTGGCTATGAGAATCATCCAGAATCAGACGTCCAAGACCGGTGACTATAGAGTGAACACACGCAACTGTTGAAGCTAGAAACAAAAGAGAGTATAACTGCAATAGATATATTCAAAATGAGGTGGAGATGGAATGCATTACAATGACTCAAAGCTTACAACTCACTAAGCTCACAACTCTAACACTCACAACTTACACAACTCCTAACTAAGTAGCACAATGCACAAGGCTCACAATCACATTACATAAATGGCACAAGGACCATGTATATCCACAAGCCTCACTGAATGCTCAAGCCAGTAATGGCTTAAAATGAGCAACCAAATCCGCCACACTACTCCACATAGAATGCCTTGCAGAAGAGGCCTATAAATAGGTTGGTTGAGTGGGTGGGTAGATATGTCAACATAATGTTGACATACCTTAAGCAAGGTTAACAAGTAATTAGAATTAATTACTCTTGGGCTCATCACTCACCTAATAAAGACCTAATTAGCCTTTTAAGCAAGCTAAAGTAAATAGGTGTAGTAAAAACCTATGCAAGGGTAAAAATCTACACTAACAGTGGCATGCAAGATAGCCTCAACGCATGAATACTTACCGTTTTTGTAATTTAATGAGGTGCAATTGGTGTTCTCAAATAATATAAAATGTACCTTTTAATATAAGTGTCTGGCAAGCTGTATTAAAATGTTGTATCCAAGGAATAATATGATCAATAAGGTAATGGTGTAGTAAATATTATGTTCGTGTAATAAGTCATTGATAATGTTTCCCGATGGTAGGTAAATCTAATGTCATAATGTATGTCGCAAAGTTTTTTGGTTTTGTATTATCTTAATTAATATATATTTCATTTTGGATTTCTTATTCGATGTGTAATTTTAATTTTTGGAATTACAATACCTTAGATTTTCATGATTGAGAAGACACTTCGATGATTAAATATAACCTTTCCTAAGTGTATGAATCTTAATCATTAAAAACACACTCAAGACTTCACATTCCCTTCATCTATTGTAGAAGGGTTTATAATTTACTTGGAGTCGGCATAGCGTCATGAGCATTGATTAGTGTCATTTGTTGCTTGTTGCATTAACATTAATTACAACTCCAAAGCAGATTTTGTGTCTCTACCTTGTATCTATTGCAGATTTTCAAGTTCATATTCTTGTAAAACAAAACACTCTTTGAACATATCTTTCATTGTGCATCTCCCAATTATACCTTTTTTAACATAGACTATTATGTTATCCATTTAAATTGCGAAAAATAATTCCTCCAACTTCCGTTACACCTTTGAAACACTGCTAATTATAGCAAAAGCATTATATTATTTTTAAAACACCCAATATTCATCTCATGGTATTCTATATGCTGAGCGGTTTCTAAAACGCCAGGTTTCCAGAGAAAAAGAGTGGCGTACAACTGGTGTGACAAGATCGTGAAAGTGTAGCTCATACTTCTGACAACGAGGCATGTACGCGAGAAGACATCGAGGTGTGTATGCGAGGATAAGAATTCTCTCGAAGTTTATGGCGGTTCCGATAGGGAGGGAGAGAGTTGCGTAGAGGGTAGTCGTGGCAGGTGTATGTCCCGACGGGTTGGCAGGGAAGGTTTTGGGGGTGCACGGGGTGCTCCTTCGAAGGTAGCAGTCGAAGCAGATGTAATACTGGCGACTGCGGCGGTTTGTTGAATTGCTAGGGGTCGGGAGGTGTTCTCTCAATGTTGTTTTGAGTACAGTCTGAATCAATACCGGAACATGCACTTCTATGACATCTCTCTCGTCGCCGGATTCAATTTTAGGATGTTTGCCATCCTTTCCAACTCGTAGTGCAAGAGAATCGCTGCAATAGCGACATTAATTCCAAGTGCCCCAACGAATTAAGGGTGGTGGACGGCTGCAGGGGTGCCTCGATTGGTTTTCAAAACGTTTGAATATTGTTGCATTGGGCGCTATTTAGATATTTGCCCACCTAATTGCTATTCTAAATTCTCAAAAAAGTGATGCCTGCTCGTCTACATCAGCCAGAGCTACGTGCTCACCAAGAGTTGGAGCCACTACATCAAAGAGAAACACCTTGTAGGGGACATCATGAGCTTCCAGCACAGCACCAACGACTCTCGGCAATGGAGTAAATTAATATCAACTTGAAGAATAGTTGGATATAAATTGGAGAATGCACAAGCAGATAGTCATGATGCCTACTTCACGCTGCTACCAAAGAGAGTGATTTTCTTATGAGGTGAGCAGGAATTGAGATTGCAGAGTTATGTTGTACTGGGATATAGTAAATATGTTGAGGGTCTGTTCGATGGCAATCGGATAAAATAAATCTTAGATTCTGCTCAAATCCATCAGACGGTGTGGACTTTAAAGAAAAATGTTAGAATCTAAAGTAACTGGGATTTGCCACTGAATTTCTCTACCAATCCGTTGGCCACTCCCACAGCCCAACATCCCTCTAATGTGCATAACTTACTGTTGCATTTTTTTCTGTTATTTTGTCCTGAGAGATGAGTGATATGGCTATCGGTCATCTCCAAAATAACTAAGCTGCATATAAAATGGCTAAGCAACTCTGCCATCCTAACCATTTCATCGATATCAAATCCTGATTTACCTCAAGAGTTGGTTTGCATGCTTGTCCTTTGGAAGTATCGAGGGAGGGCGAAGGGATCTCAAATAAAAATATTTTTTTTAAAAAAAATCATATTTAGTTGTTTGAGACCCGAAAAAACTTTTCTATATATTCACATAAATTAATCATGTCATGAAATTACACTCAAATAGCACATTAAACCCAAATCGAAAATGTTTAATTAAAGATTGGGGATAGGCTTGACTAAATATACAAATAACCCATACACCACCAATTGGGTATAGAATTGGGGAACGCAATTCCGCCTTTTATATTCCAATTTACAGGCAACTAACGTCAATACAAAATACAATGCACAATATGATAGAAATGAACATTTCATTGTCAACAGGCAGCAGCATACGCTTGTTGCTTTCGGCTTCTCATTGTGCTGCCCCACGAGCATGAAGAATTATTATCATAACCCGATCTTCGCCTAATCAACTCCATTAGCTGAGCTTCCCACACATAATTATTACTCTCCATTCTTTCCTCCCTGCCGCTTAATTCTAATCTGTTTTGCAGTCTCCAATCGTAATCCTGGCGAAGGAGAGGATCTGACAGAGTCTCGTAAGCTTCCTGAACTCGAACGAATTTAGTGGTGCATTCGTCCCTGTCTGAAGGCTGGCAAACGTCGGGATGGTATTTCAGAGCCATCCGACGATAGGCGGTCTTTATGTCGCGCGCACTCCCATTTTGAGGGACACACAACACATCATACAGTGAATGAGATTGAGATTGAAATGCCGTAATAATGAGTGGAACCATTTTAACTTCACACCGCTTTGGCGTGACTCCAAATCTTGCACGCAAAATTCGAGCAGAAGAAGATGAGTTGGTCAAAACATGCGCCCTCTGTAAACCTGCAATTGATGCGCTGCACTCCATTAAAGCCCGACTACAGAAGCCTTGTGATTTATTATAAAAAATAAATGCTGATGAAAATTGAGATGGAGCTTCGCTATTATCACTAAAAGAGAACAGATTGAATTGAAGAATGAAGAGCTGCTATACTGAGACGATAAATAGTGTTGAATGTATATACAAAGAGAGAGAGTCGCAGAATTGTGGATAAGGATCCGTATGAGGGATTACGTGGATTCTTAGAAAAGACGGTGATGACGTGGATGGCGTGTCCATGTGCTCCGAACGTGGTTTTGATAAAAAGAGGGGCCCTTCAAGAAGTTCTTTGCCCCTTTCTTACCTACACTAAGCACGTGTCAGTTTCTCCCAACGGCTTCTTTCATCTCTATTAACTGACTCTTCCTACTCAAATAAAACTAGCAATCGTTGCGACATTACGTCGGGAGGGATGTGATTTAACTTTTAATACGTTAAAGGGTTTTTTTCTCATTTTTTAAAAAAGAGAGAGAAAATATATTATGAAGTATGTTAGCAAGGGAAAAGGTTTTATTAGTGGTATATTTTAATTTTAGATAATTAATTAGGGTACGATAATATTATATTAAATTTTGAAATTTTTACCTATTTTAATATGTCATTTTAATTATTTATAATTAAAGTTTCAAGGTTTAATTTATTATATTTTTTATGGTATAATTAATTTTATTATGAGAGGTTATAAAATATATTTTTAAAATTTATGACTAAAATTTAATCTTTAGAGTACCAATAATTATGCATTAGAATATCTATAATTGAGTCTTATTTGTCAAGATATGATTAGTTACTTTTTATTTTATAAAGTAAATGTTGAACAAGTATTAAATACATGCTTAGCTTGTGGTGCACTTTAATATTTATACACACTAATATGTTCTCTCAATGGAGCACATCTTAACAAAAATCATATTCTGTATTGGAAGGTGCACCATTATTGGTACCTTTTTCCTAACGAAGTTGTGATTTTTTTTAGTACTTGCTACGTGCTTATTATTATAATCAGTTGAAACAATTATTTTGCATTAAACATTGTGCAGTTAAATTATTTAAATTATTTTTTGATATTTTAATTTTTAATATAAACGTTGTAAAATATATAATATGACAAATATAAAATAAAATAATTTATTCCTTTTCTATTTTTTGAACTTAGAGGATGTGATTAATTTTTTTAGAGAAATTCATTATTTATGGGACCTAAACATATTATTTTTTGTACAATGTTTACAAGGAAGACACAAATAATAAATTTGAAGACATTGTTTTGCTAAAAAAAATAATCCATGCAATACCTATGGGAAAGCCCTTGATCGAACAATCCACCTGTACATCACATTAAAAAAGGTACATTATGTCATTTATCATACATGCACCAAAGATTATCTCCTTGTTTGTCATCTTTTTTTCAATTGTTTCTCTCAATATTAGTTATCCTTGGAGTTGCATTCAGATCCAACATGGCAGATATTTTTAGAATGCTCCATAGTTGGTTGTTTCCTGCTTTGGCATAAAGAGGAGTGTTAGAGAATGGCCACATTAATGACTGACATTTTTTCAAGGAAAATATGTCACAAGATTTAAAGTTTTGACAGGGTTTAAAACAACCATATGAAATGACATGTTAGGATCCTTTTGTTGCTCCATTTATTTCACAACCATTTGAAATGACACGTTAGGATCCTTTTGTTGCTCCATTTATTTCAAAACCATCTCCAACTGTTCAACAAGATTTTTTTGGAGTTTTTCAATTTAATAGTCATCTTCTAATTCTGCTTCTAATAATGGTGGATGGCTCACTTTTGATTGGGATCCATAGTTTTGCTCCTGGCCTAGTGCTTTCCCTAGCCCCAACTCTTACCTCAGATCCACTAAAGTCCCTAACATCAACACCAATGGGACCAGTTCCTAAACCATCGGCTAGTATTCTTGATCTTTTTGGAAAAGCAAATAATGTTGGATAATATAGTTATGTGCTCCTAATCAATAGGTACAAGGCCCTACACCATTTGATTTTGGTGCCAATACTTCTCCTATAATTACACAATCTGTTCAACCATATGAAGGTATGTTAGGTTTTCAAGTAAGCGGCACAAGTTAGATGCATATTTTTGAATAGATTCAACTTTAACACAATTGCATATGGTGTGACTATAGGTATTAAATTGACTAATACTATTTGATTTACATGGAAGTTTTGGAATGGTTTGTTGTCATCAAATTCATCAATAGGCCTGAATGCCTCACAAAATGTTCAAGCTATAGCTAAACCACCTCTTCCAAATATGAATGTTGGGTTCTGATAAGGACAAAAAACTATAAGAAGCACATAAAATGCACTGAAGGAAATACCCGTGGTATACTATTGCATTTATTGTGTGTTATATTATTGTACTAGGAATGACATAACACAAAGTGGAAATAAATAATCTTTAAAGACATTTAATTTTACTCAAATTGTTGGGTTTTAGTTCATATATGATTATGGTGTGGGAAATGGAGTCTTGGTGTACATATGGATTTGGATTTTTTTGTACTGAAATGGGTCTACAAAATTGCATAACTTATTTTCACCATTGTATCCTGAACCAATCTTAAAAAATAAGGATTTTCATTTGGGTGCCTAGTTTGATGTGGCTTCTAGAGTAAAATTTCCTTCGGTGGGAATGTCTCTACCAATAATAAATCAAGTGAATTAAGATTATTAGGGCGTTGTATGTTTGAAGGGTTTATAATGTCAATTTTTATGAATAATTTATTTCTTTGTTTCCATATGGGTAATATTTGTGCTGAATTAAATGAGTTTACAACTATTCTTTATTCATTTGAAGGGACAGGTGTCATTTTCTCATATGATTTTACAACTTTCCTTTATTCATGTGAATTAAGATTCTAAAATGGAGATTGTGGCTAGAGGAACATTGATTTGATCGACAAAGCTATAGCCATGTGTTTTACTAACCTTCCACACTTTGGGACCCCTTGTGGACATCGTAGCATGGACTGCAGGGTCTATTATGAAGTAGGATAGATAATCGAAACCCCTAATGTTATCTTATGTCTAGTAGCAATAGGTAAGGAATCAAAGTGAACCAAAAAAGGAATCCAAAGGAGATTTATTAATTTTAGGTGTTGTGTTTTTTTAATCTTATGTATTATATCCTCTATGTGTGTAATGATATATGACTTGAATGAATTCCACATAAGAGAAAAATGACATGCTAGATAAATTATGAACCTTTGCACAAGAAAGTAATAAATAGCATCTATCATTATTATCATGATTAGACAAAATAAAAATAAGAAGATATAGTGATCAAAAATATGAGTATGAGGTTTTATAAGGCTGGAAACATAAATCCTAAAGGTAGGCTAGGGTTAGGGCATTATTTAAATTAAGTCAAGTTCACCAAACGATTTATCTTTTTTAGAATTATGGAATGTAACTTTAAGGCTGATAAAGAGGTGAGTAATAAATTAGGAAATTAAACACTATAGTATTGACAACCACTGATTTACACAATAATTGATTTATTTGAATATTCTATAAATAGCAATGAATTAGTAAAGGTGTACTTAGCTAAAAAATGTCTGAGATGAACAAGTGTTGGAAAAGGAAGTGATGTAAGAGCAATGCAAAGTGTCATCAATAGAGAATAGGTGTCAGAACCCTCTTCAAATAATAACACGACCCTCTTTTTGAATATTGCATTGTATTATTGACCTTTTGTGTTGTGTTAATGATCATGTACATGTGAAGTAGTGAAATTATAGGTAGATATTTAATCTATTTTGGGAAACCTGTGCTTGTATGACTGAGACCTAGATCGTCATATGTTTTATGCTTTGATTGATTTCACTACGAAACCCTAAGCCTCCATGCTTTCTAAGGTTTTGATGAGTATAAGTGGAAGAAGAGAGGCATTGGTAGGGTACACTGGGTGTGACCTCAACACCAAGCTTGATGTAGTTCTCCTAATCTAAGTGTTGGTGCAAGTGAGAGTGATGCTAGTATGTCTAAGTATGAATGTCAAATTGAATGCTTTTGAGTGTGGATTGATATTGGAAACCTAAGTAAAACTAAGATTTGGGTTGTTACATATGGATGTATGCAAAAATAGGGGTAAATATGGATCAATAACCTTAATTTGCATAATTATTTTTGAGCTTGTTCATGAGAATTGCCATCTATCTAATAAATGAATGAGAGTGGTCTTTATAGAGTGTTATGGTGCTTGTTGAGACATGAAATGAGTCTAGGCTGACCTTAAGATGCTTTAGGAAGTGGAAAGATATTTGTTAAGAGAAAGGGAAGCTAAGGGTCAATAGTGTTCCCCCCTTTGACAATAACGTACTACATTATAGACCAATGGGCTATGTTATTATCCAAGTGGTTGGCACATGTGGAAAAGGATTAGGGATGCCTATGTGATGGATAAATATGGATATTGATATATCTGGGCATGGGATAGACACACATAAAATCTAGAAAAGGATCAAAAGAGGCCCTAAGATAAGTCTAGGGCTAAGCTAAGGATAGGTTGGTCTCAAGTGACACTCATTAAATTAAAATGACATTTTATATGACTATAAAGTTTAATTTAATTATTTTAACTCCTCGTATAATCCATATAGATTATCTATTTGTCTAACCCAACCATGCCCATCTGTATGACCATGCTTATCTATCTAACCATGCCTATTTGTTTGACCTTGCCTACATCACTAGTCCTAGTCAAGCCAACTTGAACTAGATGGGTAGGGTAATGCTCTGGTCTATCAACTATAATATTTTATAGGGGATAATGCAGGCTATATAACCTCTATCCAAGTGATTGGGCCATGTTTATAGATAAGAGATGACTATGGTATTGGTTATTATAGTAGGGGAGGGGTAGGTGGTGATTAAACCCTCCTCCCTCAAGATAAAACCAATTAAACTCAACTCTATGTGGCCCTCCTTCCCCAAAAAGGAGAGGGGGCATGCCAATATGGTCATTATGGTAGGCTCTTCCTCCTCCACCTCTTCCCCTCGAGTCCTTCAGGTAAGTATCTCTATTCTTGGGTTTAATGTGCATGGTTTATTGACCCATAGTTCCTTCAGATCCAGGGTTTATAGTGATCCTTCGATCCTCTCCTAGGGTTGAGAACCTAGCCTACTATTAACCTAGTGCTTTTTTAGGTTTAGGATTAATAAAAATTGGTTGGGGTCTAGGGGTAAGTTTTGGAATTAGGGGATTAAAGAATCCTAGGATCTTTTCTCTTGTGGTCTCTATTCATTTCATGGAGTGAACCCTAGAGTACATATGATTAATATATGGAGTGGGTAGTCCTAGAACAAAAATGCCCTAATGGGGGAGGTAAATGTTGTTGAGCACCTTTCCTTTTATTATACCCATATATAGATAGGGGGAACCTTCACTCTTATGACTTATACAATAGAATTTTCTCAATTGGGCCCTTTCTTTCCCATTTATTTTCCTTTACGTTATCTAGATGAGGATGGGGATGGGAAGCCTATCGATTCAAACATAATAGATGAGACTAGATGATCATCCCTACTCACTCCTTTCTCTAAATAGGTTATAATTCCCCCTCTCCTTTCAAGATATGCCTTTGGTATTCAATCGAATATTCAATTAGGTATCAAGTATTAAAGATATGGTCAGGTAAGATATATACAATTACAGTTAGATATGGGTATTTAAGATCAATACATGGCTTGGGTATTTTATTGGGTAGAGAATACTCAAGTAGGTATGGAAATAAAGATAGTAGGTAGGGCATACTAAAGTACAAGAAGGTAGGTAGGGCATAGTCAAGATCAAGATATGGCTCAAGTATTTAAGTAGGGCATACTCAAGATCAAGATATGATTGAGATATTCAATTAGGTAGGGCATACTTAAGTAAGTAAAGTAGGTAGGGCATACTCAAGTAGGTAAAGTAGGTAGGGCATACTCAATGGTATTTAAATATATTACATACATAAAATGATTCAAAACTTTATTTCTCATTCTATATATCAGGAAGCAAGCTTCCCTTACCAATAATAGAAGCTAAGTAGGTAGATAGGGAAAGAATATATGCAAGATATAGATCAAGACACAAGCTTCCCTTGATAGCTAAGAATCTATTCTATAAAGGGAACATTGGTATGATAGGAACAAAGATATGTACTAGGAAGAAAGAGTCCCTTGCCTTATCAGGTAGGGCATAACTAAGTAGGCAAGATAAGAATAAATATATATATCAGAAAGTAAGATTCCCTCGATAGCCATACCTTAATCTATAAGAAAATCAAAACTAGATATCAAGGAGAAAAACTTTCCTTGATAGTTGTGCCTTACTCCCTTTCTATCCATCAAGAAGGAAATATTCCCTTGGTATGTTATTACGTGAAGCAAAGTTAGATATCAAAAAGGAAATCTTCCCTTACCTTACTCCTTGGTATAGATGAAGTAGGTAGGGAAATATTTCATTACCTTAACAAGTAGGGTAAGTTTGAGATCAGGGTAGGGCCTTCAAAATGGTGCCCCATATATGTGTGTGTGTGTGTGTGTGTGTGTGTGTGTGTGTGTGTGTGTGTGTGTGTGTGTGTGTGTGTGTGTGTGTGTGTGTGTGTGTGTGTGTGTGTGTGTGTGTGTGTGTGTATGGCACCCCCCCATTCCTACTCTATCCTTTGATATACTATATTGGGGACTGGGGAATAATTCAAGTATGAAAAGGCCCCAATTTGGCCTTTAGGGCTCATCAGGCCATACCCAATATCTAAGTGGCCCCTCCTTAATATACTATATTAAGGCATATGCCCTTCATTCCATTTATATATCAAGTTGGGTATAGATTAGGTTGGGTATAGATTAGAGTTGGGTTGGAAAACACACTATATCATCTATCAAATTAGAACACACCCTACCAAATTGGTGGCCACCTATTTATCTATTTGGGAATCTGGTCTAATATGGATATACATTCAACTATGGGGTTTGGATTGGAATTTTAAACTAGTATTGAATTGCCCCTATCTATATAGATATAAATTTGGATTCTTAACTCTACAAGTTGGATTCTTATATGCCCAAATCCCAATCTATATATCTAAGTAACATAATTTTATCCCACCCTTTGCTCAATTCCTTACCTATTTATTCTAGTAAAGGGCTCTAGATACACACTCTCTCCATAGTTTGGGAATGGATCACCATATAGATCTTTAAATGCCACCAGACAATCATATGATATCTCTGAGTTCCTTATTTGAGTGAAAGAGGATGAGTAAAAAAATAGTTTATTTGGGATTTATTTAAGTGAGTAAAATTTGGAATTGGAAAATAAGCCAATTGGGCACAAGCAAAAAGCTACTACACCCACCATAAATGTATTGGATGGAGTGATTAAGGATGAGGATAGATGAGGAGGGAATGAGTAAAGATGATGAGGGATGGTGAGGGAGTGATTAGGCATGATGAGGGATGGTAAAGGTTAATGAGGGAGTGATTAGGGAAGATGAGGGATGGAGAGGGTTAATGAGGGAGTGTTTACGGGTGATGAGGGATGATGGAGTGGTTAAGGATGTTGAAGCAATGATTAGGAATAATGAGGGATGGTGAGGGTTAATGAGGGAGTTATTAGGGATGATGATGGAGTGATTAGGGATAATGAGGGGTGAGGAAGAAGTGATTAGCAATGATGAAGGATGATGAAGCATTGATTAGGGATAATGAAGGAGTGATTATCGATGATGAATCAATGATCAGGGATGATGAGGGACATTGAGGGTCAATGAAGGAGTGATTAGGGACTGTGAGGAATAGTGAGGGTCAATAAGGGAGTGATTAGGGATAATGATGAATGAGTAGAGAGTGATTAAGGGTGATGAGGGATGAAAAAGAAGTGATTAGGGATGAGGAGAGATAATGAGCAAGTGAAATTAAAAAAAAGTGGTCATTTGATGTTTACAAGTCATCAATGTGACCCATGCTACCCTAATCACACCACTTTGTCTTGAGTTCAAAGTAAGTGGTTTTTCAACTTTAATTTTGACAAACATAGGACTTCAAAAAATGCTAGGAAGAAATCGAGAAGGCATAAAAAATTTAAAATGACTATCTATTTACTGAAAATGGATATCAATTACAAAAGTTATGCCCTAAAATCCCTAGGTTCAATACTGAGACCCTAAAAATACTTAAATACTAACTAGATTAAATTTTAAAAAACTATCTTTTACATTGTAAGGCTTGTAGCTATGAGACCAACTCTATCAAATGTAGAATAACCCTCATTTCTTATATTTATTAAAATAAATTTAAAGTATAAAGAGTATAAATGTAATAATATAAATGTAAACTTACACTTCACATTTATTTTAGTAAACCATCTGCTAGTATACCATTTGTCACATTCGATATCTTTTATTTTTTTTATACAATGTGAAGATAATGTGTACGCATTCCTTTTAGTATATAAAATATGTACATGTTATAGCACGTACCTATTCCTTTCACTATATAGAATGCATATGTGTTATAACATGTAAGCATTTAAGTTTGGTGTTTCCAAACCTAGTTTTAAATAATATATACATGTTATGGACATTATGCATACGTGCTATGGTAAATGTCCGTGGAATTATCCCCTAACTTTGTGCACTTACCCTTAAGTTCACCCACAACAGTTGATTCATATTGCTTGAGGTAATACATATTGAGGTTTGACGATGCTCAATAGCCTTGGAATTACTCATAAAGATCTCATTATGTGGCTCCCACCTTACCATCTTAATGTTTAAAATCATATTTATATTAGTTATTTGAGTTAGTGTAGTCAAGGTTCAATAATGCAAAACAGTTTTAGCACTATTCCCTATTCATAAGGTTTGGGACATTTTTCTTCCCAACCCATAAGCTTGCATGGTTATAACAAATTTGGACTTGATCACCCCACATTTTATAATGGTTCAACAAGTGGAACCGTTCTCTAATGCTTCAACAATGCAAGATCATCTCAAAAAATGTTATAGGGCACTATGGTTTGCACATATACATGTGTACTCCTTCCTTATTCTTAAAAATTTTCAAATTTCAATTCTAGTTTAGATTTCATCTTTCACTCCATGGACATTGCATGTTTGAATGGAGCAAAGTTGTAAATTTAAAGACTTTTACCAAAAACAAAGTGTGTTGTACACATTCAAGTATATCTTTATCCTCTTACTCTAATATTTGTATTGCATTTCAATACTAAAAGAAAAGGAAGACATTTGTTGATACTAAAATCTGGCATTAGACACTTGACAATGTCAATTTTGACTTACCTTCACCCTACATGACTTACGCATACATATATGCCTCTAAATTGACATTCTCTCTCATCTACATGCTATATATAGGTCCAATCCTTCAAGTTGCTATCAATTATCTCAAGAATTCTTTTAGTTTGTGCCAAACTTATAAACTATCATATTCAAACATCTCTGAATCATCAAATTAATGTTATTATATCATGAACAAAAATATCAGATTTAGTGGGTACCATTTAGACGTTACCAACTAAATCTAATGGCTTTGTTGTTGCCCAACAATGGTCAAATTTTAAAATCAAATCATTGATATGGGTTGAGCCATCTTTGTAGCATGTCAATGGCATGAAAAATTATACAAATAGACACACATAAATATAAATCAATTGTAGAGCTATTATTCATCTGACACTTATCTATCAAGCATCTATACACTAATGCACATTGATTAAAAAAATACAGTATTCTTGCCAAATTACAACCCAATCGCTAAGAGCAATCATTTGCAAAGTTAGCCAAGAGTAAACATTGTAAGTATCCAAACCCAATTTGTAAGTGCATTCAAATAGTAAAAGAGCTCAATTACACATTTATATTAAAGAGAAGAACTACATATGGCTTGACTTTCCTCTTCAGAATATTAGATATGTAGATAATAGTCAATCATTAAAAAGGTGTTTAGATTAAACTTAAGCCATTACACTTCCCAAGTGTTTGTAGGTTTTATCACCTCATAAATAGATCTAGGGTTTTAGATAAAATATATCAATTTTTGGGCATTGTGCATATATGATTAGAGCTCTGGATCATACACATAGTTAAAGCAAAAATAAAAGGTACTTGTCTATATCAAAACAAGAAAAATAATATTTTTTAATAAAGGTTAACATTAATCTAAATTAGAATAAAACAAAGAGTATAATTTCAATCTGCCAACTTTTTTTATAAATAATATGTAAATCTTTTTATAAAATAATATAATCTTATGTCATTTAATAATAATAAATAAAATTGATTTATGGTTGGGAGAAAAACTACCACGGTGTAGAAATAATAATAAAAATGTCCATAAATGTGTTGCCTCCCACATATGTGCCAATCCCCTCCAAATAGTTATCATTTACTTTTGACTCAAAAGTCCAATTCCGTGGGAAAGAAAATGACTTACATGTGTTTCCAAAGAGACTGGGAGCCACTACCAGATTTATATGGCCGTATGACCGTATTTTAAAAAAAAAAGTTGTACAATACAATTAATTTTTCTAGATGTGAAATATTGAATAGACTGAAAAATATAAAAGATTATAATAAATATAGAATAATGTTTTTAATGTTTCTTGAGTAGATAAAAATTTATTGGAACCTAAAAGTCTACATGATTTAAGAATATTCTTACATTAAAATTGTGAATTTCCAGTAAGGATACCAGAGGCGCAGTGGGATTGGATGAGCGGACGGATGGCGTGTCGGAGTGCTCGGAACGCGGTTTTGTGGAAAAGAGAGGCCTTCTAGATCTTCTTTGCCCTTCCCTTTCCCTTTCCCTACGCTAATCACGCGTCGCTTTCCCCTACGACTTCTTCGTCTCTGTTACCGGACTCTTTGGTGGGAGGGCTGAGAATTTTTTATTTTATAAACGGGAAATATTTTTTATATGCTAAGTATTAATGAGAACGCACCGAATACATGTTTCATATGTTGAAAAATTATCACTGCTTGTCCGTCCAGGGTTTCATTTATCCCATAGAATTAAAAACCTTTGAATGTTTAAATGATGCATTTATGTTGAATGTTTAATTTATGAGAAGTAAGCAAGATTTTCTTTTGTATATGAGTGCGTGGAGTGCACATCTAACACGCTCTTTCAATCAAAATATGACTTTTATGTATTTTTTTTTGTTCCTCAAATTGTCCATTTTGTATATAGTGGTCTAGAATATTTTGAAAGCATCATTTTATTTAGAACCTATGTATTTGGTAATAGGTATATCGTTTAGTTATTTGTACGATTTATTTGCACATTGATAAATGAATTATGCAATTATTTTTTAAAAGTTGATTAACATTTTATTATGAATCCAATTATTATTGTTTTCAAAGATATGAAAATAAAAAATGTCAAGGTCTTTTTGCATGCAATTATCATTATTGTGGACATGTCATCAATTCCCTGAGGTTATTCAGGGAGCCACTTAATTTTCCAAGCATGGTAAGAAGTGCTAATTTGTTTGTAATACATAATTATATGCTGTATGTGATTAAATTATTTTAGAAATTAATGTAAAACATTAAGTAGATAAAATAGTTGAGTATATAATTCAAGGAATAAAATTCTATAGTATTAACAACTCCTTATTTGTATAATAGTTTATTTGTTTGTTTAGCTATAAATAGTAATAAATTGAAAAAGATGTATTTAACTAGAAAATATGACTAAAACAAATAAATGATAGGCTAGACACTGATATAGGAACATGGCAGAGTGTCATCAGTTAGAAATATGTATCATAACCCTCCCTGGACAGTAGTGTGACCCTCTTTACCAATAATACACTACACTAATGACCTTCTATGCTACACTATTGACCCTGTGTAGATAAAACAATGAAACAGGGGGTAAACCTTCATTATGTTTTGAAAATCCTGTACTTGTGTCACTAAGACCTGGATCATCATTTGTGCCTCACTTTGATTAATTTCACTATGGAACCCTAAGCCTCCATGCTTGCTAGGGTTTTTTACGAACACAAGTGTAAGAAGAGTTGTTTTAGCAGGGTAGGTTGGACATGACCTCAACACCCAATGTGTTGAGTGTTTCCTACATACCAATACCTCAAAAGGGGATCAAGCTTGATGTAGTTTTCCCAATCTAAGTGTTGGTACAAGTGAGAGTGATGCTAGTATACCTAAGTATGAATGCCAATTTGAATGCTTTGAGTGTGACTTGAAACTAGAAATCTAAGTAAAAATAAGCTTTGGGCTATTATAGATATATGTATGCAAAAATAAGAGTAAATAGGGATCAATGACCTTAATTTTCACAATCATTCTTGAGCTTGTTCATGAGAATTTCCATCTAAGAGATGAATGAATGGGAGTGGTCTTTATATAGTGTTCTAATGCTATTCGAGACATGAAATCAGTCTAGGCCAACCTTAAGATGCTTTGGGGAGTGGAAAAATATCCATTAGGGGAAGAAGAAGCTAAGGATCAATACCGCTACCCCCTTTTCCAATAACACACTGCACTATAGACCAAAAGGATCATGTTATGGTCCAAGTGGATGACATGTGTAAGCAAGGATCTATGATGCCTAGGAGATGGCTTAATGTGGCTTTGGTATATCTGGGCATGGGATGAGTGTGCATATACGCTGGAAAAGGATCAAAAGAGGCCCTAAGATAGGTTTAGGGCTAAGCTAAAGGTAGGGTGGTCTCAAGTGACACTCATTGCATTAAATGATATTTTAAATGATTGACAATTTACACCCCTTTATTCTATAAATGCAATGAAGTGAAATGACTAGGATAAAAGAAAGACAGATGTACCTAGACTTACCTAAGAGGTGACGCTTGTGAATGTGGATATGAGTCTATAAAATGTGTTTCATTGCATGTCTTACAAATGAAACATGTCTAGATCAATCCTTACTTATAAAACATCAAAAGCAAAGACAAAACTAAGTAAAGAGATGTGTGTGTGTGTGTGTGTGTGTGTGTGAGAGAGAGAGAGAGAGAGAGAGAGAGAGAGAGAGAGAGAGAGAGAGAGAGAGAGAGAGAGAGAGAGAGAGAGAGAGAGAGAGAGAGAGAGAGAGAGAGAGAGATGAACACACCTCACTGGGTACATGGATCAATGCAACAATTTAGTGACATCTTATGTGTGTGTAGATGGTGATCAAATGGTAAATAACTCAGATTGGATGGATGGCTTTCCCAATCCCCTTGTGTGGGTGGCTCAAGAACTCAAGATGGATTTGACTCCATCATTGCCCACCCTTATTTGGTGGATCATAATCTATAAATAGTTTGGATTGGATTGGATTGATGAGTTGTCTAACCCTCTCATGTAGGTGTCTCAATAACTCAAGTAGGATATAACTCCATCATTGCCCATCCATGTGTAATAAATACATATAAAGATGATACTATGTGATGTAATTGAAACTGTGTAAGATGGCTCTAGGCCATGTCAAAAATTTAAAATATAAAAATGACTCTAGGCCATTCAGAAATGCTAACTGTTGTAGACAAAATGATGCATCAATTTGGTGCGATCCTGGTGCAAAACTAGTATATATGGTGTTTAGAGTATACAATATGAAGAATGACATGGAGTTGTCATTCCATCTGAGAGAATTGGTGCCAAACTAAACATATGGGAATGTGTTGTGTACATGCTCCCAATTCTGATATCTATGTATATGGTCTCTAAATTGAGTCATAGTAATATGTGCCTATGCATATCTAAAACTAAAACAATAATGATCATGCAATGTATGATGCCCCCAATCTGAGTAAACATGTGTGATTCTATGCAAAAATTGAGTATATACTGATCATATCTAAAAATCTATGACTAAGACTATGTAAATCTGAATTGTAATTGCTATACCCTTTTGATAATTCAATAATCTTCTAAGTTTGAGGCTATTGGATAGTAGCATAGTTCCCTTTGTCAATAGTGAACTGCACTATAGACCACTATACAGTGTTATTGACCAAATGTGTTGTTTTATGATGAAAATACAGACTAATCTATGTGTGACTATACTTCACTATATGTTCCTAAGTCTGAGCTTTGTACTCTATGTTTACATGTTGAAAACTATGTTCTGAGTGTACTAGGATGGCCTGATATTTGTGACAAACCCTTGTGAATGCACCCTCTTTTGAGGGGAGTTGTTGAACCTCTATAATAGATATCTTCAAAAATAAAATCTATGCATCATGTGTGTTAGATTGAAAATATATGATATCTACATGATAAATCAATATAATGTGTATACATGACATCATAATGTAAAATAATCTGAGCATAAGTTGGGAATGCATGATGTATGTTAGATCTATCATTCACAAGGTTCTCAAGATATATATAACAATGTAAGCATGCATATGAATAGAAAAATTTGAATATAATCTAAGTAAACTACCTAGGGGGATGTGGCATGATGTCCATCAAGGTACCCAAGAAGGAAGGGGAGATGAATGAGGTCCCTCATGGCATCACAAATGGATGTGAATGTAACAAGCAAAAGACAAGTGTTAGGGCCATGATGTATACATGAAAGCATGCATACAAATACATGAGGCACACAAAGTATGCCAAGGGGCCATAATATAAGGGACAAAGGTATATCTCACTAAGTCTGAGAAAGACACACATACAAGGGCATGTTCAAATGTCCCACATATGTAAAGAGCAAGTAAGATTGGCTTAGAGCGACATGGAAGGACATGTTCAAATGTTTGCATACACAATGAAGAAACACACACAAGGACATGGGCACATGTCCAAAGCATACACACAAAGAAAAGAATTATCTTAGAGCTACATGGAACAATGACATATTCAAATGCTCTCGAGTAGATGTAGAATCAAAGAGACAATATTAAATCTAAATTAGTTAAGCAAGAAATGAAAGTGTGTATAAGCACGTGGTACAAATCTATATAAGAGCAAAGATGTATATAATCTGAGTCTATAATAGTAGTAGTTGGAAAAAAAATAATATAATATAGGATGATCAATATCGGGATATAATCAATGCTAAATCTATGATATGGACTATATAAAGATATATCCTAGCAAATCAAAAGTTGTGTATATGATGCCCCAATGGGTATATTTTTTAATGTTGAATCTGTGTATATGTTTATGTGCCCCCAATGGGTAGATAATAGCAAATCTAGATCTGTGTAGAGGACCTGAGTCCTATATCAATCTACAAACACTAAAATAGAACAAGTGAATAATGTACATATGATAAAACCAACTATACTAGCATAGATAACATATGTAGTACCTAGAAAATAGAAGGAAGGTAAACATGGAAATGTAGACAATCTAAAATTTGTATTTTCTGAATAAATATTTAAATATTTTTGTATTGTTGAACATATTATATTATTTTTGTGTAAACTGAGTATAAGGTATGTAAAAGAAACATGAAAATGAAACTATATACAAGGAGCAAGATAAGAAAAAATATGTACAAGTAAATTATGAGAACAACTAACTGATGAGTCTCATGAGAGACTCACTATCAAAGTGACATGTATCAATTAAAAGAAGAATAATTGCACATGATGTGTGAGAAAGTATCTGAGATATGGGAACCATGTGTATTAAATAATCCATAGCTAAATCTGACTATGAAGTGTGGCCATGAATTTGTGGAGTTAAATGAACTAGTCTATGAACTGTGGGGCTCTTAGGGACCATATGGTGGAAGAAGATGTAACTAGTGTGGATGCTCTATGTGGAGTGTTGCATGGATTTAATAACACTGATTTGGGTGTGAAAGGGGTAGAGATAGGCTCTCTAGAATCCCTAACATGTCTCTGACATAGGGGTCTCTTTAATAAAGGTCTATGTGGGAGAGTATGCATATGTGGTAATGTTATAGAAGTAGACCTTACCTACACTAGTGGCTCAACTAATATCTAAGGTGTGGTAATAGATGGAACTATTACTAGTGACCACTATGTAGCTGGTTGTGGAGTAAGTAAAGGATACTCATATTGGAGGCCTCCAACTGTAACACATTGATTAGCATGTATATACTTAAAGGGGATGGATCAAAACTACTGTGAGTAAGGTCTACCCAATAACATGTCAAATGTGTTGGCACTAGGTATTACTAAGAATCTGGTGGCCACATGTGTAGGACTAACTTATAATGAAAGTATTATCTCCTTGATGGAGCTCTGGACATGACCACTAAATCCATGATTAACTTTATCTATCAAAGCAATATCCTGATCTGAATAACCCAAGTGATGTAGGAGTGTACTAGTACACATATAAATGTTTGACCCATTTTCAACCATGACACTCTGAATAAGATGATGATTAATGTAAGCTTGTACAAAGAGTGCATATAAATATGAGTCATCATCAATGATTTACTATTCTAAAAAAGTGATAAGAGGCCTAACTGGCATTATAGTATGATAAACACTAATGATATTATGTAGAGGGTGTGTGTCCATTATATGAGCATGATAGGATGTTATTGGTAGATGTGCCTAATATGTATAATGAACACTTGAAGTGTTTGTTATCTTATTAGATGTATGCTTTGGAAATGGATCAAAAATATTTTCATTACCTTTGGTTCAGTTGGCTATGCTTTGGGTGTTTCTATATGAGTGATCACATCAATGATCAATGATATTATCCTCTATCAATTCTTGGATCTTATGTCATAAACCAATGCATATGTTTTTAGTATGGTCGGGGGACCTATGATAATTGTAAAATGCTTTAGAATCATAATTATTTGGAAGAGGTCTAGTTGTATCAACCTATTTGATGGGAGGGAGAGATATGACATTGCATTCCAAAAGTCACTATAGAATACAATCTAGTGGTTTAGGAAGATTCATAAAAGGTGTCCTTGGAGGAGACGATAAAATTAGATGAAGAGCTAGTGTTGATGCTATGATAACTATCATATTTTACTCATTCTTGCTATCATTGGGCCTCACCTTGTATGAGGGCTTATTTGAACTCTTATTAGTGAAATATGATTTGGTTGTGTGCTTTAACTTGCATATGGAGAGAAGTTTGACTTCCCATTCCTTCAATGTATAGCATAAATTTATAAATGATGGAAACCTTTTGAATTATATAGATTCATGTAATTCTAGTAACAAGATTTGCTTGAATATGTCCTGGAGTTCTCTATCTATAATGGGGGTAGTCATCTTTGCTAATATGGTTGTATATTGTAAGAAATATTCAAGTATTGGCTCATTATATTTTTGATTTAGTTGAGCAACTTGAACATATAAAACTTTGTCACTGATGTTGATTGAAAAGTGTGCCAAAAACACACATCTATGAGTGGATTAAATATTTTAATGGATAGATTAGGGAGATCATAGAACCATTGTAATGCATAGTCCTTTAAACTATGAGGGAACAACTTAGTTAAGATCCAACCATTGGACATGTAGTCCAAAGATGTTGCATGAAAAAACACATAGATGATGCTCTTGGTGATCCTTACCATCGTATAGATTAAGATTGGGTGCCACAAATTGGTATGGAAAAGGAGTTGTATCTATATGCTATGCCATTGGTGTATGTAGGAGAACATGAGATTCCAAGGCATGAGATGGTCTAGTAGCACCATACTAAAAATATAACACCTTGGCCTATAAAGAATAACCTCTTACCTAAGGGATTATACATCTAGAGAGGAGGGATGTGTACTAGCCAAAAGAGGTGTTTCCACTAGTGAGAGTTGGCTAGTTATAATAGGTTGTTACAAAGTTTGAGTTGCCCTCATAGTAGGTGTAACAATATTAACATCATGGGGTTAGAGGATTGACCTACAAGGGACTTCAATAGCTCTTCTAGAACAATACATATAAGGTCATCTTGCATGTATGAATGTTTAAACATTAAATATTTCAATTGTTTCTTATCAATCTCATCAAATAGGTTAATAAATTCTACCATTGTAGGTTGGGAAGTAGGAAAACAAAAAGCTATATATTTCAAACCTTTTAAGAAATTAAATTTATGAAAGATTATAGAATTAAAATAATGAATCAGATTTGAGATTTTGAAATTAAATACTGAGTATATAAAATAAAAGGATACAAAACCTAAGAGAATCCAAGACTAGGGTTTGGATGTTGTTCAAATTAAGTTGGGTTCACCAAATGATTTAAATTTTTTTATAATTAATGTATAAACCTAAGTAGATAAAAGAGCTAAGTATATAAATGAAGGAATAAATTACTACAATATCAATATCCACTAATTCAATAATTGATTTATTTACTTAGCCTATAAATAATAATGAATTGAAAAGGATGTAATTAGCTAGAAAATAAGACTGAAATAAACAAGTGGTAAGTTGGAAATTGATACAAGAATGTGGTAGAGTGTCGTCAACTAGAAATAAGTGTTAGAACCCTCTTTGGATAGTAACACAACTTTTTTTGACAATAGTGAACTACACTAATGACCTTCTGTGCTACACTATTGACCATGTGTAGATAAAATAGTGAAACTTGGGGAAGATCTTCAGTTTGTTTTGGGAATCCTATGCCTATGTGACCAAGACATGGATCATCATCCGTTCCTTACTTTGATTGATTTCACTATGGAACCCTAAGCCTCCATGCTTGTTAGGGTTTTTGATGAACACAAGTGTAGTAAGAGTGGCATTAGTAGGGTAGGTTGGATGTGACCTCAACACCCCATGTGTTGAGCATTGCCTACATACCAATACCTTGAAAGGGGATGAATCCTAATGTAGTTCTCCCAATCTAAGTGCTAGTGCAAGTGAGAGTGATGCTAGTATACTTGAGTCTGAATGCCAATTTGAATGCTTTGAGTGTGACTTGAAACTAAACTCAAGGCTATTATAGATGGATGTATGTAGAAATATGAGTAAATAAATATCAATGACATTAATTTGCATAACTTTTTTTGAGTTTTTTCATGAGAATTTACATCTAATGGATGAATGAATGATAATGGTCTTTATATAGTGCTTTGATGATATTCAAGACATGAAATGAGTTTAGGCTAACCCTAGGATGTTTTGGGGAATGGAAAAATATCTGTCAGTGGAAAAAGAAGCTAAGGGTAAATAGTATTTCCCCCTTTACCAATATTACATTATGATATAGACCAAAGGGGGCATGGTATTATCTAGGTGGCTGGCATGTGTAAACACTGATATAGGATGCCTAAGAGATGGTTTAATGTGGTTTTTGGTATATTTGGGCATGGGATGAGTTCGCATATAAGTTGGAAAAGGATAAAAAGAGGCCTTTAAATAGGTATAGGGCTAAGATAAGGGTAGGGTAGTCTCAAGTAACACTCATTACATTAAATGACATTTTAGATGACTACACTATGTATAAGAATGTATGTTGAAATGTTTTGGAATGGTTTGTACAATATAATCTTTCTCAAATAAAAGACTTTCATAGGAAGTTAAATTGGTATAATGGTAAGTGCATTGAAATGGGGGGTAACAAGAGGGCTTAAGCCGACTCATTTTTCCTAAAAATTAAGAAACTTGAACTTGCACAAATTATTTGAGACACATGCACTATAAATTTTTAGATGTTATAAGAACATGAATTATATAATTTCATGATTAGGTTCTACATTACTACTAATCTTTTTTTTTAAATGGGGAAGTATAAGTGGTTCAAACTGATGTTTTTCAATGAGGTACTCCTATGTTTTAGTTAAATATAGTAGATTTCCAATCATTCACCTCTCCCCCCCATTTGTATAGTTCCATTTATTATTTTTTGAAACCCTTTAGTGGAAACTTAGATAAGATTATGAAGTTTGAAACTTATTTTTTTATTTTTTATAATGAATATTTTTGTTTAAATATTTTTATATTTAAATAGACCTTAAATATGATAAATGATGGATGCCGAATGTGTGCCCCCTAATTAATTAAAAAATAGAAATTGATTTTTTTCCCATTGTATATAGAATTAGGCCTAGTTTGTAACTTTTTTTTTGAATTTGGATGAATGAAATGAAAGTTAAATAAATAAAGTTATACATGTATATTTGTTCCATTACTTTGCATATAAATACAATTTATAAATGAATAAATATGAAAACCTTAAATTATTCAAATTATTATAAAAATAATATATTTAATAAGAAGAAAGCTTAGAACACATTATAGTATTATTTTTATGAAATTTATCGATGATAATCATAGTGTTTATCATGGTTGAATGTGATTTTTTAAAAGTAAAAAACATGGATTTGACTATGTATGTGCAAGTCCATGACTTTGGCTTAGAAACCCAAGGAATTTATGAGCTTAGATGAAGTGTTTCAAACTTAACAACTTGTAGAAGTGCATACATGAAAAATTGTTTATGCATTAATGTTTTTCTAGCAATGCAATGACCTCTAAGTTGATCAGGTTGAATGACATGTGTGTTTACTAAAATAAACATATAAGTGAAATTGTTATTGTTATAATTATATTCTTATACTTGAAAATTATTTTAGTAAATATAATAATTAGGGCCACTCTAAATTTTCTAGAATTAGTCTCAGAGTCTAGGAGTTACTATTTAGAAGATTGTTTTTCAAAATCTAATCTAATTAGTACTTGGGTCATTTTAAGGATTTCAATGTTGAACCTAAGTCTTACAAGGTATAATTTTTTCACATGGAGTCTATTTTGGCCAAACCAATAGTAGTTTCTATGTTTTAGGTCCTTTCAAATTTATTATTAATGTTTATAGGAGTTTAGGTGTGCTAAAATTAAATTTAAAAACCTCATGCCTACCCCCCCTCTTTGCCAAATCTTCAAGCCTCCCCCACCCTTAAACTATCTATTCCCCCTATATAGAGAAGGGGGACCTCCCCTGACTACTGACTCAGGTTGCCTCATGATGCCTGAGTCTAACAATCCCATATATAGAGAGGGGGGTCTCGACAAATGAAACTCCCCCTCCCTCTCTAAGAGATAGTGAGAGCTATGAGGATAATGACAGATGAATTTGCATACATACTAATTGAGTACATGTTAATTACAAATTTGATATTTGAAAGGATTTATTAGATCCCTTTATATACCTAATTATTACACTTGATTTGTTTGATCAATATTTCAATTGGGAGTAATGGAGCCCAAATTTATGCTAATTGGTTGTAATTGGGCTTACAGGGATCAATTAGTTTTAATTATGATTCTAATTAAAATAATTACTAAATTTATTAAATTAATAATGTAGTTGGAGATAATCAAGCCAAAATTCATACTAATTGGTTATAATCAGGTTAATAAGACTCAATTATCATAACTTACATATTTGATTAAACCAATTACTTAACAGGTTCAAACAAGAGACAAATTGGGGCTAATTGAGCATGAATGAGCACTAATTAGTCACATCCCCTCTTGAGTATGATGCCAATTTTGACACTTTATTGTTAGTGTTATAGTTAGTTTTATTATTCTATGAGGGTTACTTAATTTATTTATGTCCTAGATTTATTAATTTTTTGATTTTGAACACTTTTTAGAAACTTACTAAAAACTAGCTAGAATTGTTAGTTAGAGTCCAATTCACTAAATGTGTGACTAAATAAAATCAAATATTTATCCATTCATCCATAAAATATGGGGCACACTTTATAAATCTGAGTTAACTAAAATTAATATTAGTTTTCATCAATCTTTAATGTATATAGCTTCTGGGGCACCTAACTTGTCTAGTGTGCATGTTTCACTTATATGTCAAAGAGACATCTTGCACGATGACCATATCCTATTAGTAAGTAAAAATTATTATTTAGAGCATATTTTTAGTTATATTAGTATAATTTTATTTAACTTAAGTGTTTTAGGATTTATATTTATATCTTTCACTTGTCATGTTTTTTCATGCAAGTTATTTGTAATTGACTAGATTTAGCCTAGTTTGTTAATAAAATTTGGTGCAAAAGTGTGGCACCATAATTCATTTTGAATTTTTATTCATTTTTTTATCTATGATTTTAATTTTATTTATTCATAAATAAAAAATAATAAGCTTAAGAACTTAATCTAAAGCTATTTATTACATATTTTTTCATCAATCACACTTACAATAATACTATATTAATAATTTTAGGCTAGATTGGATGATCACTAGATTCATTTTTAGATTAATTTAGAGATAATTTTCATTCCCTTAATACTCAAAAAATTCATTTGATATCCTAAACTTGATTAAATATTCTGCTACACTCTTCTCTCTCTATAAGAGGATAAGTGTTAGGATGGTGTTTAAGAGCCGACTGATGATACATGCTCTTTATATCATGCACACTCCCATTTTGAGGGACAAAAAACACATAATATAGTGAGTGATATATATATATATATATATATATATATATATATATATATATATATATATATATATATATATATATATATATATATATATGGGGGACCAATCCCTATCTATCTATCTATCTATCTAGGTTAGATCTATATAGGGGGGCCCAAGGCCTATATATCTATTTGGGTTAGATATATAGAGGTGGGGGCCTCTCTATATATATGGGTTTTTTTTTGCCTCCCTAGATAGATGTATAGGATCCTCCCCCTCGAATTCCCCCAGGAATAAAATAGAGTTGGATCCATATATATCTATAGGGCCAACCCTCTATAATTATGGCCCCATCTATAGATAAGAGATCTGGGTGGGTGCCATTATTAGATAGGGTGCCAAATTGACTATGTAGATAAAATATGATAGAAGAATCATATTGAGATTTATATTGAGATTGAAATGACATAATAATTGGAAGCATTTTAACTATAAACTGCTTTGGTGTGACTCCAATTCTTACATGCCAAATTCTAGCAGAACAACACTTATTCATAACATGCACCCTTTGTAAACTTGAAATTGATGCACTGCACTGCTTTAAATCCCACATACAAAAGCTTTGTGATTGATTATAAGAAATAAATGTGAATATTATAGTATAAAGATGTGTATATATATAGAGTCACATAATTATGAATTTCTAAGAATGATACGCAGTGGGATTGTAGATTATATACGTGGATGAGTTGATGAATGAGGAGTTCTCAAAATGTGGTTTCATGGAAAATAGGGGCATTATATATGTTATTTTACCCTTACTCTATCCCTTACCCTACACTAATCACACATGTCTTTCTCCCAATGAATTTTTCATCTCTATTACTAGACTCTTCAATGAGGTGGGTTGTGTATTTTTTATTTTATAAATGGAAAGTACTTTTTATTACTAAGTTTTATGGTAAACAAGAGCCTTTAACATGTTTTCCCCCTCTCTTATTATACACTAATAACATGTCACTTTCCTCAATGACTTATTCATCTTTATTACTAGACTCTTTGGTGAGGAGGGTTGTGAATTTTTTATTTTAAAAATGGGAAGTATTTTTTATTGTTGAGTTTTGTGGAAAAGAAGGGCCTTATATATGTTCTTTGTATCTCCCTTACCTTATGATATTCATGTGTCACTTTATCCCTATGGCTTCTTTGTCTCTATTACTCAGCTCTTCTATGGAGGGGTTGTGATTTTTTATATAAATGGGAAGCGTGTGTGTGTGTGTATAAATAATTTATATAATATTATAAAGTCATAAATATTTTTCTAAGAGGGGTTTTTATAATGTTTATAAATATTATAGTGTAATTATAAATATTTTTTTAGAATATTGTTTATAATATTTATAAATAAAATGTTAAATGATATATTATTATGAATGCTTATAAAATTAGGGAAGTTAGCATGTGGAGGCATTAGAAAACAAAATAGTTTAAAAGTATTTTATCTTGATTCAAATTAATGAGTTAAATGAATATAATTAAGATAGAACTTTGAAATCTAATTCAGATCAATAGATATGGTATTCAAGCATATATGTGAAAGTAAAATATAAATTGATTTATTTGATTCGAGAAGGGCATATGCTTAACATGGAAAACACTAAATAGATCATGATACTTAGCTTTTATGGTTGTCTATTTGATTGTGACTATATTCTATAAGTGAAAATCATAGATAAGTAAGCCCGTGGTTCATTCAGTTTTGGAACTAATCTACTATCTACACTGGGTCAATTTTGTAGGATAAGGACATTATTAATAGTCAATATTGACTTGAACTAAAATAAGGAAAAATGACTATACAATCACCTATGAATGTCTTTGATTTCTATGTGTTTGTGATTCTAAACCCTAATGATGCGAGGAGATCTAGAAATTAACCTCATTTGACTTGAAGCCCAAGATGTGCTTGTGAGGGCTATAAACCTACAAAAATGGAAGAAAGTGTGATGCACTAAGCTAAATCTAATCAAACATACATGATGATTTATCATTGTCTACATATCCAATAGTCTAAGGAGGGAAATAAAGCCATATGTAGTTTTCCTACCTAGTGCGATTGTGCAATTGTGCTTCTTCACTATGTGTTTACAACTAATGATTGATCTTGATACTTGAAAATGTTTTATTTGAATTGGATTTTTAGTGATTTAGACTTGGATTGTGACTTATCCTAGTGATAGGTTTATGAATTGATAAGAATAAGGTAGATTTTACCAATGTGTAGTAGTGTATACATGTATATCAGATAAGTGTCCAATGTATTTTGAATGAGACAATGATTTGTTTATATATGGATCCAATTGAATAATTCCTCATGCCATCGACATGATAGGATTATGGGCAAAATCTAAGGATGAGTTTGATTTTATAAAATAACCATTGTTAGGAGAGGGTCATTTCTAACTAGGGTAGTTAGTATTGACTAATAATATTGACCTGACTAGAAGAATCAACCTGTTTACATGAAGATTGAGCTTAGAGTTTGGAGATCTATGGTAGGATATTTTAAAGGTTTAAAGTAGACAATTAGATTCATCTAGGAGTATGTAGGTGTATAACAATAAAACCAAAGGTTTGGATCATAATATAACATGCAAGTGTGAGAGGATGGTGAATTAGGACCTTATTTATGATCTTAATTCATGTGTGGTAAGTGTGTGTCAAACTTGCATTGTCAAGTACTAAAGACTAGATTTGCATATCTATAAACGCTTCCCTTTTATTCTAGAATGGAATCACTAGAGTAAAATGATAAAATGTAACTAATTGTGTATAACATAATTTACATTTTGGGATATGGCTCAAAATGTACAAATTTTCTCCATGTAAAATTATAATGAGAGTGAAGTAGTCAATGTCCATATGTGAAATCTGAATTTTGAAATTGAAAATTGAAAGAGCAAGGGTTTATTTTATCTGAAATTGAATTAATATAGAAATATCAATCCTAATTAAATAAATTGAATAGAATAATTTAGGGTGATAGAAACATAATTTTGAATAAAAAATTGAAGATAAATTATTGAAATAGATAAATCAAAACATAAACAAACAAGTGTAATCTATGAAAAAGAGAGATGAATTTTTTTGAGTCATCAAGTGATTACATAGGTAAACAAAATACATGAATAGGTAAAATGTAGAAAGCCCAAAATTATCCTTGAAGTTGTGCATGAGTGTTTTGATGGAAAAGGATGCCCTTTAGGGGACATGAGTGACTATCACTATTTCACATATTGGTCGATAATGTCTTTTTGAAAAAAATGTAACTTCTAGAACAATCAAGTGTGATAGTGATAATTAGGTACTATTGAATTGATTTGATATTTGGATAGTGTGTAGAGACCTATATATGCTTTTTTGATATTTCAAACCATATTTTTGTGCCATAAAGAGATAAATAAATATAGAGTAAAAAAGGGTTAGCAATTAGATTTGTGCTAGACTTCAACACCCCATTGTGTTGAGTGTTGCCTAGGTACTAATAATCCAAAGAGGGATCAAACCTTCATGTAGTTATCTAACCTAGGTTATTTATGTAATAATTATCCTTTGACTATATGAATGCATCTATATTTGGAATGAATACTTGACCATGATTGGCTAAGGATGCATAAAATTGAATTTAGACTTGCTTCAAGTGATTGCTTGGAGTGCTAAACTAATTTAAAAATAATAAAAAACTTTTTCACAATGCGTACTTGTGTAAATAAGCTTGTTAATAAGTGTGAAATGAATGAATTGAGTGTGATTTAATAGTGTTTCAAGTGGGAAAATGACTTGTTGGGGATTTTAGGAATCTAAGGTCTAACCCTAAGGATACTTTCTTTTTTGAAATTTTGAGTCTTGTGAGGGAAGGACATGATTGATAGATAAGGATAGGAATGTTAGGCATTCATATCTTATCCAGAAAGGTGCTAAGTTTAGGGTCTAAGTAAGGGCATACAAATACATAAGGGTGTTTCTAATAGTAATATAATTTATATAGATGATAATAGATGACTTTGTAGTGAAATAAGGTCTCTTATGATTAGGATAGGTCAAATTGGTGAAATAAGTTTGAATTAAGTACACATGACAATTAATGGTAAAAAGAGATAATATAGGCATGATCAAGTATCTATGACCAAATTTAGGTTACTAAATCCTACCCCCCCATTTAGTATAGGAATGCAATTACTATATTAAAGGAAAGCCATACCTTAGTTTGAAAAACACACCTTATCTTTGAGCTCCATACATTTTGGCCAACCCTAAAAAACACATAAAGTAGTTATTTTTTTAATTTGAATAATTTAATTTAAACATTTTAATTTTTTATTGAACTTTGAAAATTTGTAATTTTAAATCAAATTTTCTAAATTGAAAATTTCTTGTATTTGAGTACTTTGAATATTGAAATGAAAGTATGGAATGAATACACATGTATGTGTGACATAAATGTTTCTCTTTGTGGCTTGATTGATGACAATTCTTCCTTAAATAATTGGAATGTTGGTTCTTCCCATGAATCACTTAGATAATATGGTTCCTTATCCAAACTATTGGATAAAATTGGGAATGATCAAATCCCAAATTTTATTTGCTCTTTAGAAGTGAAAATAATTCTAATTAAATAATGTTGAAACTTGATTATATTTTTAACCCCAACATGTAAAATATTTAAAATATTTATGGATTCACACACATAATGCTAAGTGCTCAGTGACTTTGAGTTATACACTATGCAACTAAACTAAGTTAACAACTGCAGATGGATTGTAGATTCATTTACAACATTATGGTATGTATTAATATATCCTTGTATTTGAAATCATGATCAAAAGAGAATGGATTATACCCTTGGTCATAACATGTTCATGGAATAAATAATGTGGCATAATAATGTATTATTCCCCTACTGTAATTGTTGAATTTGAAACTATTTGTGAATGCTCATTGTAACATCTACTTGAAACTTTAAACTTGTGTGAATTTGTTATTTTGAAATGAGAGTGCATATATAATGGAATATGCCCCCATAATATGTGATAATAATTAAATTTGGTCTTTGAAAAATGGTTTATATCATACATGAGAATCCAAATATAATGCCCCCCTTTTGAGGTGAGACAATTTTGTCCTAAAATGTCACTCATCTCAAAATATAATTTGACTTGAAACATGTGTATTTAGCTGTTATCATTAAAACTTGTAGCATTTATAAGAGTGTTATCATAGTAATATTTGAATTTTTCATATAAATTAAGAGGTAAGTTCTATAGAATGTATCAATAAATCTCATGAAATTAGCATCCTAGTATATTAATATGTTAGGAGTACATAATATAGATCATGGAACTTATCAAACTCATTGAGCTCAACAAGCACACACACAACACACAAAAATAAATATAAAATAAACATATATAGGCCAAGGAAAAAAAGTAAGGGCATGTTCAAATGTCCTAAATAACTCACATATACATGACAAATGTTACAAATAAGGGACATATTCAAATGTTGCACCTACATAGGGCCAAGGGCTAAGCAAAGACATGTTCAAATATCATACACAACATGCAAGATTTCATAGAGATGCATAAAGCAAAGAGTCTCAAAAAAGGGAGAAGGTAATACACACACACACACACACACACACACACACACACACACACACACACACACACACACACACACAATTAAGCAACAATAAAGGAACATAGAATTAGCACAGGTAGTCTAAACTATACACATGTCATGTGATCATATCCTAGAAAATAAGATGTTCATGTACACTATGTAAGATAGAAATGCTAAAAATAAATTTGTAAATAACATGAAATCTCAAAAATTTAGGGGTTATAAAATGATAACACATGCATACTATCACCTATGAATAAAATTCCCCCAACTTGGCAAGGCCATTGGATAGAGGAAAGTCCAACATCTCAATCTCTAGAAATCCCTATATGTCCTACACAACACTTCCTAAACACCCATGAAATATATGTGTGATATAGAAAGAATATGATATCTATTAATAATGATATGAATAAAATATTTTTAATATGTAAACTAGTTTTTTAACCATATTTAGGTCCTGATTTTGAATCTTTGATAATTTTTGAATATTTTTACAATTTTGAGAATGTGTGTGTGTGTGTGTGTGTGTGTGTGTGTGTGTGTGTGTGTGTGTGTGTGTATTTGTATTTTTACAATATGAAAAACAAAAAAAACATATACTAAAATGAAACCAAGGTGTTGAAAATATAATAAATGAGACCAATATGGATAGTTTGTAACAAGTTTGAATGGAAGATGTGCACTAGCAAATGTTTGAATGACTCAATAAGAGGAATTGGCCACCTACAAAATGTGATTTGGAACTAATTTAATCTATAGGATAATGAAACATGTATGCAATTAAATGATTGTACATTCTATTTTTTTTTCAAATTTACACTTGTTGAAAGATGTTTCATGTATGGATAATTGATGTTGAAAATAAAGAGATTTTACATTGAAAAACTAGAAATACATACTAAAATAGAGCCAATTGTCTAAAAATTAAAATAATTAAGACTCTATGTTTTAGATATGTATATTCTAGGGAAAAAGAGACAAAGGATAGGATAAACCAATATGATAATAATGATTGGCATTTCTATCCTTCTAGGTGATTCTATCTTGTAGAAAAGATGACAAAATTTTGATGAAAATCTATGAAAGTAGATAAATAAACGTGAATTTTCAGAAAAATTGATCACTATTTCCAACTATCCAAAGTCAAAAAATAAAAATAGAAATTCCAATAGGCCAATAAATAATTAAATCCAAGGGCATATAATAATGGATCAAATGATCACAAATGCAAATAAATGGAAGACAAAGATGTAACCATCCAAAAACTATGTATAATTAGATTATGTTGCTAAAAACTAAGGATATCATCAATGGTATGCCTCTATGAAGACCCTATATCATGTTTGTCATAACCTGTAATTAGGTTTCCATTTTCATATTTCATGTTAGTTGTACCAATACAATCATATTAGACATAATCATCATCATAATCATCATAAAAAAGGACTAATTTATTAGGTTGTATTTGAAATTATGATATGCCATTTTGATCACCTTTTGTATGTGTGTATGAAAATCCAACTGCACCATAGATTTGAATTATCTTTGTAAAATTTTGTTTCTCTTGAGTATGTGCATCATTCTTGTTATACCTAATTGGTTCTAACCTGAAATACTACTTTTAAAAAAAAAGTACAATATATCTCATTTTTAAGATATAATACAACTATTAGTTTAAAACATATAACTAAACAAATTACATATAACAAATGCATGAAATACATCAGCCCACTGGCATATTAATCATCATTTAGTAATAATCTATAAACATAAAATTAAGATATGTACCTAATCATCTAAACATTAAGGCATATCAAGCACTTTAATTATGGATACAATTCATGAATTAGTCAAAAGTACAATTATAACCACTGCTATTTATAAATCAAAAGGTTTTATAAAATTACACAACCATTGCTATGTTAATAATAATACATCCAAAATAAAGGTACAAAAAGGTATGATAAAAGATGTAAAAAATAATAGTATAAAATTACAAGAGGAGATGCAGGCACAACTCTATAATCCATCACATAAACTAAGTGTAATTGTATCTAGTTGTATCAGTTGAATATGGAAAACATCATCTAAATGCTTTACCTCCAACCACAGACCTACAATATCCCACACACCTCCCTTTCAATAGTGGGCCTTCCCTTCATGGAGGGGTTGATAAAAAATTTAGATATCAAGAAATAATCAGAATCCATGTTCATACTAACACCGTTACATGCATCAATCAAATAGACCATAGAATTTCATTTCTTTATCTAAATGATTAAAAAAATTATATAAACTAGAAGTATAGTGAAATGATAATGTCTCAATTATAACATTATTTTGACCAAATTTTTCATTATAGATTGTAGATATACATTTGAGTCATTTTCACTCACACAAAACTCTTTGCTACAGGATCATGCTAGATGATATTAGGAAGTACATATGCGAGTCACCCACTGGCATACTCGTATAAGTACTTCTTGTTATCAACAACATATTAATATTAGGAGGTACATATATGCATCACCCACTAGCATAATCATATAAGTACTTCCTATTATTCAACATAACATGTAACTAAAGATTTAATAATAGTTCATAAATATTATACTACAATGAAAATATATGTATTTATAGATAAATACCCAATTTAACATCATACAAATGTGTTAACAAGCAAGAATAATAATCAATAATTTCTATACTTATCCTTAACATACCTTTCCAACATAAATTCTCATACTTAATTTCTAACCAAAAGAATAAGTATCTATTTTTATTATGTTTCCATTTGGTCATAAATAATTAGATTTGCACAGTCAACACACTTTAAACGTAAATGTACATCCAACCTTAAAATCTCTTCATGATAACATTCTATAAAAGCATATTTTATACTTGAAAACTTTGTATGTTATTCTCAAACATCAACTAAATCCATTACCAAGAAATAGTAACAATCATATCAGGTTCCATTTATACAATCGATTACTACATTTATAAACACACAATCAACATTATAGAATCACTATCAACATTTAAGTGTAATATTATGGAAACCAGGTCAACTTTAAACCTATTTCAACTTTATTAATGATATTTATCCACTATACTTTGTAGAATTTAAAACATATACTTATTTAAGGTTTAAGATGATGTTCCTACTCAAACATTTACTTATTTACCAATCACAAAGTTTCAACCATAATTTCCTATTCTGGATAACATTTAAATTTTATAATTTTTCTATGCTAAAACAATCCCTACATAAACATTTTCATAAAAAAACTACTCAAATATAACATTTATAACCCAATTCAAAATCTCTACAACTTATTCTACCTTTTATAATGTAACCTACATGATTTTATAAAAAGTTAAGTGTGACATGCAAAATCATCTGATAACACCATATAATTGCCTCATTATGTTTCTAAGTCTCCACAGTTATGTTCAAAGTATTAATAAGGAATTCATTCATTAGCCTCTTACTAAGGTTGAACCATACAAATACAATCTGATTTACACAATCCATTTTAATAACCTGCTATTTCATTCATAACTCACACTGTATCAAAATAATTTTGGTAAATCTTAACAATAACAAATAACATTTTGAATGGAAGTCACAACTCATTCTACAAGGTTAGGGTAAGGATACAGTCAAAAGATTTTTCTACAAAACCACCTTGTGTCTTGAGTAGATTTTATTAAACCCACAATATACAACTTCATTATTAGGCTAGGGTTTTTATTATAAAATTAACTTAGTATCAATGATTTGTTTTCTTAAGTCAAGGGTTACTATTTCAAACTAAGTCATATCCTATACAAAAAACACAACTAAAAGTGATACCTAGAAAATTTCATAATTTAAATTAATGAACTACCCATTTGACTGTTACAAGAATGAAAGCTTATTTCAATGGCCATATATATATATATATATATCTTTATTGATACTAAAATATAATTATGTACATATATATACCTAATAATTAACTCATATAAATATAAATAAATAGCTCAGACTAAGTCATTATTCCTAGGGATAGATTCTTAGAGTGGTAAATTTGAGGGTAAAGCATGGCTCCCTCCTCAAACTTACAACCCTATAAACTTATGGTATTAGTTTGTGATTCTAATCAAACAATCAACAATACCTATTTACCCTACATTTTAAATCCTATTGCTTGCTTGAAAAATGTAATAAGAGAGGAACTGACCTGTGGGTATAAATGCCTTATTTGAGCCAACTACTTTCATGTTTTCCCCTAAATCTTGAGCTAAATAATTGATTTTCCTTTTTGACTATCCTCATTGCAAATATAAAAATAAATCCCCCATTGTGTTACCTCTCTTCTTACTTATCTTCTCCTCTTTTTCGTGCATGCTTGACCTCACTTTTCTTACTCTTGTTATCTCAATCCACTCATATTCATGCAACTATCATTTCATTAATATCCCACTCTCTTTTTAAATCCAAATCCACCCATAGTTCTTTGCTTCATACATGAAATCTCAATGGTCGAGTATACTCTTAGTCACACACTGAGTCAACTTCCCCAAACATAAATTATTACTATCAAAACTAAACCCTAATTCAAATCTTGAAACTTATCCAACATAATTATTACCATGTCTCAAAAATTATTATCAAAATAAATTTTCACAACACAAAAAACCATTTTGATGTAAGTTTGATTCAAAAAACAACAATTAACTTGGGGGGGGGGAAGAAAAAAAGTATTTACCCATAACTGATTTTGCCAAAGAGACCTCTAATGGTATATCATACTAACATTAATGTGACAACTAGTATTTTAAAATTATGAAGTTAATATAACTTATAAATTCTAGTATGGATGTAGAAGTCTAGATCTAAATGATAGTTTTTAGGATAATCACAGACACAAGTATGAGAGATTTATTCTCCCATAGCAATGTAAAATGTCAAGTAACATTCTTACAACATTGCAACTACTCGAAGACCATCATGCAACAACATCATTCACAAGAATGTAAGCATGTATCAATGAAGATATTTATAAAAATAAATCATAATGAATTCATTCAACTTGTTAGATCAACCATAGGGTTAGAAATAAAATAAGCAATCAATCCATTTCTATTTGGTGTGTGCGGGTTCCCATCATATTTATTTTTACCCCCAAATGTAATCATATACTTCCTCCTATTCAATGATACTTTCCCTCCTCTCTTTAACTGAGGGTTGAAAATATCCTACATCAAACTCACCAAACAAACCTATAGTTAGTCTGTGCCATGATAAAAATCAACATAAAATAATAATAGCTACTGAATATCACTAATCCATAAAATTAATGATCATAAACATAATATAACATCTCAATAAGTAAAATAAGTTTTCCATCAACCAATATAACTGATTTAAATCATAGTTATCATCAAATATACTAATAACCAACACATAATAAATTGAATAATATCTCAAACAATCATAAGGAGAAATGAGATGTAACATCCTCCTCCCATAAAATTGGTCAATGTTCTGATGATACTTATTTCAAACAAAAGTTTTTAAATTTAACTAAGTTTATAAAAATTTAAAATAATGTATTTGCAAAAAAAATGATGTTTAGTAGAAATGTTTTAATTAAACAAATAGGGAATCAGCCTAAAAAATTCCTCATAGTCCTCCCATGTAGCACTATCTTTATAATATTGGTCCCACTAAACCTTGTATTGTGATACCTCTCTATTATGCAAGCTAAGATTGCATGTATCAATTATTTTGATTGCTTCTACTATGATCACTCTTAGATCCCAAACATGTAATGCATTCCAATCTAAAACACGTGTAAGATCAAAAATATACTTATTAAGATAAGAAACATGGAAAATATTATGCATTTGTGTTAGGGATGGTGGAAATGCTAGTCTATACAAGATTGATTACTTTTAGGACCTTGAAAGGTCCCACATATCTAGGTGATAGCTTTGCTGATTTACCAAACTTGGTTGAACTCTTTTGGGGTTTAACCTATTTTTTTTTTAAATTCCCAATAGAAAACTACCTTGTTGTCCTTTTCAGATCAATGTAGATTTTCTACCTATCATTTGGCTTTAGCTTACCTCTGCCTTATTAATTTCATTTGTTCTTCCATTTTAGAAAGCATATCTAGTCCAAAAACCACTCTATCTTCCATCTTTTCCCAATTGATAGTTGTTATGTATTTTTTACCATATAATTCCTCAAAAGGAGGTATTTTTATGGCTGATTGGTAGGAGATATTATATGAAAACTCAACTAATGGGAGATACTCTTCCCATTTGTATTGATAATCCATGCAATACATTATCAATAGATCTTCCAAGATCTAATTTATTTTTTATATTTTCCCATATGTTTCTAGATGGTAAGATGTAATAAAATTCATATGAGTTCCCAATGCAAAATTTAAAGTTTGCCAAAACCTGTAAATCATTTTAGGGCCCTATCAGAAATAATATTTTCAAAAAACCCATGCAATTTGTAAATTTATTTCACAAATATTTTTGTAATCATAGGTGCATCATCAGTTATATTACTAAGAATAAAATGAGTTACCTTGGTTATTTTATCCACAAATACCAAGATCATATCATGATGATTCCTATATATAGAAAATCCTTGAATAAAATCCATGCTGATCACCTACCACTTCCATTTAGGTACTAAATGTGGGTATAAAAACCTAGATGGATTCACGTGTTCAACCTTGACTCATTGACACTCTAAGCATTTAAAAACAAAATCAAATGAATCTTTCTTAATCCCAATCTAAAAATATAGAGGTTTTAACTTTGATACTATCATAGTTACTCTTGGATGCCCTGAATAAGGTGCATTGTGTAGTTCTCTTAACATAATATTTCTAGAATTTTTATTATTAGGTACATAAAACCTGCCATTGAACCTTAAAATTCCATCATTTTCTAATTGAAAACCTTGATATCTATGATCTTATGATATTTTATTCAAAATTTTCTTGACTTATTCATATAAATCATCATTAGTGAAAATTTCACTACCTAATCTCTGAAGGTGATTCTAATTGTAGCCAAGGTTGCAATGTATCTCCTACAACTAAGGGATTTTGAAACTCAAATTTCCTTACCCTTAATGTAGTTGATATCAAAATCATAGTCATAAATAAACTCTAACCACCAACTTTGGTGAGATTTAAGGTTAGGTTGGGTGAATATGCACTTAAGACCTAGATTATCAGTCTTAAGTTTAAAGGGTTTACCTAATAATAAATGCCTCTAAATTTGTAAGGTGTGAACTATGGCAGCCAAGACTCATAAGGCTTCAGTTTCCTAGATTCATTGGCCATAACCAAACCATTCTACATGAGTACTCCTCCTAACCTATCTCTTGAAGCATCTATTATTATTGAGAAATGCCCATTTAGATTTAGAATCTGAAATACTGGTCCAAAAGTAAGCCTTTGTTTCAATAATTGAAAGGCTTCTTCACACTTATTTGACTAAGAAAACTTCTATTATTTACATTGAAGAGAGGTGATTGGGTTAGCTATTTTGGAAATTTAGGCAAAATCTTCATGTAATATCTAGCTAATCTGATAAAACTACACACCTCATGCATATTTTTAGGTGTTATCCATTTCATGATGGCCCTAATTTTGGTTGGATCAATTGATATTACCTCTATATAAATAATTTTCCCTAGATAATGGAATCTTTTTTGAAATAAAACACATTTGGATAACTTACCATAAATCTTGTGCTTCTTCAACCATTGTAAAACTAACCTCAAATACTCCACATGTTCTTCCTCATTCTTGGAATAGATGAGGATATAATCCAAGAAGACAAGAATAAATTGGTCAATATAATCTCTAAACACACTATCAATGTGATTCATAAATGTTTATAGTGTGCTAGTCAACCTAAAAGGAAAAATTGTGAAGTCATAGTGTCCATAGTGAGTTTTGAAAGTTATCTTCAGAATATTATCTTCTTGAATCCTCAACTAGTGGTATCCTACCTGAAGATCTATCTTCAAAAAGATTGTATCATCATGCATTTGATCAAAAATATAATCAATGCAAGCTAATGGATACCTATTTTTAATTATTTCTTTATTGAGCATGTAATAGTCTATGTAAAAATGAAGGGTTCCATTCTTTTTTTGATGAAAACTATGGGTGCTCCCCATGGCAAAACACTTGGTTGAATCAAACCTTTAGCTAACATTTCCTATAGTTGAGTTTTCAACTGAATCGAATCTATCATTTTCATCCTATAAGGTGCCTAAGAATATAGTTCCAATCTAGGTATGATATCTATAGTGAAATCATATTATATTTTTAGAGGTAACCTTGACAGTTCTTCATAAAAGACATCTCAAAACTCTTATATAAAGGGATAATATTCCAAGGTAGGATCCTTGGATTCTATAAATTTATCCATATTGACAAGGAATGCTTGAAATCCCTTGAATTATAACCTTATTAATTTAATGGTATATATTTTTCTAAGTTTCAACTCTCTTTGATTTCCTTAGATTTCAGTTAAGGTTCCCAAATCATCCTAACATTCCACCTTGTTGAGGTAGCAGTCTGCCTTGGCCTTTTATCTATCTATCAAGTTTACCCCTAGGATCACATCATATGATCTTAATGGTGGTACATATAAATCCACAACCGTAGTGAATTCTGGCATCTAAATTTTAGCTTCCACGAGACATTTATCAACCTTAACCTTAGACTCATTCCCATACTGCACTGACCATGCATTTTACATTAAAAAATATTTCATAGATAATTTATTCAACATTATAAGAGAAATAAATCATTAAGTAGCTTTAGTATCAATTAAAACAGTAATTTAATGTCTAAAAATAATACCTGTCACTTCAATGGGAGAGGCTTGGTATTCAACTTGTCTATTATGCACTTCTAGATGGATATGTTGTTGGAAAGTTCCCTATTGTGAAGAGGAAGTTACATTATTATTATTTCCATCTATCTTCCATCAAGGATAGTATTTGGAATACTAATCTCCTCTAAAAATGAAACATCCTCTTGGAGGTCCCTTCTTCTCAAACTAATTTTCACCCTTAAAACTTTCTCTGAAACTACCCCCTGGCTTCCTATTTCTTGAGGTATTATAAAACCTTACATTCTAATTTTTGAATTGGTTCTTGGAGTTTCCATTCCTTTTCCAATTCTTATTAAAGGGAGTCTTGGAACTCCCAAATTTTTTATTATATTTTATATAATGTCTACTAAATATTTTAATTTCTACACTTGTTTTATAACTTTCTCAAATATTTGGTCTCTAGTGGATGGTCCATGCACATCCACCTCACATCCAATCTAAGGTTTTAGTACCATAATGCATTTTTGAATATGGAATTGCTCATACTTATTATATATGGGATATATTTTAGGAATTTAGTAAACTATTCCCAACACTCATTTACTGATATATCTCCTTACTTTAAATTTTGAAAGCTTGTCAACTTCTAGTCAAATAAATCTGAGGTAACCACCATACTCTGAAAAGAGTTAAAAAATATTTCCAAGTGGTGGTAGTGGAATTTAGATTCATTTCAAGATTATTATTATCCCACCAAGTTAATACTTCACCAACTAATTGGTAAGTTCCACAAATAGCTTTGGTGACCTCTGAATTATTCTAAATTTCAAAATACTTTTCCATTTATATTAACCAACCTTCCACTCCATCACTCAAAACAATGCCTTCAAATTTGGGTGGGTTAAATTTCTTCATATCTTGTGCTAACTCAATAGCTACTTGAGCTCTTACATCTTGATGCACTTCCTCATGTCTATGCTCCTGGAGAACTTCCTTTTCAACATGGTGTTCTTCAAGGACTTCCTACTCATTCTTCTTTATGAGACCATTGTTACCTCTTTATTTCCTCGCCAAAAAAATTTACTAGATTATTCATGGAAATATACCATTAACAAATTTAGATTTGGTTATATTTTTGACTAAGCTTGTGATTTATGTTATTATGGGATAGTAGAATGTTTCTTAGCTAGGTGATGATACATGATTGCTTATTATGAATTGGTCTATGTATGTTTACATTTTAAGCATATTAATGAGTTATTTTAATTATATAATGTTGCTTATGATTATTATGTGAAAATATGTAATTAATTGTGTTTTGTGGGTGGATGCAAGAGAATTCTTCCCTCGAGCGTACTAGAGGGAGAGCATCATCAAAGAGGATGATGTAGATGGATACATCGTTGGTCGATAGATAGCTAGCAAAAACCTGCACACACCACAATAGTTAGTCATGGTAAAAAATGTATTTTAAAATGATTGATTTTGGTGTTTGTTTAATGTTTTATATGTTTTCTTAACTAGGTAAGATTATAAAATGAATTCCCTTGTGTGCCTAGCCTATATGCCATTAGTGCATGTAGAGGAAAATTTAATAAAGGTAAAATTTAATAGGGGTTATTATTTAATGATTTTACCATTAAATTACTAAAACAAAATTAAATATTAAATGGGTTTAATATAAAAATAGAAATTCATATTAAAATATAAAAAAGGAATTATTTAAAAAAAGAGAGAAAAACATTGAAATTAGAAACAAAAGAAAAATAAATTAAAATATAGAAAAAATAAAAAAAGAATTAAATGTCTTAAAATTAGTAAAAATAAAAAGATAAAACAAAACGAAAATAAAAATAAAAATTAGTATCTATTTTATATTTAATAGAAATATTGAAGCATAATTAAAGGTGGGGGGGGGGTCTATGCATTGAGGAAAGAAAGAAGAGAAGGGAAGAACGTTGAAGAGGAGAAGGGCTTAACCAAACAAAGGCTATTTGGATAGTGCCATGCAAGTTTAGATGCTTACAAGGTAGGTGGTGTCTTGAATTTTGTTGTGAGGTTTGTTACATAATCTATGTGTAACAAACTGAGAGTATTATTGTTAATTAATTTGTGTGTAATATAGGAAATCGACTATTGAATATGAGTATTGGTTATATATATATATATATATATATATATATATATATATATATATATATATATATATATATATATATATATATATATATATATATATATATATATATATATATATATATATATATATATATAGTGATTAGTGTTATATCAAGGATATAATATTTTCAATCTGCTATAAATTTTATATATATATATATATAGTGATTAGTGTTATATCAAGGATATAATATTTTCAATCTGCTATAAATTATATATATATATATATATATATATATATATATATATATATATATATATATATATATATAATTCTAAAATACACTCTCATATGAGTTTTTGAAGTAGATAGTTGTATTAAGAAATAAAGAAAAGGTGACTTAGTATTGAATTATAAGATCTAGGCATTGAGTTTATACCATTCCATCACCGCTCGATGGTAGCCACTCTTTAATTATACTATATATGCACATATTAAAATATTTATTATGGGGTTGTATAACAAAAATAGATTTATTTTAAAACCAAACCTGCCTAGGATGGTGTCGACCCGCTCAACATATAGAATAAGTGTTTGCTTTTAAAACAAAATTCTTCAACTATTTACAGCACCGTACAATCTATATAAAAATAAAAAACAATCTATATATTTTTATGTTACATAGACTATATAAATATTATAAACTGAAAGATATGAAAAAGGTGACTTTGATTGTGATGCCAACTAGGACTTGGGGTGTAATGGTTAGCTATGATGGATTAAATACATACTTATTGTATATGGCAAAATAGATACACTTATTATCTTCTATGGAAACTCATACATTTGAGACACATAAGTCGTAGATCAACTTAAATGGTATTTACACATGTAAAACATGAATATTGTATGCTTCGAATAGTTTGATTGAATATTAAGTTACTTCTAAGAGGCATTGACTTACCTTGTGTATCTTCTTAAATTTTTGTTGTTGTGAAAATAGTTTGGGATTTAGTATTTAGGAATTTCAATAGATGCCCGATTCAATGTGTTTACTTGGTGAATCCTTTTTATATGTGGAATTTATATCTTTATACTTGTCGATATTGGTCTTTGAATAAAAAGCCAAACTAGGGTACTCAATCTTCAGTTCTAGGGTGCACATGAACATAGTTGTCTATGAGTTCTATATGACCCATAATTTGATCTATCCCACACAAAAATGTTTATAGTCACAAAGCACTTTGAATTGTAGACAGACTAATATAATGGCTTATGTTTTATCCACTACAAGAGCATGGTTCAATATAAATGCGATCCATATTTAATGAAGTTTACTCAAGACATATGGAGATGAAGCTTCACAGTTAACGAGGGATTACCATAGAGTAGTTTAAGGAGAGGGTCATGCTATTACATCTATATATATTTGGTACATATATGAAGCTTCTTTAGAGATCTATGTATATAATACAATAATATAATCATACTACAATGATATATTTAGTGAATTATATAGGGTATAAATGGTGATTTACATGTGAAATTTTGTATGTACTAGTATGACTAGCACTCTAATTATATATATTTGTATATATATGTATATATCATAATAATATCATCTATGAGTATTATAATAGAAATCCACTAAATGAGAGATACAAATGATACATGTTTGATATTCACTGATATATAACAATATCCACTAAAATGTAACATATTTAATATAATATTCACTGATATGTTATATGTTTAATATATGATGAGGAGGATGTATAACCAAGATGTTTCATAGTTATATTGCTCGATGGGTATAAATCCTAGAATTGGTATCTATAATGTGATATTAGTGATTCAAAACTAGTTTCTTAACCATTACTATATAGAAAACCATAAGGAGTAAGTGAAATTAAATGGGTAAACCATAACTAACTCTTTTTGTGGTTTAAAACAAACAAAAACTTCTAGACTCTTTAAAATATGAAAACCTGCCATGCAAAATTTGGTGTTGAATTACATATCAACTTATTGGAAAATTGAGGTAATCTTATTTAGTTAATATTTTTGAAATAAATATTAATTAGAAAATAAAAGAATTGAATAAGATAATTTAGTAAAAAATTGCTTGTAAACCCCCAAACGTAAAGCGATTGATAAACTAGATATCTTGTGTTTTTGGGAAAAATAAAGTTCTGGGCTATTATAAGGAATTAATGTGTTCTATGTACTTATGAGTTGATTTCTATGCTTAGTAGTTATAATTAAAACATTAAACCATGGCTTATAAATTTCATAACATTAAAATACCTACATGTGGTACATATTAGGATGTGCAAGTGCTCGTATATGGAAGATTTAACATGTAATTCATTAGATGATTTGAATAAGTCACTTAGGAATCAAAAAACATAAATTTTAGAATAGTCTCCTACAAGAAAATGAGTCAATAGGATAATGGGTTTATGAAGTATTTGACTCACTAATAATGATATGAATGACTGTTAGTCATATGTATTTAGTGTAGAATACTTGTGTGTATTGTATACTATGAGTGTATTATTATATGTTAAATGTTTTGTTACACTTAGTGCATAATAGTGCATAGGGATGCATGTTTATATGTTGTGATAATTTGGTATGCTTATATGGAGTATACCCAGGTGGTATAATTATTATTGTTTTCTTGTGATGGATTGATTGAGTCTTGAAAATCATAAGTTTGGAATATGTGTTTTTATGTAGTTGTGAACCTATAATAGTATGGGATGTCATAAGATACTATAATATAAAAGTATGTTGTACCTAAGTGTTACTTACTGTAGTTATTATGCATAAACTGATATCTACATCTGACTATGTTACTGTATACATGTTGGTTATTGTTGTGGATAGTGTGTGTTATTACAGTTGGTAAGACTTGTGAATGTGTGTATGAAAAATTTGAGAGTTTAGCTAATACTGTGTTGGTATGTTATTGTGTTCCATGGAAATGATGACTTGATTATATATATAGTTATTTGTATAATGCTTGAGTTCTATGTATTTGAGACTACTTCATATGATTGATTGTTAAAAATTGGTAGTTAAGTCTTAAAACATTGAACTATGGTAATATAGGTTGCCACAAGGTATAGATAACTTGAAACCAATTATATTGTTAAATTGTATGTTTAATTAGGTGATGTATTTGTAATCATTATTTCTAATATGAGATATAAGATAATGAAAGATTCATGCATATGTTTGATGGATTAAATGTACGTTGTTATTACTTCTATGTATAGTGTATCATGTGATGCATTGATACTAGGATGTAAGTTGATGAATCTTGTGGTTAAATTATATTTGACTAATCTACATTTTTAATGTAGAGTAAGGAGTGAGACATAATTCACTGGCTTACTAGCATTGCAATGTTAGATGAATGTAATCCAATCAAGTGGTGTGTATGAAATTGATAGATCTATATATCATTTTATATTACTATTTATAAAACTTTAGGTCAAAGTATGTTTAGTGAGACATTATCATTTCATGATTATGATTTACATGTATGTGTGATATCTTGCAATAGATCAAGTTTTATATGATACACTTCATGTTTAGTTAGTTAGAAATCATACAACACACAGGTACTTGCTAGTCTCTCTAGATTCCTTCACCATCACTATCTATCCATTCATGAAGGGAGGGACATCTACTGATGGGATTAGTGTGGGGGATCATTGGTCCATGGTGGGTGTGAAAAAGTGTTTGAATGATACTCTCCCTCCCCATAATAGTACTACTTATTGAGATGACACTTGAGATTGCCACAGATACTTAAAGTTTGGGAATTGTGATTCAAGGTAGCCAAGTATCTTATTTGTACATTGTATTATATTGTACTTGTTATTATAAAATAGTCATGAAGAGATGTAAGTATAATTTGATGTACATTGATCATGGTGAGTGTGTATTTACATAAGTTGAGTTTAAAGTGTTATAATTATTGAGTTGTCATTCTCTCATGATGTTAGAGATCCACATTCTGTGTTGTAATATGAATTGTTATCATGCTTGCACATGATTAATTTTATGATCTCTTTAGACTCTCAAAATGTAGTCTACTTTTGCAATTGTGATTATTAAAAAAATAAAAATTTATAGTTAGATCCCAACAAGGATGTTACATGTGGTATCAGAGCTATGGCTCGAACTCTAGGTCATAATGCATCTATTAGCATTTTTGTGTCTTGAGAACCTAATAATATGAAGTTTTGCATTGGTATTTGGATTGGTGGTGACTCAGTGTGGAACTAGGCTACACCATGTTTGGAGTTTTGTGACTTTCATAAAATGTGTGTGGGATATTGAGTGTTTACCCTCTAGAGCATTCATATCCCTTTGAGTTGTTTAGGAGATTGGACTATTGAGTGTCCCATTGGTGATGGCTATATTCAAGGTTTGGGTAGATGGATATATAACATAGTTCATGAGTTATGAAAAAAAAATTTCTACCATAGTTTGATCACTTAGATCAAACACCTCGAGTATGATTACATTCTTCTTGATGATCAATTCATATTTATCATTGTGTTTTGATTTTTATGAATGTTAGATAAGCTCGGGATGATTCTCATTCAAATTTATGTGCTTTAGTTTTGTGTCTTTTATTTACTAAATCTAGGAGTGGGAAATATTATAAGACCATTTTTATTTTAGTACCACCTAGGGTGGTGGAAATATTATTGGTAGAGTGTTATTGTATTTCTTGATAATTCAATTGTGTTGGGATTTTGTTTATGGAATGAGCACTCTAAAGATATGTGGGTTAAGACGAAGTGTCATCTCTTCGAGTTATCATAGAGGTGAATTTTTATTCTCTTTTGACATTATTATGACGCTACTGAAAGAGTCATATATGCACAATGATTGATTTAGTATTTTATTAAATGGGAATTGTTTTTTAATGTTGTTGGATTGTACTCCCTTATAATTTGTGGGAGAATGTTTTCTACTTTTGGTGAGAGATAAGTTTTAAGATTGGGTGGATAGACACATCTTTATGTTAGCATATATCTCTTCCAGTTATGAAAGAAGATTGAGATACCATACTTACAAGTTTGGGTTGGTAGCTAGTGTTTGGGAAACATTAAGTTGCGGTGTTTTGTTTTTACCTTGGGAAGGTTAGTAGGAGTTTTTGAGATGATAGCTTTCTAATTTTCAATTTTGACTCTTTAGATTCACTACTTGATATAACTTGTGATTTCAAGATCACGTGAGGTGTCAAACCTTGAATTATATATATTAAATATTAAATTAAGAATTATAAGTTGATTATAAATAGTATAATGTTATACACTCATGATTATATTTACATTTACTCTCTTTTTGCTTAAAACATGTCATTTTGAGGCTGAAGGAATGGTGTGATTCTTGGCCTATGCATGCTATATTAATTTTAACATTATTTTCCTATTAACCATGAGCAAAATAGAATAGATTAAGTTGTGAAATATGATACTAGTATGTTTAACTAGTAGTAACTTAATACAATTACAAATTGATTGTATGATTTCTTTTGTAGACATGCGGATACATCTAGAATCATTTAGCATATAGATTTTATTTTAATGATCTGTTAGCATAAACTTATGATTCTTTGAAATTTATTATTCACATTTTAGAGATCATAAGGTCATGAGGACCTAAGGGAAGAGTGGTGAATTGGAAACATGAGTTCTAAGTGATAGGAAAATATTCTACTTAGCCTCACATTAACTTAGATTATTGGTACTAAGTTATATCGATAGATAGAATTGTCAAATCTAGGATTTAATAGGCGAAACTTATCAAATTCAGTCATATGGCCATACACATGTATACAGTGGACATAAATTCCATATGGATGAGTATTCCATGAATTTTGTATACTTAAATTTACCATTCTTATTTATTGACATACTTGTCAGGAGCTCTGTGGAGTAGTTATAATATTGACATGTTATACTTATCTAAAACTACATGGAGTAGTGATAGTATTAACATATGTACATTATTTTAACCATGTTCCCTAATTACTTTTCTTCAAAATGAGAAAAACACTCTCCCAGTTAGAGAGATGTATCAAAGGTTGGAAGATTTTGTGAAACTCTCCCTAGACATTTATTTTGGATTGCATAATGATCTTGTGTGCTCTTATAAACTAGTGAAATTTTCACTACGACATGTGGGACCCTTCAAAGTAATAGAAGTGGTCAGCCCTATAGTATGTAGGCATGTTTTGATGAATCTAGACTTGAGGATGGACAAGATAGAATTAGTCAGAGTAAGTAATACTCATAACTATGTTTGCTTAATTGGGAGATGTTATTGAGTAGGGTCTTGTGAGACCAATACTCTATGAAAAGTGTAACTTGGAGGAACTTCAATGATATCTATAGGTAATTTATCATTTATTTGATTAGTTTGACATTGTATATCATGTTATTACTTTGATAAGAATTTTTTTATATTAACTTACCTTTAAATAAAAGTCATCGAGGATGATGACTAGCTTTAGGGGGGATAGATGTTAAATCCTGATTTCCTTGCCAGACAAATTCGTTGGATTATTTATGGATATCTACAATTAACAAATTCAGATTTGGTTATATTTCTAACTAAGCTTATGATTTATGCTGTTATGGGATAGTAGAATGTTACTTAGGTGATGATAAATGATTTCTTATTATGAATTGGTCTATGTATGCATTTATATTTTAAGCATATTATTGAATTATTTTAGTTATATAATGTTGCTTATGATTATTATGTGAAAAGATCAAATTAACTATGTGTTGTGAGCTGGATTCAAGATAATTCTTCCCTTGAGCATACTATAGAGAGAGCATCATTAGAGAGGATGATATAGATGGAGACATCACTAGTTGATAGATAACTAGTGAAACCCTGCACCCACCATGATAGTTAATCATGGTAGAAAATGCATTTTAATATAATTAATTTTGGTATTTGTTTAATGTTTTCTACAATTTCCTGACTAGGTAAGATTTTAAAATGAATTCCCTTGTGTGCTTAGCTTATATGCCATTAGTGCATGTAGAGGCCAATTTAATAAAGGTAAAATTTAATACGGCTTATTATTTTATGATTTTACCATTAAATTGCTAAAACAAAATTAAATATTAAATGGGTTTAATTTGAAAATGGAATTTCATATTAAAATATAAAAATGGAATTATTTTAAAAAAAAGATAGAAAAAGAGAAAAACATTGAAATTAGAAAAAAAGAGAAAAAAATATTAAAATCTAGAAAAAATAAAAAAAGAATTAAACGTCTTAAAATTAGTAAAAATAAAAAGACAAAATAAAAAAAAAGCAAAAATAACAATCTAGAAAAGAATTTAGTATCTATTTTATATTTAAGATAAAGATTGAAGCATAATTAAAAGGGGGGGGTCTATGTATTGACGAAGGAAAGAAGAGAAGGACAAAACATTGAAGAGGAGAAGGGATTAACCACACAAATGTTGTCTGGATAGTGCCATGCAAGTTTAGACACTTATAAGGTAGGTGGTGTCTTGAATTTTATTGTGAGGTTTGTTACATAATCTGTGTGTAACAAACTAAGATTATTATTGTTAATTAATTTGTGTGTAATATAGGAAATCGATTATTGAATATGAGTATTAGTTATATATATATATATAAAATGATTAATTCATTATATATATATATATATATATATATATATATATATATATATATAAATATATAAATATATATATATATAAATATATAAAATACACTCCCATATGAGTTTTTGAAGCAGATAGTTGTATTAAGAAATAAAGAAAAGACGACTTAGTATTGAATTATAAGATCTAGGCATTGAGTTTATACCATTCCAATGCTGCCCAATAGTAGCCACTCTTTAATTATACTATATATGCAGAGATTAAAATATTTATTATGGGGTTATATAAAAAAATAGATTTATTTTAAAACTAAACCTAGCTAGGATGGCATTGACCTGCTCAACATACAAAATAAATGTTTTCTTTTAAAACAAAACTCTTCAGTTATTTATAACACTGTATAGTCTGTATAAAAATAAAAAATAATCTATATATTTGTATGTTACAAAAACTATATAAATATTATAAATTAAAATTTATGAAAAAGGCAACTTTGACTATGATGCCAACTAGGTGTTGGGGTGTAATGTTTAGCTATGATGGATTAAATACATACTTATTGTATATGGTGACTTAGATACACTTATTATCTTCTATGGTGACTCATAAATTTGAGACACATAAACTATAGATCAACTTAAATGGGATTTACACATGTAAACCATGAATATTATATGCTTGGAATGGTTTGACTGAATATTAAATTACTTCTAAGAGGTGTAGACTTACCCCATGTATCTTCTTAAATTTTTGTTTTTATGAAAATAATTTGGGATTCAGTAATTAGGAATTTCAATACATGCCCAATTCAGTGTGTTTACTTGTTGAATCCTTTTTATATATGGAATTTTTATCTTTATACTTGTTGATATTGGTCCTTAAACAAAAAGACAAACTAGGGTACTCAATCTTCATTTCTAAGGTGCACATAAACATAGTTGTCTATGAGTTCTGTATGACCCATAATTTGATTTATCCCACACAAAAATGTTTATAGTCAGATAACACTCTAAATGATAGATAGACTAATATAATGGCTTATGTTTTATCCACTACAAGAGCATGGTTTTAATATAAATGCAATTCATATTTAATGATGTTTATTTAAGATGTATGGAGATGAAGCTTCATAGTTAAAGATGGATTACCATAGAGTAGTGCAAGGTGAGGGCCATTATGTTATATCTATATATATTCGGTACATATATGAAGATTATTTAGTGATCTATGTATATAATAAAATAATATATTTGTTATAGTGATATATTCAGTGAATTATATAGGGTATAAATGGTGATTTATATGTGAAATTTTGTGAGTATGTACTATTACGACCAGCACTCTCTCTCGCTTTATATATATATGAGTATATATAATAATAATACCATCTATGAGTATTATAAGAGAAATCCACTAAATAGGAGATAAAGATGATACATTTTTTATATTAACTGATATATAACAATATCCATTGAAATGTAACATATTTAATATGTTTAATATAATATTCACTGATATGTTATATGTTTAATATTTGATGAGGAGGATGTATGTTTCATAGTGATATTACTCAATGGGTATAAATCCTAGAATTCGTATCTATAATGTGATATTAATGACTCAAAACTAGTTTCTTAACCATTACTGCATAGAAAACCATAACAAGGAGTAAATGGAGTTAAATGGGTAAACCATAACTAGCTCTTTTTGTGCATTAAAACTAGCAAAAAATTATAAACTCCTTAAAATATGAAAACCCACCATGAAAAATTTGGTGTTGAATTACATATCAGCTTATTAGAAAATTGGGGTAATCTTATTTAGTTAATTTTCTTGAAATAAATATTTACCAGAAAATAAAAGAATTGAATAAGATATTTTAGCAAATGATTTCTTGTAAACCCCCAAACATAAAGCAATTGATAAACTAGATATCTTATATTTTTGAGATTTTTTTTTGTGTCATTATAGGGAATGAATGTGTTATATGTACTTATGAGTTGATTTTTATGCTTAGTAGTTACAATTAAAACACTAAACCATGGTTTAGAAATTGCATAACATTAGAATACCTACATGTGGTGCACATTAGGATGTGCAAGTGCTCATATGTGGAAGATTTAACCTGTAATTTATTAGATGATTTAAATAAATCATTAAGTTTTTTAGGAATCAAGAAACATAACTTTTGGAATAGTCTCTTACAATCAAATGAGTCAATAAGATAACAGGTTTATGAAGTATTTGACTTACTATTAATGATATGAATGACTATTAGTCATATGTATTCAATGTAGAATACTTGTGTACATTACATACTCTGAGTGTATTATTATATGTATAAATGTTTTGTTACACTTAGTGCATAATAGTGTCTAGGGATGCATGTTTATATGTTGTGATACTTTGGTATGCTTTTATGGGGTATACCTGGGTGGTATTATTGTTATTGTTTGCTTGTGATGGATTAGTTGAGTCTTAAAAATCATAAGTTTGGAATATGTGTTGCTATGTAGTTGGGAACCTATGATAGTATGGGATGTTATAGGGTACTATAGTATAAAATTATGTTGTACTCAGGTGGTACTTACTATAGTTATTATGCCTAAACTCATATCTACATCTGACTGTGTTATTATATATATGTTGGTTATTGTTGTGGATAGTGTGTGTTATTATAGTTGGTAAGACTTGTGTATGAGTGCATGTAAATTTTGAGAGTTTAGCTACTGTTGTGTTGGTATGTTATTATGTTATGTCAAAATGATGACTTGCTTTGCTATATATAGTTACTTGTATAATGCTTAAGTTTTTGTGTATTTGAGACTACTTTATATGATTGATTGTGGAAAACTAGTAGTTAAGTATTATAACATTGGACTATAGTAATATGGGTTGCCATAGGGTGTAGATAATTAGAAACCAATTATATTTTTTAATTATATGTTTATTTCGGTGGCATATTTGTAATCATTATTTATAGTATGGGATAGAAGATAATGAAAGATTCATACATATGTTTGACGGACTAAATGTATACTATTATTACTCCTATGTATAGTGTGTCATTTGATGCATTGCTATTAGGATGTAAGTTTATGAATCTTGTGTTTGAATTGTATTTGACCAGTATGCATTGCTAATGTGAAGGAGTGAGATAGACTTCACTGGCTTACTAGCATTGCAATGTTAGATGAAGGTAATCCGATCAAGTGGTGTGTATGAAATTGATAGATCTATAGATGACTTTTATATTACTATTTGTAAAACTTTAGGCTAAAGTATGTTAAATATAATGAGTTTTCTATGATACACTGAATGTTTATTTAGTTAAAATCATACAATACATGGGTACTTACTAGTCTCTCTAGATTCTTGTGCTGTCACTATCTATCCATCTATGAAGGGAGGGCTATTTACTGATGGGATTAGTAAGGGAGATCATTGTTCTATGGTTGGTATAGAAAAGTTCTTGAATGATGCTCTCGCTCCCCATATAAATACTACTTATCGATACAACACTTGAGATTGCCATAGATACTCAAAGTTTAGGAACTGTACTTTGGGGTAGCCAAGTATCTTATTTGTATATTGTATTATATTGTAATTATTATTATAAAATAATCATGAAGATTTGTAATTATAATGTTATGTATATTGATAGTGGTGATTGTGTATTTTACATAAGTTGAGTTTAAAGTGTTATAATTACTGAGTTGTCATTCTCTCATGATGTTAGAGATCCACATTATATGTTGTAATTTGAATTGTTATCATGTTTACATGTGATTAGTTTTATGATCTCTGTTAGACTCTCAAAATGTAGTCTACTTTTGTAATTTTGATTATTAAAAAATAAAATTCTAGTTAGATCCTAATAGGGATGTTACAACCATGAACCTCTCATTCAAGAACTACTATATGATCATGATTTTTATTTATTATAGCAAGGATCTAATCAAGTTTCACAGCTTACTCTAATGCTAGTTGAATAGGATTATCTTAAGGGTTTACATTGGAAGGACCCTCACCAACTAATCTCCCTCATGTCATTAACTTTTTATAAAATTAGGGAAAAATTTATATGTTAGCAAACTCATTAGGTCTGATAGATAAACTTTAAGCTCTGATACCACAATGTTAGACCCATTTGGTTTTAACCTGAAATAGTGATATTTATTTTAAGTATAATATATCTCATTTTTAAGATATAATACAACTATCAATTTAACATAGATAACTAAATGAATTACATATAATAGATGCATGCAATACATCAACCCATTAACATATTAATCATCATTAAGTAATCAATTATAAACATAACATTAAGCTGTGTAACTAATCATCTAAACATTAAAGCATATCAAGCACCTTAATTATGGAGACAATTCATGAATCAATTTAAAGTACAATTACATCCACTACTATTTATAAATAAAAATGTTTTATATAGTTACCTAACCACTACTATGTTAATAATAATACATCTGAAATCAAGGTACAAGGTAGGATAAAAGATGTACAAAATAGTACAAAAGTATAAGAGGAACTGCCAGTATAGCTCTATAATCCAACACATAGCCTGAGTGTAATTCCATCTGATTGTATTAGTTGAAGAGAGAGAGCATCAACTAAGTGCTTTACCTCCAATCACAGACCTATGGTCTCCCCACACCTCCCTTTTAGGAGTGGCCCTTCCCTTCATAGAGGGGTAGATAAAAATAATGTGGATATCAAGAAATAACTAGAACCCATATGCATAATAACACTATTACATGCAACAATTAAATAGACCATAGAATTTCATTCTTCTATCTAAATGATAAAAATAAGCATATAAAGTATAAGTAAAATGAAATGATAATGTCTTAGATATAACATTACTTTGGACAAATTTTTTATTTGTAGATTGTAGATATACATCTAAGTCATTTTCACTTATATAAAACTCTCTACTACAAGATCATATCAGATGATATTAGAAAGTATGTATATGAGTCACCCATTGGCATACTCATATAAGTACTTCTTGTTATTGACAACATAATAATATTAATAGGTACATCTATGAGTCACCCACTAGTGTACTCGTATAATTATTTCCTATTATTCAACATAATATGTAGCTAAAGATTCAATAAAAAATCGTTAATATTATGCCATAATGAAAATATATGTATTTACAACTAAATACCTAATTTAACCTCATACATATATGTTAACAATAAATAATGGAAATCAAGACTTTATATGCTTATCCTTAACATACCTTTTAACATAAATTCACTTACTTGATTTCTAACCAAAATAATAAGTATCTATTTTTCTTATGTTTCCATTTAGTCATAAACAATTAAGTTTTCATGTCAGAACACTGTATAATAAATGTATATCCAAACTTAATATCTCTTCATGATAACATTCTAGACAAAAATATTTTATGCTTCACAACTTCATATGTTATTTTCAAATATCAACTAAATTCATTACCCAAAGAATACTAAATATCATATTAGGTTCTATTTGTATAGTTAAATACTACATTTATAAACATACAATCATCATTATAGTACCATTGTTAACATTTCAATATAATACTAAGGAAACCAAGTAAACTTTCAACCTATTTCAACCTTTGTTAATCATATTTATCCACCACACAATATAGAATGAAAAACCCATACTTATTCAAGTTTTAGGATGGTGTTCCTACTCAAACATTTACTTATTTACTAATCAAATGATTTTAGCCATAATTTCCTATTCTGGATAACATTTGAATTTTATCATTTTTATATGCTTAAAAAAATCCTTGCATAAACATTTTCATAAAAATACCACTCAGTTTTAACATTTCTAACCTAATTCAAATTCTCTTCAACTTATTCTACCTTTTATAATGTAACCTATAGGCTTTACTAAAAAGTTAAATGTGACATGAAAAATCATTTTATATAACCATATAACCACCTCATTATATTTACAAGTCTCCATAGCTATGTTTAAAGGATTCAAAAGGAATTCATTCATACACAACCTCTTACTAAGGTCAAACAATACAAATATAATCGGGTTTACACAACCCATTTAATATCCTGGTATTTCATTCATAACTCATACTATACAAAATAATTTTGATAAATATTAACAATAACAACAAACATTTTGAATGGAAGTCATAGCTCATTCTATAAGGTTAGGGTAAGGACATAGTCAAAAGATTTTTATATATACCCACCCATGGCCTAAGTAGATTTTATTAAACCCATAGTCTATAACTTCATCGTTAGGTTAGGATTTTTATTATAACAATAGATGAGTATAAATGCTTTGGATTATTAAGTAAAGGGTTACTATTTAAAACTAAGTCATCTCCTATACTATAAACACAACTAAAAGTGAATACCAATAAAATTTCATAATTTTTAAATTTATGAACTACCGATTTGACTGTTACAAAAATGAAATCTTATTTCAATGGCTATATATATATATATATATTGATACTCAAATATAGTAATGTACATATATATACATAATCAATAACTCATATAAATATAAATAAATAAATAACTCAAACTAAGTCATTATTCCTAGGGATAGAGTCTTAGAGTGGTTAATTTGAGGGTAAAGCATGGCTACCTCCTCAAATTTACAACCCTAAAAACTTAGGGTATCAGTTTATGATTCTAATCAAATAATTAATAATACCCATTTAACCTACATTAGAACCTTATTTCTTGGTTTAAAAATGCAATAAGAAAGGAACTGATCTTTAGGTATAAATACCTCGCTTGGACTACCTAACATGGAACAATATATATATATATATATATATATATATATATATATATATATATATATATATATATATATATATATATATATATATATATACATACATGTCATAGTAAAACCTATGGAACAAAATGCCTCAAATATCAACATGGCCATTGGATAGAGGAAAAAACAACATTTGTATGTTCATGTGTAACTTATATGTCCTAAATAACACTCATATATTGTGAAATGCACATATGTATGTAAATGATATGCCATTTACCAAACATGTGATAAATAACATATGTAAATAATGCATACTATCTATCATGTCATGCTCATGTCTTGATTTTTTTAAATATTTTTATTATTTTTATTATTTATTAGTTGATTTTTTTGTATTTTTTGAATATTTAGAATTATAAAAAACTATCCAATGATCCACTCAATGGGAGGGCCAAGGTAAGTACATGTATCAGGTGGTAGATGAGTAGTCTATCATAATTGGGAATTATTAACTAAGGATGGATAAAAATATAAAGAGAATAATATGATGTATAGTGTATATCATGCTCAATCCTCATAGAACTCAGGGTATTGAATGGATCTAGAAGGTTGAGGCTCTTTGGTATATGCTATGTAGTAGGAGGGTGTCTCACTAATTTAATTTCATATGGAACACTTTAAACTACATGCAGTGTTGACTGAGTATGTAATTTAGAATATGGCAGCATCTATGGTCTATGAGTAACTCTCTAATGTAATTTATGTGGAATAACTATCTGTATAGATGGATCTTATATATGTGTAACAATCGACTATGTATGTTGATCCTAAATGGGTGTATCAACCATATATGAGTGGTGAATTTGAATATATGTATTGACTCTCTATAAATAATGATCCTCAATATGTGTATCAACTAATCATGGTGGTGGTGGTGGGGTGGAGGAGGATATATAGTTTACTATAGAGGATACTCATATCATACACTTATAATTATGACTACTCTATTACAGTATATGTACTTTATGAATCAATGTAGCATAGATGGATTTTCATGATGTCTTAACAATCATGGGTGTCCTAACAATATGTGGAAGACCCCATTACTTTGTAACACTAAGAATGGTGTGGCTAACATGGTTAATCCCTCCTGAAGATGTAATATTTTATGTTATAATAAACTATGTCTTTGTCCATCAAATCATCTCACCAATTTTTTTATGTCTTCTAAATCTTATCATGTGTATCCAAGATATTAGATAATTTCCATCATTCAATTTTTTTCACTTGAGCCATTTTTAGTCACAAAACTATATATAGGTTATTCCTCAATTTTGTATTGGATTAATAAGGCATGAAAATTTTAATCATCATCAACTATCTCATTGTCATCAAATGTGATCATGGGATGCTAAGATGGAGTATTTATAAGTTTACCAATGATGTTATCTATTGAATAATCATATGTCATTAATTGAGGATACATGTTTTATGCATAGTGTACCTATGAAGAGTCCTTAGTTTCTGTTGACTCATGCTTAGAAAGAGGATCACAAAATATCTTCAACTTTTGATTTCTATTATGTTGTGGTCAATATTATTCTATAGGAGTGCTCAAATTAATAATGAGGTCCTATATCTTATTTATTAGCTTGAAAGGTCTATTTTTTGAATACCACACAATATGTTGATACTCACAATATGCATTTTGATCATAGTTCCCTAGTCTAGTTATACTTGGATCAAGCTCTCATGGAGGAAGAAGTGTGATAAGGTTACCTCAAGAAATTTATTTAGTAGAAAATGAAGAGGTAATGGTAATAGTTAAAATTTTCTCTTTGTTGGCACTATCATTTGTAGATGATTTATAGGTTGTGACAAGACATAGACTGTGGTCCTTTCCTCATTCTTGTTATCAATTGGTTTGACCTTATAATTTGTTTTTATTTAAAACTTCATTATTGGAGTAACTATAGACTTTGATGTATACTTAATTTTGCTCAAAGAAATTTAATTGACTTATCTCTCCCTCATTGTATGGTATAAATCATCAAATGATTTTAATCTTTTTAATATAATTTATTCACAGAGTGATGCTAGAAGGATTTATTTGAATATATTTTACAATTCATTGTCATCCATAACATTGGTCATCTTAGATAGCATGGTATTGTTTCAAATCACATAATCACTAATTGGTTCATTGGATCATTGATTTAGCTTAACAATTTGGGCTAGGATAACTTCACATCAATGGGTAAGTGCACAAAGTTGGGGGACAAAAAGTGGCCTACTCATGGACATGATTTTTATAAAATTTCATAAATTTGAAATTATGTAAATAATTTGAGATATATACACTCCAAATTTGAAGATGGTGTAAAAACATGAAATATAGAATTTCAAGTCTAGTTTCCAAAAAGTTATTTTTTTAAAAAAATGGTTAAGTATAACTAGGTCAAACATATAAAATTTGAAGAGGATCTCCTAATTTTTCAAAAAACATAGTAGATAGATGATTGTGACGTGCACCATATTTTGAGTAGCATTTAATATTATTTTAAACCATTTGGAGAAAATTTAGATAAAATATTCTAACACATTACCTATATTTTTTTATATTTTTTCAATGAATACTTTTTTTTTGAATTTTGCAAGTAAATAGATCCTCAAAACTGACAAAGAAATGGATAGTCATTCGTGAGTCATTCCTAACTACCTCAAAAAAAATGAAAATAATTTTTTAAAAAATGTGTTATAATTACGCATAGTACATCACCATATAATTTTTTTTCACTTAGATCAACGAAATACAAATTACATGAACATGTATAGGCATGTATGTTTGCGGCATGTAGTGGCCTAAAAAAGGCATAGTTAGAATTAAAAATAGTTTGAAACCTTAAATTAGTCCAAAAATTATAATAATCATATTTTTGGACAGAGGAGAGAGTGCTCATCATGATGGTATCAATTTTTTGAATTTTCACGTCAAAATTCTTAGTGAATTTAGCAATAAAAGTTGAAATTTATTATTTATTTTCATACCGTTCAAAACTTGGCTATATATTGATAGTCTAAGCCTTTGGCTCAAGAATCCAAGCCATTCCTAAGCCAAAAAGTGTAGGAATTGAATTCAAATTCAAATACTATGATCACATTAATAACATTATCAAATTATTAACTATGTTAATAACGTGATCCTGATATTTAATAAAATGATTGCATTAATAATGTGATCACATTACATATTCTCAACATCCTAAAACCTGAATAGGAGCCATTAGGCCTAGTAGTCTTAAGATTAAATATTGGCTTTAGATTAATAATATTGTTTGGGACCAATGTTCCTATCAAGAATTGATAGCACTGAATGATAATTGGAGATGTATTAACCTATGAATCAATTTATTATTCCTTTCATCCCAATATGGTGTGCAATTAGGCCAATAGATCCCAAATTGACATTAGAAGGACATATTTCCTTGGATGGAGCTTGGTTGGCCCCAATTATGTATCAAACTAAATTACATACTTGGTTTTTTATAATAAGGTGTGCAATTAAAGACCCAATTGACATCATATGGACATAATTCATTTTTCAAGGTTCATTTAACCCTGATTGTGTATTAAATTGAAGTAAATATTCAATTAGTTTAATATGGTGTGATATCAAATCCCTAATTGACATTATATTGAAGGAATTCCTTACATGGGGAACAATTACTATTAATTATAAATTATACTAAAGAAAATAATTGATTGGTTAAATATGATGTGAAATTAGGGAAAAATATTCATAATGGAAAAATTAGATGGACATAATTCATTGCATGGGGTGAAAAATGCCTCGATTGATATTCTAGGTGGAAGCAATTAATTACATAGGACTTAGTTGTCCTCAATTATGTATAGTATTGAAAATAATATCTATTGATTTAACATGGTGTAATTAGAGCCCCAAATGACATTAGATGGATATAATTCCTTGCTTGGGGATTGAGTGGCCCCAATTGCATATCATATTGAACCTACATACTCAATTGATTCAATATGGTGTGTAATTAGGGATAAAAGAATGCAACTGGAACATTATATGGATAAAATTACTTTCATGGGGCTCAGTTGGCCCCAATTATGTATAAAATAAAACCAAATACATGATTAGCTAGATATAGTTTACAATCGGGGCCAATGAAGTTGTAATTGACATTAGATGTATCCAGTTACTTATATGAGCCTTGGTTGGCCATAATTACATATTAAACTAAACTAAATACTTGTTTTATTCAATATGTTATGTATTTGGGACCAATAGAGTCCCCTATTGATATTATAAGGATGAAATTTCTTACACAAGGCTTATTTGGACTAAATTTCATAGATCATATTGAACTAAATATTATTTTAATTGAATTTGGTGCATAATTAGAATCATAATTATTATTAAATATGGATGTAATTACTTATAGAGGATTAAATTAGTCATGATTTCATATCAGATTCATGATAAAACTCAATTATTTGAATAAGTTGTGTAATTAGGGCCCTAATTAAAATTATGTTGACACAATTCCTTGGGTAAGCCTCGATTGGCCCCAATTATGTATCATCTAGAACTGAATACTTGATTGGTTCAATATGGTATTCAATCAAGGCCAAGTAATCCCCAATTTCCATTATATATGAATGTAATTCCTTGCACATGACTCCTTTGGACCAAATTGCATATCAAATTGAAACAACATTTATTTTTTTAATATGGTGAGCGCTTGGATCCCCAATTGATATCATATGGATGAAATTCCTTATATTGAGGCTCAATAAGCCCCTATGATCAATTTATCCCCAATTAAAATCCTTTATATATAGTAATAAATAGGTTCATAGGGATGAAATTGGTTAAATTATATCAGTCATTACCATAATTGACTTTTTAGGCTTAATCTATGATGATGTGGGGGATAATTAATCCCAAATTCACATTCTTTACTCATAGATCTACATTCAAGGAGCTCAAATTTTACCTAATCACCATCATGATTGTACCTTATATACCCTAATCCATAATCCCTAAATTTCTTAATTCCTAAACTCTATTTACTACAAATATAAACTCTTTAAACCTTGAACCAATCATTTTAACCTAAATTACCATCATTTAGACTAGTGCAGCTAGGTAGAATATTTTTCATTATGTACAATTTATTCTCATTATTTATGTATATTCATATTTTCACTAAAAATGATTTTTTTTGATATACAAGGCATGTTTTTGTAGTTATTGTAGATGATGATAATGAATAAATCATTTATTACTACTTATGTCGATGTGTAGAGAGAGAAAATTGACTTCCCTAGTTATAGATGGAGAAAACATTGACTATCCCACTAGGTCAGTGGTATAAAACTTAGTTTCAATGATATTTTATAAAAAAAATTTAGATCAATGGTTGTTTGAAGAGTTTGAAACACACCGGAAGATACTACACTATTCAAATTTGATTCTTGCAATGAATATTCAATTATAAAAATATCATGGGAGGCAATTAAATAGGAAAATATGGAAAGTTCAAGAGTCATATCATGAAGCTATTATTTATACTATCAAGGTTATGGCAAATCCTAGTGGTTCATTAGATTAAAATATAGAGGTATGTTGACTTTTCAAATGTAGATGTAATCAATTTTATCAAATATTTTTTATTTTCTAAGTAGTACATATATATATTTCATTTTTAATTACTTACTAATAATTTTATATAGGTTAGTGGTGATAGATAATATTTCACCTTCATGTGGTTGTAATTTTTAGTAAATAATTCTATATTCTTGAAGCTAAGAGAAGCTTAGGTTTTATGGGTATTTGAACTTAGGCTAAAAAAATGCATTTTTCTTGTATTTGAGAAGGGTGTTCTTGAAGCTGGAATGGGTGGTGGGTTTATCGATTGAGATTGATGGGAGGCCAAGAACATGGTATTAGATGTTATTTTCACCCTAGATGTGTTTTTAGTGTCAATTTTCACTCAAAAAGGATCAGAACCAGAGTTCTGCAACCATAACTTGAACTTTGACAACATTTGTTGTCAGTGTTTCTGCTCTCTGGAATGGTAGTGAAAATGCACTTTCAAGTGGATTTGAATGTCATGGAGCTATGATAAAATGTAATTTACCTATTTGGATGTGATAAATGTGATATATTTATAGTTGGAGGTCTTAGAGGTATAAATATTAATTGGATCTTGAGAAGTTGTTTGTTCACCGAATTGTTTTTGCATTTTTAGATCTATCACTGCAACTTGTCTAACAGTCACATTGCAAAGGGAGGTAAGAGTTGTTTATTAATCTTGTCAAGTATGCCATTTAATATATATGGAATTGGAAGTTGGTACCATCATCAAATTATGGTTTGTATCTTTTATAAGATGCATGAGAATTTAAAATTAAACTAATACTCCATGTTACTGTCACAGACCTATAGGGTGCCTTGTTGTGCCCTATATGTGGAATTGAATGTTAAAGTGTGTTTGAATTATTTTAATAGGTTAAGTTAGATGTGATTTGATCATTTAATAACATCTATGACAAAATACTGACTCATTAAGACCTATATCTAATTTTGGTAAGTTTGAAACCTAAGAGGATTGCCTAGTGAGAAGATAATGAAAGAGTGAGAGGACATTTGTAAATGGAATGTATGAAATGAGTTAGAGAATGAATGTGAGAGGTATTTTAGAGGTATAATGACAATAATAATTATATTCAAAGTATCCAATAAGTAGGTATAAAGAGAAGAAGACCATTAAGCCTAAGTGATAAGAGTGTCATTAGTCATTTCCACTATACACAATGAAATAAAAACTTTAATTTAAAAAAATATGTAAGATCCAAGATATATTTAATTGAAAATAATAATTTTTTAATCCTCATTTATGCATGTAAAAAATTAAATATGAGATCTGATAGATAATAATTTGGAAGATCAAAACAAAACTATACAATAACACACAATGAAATAAAAACTGTATATAAATTAGATAGATTGCCATGATAGGCATACATTATAGGCACATACATGTCCAATTGAAATAATACATAGATTATCATGATATGCATACAAAAAATTACATCTACCAACATAGTATCTAATGTTGGTTGAATGTCATATGCACATATACAATGCCAAAAATACATCAATTTCCATATAGGCATACAAAAAAGTACAACTCATGTGAAAAACATCCTATTCATCAAATATCCTCCCTCTCTTTGACTTAATTTAAGAATAATCTCCTTGGGATTCCCTTCTAGTAGATGGATACCCCTTTAATGCCTTAGATTACTCGAAGGTCCAACTGTAGATCTACACTCATAGCTAGCTTATAGCTGAGCTATTTAAATACAAGAATTATAATGAGTTTTAAAATAAAATACATTCAAATAATTATTAAGAAATTAATTTTAAACTAAAATGAAAAATCATTAAACATGTGCACTTACTGCAAGCTCATGATCTCACTCAATCTATTTTTCATGTTTAATCAAGTCAGTGGCAGGCTCAACTATCTGAATAGGTGTCTCAAATATAGAAGAAAATGAGAAGTTGCCCCAATCACCATTTGAATAGGACTATCAACTATCATGGACAAACCTGAATATATAATAAATTTACATAAGTTATATTTTCCCCAAGTAAATGTACTAAAATTATTAAAACAAGTCTATTTTTACAATTCAAAATTATAAAAACTAATATATACCTTTGTCAGTGCCTATGCAGATGACATTACAAAAACAATGCCTATGTCTGTCTCAACTCTTAGAGAGGGGGGAGTGTCAGTACCAACCATCATATATTCATGTAAACAAGGTCTCACTTAGTTTTATATAAATTACATCAAATCTTATATATGGAAACCAAAATGATCAATAAAAGCACTTTTATATAAAATATCTATCTATATAAGTACATGAATGTAATGACACATTATAGGAAATAAGAAGACAAACATGCACGTGAAAATACACTTATATCTAAATCGATAAGCCATTATTAAAGTGTTAGAGTAGTAGCCTTGTACCAAAACCAAAATTAGAGGATTAAAACTATGAAAGGAAATATATAATATACTAGTTTCTTTTTTTTCAAATTGATAAATATAAATATATTTAGGTCAAGATCTTCAATTTATGATATATTACATGTTGGACTATATTGGTTGTTAATTTATTACTTGTCTAAAAATAGGGGTTTGACTTAGGTAGGACCCTCGTAACTACTTCCTTTTGGATGAATTTTCAAGATTAACTTAGAGTATTTAGGGATATTTTAAATTGTATTTTAAAGGTGGGCCTACATTTGATGGAGTAGATTGATGAAGTATGATTGGCTTCCTAGGATTATAGATAAATTAATGACTAGTGATTTGGTCACACTATGTATAATAGGGATATTCTAGATTGTGTAGGTGGGGATTGTTGTCCCATTGAGTAGACTCCTTTACAACATATTCACTAACTAGGATGTGTCATGTAAAATAGTTTAATTTTCCCACAATTTCCTTGAGAGTGGACTATCACTATCAAGGTTGTGATTAGGATACTAGGCTTGTCAGATAAATGTAGGGTTGTGGAATCGATAGAGGATTGTGATATAGGTAAGGTTTTTAATTAGGTGTAATACTTTGGTGATGTTGATACACATAACATTGGTTTTAAGTATGGGGTAAAACTAGTGGTGGTGGAGTGGGTAATTATCTTGACCCTCTGAAATGATATTAAATAGGGATATTTTCCTCCCATATGGTGGGATACAAAGGGACATATTTACTTTTGTATAGCTAGTCACCTATTGTTAAGATTATTGAAGAGAGAGGATGGAAATTTGCATGGGTCTAAGATGTGTTATCATATACTTACATGGATATATATCAGACCATTAGGTTTATGGATATGTTTATTAGCCACCCTACACTCATCATGGGCTAGGTGTATGAGCACATGACCCCTTACTAGTGCTGTTTAGAGATTGGGATAGTGGGGGCAATCAGGGCTTGTAGTTGGATATGTATGCCACCATTAAGAGAATTTCCATGAGTGGTGGACACACTGATAATGATATATTTGATAACTCTACTATATTAGGGTATTTTAGTATAGTTTATGAATGAGGTGGACACTCTACTACCATCATGGGAAAATTTTGGGAGAGTAATAATTAGATGATTATATTTATAAAAATATCCCATGTAGGCTGTAATTATGGTAGGATGCCAACATTAAGTACAACCACCACCATAATATGTAGATACTTAAATGTAAAAATAAGCATAGGATAGAGGGTGAGGAGATGAAGTTTAGGGGGATACAAGGGAGAGCATACACTTGTTAGAGAGGAACCAACAAGATCGGATGAGAATGCTAAGATGAGGTCCAATTAGGAATTATACCTAGACTAACATTAAGTTACCCAAGTAAAGTAGTGAGTTGGTTTATTTTTAGTTACTTTCTATGTTACTTTGTAATTTATCACTCAGTTATTGTTTCTTTATGTGACTAGAGATATAATGTCTTCTCTTGTTATATGGTTTTAGAGTGAATCACTTATTGGTGGAGCATGATCAAATAAATTTTGGTTAGGATTTTTTAGGTGAAGATTATTTGAGCCTCAATAATATTTTGGTGGATGTGGTTCTCCATGTGTGAATAAACAAGCATACATATGTTTTTCTCCCTACTTACCATAAATATGTGGAGTTAACTCATAATAATAGAGATATAGTTGGCCTAGAGGAAAATGTGGCTGGTTTAGAGTCTCTGGTGAAGACTCTCAATGAGATTGTTACGGCTAGGGGAGGTTAGGCTCCATCTTACCAAAATATAGTGGGAGGTACATCACCCACATAGGTATAAGCAAGAGACACAAAAGTAAAGAAATTTTATATCACATCACTCATCAACATTGGGACATTATCATAGGAGTAGGAGTAGGATCCCTAGGCACAACCTCTAGATGGGGATAATTACTTCTAATAGGAACTTAGGGTCACACCATTGTATCTATTTTATGGAATAGTATAAAATCATTCCATGAGTATGATTATGAACATAATGTTAAGAAAGAGAGAGATACTAATATATTACATGGATTATCATCCACTGGGGGAGCTCATGAAAATGGTGACACACATCAAATCTTGGATGGAATTACCCACAAACTAAATAAAGTGAAAAGGGTCTTAAATTCAATGGATGAATATTTGTTAGGGAAGCTTACACTTGGATAATGGGTATGAAAAGGTGCTTTGGGATAAGATATTTTTTAATAAATAGTATGGACATACTATTTATTTTACAAATTTTAGATGAAGTAGCCTTGTGTTGGGACTATCAAGAAATAATTGTGAATTTAGATATGCCCATAGTGACTTGTGTGACTTTCAAGGAAAGACAACACTAATTTTTGGATATCTACTTAACTGATCTAGAGTAAATGCATTCCATAACCTCTATAAAAATTCAAATAATGAAAAGGAATATAATACATGTTTTTAAAACTTGATCTAGTACATGGGATATATGTAAACAACTTATTTTTGCATATAGGTTGTTTTATTTTTGCATTAATTCTTAAGAAGAGAAGTTACAAATTAGATGCAAAGAGCAAAACACATATATAAACTGTAGACACCGAAATTGTGTCTACTCCCTTGGTCATCCTCCTCATCCTCTCCCCCCTTGGTCCCCTTCATCCACATAACCACTCCTAACCTATCTTATGTCTTATTAATTTGAAATAATTATCTTATTTTAAGTTAATAATTCTCTCTCCCTTGCCACCTCACCCCCCTAAGATGCCCTTCTTTAAATTCCCTTCATCCCCCCATGACCCATTTATGGTCTATTCCTCATTCTCCCATGCCTATTTAGACCCTCTCGACCATTTTCCCATGGGCCTTTGACCCGGTGGCGTGAAAGAATGGGTAAAAGGCTAAAATTAGCCTCTGTTCTCATTCTACAGCCACCAACATCAGTCATTATTTAGCCGATGTCGGTGGTTATGCCAACGTCAGCAGCTTTCAAGACTGCATTCCACCTCCAGAACGCGGATCCGCTCTTTTGACCTTCAATCACCTGACCTCTGATCATCGGCTCCTTCAATCTTTAGTCTTCAACCATCCGCCACTCTGCCAATCAATCTGCCAATATTCAAACCAAAACTCTCACTCTCCCTCTCATAGGGCTTCTGCACCAGCAACAACATCAGTCTTCTACACCAGCAATAGGTCCTCCACACAGGCTACATCAACAACAGGTACAGGTATCAACAACACTCCTTCAGTAGGCCATAGGTATGTATATTGTCTATGTTCTCATTATGTTTTTAGTTATTGATTTCAAGTAATATCCCCCCCAGACCAGACTGTTAACTAGACCAGACCCGAATCCTTATTTCTCTGTCTCCCTATTGCCTCTGTCTTCTATCTGACCATACACTCTGTCCATTGTCCCTGCAACTCTACCCAAACCTCTGCACAGACCATTAACCAAAACCAAACTCGCTCAGACCATCCAAATAACACAAAAACACATCTAGACCCCTTTTCAGACCTGTCTATAGACCACAGACCTAACCACAGACTACTACCCCAACCGACGTTGGCCGCAGAGACCACCGCCCCAACTGATGTCGACAGACTAACCGACGTCGACAGACCTTGACCAACTGACGCCGGCAAACTAACCGATGTCGGTGACTGTGACCAGGCTGACAACAACATTTAGGTAAGCATTTGCTTCCATTTTCCTTTTAGTCTTTAACCATTTCAATATTTCATCATTCTGCCTTTTATCAGACATTATTTTTATCAGTCAGTGGGTTGACATCCCTCAAGCTTTTGCTTCTGGGATCAAGCTTTTGCTTGGCAGCCCACCATCTCCTCATCTAACACCTTTTCATGTTTTAGTCTCTTTCCTTTTCAGGTGTCATCCTCCATAACCAAAGAGGAGTTCTCACAACGTCTGGATTACGGTGCGCAAGACTTCATCTAGGTACATACAAGCCTTAGACCATTTTTTCTTAGTTTCTTATTCTCTCTTTGAATGTGAAAGCGAAATCGTATAGAAACATTCTGGCACGCCTGGTGGGACCCTAGGGTCTTCCTTGGGTTCTTTTCTTTTCTTTTCATATAGGGTGCATTAGGTTTCTCCCTTTTCACCTCTTTCTTCTCTATCTTCCAAAAGACATCATAAGCAGGATTAAAAAGAACTCTTCTTTCTTTTCTTGCATCATAGACTAGTCAAAAATCATATTATTCAACCCTTTCTCAACTTGTTTTCATCTGAACTTAACATTTTGACTTGGGCTTAAAACACATTGCATTTCATTTCTTCTTGCTTGCATTTCTTAGTCCACATCTAGTAATTAGACTACATCATGAATTAATCACACTTATGTTACACAACCGAATCACCTGCACAAATCAAACATCAAACAATACTTGAGACAAGGCCTGACTGGGATTTCATCACCCAACGGATACCTTACCCCTCCCTGGTAATCTCACTTGGATTTCATCACCAAGGGGAAAGCCCACTCCATTCTCTGGCGGAGGATAATCTCTAGGGAAGGTATATTTTAGCTAAGCGAGACTAGCTTATCACTGGGCTCGTGAAGTGAGGGGAGCTTGCTCCTTAGCATCAGGCCACATACCGAACCTAACCCAGACTCTTGAGCACCTAAACAAACCTAAAACCATCCATAGACTACCTCTTCTAAGACCCATTCTGATAGCCAACCTTCCCAAACATCACTTTAAGGCATAAGCCACAAGATTCTAAAAGTTGATTCTTAGGATTTAACGCTTAGGGTCTGCCTGTCTCCATCTCTATTTTTCTATTCTTATCTGCTTGTTTGAGCTAGTGAGGACGTTCTTCTTCCCTTTTTCTAAAAACTCTCAAATCTTTTGGGTTTTTGGAAACCACAGTCACCGGCATCAGTTTTACCATCAACGTTGAAAACCTTCCTCGCCGGCATCGGTTATCTGACCGATGTTGGCCATATTTTCTCATCGACATCGGTTTTCCAACCAATGTCAGTCACTGTCACAGTCCCTTTTTTCAAAATAGCAGCCTAAAACCCGACCCCTTTTCTACCGAAAACCACATTCTAAGTTTCTGAAACTGAAAAAAATACAGTTTTTGAAACCTGACCCTTCTTGCCTTGAATGGTTTTGACACACAGTCAAACCAAGGCTTTTCTTGACCACGTGAGGCATCAACCGCTTCCGTCTTCCCCGTCCATAACCAGTCCTATAATGGAGTTCCACTCAGAGACCGAAAGAACTCCTACTCGACCGACCCCAACTCAGACCCCCATTGTCCCTGAAGGGGACCAAGATTTCAAAAGATTCTTAGACCTCAATGTCAAAGCCCTCCAAAACTATCTCACAAGAAACCAAATGCGGGACCTTTCAGTCGCAGCGGCAATGACATCGACGTCATCCACTACCCAACCCATCATGACTCAGCCTATTGTCTCAACTAGTCACTCGACCATGGCTAATATGCAAAGTTTGGCCTCCCCATCTATTTTTGAACCTACCTCCATCGGGGTTTCATTACCCCCTCAACTTCACGCAATTCAACCAAGTTCTACACCATACCAGAACTTGATTGTCTCAACCTCTCCCACTCTTGCACCTATATAAGCAGGAGTGACAACGTATCCTTTTACTAGTGCTGCCACTCAACTGCCTATGGTGGTATGTAGTCAACTTGTGTCCTCCAACTTCATGACACGAGCCCCTTTGACCACGACATCTATCCCTATGATGCACTACCCTTATGTTGCACCTACACAAGTGCAACCAAGTACGTCATACGCCTCTTCGACCACCTTCCAGGTACCTTACAACCTAGGGGGTGCCCCACCTATCAATCCGTCAGCTGATCTCATCAAAATGCTGATGGATAAGATGTCTAGTCTTGAGACCTCTATCTCTGGTTCAAGCAATGCTCTGTCATATGAGCAAATTTGCAACGAACCCATCCATCCCTCCGTCCCTATCCGACCTTATCCCAACTAGTGGGAACTCCCTAAATTTACTCGCTTTTAGAGTAAGGAAGACCTGCAACAACATCTTTAAGCATTTAGACACGCTTGTTATCTCATAGCCCATGACGATGCATTACTTCTATGTACATTCCCCATGTCACTTTTGGGGGCCGCCCTTGACTGGTATAGCTCTCTTACCAGGCATTCTATCTTTTCATTCACTCAACTCGCCCAATTATTTCTCGACCATTTTTCTATCAACATCACCAAACAAGTCTCAATCACAAACCTTTACTCCATCAGGCAATTTGACGATGAATCCATAATCAATTTTGTCACCCATTGGAGAGGCCTGATCAACTAGCTCTCCTTATCCTTGCCTCAACCTGAGCTCATTGAGCTCTTTTCTCGAGCATGTGCCAGGCACATCTCTTCTACCTTATGGATCCAGACATTCCGCACTTTCGATGAAGCTTTCACCATGGCAAGAAAGCTTGAACTCTGTGCCATCGACGAAAATAAGGTCAAATTACGTAATAATAACACAAAATCTAATGACCCTTCTTTGTCCAAACCTTCTTCTGTCCACTCTCAGTCCAAGGGGTTGGCAAACACTATCATCTTTAGACCATCGTTTTCAATAATAACCAATTGAACTCAATTTTCAACATCAGACTACATCAATAAACACTTCCAACGACGATCCATATAACGTCAATACACTCCAATTGGAGAGTCATATGCCTCTGTCTTGGATAAACTTGTCAAGCAGGGGGTCCTCAATCTCCCTTCAATCTGACCACTTCAATTCGACCCCTCAACACCTATCCCTACATGGTATAGGGAGGACGACTTTTGCAACTATCACCGTGTCAAAGGCCATGACACAGACAACTGTCAAACCGTCAAAAACATTGTCCAAGACATGCTAGACAAGGTTGATCTCATCTTGGACAACTCGAATGCCCCACCCAACCAAAACCTTGACATCTTCAAACAACCCTTTCCTAATCACCCACCTACTCAAAATAATGTCCGGACCATGACCAATGACCCTCAAGACCATGATATACGCATGCTCGACAATGTCTTTTCTCTTGTCCCTGACCAACCTCCTTCACAGGTGGAAGACCCTTCTTCCCCTATTCCTCCTCCACAGGATGAAAAACTTTCTTCTCCTATTAGTCCTCCATCAACCTCTCTCATATTGGAGGATGCTTTGATGGTACCCACACTAGATTCCTCACCCCCATCCTTTTTGTCATCAATGGGGGATCATACATTCCCCACACCTAGACCACACATCGAGACCATGACCATTCCTATGCTCTATCCAATTACAGAGCCACACTCTCCTATTCCTTCTCCACCAAGAGAAGAACCAGTCTCTTCACCCATTTTAATTGAGGAAGACCCAGTCATGGTTTCCTCTTGTCTTTTACCTGAGATTGCTACATCTCACTCGCCTCTGTCCACATCCGAACCCAAACCCGTATCTAACCTCACCTCATACAATAGTGGCCCTCGCCCCAAACCAATGAAGGCCATTAAACCACACTAGAGGACTCCTCCCCCACCTTCATTATTACCTTCAATTTTGGGCTCGAATCTGTCTCCTTTAATAGGGGTGCTTCCTACTCCCATACCTCACAGAGGCAAGTTGCCTCCATTACTCTCTCAACCCATCAGACATATATTTCCTCCAAAACATCCAACACCTATCACCACCAAAGTGCCATCTTCGCGTGTGGTTACACCACCCACGAAAATGATGGTATGACCAACACCTCTTACACATCTCAAACCAAAGTCATCAACCCCCACTGCAACAAGACACACAGACCCATTAGCAAGTTCTTATGCCCTGCTGTTATGGTAATTGTTGCAGTCTTCTCGCATCAATCTCCCACCTCTTAAACCATATCAATCCCTCAGACCAAAACCACCCTGGTTCGATGACACTCAGATTTGTGCATATCATCGCACACCTGGGCATGACACTGAGCATTGTTGTGCCCTTAGGGTTGTCGTTCACCAATGTTTGGAGAAAGACACCCTTCTTCTTGACCACATCATCAACAAACCTTCAACCTCCTCACCGCCCCACTCATCAACTCTCAGATTAAGACCATCTTGGTTTGACAACTCTAAATTCTATCATTATCATCACACTTTGGGACATGACACTGAGCATTGTTGCACTCTTAAAGCTATCATTCATCAACACTGAAAAAAGGATTCCCTTCTCATCAAGGATCCTCTTGACCACCCCTTCGACAAATCATCAACACCGACCCATGCTTCTCAAACCTCATCATTTAAATCAGGATCTCCATGCCAGATTATGATCCCTTTACTACCTTTAACCCCCTTATTCGACATCAACATAATCAATCTGGCCACCAAGTCTCAATCGACCTTGACCAACCTATCAAACATTCTCCCTAGCTGCTGGGGGAATTCAACTTTCATCCAAGTCTCGACCAACCTTTCAACCCAGTCTCGACCAAATATCAATCACTCTTTTAATCCTAAACCTCGACTAGGCCTCAATCAAGTGTCGACCCAACCTCGACCAAACATTCAACCCGACCTCAACCAGACCATCGACCCGACCTCGACCAAACATTCAAATTATCTTCGACTAAATGTTTAAACCGACCTCAATCAAACCTTGATCAAATATCAACCAACTTCTTCAGCATTGGCCCCAAACTTTGACCAAACATCAACCAACTCCTTCAACATTAATCAATATGTGACCAATTTGGAACAAAGCAAATGGGGCAAGTTTGCTCCCAATTGACTCGGACCTTGCATCATAACACAAGCATGGGTCAGGACTTTGTCAGAACCTGAGCCCCTTTTATGCCTTGCATCTTTGACTAGTCCACTGTTAGTCAAGTAATTATTCACTTGACGTTTAACTTGAGCTCGATCCCTTGAGCAGTCCTTGTCACCATCATTCTTATCTCCTTCAACCCTCAATCCTAACCCTTTTTTCAAGCATGAATGCTTTGTCCTAATAAAAGGGAAACCCTCTAAACCTCTATAGTTAAGTCCATGATCAAAATTCTAGTCAACAAATCAATCAAATATATATAAAAATGGGATGCATATTCCAAGGTCATAAAACTATAAATGTAGACTGTTCCCTCGAAGGATAGTTGCATCATCATTGTTGTATTCACTAGACTGCTCCCTTGAAGGACAGCTAGGCCAAAGTCATATCAAAAACATAAAAAGTAGAATATAGACCACTCCCTCGAAGGATGGCTATGCATAAATCTTGCTACACACAACTCTATCTTTGAAGCTTCCCACATCGATCAGCTTCACGACATGACCACAAAGCAAAACAACATCCCATCGTAGGCTTCCCGCATCGATCAGTCTGCCTTCAAAAAAAAAAAAAAACTGACTGACAACCTTTAAAGTCATGGACTTGTCTATAGTTGTTCTCGGGGTCACCTATAAAAGGGGCAAAGTTGTTCCTGCCAAAAAGGATTCCCCCTTCCATCTCATAATCAATCCTATCACCCCTGCATACTTAAGGGATTTTGAGCTCACTTAACATCAAGTGATTCGATTGCTTCTCTAAACACAACCACTGGTCAACGACATAATGCATGAACGGGGCTTTTGTTCTAACAACCCCTTACCTATGCCATCATTTTGGTCCTTGTCAATGAAAGAGCAATTCGCCTTTCACTTTTGACACATCTTGGTCACGCATTCAACCCAATCATCATCTATCCAACCAAACCCAAACTAAACCAACCAAAACATTTTCAGACCATTGACATGACCTAATCTATTTCACATAGTTTCTATGGACACCAATACACATGGAAACTATCGACCCGACACAATTTATGTTAAGTAATAACCAATACTTGGTGAAGCATAAATAGGCCTCAATTCATTTTTAGCATACATCCATCACAAATATGGAAAATTTCTAGGGATGAAAGACCCCTCAACCAATGTTACAGCATACACCATTTGAAAAAGGCTATAACATCTTTTTCTCCTCATCATTTCGACACATGACCAAACCAATCATCGACCAATATTCTCAACTAGTCTGAACTACATTGGTCTGAGGCCCTAAGACCGGGGCTATGTAGGTAGCACTCAGATGACACAACGTCTTCTGGGGTTAGCTCGACCACCCTCATTTATTGATCTCCTTGATGGACAAACCATTCTATCCTTTGACCATGACCTTGACCTCGACCAAGACCATCGACCACTTTGACCCTTCCTCCCTTTTAGGGAGAACTACATTGGCCTGAGGCCCTAACTCATAGGGGCTATGTAGGTAGCACTCAGTCTTCTGAGGTTAGCTCGGCCACTTTCTTTCGTCCATCCATCCACATCGACCAATGACCATGGAGATCATGACTATCTCCTCCGACCCCCACCACTTCCAAGATGACATTGCCTTGGTTGTTTTTGCATGTATGCTACCCCATGACTGGTTAGCAAAATTATGTGCAGACTATTTTTGACCCTCACAAGTATAGGATCGCAAGCTGGTTGATCCCCACTACTTGTGACATTTTCATGTTTCTAGGAGCACTTCCTGAGCCTAGGATACTTGGAACACGACGACCATTGGAGCTTCAACTTAGATTGAATAACCCGATCAGCTACGACCAAATGCTGGGGCCTGGTTACTTCAATTTTGGCACTGCTCAACCTTTGACCTGTGACACTTTGACCTGACCATCTCGTGAAGTGGTACACATGCAATCACAACTATTGGAGCATTCACCTCAACCTCAACCATATCCATCCTCATCCACTCTCTATCAAATCAGCACCCGATTCCAGGTTCCCTTCCCTCGACTCTTGCTTTGAGGGGGAATACCTCATCCATAATCAGGGCAACCAACCCTCTTGTTTTTGTCTTGCAGTTCACTTGAACAACCAACAAGATGAAATCAACCTTATCCTATACCTGGGGCAATCAACTCCTATTTTTGTCTTGCAGTTCATCCAAAACAACCAACAAGACAAAAAGGGGAAAATGTAGACACCGAAATTGTGTCTACTCCCTTGGTCATCCTCCTCATCCTCTCCCCCCTTGGTCCCCTTCATCCACTTAACCACTCATAACCTATCTTATGTCTTATTAATTTGAAATAATTATCTTATTTTAAGTTAATAATTCTCTCTCCCTTGCCACCTCACCCCCTAGGATGCCCTTCTTTGGATTCCCTTCATCCCCCCATGACCCATTTATGGCCTATTCCTCATTCTCCCATGCCTATTTAGACCCTCTCGACCATTTTCCCATGGCCCTTTGACCTAGTGGCATGCAAGAATGGGCAGAAGGCTAAAATTAGCCTCTGTCCTCATTCTACAGCCACTGACGTTGGTCATTATTCAGCTGACATCGGCAGTTATGCCGGCCTAAGCAACATTCAAGACTGCATTCCACCTCCAAAATGTGGATCTGATCTTTCGACCTTCAATCACTCGACCTCTGATCATCGGCTCCTTCAATCTTCAGTCTTTGACCATCCACCACTCTGCCAATCAATCTGCCAATCTTTAAACCAGACCTCTCACTCTCCCTCTCACAGGGCTTCTGCACCAGCAACAACATTAGTCTTCTACACCAGCAACATGTCCTCCACATAGGCTACATCAACAATAGATACAGGTATTAACAACACTCCTTCAGCAGGCCATAGGTATGTATATTGTTTGTGTTCTCATTATGTTTTTAGTTATTTCTTTCAAGTAATATCCCCCCCAGACCAGACTGTTAACCAGACTAGACCCAAATCCTTATTTCTCTATCTCCATATTGCCTCTATCTTCTGTCTAACCATACACTCTGTCCATTGTCCTTGCAACTCTACCCAAACCTCTGCACAGACCATTAACCAAAACCAGACTCTCTCAGACCATCTAAATAGCACAAAAACCCATCTAGACCCCTTTTTAGACCTGTCTACAGACCACAGACCCGACCACAGACTACTACCCCGACTGATGCCAGCCGCAGAGACCACCACCCCAACCGACGTCAGCAGACCTTGACCAACCGACGCCGGTAGACTAACTGACATCGATGACTATGACCAGGCTGACAACAACATTCAGGTAAGCATTTGCTTCCATTTTCCTTTTAGTCTTTAACCATTTCAGTATTTCATCATTCTGCCTTTTATCAAACATTATTTTTATCAGTCAGTGGGTTGACATCCCTCAAGCTTTTGCTTCTGGGATCAAGCTTTCGCTTGGCAGCCCACCATCTCCTCATCTAATGCCTTTTCATGTTTTAGTCTCTTTCCTTTTCAGGTGTCATCCTCCATAACCAAAGAGGAATTCTCACAACGTCTGGATTATGGTGCGTAAGACTTTATCCAGGTACATACAAGCCTTAGACCATTTCTTCTTAGTTTCTTATTCTCTCTTTGAATGTGAAAGTGAAATCATATAGAAACATAAACAACTACAGTCATAACAAATACAAGGAGAAAAAGACATATGTAAATAATTTTTACCTTTGTATAGGTAAATGGTATCACCCTAATAGAGGCAGATGTAGTCATGGGTGGCCTAGAATCTAGATTTGAATATGAAAACAATGACTGCAATAAATTAAATGCTATAAATGCTGGTTGTGATGATGAATAAACCATCACCTCTTATGAGATAAAAATGACATATATATATAATATTAAAAACTTATTTAAATTATTTTCTAGCTTAGAAATTAAATTTTCAAATATAAATTAATTTTTAACATGACATTTATATAAAATATACCTGTATCTATGTGGTGATTGATGTCTGCATGCCAAATGTGCATGCCAAAAAATCATCACTCATAAGAATATGATCTAAGCCATCTGAAACACCAACACCATCATCATCATCATCATCATCATCATCATCATCATAAGTTCACATACACATAGATCTACACAAATTATAAGGGTGGGGTTGATGTTGGGTAGTGGCATCCTATGGGATAGCTGTAGTATCACTCTGTGAAAACCTACTAATATGCTGAATGAGTGTATCGATGAGTGAACTAAGAGCATGGAGAGTGTATATCTCCATGACCTATTGAACCATAGAGGGGATCTTAGGCTCAAAAATATTTTGGATATGAATCCATCCAATCCAATTAGGTACACAATGTGTACCTAGTCAATCTTTTGTAGAGCCTTTTCCTCAGCCCTAAAAATCACTAAAATCAAAATAATCAAGAATATGATTGAGGATAAACTCACAATAGAGTTTCCTTAAAAAATATAACAAGACCTCATGGTTGTTACATGGTGGATAGTCAAAGACCATCCACCATCGATCCAAAAATTGGCTGTGATTAAGTTATGTACACAGTGATGGATAGGAAAATGTTTAGCAATTACATGAAATGGGACATTGGTGGCTAGGTTGATGAATAGGATGCAAATGTCAAATTTTAAATATCCAAATTCTTGACCTAAAGGGATTACAAATTATCAGCATAATATTCCCTACAAGTATCCCTATATGAGTTTTATCATTAAATTTGACTCATTATCAAGTCAATTTGACATAATAAGGTCTATGTTATTAATTAACATGATTGCATTATGGGTAATGTCCATGGAATTATCCCCCAACTTTATGCACTTTCCCCAATGTTGATGGAAAAGTGTGATAGGAAATGGTTGGAAAAGGGGTTAAATTATCTTATAGATTGAAGAGGGAGATCATAAAACCATTTCAATGCAAAGTATTAAATACTTATTAAAAATAAAATATTCAATGTCTTGTCTACATAGACCAAGAAAAATGTATGGAATGATCTAATATGTTTCTTGGGATCACCTTTACCTTCATATAATGGGAGATTAGGAGCTATGGATCTAGTTGTCAAGGGTTATGAAAATATGTTAGGTGCTAATGGTTTATGGATCAAGGCATATGAATCCATGACATGGATATCTTTCAATACACCTTTATTTAATTACAACACCTTAGCATGCATATCTATAATAGCTTGATCAAGGTAATGTGCATTAGGTGAGGTTAGAAATGGAATGTGTGTAGCCATCATGAAAAGAGTGATGGTTTCATGTGAATAGATAGTCATCATAATTATTTAAGTCCTCATGTTTCCCCCAAATTTTGGGTTTATATCACATTGGCCACTAAAGGTGTGTGCATGGGAGTAGTACTGGTAGTGATGGTTTCAATCCCTAATGTATAAGTTAGAGACAAAATTTTCTACTCATCTCTTACTAAATATAACATTGTATCAATTTGATGAGGATTTATGTCAAGATATTTAGTGAACTTTTAATCATCTAAGGCATCTAGTGGTTTTATCATTAGTCTTAATATTCATATTAGATGTTGCAATAATAGGATTGGAGGAAGGTTTGGTATTTTTCATTAGTGATTTAACTATTTTTGGAATTAATGTAAGTGAAAAACCCTAAGTAGATAAAGAGTTGAGTATATAAATAAGGGAATAAATATAACAGTATCAACAACCACTAATTTGTATAATAATTGATTTGTTTACTTATCCTATGAATAGACATGAATCACAAAAGAGATACTTATCTAAAAAAATAACTGAGACAGATAAGTGACAAGTTGAAAATTGGTGTAGGAATAGTACAAGGTGTCATCAATAGGATGTAAGTGTCATAGTATCTTTCAAATGGTAGAACTATCCATCTACCAATAGAAAACTATGCTAGTGTCCTCTTGTACCATTCTTATGACCTGAAGTATATGATACAATGAGTTTATAGGAGAATGTTTGCCTATGAGAATCTTGTGTTTTTGTGATCTAGTCCTGAATCATTATCTATTCCATGTTTTGATAATCTTGATGTGAAAACCTAAGCCTCTATGCTTGATAGGGTTTTGAGGAACATAAGTAGAAGTAGAGTGGTGTTAGCATGGTAGGCTAAATGTAACCTCAACACTTCATGTGATGATAATTTCCCACATAAAAATACATCAAAAGGGGATCAAGCTTGATGTAGTTCTCCCAATCTAAGTGCTAGTGCAAGTGCAAGTGAATTATAGTATGAATGCTAGTTTGGATGCTTTGAGTGTGTATTGAGATTGGAAACTTGATTAATTTGAGTTTAGGGCTACTATAGATGGTTTTATGTAGAAGTAGGGTAGAATAGGGATCAATGACCTTAATTTTCATAACTATTTTTTGGTTTGTTCATGAGAGTTGCATATATTTTCCATCTAGGGGATAAATGAATGAGAATGGTATTTATATAGTGTTCTAGTGCTCATCGAGACATGAAATGAGTCTAGGCCAATCCTTAAGTGATTTGGGAAGTGGAACGATATTCATTAGGGGTAAAAAAGGTTAAGGCTCAATACCACTACCCCTTTACCAATACCACGTAATGCTATAGACAAAAGGTCTACACTATTGTCCATGTGGCTAAAATAGGTGAAAAAAGTCTTGCATGCCTAGGAGATGGCCTGATGTGGCTTTTGGTACATATGGTCAAGGGTTGAGAACATAGATAAGATATAAAAGGATCAAAAGATGCCCTAATATAGGTCTAAAAACTAAGGATAGGGTGGTCTCAAGTGACACTCATTGCTTTAAAATGACATTTTAGATGAATATATTTGCCCCACCCATTTATTATATAAATTTAATAAAGTGAAATGACTAGGATAAAGGAAAGAGAGACATACCTAAACTTACCTATGAGATGAATCTCATGAATGTGGATATGAGTCTATGAACTATTCTCCATTATGTGTCCTATGAATGAAACATGTATGAATTAATCCTTAAGAAAAATCAAAAATAAAGACAAAACTAAGTAAAGAGATGATGAGAGATAAATTAATGAAATAAATACACCTCACTGGGTGCATAAACCAATTATAAAACTTGGTGACATCTTGTGTGTGTAAATGGTGATCAAATGGTGAATATCTTAGAATGGGTGCATGGTTTGCCTAATCCCCATGTCTAGGTGGGTCAAAACTCAAGCTAGATTTGAATCCATCTTTACCTCCCCTACTTGATGGATCATAACATGTGAATAACTTGAAATGGATCGATGAGTTATCTAACCCTCTCATGTAGGTGGCTCAAGAACTCAAGTAGGATATGACTCCATCATTTCCTACTCATGTGTAGTAGATGCATATAAAGCTAAATTGTGTGATGTAACTAAAATTATGTAAGATGGATCTAGGTCATATAGAAAATTTGAAATGTAAAAGTTGATATGGGCCACTCAGGAATGCCAACTTCTATAAATGGAATGAGACATCAATCTATTGTGATCCTAGTGTAAAGCTAGTGCATATGGTGTCTGGAGTATACAACATGGAGTTGTCATTCCATCTGAGAGAATTGGTGTAAAACTAAACATATGGGAATAACGTGCCATGAATATACCTCTAATTCTAATATATATATATATATATATATATATATATATATATATATATATATATATATATATATATATATATATATATATATATATATATATATATATATATATATATATATATATATATATATATATATGGATTATGGACTAAGTCATAGTAACCTGTGTCTATGAATATCTAAAATTGAAACATGAGTGATCTTACCTCACATGATGCCCCTAATCTGACAAAACCCATGTAATCTATGTAAAAACTACTATAAACTAAACCTATATGATAATCTAACTAAGACTATGAAAATATGAATTGTAACTATAGTACCTTTTTAGTAATTTCAAAATTTTATGTGTTTTACGTTGTTGGATATTAAAATGGTCTCCTTTGGCAATAGTGCATTGTGTTATAGACCACTATATTGTGCTATCGACCAAATATGTTGTTTCTAAGGAAAATTGAGACCAATATAGGTGTGACTATGTTTCACTATATTTTATTGAGTTTGAGCTTTGTAATTTGTCTGTGTGCTAAAAATTGCGTTTTGAGTGCACTAGAATGGACTGATCTCTGTGACAAACCCCTTTGAGTGTTTCCTCTTTTGAGGTGAGTTATTAAAGCACTATAATAACTATCCTCAAAATAAAATATATGAATCATGTTTGTTAGACTAAAACACATGATATCTATGTGATAAACCAATATAATTTGTATACATGACATCATAATGTAAAATATTTTGAGCATAAGTTGGTAATGTATGATGTATGTTAGATCTAACATTAAAAAGGTTGTCAAGATAGATATAAAAATGTAACCATGTATATGGAAAAAAATATGAGTATAATTGACGTAGGGGCATCTTGGAATGCTCACAAATGATCTAAAAAGTGTCTTAAAAAGTTGAAAATTTGAATTTGAGTTCAAAATGGGTTTTCCCATCAAAAGGGGATTTCAAATTTTCATAGTGTTTTAGTGGGCATAAGTGAATATGGAAGATGTGTAATTGATAATTTTTTTTAAATGACCTTTTTGGTCTCTTAAAAGGTCCTAATATTATTTTTGAATACATATGTCATGTAAGTGTGAGGGGGCAGTCCACCAACCCATAGTGGACTACGAGATTACTTGTAGGATCTTGATCAAGAATTAGTTATGAGTCTTGTTTTAGGAGTTTTGGATCATATTAGGTAATATATACATAGTTTTTAGTCATTTTTATAAAAAATCCACACCTTCCGTTATATAAGGTTGAGGAATGAATAATGTTATCAAGTTTGTATAAATAAAGTTATGAAGCTATATTGTTGATGGAAGTATACAAACCCTGTTGAGGTCACTTGGTAGTATTCTTAACTATAAGTGTTATGATTGAGTAAAAAAATAAATTTGATAATTTTTTTATAAGTGTGATTGATAAATAATGTGATTTTGGTTCAAAGGAGACTTAAAAAAAAATATAAAAGAGAGAACCCTATCTTGGTAGATTCACTATACAGACTCCTATTAGGGTTGATACAGAATGTTGTTTGCAACTATATTTGTCTTATTGATATATGAATTATGTTTATGGTTTTTTAAAATGTGAGTGAAGGATATTTCATGTATTATAAAAATTATACTTTGAGGCAAACAAAAATTAAATCCCCTATTCTATAGACTATAGTGAGAATCCTTTTTGAGAATTGTGTTTAGGATGCAAACTGTATCTTGGATGAAGATGATCAAATATATTTGATTATTGTTATAAATTTTGTCATAAATTTTGTTTAATTTAATTTGAGTATATGAAAAAAATAATAATTATTAATTTACTTGGAGTTCATACATGTTCAGGATCAGACCATGTTAAAGGGTTTTGAAGAACAAACCCCTGTTTGTTTGCACATCCTTATTTCTATGTTTGTTTAGTGGACCAATATCATACATGGAAATTGTATCTCATGTTATTGAGAGGATATTTAATATTTTTTAAGGATTATATATTAACATATATCATGAAAATATTGTACACAGGCAACTACAATTTATCCCCTATTTCTTGAAGATGATACTATTGGTAGATAGTGTGTTTATTATATGATGAATGAAGGAAATGTCAAACCATATTTAAAATTAATCAAACAAATAATTAATTTATTTTTGATATGGTAAAGTTTTATTTGGGTTAATAATTTTTGGAATAGTGTCTTTTGTGATCTGTAGACTTATAGGCTGGTCATTTGCTAAAAAAACCAACACAATCACATATGTTTTGAGATGAAAGTTGGACAATGGAAATTTTAGTGATACCTAAGGATTTGAAAATGTTGTAAATGTAAATATAGACTCTAAAAAACTATTTTGGATCTTTAAAAATCATTATAAAGTTCACAGAGGAATATTAGATGCTCTCGAGTAGTAATAGTGAGCAAGAAACCCTAAACTAGGGTTTGAGCAATATCTCACATTTTAATAGTCAAAACCTCACACAAATTTTAGATTAAGTAATGTTAAGATGATTTAAATATTTTTTATAGTTAAAAGGAGTGTACAGAACTAAAGGTACATAATCTAGAAGTTGGAGTGCCTTAGGCCTAAGAGGAGACCTAGTTAAGCAGGTCTAAATAAGGAAAGGGCACTTGGAACAAGAGTTAAATCTTCAAAATTGATACATAGGTATGTTTTTTTAGGGAAAAAATAAATGATTTTTGGTTTGAATTAAATGATTGTACTTTTTTCATACTCAAGGAATTTGATCTATATAGGGCTATAAGGGCTAATGACACGAGTGTGCAAAGTGGTGTAAAGGGATGAGTTGAGGCTGGGACAGTGTTGATAGAGTTGATAAGAGGTAAATGAGGGTAATGAAACCCATTTTTAAGCAATATAAAATCATATTTGAAAGTAAAATAAACAAGGTGAATATTATTATCATTGTATGAGGAATTGAACCAAGAATCTTTTGATAAAGTAAGTGGGTTTTGAAACAAAGTTTAGTGAGGAATTTGGTATTGTTCTGCATCATTTGGTATCAGAGCCATCTAGATTCTCTAGAAAATTTATAGGTAGGTTGATTACATTTTGCATGTTTTAGATTACATAAATTTTCAAGTAAGCACGAAAGAAGATAGATTTCAAGGAAACTTGTTGGAGGACAAAGTAAGACAATAGGAAAAAGAGAAAGTATGATCTATTCTGTGGTTGATTTATTTGATTTGAATGTATGACTAAAAGGAAATATTAATTATTATGGTGGAAGACCTAAAGTATAATAGCTATTGATAAGCTCATAAAGAGAGCTTCAGAAAAAGAAACGGTCCAAGTGAAGGACAAGTGTGAGGAAAGGCCCAAGTGTGGTCTAAAATAGAAGGTTCCAAGTGTGAACCAAAGGGAAATGGTCCAAGGGAGACCAAAATAAGGAGAATAATGTACCCATGTGAGGTACTAAAGATGAATATGGAAAAATAGGTAGAAAGGAAATGGAAAAATAGGGTTAAGCATGAAAGACACAAGAGAATATGGTGCATGAAGACACCAAGAAGAATATTGAGATGGAGAGAGAGATGGAAGAGATAAGGAAACATATGAATGATATATTTACCAAGATAGAATATATGAAATAGTTTATAAACCAACTTCTTGGATGGGTCATGAAAAGGAAGCCACTCAAGTGGCTAATCAAACAATTAGTGGAAAAGAGGAGAAGACAAAAGAGGAAGGACAAGGAGGAAATCAAGCCTCATATTTTGAAATATAATGTTGTTTTAATATGTGTGAATGTAGGTTTGAAAGATGAAGAGAAGGAAGAGATAGTTGAACCCATTAATAGGCTCAAGAGATAATAATAAGAGGTATATGACCAAGTGGTGATGAAAAGAAGTCAAGATGAAGAACAGACTTACGATAGAGTCATGTTGATGGAACAAGAACAAACATGCTAGCCATGTTGGAGGAAAGATAACATGAATAAGGAAGAGATCCTCACTCAAGAAAATGTAAGAGAAGCCAAAGGAGTAATAGGACAACATAAGGAAAGGTATGAGGCATATTCAAATTTGTATGAGTCTTTAAAACAAGAGTATGGATTTAATCCTCATCAAATGTATAGAGAAATGGTTAAGAAGGTTATCAAGGAGAATATATACATGTGGAATGCAGTAGTAGTGTTTAAGATAAAGGAATTAATGAAGGCAAGGATGATTCAAGAATATGAAGGTACTCCCCAAGATGAAGTTGCATCTATTGAAGTTGAAGTATAGTTGGAAGATGAAGGAGAAATCATGCAAGGAGAGAAGCAAAATGCATTGATAGATGATACAAAGAAGGAGAGTGAAGTATGCAAAGCACATGAAGGTGCTTGGGAGAAAGATCAATAAGAAATAAAAGAGGGAGGATGGATAATGCCTCAAGGGAATAAGAAAGAATATGTTTTCTTTAATGAGTTATTTAATTTTGTAGGTATAGCATGAAGGTATATGGTATGAGGCAAGACAAAGTACAAGTGTGGCAGTCAAGAGCACAAACACCTATATGAGTGTTTGGAGGAAGAAGAACATGGGTATAAATACTTTTGTCCCCTTGGGAGTATGATGTAGGGGCATCTTAGAATGCTCATAAATGATCTATAAGGTGTCTTAAGAAGTTAAAAGTTTGAATTTGAGTTCAAAATGGGGTTTCCCACCTAAAGGGAATTTCAAATTTTCATATTGTTTTAGTGGGCCTAAGTGAATATGGAAGATGTGTAATTGAGATAAAAATGTTTTAAATGACCTTGTTGGTCTCTTAAAAGGTCCTAATATTATTTTTGAATACATATGTCATGTAAGTGTGAGATGGCAGTCCACCACCCCACATTGGAGTAGGAGGTTACTTGTAGGATCTTGATCAAGAATTAGTTATGAGTTTTGTTTTCGGAGTTTTGGATCATAGTAGGTAACATATACATAGTGTTTAGTTAGTTTTAGAAAAAATACACACCTTCCATTTGATAAGGTTGAGGAATGAAGAATGTTATCAAATTTGTATAAAGAAAGCTATGAAGCTTTGTTGTTGAATGGAAGTATAAAGACCCTATTGAGGTCACTTGGTATTATTCCTGACTATAATTTTTATAATTGAGGAAAAAATAATTTAGATAATTGTTTCTATGTGTGATGGATAAATAATACGAGTTTTTTTGAAAGGAGACTTCAAAATGAAAGATAAAAGAGAGAACCTTGTCTTGGAAGATTCACTATATAGACTCCTATCAGGGTTGATACAGAATGTTGTTTGTAACTATATTTATCTTATTGATATATGAATGATTTTTATTTTTGTTTAAAATGTGAGTGAAATATAGTGCATGTATGATAAAAATTATACTTTGAGGTAAAAAAGAATTAAATCCCCTATTCTATAGACTATAATGAGAATCTTGTTTGAGAATTATGTTTAGGATGCAGACTGTATCTTGGATGAAGATGATCAAATATATTTGATTATTGTTATACATGTCATAAATTTGGATGAATTTAATTTTAGGATATGAAATAGATAATAGTGATCAATTTACTTGGAGTTCATACCTGTTCAGGATCAAACCTTGTTGAAGGGTTTTGAAGAATAAACCCCTATTTGTTTACACCCTTATTTTTCACTATGTTTGTTTATTGGACCAATATCATAAATGGTAATTGTATCTCATGTTATTGAGAGTAAATTGAATATTTTTTGAGGATTATAGATTAACATATATCATGAAACTATTGTATATAAGCATCTACAATCTATCCCTTGTTTCCTATAGATGATACTATTGACAAGCAATGTGTTTATTATATGATGAATGAAGGAAATGTCAAACCATATTTAAAAAAAAAAAAAAAAAAAAAAGGTAAGTCCATTTTGATTTGGAAAAGTTTTTAGTGGGGTTAATAATTTTAGGAATAGTGTCTTTATGATATGTAGACTTACAAGCTAGTCATTTGCTAAAGAAACCAACTCAATCACATATGTTTTGAGATAAAAGTTGGATAGTGGAAATTTCAGTGATACCTAAGGATTTGAGAATGTGAGAAAGGTAAATATAGACCATAAAAACTATTTTGGATATTTTTAACTCATTATAATTTTCATAGAGGAATATTGTATGCTTTTGGGTAGTAATAGTGAGCAAGAAACCCTAAACCAGTGTTTGAGCAATAACTCACATTTTGACTATAAAAAATTCACACAAATTTGTAAATTGAGTAATGTTAAGATGATTTAACTTATTTTTATAGTTACAAGGAGTGTACAAACCTAAAGGTATAAAATCTAGAAGTTGGAGTGCATTAGGCCTAATAGAGGACCTAATTGAGTAGGTCTAAATAAGGAAAGGGCACTTGGAACAAGAGTTAAATCTCCAAAATTGATACATAGGTATGTTTTTTGAGGGAAACAATAACTAAGTTTTGGTTTGCATTAAATGATTGTACTTTGCTCATATGAAAGGATTTTGAGCTATATAGGGCTATAAGGGCTAATGCCAATAGTGTGCAGAGTGGTGTAAAGGGATGAGTTGAGGCTAGGATAGTGTTGATAGAGTTAATAAGAGGTAAATGAGGGTAATGAAACCAATTTTTAAGTAAGATCAAAGAATCTTTGAAACTAAAATAAATAAGGTGAATTTTTTTATCATTGTATGAGGAATTGAACCAAGAAGCTTTTCACAAAGTAAGTGGGTTTAGAAATAAAGTTTAGTGAGTAATTTGGTATTGCTCTATATCATTTGGTATCAGATCCATCTAGATGCTCTGGGAAATTTATAGGTAGTTTGATTACATTATGCATGTTACAGATTGCATAAAGCTTTAAGTAAGCAAGACAGAAGACAGATTTCAAGGAAACTTGTTGGAGGACAAATTAAGACAACAGGAAAAAGAGAAGGTATGATCTATATTGTAGTTGATTTATTTGATTTGAATGTATGATTTAAATTAAATAGTAATTATTGTGGTGGTAGATCTGAAGTAGAAGAGCTATTGATAAGCTCATAAAGAGAGCTTCAAAAAGAGACAGTCCAAGTGAAGGATAAATGTGAGGAAAGGCCCAAGTATGGTCTAAAATAGAAGGTTCCAAGTGTGAACCAAAGGGAAATGGTCCAAGTGAGACCAAAACAAGGAGAAGAATGTACCCAAGTGAGGTACTCAAGATGAAGATGGAAAAAGAGGTAGAAAGGAAAGGGAAAAATAGGGTTAAGCATGAAAGACACAAGGAGAAGATGGTGCATGAAGGCACCAAGAAGAATATTGAGATGGAGAGAGAGATGGTAGAGATGAGGCAGCAAATGAATAATATATTTACCAAGATAGAATAGATGAAAGAGTTTCTAAACCCACATCTTGGATGGGTCATGAAAAAGAAGCCACTCAAGTGGCCAATCAAGCAATTCGTGGAAAAGAGGAGAAGACCAAAGAGGAAGGACAAGGAGGCAATCAAGCCTCATATTTTTAAAGCTAATGTTACTTTAATATGTGTGAATGTAGGTTTGAAAGATGAGTATAAGGAAGAGCTAGTTGAGCCCATTCAAAGGCTCAAAAGATAATAAAAAGAGGTATATGACCAAGTGGTGATCAAAAGAAGTCAAGATGAAGAACAGACTCAAGATAGAGTCATGTTGATGGAACAAGAACAAATAAGGAAACCATGTTGGAGGCAAGATAACATGAATAAGGAAGAGATCCTCACTCAAGACAATGCAAGAAAAGAAAAAGGAGCAATAGGACAACCAAATAAGGAAAGGTATGAGGCATATTCAATTTTGTATGAGTCTTTAAAGTAAGATTATGGATTTAATCCTCATCAAATGTATAGAGAAATGGTTAATAAGGTTACCAAGGAGAATATAGACATGTGGAATGTAGTAGTAGTGTCCAAGATAAAGGCATTAATGAAGGCAAGGAGGAGTCAAGCATATGAGCATACTACCCAAGATGAAGTCGTATCTATTAAAGTTCAAGTATAGGTAGAAGATGAAGGAGAAGTCATGCAAAGAGAGAAGCAAAATGCATTGATAGATGATACAAAGGAGAGTGAAGTATGTAAAGCATATGAAGGTGAAAAACAAAGTATAAGGTGAAAAACAAAGTACAAGTGCAAAGCATTGATTTAGGGAATAATAAATAATATGTTTTCTTTAATGAGTTATTTAATTTTGTAGGTATAACATGGAGGTAGATGGCAAGAGGCAAAACAAAGTACAAGTGTAGCAGTCAAGAGCACAACCACCTATATGAGTGTTTGAAGGAAGAAAAACATGGGTATCAAGACTCTTTTCCTTTTGGGAGTATGATGCAAGGGCATCTTGGAATGATCATAAATGATATAGAAGGTATCTTAAGAAGTTGTAAATTTGAATTTGAGTTCAGAATGTGTTTTCCCACAAAAAGGGAATTTCAAATTTTCATAGTGTTTTAGTGGGCTTAAGTGAATATGGAAGATGTGTAATTGAGAAAAAATGTTGTAAGTAACCTTGTTGGTCTCTTAAAAGGTCATAATATTTATTTTTAATACATATGTCATGTAAGTATGAGTTGGTAGTCCACCACTCCACGTTGGACTAGGAGGTTACTTGTAGGATCTTGATCAAGAATTAGTTATGAGTCTTGTTTTAGGATTTTTTGATCATAGTAGGTAATATATACATAGTGTGTAGTTAGTTTTGGAAAAAATAAACACCTTCAATTCGATAAGGTTGAGGAATGAATAATGTTATCAAGTTTGTATAAATAAAGTTATGAAGCTCTATTATTGAATGGAAGTATACAGACCCTGTTGAGGTCACTTGGTATTATTCCTAAATATAAGTGTTATGATTGAGGAAAAAAATAATTTTGATAATTTTTTCTATGTGTGATGGATAACTAATGTGAGTTTGGTTGAAAGGAGACTTCAAAATGAAAGATAAAAGAGAGAACCCTGTCTTGGTAGATTCACTATATAGACTCTTATTGGGGTTGATACATAATGTTATTTGCAACTATATTTATCTTATTGATATATGAAATATTTTGATGTTTATTTAAAATTTGAGTAAAAGATAGTGCATGTATGATAGAAATTATAGTTCGAGGCAAACAAGAATTTAATCCCCCATTCTGTAGATTGTAGCGAGAATCTTGTTTTAGAATTGTGTGTTTAGGATGCAGACTGTATCTTGGATGAAGATTATCAAAGATATTTGATTATTTTTATACATGTCATAAATTTTATTGAACGTAATTTGAAGATATGAAACAAATAATTGTGATGAATTTACTTAGAGTTCATACATGTTCAGGATCAGACCTTGTTGAAGGGTTTTGAAGAATAGACCCCTATTTATTTGCACATCCTTATTTTTGATTATGTTTATTTAGTATACCAATATCATACATGGTAATTGTATCTCATGTTTTGAGAGGATATTTAATATGTTTTAAGGATTATAGATTAACACATATCATGAAACTCTTGTACACAAGCATCTATAATTTATCCCTTGTTTCTTATAGATGATACTATTGGCAGACAGTTTGTTTATGGTATGATGAATGAAGGAAATGTCAAACCATATTAAAAATGAATAAAAAAAAGATAAGTCCCTTTTGATCTGGTAAATTTTTTAGTGGGGTTAATAATTCTAGGAATAGTGTCTTTACGATTTGTAGACTTATGGTCATTTGCCAAAGAAACCAACACAATCACCTATGTTTTGAGATGAAAGTTGGACAGTGGAAAATTTAGTAATAACTAAGGATTTGAGAATGTGGTAAAGGTAAATATAGAGCCTAAAAAACTATTTTGGATCTTTGAAACTCATCATAACATTCATAAAGGAATATTGTATGCTCTTAGGTAGTAATAGTGAACAAGAAACCCTAAACTAGGGTTTGAGAAATATCTCATGTTTTGACCATCAAAATTTCACACAAATTTTTCTATTGAGTAATTTTAAGATGATTTAAAAAAAATTATAGTTAAAAGGAGTGTACAGACCCATAGGTATAAAATCTAGAAGTTGGAGTGCATTAGGTCTAAGAGCAGACCTAATTTAGTAGGTCTAAATAAGGAAAGGGCACTTGGAACAAGAGTTAAATCTCCAAAATTGATACACAAGTATGTTTTATCAGGAGAAACAATAAATAAGTTTTCATTTGCATTAAATTATTGTACTTTATTCATACTAAAGGATTTTGAGCTATATAGTGCTACAAGGGCTAATGATAAGAGTGTGGAGAGTGGTGTAAAGGGATGAGTTGAGGCTCAGAAAATGTTGATAGAGTTGATGAGAGGTAAGTGAGGGTAATGAAAAACCTTTGTAAATAAGATCAAATAATCTTTAAAATTATAAGAAACAAGGTGAATTTTGTTATCATTGTATGAGGAATTAAACCAAGAAGCCTTTGACAAAGTAAGTGGGTTTAGAAACAAAGTTTAGTAAGGAATTTGGTATTGATCTACATCAATAATATGAGTAAAATACCTAGAGAAATGGGGCATCATGTCCATCAAGGCACCCATGGAGAAAGGGAGATGTATGAGGTCCCTCATGGAATCATAACTAGATGTAAATGAAATAAGCAAGAGACAAGTGTCATAGCCATGATGCATTCATGAAAGCATACATAAAAATTCATGAGGTAGATAAAGTAGGGCAAGGGGTCACAATACAAGGGATATGGGCACATGTTACTAAGTCTAAGAAAGAGCAAACATACAAGGTCATGCTCAAATGTCCACATATGCAAAGAGTAAGTAAGGTTTGCATAAAGCCACATGGAAAGACATGTTCAAATGTACACATACACAATCAATAATCACACACAAGGCCATAGGTGCATGTCCAAATCATACATATAATGAAATGAATTGGATTAGAGTCATAGAATAATGACATATTAAAATGCCCTCAAATAGATGTAGAAGTAAAAAGATAAAATCAAATTTAAAATAGTAAAGCTATAAATGAAAGTATGCATAACATGTGGTAAAAATTTGGATAAGATCAAATATGTACATAAGATGAGTTTATAATATTAGTAGTAAAAAAAAATTTAGTGTAGTATAGGATGATCAATATCAAGATATAAACAATTGCAAATCTATGATGTGAAGTATAGAAATATATAACCGAATAAACCATAAGTTGTGTGTATGATGTCCCCAATGGGATAATATAGCAATGATGAATCTGTGCATATGTGTATGTTCCTACAAATGGGTAGATATTAACAAATCTAGATCTATGCAAAGGACTGATGTCCTATGGTAATTTGCAAACACTTGAAAGGAACAAGTGAAGCTTGTGTGTATGATAAAACTAACTATACTAACATATATATCATATGTATTACTATAAAATATAAGGAATGTAAACATGGAAATGCTCATGATCTAAAAATTTTAAATTCAAAGAAAATATTATATTTTTATTTTTATTTTTAAACATGTTATATTATTTTTGTGTTTCTCGAGTATAAACTACGTACAAACAACAAGAAAATGAAACTATGTATAAGGGGCATGATAAAGGAAACTATGTACAAGTAAAATGAAACTATGTATAAGAGGAGAGATACTAATAACTAATGAGTCTCATGAGATACTCACTATCAATGTGGCTTGTGTCAAAAAGAGGAATGGTAACCTCTCATGAAGTGTGATGGACATGTTATGGTTGAATTGAATTTGAGTATGCTGAAATTGTATATGCTATAGGTATATCTTTTTTTGGAAGATCTTTCTTGGAAGAAATTATATCCTCTTTAGAAGTTGTAATCATTGCACTACATGTGAAAATGATATTCAACCTTTATTTTTGTCATATATTTCTCTCATTATTGTTAAACATGAACTTCAAAAGAAAACATTGTAAGTAATTGAAATTGTAATAACATAGAAATTGAGAGATCATTATTTTGAGGCATATGAAACTTTTAATTGAAGTAACCCCAAGCATTCGATAGAAGCATGTGTTGTATCTAGATTTGTAGATTCCTTTCCAAGAGAGATAGGAAATGACAATGAACAAAAATTTATTAGTTGATAATCCATGATCTTAACATCTGTGCATTGCTTTCCATATATATCCATATATATATAAGCTATAATAGTGAAAGGATTCTGATATGAGGGAGGGATTGTTGTTTCCCCCTTTACATTGACCTTTGAAGATGTATCTTTTGTATGCACTTCTTTCTTTAAAGACTCTATTTTTAGAAACCCTCTTTTGAGAATGGTTGTTTGCTTACATGGAATTTAAATTTGTAACATATGTGGATACTCCTTTTATAATATGAAATTTGTATCTTGATCTTGTGCCTTGATAAAATATATTTGTGAATGATTTGCATTAGTATGTTTCATAAATCCCAAACCTTGTTGACCAATATTATCAACTTCTATAATAGGATTAGTAATGCATTGGGCATGTTTTCCCAACCCTTGACTTTGATATTCAAATTGTTGTAGATATTTTTGACTAAACCCATACTAATTTGAAAGTGGGTCCTCAGTTTGGAGAGGTATATTTGTATCCTTAACTTTATTTAGATGTGCTTATTTTATTTTTCCTTTCTCTAATTTTCTTTTGTGAACCTTTTTTTGTTCTAAGTTATGCTTGGTAACCACTTTTATACTATTTCTAAATTTGACCCCTTTTGAATGTGTTCTTGTATCACAATGGATTGATTAATTAATTTATCTTGTATAGGGTCCTCTTTAGTAATTATTTGTTGTATATGTTTTTTCAATGCCAAACATGAATCTGTGTTATGACCATGCATTTTATGGTATGCACAATAGTATCTATATCTCCTTACTAGATGTAGAGGAGGTAGTTTGATCAAATTATTCTTAATAATTTCCCTTAGTACCCCACTTTAAATATTTTTGGACCCTTGTAATATTTTTTAATCACTTATAGTAGATGCATTATTTTTTACTTAATGATTTGAATATGAAACAATGCTAGGCACACCTTTGCTAGGTGTAGATGCATATACATGATGAACACTATAATATTCTAAAGACTTTGTACATGTAATATGATTTTCCAATATTTAAATATTTTATCTTAATAAATAATTTTTATTCTATAATTATGATATTAGATTACTCAAACTGATAATTTGATCTCTTAGAGTTGTACACATACAAACCCTAGTTGCTTATGATTGAACATGTATGAACAAACCCTATAGAGAAGAAGTGGAGGTGTGGATAGGCTAAGTATGGGCATTGTGATCTAGGAATTTGACTCAAGAGAGGATGGTTAGTATGGTGTTAGTTCCAAAATGAAAACAAAATGAAATAACCACACTAATAGAATAACATCTCTATGCCTAGACACTAGGGAGAGCTTCGTTAAGAAAAGCAAATGGAAAGCACAACTAAAAAGCAAGGGATAAAATACAAGAGTTATTTCACCTTCATTGGATGTTCCAAATGAATTTTTAGTGGTGGCTTTCTCAGCTTGTGCTCATGATGTCCTTGGTAATGGAAGCTTGGCTACCTCCATCCCTCCTTGGCACTTTTAGCTTGTGGCTTGGATTGGAATCAATTTGGCATGGTAACACTAGTTGCTTGAAGATTTTAGAACCAATTTGGAATTATAAATTTGCATCAAGAAAGATTTGAAGATATTTGAGCATAATAAATTTGCACCAAATATCTTAGAAATGATGTTGTGAAGCCTCTTATTTATAGATTTTTGGATTTGGCTAGAATCAACCTGAACCGTCCATCTCAAAATTGAGATGTGGTTGAGGATTAATTTAATTTTTGGAATTAAGTTTATAATTATCCTCATTATAGATTTGGAAGAAGGGGAAATTAACAGTCATGGAGGGCATCATGGAAGGCATTGATGAGGTATGGGAGGCATGAATCCTGATATTTGTGGCATTTATGGCATAGGGATATCTTCCCAAGAAATGAGGTCACTTGATGATGTAGATATTAAATATTCATTTATAAAAACAAGTTTTCAACAATTTTCCATGGATTTATTAATTAGGCTTTGATTTGGGTTAATTATCTCTTAAGCATAATTAAGCACTTTGTGCACAAATTACTCAATTTGATCAATATGCCTTATTATTGGTCCTAAATTTGACTGGATTGGAATTATAAGTCCACATCAAATGAATTGTATGTGTATTCCCATTTAGGATGTTTCCAATAACACATAACAAAGGAACATGTCTTGTGCAAATATTTGATAGGAAAAATCAATCTTGAGCACGTAGGTGCAAATTTGGCATTTTGACTTAGAATGATCTAATCAAAGTTAGCTAGCCCATAAATTGTATTTCCACATTTAGGGATACCCTAGCCAAAATTAGCACATGAATATGTCAATTTCACATCATTTAGTGTGTTTTAGTGTTTTTAGGCCAAATTATGCATTTTAGGTGGAAATTGGCCAAAATCTAGATTGGAAGTTATTGATGGTCAATTTTAGGTGTCTACTATTTGCCCCTATTTGGGAAGGAATTGCAAGCTATAAGCATAGTAACATCTTCTCAAAGAATGAAAAGGTCCTGTGTGCCTACAACTAAAATGATGATAAACTAACTGTATGATGTCCCCTCGAGGGAACGGTTGGCACAAGGAGGTTAGAAAATGGTCCCTCAAAAATAAATAAGTGAAACAAGGGGACAAAAGAAAGGAAAAATGATGGGGTGAAAACATAATGATATTTAAAAATTAGTCAAAAATCATTGAGAATGCAAGTGGGATGGTGCACAATGGTTTGCCCAAAGGTGGTTATAATCATTGTACGCTGATAGTGGTAACATGGTATGATAACACAATTATTTACCCAAAGGTGATTATAATTAGTGAGAAGATGGAGCTACCCTAGTTAGGATAGAAAAACAAGAGAATAGCATGCCCTTATATAGTAAAAAAAATTAAAGTGGTGACGACATAATGATTTGCCCAAAGGTGGTTATAATCATTAAGAAATGTAGGTGGGATGGTGTGTAATGATTTACCCATAGGTAGTTATAATCATTGGACCTCAATTACAAAAAACATGATACAATTATTTAAGGATAATGATAACTTAACACAGAGGGTAATGATGAATTAGAACAACCGACTAGTAGGGAGATGCTCATCTGAACTAATAAAGGTTGAAATTATTTCATGGTTAATTACTCTATTTGGGATATGATTAGGATGGAATCAGGACGTCAATGCTGAAGAGATGTTGCCATTACTAAATCAACTTCATGAATCTAAGGTTTGTTGTAACATGTGTCAGTAGGCATCATGATATAACTTCATGAGGACTTGGCCAAAATATGCATAAGGGCTGACTCTTGTAATCCAATACTCAATAAAAAATAATGTAATAATAATAGAAACCATGATGATAATGTAAACATATGAATATAGATGGATTCAAGTGTCAGTGTGGACAAGGAATTACTTGATGAACACATAAAAATTGAATCAAGGCAATAGTGCTAAAAATAAACAAACAAACATACAAACAAACAAAATAAGTAGAAACAAATAAACAATGAAATAGAAATACTATGAACATTGCCCCTAGAAAATAGGCAACAACTTAACAAACAAACAAACAAAATGGGGGAATAAAAGAAAAGGAAGGGGGTAGTCAAGCTATCTCCATATGCATGAGGCAAGTGGATGCTACCTAGATAGTTCTATGGATGTAATATCCAATAAAAAACTTCAAGTCAAATTTAGTTCTCCTAGGGAATGGAAAGAATGTGATAAGTAAGGAAAAAAAATAGAATGGATGTGATAGAAGAATAGGAATGGTCTTTCAAAATGGAAAGTACGTGAGAGACAAAAGCCAAAAAAGGATGGGGAAATTAAAGGACAAGTGATTTTCTTGTACCTGGGTAAGAGTTCCCATAATCCTTAAGGTAAAGAAGTGGTCAATGTTTTTGTTTTTTTCTATCAATTTTTCAAATGTTTTTGGTGGTGTTTTGGAATGTTGCAACTCAATCGAGAATGATGAGACACTAATGGTTCAAGCTCATAAAATAGTGATATCTTGGCTTAGATTTTTGACAAAATGATGAGATCATGGCTTAGGTTGCTTGAAAATTTTTAAGAGCATGGCTTAGGTTGTTAGGTTGTGGAGCTAAAAGCTTCACTGTTGCAGACATGGAGGAGGTTGTTGAGAGGTTGCTAAGTTGCAGGGAAACCGACGTCGGTCTGATCAACTGACATTAGTCATATACAGTGGGAAAGGCAACTGACATCGGTTAAGTATCAGCTGACGTCAGTCATCTCTAGCCTAACAGGGACCGACGTCGGTCACCTGTGTGGTTCAAAAATGTGAGTGTTATAGGTAGTTAGTTAATGAACTGAGTGTTTGCATGTTAAGAGCCAATTTTAGACTTGAAGCTGTAGATCTAATTATTGTAATTAGGTGTTTAATTATTGTTTGCATGAGATCTATTTAAGAGACTCAAGGGCTATATTGTAATTTGTTCTAGTTTGAGTTAAGCAAAGTTAGCTCCTTCTGTGTGTGAAGTGAGCAAGGGTGTTCCTCCTAGTTCCACACCAGTGCCAAGTGTGGGTGCTGGTTTTGGAGAATCAGAAGGGTTCTTTAGGTGTGTAGGATCTTGGTCAGTAGGTGTGCATGGCTACATTAGGAGTCTACATGGGTAAGTAAGATCATTGATCTACAGGTGTATGTGTGTGCAAGGTCTAAGATTTGCAGGTGTGTAGAACTAGATTGATTTGTAGGTGTGCAAGATTAGGGAGGATAGCAACACAATAAGGAGCAAGATCAGGCAGGATCTACTTGGAGTATAGTGTGTACTCAGTTGGAGAGCAAAGAGGAAGGCAAGGCAGTTCCTTCCATAAGTAAGATCATTTGGGTTGCAGGGTGTTACAGTTCATGGGAGATCTACTTGGAGTACATTGAGTACTTGGAGTGCGTGGAGCACTTGTGGAGTGCATGGAGCACTGGTGTACTGGCAATAGTGGATACTGACTAGTTGGAGGTGAACACCAACTCTGTGTTTGAGTTGTGTGTTGGGACCATAAGAGAGAGAGCTTTGAGGAAAAAAGTACTGTACACTTGAGGTGTGGGAAGCTTCTGAGAGGTGTGGAGAATAAGTGGCATCTTCTTTATTGTATTCTTTCTGTATGAGTATTAATACAAGTTGTGTATTGTCTCTCATATTTTGTGTTGTTTCTAGTTTCTAGTTACTTGTTACTTCTGGTTAATTCCACATTTTAAGTTGCTTGTATATGGTAATCAATGGTGCTTTCATGGGGTTCCTAACAGTTGGTATCAAAGCTAAGGTTGCAGGGAGCAGGTTTGTGTTTGGTTACAGGACACTCTCAGGGGTTTCTGATTGAGTGGGAGTATAGTAACGGTAGAAGAAAGTAAGCTACGAATAGAGAAATTGAATAGCACGAATGGTCACTTACGGTGTTATATAAAGAAAGAGCAGGTAAATAAAGATTGTTGGTTAGTAGCAGATCAGCATGAAGAAGCAGATGTTTAGGTGTTATTGCAGAGGATGCTCTGGATAAAGTTGAATCTTGGTTAATAGATTTTGTTGCCTCTTTTCATGCAGCCCCAAGTAGAGGGGTTGGTGAGCTTTGTCAGATTGTTGGCAAAGGGGAAGTGTTGCTAAAATTATAGGTGGCCAACACATGGGTGTTGAAGAAGGTCATGTAGGTCCTAGTCTTGGAGATGTAGATAATTAATTCAGGAAAGTTGGGTGATGAGAGATGCACAAGAACTCTCACATCAGATGCACTTGAATTAGCATGTGGTAAGAAAGCAGGTACTCTTTATCTACTTGCTTGTATTACTAATTCTGCTTCTGTTTCACAAGTGCGGATTTTTAGGCTTGGTCACATAAGTGAGAAGGGAATGGATGTTCTTAAGACAAATGGTAAGAGTTCAGCTTTGGAGAGCATAGACTGAGATTTATGTGAGCAGTGGGATGCTACAAGAAAGGATTGTGTTTATTGTAGGAAAAGGAACACTGATGTGTTTGACAAACTTAAGAACTGGAAAGCCTTGGTGTTCTTGGAGGAGATGATAGACAGAGACCAGTGGATGGGGCTGGATACTTTTGAGTAGGGCAGTTTGGACATGGGATTGATTCAAAGGAGCTCATGGGTAAAAAGTCATCACTCATAGGCATACACAGGTACCGACATCGGTCAAGGGTAATCGACGTCAAACAGACAAGTGCCAATGTCAGTCATGTGTAGACCAGAGAAGTTGATGGTGTCAGGTAGGTGGAGACCGATGTCGGCAGGATAACTGGCATCGGTGACCTAGATAGTCACATAGAACTGATGTCGATCGGATGCAAATTGCGTAGTGATCGAGGTCGATCACTAAGATAGATTTTGGGAGGATAGCAAGCTGTCAAGGAGTCTTAAATGCCCATGTGGAGGATTGAAAGTGTAAGTAGGCCTCAAATTTGTTGTTCCTCTTCTTTATACTAGTTGTTGACTGCATAGCAGGAAGGATCCAAGAAATAGTGGGAGCATGGCATAAACAGGATGCAGGACCAAATAGGAGATTTGGTAGGGTTGCCAGTTGGTATGAAAAGCACTGAGATGAATGGATACCTTAGTTAAAGAATAGAGAGAATGGATATGTGAGATGGAAGGCCAGGTCATATGGTCTTGAGGAAGCTACAAGACAGTGATACAGGTTTTGACAAGTGGATGACAAAGTAGGGCTTTAGTCAGTGTCAGTGTAACCATTGTGTTTGTCTTACCAGGTGGATGATGGTCATGACATTATCTTGTTATTGTATGTGGATGGTATGCTAGCTAGCAGGTTCAAACATACAGGGTTTTATTGAGCTAAAGGTAAGGTTAGTTTAGTGGTATGTCATGAGGAATTTGGAGTAGAAAAATTCTTTGGCATGAGAGACATGGAGATCACAGGTTGATTTTGTCTCCAGTGGGAGCTGATGTGAATCAGGTGTTGGTGAGGTTCAATACGTAGGATGCAGAACTAGAGCACACCAAAGGCTGGACAGTTCAGTGTCCTAAATCACATGAGGTCTAGTATAGACTTGAGATTGCCTAAGTAGTGGGTGCTGTCAGAGAGTTAGGAGCCAATTCGGGGAAGTGGATTCTCAGGTATCTAAGAGGGATCAACAACAGGGATTCATGTTATGTAGGGTCAAGACTTCACTACATGGGTTTGTAGGTTCGGATGTGGCAGGTTACTCAGATGATAGGAGGTGCACCACAAGTTGTGTGGTGGTTGGTCTTCAGGATTGATCTTGAAGAGGGATACAAGCTAGGAAATAGATTAGACAGGGTACAGGTATAGGTATAGTGTAGCTATTTATCTCTAAGTGGGAGATTGTTAGGTTATGGAGCTAAAAGCTTCACTATTGCAGACATGGAGGAGGTTGTTGAGAGGTTGCTAAGTTGCAGGGAAACTGACATCAGTCTGATCAGCTGATGTCAGTCATATACAGTGGGAAAGGCAATTGACATCGGTCAGGTATTGGCTGACATCGGTCATCTCTAGCCTGACAGGGACCGATTTCAGTCGCCTGTGTAGTTTGAAATTGTGAGTGTTATGGGCAATTAGTTAAAGAACCGAGTGTTTGCATGTTAAGAGCCAATTTTAGACTTGAAGCTGTGGATCTAGTTATTGTAATTAGGTGTCTAATTATTGTTTACATGAGATCTATTTAAGAGACTCATGGGCTATATTGTAATTTGTTCTAGTTTGAATTGATCAAATTTAGCTCCTTCTGTGTGTGAAGTGAGCAAGGGTGTTCCTCCTAGTTCCACAATAGTGCCAAGTGTGGGTGCTAGTTTTGGAGAATCAGAAGGGTTCTTTAGGTGTGTAGGATCTTGGTCAGCAGGTGTGCATGGCTACGTTAGGAGATCTATATGGGTAAGTAAGATCATTGATCTATAGGTGTATGTGTGTGCAAGGTCTAAGGTTTGTAGGTGTGCAGAACCAGATTGATTTACAGGTGTGCAAGATCAGGGAGGATAGCAACACAACAAAGAGCAAGATCAGGTAGGATCTACTTGGAGTACAATGTGTACTCAGTTGGAGAGAAAAGAGGAAGGCAAGGAAATTCCTTCCATAAGTAAGATCATTTGGGTTGCAGGGTGTTGTAGTTCATGGGAGATCTACTTGGAGTACATTGAGTACTTGGAGTGCGTGGAGCACTGGTGTACTGGCAGTAGTGGATACTGACTGGTTGGAGGTGAACACAAACTCTATATTTGAGTTGTGTGTTGGGACCGTAAGAGAGAGAGCTTTGAGAAAAGAAGTACTATACACTTGAGGTGTGGGAAGCCTCTGAGAGGTGTGGAGAAGAAGTGGCATCTTCTTTATTGTATTCTTTTTTGTATGAGTATTAATACAAGTTGTGTATTGTCTCTCATATTCTATGTTGTTTCTGGTTTCTAGTTACTTGTTACTTCTGGTTAATTCCGCATTTTAAGTTGCTTGTATATGGTAATCAATGGTGCTTCTATGGGGTTCCTAACATAAGTTGCTCATAAAATAGTGAGAGCGTGGCTAAGGTTGTTCACAAAATAGTGAGAGCGTGGCTAAGGTTGTTCATAAAATGGTGAGAGCATGAATTATGGTGCTCATAAAATGGTGAGAGTGTGGCTTAGGATACTCACAAAATAGCGAGAGCATTGCATAGGTTGCTCACAAAATGGCAAGAGCATGGCATAGGTTACTTGGAAAATGATGAGTGTGTGGCATAAGGTGATTGAGCTAACCTCAATAAGTATTGAGAAATACCTATATATTCCTAAATTAGGACCTCAAGTCACTATAGTTTTTCCCTAATAATGAAAGAATTTGACTAGTACAGGAGTTAATTAAAAAAAATAGGCATAGTTGGTAAAAAGGCACATCATGACATAAGAAGTGGCAAGTTGGTATGTCAAGGTTTAATGTTTCCCCTAGTTTGCCCATAGGTGGCTATAACTAGGATATAATAACATAAATCAAAGGAACTAATTTTCCCAAAGGTGGTTATAATTAGCAGCAATACTAGTGGTAAGAAAGAATAAAAAATGAATGATGCAACTACTGAAACTTCTATCACAGTGTCCCAAAATATGATCTCTATCTAAAGTTCTTGAATAAACTAATGAACTGATCAAATACCTCAATACTGAAACTATGTAATGAATGACAAAAACCAAGGTCAAATAGGCAAGGTTTTTAGAACACATTGGGTTGATAGGTCAAAAGTGGAAAATGGATATGGCAAAGAGGATGGATAAGGATGGTATGTATACAAAGAAGAATAGTGACAAAAAGGCATAACTAAAATGGTCCTTATAGATAATACACCTTAGCACTTAAGCATAGTACCAGTTGAGATACATAATATTCATTGGCTCTAGAAGTTCCTCTCCATCTAGTGTGGCAAGCTTGTATACTCCTGATCCATAATTTATAGTGATGATAAAAAGCCCTATCTAGTTGGTTTTGAATTTTTCTTTATATTTCTTCTCAATTGTGGTATTCTTTTGGTTTTATTTAGAAACAAGATCACCAAGTTCAAATGTTCTATATTTAACACACTAATTATAGTGGCCTTTGAGTTTATTTTGATATGCTTGAAGATTATTGAGCACGGCCATGTGTTTCTCATCTAGTAGGTCTAGCTCTTGTAGGCGAGCTACTCGATAGTCATGATCATCCAGGACATGCTTGAAAGAGATGCATAGTGAAGGCAATTCAACCTCAATGGGAAGGATGGCTTTATTACAATAAACAAGTGAGTTTGGAGTGGCTCCTATGGGGGTATGCTAATTGGTATGGTATGCCTAAAGGGTAGGGAATATCTGGAGGTGCCAGTCATGACCAACATCATTAACAATCTTTTTGAGAATATTGATAATGGTTTTGTTGGATACCTCAGCCCAGCCATTACCTTGAGGGTAATATGATATAAAAAAGTGTTGTGTGATGTTGTATTTAGTACATAATTGGTCTGCATATTTATTCTTGAATGATCTTCCATTATCAAATATAATTTTAGAGGGAATACCGTAGTGGCAAATGAGGTGGTTGAAGATGAATTTGGAAATTTGCTTTCCAGTCACATAAGTGAGGGGTATATCTTCAATCCACTGTGAAATATTCATTGGAGGTAAGGTTATGTTTATGGTCATCATATGAAGTGGGGTTAATCTTCCCCATGAGGTCAAGTCCCCATGTAGAAAATGGACATGGTGTCAACATTAGTTTAAAATTTTTTGTTGGGGCAAGAATTAGATTAGCATGCCATTGACATTTGTCACACTTTTTTACATATGCAGTGGCATCTACATCTATTGTGGGCCAATAATAACTAGTACATAAGATTTTTTTGGATAGGATTGCCCACTAGAATGGGCTCCACATACTCCTTCATGAACTTCTCTTAATGCTAATGTAGAATTTTCCAAAGTTAAATAATGAAGTAGAGTTCCATCAAAACTACGATGGTAAAGGGTGGATCCAAGTAGAGTATAATGAGTATAATGATGAATGAAGGCTTTGGTTTGTTTTTGAGATAGGTTAGGTGGTATAATTTGGTCATTAAGGTATTTTTAAAGGTTTAAGTACTAGTTAGAATTAGGATTAACAATATCACAAATCATGGTTATGATTGACGGTTTATGAGCTGGTGCTAATAAATTCTTGATGAGGAATTGATACTCTCTAGCTTTATCTATTTATCAAATCAGAGAGCCAATAGGAGCCATGGCATCTATAGTTATGTTACTAGCCCTTGGTATATGCTCAAACTGAATGTTGGTAATTTGTTATTTAAGAGTGTCAACCATGTCTTTATATGGAACTAGCTTGTCATCTTTGGTCTGAAAGTGATTTATAACCTGATTGATGATTAACTAAGAATCACCATAAACTTTGAGATGAGATATATTCCACTGCATTGCTTTTAAAAATCCTATAATAATTTATTAATAATTAGCCATGTTGTTTGTATAAGGAAAGCTGATTTTGAAGGATTTAGGGATTAAATAACCCTATGGTGTAACAAACAATACGCCTACCCCCGATCTATGTGTAGTGAATGAACCATCAAAGTATAGCTTCCAAGGCTGATCCTTAAGGGGTGTACCAATAATGGTCATGATGGATTCATCAATAAATTGAAACTTGAGTGGCTGTGTGTCCATGAGAGGTGCTTTAGTAAGTTGATCTATAAGAACCTTTCCCTTGATTACTTTTTGATTGACATACTCTATGTCAAACTCACTAAAAAACATCATACATTTATCCATTCTACCTTGAAAATATATTTTAGATATTAGATACTTGAGTGTATCTACCTTTGAAATGACCATGGTTTTATTATTAACATGTAATGATGCAGTTTTTGAGCTATGAAAACCATCGCTAGACAAGCTTTTTCAATAAGCACATAGTTATGTTCATATGTAACCAAGGTATGACTTAAGTAGTATATATCTTGCTCCTTTCCATTATCATCATGTTGATCCAAGAGTACCCCCAGGGCATGATCAGTAGCTGATAGGTATAACAAGAATGGCTTTCTTAGCATCAGAGGTAATAAAATAGGTAGATTGATAAGATAGTCTTTGAGCTATTGAAAAGTTATTTGGCAGTGATCATCCCAGTGAAATGCAACTCATTTCAAAATTTTTGTAAATAGATGGAACTTATCCACTAACTGAGAGATGAAGCATTGGATGGACTGGATCTTACCCTACAAACTAAAAATTTACTTTAAATTGGTTAGTGGTGGTATCTCAGTTATAGCATGGAATTTAGGTAGATCGACTTCAATACCCTGATGAAACATGATGAAGCCAAGTAATTTGCCTAAAGTTACACCAAATACACATTTCTTTAGATTGAGTCTAACTTTATACTCTCGTAGTCTTTCAAATATCTTATGCAACACTACTGGATGGTTAGCCCTAGTCTTGGATTTTCCTAATATGTCATTGACATAGTCTTAAATAATATCATGCATCATATCATAGAATATGAAAGTCATGGCTCTTTGATATGTAGCTCCCACATTATTAAGTCCAAATGGCATCCCCTAATAGCAAAATGTTCCCCATGGAGTGGTGAATATTGTTTTATGTTGATTTTTTGGTGCTATTCTGATCTGATTATATCATAAAAAGCCATCCATGAGTGAAAGAATTTCATAACCTATCATGGATTCAATGATCATGTCGATATTAGGCAATAGAAAATCATCTCTAGAACAAGCTTTGTTGATGTCTCAAAAATTAGTACAAATTCTAATTCTTTCAAGCTTTTTGCTAATAGGTACAACATTAAAGATCCATTTAGAGTAGTCAATGGATCAAATACATCCTACTTCTAAGATTTTTTCTAACTTTCTTTACCAATACAACAATATGAGGATGCATCTTACGTAGATTTTGTTTTACCGGTTTGGCATCAAGATTAGCCACAAGGTGGTGTAAAACCAAGGTGAGGTCTAAAGCTGGCATGTTAGAGCATGCCCATGAAAAGATATCTATAAATTATCTCAATAGAGATATAAAGATGTCACATTCCTCTTTAGTGAGAGATGCACCTATTTTTATCCATTTTAAGTGCAATGGAGTCCTGATGTTTACTTCTATTGTATCTTTGACCAGAAGGGTCAAACCATATTCTAGGATAGTATGCAATCACTTAAACTATTGGATTATGTTAGGGTCCTCTGTTAGAACTTGCTCTTTAACTTCTCCTAGGCATGATGAATCTGAGTACCCTAATGGGAGATCTAGAAATGTGATAGAAATAGTCATATATTATTGAATTATTTGATCAAATACTTTTTATTACTCAAAACTGAACTCATATCCATAGGCAAGTTCATCATTGGTGGTCTCATAGTCTAAATTCAAAGAAGAATGAACACCCCCATTTAATGACACCTGAGATAGGTTTGCATCACTAGACTGGCCTTTATATTTACTTTTTCCCTAGTTAGAAAGTGCCTCAAACAGGTTTTCACTTTGGGACCTCAATGTTTTAATTATTTGTTTTTGGCTAAGGGTGTTCACTCGTTCTCCAAAATAGGCTATAGGATCTAGTGTGATTGAGAACCCTGATTTGTGATCTCCCAATGAAATGCTATCTCTAAGGCCTAAAAAGTCACATAATGCCTCATCATTATAAAACTCATCAAGTGATAGACTAGATTTTTTTTGGTCCCAATCTATTAGTTGGGGATAATATAATGGCAATGGGTTGTGATGAATGACAAGGGTAAGGGTACAAACAATATTATTACCAAACAGGTTGGTTTCAGCTAGGTCATCAAAAGTGAGGCTGTGATCAGACTCTAATTTTTTATTGGCATCATCATCACTAGTCGCTGGTGATGGATTTTGAATAAGGTATGTGGGGTCACCCCTAGGTGGTTTAAATCCAAGTCCATAAGGTCTTTCATACTTAGTCATGGAAATTGGGTCGATGGTGCCTTGCTGATTCAGTTTGAGGCCTCCTCCTTTATAATAGTTACATGCCATGATCTTATTATGAATAGGATACTTGGCACTTTAATAATAGTTATCTTGGTCATCATTATATAACCATGATTCATCTCCTTCAAGAGGGTTAGGTTCTAGGCCAGATGCTAGTACAAATGTGATAGGTTATGTATCTTTGCTCTTTTATTGCCAATACCGATGTGGGGTGATTTTAGGTTTCCCAAAGGATTTTAGATTCTAAGGAATATTGGCAATATGAAATGTATCATGAGTCACATACTCTCCTAGTCCATTATTTGAAATGGTGAAATGATTAAAATCTTCAAGAGGTGGCATATGGAAAAGGGAATCCAAGGTGTTAGGATCTATGAATTATCTGGTGAGGGATCAATAAGTATAGCCTTTCCTTTATCCTACTTGGAACTTGGATTCATGTCATATTGATAATTATAGATTTGAAACTTGGCCTCAAGATGCTTGTAGATTTCATATGGGTGTAAGTCTCTTGAAATATTCACCTCCATCCTTGAGTGGGGAAACTTGATACATTGGTGTAGTGTTGATGGGACTGCATGAATCTCATATAACTAAGACCTACCTAAAATCATCTTGTATGATAACTCAAGATACAACACATGGTAAAGTGTATCATGGGTTAAAGGCGCAATGATAATTGGAAAATTAATGGTGCCCGGTGACTCTCTTTCTTGATTATCATAGGCTTTAATAGTTATTATTTCTAGTTGGAGATTTATCATTATGTACCTAAGAATTTTGATGGGATTTAGAGAGACTATGTTGAGGTTAAATCTATTGTCTATAAGGACACATTTCACTTTATGTCATCTTATATAAACTTCTATGTATAATGGGTTATTATGGAGTAGGCCAAGGGAAGACATTTCACTTTGGTTGAATGTCACTTGTTGGGTTGTAGCTAGGTGTCCAACCAAAGCTTGAAATTTATTAGGGGATATGTCACTAGCAATAGTGGATTGGGTCAGGAACTCATTCCAGATGTTCTTGTGGATTATTGAAATTTAAAACAAATCTAAGATAGAAATTTTTGCTAGTGTCTTTTTTAATTGTTCCACAATATCAAACTTCTTGTCTTGGTCAGTAGTGAATGGTTTATTTTGAGGCTGAATGGTTGGTTGGATGATAGGAAAAGTGGTGGATGATTGTGGGCCTAGTATAGTAATCTTTGACATTTGAGTTATGATTACACAATCAAGATTAAATAATAGAACAATATTGATAACTGATGTTGGAAATGGCATGGGACCAGATAAGACATGTCTTGGTTACCAGTGCACTTGCATGTGGTCATATGGTAAGAATGAGTTATTGCTATAAGATACAAAAGTGGAAGTCTTAGTTTGTTGGTTTGCCTATATGCACTCCTAGGTTAAATAAGGATTATCCATGTAGGTTGGTTGAATGTTTTTGTTTACCAATGGTCTAGACTAGTTAGTGTTCAGTCTAGGATTAATGGAGATGGTATTAATGCTACCCCCTAAAATATGACCTACAACCCTATTGTAGTCATGTGCAACTGCATGGTAGGTTTGTTGGTTAGTACCATTCTAACCTTGGTTTTATCCATTGATTTGTCATTGTGGGTTCTACTATTGATTTTGTTGATTTTGTTGGTTTGGCCTTTGATTTTGATACTATTGATTTTACTGCTACATTGGCCATTGTTGTTATTGCTGATTATTCTATTGTTGTTGATTTTTATGTTGGGGAAAAGGGTTTTGATAAATCCCAAGAGTTTGATTGAAATTATAAGCACCATTATCTAGTATTATCTCCCCATTCTCCAGCATATTTTCAATTAAATGCTTGATTTGGATAGATCTTCATAGATTATGTCTATTGAGCTGATGATAGTCACAAAATTCATTTTCACGGTACTAATCAGGGTAAGGAATGCCTTGTGGATGATGTTTTGGTATAGGCCAAATAATCAGATTAGTGGTAGTAAGCTTGTGAAATATAGATTCAATAGGTTCTCCTAGGTCACTAAAGACATGACATGCAGGCATGGTTCTCTTAGGAGGAGGGGTTTACAATGGTAAGGTCTACTATATTTGTTGTGTAGGTTTTGGTTGTTATGATTATGGAATTAATTAGAGATATTTTTGGGTAGGAGTAAGATAAAAATATAGTGTAGATGAGGTTGACATAGTTTTCACATGATAGGATTCAGTTACTCTATTTCCCACAACATTCCTATTTTGGTTGAATTGCTTTAGTCTTTCTTGATTATTGTCTTATGCCAGTTATGATGCTTACATTTGATTGGGGTGTTGGTCATTTCCCTAATTGGTACCTTGATTTTGATTAGTTTAATTGAGCTTGATGACTCCCTTATTGATGAATTCCCTCTTGACCAATAAACCTTTATCAATGATCTCTTTGAATGTATGTACATATTACAGTTCTAGATGATAGGTTATCTCACTATGCAAATTTTTAGTAAACACAATGGATAATTATTTATCTAATAAAATATGGGTAAAATAGATTATAAGGGATCTCCATCACTATAAATAACTTGAAAAACTCTCCCTAACTTTTTACTTTTCTTGTGTCAGATCTATTAATGAAATCTCATGCCTGAGATTATAAGAAAAGTGCTGCACAAATTTATCAAAAAGATCATCAAAGTTTGTTACTAAATTCTTGGGAAAATTTAAAAACCATTCCAAGGATTATCCAACCAAGCTCCTTGGAAACAACAACAAAAGGTATATGTCTCTATATGCCACTGGTTGACATGTGACAAAGAATTCGATCAAATGAGCCTTAGGATCACCTTTCTTTTTGTATTTATCAAATTTTAGTGGTTCATATCCTAGAGGAAATGGTATCCATAAATACTCCATGTTGAATGGATAAGAACAAATGTCATCCAATTTAAACTTTTTAGTTTGCTTCCCCAGTTGAATAACAACAATTGTATCCTTCATTTATTACAATTCTTGGGAGAAGAAATTGAAAGGTATATTGGTTTTAGGGAGAATGTTCATTTGGGTAAATGGTTGAGAGGTCACAATTGGGACACTTTGTCTAGGGTATGATGGAGACACTTTTTAAGGTATATTGGCTTGGTTAGGGAATGGACTAGGAATACGCATACATGGATTAGGATGTAATGGAAATTACACATTTGGTTGCATAATATTCTGATTTGGGTTGGTGATAAAGGTTTTAATTAAAGGATTTTGTGGTTAGGATGGGGAGATATAACTATATTGTACCTGCTATGGTTGAAAAGGGACATGCTACCGACTAATCAAACCTTGCTATTGAGTGGAAACTTATGGAACAAGAACCTATCTCTTGATTTGTGGCATATTTTGAACCAATGGTTGTCTAGTAGGTACCTGAGAAACATGGGGACCTCCTTGTTGCACAAATCCTTGTGAGGAAGTGAAAGTAGGTTGCAAATTTGGGATCTATCATTGACCAATATTTTCATGTTATTGACTAGTCATTGCTTGGTTTTGAATTAGCATATTTGTTTGTAACTGAAGAGGCATGTTTGTCATTACCTAGCTAGGTGGAATATTAGTTACCCCTAATTGAGGTGGCAATGTATTTATCCTCTGTTACATTGATATACTAGGTTGTGTATATTGTTTTAGAATACTACTTGTTACTTGTTGAGGAGGAGTAGGATTCATCACATTTTGTCATTGAGGCATGACATTAGCTATTTTTTGATTACCTAATCCTATAGGTTGTACACTTGTGGAAGCATTTGGTTGAGGCTGGGGTGTGGAAACTCCTATTCTTTGGTATGATGATCTAATCATGGGATTAACTATAGTCACATGTTTTTAGCTAGTTGTTTATGTGTTAGTACCACTTTGATTAAGATTGGATGATATTTACACATTGTCCACTACATTTGGTTCACTATTCAGTGTAGAAGCTAAAGACACTTTTTCTATAACAGGCATATGCATCAATTTATCTATCAAAGTGGTTTGTATGAATGGGTTGGAACTCAAATTCTCTTGTCCAGTTAATTCTATCAAAACTCCTATTGAAAGTACTAGGTCAATGAGAGGCTTACTTACCATGTTCATCTAATTAAAATCATGTGTTAAATTTAGGTATGTTTGGTATGCTATTTTCATTTGGTTAAAGTGATCTTCCATGATGTTTTTACCTTGATTGGATATATTAAGGTCTTGATATGTTATTTGGACTAGAGCCATAGGATTGCTAGAAGAAGCTTGTTGATCGTAAATGATATTATGGGCATTCTTACTAGACTTGGTAAATATTCATGGGGGAATTCTACCAAAAACTTGGTCCCTACCTCTATGGCTCTAACCAAAATCTCATCCTTGTTCTCTAATAAATGTCTCTCAAATAAAAATGGATCATACGTGGAAGCCGTATTAGTAGAATATGACTATTGAAAAATTGGCTCAACCACTATGGGTATTGTAGCTAAGTATTGCATGGTTTATTATTTGTCCTTCTCTGAATAAGGTGGTGTGTTAAAAAAATAGTTCACTAACATATATTGGCTTTGTGCCCTTGATTGAGTATTATAAGAGGGCTAAGAATCCATCTCATAAACAATATTATCTGCATAGGGGTTTTGCACCATTTCTTCCTATGAAAAAACATTACTAATCCTTGGATTGTATATGAGTCCACTATGAGTGTATGAATACATGTTGGGATCCATATTTAATGCTTTGTGATAAAATGTTAAAGAGTTCTACAAACTCTAAAAAGGACAATGTTTAAAATAGATGATGTTTCAACTTGGTCTAAATTTGCCAAAAAGATTAATAGGTTTATGCAAAGGTTTTTAAGGAAAAAAGATAGCATAAAGTATCTAATGTTTCACTATTCACACAAAGATAATCAAGTAAATGGACCAAAAAATTAAAATGCCAAACTCTAAGTTTGAAGTGTTTCAAATTAGTCTAATCTAAGAATTTAAAATTTGTTAGGTCTTTTGGCCAAACATGGCATCAAAATCTAGGCTCAAACAATGTGTGTGCTAGGAATCTTGGCCAAATGGTGTCAAAAGCTAGACTTTAAAAATAGATGAAAGTTTTAATCTAACAGATTTGAAACACGTCCTAACAAACACTAGGCATTCAATTCTTGGTCATGAACTTGATCAACTAGGTATAAGGTATGAAACAAAAGGAACTTTAGAAATAGTTTATTTTCTCATAACTAATGGTATAAAACTTGGTTCTTTTAACAAATAGGCTAGATAAAGGTGAATGGTATATCCATTTTAGACAAAGGCTCACAAAAGTACACTCAGATTGGTATAAAAATATAGGAAAAAATTTGAAACTCTATGCAAGAGGGTCTATGAAACAATGTTTGAAATGATTTGGGCAAGGTAATGATGCTACACTACCCAAAAGGTGTGACCAAAAGTTTGTTTCAAAAAATCTCTAAGGCAAACACATTTTCCATAATTCTAACAGCATAAAACTACTTTTCTTAGCTCAAAATGCAGTGGTGTATAGACTTAAAGTGAAAGTGTTTAGCATAAAATGGCTTAAGTCTATCAAGTGATGATAATTATTATGATTCTTAAACAACCTTCAACCCAAATTGGAAATTAAACCTAAGTTCCCTCAAGTTTAGTGCAAATGGTGAACCCACTTAACACATCAACCCTATGAACTTGTAAAGGTGTAATTCTTAATTTGGATTATAAGTGGACTTAAATAATGTTGGTAAAGGTATATACTCAATTGGGTAGCATAACTATGCCAAAGTGGATGATATGAATCTCAAGCTTTTTATAAACTTTAGACAAGGCAAATTGGTGACCTCACACAAAAAGCATAACGCATCTTTATTCAAAGGAAAATTTGGACTATGTGTTTGGTTTTGGATTATTTGTTTACACCAAGTTAAAAAAGACTTTAATCTAGGACAAGACCAACTAATTAATCACCCTTAGATCCTAAATTGACAAGTTTTCTTGGTATTGTTGGAATCCATCAATTTACGTCATTTGAGAGGATTTTAAGGGTTCATCCAAAAGTAAATGTGCATTATATAGTAGGGTTTTTACATCCCCCTTCTCTCAAATGATAGTAATGTGACATGGACCTTGAGGTGCACCTTACACCAATAATACTTCCATGACAAGTGAGGATTTGTCTAAAATCTAACAAGTTTTTGAATGATCTAGGGGAATCAATTTCACAATGACTTTCATTATAAATAATGAAAAATCAAAGCACATATTTTGGGTCCATATCACTTGGCTTATTACAAAAAATTTTAGTCCCTTTTGCAACCACTACATCCTATTGTTCACTCAGTATAGTGCAATGTCTAAAGTACCACTACATCTCGTGTGCAACTCCAAAGGACCCAAATGAAGTCAATGCTGGGAGATGAAACCTCAGGTCAAAGCTTCGCTAAATAACTTGTGGGAGGTGATGAAGTCCCCCTCACAAGCCAAGATACATAAAAATGAATAAAACATGAAAGTAGAAAGACTTTAGGGTCATTTTCAAGATCACCCAAACTTTGATGAGTTTTTAGGGAGTGCTTTAGATGACTTTATTTCTAAGCCTTGGACTAGGATACTTGCAATAAGAATGGTGTTTTGATTCCAAGGGTTCCCTATAGGGGACAAATGGAATAACTTACATGAAACATTCCTCTTTTTGCAAAACAAAACCTAAGTAAATAATTAATGCAAATAAAAATTGATAAGTGTGTTCAATTTTAAAACCCAAATGAAATGTTTGGAGGTGTTCATTTGACCCCTTGGTCTTAGTTTCAAAATTTTAAAATCATTCACCAAAAACATCTAAATTCTTTGTTAAACACCCAAAACAAGGTTCCTAATCAAATTTTAAGCATGCCAAGGTGATTTAAACATGTTTTGAGAAAATTTTAAACTTGGTCCTGCAAAAAATTTATTATCATGTCCTTTAGCTTTGAAGCCCTTTTGAGTTTAAAATAATAAACTTTGGAAACATAGCTCTTGGGTCTATGTTTTTGGAAAAACATAGTGACTAACATCAGTTATTACCACCAACATCAATTATGGCTAACTAAGATCTAATCGATGTTAGTTTTGCTGACTGATGTTAGTTGGATCAGGTAACTGATGTCGGTACTTCTATAGATGTTGGTTACTATGTAAAAACTATGGCAACCAAAAATGGAAAAATAAAGTTATAAAATAAATTTACAAGAGTTTTAAAGGATCTAATAAATATTTTAGAGTTGTAAAAGGATCACCTTCAGGTGTGAAATGCATCTATTCCCACTAGGCATTGCATTATGTGATCTAGGAAATTGACTCAAGAGAGGATGGTTAGTATGGTGTTAGTTCCAAAATGAAAACAAAACAAAATAAACACACTAATAACATAACATGTCTAGACCTAGACACTAGGGAGAGCTTAATTGATAAAAGCAAATGACAAGCACAAATAAAATGCAAGGGATCAAATACAAGAGTTCCTTCACCTTCCTTAGATGCTTCAAATGCATTTGTAGTGGTGGATTTATTGGATTGTGCTCATGAATTCCTTGGTAATGGAAGCTTGGCTACCTCCATCTCTCCTTGGCACCTTTGGCTTATGGCTTGGCTTGGATTGGAATCAATTTGGCATGGTAACACTAGTTGACTGAAGATTTTGGAACCAATTTGGCATTATAAATATGCATCAAGAAAGATTTGAAGATATTTGAGCATAATAACTTTTCGCCAAAATATCTTAGAAATGATGTTGTGAGGCCTCTTATTTATAGATTTTTAGATTTGGTTAGAATCAACCTGAACCATCCATCTCAAGATTGAGATGTGTGGTTGAGGATTAATTCAATTTTTTTAAGTAAGTTTTTAATTATCCTCATCATGGCATTAGAATAAGGGGCCATTAAGAGGCATGGAGGGCATCATGTAAGGCATTAATGAGGCATGGGAGGCATGAATCTTGATATTTATGGCATTTATGGCCTAGGGATGTCTTCCCAAGAAATGAGGTCAATTGAGATGAAGATATTCAATATTCATTTCTTAAAAAAATCTTTCAACAATTTTCCATGGATTTATTAATTAGGCATTGATTTGGGTTAATTAACTCTTAAGCATGATTAAGCACTTTGTGCATAAATTATTCAATTTGATTAGAATGCCCTGTTATTAGTCCTAAATTTGACTAGATTGGAAGTCCACATCAGATGCACTGGATGTGTATTCCCATTTATGATGTTTCCAACAACACATAACAAAGGTACACACCTTATACAAAATATTTGGTAGGAAAGATCAATCCAGAGCACCTAGGTGTAAATTTGGCATTTTGACCCAAAATGATCTGATCAAAGTTAGTTGGCCTATGAATTATATTACCCCATTTAGGGATACCCTATCCAAAATTGGCACTTGAATATGTTAGTTTCACATCATTTAGTGCATTTTAGTGTTTTTAGGCCAAATTGTGCATTTTAGGTGGAAATTAGCCAAAAGCCTGATTGGAGGTTATCAATGGCCAGTTTTAGGTGTCTATATGCATTAATAATAATATAGGATAATTACTCTCTTAGAGGATTGATAAAATGGACCTATTTAGAGGGAAAGTAGCCATCACCCTCACGTAGATGAGGAGGAGAAGGAGATTCTTTCTTATGCATAAGATATTACATTGCAGCTTGAAAGGTGGTTGTTAGGGTACTAAATTTATGGAGTAAGTCAAATAAAATATATTTTAAATGATATAAGACATCATGAAAATGTTTTTATATATATTTTGAATTGATTACAAATGAAATGAAATAAGCATGTAAATGAAGCTAGAAAACATTGCATTAGAAAGTGATAAACATCTTATGTCATTATTGTCATGATTAGACAAAATAAAAATTAGAAATCTAGAACATACAGGTATCTAAAATATGAGTATGAATTCTAGAAGGCTAAAAATATAAACCCTAAAGGTAGTGTAGGGTTAGATTTTTTCAAAATTCAAAGTAAGTCAGGTTCACCAAATTATTTACCTATTTTGGAAATTAATTTAAATATAAAACCTTAAGTAGATAAATAGTTGAGTATATAAATTAGGGAATAAATAGACACAGATTTATGCAATAATTATTTTGTTTGCTTAGCTTATAAATAATAATGAATTACAAAAGAGATACTTATCTATAAAAAATGACTAAGATAGATAAGTGGAAAATTAGAAATTAGTGAAAGAATAATATAGGGTGTCATCAACAAGAAGTAGGTGTCAAAGTCTCCTTTGAATAATAGTGTAGTCCCTCTACCAATATCACATTGAACTAATGTCTTCCTGTACTACAAAAATGACCTTGAGTAGATGAAATAATGAGTTCATAGGAGGATTTTCTCCTTGTTATGAGAATCCTATGTTTGTGTGATTGATTATTGAATCACTGTTTGTTCCTTATTTTGACTAATCTTTATGTGAAACCCTAAGCCTCCATTATTTCTAGGGTTTTGAGGAACATAATTATAAGTAGAGTGGTGTTATTAGGGTAGGATTGATGTGTCCTCAACACCCCATGTGATGAGAATTGCCTACATATCAATACCTCAAAAGGGGATCAAGCTTGATGTAGTTCTCCCAATCTAACTACTGGTGCAAGTGTAAGTGAATGCTAGTATGAATGTCATTTTGGATCCTTTGAATGTGAATTGAGATTGAAAACCTAAATAATCTAATATCTAGGCTTATTTAGATGGGTTTATGTAGAATTAAGCTAGAACAGGAATTAATGAACTCAATTTTCATAGCTATTTCTAGGTTTGTTCTTAAGAGTTGCATCTATTTTCCATCTAGGGGATAAATGAGTGAGAGTAGTATTTATATAATGTTCTAGGAATTTTTGAGACATAAAATGAGTCTGGGACAACCATAAAGTTCTTTTGGAAGTGTAAATATATTTGTTAGGGGAAATCAAGCTGAGGGTTAATAGCACTGCTCCTTTTCCAATAACATAGTGAACTATAGACCAAAGGGCTGCACTATTATCTAGGTGGCTAGAATGGGTAAAAAAGAATATTGGGTGCTTAGGATATGTCCTAATGTGGATTTTGGTATATATGATTAAGGGTTGAGTACACACATAAGCTGGAAAAGGATCAAAAGAGGCCCTAAAACTGGTCTAAGTTTAAGCTAAGGATAGGGTGGTCTCAAGTGACACTCATTGCATTAAAATGACATTTTAGATGACTATAATTGGAACTTGAGCCTTATTAGTAAATTTAGATTTGATCTTTGTTACTCATTTATTTACATGATCCAAATAAGATACATTAGCCATGCATAACAATATGAAAAGAGTAACTATATTACTTATGTTATTAAATAATGTTCATTCAAAATGGTCATGATTAATGTGTATTTTTAAGGGAAAATAGAAAACTAAACCTAAATATAAAACCCTAAGGCTAAAATATGAAAACTTAGAAGGATGAAACCTAAAGGGAAAACCTAAGGTGTTTCACCTTTTGACATGTGTATGGATTTGCCAATATGTTATACCCTAATTTGGATTAATGAGCTAGATTAATCTAATTAATATAAAACTTTTAAATATAATTTCGATAAATAGATTTGACATTCAAGAATACATCTAAATGTAAAAACTGAGATTGATTCTTTTATTTTGAAAATGACATATGATAAATATGGAAAACACTAAATATACCATGATACTTATCTTTTATGGTTGATTGTCTAAAAATAAGTGTATTTTGGAAGTGAAAATCAAGGATAAGTAAGCTTGTGGTTTTATTGGTTCTAAAACTAATTTACTTTTTACGTTGGGTCTATTTCATAAGATGAGGTTAGTGTCGCTAATTGATACTAACCTATTGGTCAATATTGACCTACACATAATTAAATCACAATGACTATGCAATCACTTATGATTGTTGTTTTTTTCTCTATGTTTGTGATCTTGAACCTTGATGACATACACATATTGTGAAATTAGCCTCTTTTTCCTTGAAACCCTATATGTGCTTGTGATGGTTTGATGCATTGAGTTGACCCAAATCAACCCCACCTAATTATTTTATCCTTATTATGTATCTAATACTCAAAGGAAGGAAATCAAGCCACACTTAGTTATCCCACCTAGTGTGATTGTGAAAGTATGGTCCTTCACTATGTGTATGCAGCTAATACTTGGTCTTGATAATTGACAATTATTACTTTAAATTGGATTTTGATTATTTCATTCTTGAATAGTGACTGATCCTAGTGATAGGTTTGAAAATTTGGAAGAATATGGAATATTTTATTAGTGTGTAATAAGGTATAAATGTATATCAGATAAGTTCCCAGTCCCTTTTGAATGAGACCTTGATTTGTATATATATGGATCCAATTGAAAAAATTATCATTCCATCAACATACTAAGATTATGGGTGAAATTTAAGGATGGGTTTAATTTTATAAAAGAACCATTGTTGGGAGTGTGTTAGTTATGATCAGGCAAGTCAGTATCAATCAGTAGTACTAAAAATACTGATGTAACTAACCTATGTAGAGGCAAACTAAAATGAGAGTCTAGAGATGTATGTGCATGATATTTATTAGGTTTGAAATAAATAGTGAGGTTATTTTAGGTGTATAGAAACATAATGGAAGGGTTGGATCATTAGATAACATGACAGTGTGAAAGGATGGATAATTAAGACATTGTTTGTGTGTTCAATTCATGCATGATATACGTACGTAAAGCTTATCATTGTCAAGTATTGAAGACCATATTTTAGTATCTATAACAAGAAGGTTATGCAAACATTGTTTTAAATTTACGTCTATTTAAATGTAATAGAATATCTCTTCAAGAGAGTGCTTATTTATATTTATTTTTATGCTTAATATTATTCTTTATTTTGAATTGACTAAATGAAAATAAAGGAGATATAGAGGTCACATGATGATCAAATTATTAATACTATAGTGAATTTAAAGCCTTTTCAATCAATGTTTCCAATCTATATCATTGTGATCTATAATTCCATGCCTTAGGATTTATGTATTGTTAGGAGCCATGCCATCTTAAGGGAAAATATTTCAACAATTCTCCATGCTATAGGAAGAATTAAAAAATATGTGAGGTTAATGATGTCCTATAATGAATATGGTAGAGTATTTATTGAAGTCAATAACAACATATAAATACAAATCAGGGGCTTTAAGACTAACTTGTAAAAAATGGAAACAACTTATTTGAGAGATCCATTAACTAACCCTAACTTCACCCACAAGTTGGATTTCATAATATTTTCTTCTCCTTTGCACAAAAATAATGTGGTCTACAATTGAGTATTGTTCATATTAGGTGAAACTCATTTCCTACTTTTTTTCTTCTATTTAGTGTAATTGAAATGTTTAAAATTTTTAGCATATATTTACTATGCAATGTTGTTAAATCATTAGTGGAATACACATGTGTTGAATTTTTAAAGATTTGCTATTTTTTAGGAGAATTAAGGAGTTTTTTTCTTGGTTACAACCCTCTTTCATCTTATTTACATTTATGTTGTTGGATAATAAATTATTAAATATGATATGGGATGGGTTATTATGTCGTTGATACAAGTTTGATCTAATGTTATAATTTTGTCAAATTATTTCTATAATATGTGGACAAATGATTTTCCTTCATATATCAATATGTAATTAATGGGCGAAGTTGGCCTATGTGACCAATAATTATAATATATAAACCTAAAAAATTTACATTTTTTAGGGAATGCTTCACATAACTATTTATTAATATGGTTGAGTGTTTTTAGACCTATGAAGCTCATATAATAAATGAGAATTTATTAAACACAAATTTACAATATTTTTAAAAAATTATTAGTGCTTGTCTTTCTAGGGGATTCATTTATCATATAGGATATAAAATTATTGAAAGTTTATTTGATGCATTTATGTTGAATGTTGTGACACTTGTTAGAGTGAGGAGAAACAAGCAAAACTTTCTTGTGTCTATGAGTTCATGGAGTGCATACCTAATGCTTAAATCAAGCATGAATTCCATGTAATTATTTTTATTTAAATAATCATATTTAGTGGTGAATCTTGTCCATTTTTTATAGAGTGGTCTAGAACACTTTGAAATCATCATCTTATTTAGCATAAAATGCATCTTATAATGGGTGCATCAAGTAGTCACCTTATGGGATTTATTTCTAGATGCAATTATATATATGAACTATGAAATTTTTTCTTACAAGTTTATCAACATTTCATTATGATTCTAAATATTTTTATTTATAAATCTATGGAGGAAAAACATGTCAAGGTATCTTATTTCTATGGTTTTTTGGTAGGATGCTTGATAATACTTTTAATTCTTCAAATTCCACTAGGTTTTTTCTTGCATGTTGTTGTCAACATTGTGAACATGTCATTTATTTGATAATATTATTGAGTTAGGGGATCAATTTTCCAAGCATGGTAGAAAGTGATAATTTATTCCAAATGCAAAATAATATGTTATCTACATACAAGAATGTATGTTGAAATGTTTTGGAATGTTTTTTTACAATTTAATCTCACTCCAAAAAAACCTTCACAAGAAGTTGAAGTGGTAAAATGGTAAGTGCATGGAAATGGGGGGTAACAAGAAGGATTTGACACATTTTTCTTAAAACTTGAGAAACATAAACTTTCACAAATTAATGAAGTATTTTTATAGATTAAACTATTCAATTTTTTTTACATCAACATTTTGGGTCACACTACGTTTATAATCATCACAACAAGAGAATAGTATATGATAAGATAGTAAAATTATCTTTCTATTTATAGACATTATCAATGAAGTGTTGTGGACTCATGGAGAATAAATTAAAATATAAATAATAAAATATTAAAACAATTAAAAGATGTGACCTTATTAAATGTTAGTTGATAAGAAAAGGAAATTAAATAATAATTTATTATAGTTTTTTATAGTTATAAAACTAAAATTTAATGCTTGAATGAAGATAGAAACTAAAAATGAAAGCACAAGAAAATGTAAAGGGGCCAAAGGAGACTAAAAACATGTATAAACTAATAGGATTTAAGAGTTAATATTTTGGCCTTTTGATGAAAAAATAGTTATGAATAACTAATAAAAAATGATGAAACAAGATTAGGAAATCAAAGTTTTTTTAAAGAATAGAGAGGAAAGAATTGGTTAAATGAATAAATGTTTAACGAAAAGAAATTGAAGCTAAAAATAATTTATTATAGTTTTTAATAATTAAAAAGGGTTTAATACTTGAATTAAAGATAGAAACTAAAAATAATATTTACCAAATAGGAGATAAAATTTTGACAATATGATGAAAAATTAGATAAGAACATATAATAAAGTTTAAGAAATAGGAATAGAGAAATAAAAACTTTAATGAGGAGAGAGGAAAGAATTGGTTAATAGAAAAATAATTTAACTGAAAGAAATAAAAAATCAAAAGGAAATATAATTAGGGGACAAGAGGGGAATAAAAATGTATTAAACAAAAAGGATTGAATAGTTAATCTATTTGTTAAGAGATGATAACTTTGATATGAACAACTAAGAAAATTAATTAAATGATATTAGAAGAATAAAAAATTTAATGAAGAGAAAATAAACAAATTGGTTCAAAAATTAAATTTTAAATGAAAAGGAATAAAAAAGTATGAAGAGATGGAAAGGGGATAGGAGGGGACACAAATCAAAATGTATTGAAAACTAAGACAACACCCACTTGAGAAAAATGGAAAAAATAAAAGAAGTTTCTATGAAATCAATAGTTTTTTATTAAGTTAATGACCAGTCCCCAAGATTGGTTTTACGTCACCATCATTATTTAATTTGTTACCATAGCTAAAAATTTATATTTCTTATCTTAGGCATCATTTGAAGTAGTGGTCCTATATAGCTAACACTTTGGTATTCTCAGTACAAATATGATGACGAGTTTTGAAGGAGTGTTTTTCTAATGGTAATTTAAATAATTTTTATTTGTTTATATCTACCACATGTTCATTGGCTCCATTTTCTCATCTCACCAATATATGGCATTTCACAAGAGCAATCAATTTTACACACTACTTCTAAGAGCCTGTTTTAAACTACCTTTGGAAGACTTGATCAACCTCCTAAGTTTTTTGTGAGGGTTAAAAGTGATATGAATGTTCTTAATTTTTATAATTTTTTCAATTTCATTATAAACACCCTTAATAAATGGGGGAAATCTATAGGTCCATTTAGGGTATCAACTGCAATTCTAGGTTTAACAAGAGTGTTCTTTGATAATTTGAAAGCTCTAGTAATTTGTTTATCTTTATAACCTTAAATTATTTGATATGCCTACACTATAAATTTTAAGATGTTATAATAAGATGGATTATATAATTTCATGACTAGTTTCTAAATTAATACTAATATTTTTTGAAAATGCTGAATTATAAGTGGCTCAAACAATTCTAATTTGACAAGGTAATCCTATTTTGTAGTAAAATATAGTAGATAGCTAGTCATTCAACCCTCATCCCCTCCCATTGTACTGTATTTTATTATTTTTATAAACTTTTAGTGGAAAGATAGATAAAATCATGTAGTTTTTAACCTATTTTATAACGAAATAAACCCTGTAAATGATAAATAATGGATAGTGTGTGTACTCCCCTAACTACTTAAAAATAGAAATTGATTTTTTTTACTGTATATATAATTAGGTATATTTCTATATATATATATATATATATATATATATATATATATATATAAATTTGGATGAATGAAATTAAAGATAAATAAATAAAGTTCTACATTTATATTTGTGCCATAATGCTGCATATATATAATATTTATAAATAAATAAATATAAAAACCTTAAATTTATAAAATTATTATAAAAAATGATATATTTAGAAAGAGGAAATATTGTTAAAAATTATAGTAGTATTTTCATGAGATTTATTGATGCAATTCATAGTGTTTAGCATGGCTAAAAAAGAATTTTGTAATTTTTAAATATGAAACATGGATTTGACTATGTATGTGTAGGTCCATGACTTTGGCTTAGAAATATAAGGAATTTATGAGCTTAGATGAATTTGTTTCAAATTTAATAGCCCATAAAAGTGTATGCATGAAAAAATGCTCACATGTTACTATTATTCTAGTAATGCAATGGCCTCCAAGTTGAGCAGGTTGGATAACATGTGTGTTTACAAAATAAATATATAAGTGACATTTGTATTTTCATATAAATATTCTTATAATTTAAATTTATTTTAGTAAATATATTAAATTAGGGACACTCTACATCATCTATAAATGGTCTTAGAGTCTAAGAGTTACTATTTAGGAGATAGTTTTTCAAAATCTAATTTAATTAGTACATTATCATTTTAAGGATTTCAATATTGAATCTAAGCAGCCCAAGGTATAATTTTTTCACATGGAGTATATTTTATCTAAATAAATATTAATTTTTATTTTTTAGGGACTTTTATATTGATTACTAATTCTTTTAAGAGTTTAGGTATGCAAGAATTGAATTTATAAACATCACATCTATGAGAGATAGTGAGCGATAGGAGGATATTGACACATGAATTCACATACACAAGAATTTAATACATATTAGTTTAAAAAAAGGATCTTTGAGAGGAATGATTAGATCTATTTACATACCTAGTTGTTACACTTACTTGGTTGGTTCAATTATGATTTTAATTGGGAGTAATGGATCCCAAATTCATGCTAATTGGTTGCAATTGGGTTTAAAAGAATCAATTAATTATAATTATGATTTTACTTAAACTAATTATTTTATTTTTACTCAATAAACCATTTAATTTAGGATAATCAATCTAGAATTCATACTACTTGGTTATAATTAGGTTAATAAGACTCAATTATCACAACTCACATACCTGATTGAACTAATTAATGAATAGGTTCAAAAAGGATATAAATTGGAGCTAATAAATAATGAATGAGTTATAATTCATCACATCTCATTAAAAAATAACATCCCCTTATGATAGTCATGTCCCCTTAAAAATGTCAACATATCATGTTTCATCAAGGCTTAATATATGCTAAATGATTATAGTTTGGCTTTTAGGGTTTGAATAGTCATACTTACAAAACTTATTAATCAAATCAATTGGTTGGTTTAAATAGGATGGATATAGAGCTTAATCAAGCCTAGTTCATGTATATAATTAAGGTGAATTTAAGAAAAATACATAAAATTGAGTACCATTTATCATTATTTTATGTTCTTAGGTTTTTAGAGGACCTATTTAGACCAAAAAAGCCCAATTGTGTGTGATGAAATAAATGAAGGCAAATATGGGTAAGTTATTTAAAAAACTATCAGTTGGGTGTTTTAAGTCACCAAATCAACCTATATTACTCATATCACACATATTTTATCACAAATGAGACCTAATTGACATGAATTTATCTAATCTCACTTGTTTGGACCAAAATTTGACATATTACCTTGATCATGCTTGACTATGACCCAAATTATCCATAGTTTCTTCAGTTGCAAGTGGTTAGAGTTCTGTTTAGGATATATTGGCCTATAAGGGACCTAATCACATATAATATAAAAATTAAAGGGTTTTTGTGTGTGTTAAAGTCACCAAATTGACCTTCATTACTTGATTCATACTTTATTGGTCTTGAATATGGCTTAAATTTATCTAATCATGTACGAATATGCCCTAAACCATCCACATTTTCCTAAATTAGAATTTATTTTTTAATGTCAATTTTATCCTATAAGTACCTCATCACATTGAATATTGACATGAAGGAGAGGTTAGGAATGCATATGTCACAAATACAACACTGATATACCTCAAATCATCCATATTTACCTTAATCATAAGTGTTTTTGGTTTTGTTGTGTCTATTTTGGCCTATAATGGACATAATTGCATAGAATATAGACATAAATGAGAGGTTAGGTGTGAAAATGTCAATAAATAAACATAAATATACATAACCACACATATTTGGGCCCAATTTCAAATTAAATTAGCTCAATTGCATACAAATTACCCCAAATCATTTACATTTTACCCATTCATAAGTGGTTAGGGGTTTTTGTTCTAATTTTTACCTATAAGGGACCTAAGCACATGAAATATAAACATAAACAAGTGGTTGGGTGTGTTCATGTCATGAAATCAACCTAAATTTCAAAAATCCCACCTATTTATATATGAATTCTATTTAAATTAGCTCAACTATGTATAATTTTATCCTATATCATCCTAAATTACCTTGGTCACAAGTGTTTGGAGTATTTTTGTGTCAATTTTGGCCTATAATATACCTAAATACATGTAATATGGACATAAAGGGGTGGTTGGGTGTGTATAGGTCAATTAATAAATATAGATTATCCCAGTCACATTTTTTGGACTTAAATTCAAACTAAATTGGCTTGATAACATACAAATGTGTCATAAATATTTTGTAGTTACCCTTGTTGTAAGTGGTTGGGGTTAATTATGTCTATTTTGGATTATAAATGGCCTAATCATAGAAAATATAGATAGAAGGGGGTGGTTAAGTGTGTAAAAGTCACTAAATTGACTTAATTAGCCACAATAACACCTATTTCATTCCAAATTTGACCTAATTTGGTTTGATTATGCACAAATGTGCTGTAAAAATACATAAAGGGGTTGGTAAGTGTGTTTAGGGGTTTGTTGTTTTGATTTTGTATTATAAAGGACCTAATCACATGAAATTTTACTCAAATTGGTTTGATCTTACTATAAATATAGAATTATTGATGTTTAAGGTGTTGTGTGAATTTTAGAATATCAAGAATGTAATTCCATAACATTTGAATTAGTTTGTCTTGATCCTTTTAATACCCCATAAATCATATTATTTTTTCCCAATCACAATTGGTTAGGATTTTATTATGTTTATTTTGGCATATAAGGGACATAATAGACATAAATGGGTGTTTGGGTGTGCATAGGTCATTAAATCAACATGTATTACTCCAATCACACCTATTTTGGCTTTAATTAAATCTAAATTAGCTTGATATTATATGAAAGTTCCCCAAATGATCTATAATTACCCATATTATAAGTTTTTGCTTTGTTATTCTAATTTTGGCCTATATCAGATGTAATCACATGAAACATTAGTATAATAAAGTTTTTGGGTGTGTTTAGGTCATGAAATTGACCTAAATTTCCCTAATCACACTATTTGGGCCTAAATTTGATGTAAAGTGGACTAATCACTCATGAGTATTCTTAAAATCAACTATTGTTACCTTAGTTGCAAATAATTAGGATATTTTTGTGTTAATTTTTTCTTATAAGATACTTAATCACATGAAATATGGACATAAATGGGTGGTCGAGTGTCCATAGGTATAGAAAATAATTGTTGGTCATTTATACTTGATAATTTTAGTTTTTACTCAAATTTACCTTAATTGACTTGAACACCAAAATTGTTCCTATTTTGATTCACCTCACTCTATCCTAATTACTTGTACAAGCCCATCCCTTCTAATTTGTTGGTTTACACCTACAAATATATTAATAATTACTAAACCTTTAAGCATCTATATATAAATTTCAAATTCTTAAAATCAAGTGCCATCCTCCCTAAGTCAGAATTGAATTGCATGCATTGGGATCAACAATCAATCTTGACTTTATAGATTTATATTTCCATTTACCTAGTAATAACTATTTTAAAAATTTAAACCTTCCATTATAGGTTAGTTCACATTTTTAGAATATGTTGTATTAGGTTTCACCCTTTTTTATTGTTTTTAATGCACATCTAAGCAACTTATTCTACCACTTGGAAAATTCACTATTTGGGCACACTTATATTATTTCACACTAATAAAATCTTCCTTATTATTTTTAAATTTTATTCTATTTATTGAATCAAATTTTATCCAAGTCACAAGCCTAATCTATCTAAGTCAAGCACAAAATTATCAAGTATTCAAGCCATCTCTAGATGCATACATCTAGAAAAGGAACACTATTACATAACACTCTAGGTGGGATATTATGTGAGTTTAATTCTCTCTTTGGAGTACTCTGTATACATAGATAACATTCACTCATTATAGGGGTGATTGGGGCCAACTTAACTAATTAAAATCCACATTTTATTTTTGTAGGGTTTAAGCTATCACAAACCCTAATAAGGTTTCAAACTTGAGGAGGTCATTTACAAGTCATCCACACATAGCTAAAGGTAAAATTTATATATAAAATCATATTTAAAGTAGGCATAGGTAATTTTTCTATTAATTCACTATTATCTTATACAATTCAATATTTACCCATAGTGGTCAATAGCGGTAGTTGGTCCTAACTACCTCCAATCGATCCTAACCTAGACCAGTGATAGTTATTTTATAGTTTCATGCACATTTTTTAAGTTAATATTTCTAGCCATATTTCATTCACACATAGGAAACTTATAGGCAAAAAAAAATTATGTCTTCTTTTAATTTTAATGATTTTCATAGTTAGCTTATGTTAATAGAGGTTCTTAGAAAACCCATCAAAACATGCTAATAGGTGTTTATGTATGAAGTAGGATACAAGCTCAAAACACAAACATAGTTATATAACGGGGAAAATATTTATTGGATTCAAAATATGGATTTATTCAAAGAAACATAGATTAAATTGTACAAAACCTTATTTATTAATAATTGATAAAACACATTTAAATAAAATAGAGTATACACTGTGCCCAAACAAGTATAAAAAGACATTTAGGAAAATCATTATCAGATCTCTATATTAATCTCTATATTTTAGAACTCCTTTCCATTACAATTGATCACTATTTATATAACTTACAATCCTTTGTATTTTTTCATTCCATCCTTTTAGTTCAAGCTTTACAAAGTATTTTTGCATTCCATAGAATTTTGGAACACATACATAGGTTGTATACATACAAAATAAAATACATTATATAGATTGATATACATTACACACTTATCATGCATATACATTATATTATTTTTCAATTATATTATATTATCAAGACTTTCATAGACTTAAATAATTATCTCATACTGAGATAAAGTTGTAGGAAGTGTGATAGATTTTAAAGTGATGGAATTGCTTGCTCAGAAGAGTTAGTCCAAAACATTACTTATGGTAATAGGTCAATGTGCCATTTAATAATTTTTATCTCTTACGAACTACTTCTTTTCCCTTGCAAGTTTTCAACAAAGTAGTGTACCAATATACTACCCTCAAGGGTTTATCAATATATTACCATAACTAGGCGGCCACCCTTTATGGGTTTTCAAACAATCTAGACCCACTCCTAATGCTTAAATCCTTCCCTACTGGAAAAAATATTAAAAAATAAAAAATTAAAATCTACACGGTTCCTAAATAAAAGGTGGAGAAATATAATATGTTATTGGAATTGAGAGAGGATATGATGATGTTACTATCATAGTTGTTTCTGAAAAATTCATAGCTTTATAATTAGGGGCTAGAAATATTTATTGTGTTTGGATGGCTATCTAGGAAATTATGGTAGTTTTTCTCTAATGGCTATCTTGTTGGAGTTGGTTTGGTGGGATTAATTGAGTCTCTTTGATGATTTATGTGATGTATTGATCCAAATGGGACAAGTATTTATTGAACATCATCTAATTGATGAGAACTTCTCGCATTATACGAATCATAGTAAACAATGGGACTTGACACCCCATAAAATTCTAAATGTCATCATATTTTATTATCATGAGAATAACCCTAACCTGTGACACCTTTTTGGGATTTCTTATGATAAATCCTCAATTATATCTCTTTGTCTTTATGTATGAATGCCAAAAAATGTATTTTAAAACATCTCATTTTCCTATGTCCATTGTGCATCACATTATCTTTTAAATTAAGAGACTTCTTTAGTGTGACATGTAGCTCATCATAGGTAGTTGATTGGTGTCTCATTTTTGCTTTTGATTTTTTGGCTATAACACGCTCTAGGTTAGATTTATTCCATGTGGTGTTTAACTACTATTTCTAATCGAGCATGATTTTGGCTGTGTGTTGAGCTTAGAGTGTAGAAGTTCCCAATATTTTCTTATATTATTTTAGGAGCTAAGAAATGACCTATATTTATACCTTCAAATTTTGATCTTATGTTTGAATTTATTGTAAATCCTACAAAAAAATAATTTATTTTAGCTAGGACATAAGGGCTATGAAATGATTTTCCTTGGACATGAGTTGGTTACCCAAGACTTGGATAACTAATGTAAGACATGTATCATCCATGGTACTCTTGGCATTTGTGAGGAAAAGGTTTAACTCTATATTTTCCTCCCTAAGTTATGATGTGTCCTGTTATAGTGTATAAGAGTTATGTGCAATGGATTATTGGAACACTATAACTCCCTCTATCTATTTTACCAAAGTTAACTTGGTCACATCAAGTGAAGATTTTGTGATACCATGTCCAAAGTTATTATAGAACGCATAGGTGTTGTTAGGTATAGTTGTTGAATATAAAACATAAAGAGTGTAAATATTATCCTATATGTAGATGGTATTGGGACATCCCATAATTAACTTATGGATATTAGCCTATGCTATGAGACTTAATCTTGTGTGCCTCCCTGTATGGATCTGGATCCTTACAACATGCCAGTTTGTTATTAAGCCTCAATTATATACACCTACTTGGTTTCCTTTGTCTATTATTTCACTATTAATTCAACCTTATTCATTTGATCCTATTCCTATTTGGATTTGTTAGTTGACTTTGTCTATGTCTTAGCTTCCTCTTATGATTTCTAAGCATCATCCTCGAAAACTTTATCCTTGACCTTTATATTTTGAAATTATTACTAATTTTGTAGGGCCTCTTACTTTATTTTTTCTTCTACTTTGGATGCTATATCAACCTATATCTTTTACTATTATGCCTCATTAATTTTTTTCTCTTCTTGTTCCTTATTCTTTCTTGTAGTCTTTTCTTCTTTATTTTTTGTCTTCTCTTCTTCCTTTTCCCACTTCTTATGATCAGCTTCCTTTGCTTCTTTCATCTATGTCTCTTTGGCCTCGTTGTTCTTCCTCTTTTCTTATTCTTCTTGGGATTTATGTTTTTCTTCTTATTTATTATTAAATTTCCTTTCCTCCTTTTCCTTCTTTTATGTTTTCTTATGTTCCTTCTCCTACATTATTTTCACTTGTGTAACTTCTTATTATAAAATGATGTCTTCCTACACCTTTGGCTCTTTTAATTATTATTGCACTCTTAAATGAGCCTTATGTGCATGAGTGGAGGAATATGGGGATGAAGATGGAGGGGTTGATGGGGATGAATTAATTGAGTAATCATGAGTGTAAGAAGAAGGGGAATATGTCACCACTATGCACCTTCTTACTAGTATCTTCATTTTCACAGGTGGAATGAGAACCTTCTTATATAAGTTTAGTGTATGGTTCATCTTAGTATGATTTTCCTCTATAGCTTATTCTTCTTCAGACTCAATCTCCTTCACCACTTGTGGTGAGCCAAAAGATCCCATGTGATTTGTAATGGAGGGATAGGTCCTCAACGTTATGTGAGATTTGGTCCTATGTGTGAGAAAATATTGTGAGATATCATTTTAAAATTCACCTTTATTTAGCCCTTGCTATTTTAGAGCTACCTACATAGCTAAAAATCTTGTACTTGATTCCACTTGGAAGATGGCTGATGTTTTGAATTTGAAATCTTCTTCTTCGATGATGGTTTCAAAAATGATTGAAACATGAAGTGTGGGAATGTCAACCTTGATAATTTTTAGGAAATTCATTGTTATCTTTTATTATTTTCTTCCATTCTAGTTAAATTTATCAGTCATGCCTGAAGAGAGTCCTAGTCTTTGAATCACATGATCATTATAATTCACAGACTAGGGACTAAGTATTGCATTAACATGAATTATTATAATTTGTAAACCAAATAAAATATATTAAAACATATCACATGATTTTAGTTTATCCTATAAGCACATAGGATCATAGGAATTTTATCCTCCTAATCATATATTTACACACTATATTTTTTTGAACATCTTGCCAAAGACTTTGTTTGTTTCCTCAGCATATTTATTACCTTAAAAATGATATGATGTGATTTTTTGATGTAATATAATAAAATATTCCATCATAGTCTTGATGGTACTATTGATGAAATGTGTTCTTTAGTCACTAACCAACTTCATAAGATATCCAATTTTTTAATAATATTATCATACAAAAATTTGGATACATCCTGAGCACTATAGCTTGGTGTTATAGTAGCTTCTACCCATTTAGTGAATTAATCCATCACAATAAATATATACCTTTCATGACTACATTTATTAGGTTGATTTATTTTTCCTACAAAGTTAACTCCCCACTTTTCAAATGGATTCTTATATAACACAAGGTTTAATGGAATTTCATCCATATGATTAGGATTCCCATATTTTGACATATGTCATAGTGTTTTTATACTCGGTGCACATCCTAAAATATATTATGCCACCACAAGCCACTTTATAATATGTTCTTTGTAGTGGATTCTCCTGATAAATGTCCATCTCCAATTTGATGATGTGCCTATTGAATAATTTATAATCATTCATGCTCCAAGGGTAATTTATGTAATACGTCATCTTTTCCCATTTTGTACAAACAACCATTAATGATTAAAAATGGAATGGCTCTAGTGATCAACTATTTTTTATCACTTTATATATAGTGCATAGGAAAATTTTCTTATTCTATGAAATTGGCTATCTTACATGTTTTTTAGAATCGTAGAGACTCAAAATAAATGGGCATCTAGTGATTCATCTTGGAGATCTTTAGGTTCCTCACCATTGTGTATTTGGATTAAATGATTTGGTCCCAATTTTTCTCTCCTAGGGTTCACACTGATTCTAAATTGAATTTCCTAAAATATCATCTACCACCTAGATATCCTTCTTCCTAACACATACTTATTTACTAGATATCGTAGAGCTTGGTGATCAGTAAAAAAATCAAATGACATTAATATAAGGCAGTGTATGAATTTTTGGAGTGAAAAAATCATTGTCAAAGCTTCCCATTCTGTAGTTATTTAATATTTCTATGCATCTAAGATTTTTCAACTTTTAAAATGAATGGGATGGTCCAATCTTATATCTATTGGTTATGATAGAACAAATACTACCAATATTACTAAGGTGTCTACATGAAATGAAATGGTTTTCTCCAATAGAGAAAGACTAAAATGGGATTTTTTATATCCCTATAGTTTAAATCCACAAACATTGTTTGAAATTCATTAGTCCATTCAAACCTAGTGTGTTTGTAGACTAGATTTTCCATGGGTGTAGATATAGTTGCATAGCCTTTAATGAATTTAATATATTATCTTGTATGACCCAAGAATAATCACACCTGTGATGATCTTGTAGGAGGTGGTATAACCATAGTAACTATGATTTTGTCTTGGTTAACCAAATCTCATTGTTATATACTATATGACCCAAAAGGACACTAAAAATTATAAATAACAAGAACTTATTTAGGTTGAATGCAATACGTAGATATAAATAACATTACAAAATCAGTTATAACTTGGATATGTTCTCATTGAATATATAAAAACAACCCAATAATCTAGATATACTTGTAGGAAATCATGGATGGAGTCTTCAAATGTGGCAACCAAATCCATCAAGAACATAATAGGATCATTCCTTAATCAAAAATAAATTACCTTTTATTCAAAATATCACCATTCCATTTCAAATCTAGTTTTATCTTGATCTTATGCTGTAATGAGTATTTGATGGTAGCCACTAAACCAATATGCAAAAGAATACACTTCATATCCTATGACTAACTCTGATAATTCATATGTGAAAATAATTGGGAATTGATAATCAATAAAATCATCATTTAGCACATGATAGTACCCACATACATTGATTTATCCTAAAATTTTAGGTGTCACCACAATTGAGCTAACCTGGTCTACTTTTTCCACCGAATAGATAATGCTTGCTTCTTGTATTCTGTCCACTTTAACCTTTACCTTTAACTTTAAGTTAGGTTTTAATATATGGGAAAATTTTAACAGGTCATGTGCACTCCTTTAAGTATATGTGCATCTACCCTAGTGAATGATCCACACCTTTAATTTCTGTGAACCTTATTAGAAATGCATCCTCACAATCTTGCAGTAGTTATAGTCTTTTTGAAATCTCATTTTGCATCCAGTATTTGCCTAAATTTAAAAGTTTTGATTAATACTCTATCTAAATATTCCATACTAATTTATTTAATGGATCTTGGTATATATTTTTTTGGAATCCCTTATATTTGAATATTTTAATTTTATCTTTCCTTCTTACTCTTAAATATTAAGATTTCACAACTGTTGATCTTTGGTTTGGTCTATGATTTTGGATTTAGGCTCCTCCACTTATCACTTTGGTTCAAAAAATCCCTTCAAATATAAGTCCTAATTAATGTCATTAGACTCAACCTATTCCTAATTATCTATGATTTTATTTCAAGGATTTATCATCAAGTACTCTTTGTGTTTATTGTCCTTGTAGTTTTTAAGTGTTATGTTTAAATCCTTAGTTGCTTCCTCTTACAAAGTGAAGACACGTGTACTCCTATAATATTGTAATTGATCATAACATAAGAATATATTCAACATTTGAAGATATTAATATACCAAGGTATTCTTATCTTTGAAGAAAAATGTTTGAATAAAGTCTTGTTGGACATGTGGCTAATTATTAATCTTCCATATATGTTCTTGATGCATATACCATGCATTTAGAAGTGATGCCAGGGTATACCTAAATAGGTGTACCCAATATTTGATTTATAAGTCCTATGTAAACCATAAATATACAAACATATTGATATTCATTTATGGCCACTACCCTTCTTGGAAAAATGGCCATTGTTCTATGATGGTAGGTGGTACTTAAACTTGAGCTCATAATAGTTCACAAGCCTCAACCCATTACAACTGATTTTTCCTATGAACTACCCATCAAATCATAATAGTTACCTTTATTTCACTCACCCCATGGTCTATATTAGGCACATGATGTTTTATTCTAAATATGAATTGATCTAAGTTGCTAGTTGTAAAATATTAAGGTAATTGGCATTCTGTGACAAAAATCATTTGCACTAAATTCACCTCATGATATCCTCTTGCCCAATTCGACATGTGGGTATATAAATAAAAAATAATTGAAGATTTAGTTTTTCAAGGTAAAATTCTTTATTTTTTGGCTCTATATAGTCCATTTTCATCACACCTACATTTTACAATAAATCCACTTGGATCTAGTTTACGATCACACATACAATGACTTACACACTCATATTTGTAACTATGGAACTTGTGACTTTCTTATCATAGGTATAGAAGAAATATATTTAGTTTTTTGTATTTATTATTGAGGCTCCATTTATGTATGGAAAATTTGATACTTTATAGCTAAAAATGTATTATGCTTAGATTTTGTGCCCATCTTGAACTAGCTATTATCTTCATAGGTAAAGGTTTAATCCAAATATTTGGGTATGATGCATGGCTTAATCACAACTTTATTTAGGGTTAAATAATAATTTTATCCTATTGGTGTGACTCTAATTAATTTTTCATTGTATTAATGGTTATCTGATCATCATAATCCCACTTATTACCAATCAATGCATGGTAATGCATTTCATCAATCTTCATGTTAATTACTTAAAAATTACCTCACAAACTTAGTTCATCAACTTTTTTTAATATCCTCTAGTTGAAAAATAGGTTATACATTCCCCTAGTCTATGATACTTAGTATTACTAGACTATAATTAAGAGTCAGTCATCTAATAGCTTCCTATGTAGACCAATGAATGATATTTACTGTACATAAAAAATTAAATATAATGTTTGTTACTTCATATCATACTAATTTAATATACATGTGGAGGTAAAAATCCAAAGGATTATTAGTCATCACATACCATACTACCTTATTAGTGCACTATTAACCTATTTATGCACACTATAGTAGGTTATGCATAAGATTTATAATATTCTACACTATGTATTCATTTATTAGAGTGCTTAAAGGTTTTAATAGATCAAGAAAGGAAGTAACTACTTCCTCATGTTTTATGATGCACACAATTTTCCATACATTTGGACATCAGTGGCTATGACATCTCCATCTAATGCATTCTACTATTATATGTTATATAGAACCTTATTTATTGATACACCAAACCCTTTTCTATTGCAGGGTCATGATATTTATCCCACTAAACATTTTTTATTTTTTGATCCTATAAAATTTCTAAGGGAAGTAATCATTTCTCTAAATTCTAATGTTGTGTAACTAATTTTATGAACATAGGATCTTTGGGGTGAGAACTTATCAGCTTCACATTTCACACATGATTTTATTTCCTCTATTTTTATAATTCTAGATAATATTTAGTGTTGTGTTGTCTTGAAACTCTACAATAAATAAAATACATCTACCTTTGAGGATTGGTTGGGAAATTTCATGTAAAGTGGTTTTAATCCCCACATAAGTATCAAATAACTAGTTAATTCCCATTTCATTAATCTTATCTATGATTAGATCCTTGGTATCCACCTTGATAGCCTCCTCTCTATCCCCCTTGTCTATACTAAAAACCCCAAACTAGCTTTTCTAACCCTCATATCCTCCTCGTCATTGAGGGGAAGCCACTCCTATTATTATTGGACATCATATCCCTTATATGTTCCTTGGGGATAAGACAAAGCCTATCCTAATTTTTTTTGGTGAAACACAATATTCCATGACTATTGATACTGAGGAGATGGAGAAGTTCATCTTGCCCAGTACTAGGGAGACTATAGTGTCTAATTTGCTATTGCATGGGGTTGATATTGAGATGATATTTCCACCTATCATGGAATAACATGTATCTAAATATCATGTCTACATATGGGATTGGAATCCCTAGATTTATAGAGGGAATATGTTGTGATGCTATTGTAAATACATCATTGGTGATGTCTTCCTTAAATTCTTAAAGTACTCATAATTTTTTTTCATCGTGATTATACAAATTTTAGAGGTTTTAGTACAAAATTTGAGGTTATTGAGTGCATTTTTTAAATATATGACATTTCATAGTTGAATGACCTACTACATGATAGTTCTCATAATATTATATCTTAAAAATGGGGCATTCATTCCTATGGTACCCATATTTTCCACATTCTATACACTTGAGGCTTAGCCTAGGCCTATTATTGTAGACACCCTTTTTGGTACAAGTACACATATTTATATCCTTCTTATATGTATATACATTTTCATTGAGAATTAAACATCTAGTGATGTACTTTCTTGGGGACCTCTTCGGTTCCATATTATTTCACTTGATTTACCTACCCCTTAGGCATGTGTACCATATTTGTCCATCTTAATCTAATGCATTTTAGGGATCCCTACCTAGTTTACCTATTTTATATACATTTTTATCCCCTCAACACTTGCATCCATCTTAGAAACTATCATCAATGTTAGTGTCTAGCTTTGATACAACTGTCTAGGCTTATATTGTTATGCTTCCAATATCTTTTTCTTTGTGACCATTTTATTAGCCCTGTTTACCCATCCTATGGTCAGTTTTTCCCATGTCACTAGGTTTTAATTCAAATTCAAAATATTCATTATATAGACAAAATCATGGTTTAATTAATACACCCAATAATTTGATAAATCAACTCTCTAATTAGAAAGTATTATTTATTTCAAGCTATTAATTTGAACTACAACACTAAATTGAATATTTGAAGCATTCAAAAGGTCAAATATACTATTACATCACTTATAACAAGGGTTAATAGGATAAATATAATATATTTTCACTATAGAATTCCACACACATGTATAAGAGGGAGTCTGATGCTCTCTTAGGAGTATTGGCTATGTAAGCAACACTTAGCAATAATATGGGGTTGTTAGGGCTAGTTTGACTCACATTACCAATACCTTTTTACCATGTTACAAGAGGCATAATGTAAAGGAAATAGGGTTTCTTATTATATATATATATCTTTCATATAGGTGAACATAACTCAAGGCAAAAAAATATTACATAGGGGGTAGCATAGGCTTGGTACAAATTTGAAGTCACTCCTATGTATATCTCTCATTGGAAATTTATGTCAGGATTAAACAAAAGTGTCAATGTTACTATCCTTAGTCGACACTACTGTCTAGAAGTTAAAAATAGTTATAATATATAATGGATAAAGACTAGATCTCTAATATAACCTTATGATGATTCTTGATCACTACCATATTCTAGAATAGAATAAAAACAAGATATGTTCTCTTTGTCCCTTAATTAATTAGTATTTTATTTATTTATTACATATGCCTGAATGATATATATTTTCAAAATACTGTATTACATTAGTAAAATCTAAATAATACTTGATTAGCATTCAAACATATTTATTTTTTATATGTTTCTCTTATGAATCCAAAAACATTAAAATACTTACTTTCATGCAGATCATCCATTGTGCACAAAAATCATCTATCTTTGCATCATTTTTCATAGTAGGTTATGGGATATCCCCATAATCCTCTATATGCTCCCCACAAATTGCAACTAACTGTGCATTTGTCTTGTTAGTGAATTATGTTTAAAAAATGGAAAATATAATCTAAGGTTGAAGGCCTTATAAAAACATTATGGCCTTATATGTATCCTAAAATATAAAGTATACTATATTGATTACATCAAAAACTCTATGATCATAATCCCATACTGAATTTATTTAGTTTTATCGAATATATTTCAAATCTTGGATTATCTAACTCACACATTTCTTCATTTTGAGTTCTCTTATTAGATATTATTTGACATCTTGAAGGCTCGGTTTGGTAACATATCTTTTGGAGATGAACTCTAGAGATATTCCTATTAAATATCATATAAGCTCACACTTATTCACATCATCTGTAGTTTCATTTTTAATCTACCATTCCATTTCTCAAGTTAACAAATACTACTCAAGGTCACTATACCCATCATACAATGTCAAAGTGACTAAAACTCCTATATTGATAGCCATGCTTCTTATGTTCTTACTTGAAATTAGTGGTGGTTGTGGACTATACTTTGTCAATTTCATAAGATTTGATGTGACCTAAAATCTAAACTCAATCAATTTCTTCTTATCCAACACTTTCTTACTGTCTTCACTATATTTTCCAAATTTATCTGTAAAATAGTCAAACCATGTACTTTCTTTACTAGTTTTTACACTTATTCTTATTTTTGTTAATAAATTAGGCATAGGAGATGTGTACCCTTGAAATGAATCATCGATGTCTCCAATTTTTTCTTCATTGAAATTTGAACCTACTTTAATTATATGACTTAACATAATTTCTTCAAAATATTATTCCTTCTCTTATCCATGAATATCCTCCCTTGTAAAAGCAATCTAAAACTACCTTCTAACTGATCTACTTGATCCCTTTTTCTCTTTCCACTTTCATCCATCTCTTCAACATCCCTTTTCCAATATATGCCTGTCTTTATTCTCTCATCTACACCTTCTCTTCTTTTGGGCCCTCTCATTTCCTCATCCTCATCCTATCCAAATTATTTGGATCTCCCTTGATATCTTATTCCTTAGTTAGCTTATATACTCTCTAATCTACTCCTACTTTCAACTAATTTAGGATTATTTTATTTATTCCATTTTCTTTTTTGTCGCATGTCTCTTTCTTGTCCTAGAATTTGCTTTTCCTTTAACTTCTCTATGTCCTCCATCTTTCAGGTTCAGGTTCAAGTTTCCCTTATTAGTTATTTGTAATTCACTTCATTATCACACACATCCCCTAACACCCAAAGTGACTACTCTGTGTCGGTATGATTAGGCATGATGGCCTTTTCTACAACTAATATTTTAATGAGAGTAGGTAGTCACTGTATAAACTTGCCTCTAATGCCCCTAAAAAATATATACTACATAGAATTGAATGTAATATATCCTTGCAAATAAAAATTAGTTATGTATCCATCAATGGTTTTTTTAATCCAATGAACTATTGCATGAGTCTAATCATTATCTAAATTTTTTAGGTTTCTTAATCTATCCTCCATCCAAAATAAGAGTTTTATTTATCTCAACTGAAAATAATAGTAATCAATTCTTCATAAACACACAAATAGTATTCCATGAAACTCATAACAAAATATTTCATACATTTAACTATATAAATGTTCATGAATAAATTCTTTCACTAAGATTCCTACCCTCTTTCCCTTTTCTTCTAAAAATTTGTGAATTCTTTCATCCAACCATTTTTCTAGGTCTTTCTCTATCCTAGTAACCATCTCAACATGTTTTAAAGTTTCATGCTCACTACACCATTGTTAGTAGAAATTCCTATAAAACCCATCAAAACATGTTAATAGGTATTTATGTGTGAAGTAGGATATATGCTCAGAACATAGACATACTTATAGAGTAAGTCAATTCTTTATTCTATTTAGAATATTTATTTATCTATAGAATGTAGACTAAATTGTACAAAACCTTCATTATTATTAAGTGATTAAATAGATTTGAACAAAATAGAGTATACACTATGCACATAAAAAATATAAAAATATGTTTGGGAAAGCCATAATAAGATATCTATATTTAATAACTCCTTTCCATTACTATTTTTCACTATTTATAGAACTTTATAATGATTTGTTGCTTCACATTCCATCCTTTTAATTCAATCTTGATGAAGTATTTTTGCATTCCACATAATTTTGGAATACATACATGGGACAAACACATATAAAATGAAATATTTTATACATATTGATATCTATCACACACTTGTCATGAATCTACACTTTGTGATTTTATAATTTTATTCTATTATCAACATCTTCTTATAGACACTATTTTTGAATTATGTAACACCTTTGTCTTGTACACTTGGAAAAATCAAACCTTGGATGTTCCTCTCAGTTCTTGACCTTTATCACTTTTTGAAGTCTTGCATATGCTCTATCTTTTTCCATTTGGCCTATATCTTAGTTTGACTAGTCTTATGTTGATGACCTAAACCTTCTATTTGGCCCATAATGCCTAAAATATACTTATTTTCCATCCTTATAAGTCCTGAGTCTGTACCTTATTTCTTGATTTTTAGACACTAATGTCTAGGATAGACATCTATATTGAAACTAGTGTCTTAACTTGATGCAAGTATCCAGTTCCCTAAAGTCATCCAATTTACAAATGAAATTTATCCTAATGGTTGGCCTAAGTAATTTAATGAAATCTATTTCTCCAAAAGGATTGATATAAATACAAGATCAACCCTCATTCATTCCTCACCTAAAAAAGAGCAAAAGAGACCAAGGTAACTTATCAAAAGCATTCAATTAAGTAAAGCTTACATATTTTCATATCCATCATAGGGCCAACACATATATAGATTTGAAGTACTAAAGGAGTAGCCCAAGAGATATGCTTTACAAGTTATAAGATAGGTCACTATTGTAATTTCTTATCAAATGTTTCATGATTCACACATAATCCAACACATAGGGGAGAACTAAATTGGTTTGAGGTCCTTTTCAGAGTATTAGCTATGTAGGCAACTTTCACTAATAGGGGGTTTTTGGGGCCAACTCGATATCATGTGTCCATTAACACATTTTTCCCCAAGGTCACTATAAAGATGAAAAAATAGGGTTTTATACATTTATGAGGAGAAAAATTCCATGACCCATATATGAATGCCCCAGAGTGAAGGCAAAGACAAACCCATACGCATCTAAGTGGTCTCATCCTTTTCTTATAGGTATTATATACATGACACTTACATGAGGTTCATATAGTAGTGTTGATGTAATTGTCCCAGGCTTACATTAGTGTCTACAACTTCAGAAGCATCCAAATAAGAATTTGATGACTATTATAGAACCATCTTCTAGTCAGAATCCTACCCATTCTAGATCTAGAACTGCATTAGCATCAAAACAAGATAAGTATATTAAATTTCTGTCATTTCTATATTTAGCATAGTTATACTTACTATTTTTAGTATAATTCAGCATAATAAATTCAATGTATGTTTATAAATGAGTTTAACACCTAATAGATCTAATTATCACCCTTGTGCTTATTCATTTATATATAAGACTTTAATGAGTATCTAGATAATCTCAACCTAGAAACCAAAAATTTTAGGGTTAAACATTTGGTAAACCCAACCTTTGAACATCAAACCCTAGGTCAATTAGGGTTTTTTGGTTTTTCTATTGTTGATCCCTGATTACTATAAAATATGTGCAACATGGATGGATCTATCACCCATTTTGTGTTCCAATATGTCATAGTTGACATGGTTTACTACATTAGTTGCCTTGTCAAATATATTAAGTGAATCTATGTCAATAATGAGAGGGTTTTAAATAAAAACACTTGATTTCTCTTCAAAATTCCTTTTGTAATGTTATAGATCTAGTATTTAGACACCAACGTGCATGATCTAAACCATTTATTTTCCCTAAGTATTATTCAAATGATAGATACCATCTCACACCCATTATTCTCACATGACTTATATTTAATTATATGATTTATGTTGTTACTACTTGAAGAGGTAATGTTTCTCTACCCATCCTGTTACCTATTAATATACAACATGTGCCTCTCAAACCTAAACTTGTAATAAAATCTATGGGATATGAAATTATTTACTAATTAAGAAATACACATGAAAAAATTTCAATTCTTGAGCTCCTAAAGAAATATAATTTTTATAAGGATATCCTATATGAAACATTGTGTGAGACACAAGATCAAAGTGATACTGAGCCTACTTATTTTGTGGATATAATGAAATATCTCAAGAGTAATGCCAATATCATTACATTTGACCCAAAAAAATTACCATCCAAAGATATTATTGACCTAAATTTTCCTTTGTTCATACAAGTGACCATGTAAAATAGAGGCACCAAAAGGGTGCTCATTGATAATGGATTTGGCATAAATATTTATAGCATAAAATTCCTAACCACCATGGGTATTGGAACTAATATTATTAAAAAAACATTTATGAGCATAAAAGTATTTGATAGTTCACATATCCCTTTGTTTTTTAAATCACATTAGATGTGACATTAGGACAAAAAATAAATTTTAACTACTTTTCAAGTCATGTTTCAATCATTACATTATAATTTACTTTTGGGTAGACCTTGTATACATTCAATAGAAGTTTTCCTATATAAACTTCATCAAAGTGTAAAATTCATGCATGATGGGACCTTATTATCCATGCCTACTGATGATGAGCCTTTCAAGTTCTAAAAAATGATACATTCAAAAATTGAAGGCGTCACTACAGTGATACCACCTTAACAATACATTCTTCTTGAACACACACACATATGAAATAGGTGAGTCAATTAAAATGGATCCTTTGTCTCTAGATTAAATAAGGCATTAAATACTAAGTTACACATAGATTCACATCAAGAATAAGAACCATTACTAAAGGAGCTAATAGAACCACAAGATCTCCCAACATTTGAGATTCCTTTATTAATTAATACTGAGAAAAATAATGGCCATATTTTAGATTATGATGATAGTAATGATGATAAAACTTATGATATGATAGATGATAAAATGTGAAACTTAAAATTTGATCCACTTGATCACCTTTCACATAACGTATTTAAACCTATGGGTCCTGACACATATAAACTAAACCCACTTACAAAAAATATAAAATTGGATCTAGATAAGGTCAAAATAAAAATAATATATGAACATGTAAATGCTTGATATTCCATACATCCCTCTTGGTTGAAAACATTGAGTCAACCTTATAAAGGTAAAATTAAAATTCATCATATGAATAATGTGGAGTATTCTCAAAAGGATTCACAACTAGTTTATAAATTATGACATAACAAGATACTCTAGATACCATGTTGTCAGTGTTACTTGATCATAAAATTATTATTTACCTTCTACTAGATATGTATCATGTAGTAGACTCATAACCATAGAAGACATGGTAAGATACTATAAATATCATCAGATAATTGTCCATGGTACCAATCAATGTGAGACATTGAAGAACCAAATTCATAAATATAAGAATGAAGGACACACACACATTGTGTCCAACATGAGCTTAATTACCTCTCAAAATGATTAAATAATGAATATTTAACTATTACTACCAATATTAATAGGGTATAATGCTACCATCTCTAGTTTGATATTAAAAAGTGGGATACAACTTGTGTTACCACATTTCTCACAAAATTGGGACATACTATAGATGAACTAATATACTTTCCATTAATGTTAGACTATTGAGGATACATTTGATTACCTATAGCCTATAGATCAAATGTTGAATATCACACCATATGGATATTAGATTGTGAACCAAATTTGAAACTTAAATTTGGATGAAATTGGCTAAGTGAGTATAATACTAAGCTAGATACTACAAACATGTGTCTTACTTTTCTTGATATGGTGTTGTAGTTTAATTGGGTTTCAATTCATTTAATCTATCCAATGATTATCCCGTTATTCCAAGTTAGTTCTCAACTTATTACAACTAGGCACAAATAAGGTATGTTCTTATAGCACTCAATATTTATCACTCAACTATGCTGGCATCAATTCACATAAGGCTTGAGCCGTATGCATTCACATGTAGCATAGTAGAGAAAGAACCAGGACCTGTATTGGGCTAGTTACAATTTGACATAGCTCATTATTCATAAGACTTGATCATTGTAATAATGACATTGGTAACTTTATTATCCCAAGCCATTTTTGGGCTAGGTTGATAGTCTATAGGTGTAAAACCTATTTGGGTGGATCTATTATCTCAAGGGTGTAAGCCTTTGTTTCACTAATATTAGCATCATTTAACACTTGAGGGGTTAATAGAATTGCTTTCTATCAAGGGTCCATGCTTAGGCTAGCACTCTCAACAAGGGTATCAAAGCTTTGGGTGCATGAATTCTCTTACACATAGGCTAATTCATAAGTTATGCCAATGTCATCACTTAGAATATAGATGCCATTAACAACTTGGAATAGAACTTAGCTTAACAAAACCTTCATATATTGAAATTAAACTATTATAAATATTACATTCATTCTGCATTTAAAGAACATTAATCAAAGACATAAATAGATAGATCTCAAATAGGTGTAACCCTATTCTTCATTAATCAAGATTCAAATAAAAGGAATAATCCAAAATTCATAAAATAGAGTAGGTACATAATTGAAAATGCTTAAAATCCCAATGGCTCATAGGTGAGCATGGGCATATACAAATAGATCTTGAAAGGCATCCAAGATAAAAATAAGTTCTAATGGTAGTTAAACATGTAAAACCAATTTTTTTAGAGCTTTTCTATACCAATTTTCATCTCATACTCTTTGGATTGAGTTTGGCTTTATAGTAGATAGGAGCATCTTTATACTTGGGTGAAGGGTGAATGTTGCGTGCTAATATAAAGCATTGGTTGATTATTCCATCAGTTTTATCGCCTTTCACCCTTAATGCTATAGTCACCACATGTAGCCACTCAAAGAGATGCCCTAAAAATTGAGTGCCAAGTAACTGCCTGCCAACTGGTGCTAGGTTTGTGATGATTCCTCTAGGTAGTGTAAAAGATATATATATATATATATATATATATATATATATATATATATATATATAAAGCATTGGTTGATTATTCCATCGGTTTTATCACCTTTCACCCTTAATCCTATAGTCACCACATGTAGCCACTCAAAAAGATAGCCTAAAAATTGAGTGCCAAGTAACTGCCTACCAACTGGTGCTAGGTTTGCGATGATTCCTCTAGGTAGTGTAAAAGATATATATATATATATATATATATATATATTATAGCAATCATACCAAGTGATTGACTTATATCAATATGTCTATTGAGTTGTCATGGATCCATACTTATTCAAAAAGGGGCCCAACATTACCCCATACAAAATTTCAATTCCACCCCTATACTAGTCTTTTAATGCTTTTGGTGTGTAGAACTCGGGCATGTTCTCCTTTAGTTTAGTGTTGAAGTATTTAAAGCCCTTGATAGTAAGATTGAGTTCCTCAGTGGCACTATCTATCTCTATGAAGGTGATGCTAAGCATGAGCACATCTATTTTTTAAATTCTTTTTGTAAGGCCTCTAGGTTTGCCTTAGATTTTGCCATTCCTCCATCCAGGATTTCCCCTTGTTCATAGGTGATAATAATTTTAGGAATACTGATGTATTATTCCTAATTTAGTTAAAGGTCTGAGTTAATTGAATCATTAAATAATATGCAATAATTAAGCTACTAATTTATATAATTTGACTATAATTTGAATCTTTATAAAAATAGTAATAAGGGAGAGAAAATAAGACTTAGTTGGAAACTAAATAAAACCACTGTTGAAGGGTCTAAAATTCACTATGCAAGACCAGGACACTATCACAAATCAAGATCTATAATTCATTTTATGAATAGATAAGAGTTACAAAATAGGATACCTTGGGGTCTGATGCTATAGTCCTCTTTTGCCACTATTATCCAGGAGATCTAAGATTTTTAGGTTTTGTTCACTATGTCTGTTCGAGCCTACATGTGAAATTTTGACTATCAGATGTTTGTGGAACTCCTTGTATAGTTAATTTAGTCTTCAAACCCTAGACTCTATTATTATTTGATAAAATTTGAGAAAAGATGCGGGGTTAGTGTGTGTAAGATGCACTAAATATGTATCCACACCCCTTTTGTGGGCATGCTACCTACATACCAATAATTTGAAGAGGGATCAAGACATATGTAGTTCTCCCATTTGATGTGATTTGTGAAATTATGTGTATGAAGATGTAAAATGATAAAACTAGGTGTGCTTGAGGTGGCTAAGGACTGGTACAAGGAATTAGATGTGCTTGTAATTGTATTGGCTAGTTATATGTAGAGGATAAATAAGATTGCATTAGTAGTTTCACTTATATTCTTTATTTATTTGTGATATTTGACAACTCTTTCTAAATGAAATTTAAATGGGATTTTATAAGGATCTATTGATCATGGGTTGAATATGCTCACATTAGGCTGACAAGAAGAAGCATAAAAAAAGATCATTAGAGAAAAATGCACTTGGATAGGAGCACTGAAAGTAGACACTAGAGGGATCGATGCTATAGTATAAGTTAGGTGCTATAGTCCTAAGCTAATAGGACTTGATGAGATAGATTTGTCATGGAAAGAGTAGTCTCGCTGAGCTTAGATTAGGTCTGGAAGGTTATGGATGACTGGGAATCAATGAAAGATTCATAAGAGGGACCTAATGGGTTGGGTGTCATTAGCCACACCAGAGTTACCATTTTTCACATATTTTATGACTACATTTGTCCCCCCTTTATTCTAGTGATGCAACAAAGCAAAATACTATGATAAAAGAAAAATAGAAAGTCTACCTGAACTTACCTACAAGGGTGAAGATCATGAAGTTGTGTGATGTTAGGTGTGAGTAGAGAGAGCATGTCATGAAGTGTAAATTTGGTGTGATGCTGAGTAATGCTAGATGATGTTGTATTAAAATTAATATCATGAACAAAGCTAAGTGCTCAATTCCCTGAAAGTGGCTTAAGAATGCAAAATTTGGCCCTTTGGCTTCATTATTGCCCACTAAGTTAAGTCATGTGATCATGAATGTGCTAATCAATGTTTTGACTGTGTGTCCAATCCCTCTAAGTAGGTAGCTCAAGAATACAAAGGTTATACCTTTGATTTCATTATTTCCCCATGAAGTGAAGCTATAAATTGATACCAATATGAATGTGTGTCATACGGGATAGATCTTGAAGCCCATTAATGTATTGTAATATGAAAATGGGGTATGGATAGCTGAATGTGTGATAGAAGATAGGCCACTCTTAGCCAACTTAGAAAAGGTGAATATTAGGCTTGTATTAAATACATTGCCATAAACTAGTGAGATGTTGATATAGTAATCTATGTAAGCTATTAAGTAATATACATAAACATGATAACTAGAGTATGTGGTGTAGGAATGACATAACCTGGATGGTGTAGTCATGTATAAGATGCCCCCAGTAGGTATGTATATTTATGTGTGTCCCAAATGTATAAGTAATATGTCCCATCAATGGGTCGAGTGAAGCAATCAAGGATTTGGATGTCACTGCACACAATCAAAGAATATCAAGTGAAACATGGTAATGTATAAAAATTAACAAATAATAGCATAAAATAACAACTATAAGTCTACCATATAGTATAAATGTAAAGCATGGTTAATGCATATAATTGAAATGTTTTTAAATTTTGAATTATTTGAAGGATTTTTTATTTTGAAAAAATATATTTTCTTTGGTATTTTGACATATTTGAATGTTTTTGGGTTTTGAAATAAGATATCTACAATCAATCATAAGGAAAATACGTACAAGTAAAACTAAGAAAATATGTACAAGTAAGCAAAAAAAAGATATGGACAATAAATACTGAGAATAAATGATACTAACCGATGATTCTCATGGGACACTACCTATCATAGTGCCTTGTATCAAAGAGAGGAATCATGTGTGATCATGAAGCACAATGGAAGGGATAAGACTATGGCTCTAAAATTTGTGTATGTTATAACTGCTCTGAAATATTTGAAGTAAAAAATGACAATGGGGTCCCCCTATAAATCTGAGAAGTGGATGCAACTATAGGTCTCTTAAGGACCCATCTAATAGTAGGAGAAACTCTCTAAACATGTGATCTTTGAGTGGATGCAAGAGACCTCAATGAGACTAATCTAGGTGTGAAGACTATAGTTAAAAGATATATAGAATATTGAAACTATGGCTAATTTGAAGGAGACCTTTGTGGTAGTGTATAAACTCTCTGTGTTGGCAATAGAGGCCTCAAATATGTCTAAATTTGAACTAGAGGAAGAACTAAAAATGGTGGAGAAACTAAAACTGGTGGTTGAACTAAAACTAGTGACTACAAGGTAGAAGATGACTCTAAAGTGCAGAGTGGTAACTCATATAAAACTCCACCAACTATAACAACCTGATTAACATAAATGAATTTCATGCATCTATGAAATTTAGAAGGTATTTCTTGAATTTTTTGAATCCATAGTCTACCAAGTAACATATCAAAATATCCTACACTGGGAATAATATTGAATGGTGTGGCCACATGTGTTGGACCAACCTATAGAGGAAGTATAGTTTCACCCAATGAACTTTGTATGTGCCCACTGAATCCACTAATAACTATGTTCATTGAGGTAATATCCTACTCTAAATATCCTAAATTCTATAATAATGTCATAGTGTACATGTTCACACTAGATCCATTGTCTATAAGAACACTATGAATAAGATGATTATTAATGTAAGTTCTTATAAAGATTTCATGATAATCCAAATCATCCTTGACTATCTCTTATTCTGAGAAGGAGATGGAAGATCTAGCTAGAAATTTGGAATTATATACACCAATCATGTTGCTTAAAGGATGTAACTCAATTGAAGGTGCCCTATATGTAATTTTTGTGGGATGTGCATGATATTCATGGTGAAAACCTCATGTATCCCTTATTTCTTATTTATAATGTTATGAAAAAGGATCTAAAAATATTTTCAAAGTTGTATCTTATGTTTGCTTTACCTGAAGAGGCTGAGCTAAAGTGCCAAGATCAATAATATTATCATCTATCACATCTTTTATCTTGTGTTTCAAACTAATGCATATAATTTTTATATGTCCTGATGCTTTGTAAAACTCACAAAATACATGTTAATCATATCCCCATGGAAGAGGCTTTATTGGATCAACTTCCCAAATAGGATGGAGAGATATGATGTTACAGTCTAATAACAATTATAAAATTATGGTTAGAGGAACTGGTAGATTAGTAAAGGTTCATTGATGAGGTGCTTATAAAACTAAGCACCGAGGGGGCTCTGAAGTTACATTGACTGTAGGTTGATTCTAACTCTTGTTATCATTAACCTTGACTTTATATGGGACTTTGCTGTTACTCTTGTTTGTTGTTTTTGATATACTTGTGTACTTGAGTTTGACCATTTAAATTAATTTCATTTCCCTTTCCTTTAGTGTGTGGCATAATTTAATGAAGGAAGAGAAATTTTTGAACATTATTGATTCATGAAAAGTTGGTAAAATAATATATTTGAAGATATCCTATGATTCTTGATCAGCCATGGGGCTATTCATCTTAGCCAAGATAGTATTATATCGAAGATCATAATTTGTGAGATGCTCATTTTACCTTTGTTTCTATTGTACAACTTGGGCATATGAAACCTTATCACCAATGTTGATGTTAAAATGAGATAGAAACATTTCAACTAAAGTATTGAATGCATTGATCGACTAATTTGGTAGACTATAGAACCATTGTAAAGCATAATCCTTTAAACTCTATGGAAATAGATTGGTTAGTAGCCAATCATTTGGAGTATAATACAATCACGCTACATGAAAGGATCTTAAATGTGTCTCTAAGTCACCCTTTCCATCATATAGAGTGAGCTTGGGTTGAACAAAACCTTGTGGTAAGGGTGTTAAAGAAATATGACATGCTAATGGTGTATGTAATAAAGCAAAAGAATCCAAAGATTAGGTAGGTCTAGAGGCATCTTGTTCAAGATGTAACACTTTGGATTGAAGATATCTTATCTCTTACACAATGGATACCACATCAGGAGACAAAGATGTACTAGCTATAGCTAGTGTTGGGATAAAGGTAGGTTGGGCTGTTGTAGGGGGTTGTTAAGACATAGTTGCCCCCATAGTGTCATTTATAACCAGTTTATCTAAAGGAATGGAAGAATAAATTTGTTTATCATTTTTTATTTCCATGATATCATGTAAAATAAGAGTAATATCTCAGGGTTGGTCCCTTATTCTTTATCAAAAACTTTGTAGGATTAAATCTTTGTTGAGGATAACTTCATTATTAATAATTTGTAAAATTTGATCAAGATTCTGATGTGGTGGATCATGAACATCGATGTTTTTATCATCATTGTTATTATCATGCTATTCATCATCAAAATTATCCTTATTGAAATTGGTGTAATCTAGATGTGTAGGATTTATCATTGGAACCTAAGTTAATTGTTTATCCATGGTATATGATAGATTGAAGGAATCTAGGTGAATTTAGGAGGATTGACACTAAGTATTACACTTCATATCGAAGGAAGATATGTAAGGATATTAGGTGGAATAAATAAAATAAATTGGATAATGGAAGAAAGGATTAAATAAATATAATTTAGACAAGGAACTGGAATATGCATAAAAAGGATACATAACTCACAAACATGTAAGGTGATACCTTAAGAAGAAAATAGGAGTTAGTACATGAAACTAAGGTTTTGAATGAAATTATTTTAAAATTAATAAAGAATTTTTAAAATTTTATTGAAATTTTAGATTTAAAAATGCTAGTAAAAAATCAAAAAATTAGTAGAAAATTCTAGATTTTAAAGGACCTAGTGTATTCAACTAGGGTTTTGAATGAAATTATTTTAAAATTACTATGTTATTTTAAAATTTAAGGTGAATTTATGATTTAAATATTTTACTAAAAAATCATAAAAATATAGGAAAAATCAATAGGAAATTTACCATAGGTTTTATAGGGTTTTTATGCATAAACAAAATAAGTCAGGTTCACCAAATGATTTAACAGTTTTGAGAATATTGGTGTATTATTCCTAATTTAGTTAAAGGTCTAAGTTAATTAAATCAATAAATAATATGCAATAATTAATCTACCAATTTTTATAATTTGAAAACAATTTGAATCTTTCTAAAACTAGTAATAAGGGAGAGCAAATAAGATTTAGCTAGAAACTAATTGAGATGGTTGTTGTAGGGTCTAAAATTCACTGTGTGAGACTGGGACACTATCACAAATTAGGGTCTAGATTTAATTTTATGATTGGATAGGAGGATAAAAATCGGAAACCTTAGGGTCTAGTCTAGGAGATCTAAACTTTATAGGTTTTGTTTGCTATGTCTGTGTGAGCCTGCCTATGAAATTTTTATTGTTAGATGTCCATAGAACTCCTTGTATAATTGATTTAGTATTCAAACCCTAGACTCCATTGTTATTTGACAAACTTTGGGAAAGAGGGGGGGGTTTAGTGTGTGTATGATGTACTAAACATGTATTCACACCCCTTATGTGGGCATGCTACCTATATACCAATTCTCCAAAGAGGGTCAAGCCATATGTAGTTCTCCCACTTGATGTGCTTTGTGAAATTGTGTATATGAAGATGCAAAATGATAAAATTGGGTGTACTTGAGGTGGTTAGGGATTGGTGAAAAGATTTGGATGTGCTTGTAAGAGTATTGACTGGTTATATGTAGAGAATAAGTAAGATTAATTTAGTAGTCTCACTTGTATTCTTACTTGCTTTGGGATATTTGCCAACCCTTTCTAAATGAACTTTGAATGAGCTTTTATAAGGATCTGTTAGTCATGGGTTAAATTTGCTCACATTAGGTCAACAAGAAGAGGGATAAAAAATGGAATAAACTAATCATTGGATAATACACTTGGATAAGAGTATCAAAAATAGACACTAGAGGGCTCGATGTTATAGTCCAAGTTGGGTGCTATAGTCCCAAGCTAACGAGAACTAAGGGGATAGATTTGTCATAGAAAGAGTAGTCTAGCTGAGTTAAGATCAGGTATTGAAGGCTACATATGACTAGGAATCAATGAAAGATGTCTAAGAGGATCATTAAATCTAACAAGAGGGACCTAATGGGTTGGGTGTCACTAGCCACACTCAAGTTACAATTTTTTTGTTTTCTATGACTACAGTAGGCCTTGGTGTGCAAGGCATAAAAGAGTGATTCCAATATTTATTCTTAGTCTTTGATCTAGGAACTTAAGGCATTAACCTTCCTCATTATTTGGTTTCATTTTGAATTGCTTATAGTGTATACCTATGCCATCAAATCATCCTTCTCCCTCTTTTCTTATTTGAGGCATGCATATATGACTAATGCCTAGCTAGAGAAATTGTAGAAGATGGAGTTGGATGCATCTATGCCCTCTTGAAGTTATGTAAAGAGGTATTACACCTCTTCAATATTTATAGTTATCTCTTATTTTAGCATGGCACATAGGTCCTCCTCTTCTTTTGGAATTGGATTTACCTTCGACCTCAAGAGCATCTACTCTACTAGTATGCATACCTTATAAACCTCTAAGAGGTTTGAACTGTCAAGAGGTATGGATCAACTACCTTGATGTAGTTAGCTAGTTACTATAGCTTAAAATTCATGGCCTTTACTTCCTCTTTTGCATCTAGCATTATATTTTTCTATTTTGAATCCCTAACATCATTGAAGATGTTATTATACACTACTTTGGAGGCCATCTAGATGAGTGCATTTGCTGACTTGATTAGGTTCATAGTGTGAGGATTTATAAGAAGGGCATAATGCTCTTCTTCTATTTGATCTATGCCTAGTATGACCTTTTGTGGCATTTTGAAATAAATCTTATACATATAGCTATCAAAAGCAAATAATAACTGTTGGCATGTCCTAGTTGTGGTAGCTCTAAAGGGCATGCATTCAAATAGGACCTTTAGAGTTACCACAACTAAGACACACTAATTTGGAGCATATCTACCCCTTTTTCATCCTTAATTTCCTCCATGATCTTTGTCTGTCCACCCCTTATACACCTTTTCTCTTAGGCTTGGATTAACACCTTCTTCTTTAGTGATGGCCATTTCCATCTACTCTTCTTCCTCTTCATCGAAACTAGTGCTCTCTTCAATTCTTTCCTCTGATGTTTTTCTTCTTGATCTTATAGGGGTTCTTCTTTGGACTTGTCCCATTTGTCTTCTTCTTCTTCTTCCTTAGTACCAAATTCACCCTCCTATTTCTATTGGGTTTCTTCATATCTCTTCATTTTATCTTTTAAGGTGCTAAAATCACCTTCTTTATCTTCAAACACCCCTTTTCTTCTTGGGGCATGCCTATAGTGTAACTTGGTCAGCTGTATTGGTGGGGGTACTAGGCACTTTTATTGTTATTTTATTAATTATTTATAAGCTTATGATAACCCTTTTCTCTTCCTTCTTTTTCTTGGCCTTTTCCTCTTGGGCTACCTTCTTTATTTTGACCTTCTTTGCTAGTGCTAAGGTCTTTTCTTCCTTGACCTTTATTTCTTTAGCTCAATCTTCTGAATCTCCTCCTAGGTCATGAATTTTTCCTTCATGGCATCCATTTTATTATCTATTATTAGTACCTTCAAAATTTATACCTTGCTCATCCTTAGTTTCCTCCATACCTCTCTCTCTTTCCTCCTTAGTTTGTAGAGGCTATATGGTGGGTTTTTTTTACTGAGGCACTCATTTGCTTCTCTACTTCTCTAAGCATGGCATTAGTACCACCTTGGAGGGCTTCCTAAACTTATTTGGGAATGGGGTCTTTTTATACTACTTCTTCCATAATTTAGACCTTTGTTCCTACTTTTTCCTCATCCTCCATCTCTTCACGTGACTTTGTTTCCTCTATTTCCTCATGCACCTCTTACACCTCCATCTCCACCAAATGTATTATGGGAATTGAAACATGACCCTTGGAATTTTTCTTATTCTTATCCTTTTTCCTAGGATAAGTAGTCCCTTGTATTAAGGTCATGTGCTTTTTTCTTCGGGGCTGATTAGGTAGTTTCATCACTGGAGGCAATCTTCAACTTTATGTGCTCTTTAATTTCTTCAAGTGTTTCTCCACATTTTTTCTAGGGAAATTCTTTTTATTCTAATAGTTTTGGCTTTAATTCATCACCAATATAGAGGGGGAGATCATCATCCTTCTCAGGGTGTGCACCATTATTTTTCAGCTTCATCTCATAATACAACATGTGTATGTGTCTCAGTCTTACTTTTGTATACACAATATTTTTAAAATTTTATTGATTACTAACACTTTGTATCTTACAGGAACCTATCAAGTCTTATTCTCTCTAAGTGCATGTATTAAGGGGTACATTGAGAAAGGGGTGGTAAGACCATTGGTGCTTCATAGGATTATTATTCCTTTTTCCACTTGCCAACTACACACTTGTCTCCTAAAACCATTTACCCTAACCTTATTATTATTAGTTATACCTATTCTAGTATTTTCCTCTTTCCATCCCTCATTTTCTTGCCTTAACACCCTTTTGGTCAGTTGGATGTTTTTATTCTTATCCTTTTTCCTAGGATAAGTAGTCCCTTGTATTAAGGTCATGTGCTTTTTTCTTCGGGGCTGATTGGGTAGTTTCATCACTGGAGGCAATCTTCAACTTTATGTGCTCTTTAATTTATTCAAGTGTTTCTCCACATTTTTTCTAGGGAAATTCTTTTTATTCTAATAGTGTTAGCTTTACTTCATCACCAATATAGAGGGGGAGATCATCATCCTTCTCAGGGTGTGCACCATTATTTTTCAGCTTCATCTCATAATACAACATGTGTATGTGTCTCAGTATTACTTTTGTATACACAATATTTTTAAAATTTTATTGATTACTAACACTTTGTATCTTATAGGAACCTATCAAGTCTTATTCTCTCTAAGTGCATGTATTAAGGGGTACATTGAGAAAGGGGTGGTAAGACCATTGGTGCTTCATAGGATTATTATTCCTTTTTCCACTTGCCAACTACACACTTGTCTCCTAAAACCATTTACCCTAACCTTATTATTATTAGTTATACCTATTCTAGTCTTTTCCTCTTTCCATCCCTTATTTTATTGCCTTAACACCCTTTTGGTCAGTTGGATGTACTAGATTGACTAGGTTAACCTAGTATAATTTAGGGGTATTTTCACTTTCTTAGCTTAGTAGCCTTTCATTCGACCTAACTCAGACCTAGTGAATTATCCTTGAAAACACACTAGGTCGACTGGGTCAACCCTATAAAATCAATGCTTTTAGGAGGATTTAGGGAAAGATCCACCTATATATACAAGTTCATTTCCCACCATTTCATAAGATAAGAATTAAGAGAGAAGTGTGAATGAACATTTGCTTAATGACCATTCTACTTGAGGAATAAATATTAAGGTTCCATAAATATTTATAGATATAAATCTTGTCTTGTGGAGAAGTCTTTTGGATGCTTAGATAGGTTGTGTAGCCTAGAGCTGATTTATATTTGTTATCCTTACATACCATAAGAATCTCTTGTGAAGCACTTTGGCCAAGGGAGAGATTGAGGCTCAGTGGGTTCATTTTCAAAGGTGAGTATTCCTAACTTTATTTCTCCTTTGTAAGAGTAGATAGATAATGCATTTGTATTATTTTCCCATGTATTAAGATTCTATATACATTGACATGAGTATATGTCTCCTAATATATGTTTAGTTTAGTTTGTTTTATTATTTCTAACCCTTGCTTTGTGCCATAAGCTTTGATGTGCACTAGATTAGATTTAATTTCTTGTTATTAGAATAAGTGAATGTTTTAAACCTTATGACTCCATTAAGGTTATTGTGTGATTGTGTTAGACTATAGGCTTTGGAACCCTTTGTAGAATGATATGTTGTGACAAGTTAACCCTGAATCAGGTCTAGTAGATCCCCATATTGGTCATGCTCCTGCATAACAAGTGTATCCCCAATCAGACGTGTAAGTATGATCTATCTTCTATGAGCTAGGATTGATTTATATACATGATGCATATCTAATTGCATACATTCTGGTGAACCAGATCCTAATCGTATCCCACCACTAGTTAGATTGTCTTGATGTTTTTATTTTTATCTCTTTTTTTGTTAGTATTAACATTCACTTTAGCTTCACATTCGTATTACATTTTGGTGAACTAGATGTGAAACTAAGCCTTGAAGGATTTGTTTAACTTATTTTCATTCTTTTAGTCATTATTTTTATCATGCTAGATCAACTCTGTTGACCTAGTTTTTTTACTTTTGTGCATAGGTTTCTAAGAATAGGCACTAGATCGACCTAGTCAACCTAGTATAGGTTTCCAACATTTCAGACATGCAATTCATCCTACTAGGTTGATCCAGTTGACTGTGTATGTTTTCAATATTCTATAGTAGGTTCTTGCATAGCTTTATCGATCATATCCACCTAGTTTATAGATTTTGCCAACGTAATTCAATGTTATTCATCAACAATATTCCTTCATTACATCTTTGATCCACCAAGGTTCCTTTCTACCTCTCTATTTCTTTAGTTTTTATGTTTCCTTTCATAGTTTTTAGTCTTTAAAATTTTCCTTACATATTCAACTGGATTGACCCTATCGACCCAATTTTGTGTTCTATGTGTTGTCTAAAATAACTAGGTTAACCCTATCGACCTTGTACATTTTTAGAACTTGCTTCCATAGTATAGGTTTAACCTTATCAACCCTATTCTATATTTTTTTCATATAGTGTCAACACTATATCTTGTTTCAAATTGGAATTAACCTCATCTATGTTAGTAATTAGCTCACATATATCTTTTCCTATTACTTGCATGCTTAAAATAGCTCACATAGTTTAATTAAGGAATTTTTAATTAATCACTTAGTTTTAATATTTATATTTTATGCACATATGACCAAATCACAAAAACTAAATAAGCATTTTAATAGTTATCTACCCAAGACCAACCTACTTAGATTTCATCACTAAGGGGGAAGCTGCCTTGATGATTTGGTCAAGCATAAAGCATGGTTAATAGTATATTATAAATAAGCATATACAACCCTTATCATTATGGTATTTGAAGTGAGGGGTTAGGCCCCAATACCAATCCTATATCATTTCCACTATAGTCCATTTTAGTCTAAATTGCTTGAAACCATGCTTAGATTGTTATCTAGTACCTTACTTATAGCCAACTTATAATCAAATTAAAAATCATATCTTAATAATATAATAAACATTAAAATTGACCAATTAATTATATATTTACTTTTCAAGTTTATTTCTTGCTCTTTAATCAATTATGTGTGTAAAACTTTCATTAGCTAGTGTTAGTGCAAGGTTTTGTTTTGTACACCTCAATTGGATTGACTAGTGTTGATCCAATTGATTATTTGTTTCCTTTTAGCACTTATTTAAATTACTAGAAATTTTTTATTATTGAAAACTTGTTATCAACTTTATCATCTTCCTTGTTTAAATTCTGTATGTCATCATAAATCCAACACATTTTATAGTTTGTAAAATAGAAGAGTAGAAATAAAGATATATGTAAAACAAGGAATCTACCTATTTTTAGCCTATGTTCACTATACAAGATCTACCCAATCGACCCTATACTATTTACATACCTTTTTTAGCCTCTATCCACTATACAAGATTGACCCAATCAACTCCATACTATTTATAGACCTTTTTTAGTCTCTATTTGCTATACAAGATCATCCCAGTCGACCCTATACTATTTACAGATCCTTTTCAACCCTTATTTGCTATATAGGATCGACTCAATTGACCCTGTACTATTTTATATCACTTATTATTCCCATTATGTGGTTATCGAGTCTTGTTACATCATGATAACATATTTTTATCCTTTTCTTAGACAAGAACATTACACAATTAATGAATTAGATAATATTACCTCACTTATTTCATTACTTTAGATGAAACTATCTAATTTCTTCCTTCCCCTTATCCTAAACCAAAACCACTCAGTACACAATGTAATGTAGTTGAGGTCATTCATCCTAATCCTCCTCCCATTACTAATTTTCAGAACCCTTCACCTATAAATAATCCTCCTCCCACCAACATAAATAATCCTTTTTTTAGCACACTAATGCCCCTCCTACAAACACTAAACCACCTATTGATAAAACTCAACTTCTTTGCGAAGGAAAAAAAAATGACCATCATGAAAACTTCCAATCAATCTCAAATAATGAACATGCAACAACATTTATTACACATGACTAGTTAACCAATTCAAATTATCACATCTCAACCAAATCAAAATTTTATCCCTCCTCTTCTTAAAGATGCCAAGAATGAATAACAAATTGCTTCAACATATTCAAAATTAACCTTTACCCCCATTCATTTATTTCATATATATTATAAACATTTCTCCAACTATCAAATATAATGGGACTAATGACCCTACTATATTTCTTAAGTCCTTTGGTAATCTCTATAAAGAATGGGTCTAAACTAACATCTTTGATACCACAAAGATCTTATCCAAAACCTTTTTAGGTGATGCATTTCAATGGTACAACCAACTTCCTAGACATTCCATCTCACAACTTGAGGATTTAGTCAATGTTCTAGTGAAAGAATTCCAACTTGATGACCTTCTTTAAAATTACCTTAGCCATTTCATAAATGCTGAGAAACTTCCTAATGAATATGATCATACTTTCATCAAATGATGGAAGTCTCTTGCTCATAAAGTGGACCATAACATGAATGATGATACTCATTTAAAACTATTTGTCACAGCTCATAAACCTCCTCTTTAATACAAATTTAAAATCTTTTCACCTAAAACTTTAGATGAAGCCTTAGAGCAAGCAAATGGAAAGACTTTCTTATGACTCAATTTGAAACCCCTCAAACAAATACTAAAGTACCTTTCTAATCATCTTCTCATAACATTGATTCAACCAAGACTTCCCAACATCAAAATGGAGCATCCAATTTAACCAATTTTAATCCAACCCACCTTCCCTTGAGTCTGGAATAAATTAAGAAAAATTTCCACCCTCTAAATCCATGAACTTTGATCCTTCCAAACCTCCTCCAAAATGCTATAATCCTAATAAATTTTGTTGGTGGAATGCTACTATAGGTCATTCTCATGAGTCATGTCAAGATCTTCACCAATTTTTTATTTCTTCCTTGCTTGGTCCACATTTCAATATTGATACTCTAAAAAAAAAATGTTATCAAGACTATCTTCAAGATTATCAAAGTTAATCTCAAGAAACACAATCACATCAACATTAACTACCTAATGAACAAACCTCATCTATTAATTTTGTTCAAACCATAATTGATCTTTCTTCCTACACCATTAAGGAAAGGATAACTAACATGAATAAGTTTAAATATATTATTTCATCCATTGAACCTTAACCTCTTAAGTCACATGAACCAAAAGAGTATCTTGTTCAAATGTCTATGTTTCAGATAATTTTAGCATATGTTCCAAGAAAGAAAGAAGAAAGAAACTAGATATAGGTATGGTAGAAAAACTTGTTTGGTTGTGCATACATTGAATTAGATGATTTTAGAGATCTCCTTTTTAGCTTGGGTGGAATGACCTATAGATAATAAAGTACTCAAAGAGAATGGTTTGATTAGTTATATAATAGGGTGGATTGCCTAGCAAGCTAAATCCAAGAAGCATGAGCTTCCTTGGAGGTTGTCAATCCATGATTTTAAACAATCAAGTTATGAAAGATAAAGTACTTAAATGAATAATAGAAGATAATAAAATCAAATACAAGAAGTACTTACTAAAAGAATAGATGAAATTGACTAATTATAATAATAAGTAGGTCAATAATAATGATAAATAGGTTAGATACACTTTATAAAATAAGTTAGGGATTTATGATCAAGAAAAGATAAAAAAAATTGGATTTGGTTGAGGGTACATTGGTGAAAATATATTTATATTATTTTATGCCATAATTATCATTGGAAGTTTAGGTGACCATCAATAGTTGAGGTGACCATCAGTGGTTAGGGTAACCATCGATGGTTGGGACAGACTATCAATGATCAAGGTGACCATCGATAGTTACTATGGGTTAGGTTTGGGTAGTAAAAGGCTAATTGATGAGGTTATAGAATAAGATTATAAGAGGTTGGTTTGGGATAGGATGATTACAAAGTTCAAATAAAGTGAATAAATAATTAAAACAAATACTTAGCTTGCCAATGGTTAATCAGATGAATAATTGAGGTGGTGGAGCCTAAAGCAATTTTAGTAGAGTAATGGTAATTGGTTGTTGGCTGATGGATGGTAATAATTTGGCTCTCTATCATGATGGATAGATCATTGGATCACTAAAACACCTAAAAAATAAACTCTAGATACAAAAGCTCTTGATAGTTTCAGATGATTGATTAATTTTGGATTTGGATTCACTCTCTCCTCCTCTCTCTTTATAGGAAAGAAGGAGAGGTATAATAATACGTTAATAAGAGGTCTAACTTTACATCTAAATTTAACTCTCACATACATAGGCTCTGACATGAATTAGACTATATAATTATAAAAAAAGCAAGTCAGAGTTGAAGTTGGTGTAAGTGGTTTAGATAGGTGATGTTGATTATCAGTGGTCAGGGTGATCATCGATAGTTAGGATGATCATTGGTGGTTAGGGTGACCATTAGAAATTGAGGGTCAAGGTCAAGTTGGGTTAAAAAGGTGGGTTTAACTAGTAGGTCAAGCTAGTTAGAGTTAGGTTTGGTTATTAGTTGAAAGGTCAAGGTTAGGCCCAAGGGGGTCCTAAGGTGGTGTAGGGATGTTTCGACACCTAAAACCATCATGTGTATATTTTTTAAGTCTAAATTTCACCCCTTTTAATTATTTAATTTGTATCAAAAAATGACAAAACAAAAAATTAGATGTGGGTTGAAGGTTTGGTTGTCCTGACATTGGGATGAGGTGTTCCCCCTCAAATTAGGAAGTGATCAGATAAAATAGAATTAGGTACAAGTTTGATGATTGGTGATGGTGATGATAAAATATGGGTGATAGGTGGGGTATTGAATTGTGAAAACATGCACAAAGTATGATAAAAGTGTGATAGCCAAGATCACACATTGACTAGGTTACCATAGTTGGTAAAATTCAAAGTTGATGCTAGAAGGACAAGTGACAAGTGGATCACATGACCACATTTAGGCATGGTGGTTGGGAACATTTGTAAACACAATTATCTTAGGTAAGGTCTATGTTTTATGGGTATCCAAAGTAAGAAGTGCTCCTGGGAAAAACACAATTTGGTCTAGTGCATTCATGGGTATTTGAGGTAGGAAGTACTCCTAAGAAGACACAAGTGGGTTGGGTGTAGTCATGGGTATCTAAAGTAGGAAGTGACCCTAAGAAGAAACAAATGGGTCAGGTGTATTTATGGTATCAAAGGTAGGAAGTAATCCTAAAAATACATAAGTGGGTCTAGCATGCACAAGGTAACACAAGTTCAAAAAACTATTCAACATGGTAAATGTTGTTGGTGTGGTAAAAAAGACCAAGGCAAGGTCATCATAAAGCGCATCTTAGGTGGGTAAAAAAAATGACTAGTGTTGAGGTGATGTGGTTGGAGGTATGGTTGGTAGAGAATGTGATCTCTATGGGTGGGCACATGGTGCCAAAAAGTAGCTAATTGAGGCAAGAAAAAAAATGCTAACTTCCTAACTGTCGATGGTCAGGGGTCTTGAAGTTGAGGAACTTTGATATTATGAGGGGATAGTCTTGAGACATTATCCTGATGAGCCCTGATGGGTTGAGTAAAAAATTAGTTTGATATGTGGTGCTAACATGGTGACACTAGGATAGTGGGATACATCTATGGGAGGACAAATAGGGATCTTGAGAGGATAGGTACTAGGAGGTAGTAGTGCCCTAGGGGCATAGTCTTGATTATGAGACATTATATATGTTGATGTATAAGATTTTGATACCGGACTATGAGATGATGTAGTGAGAAGTATATTTTGAGAGAGATACATGTATATTTATTGTATACGTGATGATTATGTGGTTATTTATGATTATAAACTCATGATTTTTGCCTATTGTTTATTGTTCATGATGTTGATGTTCATGTTAGTCATTGATGATGTTATGGATTATGGTTATGATATGGATATGGATGTTGATATGGACTCACCTATCTAGGCATGTGATGGATTTTTATTTATGTTGATGATGATGATTATGACATTTATGGTCTTGATGATGTTTGTTTATGCTAAAATTTAATGAGTAAATACTTCCTTATTTAGATTTAGACCTGTGGTGAATATGGTTTATTGATTTATTGTTCATGGATGTTATGATGTTGATTACGTTCATGGATATGGTTCATGATGACAATGTTTTATTCTATTCATGATATGATGATGACATGATATGATGTGGTTATGGTTATGGTGATTTTGTGTAAAGTAGAACACATAAAGTGAGTTGAATAACAAAACTAGATGTGAGAAAGAGATGATAATCAAAAGACAAAACATCTGAGTGAATATATCAACCATTTATGAGAGGATAGTAAGGGGGCATGATGATTCTTCTTTGGAAAGGAATTAAAAAAAATTGAAGTTGGATTGGCTTAAGGAACATAATCCCATTGAATGCTTTTCATTAGCATTCACAAGTTGGTTAAAAAGGTGTCTTGATTACATTATGTCAACTGAGCTAAAAAATCCCTTGCTTATAGTGTATAAAGGGGAGATAAATGTAAATATAACCTTCTCATGAGATTATGATTCCTCTTCTAGAGGTTACCAAAGAATTAGTATAAATAATTCTATGTCATTTAAGGTGTAGACTGATCGATGTGAGAAGCCTACTCATGAAAGTTGATTGTGGCTTTAAAAATTATTACATATGAGAGTTGATTATGGATTTAAAAATTATTTTGATTTTGTTGATGCTTGATAATGGGTCTTTTGATTATTATTTTATTGTTTGGGAGGGTTGGAGAAGCTGATTGATATGGGAAGCTTCTAATAAATTGCTATGCTTTGACAAATTCTTTACTTAGCCATCCTTCAAGGGAGTGGTCTAAGTTTATGTGATTTGTTTAATGACTTTGAGAGTTGTCCTTCAAGGGAGTAGTCTACCTTATTTTGAGAAATTTTGATATTTTTCCAGTAGTTGTCCTTCAAGGGAGAAATCTAAAAATTATAGGAATGACCCATGATTATTTTTGGTTATGACTTTGCTTTAATTTATTGCTTGACATAGACTTGCTTATATAGGCTTAAAGGTTGACCTTTATGAAGGAAAAACTAAAATCACAAGAATATTGATTAGGTTTAAAGAAGTTTAGGTGAAAACAATCATGGGAATCTATCTTGTAAAAGGGGTGGAAAGTACCATGAGAATCATGCCATGGGTAGAGTCATGGTACCCATTGTTTAAGACTAGGCTATGATTGTGATGGATAATCACATGATTTAGTTTTAATCAATTATCTGTAAAATATGGAGATGAAAGTGTTTGAAAGAATAGGATTGAGATTAAGTTAGACAAAAGGTGAGTTTGATACTCTTTAACAAAATAAAGGACATAAATGCAAAGCATTAAGGGGCTCAGGTTCTAGGTTGCCTTCAAGAGAGGACAACCAGTAGGCTCCTGATCCATACTTTTGCATTATAATATAAGGTTCAAGATAATTAAAGAAAATTTACCCCACTTACTTTCTCTATATTGGTGATATGCTAGATTTCCTTTAGGATGAGGTCTCTGATATTGAATTCTCACACTTTAAGGTGTTTGTTATAGGCACATTTGATTCGATCTTGATATACATGAAGATGGGTAAGGGAGGTTAAGTGAAGCTCATTAAGTAGATCAAGATGGGATAAATGGTGCTATCAATAATCATCTTTAAAAATGATATCTTGTGGGGATATGCAAAGTGAATGAATTTGACTTTGAGAAGCAAGATAGCCTCTGCTCCAAACACAAGAGAGAATGGGGTATCACCCATAGTGGTTCAAATGTTGGTATGATATGCCCATAAGGTGAAAGGAATGTGGAAATTCTAATCCTGACTAGATGCATTGACCATTTTAGTTAGCATATTATTAAGAGTTTTGTTAGAGGCCTCGACCTATCCATTAGTTTGTGGATGATAGGGTGATGAGAAACTTAACTTGATCTCAAATATGTCATAAATACCTTGGAATTATTTATTTTTAAAAGATTTACCATTGTCTGTGATAATTTTGTGAGGAACAAAAAAATGATATATGATGTGATGATTAATAAAGTTGATAATATTATCTACTTTAATAGACATAAGAGGAATAACCTCTACCCATTTGGTAAAATGTTTGGTTGTAGTGATGATAGAATGGTGTCATTATGAAGAATGGGGGTTAATTTAATCGATAAGGTTTAGACCCCATTATGAGAAGGCCAAAAATCTATGGATACGTGAAGACTATGGCTAGGTGCATGATGTAAATTGGCATGTTGTTGACACTTCACACACTTTTTAAAATAATCATAGTAGTCTTGGTTAAGGGTAGGCTAGTAATAACAAATATGAAAGATGCGTTTATTCATGGTGAGGCCACTAAAGTGTCCCCCATAGATCCCATCATGTGTTTCCTTGATAGAAAGAGAGGCTTTGTGACTGTGTAGGTAGTGAAAGAGGAGACCATCAAAGATAAATTTATAAAGTATTCCCCTAGTATGGTATAACATGAGGTTCTCTAGATAAATACTCTTTGAGCATTCCTAGAAAGACCAAAAAGAATGATGGCCAAGTTAAGATAGTCAAAGGTCTACTGATACTAGAGGTCAGGTTGGTTTTCCTCCACATTAAAGATGGTAAGAGAGTCTAATTTGATATAAGAAGGCTTGGTAAGTTGATGGATAATGTCAAATAGCTAATTTAGTGGGTAAAAATAAGATTTGAGAGGTAAGGGAAGCCATGGTATCGACAAACTTGTTTGTAGATTATGGGGTAGCTTGGATATGGCAAAGCTCAAATGATGTTAATATTTCATCAACTAGTTATTTTTACAATTGTAGAACATCATTCTTACACTGGTAAGAGAAATTTATTTAATTGACCACTAGTTGAGAGTCACCAGATATGTTGAACATTTTGACTCCCAAGGTTAATGTAGTTTGAAACCTTATGAATAGGGCTTCGTATTCAACCATATTATTGGTATATTCAAAATCTAGCTTGAAGGATAAAGGAAGAGGTTTAACATGAAGGGGAACAAGGATAATGCTAGATCCCCTAGCACATTGACACTTTGATCTATCAAATAACATGGTTACTTGATAGGTAAAGTATAACTGAGAGAGGGTTACGATGGACTCATCAAAAAACTCAAGAGGAGGAGGTTGATTGTCTGCTAATAATGTGTCAACCAATTAGTCAATAATGACTTGCCCTTTAATTTAATTATACTAAATAAACTCAAGGTCAAACTCAAATAAAATCATGATCCACTTGGACATACATTAGTTTTTTATGGCTTGGAGTGTATATACTTGAGTGGGTCAGTATTTGTTATGACATAAGTTTCATGGTTAAGAAGGTAGTGGCAAAGTTTGGTGGCCACAAAGACTAAAGCTAAAAAGTTTCTTAATATGGGTATACTGAGTCTCATACTCTATAAGCATGTGAATAATGTAGTATATGACTTACCTTGATGAGAAAGTATGGACCCTAAGGAGTGGTCGATGGAAGAGATATAAATGTAAAAGCATTGATCATTCTTGGGAGGGGTGAGAACAGGTGGAGACAAAAGGTACTTTTTAAGTGAATCAAATGCCTTTTGACAATCAACATTCTATTTAAAAGACACATCCTTATTCAAAAGGTGATGGAAGGGTTGACATTAGTCTGAGAGTTAGGAGATAGAGTGACAAATGGATTGGAGCTTCCCCTAAAAAATATGGACTTAATTGAGGTTGGTTGGAAGAAGTCAAAGATTACTTTGATTTTGGTGGGATCTAATTCAATTCCTTGAAAGTAAATGATAAAGACAAGGAGATTTCTTGATAATACCCAAAAAATGCATTTTTTTGGGTTAAGGCAGATATGGTAATGGACAAGTCACTCAAAAATAATATTTATAAGATCCAAATGATCCTTAAGATATTTGGATTTCCCAAGAAGGTCATCCACATAATCTTCGATGATTTTGTGTATAACATCATGGAAGATCTAAGTCAGTGCATTGGTAGGTTGTACCAATGTTATTCAGTCCAAAAGTCATGACCCTAAAGTATAAGGTCCCCCATGGGGTGATAAAATTGGTTTTGTGTTGACCTTTAGGGGTAATTAGGATCTGATTGTAGCCCAAAAAACCAATCCATGAGAGATAACATCTTGTGGCTGGTTGTAAGATCAAATAGTTGGTCAATGCTTGGTAAAGGGAAGTCATATTTTAGGTAAGTAAGATTAAGGTCATAAATGTCCACACAAATGCATAGTCCCCTTATGGCTTTGGTAATAGGTATGAAATTAGAGACCCATTAGGGATAATAAATGGGTTGAATGAAGTTGACATATAGGAGAAATTAAAGCTATTCTTTGATGAGAAGGGCTATGCGAGGGTGCATTCATCAAATTTTTTTCCTAATGGGTTTGGCATCATGGTTAGTGACTATGTTATGGGTAGTGATGGAGGGGTTGATTCCTAACATGTCATTGTAAGACCAAGCGAATGCTACGCTATGGTCTTAGAGGAAGGAATAAAAGTCTCAAAGTTCCTCAAAATTTAGTGATTAGCCAATTTTGACAATTTAAGGGTCATCTAAAGTACCCAAGTTGATATCTATGGTGTATTCATTTAATATGGTTGAAGTCTTAGGAGGAAGAGATTTATGGATGGAAGAATTAGTAAACCAAGGTAGGTGAGAATGGAATCATCATCCTAACACTAACTGGTATTAATTATAGGAGAGTCATCTCTTATCATCTCAGGATGGGTCATAGGGATGGTTATGGTCACCCCATCCTTTTGATAAGTTAGGGGTCTAAGGCTGATAATAAGTTAGGGGGGATGATATCAGAATCCTCAATTATCGATGGTGGAGTAGATGGTGAGGATGACATGTCTTTATTGATGATGGTAAAAGGGGATGTGTTAGTTTATTATTGAGGTTATGTAAAACTAAAGTCATGATTTTTGTGAGGTTTTTGGGTTTTGATTAGAAGTAACTCATACAGCCTATGTTCATATCAACCTAGGCCAAATCCCTTCCAATCACACCAGTCGAGGTATGTATTATCAAATTCTAGTTTGTACATATAAGATAATCTCGAGGTGAAAAAGAGGTGAAAGAACTACCAAGGGGTTTATCAAGTCCCCCATAGATGAAAGGGTTTGATAGTTTGAAGGTCTAAGGGGAATACTGGCTCTTATATTGGGGTCATACTCATGTTGGTTGTTAAGTTTCCCATGCTCATGGGGATTAGGGAATGCATTAAGGGTAAAGAGGTGATATTACCCAAGTGAAAGACATTAGAATGTTGATTCCAAGTGGTTTATGGTGGGGACTTGATCTAAGGGGATCGATGAGCTAGTAGATGCCTCATTGGTAAAAGAGGATATAGCTTCATATTTTTTGGTTGAGGGCTTGTCTTTGGCTAATGAGAGTGTGCCAGATGGAGGTAACAAGACATCATTAGGTTGATAAGTTATGTTTCATGATGAAATGGGAATTGGGTTAGCTTGTATAGTGACAACTTGAAATTTGTGCTCAAATTTGATGTATTAATGAAGGGTAGAGGGTACACAACCCATGGAATAGATCCAAGGTCATCTTGAAAAAACATTATACTATAATTTGCCTTCCACTACATATAAGAGATCTAGGAGTGTATGAGGTCCTAAGTAAATGTGAAGGACAACAGTTCCTAGAGTAGTGGTCATGGTGTCATTGAAAGATCAAAGGATGGCTGAGGTTTTAGACATGACATTGTTTGGTAGTTTAAGTTGATCATAGGCATGGGAGGAGATTATGTTAATAATGGCTCCCCCATTAATCATAACTCATTTGATGTGGGTTTGGTTAATGTAGGCAGTAATGAAAAGAGGGGGATATTGGTCATTAGCGTGGATAAAAGGTATTTTAGAATCTTTGAAGGTGACAAGGTTAGAAATTTGGATAGCACCAACACAGGTTGTTAGAGGTTGAGGGTATTTAGGTTGGACCTATATTGACTAAAATGCCTCTATCATTAATTAGTGATGCCAAGGAGAGGTAAAAATCAATTCATATAGGCTCATATTTACTAGGGTTTGGTGAAGTTGTTTGAGAACCACTTTTTTGATTGATTTAGAGGGGTTGGATTGAGAGGTACCCAAGATAGATACCTTGGGTTTGGATGAAGGTGAAGATGCTTGGATTTGACTTGGTTGAGAGGTGGAAGATGGGTATGTACATAGGATGGATAATTTTTCCTTCCCCTTATCCTATTTCTAAGTGTGTGATCATGTGACCACATAGATAGTATGGATAGAAGGAAGAGTTGGGGTAGGAGATTAGTTTGGTTCCCTATCACTCTAAGGTGAGAGTGGGGGAGTAGGTGGGCATTGGGTATTAGTTGTTGTTTATTAGATTAGTATTAGGATCATGGGAGGTTCATCTAATAATAAATCATCCTCATCATAGAGCTGATGGATTATAGTTTGGAGAGATTTGTAGTTCTCTATATTATGCCTGGATGTCTTATGATAGGAGCATACTCCATGGTCATTAGACTAGACTAGTTTTGAAACAAGAGGGTCAAATGGTTTGATAGGAGGTAAGGTCAAGAAATAAGCTTGTAGCAACCTTTTGAAAATAGTTGAGTAAGACTCAACTAAAAGGTAGCAAGGGTATAGAGGTTTCAGCCTTGGCTGGTGAGATGTAAGTCATTTTGGAAATAGGTTTGAAGGTAGAGGTATTGGGTAAAGTGGTATTCGTAATTGATGATTTTGGTTTAGGTAAGGAAGTTGATAAGTTGGAGGTATAAGATTTCAAGGTAGCTATTTTGGTTATTGATGGCTCAATGATGTTGGGTTTGTCAAAAAACAAGAGTGATGGTGTAACCAAAAGCAATGGTTGGGTTTTGGTTGAGACAGTTGGATTCCAAAATAAAGTTGAGTGATGATGCCCCAAAATAGAGGGTAAGATTGAGGGAGGTAGAACTCTAGTCTTTTAGAAATTTGGTGGTTTTACCTCCTTGATTTATTTGGTTGGGTGCTTGGTTGATGGGTCTAGTGAGGTTAGCTATAGTTTTAAGGATGGATGATTAAGGTTTTGTGTGGGGAAGATGCCAAGGATTTTGGTTAGTTTGGTTGAAGTGATACTAATTATTTTTTTATTTAGAATTTGGTTTCTTTAGATGGTTGATAAATGGTTGGGTTGGTAGAGGTTTTTATTGGTTTAGTTGATATGACAATGGGTTGGATAATAAAAGTGGTGGGTTGGTTCCTCAAATTTATGGTTAGAGGTTCTTATGTGATGATATAAGGGAGCCTTACTTATTTCCAAAAGGTGGCTTGATCCATGTTAGGTTGGGATACAAATTCTAATCTCTGAACTAGTCTAGAGAATGGTTTATAGAGTGGTCTTATTCCCTACGTAGTGGACTCAAACGATAAACCTATAGGTTTAGAAAGGGGAAGGGTGAAATCATCCTTTTACTCAATAAAAGGATGCAAGGTTTGGATGGGTGGTTTGTCTATACAAGGTGCAGATGTGGTGGTTTCTTCTTTAAGAATGGTCTCCAAAGGGGAAGTGAATTATTTGGTGGTTGAGGGAAGAGGTAAAGTGGTGATAGTTGTTTGATCTAGTATGTTAGTCAAAGGAGGGGTTGATGAATCTACTACCTTGATAAGTGGAGGAAGTAAAAGGTTAATTTCATGGTTTGTGTCTCCAAAGGAAGAGAAGGTAATTCCACTATCTCAATAAATGGAAAGGTTGAAGAACATGTAGATTAGGTGGTAGGTTATTCATTAATGAGCATGTCAAGAACCATATTAACATTATGGGCATCATGAGAAGACTCATAGTTGTTACTCTCATTTTTGGTAGTTGCATGATTAGGAAAAGGTTATGTAAAAATGTTAAGGTCTTGGTTTGGAGGTGTGTTGGGGTTGTCTAAAATAATTTCCCTCTTGTCAATGAGGGTTTAGACAATGTTTTTGAAGGTATTACACCTACTAACATCATGCCCAACTACTCGATGGAAAGAACATAGGTAATTATTGTTTTACCATCCAAGAGTAGGATGAAAAGAATCAAATTATTGAGGGGGTTTGATAGGAGGAAGCTATATGATATTATCTTTCAAAATTTTTTACAAGACCAAAGCGTAAGACTCCCCAAGTGGAGTAAATTACTTTTGATTGTCTCAGTTTTGGTTTATTGTGTTTTGATTTGAGTTAGAAGAGTTTGGTTTATTGATAGATGGTGGAGGATAAGTCTTAAGGACAAATGCATTCCTAGTTCCCTTGATTTTGGCATTGATGTTGGTTTGGTTTCTTGTTTTAGAGGAGGAGGCCTTATTGGATTTAATGGTAGAGTTTTTGTTTTTTAACTTTAACTTTTGTTTATTGATGGGTCTATTTTATAGCTTATGTGCCTTGGTAAAAGCTTTGTAAAAGGTTATAAAGCTATGAAGATGTAATGTAAAAGATATGTTCTTGGCACATGCTCAAGAAAATAAATCTGTTAGCTCAGGCTGGGGTAGGTAGAGAGAAAATTGATTGATTAAACTCCTCTAATGGGATACAATATCATCAATAGATTCATCATCAAATTGTCAGATAGAGTAAAGGTCAGTGATGGAAAATTTCATGGAGATTTTTATTGAAAAGTGATCCAAGAAAGTTTGAGTGAGCTGGGTGAAGGAGAAGAGAGAGTGTTTGGTTATGGCACTATATCAATCCAATGCTGGCCCTGATAAAGACATAGGTAAGGTACAGAGAAGGAGGACATAGTCATAGGCAATCAAATAACATGAGTGCCTAAATACCTTGAGGTGATGTTGGGGTCCTCCTTACTTTTAAATTTAGAAAACTTAGGAAGTTACCACTAAGGAGGATACGGTCTAATAGGGATAGTTGGGTGAATGGGCTCATTGTAGATCTGGTCATATGATAAAATGTTATGAGCCCCATAAATGGATGAATCTAGAGTGGTCATTTTATCCATTAAAATTTCATTAGATCCATTTGGGGTTGTGCATCTAAAAGGTTGTAAGGTGCATATTTATGTTATTGTTAGGTGACATATTGATAATTGGTAGAAGATTGAGGAGATTCCACATATTGATATGTAGACACAGGTGGTTGGGTGGATGCCATGTAGGGGTAGGTGGATGTAGGTGGTTGGGTAGTGGGTAGAGGTACATGCCCTTATGTGTTAGGTATATAACCCAGGTTAGGTGTGATGGGTATCTATGGAGAGGTTAAGGTGGGTTGGGTAGGATCTATGGTTGGGTTTTTAACCAAAAGAAAGGTGGAAACCTTTATATTTAGATTGGTGGTAAGCTAGAAGGTATATACACCACAAGATTTTGAAGTGGAGTAGTGACTAAACGATTTGGGGTAGCCAAAGGAAGGTTGTCAATGCTAGTAGTAGGTGTTCCCATGGTGAGTGGAGTATAGGTGGTTAATGGATGGGTTATTCCTAGGGTAGAGGAGTTATTGGTGGGGTTGGAAGGCATAAGGGTGTTGGTAGGTTAGGTAGGTTGGTTTTCCATAGTAGTATCAAAGGGATTATTGGTAGATAAATATGATTGGGTAGTCAATGGTTGGGTGGTGACTGTGGAAATATAAGTGTTCCCCATAAGGTGGGAAGGCATACCATAAGGTGGGTCCATAGGTGGAATCAAAGTAGGGGTATGGTGAGGCATGGTGCTAAGATAATGCTAAAGGGCCATAAGATTATTATCTAAAAAGGTGGAAAATTTTGTATCTCTTTGGGAACTACCCAAGGGAAACAAGGAATTCCTAAAGGATGGGGAGAGTTTTTTGATTTAGAGACGTACTCCATGTATGAGGAGGTAAAAGAGGTTGATTGGTTTATTAATGGAATCTATTCTGCTAGGTTCTTTCACTGTTGGTGAGTTAGAACCTTATAGGATAAGGGAAAGAATATAAAAACAATCCATCACTCAAATAGAGAGAAAAAAATAAATGAGTAAGGAAAATCAAACACACACTAAAATTTACATTAAGTCCTAAAGTTATTTTTAGTCTCTCTTTTGGATTATGCCTTAATCTTTTAAAAAATTGTGTGACTCCACTTAGGTTGATAGAACAGGTACTAGAAAAGAAATATATGGATGGTTTCAAGTTTTTTAGGCTCTCAAAAAGGATATGTATTGGAAATCAATACATGGCTTGGTATTGGGGCCTACCCCCTCACTTCACACATTGTAAAGATAAGGGTATCGAGTGCTTAAATAGTATATACTAATTTTTAGAGTTTATCCTCAACTAGAGAGCTGAGTTGGTTCTCCCCTTGGTAATGAACTCTAAGTAGAATCATTGAGAAAGGGTAAGGTGACTATTAGGTGAGGAAATCCTAGTTGGGAATTATATCAAGTTATTTTGATGTTTGATTGATATAGGTGGTTTGGTTTGTGTGTGTGATCTAAGTGATGCTACAATCAAATTACTTTGCTTCAATTTAACTAAGTGACCTAAAATTACAAGCAACCAATGTATTCAATTGATATTAAACTCAAAAGAAATTTTATTTTCATTTATGAGCACAAAATAGGGAGAAGAACATGTAGATGTAAACAAAAATAAATCCAAATAGAGACTCAAGGGTCCCATCAGGTGTGCCATAATGTTTCAATGAATTTTAACTTATGTTCCAAGAAAGGAAGAAAAAATAAACTAGATACGGGTATGGTAGAAAAACCTATTTGGTTGTACATGCATTGAATTAGATGATTTTAGAGAGATCCTCTTTGGCTTGAAAATAATGAATTGTAGATAATAAAGTACTCAAAGATAATAGTTTTATTAGTTATATAGTAGGGTGGATGGCCTAGAAAGCTAGATCCAAGAAGAACAATATTCCTTGGAGGCTATCAATCCATGCTTTTAAACAATCAAGTTTTGAAAGTTAAAGTATTTGCATGAATAATAGAAGATAATGAAATCAAATATAAGTAATTGCTAAAAGAATAGATGAAAGTAATTAATTATAGCAATAAGTAGGTTGATAATAATGCTAAATAGGTTGGGTATGCTTCAAAAAATAGGTTAGGGCTCTATGATCAGGTAGAGACAAAGAAAGTTGGATTTGGTTGAGGGTAGATAGGTGAAAATAACTTGCTATTATTTTGTGCCATACTAACCATTGGTGGTTGAGGTGACTCTCAATAGTTGAGGTGTCTGTTGGTGGTTGGGATAGACTGTCAGTGGTCAGGCTGACCATCGATGATTACTGTAGGTTGGGTCTAGGTAATAAAAGGCTAATTGATGAGGTTTAAAAATAATATTTTGAGAATTTGGTTTGGAATGGGCTAATTGTGAAGTATATACAAAGTGACTGAATAATTAAAAAAATACTTAGCTTGTCAGTGGTTGATCAGATGAATGGTTGGGTAGTGGAGCTTAGAGAAATTCTATCAGAGTAATGGTACTTAGTTGTTGGATAATGGATGGTATCACTTCATCTCTTTGTCATGATGGCTAGATCATTGGAAGAACACTTGCAAAAGAAACTCTAGATACAAAAGCTCTTGATAGTTATAGATGATTAATTGATTTTAGATCTGGATTCACTCTCTCCTCCTTTTTATTTATAAGAAGGAAGGAGAGGTAAAAAAATATGTTTATAAGAGGTCTAACATGCCATCTAAATATAACTCTTGCATGCATAGGCTCATATATGAATTAGATGAGCTATTTATAAAAAGATTTGAAGTTGGTATTAGTGGTTTAAATAGTGGGGCCTGATCATCAATGGTTAGGGTGACCATCAATAGTTAAGGGTCAAGGTTGAGTTGGGTTGAAAAAGTGGGTTCATCTAGTAGGTCAAGCTGACTAGAGTTAGGTTTGGTTGTTAATAGAAAGGTCAAGGTTAGGCCTAAGGGGGGCCCTGAGGTGGTCTAGGGGTGTTTTGACACTCAAAACCATCATGTGTGGATTTTCAGTGTCTACAACCTATTCCAAATCATATCATCCATGGTCCTCCTTTACCTCCTTTATCTCCTGATACCTATCCTATACATCATATGTCACATTCACCATCCTTAAAATCTACCAAACCAAGACATTTACCTATCTCTAAAAACACCTACCAAGCCAATGCAAATCATTCTAATGTTTTAATTTTATCTCACTCCAACTCACATGTTGGGGCATATTGTGATGCCCATCCACATGTCCATTCAAACCTTGGTGCATATTGTGATGACCATCCCTATAACCACTTACAATTTGGGGCATATTGTGATGCCCACTCTTGTTCTACTATGCATAATGCCAATCAAATTTTGTTTTAAGAAACCTTTTGAGACTTATATACTTGAATTTCACATGCTAATCTTTGATATAGATGTTATCATAGGTCTTACTTGTTATTTTTGTCTCATGTTTTTTTTTTGTTTTTATGTATTTTTATTTCCTTTCGTTACTTTTATTTTACTAGCATCATTTTCTTCTTTTATAATCTTTGTTTTTCTTCCACATTACCTTTGGAATTTGTTTTCATTTTTGACTTTATACACCTATTTAATTTGTCTTTTTATGTCAATATTTGCCTTAGTAGCTTTATGATCCTTTTTACCCCTTTATTTATAATTTTCCTCTTGATGTACCATAGTCTTTTTTATCTTTTGACATTTCTCTTTTGGCACCTCCATGGGTTTTTATTTTGTGAGTTGCTTCATAACACCATGGATAGGATCCAACATTCCTCACAAAAGTACCATAATTTTTCTTATTTTTCTCACTTATGTTTTAATTTTATCTTATCACACCCCTTGTGTTTCTCTTTTATGAGTTTTTTTGTAAGACCTTGGATAAGACCTGAAGTTACTCAAAAAACTACCATCTTTTGTTTATCTTTCACTTGTCCTTTTAACACCCACGTTGGTTTCTCTTTTATGAAGTTATAGTCTAATACTAGGGATAGGACCCAAACCTCCTCATAAAATCACCATCTTTTTATGTTCTTGATCTTTACTCTCTACTACAATTTTTTCTTCTTTTGCTAGATTAAATTTGCAAACAATCTATGTTGTCATGTTTTCCTCCATTTCCCTCATTCGTATGATACATAATCACAACTTTGTTGTCATTATATCCCTTATTTTTTCCCTTTGTCACATTTTTTGAAATTTTAATCAATTCAAATTCTTCCATGTGTCATTCCTCTTGATTTTCCCTATCTTTCAATCCAAATTGGATAAAACAAGGTTAAAGTCAAGATAGAACTTTTATTTTACCTAAATTTATGAGACTCTTAGACCTCATTCTATTTGAAGTTATCTCTTTTCAACCTTGTCCCAAGTATTCTACTGAAAGTCATCTTTAGAACCCATCTTTGGTCTTCTAAATTAGTATGGAGGAGGAATCTATAAAAATCCATCAAGAAAGTTAAAATCCAAATCATTTGAATCAAAAGGAAATGATATCTAAAAATTAACATACAAATCTCAAAATACAAAGTCCCACCAAAAGACATGATTCCAAGAACATCTCCTATCTCTAATCAAATCTCAAACTCCATAGTTGGTGTCACATAGAGATGAGGTTATTTTGGGTCTAGTAGGCTAGTAGATTAGAATAGGGAAATTCAAAAAACTTTATGGTACTACCTACTTTCTCACATAAGTACCCAATCTTTGTAGTAGACGGATGACTTTGTAAAGGGTCTTGAGGAATGGGGAACACATTGTGAGAAGGTAGGTTCATTTTAATTTTCATTCATATATATTTCATGGGATGATCTATGTTTTGAACTTGTTGACCTAAGACTTATATAGCTAAGAGAAGTTCTTCAGATTCCTTTAGGTCGATAGTCCTCTTATTTTGACAAACCTAAATGGAGTGTCTTGAATTGAATAAAGAGTTCCTATACCTTGGTTTTTCCTTGATTATCCCCTCTACCCATTTCATTTCCCCCCTAGATAGGCAAATTATGATTGCAAATCTATCTTCCCTCTTTTAATTATTCCTTCTTCTTCATCTCTTTAAAACATGCTAGCATTACTTTGTTTTAGTTTTATCTATCCTTAGATCAAAACAACATGTTTGAGTAACTATGGATCACTCTTTTATTTTACATGGATATTTCATGTGTCATTCATATTATACATGATTCCCAATGTGATTTAGTATGTTTTACATTCCTTTTTTCAATTTATGCTTTATATGTTTTCTAATATCATTTGTCATTTATTTCTTATCATTTGTCATTCATTTCCATCATTTGCCAACTATTTGTAAATCATTTTCCATTCTTTTGTGATTTATTTGCCTTTAATATTTTAAAACCTTGCTTTATGAATCCTAAATTGCCAATTATCTTCTTTACCATTCCTAACTATTACATGGTTATTTTCTAAAAATTTCAATTTTTGGCTATTTTTTGCACTAACTTCTAATGGTTCACCAAGTGTTCTTCACATTAGATGCCTTCACATATTTTGTAGTCTACTTATTTATCTATAACACTAAGGTAAGTTATAGGTATGTTTTTTTCAAATTCTATCATTTCATTTATCATATTTTCTACTTACTACACTTTACTTAGCCTCAACATTGTGTGTTATCATGTTCTATTTCTTGAAGCACCATCCCATGTTGCACTTATGTGACACATGATGAGATTCAAGTGGGGCATATGTATACACATAATGTTTTCAAACTTTTAATTCATTACTGATACTTTGTATCTTGCAAGAACCTATTGAATCTTAATCTCTCTGAGTGCATGCCTTAAGGGGTGCACCGAGAAAGGTGTGGGTAGACCATCACTGATTCATAAGATTGTTGTTCCCTTTTCTACTTTCCATCTACACATTTATTTCCTAAAACCATTTACCCTAAGATTATTCTTCTTAGTCCTACCAATTCTAGTCTTTTCCTCTTTCCATCTCTCCTTTTCTTGCCTTAAAACCATTTTGGTCAGTCAGCTATACTAGGTCGACTAGGTTGACCCTATACATTTTAGGGGTATTTTTCAATTTCTTAACTTGTTAGCCTTTCAACCAACCTAGCTCAAACCTAGTGAATTGTTTCTGAAAACACACTAGGTTGATTGGGTTAACCCTATATAGATGATGTTTCTTGGAGGATTTAGGGCAAGATCCACCTATATACAAGTTCATTTCCCACCATTTCATAAGAGAATAATTAAGATCAAATAAGTGAGAATGAACATCTACTTATTGACCATTATACTTGAGGAATAAATCTTAGGGTTCCATATTTTATTTGGAGATATAAATCATGTCTTGTGGAGAAGTTTTTTGGATTCTCAGATAGGTTGTGTAGCCTAAAGTTGATTTATATTTGTTATCCTTACATACCACAACAATCTCTTGAAAAACACCTTGGCCAAGGTAGAGATTAAGGCTCGACAGGTTCATCTTCAAAGTTAAGTATTCCTAAATTTATTTCTCTTTTGTAAGAGTAGATAGATAATGCATTTGTATTCTTCTCCCATGTAACGTTAGTAAATGTCTCCTAATACATGTTTAGTTTAATTTTTTTAATTGTTTCTTAACCCCACTTTATGCCACAAGATTTGGTGTGCACTAGATTAGATTTACTTTCTTGTTATTAGATTAAGTGAAAGTTTTAAACCTTAGGAATCCATTAGGGTTATTGTGATATTATGTTTTATTGTAGGATTTAAAACTCTTCCTATCATGATATGTTGTGATAAGTAATCCCATAATTGGGTCTAGCTAATCCTAATTTTGGTCATGTTCTCACTTAACAAGTGTATCCCTAATTGAAAGTGTAGGTATGCTTTATATTCTCCAAGCTAGGATTTATTTATAGACATAATGCATTTATAATTGCATATAACTTATTTTTGGAGGGGATGGATGTTAGTGTAATCTATGTTATCCTTCTTATCTTTAGTGGCTTCCCTTCTAGGTGAACATATTGGTATCACAACCTTCTTATTTCCAAATCCACGGCCTTCACTGGGATGTCCAATTGTTGAACATTAGGAATTATCCTTATTGTATCCCTGAATTACTTGGTAGAAAACATGTAAGGGAGTTTCATCTAGACTGATTAGTTACCATCTGTGAGTTCTAAGCACACTAAATATAAGTGTTGCATAATGGAAAAATTTCCATTCCAAACATGTTCTGAGGGAGTTCCTTGAGTATGCATCATTCCATCCTAAACAACTCTATGTATTGTGTGCATCACCCCATCACTTAGGTTTTGTATTATTGGGACAAGGTGGGTAGGTAGGTGAAGTCTTGGTACTTTAGCATTAGGAAGTCTTTATCCACTAAGAAGACCCAAAGGTTGTCTTCATCACCATCGGGCACACCAATCTTCTCCATCATAATTAAAATCAACATTGACCCCCATATAAAGGTCTCTCACACTATATGACACTCAAGTGTATTCTTTATCATTTCCTCAAAAATAAATTTAGAAATATTAAATTTAATCCCTAACACCATGTGGTGAGTAATGCATAGGTAGGCCTTGGTGATATCCATCCACTGACCATCGAGGTAGAGCTTTGAACTTATGAGGTGTGTAGCCACCGTCATGATAGGGTCTTTGATATATTTTATGGGGAACACAAATCCTCCCTTATATTACCCAAGGAGTTTTTAAACCCTTTCAACTTCAACATCATCCACCATCATTTGGTAGATGTCTACACTAGAGTTTGGGAGCCTATTTATTCTACCAATAAGGCTTACTAATAACCACATGTATCTCCCTATAAAGTAGAAGCGGTCTCTATGGACATGTGAAAGGAGGAACTACACAAGTTCCTTTGGCTTCCCAAAACATGGCAACTCATAGAGTTGAGTTGCACCGATGGTTGTATGTTTGTCTAAAATGGAGAAATTAAACAATACCATGCCCATTTCTATATTGGCCCCCATATCAACCACCTAGTCTTGCACTAGATCTTGTGCATTGTTTGAGGCATGGTGGTTGTATTATTTTAGCTGGTAGGTATGTGTGAAAGAAGTCTAATTTTATCCTACCAAGAACTCTTTAGGAAATTACATTTCTTGATAGGACATATTTGCAAGCACCTCAAGATCAACCTTGGTTATGACATTGGTTACACTTTCTTATTTATAGCAATGGTCTCTTCAACTATCTATGCTCATTTGGCATCCTTTTGTACCTATGTTGGACTAGAACTCATTTGTTTCTTTCCCATTTTGAACCAGCTAGTGTTGAAGCTTAATCTATTTAATTTATCGAAGCCTGTAAAGTTTGTTGTCACTCCTCATAGTCACAAGGTTTATAACTAAGAATTTATCTGTCAAGCTTTTCTTACCATTAATTACAGCCTCAAAATCACTCAAATTTTATAATGTCTAGTTTCAACACAATTCATGCCCCACACTTCTCTACATCAATATTAAAGGGAATATAATTCCTCTATCTATTCAATCATTATATTTTTTCATCTATGGGTGCTCAAAGGTTTCACTCTAGTAGAATTTGTTTTTTTGGATTTGGTTTGGATCTGGTTATATGCTCTATGTTTTGGGTACAAATTAACTTGAGGTTTATAACCTAAACCAGTTGGTCTATCACTACTTTAGACCCCTAATTCAACTACCCTCTTATTGTAGGTGATTTATGGTATGGCAATGCCTAGATTTATTAGAATTCATAAAAATCCATGAAATGCATGAAAATACACTACCACCTCAACATTTAATATGGATCTTTGTGCCTCCATTATCACATCAATAAATTATCCTAATTTTATTTTTGGTGAAGTGACACATAGTTTAAACAGTCACTTCCCACCTATCTTTGGGTGGATGATAGCTTGTCTTGTTGATCTTATCCTACACTTTGTTCACTTGGCATGACCTTCAACTTACTCATGTCAACCTAGTTACAGTGCCTCACATATGTGTGATTCAACATCCATAGTTCCATCTTCTCTTCTTACGACACTTTCATTTTAGGCATTCTTTCCTATTTTGGTCAATTTCTTTATGCTTTTATCTCTTTCCTTGTTCTATCCTACCCCATAAAAATCCCTTACACTTGTCCTCCAATAGTTTACATTTTAGGTATCTTGTGCACTTAGCATCTTATGTATCTTTCTTTCATCTTATGTGCACTAGTTTTTTATACAACTCTCTTCGTCACTTGGTACTCATATTTCCAAAGTTTGGTGAGTTTCATGTACCTAGAAGCTTAGGTGTCTAGCCTCAGGTACTTAGAAATCATCCATGATTGACTCACCTAATTGGAGTTATGTGTGGAATAGACATAATAGTTCTTGTATGGGCTTGAAAGTACTACTTATTCACTCTATAAGAATAACACAAAATATAAGGAAATGTTTGGTTTACACCAAATGTCATTCAGGTTAGCATAACATAAATAACTTGTGACTAGTAAGTGAGTGTCTAATGGTACAATCACAATGTTATTTCCTATAAAGTTTCAATAGATTACCATTGAAATGCTCAGGGAGTATTTCACTTGAAAACATGTACTAGTTTCTAATATACTTTGGATGACATATGGGCCCATCCACCTAATGTTTAGATTTTTTAGGTGCTTGAGGTACTTGGAGTCATAGAGAAAGACCATTTCCCCTTTAGTCATTACATTACACTTAATATAATTTTCATGCCATAACTTCCAGCATGCCTTCTCTATCTACTGGATCGACCTTGCTTAGGCATGCACCTCATCTAAGCATTCCAAGTCCTCCATCCTTGTACTCAATGATTCTTCATCATCCAAATGACCAATACATACAATGTGTAATGATGGTACCATGAAATCCATCGATAAAATTACCTTAGTGCCAAATAATAGTTGAAATAGTGTAGCCTTATTCAGGCACTTATAGGTTGTGCAATATTCCCATAACACTACTAACACTTGATCATCCCAATAAGTATGACCAATGTCACATATATTCATGAGGCATGTCCCCAAAATCTTGTTGAATGCCTTAGTTGTGCCATTCATTTGTGGATGATAAGGCATTGTCTTATGGTGATCTACCATGTATTTGGTCAGTAAGATCTACATATTTTTATTGATGAAGTGTGTGCCTCTATCACTAGTCAAATTAAATGGGCACCCATAGTGACATATGATGTTCTCCCATATGAAACTCATGTCTATGGTGGCTATGAAATATTTTTTTGGCACTACCTTGGCCCACTTAGTGAAATAATTAGTGGGTACTAGAATGTATCTTATGCTTGTGCACCTTGATGTAGGAGTGATCAGCCTAATAAACTCAATGGCCCATTTTTTAAATGGTGCCTACGCAAGAATGGGGATGAGAAGAATCTCATCCTAGTGGTTGGACTTCCCTATGCACTAGAATATTTCACATGCCTTGGCACAATCTTTGGAATATTGGAATAGACTTGAACACCACAATCCTAATTGTAATACATTTCATGTCATTGCATATCTAGTGTAATGACTACCTATTATCCCTTCATGTACCTCATGTAAAATGGAGTCCCTTTTGTGTTCTAAGACACATCAGTGTAGGAATTTATGTCATACTAGTTTTTATAGTTCCCTATTGATGAGCTAAAAAGGGTTAGCATAAACTATGATCTACTTATTTTCTTTGTTTGTCATAGTTTGGGGTGTAGATCCATATGTTAGAAAATAGGATATCTCCACCAAGTCTTTAGGGACACACTAGACTCTATAGAGTTGCACATCCAACATGTCATCCTAAATAGGTGCTACTACATCCTTAATTGGTGTTACAAGATAAATGGTATGGGATTGAGTTCTATTTTCTAGGCTTGATGACAACTAAGAACAATAATTCTTGAAACAAAAATATCCATCTACAAATGTGCCCATGGAGAATGTGCTTATTTATTGGGTACTTAAGTAGCTCATGGTCCATGAATAAGATGAATGGTGTTATCAAAAAGTATTACTTGAATTTTTTTAGGGTGTATACCATGGCCAACACCTCACACTTAGTTTTTGTATAGTTTTGCTCTACTTGGGTTAATTTTTTTACTTATGAAAGAGATGAGATGATCCATTTTGCCTTCATTAGGTTGTATAGAATAGTGCCAATTGCATAACCAAATGCAATAACATGGACACGGAATGGATTTTTTAATAACAAAATTATAAAATAGGTTTGTTAGCTAACTTGAACTTTAAAGTTTCAAAGGCATCCTTTTGCACTATGCCCCAATAGAACATGTCAACCTTATGCAAAAGCTCTTCTAATAGAACCATAATATTTACATATCTCCTTATGAACTTTTTATAATAGCCATAATGGCCAAGAAAGGCATGAATTTCTCTATGTAGAAGGATTATAGAGCTAAATTATTATTATAATCTTTGTGGTATTGTCAAGCATACCATCTTTAATGATGATGTGCCTGAGCAAGGTTCCAAATGGTGTTATGAAGACACACTTATTAAGGTTTAAGGATTATGTAACTATCAACACCTCTAAAACATGATACACATTTTTTCGTAATGGTCTTTCATAAGCCCAAACATAGTCTAATCATCAATGTACACTTGGATTAACTTATGAATAAAATACTTAAATGTGGTGATGACCACTTAAGAGAATATGGCTGGTACATTTTTGAGTCCAAAGGGCATCACATTATAGGAAAAGCAATCCAATTTCATCATAAAGGTTGTTTTAGGCCCATATTCCTCTTCAATTTAGACTTGATGGTATCCTAAGAAACCATCAGTGAAAGTATAGATTTTGCATCTTGCAATGCCATCCAAGACTTCATCAATAAATGACGTCAGGAAGGTTTCAATGATACAAGCTTCATTTAATAGTCTATAATAAACATAAATGAAAATGCACCCATAATTATTAATGCTAATAACCATGGGGCTCACCCATTCTAATTCTTACATTAGGTAGATCAATCCTATGGCCAACATACCATCAATCCTTATTTTGACCTTGGTACAGAGATTAGGGTTCATTCTATAGGGGCACTTTTTGATAGGTCATCCTCCATCCACCAATTTTTTGCTCATTTTTTTAAGGGATGAGTGGGTGCCCTTAATGTCTCTATAATTTCATGGAAACACATATTTAAAATCCTTCAAGAGGTCTAAAATTAATGTCAACTCCATGCCAGACCAATATGTGCTTAGAATGGCCACCTTTGGTTCCCCTTATAAGCTGATGTCTACTTGGGTGGTTTTGAATGGAATGTGATAGGGATCATTCCTCTCCTAATATGTGTCCTTGAATTGATTACTGCCCTTAGTTTTTTTGATTTGAAGATGAGTAGGGTCTTCCTCATCAGGGGCACTATCATCCACTTGGTGCATGAGCTTCCTCTTTTCTATAAAGGACATTCAATTGTGCACTTTATAGATATCTATATCTTCATCACTTGAGTCACTATTGAGTTCTTATTCCTAAAATAAAGTTAGGAGGGCTAATCCTTTCTCCCCAAATAGATATTTTAAGATTTCCTCTAAGATTTTAATGTCCTCAAACACTACCATTCAAATTACTTGTAATGGATTAATCAATTCCAGGTTATGTGAGGAAAAGGAGAAGGTGTGCATAAACTTCTCCTTCAAGACATCCCAACTATCTATCTCATAGCATGTTTTGTTAACCACATGCCAAGATTGAACCCACATCTTTAAGGTTTTATATAAGTCATGCACCCATAAGTTCTTTGGGGCATTTGTGTCATAGTCAATCTATGTTTCTTTGCACAAACATATGTGCACTATTGTATTTGATTTCCTAGAGTATGAAGAATTATCTAGGTCATTGTTCATTTTTCTAAATTTGGTGTAGATGGTTTCTTTTACATCTTGCCAAGTTAGAAACTTAGGCCTCTACACTACCCACCAATGAGTATAAGTGCTTTTCAAAGGATACACTAGTGTGTCCATCCAGACTACCTCCTTTAGGATGCATGAATCAAGGTCATAGATGTATTCTTACATAGGATTGTTCCCCTCATATCCTGGGAGCATCAAAATTGTACCTTTGTTTAAGAGAAATGCTCTCTTCCCTTTCTTTCTATTATAAGAGACCCTTCTCTTTGAAGTGTGATAAATCTAGACCCATTTAGTCCTCATAAAATTTGGTGCCTTTGCACTCACTAAGTAACACCTCTGACCAGTCATCTCATAATATTATTTGACCCATCTATTGTAAGAAATGTCATTGGTGTCTTAGACTGACTATCCATCCTCCCAAGAAAGAAGTCCTTGGTTGTTAGGGTTGAGAGTCTTAGTGTTTTGCATCATATGTTACAAATACAATTGATCTCATCTTCTAGATCAACAATTTATATATAGGGGGTCCTTGGTCACTTGAGAGGGGGATCATTATCCTCTCTTTTCCATTTTAAAAGGTCATATAACACTTTTTTAAGCTTATATTGACATTATCTTGTTCAACTAACTTGAGTACCTCAAAGTCAGCATGAAACTTGATGCCCATGATATCTACAATGGCACTTTTTAGAATTTCAATTGGTTACATCTTATATTTATTGACCATGGAAAGTATGTGAGGGAAAGGCCTTAAGGTTGGCTTACCCATTTTATCCCATGCATTATTTGTCAAGATATTGACCTTGATGCATGTGTCTATAAGGGCCTCGCATAGAGACCATCCATCAATGGTGGTATTCACTAAGATCTCTTGATCATACTTTACATTATGTGTATACTTGACTTCTCATTCCATTTCTATGTGTGACACAACAACTACAAATGGATTCTACCCTGCATGCTCTAAAAATAAGTTATTTAATAAGGGAAGCATCCCTTCTATCTATAGGAGGTAAAATATCTCTATTAGCTCCTATACCTTAGCCTCTTGACCATCTTTCTTCTTGTGAGAGATAGTAGTTTACGCCTCTAGGTCCCACACTAGTTAGATATCTCTTTATAAGTTTTGAATCACACTCATACCCTACTAAAACACATATTTATAGTGTGTAAGGTTTAGGTAAGGTGTAATTTTAGGTTTAAGACACATTATGTGCTTAGTGCAACTCTATTCCCCATACTCTAAACACAACTCTAGTACTGGCACAACTAATGGCTAAGTGTTGAATCCACTATGAGTAGTTACATGTACTTTGATTGGCTCTATGTAGGTCAATTTCACCTTTAGAGTCTACTTATCCACTTTAAGCTCATACCCAATCATTCTTACACACTTATCTATGGCAGGCCTACCTTATTTTAATTTCTTGTATAAGTCAGGGCATTATTCAACCTTATGTGTTCCATGATAATACCCACACATTAGATGTGTGAGGTAGTTACATTGATAGTGCTCAGTCAATTTGTACTTATAACATGATCAAGATGGGAATATTCCTCCACCATGTCCTCCAACTCACCGTCTAGCACCTCTTTACATCCCATAGCTTGTATTATACTAGTCATAACCTTCATTACCTTTATTGGCTTACCCCTTGATTATTGTAGTGGCCTATTGTGCACCTCTTTCCATGTTCTCATTCAATTCATCAATAATTTAGTAGTCAACTATGGTATGAGTGTAAGCATCACATGACTAAAAATAGATGGTTGTGTTAACTTGAATGGAACATAGCAACAAAAGGCAGTTGTGAGCATCATGCACCTTGTAACAAACAACATAGTTTATAAGTAATGTGCACACATTCCTTTGAGGGTAGTTATTCTTATCATGGAATTTCATTTCATAATCAATACATCATAACCTATTTCAAGTCTCTTGTGATAAACTAGCAGTCAATTTATAAAGTTAGCTAGCCATGGGTGTAATATGTGCCTCCATGAATGGGCTAATTCTACTATCTGCACTCTTGACTGCCTCAGTTTTAAGCATGGATTCAAGCACTTCATGAGGGTTAATGAATTTATTCATGGACATGAATGTTTGAAATGATACTATAAATCCTCCAATGAACAATTACACATGATTAGAGGGGTGAATATCATAAGGAAGCTTGGAAATAAGAGTTTTGAATTTTGTGTCATATAGGCACACACTCTCTGATAGTCCTTGGTTAATTTACTTGAGCACAGTGATGCTATTTTATTAAAATTTTAGTATATCAAATTATTTCATGAATACTTCTTTTAATGTGTCATAATCAACCATAGCCTAGTTAGGATCATATTTATTATACCAAGTATGGGCATGATCAAGTAGAGTTATCATGAACTAGGTTGCCTTATGCTTAGATTGGGTTATACCCCAATCACATCATTATAGTTCACATTTTAGCACATCCTCTATGGTATTCTCTATGATATGATGGTCTAAAAATAACATATACATCTCATAATAGATCTATGATAAGGGGTAGCTAGAATTTGAGGCACTTGTCCCCCTGATACTTATCTTGGTAGTAGCCCTCCAATACCTCTAACCACTAGGTTAGGCATTGGCCCTGTTGTTAATTCCAGTGCCAAAGATGATGAAGGTGATGTAATACTAACTTATGGTGTTGGGCCACTTCATGTGGGCTATTTCTTAGTCTACAAAGCTAACATTGGCTGAGCTAAAATGCTTGTGTTGATGTTCTATGTTGTCGATCTAGCATCTAAAGGTCTAGAGGTATCCTCACTTAACTCTTCATAAAGAACAACTTGTTTAATCACAAAATTATATTCCAAGTCTGTAAAATGGTCAAAGTATATGTTGACAATAGGTTTAGTTATCACTCTTATTTATTTTGGTGGGGGATCCAACACATGAGCTTACACTACAAGTTCAAAGGGGGTAAGCACATATGGTGCATCTCTAATGGTTAAATTTTATAGGGACCCAAAGCATTATACACCTATTAACTATTGAGCTTGATCTATGGCTTCATTATTTATCTCTTCTTGGTGTTGATACAATTCAAGATATCCTTCCCCATACCATTCCCACTAATTATAGGTTCTCTCATCACTTTTAGGTTCTACATCTTCCATCAACCAATGCCTCATCTTATTATAAGTCTATCTCTTGATCTCTCAGGTGCCAATCTACTTGTCCCCTTTTATTGAAATTCACCTACACATCCCCTTCTCCCTTTATACATTGATCATACATTCTCATATTTTTAAAGACACAATCCACCATTAGTTTCTTAAACTCTATATTGAAATCTTTCATAAACATGCATCTAGGTTCATGCAAAAATTGATACTTTGCTTCCTTAGGGAAAGAGTATGTTGACACTGCAAACTCAAGTATATAACTATTTAATACTCCTTGCCACCATTTGTCTACTTCTCTAGTCCAAGTGGCATCTAGGTTCTTAAGCCTCTCTAGGAACTATTTCATCCACTCAAGGCACTATCCATAGATTTGACTTATGTGGGTTGTATAGGCAGCCAACCATCAGTACACATAATCAAGTAGTTTTCAAAAGAATACCTCATACAAAACATCATATTGGTTTTTTTTAACCCTCTTCCTTAGCTTTTTTCTTCTATAGATTGGATGCTTTAGTGAAAATATATCTTCCACCTACTGCAACTAATGCTCGATGTTCTCGAGGGAGATTCAAAGAATTATTCTATCATACCATTATAATAAAAAATTCAACATGGGTCCCAACAATGAAATCAAAATTTTGTATTTTAATTAGGTTTAAATTAATTTATTCTATCCAACACTTATCTAGTTGTTCCAAGTCAATTCTTAACTTATTAAAACTAGGTGCAAACAAAGTATGTTCTATAGTGCTCAACATTTATCACTTGGATATGTTGGCATCAATTCACATAAGGCACAAGCCTTATGCACTCACTCAAGGTATAGTAGAGAAATAATTGGGGCCCACATTAGGCTAGGTTTGCCTTGACACAACTCATTCTTCATAGGACTTGGTCATTGCAATAATGATGTTGGTAGGCTTATTAACACAAGCCATTTTGGGCTAGGTTGATTGCCTATAGGTACAAATCTTATTTGGGTGGGTCTATTATCTCAAGGGTGTAAGCCTTTATTTCACTAAGCTTAGTATCATCTATAAATTTAGGGGTTAATGGAATTGATTTCTATCAAGGGTCCATGCTTAGGCTAGTGCTCCTAGAAAGGGTATCAAAGCTTTGACACATCACTTATATTACATTTAGGTTAATTCATAGGTTATTATGACATCATAACTTATCATAGAGATGCCATTAATGACCTAGAATAGAAATTATATTAAAAAAACCTTCATATATTGAAATTATACTATTAAAACTATTGCATTCAATCCATATTCAAAGAAAATTAATCAAAGACATAATCAGATAGATCTCAAATAGGTGCAACCCCATTATTCATTAATCAAGATTCAAATACAAGGCACAGTCTAAAATATGTAAAATAGATTAAGTGCATAATTAAAAATGCTTAAAAGCCTAGTGGCTCATAGGTGAGCATGGACATATACAAATAGAGCCTAAAAGGCACCTAAGCTAGATATAAGTTTCAATGGTGGTTAAACATGTAAAACTAATTTTTGTAGAGCTTCATTACACCAATTCACATCTCATACTCTTTATATTGACTCTGGCTTTATATAAGATAGGAGCATCTTCATGATAAGGTGGAGAGCACATGCTAGGTGTTGAGTTAGAGTCTTGGTTGATATTTTTTCTAGTTATATCACCTTACACCCTTCACATTGTGATTACCATGTGCATCTACTCAAGAATATGCCCTAAAAACTAGGTGCCAAGTAACCACTTGCTAGCTGGCACTAGGTTTATGATGACTCCTCTAGCTAGTGCAAAATATACCAAAACATCAATCATATCAAGTGATTGCCTTGCATCGAGACATATTCTAAGTTGGTACAGATCCATACTTAGCCAAAAAAGGGGCCCAGCATATGGATACAAATATTTTTATACATCATGATGTCCATGATTATTTGAAAAAACCATTGGCTTTAGGTAAACCATCAAATAAAAAAATTGAAGTGGTAGTAGTGTAGCTATATAAAAAAATCTTGAGAAATTTTCTAGGTGGTTTTACACTTTTTGATAATGAGGACTTCCTTGATTATAACCTTTCAAACATTCCAAAGAATATATACAAATAATAAAAAAGCATTCAAAAATTTTAAAACATTTTTATTACCTACATATTCTATTGACTCCTTAGCATCTATGTGTTAGTTCCATGTTAATGGATGGCATAACAGTTATTATACATACACATTTATGTCACACTTCTACTTGAGGGTGATACAAGCATACATAAATTCATGTTCTATTTGTATTTCACATGTTAGACCTTCCCTCTACTCATGTTATGTGGAAATTAGGAGAATCCACCTGTATGATCATGATACTTCTAGGTTATATCATTCTATGGTAACTCTAAATTATCATGTTTTTAGGTCATATATGTACTTACACATGCCTTTATACATGATTATATCTTTCACAGGGTACTTGATATGCTATGTACTTGACATTTTTTTCTAGCACATTTGATCCATGGCTTACTATGATATGTTTATATTAGTTGCATATGCTTTCCTCTATGAAATTACTTAAGTGACTTATCTTGTTATTGTTTTAGTTGTTTGAACATTTGAATATGGTCCTTTATTTTCACCCCTATGCCTATGTGTGCTTTATATGACATTTAAATATGTCATAGATTGTTTTATGGACATTTGAATGTCATTATTAATTTCATGGACATTTGACCAAGTCATGTCCCTTAGATTTTACAACATTTGAACATTCCCCTTGTTTGAAGTCTCCTTAGACTATTACATGTTGACTTGCTTTCAAGTGATATTGTGTGTGTGCTTGATTTTACTTGTTTAGATTATATTATTATTATGTAAACATTTCCATAATCATTATCATGTATATTAGGCCTTCATGTGATCACATTATTCTGTGCACTTCAATGATACATTTACTATTAGTCAAAATTGGATACCATAGGTGGAGACAATTCATAACTTTACTTCTAGTCTTGCATAACCTTGTTGATGATATTTTGATACATTTTATCTTAGCCTATAGGTCATCCCCTATTGTATAAAACTATATTGTCAAGTGTTTGGTCATCTTAAGTTCTCTTGAAAGGTCTAAGAGAGCGAGTAAAGATCCTAGTCTTGTCTTTAATCCCATTTATGAAGGTCTTGTTTGTGTTTTGAAGAGATTAAGGTATCTTAACAAAGTTTAAGGTTACTTTTCAAAGGCTAAGATATGTTGATCCATGGTGATGTATTGGTATATTCACCTTATAAGGTAAAATAATTACTTATGGTGTATGAGATATTCTAGAGATAATATATGGTAAGATGGAAACATTATTATTTCATGTTTAGAAAAGGTTATGGTAGTTTTGGAGAAATTAAGGTAATGGTTACCTTTACAAATCAAAACAATCAATTGCTTCTTGAGGCCTCTAATTTGTTCCCAAGATATGTAAAGGGGTTTTATTCCTTACATATGTTCATCCAAATCAATTTCAATGTTCAATAAGTGGTGAGACCCTCCAAAGATCAAGAAAGTGAAATATAATGTAGAAATACACTTGTCAAGGATTTAAAAATCAAATTTCCAACATGAAGATGGTTAGTTCAGGTTATAAATGGATGGTGTCAGGTTAATTTTATGTTTTTAGGGTAAAATAAGGATTTTTTTAGTGTTTTCAAGTCCAAAAAAGATGAAAAAATGTTTCATCTCTTCCATTGAGCTCTTTGAAAGCTAGTGAAGGCCATTTTCAAGTGTTCATTTCATTAAGAAGAAAGAGGGTTGGATATAGTGATCTTGGTGGTGGATAGGGTTCCTTATTCCATTTAAATCCAAATAACTGTTTCTTGGTTTTAAGGAATATGGTTTATGAACAATTTTTAACAACATAAGTAGTCTAAAACCATCCTAAAACCCCACAGGTAGGGGTTTTCTTGTCTCAACAAGTTTTTAGGTTAATGGATGAAAATTAATGATTTTTTGAGATCCTCAATGGTATGAATAGTCCTATCACATATTTTTATATCATATTTTGGCATGTGTGAGCAACTAATCTATCAAAAGCATCATGTTTTATTGTTTTTGAAGGTGGCAAGCAGGGTTTTTCAAGTTATGATGTCCTTGATCATAGAATAAGTTGTGTTTGGAATGAAAAAATTATATTAACCTCCACCAATCCTTTTATATCTCCCTAAATTATCCTACAAGCATCAATAGCATCAAATATAAAAGATATTAGAAAAGCATGTTGACTTTGCATAAAACCACCTATAGGTGGTTATCAAGTTCCTAGAAAAGGAAGATCCATGGTGATTGGATTGAATATTTGATAATTTAATCTATTATTATTAATTTTTAATTGTTTATTAGTGGTTAATCCACCAAATAAGTGATTCAAGTCATCCAAATAGTGTTTTGATTAAGACCTTGTTGTAGGAGGTTTTAGGCATGTTGAAGCTAAAAGGAGTAACATTACTTCTAGGTGTTATTACTCAAAAAAACAATAGGGACATTGGTTTATTGATGATATTATTTAACTATAAGGTTTAAATAATCATATATAAGGTTGATAAATTGATTCCAAATTATTTCTAATGGAGGAATATAGGTGGTAGCTCATTAGCCACATGGGTTTGAAATCTCTTATAGGGTCTCAAATGTAAATAAGTAGGAAATATACCTAAAATAGAATAAATATTGCTAATTATGAACTATAATAAAGAAAAAATCACTCCTAAAATTCTTACAATACTCCTAAGTATACACTCAGTGCATACATAGTCCAAAAGAACACCTAAAACCTTAAAAGACAAGAAAGAAAGTCTTATGAGAAAAAATAATAGAGGTTTTGAGGAGTATTACATTTAAAATTTTCATTTATATAATTTATGGAAGACATAAGAATCTCATATATCATCCATTAATGGAACAAACTCCTAGGATCATCTTTGAGGTGTACTCGTAGGGGTACAGACTGAAGTACAATAGCCTAGTGTTTACAAATAAAATTAGGTGTGCAGAGACATTTGAGGGACTCAAGGAGGTTTTTGATATTTTAAAATGGTTTTAATAATAAATGATAAGAATAAATTTATTTTAAGAACCAATAAACATGCCATTAAGGTCTTAAACTAAGGTGAATGTAGACTTGCATTTCCACATTCTCAAATAAGAGAAGAAAATCTTGCATGAAATATGAGGTTTGAAGAGTATATAAAGAGTGAAATCCATAATTATATGTTAGATATTTTTTTTTGTGGTGTAAAATTATAATAATTTAAATAAAACATTTTCTTGATCCATAAAAAACATAAAATCCAAAGAAGCACTTACAAGCCTGCTAAAGAGCTCTTTTTGTAACCTTGTTTTCAAGAATTCAAGAGAATATGCAATGAGATCATTAAGATTGTGGTTATAATGGATAATATATGAATTTTGGAGCCATGATATACCATGTATAATTATTAGGATGTTTTTAAGTTGATTAAAAGGACAAATGACATCTACAACCCAATTGACAGTCCTTAATGCACAAAAAATTATGAAAACTTGTCATGTTATAAAGTTATAAAGGTTGTTCAAAGAAAAATGAATATTGAAAGGGTTGAGAGGAGTTTGGGAAGACATAATACATGTCTTATAAGGGGTTTAATTTTCCTAAAACTTATCCCATGCCTTTTTATTTTCTCTTAGGCCTCCTCAAACTTGTGCTAAAACTAACCTAAGGATAAAAAGTTGTATTTAGCATAACTTGAGTTCTAACCCATGAAATTAATTAAAATTTTAATATATGACCTTATTTAATTTTCCATACAATATTTTTGATCAATACTATATGGTATTTTATGGTCTATAGTACTATAGGCTTGCCTTAGGCCTAGTTAGGCTTAATTGGAAAAGATGGGTTTTGGCTTAGTAGGTATGTCTTAAGAGTTGGATCATGAAACTTTGGGTGAAGATAAAATTGGATAATGGGTAATATAATAATCCATTATTTTTAATAGAATGTATGTATACCTTTCAAACCTTGGATCTTTGTGTCAAAATAGGGCTGTAAAGAATATGACTCAAAGAGAGAAAATATGATAAATATGAAGGAAATTATAGAACTAAGGTGAAAAGATGATGGGATATGGATATAAAATAGGTTTCCAAGGTAAGATAGTTTTTTATACCCCAAGAAGATGACTTGTCACTTCATAATCATTCTTAAAGGGTAGTTTCAAGAGCTCAAAGATGAGTTCTCAAGACAAAAAAAAAATCCTACACCACCTTTAGAGGAATATCATCAAAACAAGTGTACACTCATGGATAAGTGACTTCATAATTTTCATTTTGTAGGTTTTCTTGTTTGTAACTTGATTTATGAGTGCTTGTCTATTGAGTATTATCATTGATGTCAAAGGTACATCTTATGAAGATTTATGTCAAAAGTGATTAAGTAAAGTTGGTAGTGTGTGAGGTGAAAAGTTGCATGGAATAATTATTTCATGAAGTAAATAGAGAGTATTTTAATGAAACTAATGTCTTACATCTACATAAAAGGTAAAAGTCATTGATGTCAAGTGTATAAGAAGCCTAGTCATGCCATGAAGAGGTATGTGCATGGTGTAATGAATGAACACATGTATGTGAAGGTTGTATGGATTTTTTTTATAATTTTAATAAGGTATAATAATAATTAATGAGATTTTATATGTGAGCCTATAGGGGTGGAACCTTTAGTCTAAGTCTGCACCCAAATCACTCTTAGACCCTACATAGCCTAATGAGGTATAAATATCATATTTAAGTTAAATTATACACATTTGAGAATGGAGAGAGGTAATATAAGTTGTTTTAGGTATTATTACAAATTTTTAGTTCAATGTTTAAAGGAATAGTGCATAAATCACTATTTTAGGCCTTTTTGAGCTCACAAAATGAGGTCTCAAACCTGAGAATCACTTTAAAACATTCACTGGAATGTGTAACCTATACATGGGAGTATAATGTGTTAAGGAGAGATGGGAATGGTTATATATACAATTTATAGGAATGAGTTTTATATTAAAATGACATTCCTTTATGAACAATCATTAACATCAAAACTTATGTTAAACCTCTTTAAAGCCCTAATAAGGACCTGATATGAAATATTTTATTCAAAATAGCTTAGGATGGATTCAAATGAATAGATAATATATTGTATCATGTATTAAAATCTCCCAATTACCTCTTGGTAGTGGTGGTTAGTCAAATGAGAGAGAAAACACATAAATATAGGCTTATTTGTCAATAAATTACTATAGCTCTCAAAAGTTGAACTGGTCAAGAAAATAAAATGGATGGTAAAAGAAGATAGAGACTCATTTTACATTTTAATGATGATTTATGGATATTTTATATCCTTTAGGTGTTCTAATTTGGTCATCTAAGGAAGTAAGTCATAGATAGACCTAATGGTTTGAATAGTGTAAAACTTAGGAAGAGATGAAGAGATAGATTTGAGGGTCTTTTCATGATAGATTGATGTAAAAAAGTTCATGAAAAATTCATTTATGAATTTTATTAAATGATAATTCTTTTTATAATCTTTGGAGGTAAGTATATATGGTGAAAACATTGCTCACAAAATAGCCTATCTGGTTCAGATAGGACTGTGAGATATAAGGTCATGAAATTGGTCTACAAGACCAATATTTTACATTAGATGATATGAATTTTATATTTTAGGATGTTATGGAGATATAATAGGAAATTTTTTATGCATTATGAGTCATGAAAAGTGTCTATATAGGTGTTAGAGTTCTAATTCATCATGACTATTTTTTGAGGTGAATTGGCAGTTCTGAGTAAGTGAGTTGCAAAGATGTTCTTGAGGCTTTATCTCCTAAGTGAAGGTGTTAAAACAATTTTGTGGTGAAATTGAGGTAATGGATAACATTTTTACATGTTTAATTTGTCATAATTTATTATCTTAAGGGAGTTTAATCTTATTTTTTGTAAGATAAACTTTGAGGTACAGAAGCCTAATAGGGTAGTTTGTCCTAAAAGAGCTTTCATGGTATGCACAAAGGATTTAGGTATAATAAAGAATGGAGTATATCAAAAGAGTTAATTGGATAAGTTTTTATTGGTTTTTAATCATTTTATAGATCCATATGGGCCCAAGAAGATCAAGTTTTAGCATTAAGAGGATATACCTAATGTAATTAGGTTTCCATGTGACTTAAAGGAGGAGTAAGGCCTAATTGAGTTATGGCATACCAAAGTGGGTTCACATTATGAATTAATCATGTTAATAATATGTATTAAGACCTATTTTTTTCCTAAATAAGATGTTTAAGGTATGTTATTAATAAATTTGTGTGTGACCATGAGACTAGTATATATAGACAAGGCAATTTAGGCCTAATTTAAGGTATGGAAGACAAATGAATAAAATAATGAGTGGTAAAGTAGAAAGATATCTTGAAATGAGACCATAATATAAGATAATATGTGTGGTGATCAAAATTAATGATGTGGATTAGTTGGTGTCGAGTCACTTAGGGATTTAGTGCTTCCTTGAAAGTAGGTGCTTGCTAAAGACTAGTCAAGTGGGTGCTTGAATTTATTAGGTTTGGTGCTCCAAGTTGAGTTGGTGGTAAAATAAATTAGGTATTTTATTTTATAGGAAATAATTCAATTTACAAATATAATAGTGTGTTATCTTCCCCTTGAGGTTTTCCCACTCATATATGTGTTATCTTGTTTCATACTCATCTGAATGGTTCATTATGCATTGATAGATCATTATGTTTCCTTCATGGTTCATAAATGATTAAGTATAAGTAGAATATAGTTTTAAAACATTGATTAAATCCCCCTCTCTTAATAATTGTACTTTAAATAATCAGTATCAAATATTAATCCTTTTAAGTAGGCCTAATTGCTTAAATGAGATCTTAGAAGCACAAGCATGTCTAGTCATCAAGTACAAAGAGGTTTCTCAACCAATAAGGCCCCTATTTTTAGTCAGACTAACTATGAATTTTATAGCATTAGAATGAAGAATTATCTAATTTCCATTGTATATGACATATGGTAATCTATTTTTGATGGATTCACCCCACCTCCTATACCATTAACTGATGCAACAGGCAAGTGAAAATAAATCTAGGGAAATGAATGCCATCTTATGTGGTCTTTCAGAGGAAAATTTTGTAAAGGTCATACATTATGATACAACCAAATAGATTTGGGAAAAATTTCAACCATCTATGAAGGAGACACCAAAGTCAAGTTGGAAAATTTGCATACCCATCGAAGGTAGTTTAAAATTTTGAGAATGAAGGAGGATGAAAACATTGCATCTTATCTGTTAAGATTATATGAAGTGGTAAATGTCATCAGAGGTCTAGGAGAGAAGTTAGAAGAATCAATAGTAGTATAAAAGGTATTAAGATTCTTGACATCTAAGTTTGATTCAAAAATCTCTGTTGTGAAGGAGATCAAATATCTCAATGTACTAGAGATAAATGAGCTTCATGGCATCTTTATTGCCTATGAAATGAGAAAAAATGATGGAATACCTTCCAAGAAATAAGTTGAATTCAAACCTAAGAAAAAGTCACAAGGTAAAAAAAATCAAGGATGATGTTGATATAGATATTGATAATGACAAGATAGAATCCATGTTTGTCAAAAAACTAAGGAAAAGATCAAGTAAGTATAAGGTCAAGTTTACATTCAAGTGCTTTAACTAATGTAAGATTGGTCAATTTGCATCCAAGTTCCCTAATAAGGATAATAATGAGCAAGATGGAGAGCATGATGAACATCATGGTGATGATAGGAAGTCCTATAATCCTTATAAAAGCAAAAGAGTATCAAGAAGTATGAAGGCAAGAAAGAGTCATTCAAGAACAAGAGAAGTTTCTATACCAAAAAATATATCAAATCCTCTGATATAAGTGACATAAGTATATCTGATAGTGATGATGATAATAATGATCATGATAAAAATGAAACTCTATTCATAGACATATAAACATACAATGAAGATTGTTCAAAATGGAAAAGTCTTATGAAAGATGAAGAATTAGATGATGAAGAGGTTGAAGTTAACCTTGAAGCAAAATTGGTGAGTGCTCTAAAAGAATTGAATTTCCTAAGAAGGAAGAATAAAAAACTAAGAGCATTGGTTAAGAGTTATGAGGAACGAATCGGTTTCTTTTTAGAGAGACTAACTAACAATACCAATGAACATGATGAGATCATTAAATAGCTATAAACTCAGATTGAGATTGTAACTCCAAGTATTAAGACCAAGGAGGAAGAATGTACCAAGTTTAGAATATAAATGGAGTCCTTAAAGGAAGAATTGGATCAAACAACAATAAAATTGAATACACATTAGAAATCTAAAAAGAGAACTGAAGTCGTCAGTGATATTTTGAATAGTCATAGGTATCCAAATGATAAGATAGTTATTGGGTTAAAATGAGACCAAAAGTAAAACAAGGAGAGTCAAACCTCAAAAGATAATGGACCATAAAGAAGTGATGGTACTGACAGAGTAAAGACTTATACAGAAACTCTCAAATTCAAGACTTAAATTAGTCATTAACAAGTCAAGAAGAATGTGACTCATTCAAGAGACAAAAAAGGTAGAGGTGCATCATTCAACATCAGATAGACAAGGTATGTGCATTATTTCAATGGTTACTATTTATCATACAATCAATATGGACATAGAGCTATGGATTGTATACATCATACTAAAATTAATTCCTCATGGAGGTATAAGATGAATGCTCATTTTAATAGTAGAAGAAAAATTATATGCTACAATTATTATTAGAGAGGACATATTGTAAGGAATTTCAAGGTGAGGCATTTGAAGAATATCAGTCAATATAAAAAGGTACATAGTCATACCATTGAGAAGTGGATCAAAAAGTTATTTTTTATGGATAAGGTGGAGGAGTAAAAGACTAAAGGATAATAATATATGATAGCATAAAATGACTTTCACATCCAATATGAAGTCATGAATTGGTATATAGATATTGGTTTCTCAATTCACATGACATGGGAGAAAATCAAGTTCATTTCATTGAAGAATAATGCTATGGGGATAGTGAGATTTGGAGATAACAAAACTACCAATATTGTTGGTAAGGGTATCTTGAGTTTGGACAATGGGAAGACCAAGAATTAGAATGTGTTGTATGTATAAGGATTTAAAAATAACTTTCTTAGTGTTAATAAAATGTGTAACCAAGGACACACACTAACCTTTCATGGAAAAAGGTGTGATATAAAGAGAGCCAAATTAGGAAGACTAATTGCTAATTCTAAGAGGACTGGGAACAATTTGTATGTTTTGAATGAGATCAATAAGGAGAGATGATTTATGATTAAGATGGATGAATGTTAGATATGGAATAGAAGTTTGGGCCATCTAAACTTTGATAATCTGGTCAAGATAAGTTCTAATAAGTTTGTGAAGAATATGCCTAAAATCACCAAACCTGTAAACACACTTTTCAAGGCATGTCAACATGGTAAGTAAATTATAAGAAGGGTCAAGTCTAAAGAGTATTATACTACAAGAACTTTAGAGTTAAAGACACTAATCTCTATGAACCTACAAGAATCCAAAGAACTCAAATAAATAGCTATTTCATGTTAATCATATATGACTACACAAGAATGACTTGGGTAACATTCTTAAAAGAAAAGTTAGAAGCTATTGATAAGCTCAAGGAATTCAAGGCTCTAGTTAAGAATGAAAATAATGTAAATATTAAATGCCTAAGATATAATAGAGGAGAAGAGTTTTGGTCCAATGAATTTAATGAATTATATGAGGTTCATGGGATAAGGAGATATTTCTCATCAACTAGGACACCTCATTAGAATGGGGTAGTGGAAATAAAGAAAAAGATAGTTTAAGAAATGGTAAGGACTATACTAAATGAGTCAAGAATATCTGATGGATACTAGAGATAGGTAGTGAGCACTGTAGTATACATTTTGAATAGAGGATATATAAGGATTAATGGTAAAAAAAACCCCCTATGAACTGTGGAAAGGTAGACTTGATAATGTGGAACACTTTAGAGTGTTTAGAAATAAATGCTTCATCAAAAGAGATTAGGAATACTTAGGTAAGTTTGATTCTAGGTCTAATGAATGAATTTTCTTGGGATACTCATTAGTAATCTCAACCTATAGATGTTATAATAAGAGGTTGTAGAAGATAGTGGAAAGAACCAATGTGAAGATTGATGAGATAAGTTTTAAGAAGTCACACTCTCAGTCAAAGGTTGCATCAGAGAATTTGGAATTAAATAATGAAGAATAAAAAATAGAGATAGATGAGGAAAAAGAAGAAGTTGAGGAAAGACAAGATTCAAAACATCCTTCAAGACAGATTCAAATAGGCCATCCTAAATCACAAATCATTGGTCACAACGATGTAGGTATGTAAATAAGGATAAAGTTGGTAAGTAACCTAAATCAAGAGAATTTTTATTTATTGTCTAATATTGAACCTAGGAACCTTATAGAAGCATGAAAAGACAAATTTTGGATAGGTTCTATGAATGAGGTGTTAGACCAAATAGAAAAGAATGAGACCTGGGAAATAGTTCCTAGGCCTAAAGAAAAGAATGTCATTGACATAAAATGGGTGTTTAGGAACAAGTTGAATGAATATGGATAAGTCACTAGGAATAAGGCTAGATTAGTATGCAATGGGTAGGTTTAAGTAGAAGAAGTATATTTTGAGGATAAATTTTCTCTAGTAGCAAGATTGGAGGCTATAAGATTATTTATAGCATATATAGGATTCAAAGGGTTTAAGGTGTATTAAATGGATGTTGAATTAGCATTTTTGAATGAGAACTTAGAAGAGGAGTTATACATAGAGCAACTTGAGGGTTTCTCTTTATTATTTAACAAGGAATATGTATGTAGATTGAAATAGGATCTTTGTGGTATAAATCAATCTCCTAGAGCTTGGTATGCCAGATTGGACAAGTACCTATTCAACCAAGGATTCAAGAGAGAGTTGCAGATAACAATCTATACATAAAGATAGAAAATGATCATCAATTGATAGTGGTTGTCTATCTGGATGGCATCATATTTAGTTGAAATAATGAAAGTATGAATAAATCCTTTGAATATGTTATTAAGAAGGAGTTTGAGATGTTTATGCTTGGAGAACTATCATTCTTCTTTGGGTTACAAATCAATCAATCAATCAGAAAGATGTATATTCATTTTAAAATATAAGTACATAAGAAAGATATTGAATAAATTTGAGATGGAAGATTTCAAGGATATTAACACACCTATGATCATAGGGTGTAATTTAATAAAGGAGGATGAATCTCTAACGGTCAATCAAACATCATATAGGTCAATGATTGGAAGTTTGATACACACTACTACCTCTAGACCTGACATCTTACAAGTAGTTGGTCTTGTGGGAAGATTTCAAGTAGAATAAAAAGAAAATAATTTGAAAGAATTAAAAAGGATAATTAGGTATCTCAAGGGAACTATTGAGTTTGGGTTGCAGTATCTAAGGAGAAAGTAGTTTAACTTGATAGCTTATACAGATGCAAATTGGGAAGGGAGTCTAGATGATAGGAAGAACACTAGTGGAGGAGATTTTTTCTTAGGAGAGTGCCTAATATCATGGATGAGTGAGAATAAACCATCAGTGGCATTATATCCTTGTGAGACTAAGTACATTAAAATATCTTAATGTTGCACTCAATTCTTATGGATGAGGAAAACCTTAAAGGACTCTAAAGTAGAGTATAATAGTCCTAGTCCTAACTTTTATGACAATAAAAGTGTTATAAGTGTATCAAAGAACCCATTTATAAACTCAAGGACTAAGAATATTCCCATCAAGAATAATTTCTTAAGAGAATAGGTAAGTAAACAAAATGTCAAGATTGAGTATGTATCTACTAACGGTCAGATTGCAGATATTTGACTAAAACACTTCCAAAGACAACAATTGAACATCTAAGATAGGAATTTGGTGTATTTATTGACCCTATTAGTAATTAAGTATAGTGATTAAGGGGAGATAATTATGTGGTTAATTATCTATAATATTAGGTGAGTAGTGCCAATAAGGTATGCATGGAGATAGGGGATCATGTTTGTATGATGCTTTATTGACTCATAATCCTGTATGTTGAGTTTTCTAGTTACAAGAGGTGTGATAAAATAATTTGAAGGTATATCATTGTAATTAATGTCAAAGGGGGATAATTTTATAATAGGGGAGAAATAACCTATTGAGATAAGTTTCTGAGAGTGGTTTCCATCAATGACAAAGGGGGAGATTATTGAGTATTGTTATTGATGTCAAAGGTGCGTCTTGTGAAGGTTGATGTCAAAAGTGATTAAGGATATTTGTATATGTGTGATGTGATAAGGTTCATGGAATAATTTTGTCATGAGAGAAATAAAAAAATATAATTTGAATGCATCTAATGTCTTATGTTTGCATGGAAGATACATGTCATTGATGTCAAGTGCATAGGAAGTCTAGTTATGACATGAATACGTATGTACATGGTGAAATTAATGAACACATGTATGTGAAGGTTGTATGTAATTTTTTTAGCATGTGAATAATGTTTAATAATCATTAATGATATTTTTAGGTGATCTTATAGGGTTAAAACCTTTATTTTAAGTCTATATCTAGATCACTCCTAGACCCTGCCTAGCCTAATGAGGTATGAAGATCATATTTCAAGGAAATTATGCACATATGAAAATGTAAATAAGTAAGATAATTTTTATTAGGTATGATCACAAAGTTTGTTGTCAATATTTTAAGGAAAATTGCATGAATCACTATTTTAGGCCTTCTCAAGCTCATAGGATGAGGTCTCAAACCTGAGAAGCACTTTCAAACATTTTTTGGTAGGTGTAATCTCTACATTGGAGTTTGAGATATTAAGGAGAGATTGGGAAGGGTCATATATAATATCTTTTGGAATTAATTTTTGATTCAAGTTGCAGTCCTTTATGAACAATTATTAACACCAAAACTTGTGTTAAACCTCCCTAAAACCCTAATAAGGACCCAATATGAAGGATTTTGTTCAAAATAGGTCAATATGGATTAAAATTAATATATAATATATTATAACACATATTAAACACTCCTAGGTACCTCTAGGTGGTGGTGGTTAGTTGAATGAGAGAGAAAATACACAAATACATGCTTATTTATCAAGAAATTAATGTAGCTCTCAAAAGTTGAATTGGCCAAGAAAATAAAATGGATGATAGAAGAGTATAGAGAATAATTTTAAATTTAAATTATTATTTATGGATAGGTTATATCCTTCAAGTGTTATAATTTGGTCATCCAAGTAAGCCAGTCGCAGACAGACCTAATGGTGTAAATAGTGTAAAACCCATGTAGAGATGAAGAGATAGATTTGAGGGTCTGTGCATGATATATTAATGTAATAAAGTGTATTAATAAGTAATTTATTACTTGTATTACATGATAATGCTTTGTAAAATCTTTGGAGGTCAATATATATAGTGAAAAAGTTGCTCATAAAATGTCCTGTCTTGTTCATATAGGATTGTGAGATATAAGGTCAAGAAATTGGTTTGCAAGACCAATATTTTCCATTAGCCCATATGAATTTTATTTATAAGGATGTTTTATATATATCATAAGACAATTTTTATTCATAAAGAGTCATGAAAAGTGTCTACATAGGCGTTGGAGGTCTAATTTATCATGATTGGTTTTTGAGGTGAATTGGCAGTTTTGAGTAATCAAGTTGTAGAGATATTCTTGAGCCTTTATATCTTGAGAGAAGATGTTAAAAGAATTTAATTATGAATTTTAGGTCAAGGATAATATTTTTACATGTTTAATTTATCATAATTAATTATTATAAGGGTGTTTAATCTTCTTTGTTGTAAGATAGACTTTTGAGTTACACATGCATAATAAGGTAGTTTATCCTAAAATAACTTTCGTGGTATGAATGAAGGATGGAGGTATAATAAATAATTGAAGAGATCATAATATTTAATTTTAAAAGTGTTTGAATTATTTTTTATTATTTTAGAGATCCATTTGGGTCCAAGAAGATCAAGTTTTGGCATTAAGAGGATAAACCTAATGTAATTAGGTCTTCAAACAACCTAAAGGAGGAGTAAGGCCTAATTGAGTTATGGAAGACCAAAATGGGTTAAAATTATGATTGAATCATGTTAAAAATATTTATTAAGACCTATTTTGTGAATTTCCTAATATTTTGAATGTGTGTGGCTGACCAAGTGGTGTGTAACCATGAGACTAGTATATATACAAGTCAATTTTAGCCTAATTTGAGGTGTGAAAAACAAGTGAATAAAATAATGCATGGTTGAGCATAAGGAGGTATTTAAATGAGACCATAATATAATTAAAATGGGCATGGTGATCAAAATTTATGAGGTCGATAAATTGGTGCGGAGCCACTTAGGGAGTTAGTGCTTCCTTGCAAGTAGATTCTTACTAAAGCCTAATCAAGTGGGTTCTTGACTTCATTGGGGTTGGTTTTCCAAGTTGAGTTGGTGTTCAAATAAATTTGGTATTTTTTTATAATAAAATAGTCCATTTTTAGATATATTAGTGGGTTTTCTTCCCCTTGAGGGTTTCCCAATCATATTTGTGTTATCTTATTTCATGCTCATTTGAATGGTTCATTATGCATTGATAGATCACTATGTTGATTTCATGGTTCATAAATGATTAACTATAAGTGAAAGAAAGTTTTAAATAAATAATTTACCCCTCATCTCAATAATTGTATTTACAACATTGTCATCCATCATTGGATCATACATCTATATTCTCTCTCTTCTTCTTTATCCTATATGTATGCCTGATTTTGGTATTATAATAGATCCTCCACTTGAGTATGGCAAAGCCCTACTCATTATTTAATCCATTGAAGAAATAAAAGAGATGGTTTTACCTTCTCTCATGATTTTATTCTAGTGTTTATGCATGAATGATTGATCTTGTCCAATTTTTATTCACTTTTACATGTCTCATTCTCTCACCTATATGTAGTTTGAACTCATTATTATAGTTCATTATCATGGATAACAAGCCCCCTTTTATCTAAAATGGGGGACCCATCTAAAATTTTTATGAATCAAAGCTTCAAATTTATTTATTTTGTTCTTATTAATGATGGCTACTTAAATCTTTAGAATATATACCACCTTGATTTCTTCAAGAAGTAACATACCTCTTTTAGTTTCTCTAAAACAACTAAGTAGTGTTTTTTCTCTTTTAGTAAATCATGGTAATAACATTGTAAGTTGATTTTCACTTGGGTTTACTAGGGTCTAGTTCCCTTCTTGAAATAACAAACTCATTATCCTCTATGGAAAATCAAGTTCTCCATATCTAATGGATAAGGTTTATTGTATCATATGATTTTTATCTTTATTACTTATTCATTATATGAATCTTGCATATCTCAATAAAATTGAAAGTTTTCAAGTTTCCATGTCATCAAGATTCAAAGAGACCAGTCCCTAGATATATTAGAGATGTCAGAGCTTGGGAGAGCCTAATTAAATGGGAAACTACCACATCATTAAGAGTTAGAAATGCTAGTCCCATAAACATGTTAGATCTTGAAAGAGCCTAACTAAATGGGAAGCTACCAAATCATTAAGATTTAGAAAGGCTAGCTCTTGAATATGTTAGAGATGTTAGAGCTTGGTAGATCCTAGTTGAATTAGAAGTTACCACATCATTAGGATTCAGAAAGGCTGGTCCCTTGGAAATATTAAAGATGATAGAACATGGAAGAACCTAGTTGAATGGGGAGCTACCACATCATTAGGAGTTAGAAATGATAGTTTCTCGAACCTATCAGAGATGTTAGATCTTGAGAGAGCCTAATTGAATAGGAGGTTGCCACATCATTGGGAGTCAAAAAGGATAATCCCACACTCCTATAAAAGATGTCAAATATAGGAATAACTTGATTTAATGGGAAGACACCACATCATTAGGAGTCAAAAAGGTATTTATATGGACCTATTAGAGATGTTAGAGCCTAGGAGAGCTTGAAAAAATGAGAAATTTTGACATCATCATGAGTCAGAAAGAATAGTCCTCTAGACCTATTAGATATTTTAGATCCTAGGAGAGTTTAGTAAAATGGGAATTTTCCATGTCATTGAGAGTTAGAAAGGATAGTCCCTCAGACCTATCAGAGATGTTAGAGCCTAAGAGAGCCTAACTAAATGGGAAGTTATTGCATTATCTAATGCAAAGATGAATTAGTTTCCACTTATGACTCATGAAACTCATAATGGAGTACAAATGAGAATATAAGGCCAATTAAGGTGTACCACATGTCCTAAGTGACACATCACCTAACCAAGAGGAATGAAATGGAGTACAAAACCATACCTAGGTGTTGATCATTAGTGGGAGGACCAATAAATAGATGACACATATTAGAAATTAGGATTCGATTGAAGGGACTTTAATAGATGTGATGGTGTGCCTACTACATGTTGGGAATTAAAAAAATGGGAATCCAAACCTAATTAGACAATTTTGAAAACACCCCATTGTCATTGCTATATCTTAATAGTGGTAGAGAATCATGGGATCCAAATTTAATTCTAGATTTAGAAATAAAGGGAAAAAATATAACCACCAAATTAAATTCAAATTCATAACAAGTAAAACACCAAATTCCATTAATTCAAGGGAATTTATTCATTCACTTATAAATTCTAAGGGAGGCCTATTAATGGTTACCATTAATTCCTTATAATAAATCTCAGACTCCTCAATTTCAAGGTTACATAGAACCCCTATATCCCACACCTTCAACACCTGAAGATTCTTAGTTCCCCCTTTATCCTACTCTAATGGCTTATACATCCTTAACCTAAAGGCTAATCATAAGTACTAGGAAACCACTTTACCTAATGGTTTAACCAAGTATAGACACTATAATGATATATTTAAAGTAATTGAGTAAGTCCTCAAGGATTTTTATGACACTGATGACTAGCTAGCTAAGTACGAGGACACCCTTCAGTCCTATAAAAATTATAGAATCCATAAATTTGTGGGAAAACTAGAGACATTTCCCTTCATTGAACTACTATGTGACATCCTCCATAAGGATATCTATATGTAGGAGATTGTAAATGATTGGGTGTTCTCACCTGCATCTTAGCACTAGATTGATGATATATCTAGAAATTCCCTCAAGGAATACTACTCCCTCCCAAACTTATCTTTTTCATACAATGTAGTGGTAATGTTATCCTAGATGGACACCTAATAAATATATGACATCCTTCATGACTGGGTTGAGAACCTTGAATTCAATTGGGTTAACAATGAAAATATCAATGCCTACATAATTCACATGTTCTAAGAGGAGGTTTGAGTTTGCATGATCCTACTGAACCAGTTGTTCAGAAACCAAGATTAATATAATTTCAACAAGTTATGTTACCCCTTCTCCACATGATCCTAACTCACTTAGACATCCAAAACATAGGAGTATTGATCAGCTTAAATTTGTTTCACACCATTACATATTCTTGAACTAGTGGTAACTTCTACATGATTAGTTACCTACTTGATGAAATCTATGGGACACTCTCATTCAAGCCTTTAGCATTTCTTGCATGGGTTCTTAGTGTCAAAACCATCCATGTGATCTTATAGAAGCTGCATAGCCACTAGCATGTCTAGGATATTTGTGACCACTTCTACCTAGTGGTGTACCTAGAAACAAATGAAGCTCTGATGCCCTAGTTCTTAAATGTAATGTGGGACTCTATCACAACTATCAAGGACTACTAGATATAAAAATATGACACAATGATCTAAGTTATTGGATTAATCTAAAACCCTTATGAATTCCATATTATGTACTTAACCACTTATCATAATAAGAGATAACCTATCAAATAGTGAATGTCATATTTAGATTCCATGTAAAACATTAATAAGAAGTCATGCCCATAGCTCTCAATCAAGATACAAAGCCGTATCTATAAGAATTTTCCATTGATATAAAAAATGGCAACTAGGTGAGACTCCTTTATCCTTACAAAATGCAAGATTCGATAGTGGGACCCTAAATGGTTAATTTGGGCCCATTTATCATAATAATCAACTCGACTCAACATCAACTACAGATATCAAGCTAAAGATGATGATGAGATATAATTGAATGCCACTGATGACTAAGAGGTGATATCCCAAATAAAAATTAAGAAGAAGAAGAAGAAATTGAAGAAGGCTTAGGAAATCCCCTCCATAACACCTCCAACTCTTGCTTAGTCTTTAGAGGACCCAAATCCACCAGCTTTGATCTTATCCTAGAGAATATTATAGGGTGTCCTGCCACCTTCTCCTATTTGAATTCTATTCCTAGCTCTAGATTCACTTCTACCAATGGCTCTATATCCTCAAGATATAGATCCACTTCCACCGCCTCCAGTTGCTCCTTGTATTCCAACTCCACCACCTCTAGTTTCTCCTTATGCTCCACCTCTACCTCTACCTCCTTTGATAGTGCCAATAACTAGTTCACAAAAGAATCAATCCTGAACTATATGATGCCACATATCCCAAGCATAACCCACTTAACCATCAACACCAAAACCTCTAAGATTTGATGTTATTGGTAGCTTGAGAGTGAGCCCAAAACAAGGCACCTAGTACACACCAATCCAAGTTCACCTACTCACTCTACCATCTCCTCCTATTTCCCTTCCACCCCTTTCTCTAGCCTCATTCTAACTACCTATTCTTGTACCCACTAATTTGACTCCACCCCCATTATTTCCCATTGTTTCCCATTCATATTTCACCATAGTACCCTTGGTCTTGGTCCTTTTGAGTGTCCTCTCTTCTTTGTTCCCTTATGATCCTCCCATCACATAACTTAGAGTCCTCCTAGTGGCTCCCTTAAGCATGTCCTAAATAACATGATGACTATAGCCTTTATAAGCTTAACAATTCTAATAATAACCCTCTTGGTCCCCTCTTCAATTAGCTCAACACTACCCTCTATGCCTCAAAGTCCTCTACCATTAGCCCATATATCCCTTACTATCCCAGTTGGACCATCTATTGTATCACCTAGATTTGACATAAAAAAGAGGCTAAATAAGAAACAAGGTGAACCATACTCTGGTTCCATCCTAAAGGGCTTGAATTCTAGATCCACCTCCTTTGTAAGTTGTAGAGACCCCTCTAGACATAGTTAAAATAACTTGGTGATTATCTCCTCATCCCCCTCTTTTTCTTACCCAAGGCTCCACTAGTCTCACTTTAACCAACCCATCTCATCTTTATTGTTTCATGACCTATTCTCAGGGGAAATACTACCTCGGGTGAACCTCACTAAGGAAAAATGTCAAGTTAAAATGTTCCCATGGGCCTCCCCTTTCATTATCCCTCCTTTCACTCACATGCCCCCTCTACCTCCACTCCTTTCCTCTTTCACTTTATCCACTTCCTCCATTTCCCCTCCACCTCATCCTCCTCCATTTACCACCATTTAAGCCACACCTCTTATACCCACCACAACTTGAGGAGTGGTATTATGGTCACATGCACCATAGATGGATGTCTAAGGAGAAACATATAATGGAGTTTTGATAGATCCTCCAAGAGCATGAATAGGATGCATACTCATAAATTCATCCAAGAGGGGAACTTGGTGATATGTAGACCCATCAAGATCTATTTTCCCTCACCAAGGTGAGGAATTTTAATGGAGAAGAGAATATGGGTAAGGACCCATTTTTCATCCTTTGATATACCCACAAAGTGTTCAAGAATATCCTTGAGGACATGCAAATCCAAGTTTAGACTCTCAAAGCCCAAGTGAAGAGTACATTCCAATCAGACTAATCAAGTAGGTCAAGGACACCCTCTTAATGCTTTTATCAATCCTATAGAAAGTAGTGGGGACTCAAGTTGATACTGATGTAATTATATAGTGGATGTAAGCCTACATACAAAGGATCAAAAAAATCAATGGGAAGTGTTAGAATTTATAGGTAGTGTCCAACAAATGGATGTTCCTAGAGCTCAAACTAATGCCAACCTCATATTTTGGGTGATACAAAACTTATGCTAGGAACATGAGAGTGGTAAAGGAGGAGTAGTTAGCCTTGGACCACACTAAAATAAAATGCTTATAATAATGAAAGAATAAGATATTAACCTACTTAAATGAGGTCAATATCTCCATGTTATTCCACTCAGATGGTACTTTACTTGACCAAAGTGATTTTAGAGTCCACCTAGGTCAATTCAACTAAGTTATGAGGGAGAAAGTGATGAAGGCAAACTAGGAAGGATCTCAAGCAGTCTTGGACCTATCAACTCAATCCACTATGATCATCAACTTGTGAACTAAAAATTTGACTCAATAGAGGTGTTAGTATCTTATTAGTGACAAAATGAAATCAAATTGAAAAAATAAGACACTAGCTAACATACATCTCTAGTCTTATTTACTTGGTTGATCTTAGTTAACAATAATAGAATGGAAACACAACTAAAACATCAAAGAGAAAAAATATTTCACCTCCATTTAATGCTCCAAATTAGCTTTTAGTAGTGGCTTTCTTAGCTTGTGCTCATGAAGTTTTCATCAAAGGAGGCTTGGCTATCTCTTCTTTTCCTTGGCACCTTGTGGCTTTGGTTTGGCTTGGATTGGATCAATATTTGGAAATTATAACACTAATTATAATAGCTTTTATAATTATTTTTTCATTATAACTTTGCATTATCCAACTTAAATTTCATGTGGCAAGGCCTTTTATTTATAGATTTTTGCAAATGGATAGAATCAATCTAAACCATCCATCTCAAGATTGAGATGTGTGGCTAAAGATTAATCTAATTTTGAAATTGAAATTCATAAATAGGCTCATGAATATTTGGGATAGAGGAGAATTTAAGAAGCATGGAGGGCATTGATGAGGCATGGGAGGCATGAATCTTGATATTTGTGGCATTTATGGCCTAGGGATGTCTTTCCAGGAAATGATGTCACCTGATGATGCAGATATTCAATATTTATTTCCAAAAAAAGAGTATTTAACAAGTTTGCATGGAATTATTAATTAGGCTCTAATTTAGTTTAATTAAATATTAATCATGATTAAGCACATTGTGCAAAAATAATCAAATTGATCAAAATTCCCTCTTATTGGTCCAAATTTTGACTAGATTAGAATTGGAAGTCAATGTCAGATGCATTATATCCATTATCAAATTTAGGATGTTACCAACACCAAATAACAAAGACACATTTCTTGTGTAATAGATTTGATAGAAAAGAGCAATCTAAAGCACCTAGGTGTAAAATTGGCATTTTGAATTAGAATAATTTGATCATAGTTAGTTGGCCCATAAATTGCATTGCCCCATTTAGGGACACCCTAGCCAAATTGGCACTTGACTATATCAGATTCAAATCTTTTAATGTACATTAATGTTTTTAGGCCAAATTGTGCATTTTAGTTGGAAATTGGTCAAAAGCCTAGTTGGAGGTTATTGGTGGCTAGATTTAGGTGTCTATAATTTGCTCTTATTTGGGAAGGCATTACAAGCTATAAACATAGTAACATATTCTCAAATAATGAAAAGGTCATGTATGCCTACAGCTATAATGATGATAAACTAGTTGTATGATTCCCCCTCGAGGGAATGGTTGGCACAAGTAGGTTGGCAAACAGTCCCTCAAAAAGAAATAAGTGAAACAAGGGGATCAATGAAAGGAAAGATGATGGGAGTAGAACACAATGATTTTGAAAAATTAGTCAAAATCACTAAGAATGCAAGTGGGATGGTGTACAATGGTTTTCCCAAAGATGGTTATAAGAATTATACCTTGATAGTGGCAGCATGGTATGATAACATAATGATTTGCCTAAAGGCATTTATAATCGTTGAGAAGATGGAACTACCCAAGTTAGGACAAACAAACAAGATAATAGCATGGCCCTATATGGGTAGAAAAAGTAAAGTGGTGAAAACATAATGATTTGCCCAAAGATGGTTATAATCATTGAGAAATTTAGGTGGGGTGGTGTGTAATGATTTTCTCATAGGAAATTATAATCATTGGACCTTGATTATGGAAAACATGATTGATCAACTGATTGATGATGGTAACTTAACACATAGAGAAAATGATGAATTAGAACAACCTGATAGTAGGGAGATGCTCATCCAAATTAGCAAAGGTTGAAATTATTTCATGGTTAATTAATCTATTTGGGATATGATTGGGATTGAAATGGGATGTGGTGTCAAGGAGATGTTGATGCTACTATTAATAAATAGAATTCTTGAAGATGAGGTTTGTTATAGCACATGTTGGTAGGAAACATGGTATAACATCATGAGGACTTAGCTAAATTATGCATAAGGACTAACTCCCATAATATAATATTCAATAGAAAACAATGCATCAATGATAGAAACCATGATGATAATGTAAACATATAAATATGAATGGATTCAAGTGTAAGTGTGGGTAAGGAATCACCCAATGAACACACAGAAACTGAATCAAGATAATAGTGCCAAAAGCAAATAAATAGGTAGAGAAACAAACAAAATAAGTAGAAATAAACAAACAAAAAACATAATAAAAACCATAAGAACATTACCCCTAGAAAATAGGCAAAAACTTAACAAATAAACAAAATGGGGGAATATAAGAAAAGGAAGGGGGTGGTCTATTTATCTCTAGATGCACTAGGCATGTGGACGCTACCTACATAGTTCCATGGATGTAATATAAAATAAAAACTTTAGGCCAAATGTAGTTCTCCTAGGGAATGGGAATAAAATGATAACTGATGAAAAAAAATAGAATGGATGTGGTAGAAGAATAGGAATGGTCTTGCAAAACAACAAGTGCATGAGAGAAAAATGCTAAAAAGGATGGGGAAACTAAGAAACAAGTTATTGGTTTTTGACTTAGTAAAGGTTCACATAATCCTTAAGGCAAAGAAGGGGTCAATATTTTTGGTTTTCTAAAATTTTTACAAATGTTTTTGGAATTTTTGAAGTATCTCAACTCGATCAAGAATGATGAGACACTAAAATGGTTCAATCTCATAAAATGGTGAGAGCATTTAAACTTAGGTTACTCACAAAATGGTGAGAGTGTGGCTTATCTTGGTCAAAAAATGGTGAGATCATTAAAATTGAGGTTGCTCACAAAATGGTGAGAGTGTTTAAACTTAGGTTGCTCATAAAATAGTGAGAGCATGGTGGAAAGGATGCCTAAGCTAAAATCAACAAGTATTGAGCACTACCTACATAGTCCCAAAGTAGGACCTCAAGTCACTATAGTTTCACCCTTACAGTAGAGGAACTCAACTAGCATAGTCATCAACTCAAAAAAAATATACATAGTTGGTAAAAATTCATAATATGGCATAGGAAATGGTAAGTTGGTACATCAAGGATCAATAAACAAATATTGTCCCTAGTTTTCCCATAGGTGGTTATAACTAAAACACAATGACATAGATTAATGGTACTAATTTTCCCAAAGGTAGTTATAATTAGTATCAAGACCGATGATAAGAAAGGAATAATAAACAAAAGATTAAATTGCCAAAAATTCTATCATACTACTCCAAAATATGATCTCTATTTGAAGTACTTGAAAATAACTAATCAAATTGATCAAATTCCTTGGTGTTGAAAAGGTGAAACCAATGGTAAAACTATGGTCAAACAGGCTAGGTAGATAGGATTTAGAACATGCCTGGTGGATAGAATGAATTGGTAAAGTAGATGTAATGAGCTAATATGAATGATAAGCATGATATTTTTATAAAGAACAAAAGTGATAAAATGACATAACTGAAATGGTCCTTACAGACAATACACCCTAACACTCAAGCATAGTATGACTTAAGGTGAATAATATTCATCAGCTTAGGAAGTTCATCTCTATCTAATGTGGTGAGCCTATATGCTCCTATTCCATAATCTAAAATAATGATGAAAGGCCCTATCTAGTTTAGTTTTAATTTGCCTTTATGCTTCTTCTCAGCTATATTATTCTTTTGGTTTTCTTTAAGAACAAGATCACCAAGTTCAAATGTTCTATACTTGACACATTGATTGTAGTGGCCTTTGAGTTAGTTTTGATATGCCTGAAGATTATTGACTGTAGTTGTGTATTTTTCATCAAGTAGGTCTAGTTCTTACAGGATGGGTACTTGATAGTTATGATCATCTAGGGCATGCTTGAAAGATATGCATAGTGAAGGTAACTCAACCTCAATGGGAAGAATGGCTTTAGTACCATAAACAAGTGAATATGGAGTGGCTCCTATGAGGGTATGGTGATTAATATGATATGCCCAAAGGGTATAGAATATTTGAAGGTACCTATCATGACTAGTATCATTGATAATATTTTAAAGAATATTGATAATGGTTTTGTTTGATGCTTCAACCTAGCCATTGCCTTGAGGTTAATATGCTATAGAAAAATGTTGTGTGATGTTATATTTGATACATAGTTTGTCAACATTGTGTTCTTGAATGATTATCCATTATTAGATATAATGTTAGATGGGATACCATAGTGGAAAATGAGATGGTTGAAGATGAACTTGGAAATGTGCTTTCCACTCACGTAAGTGAGGGGTATAACTTTAACCCACTTAGTGAAATATTCAGTGGTGGTAAGGATATGTTTATGGCTATCAAATGAAGTGGGGTTCATCTTCCCAATGAGGTTGAGTACCCATGTAGAAAATGGCCATGGTGTTGACATTAGTCTCATATTTTGGGCTGGGAAATGAATCATATTAGCATGTCATTGACATTTGTCACATTATTTACATATGTCATTGTATCTACATACATCATGGACCAATAATAACTAGTACAAAAGATCTTTTTGGATAGGAATACCCAGCTAGAATGAGATCCACATACCCCTTTTTGAACTTCTATTAATGCTAGTGTAGACTCTATTGAAGTTAAATAATGAACAAAAATTCTATCAAAACTACGATGATAAAGGGTGGATCCCAGTAGAGTATAATGAGTGGAGTGATGGATAAAGGATTTGGTTTGTTTTTGACATAGTTTAGGTGGTATAAATTGGTCATGAAGGTAGTTGTAAAGGTATAAGTACCAAATATAATTAGTATCAACAATATCATAAATCATTGCAATGACTGAAGGTTCATGAGTTGGTGCAAACAAATTCTTAACAAGGAATTGATATTCTCTAGCTTTGTCTATTTGTCAAATCAAAGAGCTAATTGTAGTCATGGATTCTTGATGTTTACCTCTATTGTATCATGGATCACATATTCTCTTGGGCCATTATCTAAAATGGTGAAATGATGAGAAGCTTTAGGAGGTGGCATGTGGGAAAGGGAATCCAAGGTATTAGGATCTATGCAATTATCTTGTGGAGGATCAATAAGTATGGCATTTACTTTATCCTGCTTGGAACTTAGATTCATTCTGTATTGGTAATTGTATATGTTTTGCCAAATATTTTCTATTTCAAATCTAAAAGAAAATAGAAAAGAATGATGGGGATAAGTGATTAGAATGAACTTGGATTAGTTTGTGCACCATATTCAGACATTGTGAGAACTCTTTTTTGGTTGGGGAGGACTACTTGCAAGTAAGAAAGCACTACCATAAGATGTTTTTTAGTAGTTAAATGAGTGGGCTGCCAAGCTACGTGCTTGTTCTAGGAAGTGTGAAACTTCCTTAGAGATGATAGTCCACTTTTGAGAGAAAAAAGAGTAATAAATAACTAAAAGAGAGGTAAAGAGAGATAATATTACCATTATTTGTAATCTAAGTACAGCAAAGAGTGATAGGGTATAGGTGGTGTACTTTGTTTATATTTTATAAGTTTTTTGGTTAGGTTTTGAAGAGGTTAGGAAATCTATAGTCATTGACATCAGTAGGGGAGTGACCGATATTGATTATACTGCTAAGGTGGTGGTAAAGGATGATGTCAATTAGGTTACCGAGGTCAGTAGGGGAAATAATTGCCTAAGGGCTTACAGAAGAATTTTATAAGACTAAGAAATGGTTTTGATTAGGTATAATAGGTTAGGGAGAGTTATGAGAGGGAAAGTATGGTTTTTGGTAGATCTAGTCAGAGGTTTGGTGTGTCAGGTAAAGGGGAAACAAGCAAGGAAGCTTTATAACTCCCTCATAGAGGTTCAATCAGGACTATGTAAAGTAATGAACAGTAGATATGAAATGATATCAAAGTAAATACTTAAAATACATATAAAATAAGTGATATAATTAGCTATAGGGGTCACTAAATGATAAGAGCTAGATTGATGGTCCCTATTAGGTAGTCTGAACTAATGGCCTGAATAGAGAGAACAAGTGAGTGATATTAGTCCTTAAGAGATTAGTTCTTGATGATGATTGAATTATGCAAGATGATAATAATCCAAGATTTTGAAATTTGAATTTTGAGAGCTTGAATGCAAGTAAGAATGATTTTTTTTGTTGACCTGAACTTCAAGTTGGAGTTTGGCTTATATCACTGATGTCGATGATCCCACAGACATTAGCCATGGGTTGACTAACATCGATGGCCCTAGAATAGGTAAACCTTACTATTTTTGGCATTTTTTATATTTATCTTCATGCCAAGTGTGGTACCCATTACAAAATGGTAAAAATAAGAGGTTAAGAAGGAGGTAGTTGATTAGAAATTTAGTTTGGAATTGGGAATAAGTCTTGGGTAGTTAAGATGAGGGGACCACGTCTTGAGGTAAATCATCAGGTGATAATTAGTCATAGGGTTAGGTGGATAGGTAAGGTGGAAAAATGGGTTTTTAATTAACTTAATTAATTATTTTAAATTAATTAAATGTGTGAGGGGTAAAAGCATGGGTTAGGGAGGTTAATTGTTATTATTGAAAAATGGGCTAAAAGGGGTTTCAACACAGGGAGTTATACACATGTGTGACATAATTTTGGTGTCTAAATTTTCCCCTTTTTGTATTTTAATTTGTACTAACAAGTTTTTAAAATAAAAATAGGAGTTAGATGCTCTAAGTATTAAATGAGGTATCCCCCCTCAAAATGGGAATCGATGGAGGAGAAACTAGAATTAGGTACCAGTTTGATAAAAAATGGAATTGGGTGAGTGGTGGAGAATTGAGTATCACTTCATATGCATATAATCTTTTAAGCTATAGTTGACAAATTTGAGAATAGGCAAGGTTGAGGACTCGAATAGAAATAACCAAAACATAGCTTGTAAGTGATAGCTAATAGGTCAAAATAATCAAAGTTATAGCTCCAATGGTCAATGTGTCCTAGGTATCCAAAGTAAGAAGTTCCCCTGGGAAAGATAAAAGGGTTGAAGCTGATAATAAAAGCTTGATTTATATCCATAACACCTAATATACATGCATGTGCATAATAGCCAACTATAGCAGAAGTAGTCGAGATAAGCAATGTAAGGTTGGTGTAAAAGGGTCAATGAGAAAGGAGATATTCATGATCTCCAAGAAAAGTCATCATAAGTGAAGATTTAAGTGATATTCAATGGCATTAATCATGGTTAGGGAGATATATGTGATATGCAATTGCCCTAGTATATGTATAAAGTCTAAAAAGTTGGGGTTACTTTTTTGGGGAAAACATTATTACAATGGTACCATTATCAATGACATTACTGATATCAGTAATAAATAGTACTGACATCAGCACATTAGGGAAACATTATCAATGTTGGTAGGTGTAAGCACTAATGTCAGTGGATTAGGTAAATAATACCAATGTTAGAAGCTGACTAAACCTAATAAAAGGGGGTTTGGTAGCTGACCAAACTCATTTGCAACTTTGTGATTGGAGAGAAAAAATAGAGCTTGTAGAGAGAATGAGATGGAAGATCAAGGAGGGGACCAAATGGGAGGTGCACCACCAAAAAATCTAGTTGTGCTAGATAGGAGGAGATGGAGAGACAAGGTAAGAGTCTTTTCTAGTTGTTATGAAATTTGATTTGGGTATTTGTAATTTTTAGGCTAATTTAGAGGTGGTAGTGTAAAAAATGTTAGTAGAAGGGTATAAAATAGGGTAGGGTAGTTTTATGATAAGTTTGGTGGTTTTTTGGGTAGGTTTTTAGGTGAAATTGGTAATCTTGGGTTTGGTTCATTCAACCCTAGGGATTAACCAGTCACTGACATCGGTGAGGTCCACCAACATCAGTCAACATGGCATTGAGGGAAACAAGTGTCTAATAACATCATCTGATACTTAGGCCTATAAATCACTGATGTCAACATTAATGCTAACATTGGTGACTATGAATAACTAGAAAAATAGGAGAAATGGCCAATTTGGATTCCTAGTGAAAGTAGTCAACTAGCCTAATGGTCAAGCTAGCCTTAGAAGACCCCATGTTGACTGAACACTACCTACATAGCTTGGTTTAGGGCCTCAAGCTAACGTAGTTATCCCAGAGTGTAGGAAAAAGATCTAAGGTATGATCAAAAGGTGTGTTGGTAGAAATGGGTAAAAGATGAGGTTGAGATAGGTCAAGAGGTTTAGAGCTTAAAAGATAGGGCATAACATCAAGGGTCAAGGATATAGGTTATGAGGCCTAGAGTTGTGATAAGTAGATAGGCCTAGGGTGGGGAGCGAGAAGAGGCAATAAAGTCTAGAGTAGAGAGAGAGGTAATGAAGCCTAGGGTAGAGAGAAAAGAGTAGGTTAGTTAGCTAGGTCGGTATATGGCTGAGCTAACCTTAAAAGACCCTGTATCGACTAAGTGATACCTACATAGCCGAATTTAGGGCCTCAAACCAATTTAGTTCTCCCAAAGAGAAGGGAAAAAGGTAGTGATAGAGTATATTATAAAGTACATGACTTGAGTTGTGTGTGTATGGATGCACACGAGGATGGAGCTGACATTACAAGATCATCTATCAAGGCTTTTAACACGTATGAGGAGGGATGTCTTGATGAGTGGGAACATATGGTAGTTATGGGGTTAGGAGGAGTGTGATGGTATTTTAAAGTCTCTTGGGATGTGTCCCTTATGATAACATTGATTTAGAGGTGGGATCACACCACCAACACCTTCCATCTACTGATTAGAGAGTTGATAGTGACTCAAGAGGACTTTTATAGGATTTTATGGCTACCACTCTAGGGTGAGAAGCTCTTCACATACTTGAGAGATGAACATGATATACATATGGTCATATTATATGTAGAGCATGTTAGTGAGGTGACCTACCATTTGATGAGTTTCAAATATGAACCACTCTATATGGCTAATGAGGAGCAACATCAATTGAGCATCCTGATAATGATCAAGATCATAGTGTATGCATTACTAGATGCAGATGGCAACAAGTTTTTGATTGCATTGATAGGTGTGCTTTCATATATGGTTGAGTACTAGACTAATTTTACTTGGGGTCTAGTATTTTTAGCATAGTTATATAAATATTTATGATATTTGAGACTATGATGGTGATACAATTTATGTATTAGCCATATAGTACATTGTTGGGCATATGAGTACATCATAGTGACATGACCATTAGGGTTATCGACTGTGATCCTAGCCAGCTTTAGGGTTGATTTTAGATGGTAGAGAGAGGGCATGCCATAGACCCAAGTGGATCATGTGGTATGGGATATTTCCTATTATAGATGTATGATTAAGGGTTTGATCCCTGTAGATATTTTTTCAAGACCCTACCTAATATACCTAATATTTAGAGGATATACATAGTAGCTTGTTGGTTTGTAGAGCTCATTATGGGTCAGGGGGATGTGAGCTAGTGAGTTATAGATGGTCCTTGTGACATAGGTTAGGAGGTAGTTTGGTATTATATAGGATATTCTGCCTACCTTCCCTTGATATAGGAGGGATGGCATAGAGGCACCCCTACCATTACCCTAGGAGATAGATGGGCTAGATTTTGAGGAGCTACTAGTAGGGCTAGGTGTTTTAGATCCAGGGTGCATATCAACATATATAGCTTGGTGGGAAAGTTTACATCCCATAGTGGAGGTCAAGAGGCCACCACCAAATTTATAGGGGTTGGTGAGAGAGAGGGATGTATTGGTACAGGCTCGAGATGTAATAGTGTAGGCTAGGAATATAGCCCAAGCATATGTATTAGCCTTATAGGGGTAGGTGATGATGTTATAGGGTCAGGTTGGGGCACTATAGGGCTAGGTTGCAACACTATAGGGCCAAGTTTTAGTCTTACAAGGTTAGGTGATTGTAGTAACAATAGAGAAGGATAGTCTAAGAGTAGTAGGTTAGGCTGATCTTCCTCCTCCACCACTATAGGGACTAGTACAGACTAGGTCATCATCAAGTGCTATGGAACCTCCATAAACTATATCTCTATTGAGATATATGACTACCCTAGATGAGATTACCTATTATGAGAGGGTGATTAGAGAGTTTTCATAGATTTAGAGATATTTAGAGTTCAGAGAGCATGAGAGGTCTATGTCATTTGCCATAGCTTCTAGCTCATGTAGATACAGATAGGTAGAGAGTGATGATGGCATTGCTTCCTCATGACCACGTAGAGAGCCTTGAGAACCCTGAGTGTCAGAGTTTGCCATTTTTTATTATATATGTTACATGTATACCAACCTATGAGCTGAAGAAGTGAGATGTGTATTTTGAGAGAGAAAGATGATATTATGATGATGGAGTTATGGACATGTATTTTTCATATATATATATATATATATATATATATATATATATATATATGAGATGTTCATTTATTTTGATTTTGTGATGTATGTATTGTGATAGATGATGATGATATGGATGATGATTATTTAGATGATAATTTTATGTTATGTTAATTTTGATGTTAATGATGATCATGTTAGTTGATTTAGAATAGATTTTCCCATATATGTGATGGTACATGCATAGTTGGTTGGTTAGTTTTATCTTAGCATTTTTCCATATTTTGTGATGGTGTTTGCTTAAAATGAATAAATTGGTTATGTTAGTTTATTTCAACGTTTTCCCATCTTTTTGATGGTGTATGCGTAAAATAAATTGAGTAAGCTTTGATAGTGTTGGTATGACATTGTTTCTTCATCTTAATAGAGAGATCGACATGTGATGTGGATGGGTAAATAAAGGGGAAAATGCTCATATACTAGTAAAGACCATAATCAGAACATATATGGGCTTAGGAAAGTGAGCCTCTTTCATGTCTTATATCTTTGAACCATTATGTTTGTTAGAAAAGCATCATGTTTACCTTATGTTAAGTGAGATTTATAGTCCCTTAAAGGAGAATGAGGGGAAAAATGGGTAAAATGAGGGAAAATGTTTGGGTGGCATAACCTAAAAAGTGGGGATGATATGTCCTTTTTGTGGGTGACTCAAGAGCTACTATAGGCAAGTCCATGACTTAAAGATTTTTGTGTGTGTAAGTTAATCAATGCGGGAAGCCTACAATGGGATTTTATATAGGTTATGGTCATATAAAGCTAATGAATATGAGAAGCCTTTTTTATTTATATTTCCCTCTAAGAATAAAGATTGGCTTATCCATCCTTCAAGGGAGTGGTCTAAGCATTTATTTTTAATTTTAAATAGTTGTCCTTCAAGGGAGTAGTCTATTGATAGTAGCAAAGGGAAGTCTACATTGAGAAGCATGACTGAGACTTTATAACTTTGTCACATATCCCATTTTTTTTTTTTGCTTTTAGTCATGGACAAGACTATAGAGGATTAGGAGTTTTCCACTTTGAGGGAAAAACCATACCACTACATAGGTTAACTAAGTGTATAGGAGTAAGGGTGAAGAGTAAAGGAAATGAATGTAATAGGGATGCTCAAGGTATGAGCTCAATTTAAATGTGAGGTGAAGCAATTCTTGTTTAAAAAAATAATGGTCATAGGTATAAAGTATTATAAGGCTTGGGTTTTGGCCTTCATTCAAGAGAAGACAAGTGATAAGTTCTTAAGACATACTTGTGAGTTATGATATAAGGTTTAATCCAATTAGGAGAAAAATTACCCCATTTGCTTTTCTCCATGTTTGTCACATGTTGATTTTATTTTAAGATGAGATCTCCTATATTGAAATCTCACTCTTTGAGGTTTTTGTTATAAGCATGTTTGATACGCTCTTGATAGATTTGGACGTGGTTGAGGGCTATGAGATGGCATTCATCAAGAAATTCAAGCTGAGTCAAACATTCTTGGTAAAATTCATCATTAGTAAGTATGTCTTGTAGAGAGATGTGAAGAGAAGAAATATAGACTTCAAGAGGAAAAATAGCCTCCATCCAATATACCAAGGAAAAAGGTGTAGCACCCGTAGAGGTTTGAATGCTAGTACGGTAAGCCCATAAAGCAAAAGGAATGTGTGTGTGCCAATCCTTGCCCATATCATTGACTACCTTAATGATAATTTTGGTCAATGTTTTGTTAGAAGCTTCTACCTATCAATTTGCTTATGGATAGTATGGTGATGAGAATCTTAATTTGATTCCAAATGTATCACAAAGACTTTGAATAGTCTTGTTTTTAAAAGATTTACCATTATCTATTATAATTTTATGAGGGAAACCAAAATGATAGATGATGTAATGGTTGATGAATTCAATAATTTTGTCAGATTTAGTGGAGATGAGAGGGATAGCCTTGATGCACTTGGTGAAGTATTCAGTGGTAGTAATGATAGAATGATATGGAGGGATGAATGAGGGTTAATCTCTCTTATTAAATCTAAGCTGCATTGGGAGAAGGGCCAAAAATCTTTAGCAACTTGTAATGCATGATTGGTAATATGAAGGGGATTAGCATGTTATTGACACTTGATGTAACACTGAACGTAATTAACATAGTCTTGATGAAGTGTGGGCCAATAATAGCTAAGTCAAAGGATACACTTGGAAACTACGTGACCATTGAAATGCCCACCACAAATCCCATCATGGACTTCATTAATGGTGAAGGAAGTCTCAGTACTAGTGAGGCATCTAAGGATAGGACCATCAAAACCTCGCTTGGAGAGAGGTCCCCCTAGCATAGTGTAATGAGCAACATGTTTTATGAAGGCACATCTCCCATTATTGGAGAGATCAAAAGGGGTAATAGATAAAGAAAGATAATCCATGAGTTATTTGTACCATAAGTCATGTGGGCTGGATATTATATTTCTAATACAGAGGATGTTAGCTGATACATAAGAGTGTAATGTTAAGCGATGCACGGTGACATAGATTCTTGAGGAAGAGGATGAAGAGGGTATGTGTGAAGCAAGTGAAGCCATCATGTCAACAAACTTTTTTATAGTTCAAGGAATAGTTTGTAATAGATAAGAGTCAAATGATCCCAATAGCATATCTACATGATGTTTATACCACTATAGAATTTCATGTTTGCATAGGTAGGAACCATTAACCTAGTTAGCCACTAGCTGAGAATCACCAATAATGGTTATGGATTTGATACCCAAGAAGAGAGATATTTAAAGTCATAGAATCAAAGTCTCATATTTGGCCATATTGTTAGTGCATTCAAAATCCAATTTTAATGACAAAGGTATAGGCTCACCATCTAGAGGAATAATAATGACCCCCACACCCCCATCATATTGACATTTAGATCCATTAAAGAACATCATCATTTGATAGGAGATGTCATTGATAGAGATCATTTTGATGGATGCATCAAGGAATTCAAGGTTTGAACACTGATTTTTAGGTAAAGGGGCAACAACTAACTATTCAATGATTGGTTTCCCCTTAATAGACTTTTATTGAATGAATTCTAAGTCAAATTTGGTAAGAATCATGAGCCACCGTGCTACACATTGGTTGTGATATGACTTGGAATACATGTATTTGAGGGGATTAGTATGGGTGACCACATAGGTTTTGTGATTTAGGAAATAATGGTGAAGCTTGAAGGTGGAAAAGATAAACACGAGGAAAAGTTTTTCATTATGGGTATATCAAGTCTCATAATCAATAAGTGTGTAACTTATGTAGTAAACCACTTACTCTTGATGTTGGTCATCTTGATGTGTAATCATAGCACCTAGAGAATGGTCTATTGCATAGATGTATAGGTATAAAGGATAATCTTCTTTAGGTGGAATAAGAACCAATGGGGAAAGGAGATATTATTTAAGTTCATCAAAATCTTCTTGGTAATATACATTTCAATGGAAGGAGACATCCTTTATGAGGATATGGTGAAAGGGTTGGCAATGATATGACAACTAGGAGATGAATTAGTAGATTGATTAAAGTTTGCCTTGTGGGCTACATAATTATTTTATATTAGTAGGTGGAGGCATCTCTAAGATTTATCTAACCATAGTAGGATCAACCTCAATACCATGGAGAGAAATGATAAAACTTAAAAGTTTATCGAAAAGAACTGCAAAGACACATTTCTTTGGGTTCAGTCAAACGTTATATTGGAGAAGATGAGAAAATATAATTTTAAGAATTATCAAGTGGTATTGACAAAATTTATATTTTTTGAGTAATTCATCCACATAATCTTCCATAATTTTGTGTAGGAGATCATGGAAAATGTAAGTCATAGTTTATTGGTAGGTTACACCAGCATTGTTTAGGCCAAAAGGCATGACCTGATAATAGAAAGTCCCCCATGGGGTAATGAAGGTTGTCTTATGTTGATCCCTAGGAGAAACCAAGATTTGATTATATCTAGATAATACATCCATAAGTGATAACATCTCATGGCTGGTCATCAGATCAACAAGTTGGTCAATACTTGGTAATGGGAAATCATCTTTTGGACAAGCAAGGTTTAAATCATGATAGTTTATGTAAATACAGATTCCCCCAATCACTTTTGTGATAGGAAAAATATTGTAAATCCATTGTAGGTATTTGATGGGTTGGATAAAGTTAACAGAAAGGAGGCATTGGAGCTCTTCTTTGCTAAGGAGATCAATACAAGGATGCATCTTGTGAAGCTTCTAATTAACAAGTTTAACATCTTGATTGGTGACAATGTTATGGGTGATGATAGAGGGGTCAATACTAGGCATTTCATTATAAGAAAAAGTAAAGGCTTTACTATGGTCATTAATAAATGTGGCATAATCAACTTGCTCATAGGAATCTAAAGATTCTCCTATCTTGAGGACGTGAGGGTTATCATGAGAGGGTAGGTTGATGTCAATGGTTGATTCATTTAACATAGCTTGTGTTTCAAATGGGAGTAATTATTGGACATAGGAATCATCTACACCCATATATGTGAGAATTATGTGATCATCTTGACATTGGATATTGTTAATAGTGGGAGAGTCTTCATCAATTATTTTAGGATGAATGAGAGGAAGGGACCTTGTTTCATTACCCTGACAGTAGGTGAGAGGTCCTAAATTGATGGAATTTATTAAAAAAAATTTAGGAGGTATAGATACCTCTAATTCAATAGGTGATGGTAGAGAAGAAGGTGGAAAAGGAGAGACTGGTTCTTCAATAATTGGTGCATGGGAAGTTTTAATGAGTTTAGTTGGTTCATCATATCCCACTCCATGTCTATTTTTGGAATTTTCAATGGTTTGTCTAGTGGGATATTCAATAGGCATATGAACACCTTGTTTGTAATGACCCAAACCAAATCATTACTAGCCACACCTATAGAGATATGTGTGAGTGAATATAGGGTTAATTAAGAAAGAGAAGTCACAAGTAAATGGTTGTGGCAAAGAAGATGGATTACTAATAGCAGGAGCTTGATCAATTCCCCAATATGTGAAATTGGTTTGAGGGTTAGGGGTCCCATAAGTGATGAGCAACCTAATACAAGGATCATAATTTGGGTGCATGTGTAGCCCTCCATACTCTTTTTGAGTATAGAACATGTCAAGAATCAAAAAAAGATATTCACTAAGTGACAAATGTTGAAAAGTCTCCTCTATGGGATCCTTGTTAGGAATTTGTGTAGTTGGTATCTGAGTAACCACAAGAGTGGAGTTTGTGAAAGCTTCAAAAGTATCATGAGAGGAAGATGATGTTTTCAATATAATGAGAACATCATTTAGTCTATAAGTCATGTTGCATGTTTTAAACAGAGGTGGGTCAGTAGGTATAACATGTACTTGTCCATCATGTTTAAACTTGACACAACAATGCAACGTTGAGGGTACACATGCCATAACACGTATTCAAGGTCATCTAAATATTATTTTATATTTTAACTCTCCTTACACAACATATAAGATCTCAGGAATAGTGCAGGGACCTACACGGATATGTAAGATAATAGTGCCCACCATAGTAGTTGTAGTATCATTAAATGAGTGGAGTGCCGCATTGGTTTGAGACATGTAATTATCAGGAAGGGCTAGATATTTGTAGGCATGGGTGGAAATAATATTAATACTATATTCCCAATTGATCATGACTCTCTTAACATGAGTTTGATCAATATATGCAGTAATAAAAAGCGTAGAATCCTGATCTTAAGGTGTTGAAGTGGAATTTCCAAATCACTAAAAGAAATTAGGGAGATGGAATTAAGGGAGCTGACCAAAGCTGCAAGAGGTTTGGGATCATCTGATTGTACCTCAATTTCTTACAAGACATTAATCAAATCTTGACAGTGTTGGGATGAGTTTTGGATTAAATCATACAAAGACATTTTCATAGGAGTTTGGTGAAGTTGTTTCAACATTGAGATTTGAATAATGTTTGAAGTTATTGTTTTAGGAACACCCAAGATGGAAATATTAGGATTAGGAAGAGGAGTGTCTTTGGTGAAGGGATGAGCCCAAGGAGCAGCAACCTTTTCCTTAGCTTTATATTTTTGGTTTTATAACTATGTGGCCATATTAACTATGTTGATCTAAAATGTAGGTGAAGGAGGTGGTAAAGGGCTTACAACCACATCTTTGGGTTTGAATTTAGGTAGAATAATAGGAGGCACTATGGATGGTAAAGGTAGAATAATAGGAAGGTTAATGAGAGTATCATCTAAGAGAGTGTCGACATTGAATTATTGCCGAATGATTGCTATGAGGGCTTTATAACTCTCAGTGTTGTGTCTAGGTGAATGATGATATAAACACACTTATGTATCATTAAACCAATATATATTCATTATAATAAGAATATAAATCTTAATGGGAGGAAGAGTTATTATAGAAGATTTTAATAACTGATGTAGGAAAAATATTTGAGAGCCTGGAAGTGGGCTCATACTTTTTATGGTAGTAGAAGTGGACACCTTTTTGTGTTTTGATGTTGAAAAAGTAATTTTACATGGTGATTTGTTTGGGGATGGTGGAGTTATGTGTTTTTCTCTCAATTTTTTAGTGTCAGATGTGAAAATCCTATCAGATGACAAAGGCAAAAGTGGAGGTAACTTAACCTTTTATTTTGCTTGGTTAGATATTATTCTAACTAAAGTAGAGGGGTGTCGTCCCAAAATGGATGGTAAAGTTAAGGGTTGAAGAAGGGATTAGTGAGATATAGGAAGCTTAATATTACTATATAGTTCAATCCATGAATCTCTAACTAGTGGTTGAGGAGTTAAATATAAATTTACCTATGGATGAATTAAATTAGAGACAAGGTGTACACCTAAGTGCTTGATCTGCTTTAATGTGGTAGATTCCTATGAGGGTGAGGGTTCTAACATAGATGGTTAAAATTTAGGTGATTTTGGTGAATAATCTCTAAATTTTTAAAATACCTTAAGGTAAAGGGTAGTGAGAGGGCTGGAGGTAAAGTTTGACATTCAATGTGTTGGATAAGGAGTTTTAAGCCGGTCCCAAAATGCCACATGATCTAGCTTCGTGGAGTTAAGAAATTCTAGATTTTTCACCAAACATGAGAAGGGTTTAGATGAATTTGAATAATGAGGTGTTTAGAAAAGAGGTAAATTATTGGTTTTTTCTACTTTGAGCCAAAGATGAGAAAGAACCGCAATGAGGTCCTCTTTGATAGAGATGGGAGAAGAGACATGGTCTGCCATGGATGGGGGAGAGGTAGGTAAAGAATGTTCCTCAAGAGGGTAAAGCATAGGTATTATGGCTACCTCAAAATGTGGGTGAGGCATAGGTAAGTTATGATCCTCTATAGGTAAAATAAGGGGTAAGAGTGGTATAATTGGAGTAGGCACAATAGGTCTCTCATCTATTATGAGAGTAGATAATACTAACTCCTCTAAGTGAAAAGGTGGAGTGGATGGGGTACTAATCTCTATAGGTGGAGGAGAGGTAGGTGAAGAAGGTTCCTCAAGAGGGTATAATGCAGGAATGATGTTTCCTTCAACATGTGGTTGAGGAATGGGCAGGGTGTGGTCTTCAAGTGGTAAGAAGATAGGTAATATTGGTGTAAAAGGAATTGGCATTAAAAGCTCCTTGAGTGGTGAAATAAGTGGTAAAGGAGGCTCTTCCTCTCAAGGGAGTGGAACTGATGAAATAGGCTCTTATACCTAAGGAGGAAGAATGGTAAAAATGAATTCCACTGAATGTGGGGGATTAGTTGATGAAATGGGTGTCTCCTATTAAGGGGAAGCTTGAACTCGAGGTAAAGGAAAGACCATATTAACTGTATGGATATTATGATCACCTAAGTTTGTTGTGGTCTAAATAATATTTTGATTTAGTAAATGGTTAGGAAAAGGGTGTTTGAACACATCCATACTTTGATTAGGGGGTGCATTAGGATTATCTAAGATGAGATCACCTCTATCAATCATATCTTGAACAATTTTCTTGAATCTCTTATAGTTATTAGAATTGTGGCCTTTAACTGAATGGTAACCGTAAGACTCATCTTCCTTATACCAAGTTGGGATAGGATTAGAAGGGTTGAAATGTATAGGAGGTTTGATTTGAGGAAGGGTTATGACACTTTGTTGTAATAGTTTCTCCAAAATAGATGTATATGACTCCCCAATGGGAGTGTATTGTGTTTGTTCATACTGTTGTTGGAATTTCTTGGTCAAATTTTGGGAGGTTGAGGAATTTGATTAGTTTGAGGTTGTCGAAGAAGATAACTTAATGGCCACCGCATTGGTGGAACCTTTAGATTTTTTGTTAGAAGGAGAAGTTTTAGAAGATGAGGAGTCATTTGATTTAGAATTGGGATTCTTACTATGCAATTTGACTTTGCCTTCACTTATAACATGAACCTCAAGTTTTTGTGCCATTATAAAGGCCTCATCAAATGTGCAAAAAGTTTGTACCCAAAGTGTGGATGAGATGTGCTTAGCACATGCCCTTGAGAAGAGATCAATAAGCTTAGGTTAGGGTAAGGAGAAGGAGAGTTGATTGATCAAGCTTCTCTAGTGAGTGATGAAATCTATGATAGACTCATCATTAAATTGTCTAATAGAATAAAGGTTTGTTATAGAAGTTTTTTTAGAAATGTTAATAGATAAATGGTATAGGAATATTTTTGTGAATTAGATAAATGAGAAAAGGGAGTGCTGAGGTATAGAGCTATACCAATCCAAGGTAGCACCTAAAAGATACATAGGGAAAGTGTGAAGTAGTAATGCATCATCATGCCCTATTAAATAAAAAGCATTTCTAAATGCTCGCAAGTGTTGTTATGGGTCCTCTTTACTCTAAAAATGAGTAAATTTAGGGAGTTATCATGAGCTTGGATAAGGGTGAATAGGAATATAAGGATGGATTGGTTCATTGCATATCTGATCACATGATAATACATTCTTTAAACCAAAAATAGATGTCTCTAAATTAGACATTTTGTCCATCAACATCTTAATGAGGTATGGAAGGGGATTAGTTTGGGGGATACCTCCTAAGTTATAGGGAACCTAATAGGAAGCAAAGGGATCATATGACATAGCTTGTTGAGGTTATGCTGGAGCAACCTAAGGATAAAGAGTCATAAGCTGGGGTGTATAAATAAAAGGGGCTTGTCTTATGTCCCATTGGGTTAGAGACTATGTTTTGGTTGATTGTTGTTATTGGTATGGTTAGACTGGATGAAGGGTGAGTCAGAAATCAGGTAATTATAGGTGAAAGGGTAGATGGAATAGGTCACACTAAATTATAAAATGGGGTAAGACTTGACTAAACTAGTTATGGTTGTGAAAGTAGGGAAGTCACACCAAGGTTTAGGTGGGATTGGTCGGTTGGCGATGCTAAAATTTGGACATTGTTTAAGTTGGGTTACTCATTGAAGTGGTGGTTTGGGTAACCATGGGGGAAAAAATGGAGGCAATTGAAACTAAAGTTGTCTCCATTAGAGAGGTTAGCATACCATAGATTGGGTCACCCAAAGAATTAAAAGTTTGTCTCATAGCAAGGTAATGCTGAAGGGTTGCCACATTATGATCAATAAATTTAGCAAAATCTTGATCTCCCTCAGGGACAATGGGAATTTGGCTAGTGCTAGGAGTATGCTCTATATCTAAAGTATGATCCATGATAGAATTAGAAGTGAGAGGGGAAGGTGGAAGTGGTTACCAACTTACGTAATCGGTAAAATTTTTGGCTTGAGCTCATGTCAATACCATGCAAGATGAAGTATACATAGTCTTACTACCCTGTATTAGAAATAGAATAAGGAAAAATCAAGTTTGAGTATGAGCAAGTGGGTTATTTTAGCTCGCCATTTTGAGTAGATGAAATTACATAATCACTGACATTAGTCACTTGACCGATGTCAGTAGGAAAAGTTTGCTGACATTGGTGGAGTAACTGATGTTGATAGGTAAAATCTATTGATGCCAGTAAAATCTACTGATGCTGATAGAGTTAACTAATGTCAGTGATGTGATATTCTAGCAGATGGAAAATCTAATGTTTTAGAAAACTATAAGTTGAAACTAGGTAAAATAGTGGATGAAAGAGGTCTTTATAAGAAGGAAGAACACTCAAAGAACTTGAGTTAAAAGGTTGTACAAATTGAGTATTAAAAATAGTATTGATTTTGTGAATCAATAGGAAAGCATCCTTACCAACTCCAAAATATAGAAGACAATAGAAAAGTATAAAAGGAACATACAGTGAGTAACTATTGAGTCTTAGAGATTAATTTTTAGTCTCGTGTTGGCTTATGCCTTAACTAGATAGTGAAAACAAAATTTGGTTATCAAAGGTACTAGAAAGAAATTAGAGCTAATTTTAGGTTAGTTTTAGTTCTCAAGAGGAAATCTATGTTAGACCAGGTACATGGCTTGTTATAGGATTTTTCTCTCTATGCTTCATAGACCTAGATCTAAGCTAGGCTGCTTAGCCAAAATATACCTTCTATCTAGAGTTTATACTCCACCAGAGAACGAAGTGGGTTTTCCCCTTAGTGGTGAAATACAAGTAGGATAGCTAGGTAGGGTAAGGTGATCCACCAGGTGATGAAATTATGATGGGCCTTTTCTTAGGTGAGTTTAGATGTTTATTTGTGTGAATTTCATTTTTTTGTGTAACATAGATTCACTACAATTTATTCAAAATTCTTTTAATTAACTAGGTGAGTTAATATGCAACAAGCAAACAATGAAATGCAATAAGTTTTAAATCCAAATCTAAAATATTTAGATTAAAATGAAAACAAAGATGAAATAGGAATATATAATTAAATTCATTATCCTAATGTGCATGCAAGAAGAATTAAAGAAGAGATTATTTTTAACTTGTAAGAAAAAATGATAAATTATTTTTAGCGGTAAAGAGAAAAGAAAGGAAATTTTAGTTTAATGATTTTAAACATAAAATGAAATTTTGAATTTTTCATTTTAAGAGAGAATAGAAGGAGAAAGAGTAAGAAATGAATTTTTCACTATAATGCACCTATATGAATATTTAAAACAAGAAATGAACCCAAGGAAAACTCTAGGGTCCTACTGGGCGTGCCAGAAATGTTTCGCTAAATTTTGTCTATTTCAAAACTACAGGAAAATAGAAAAGAATTAGGGGGATAAGTGATTATAATGAACCTAGATTGGTTTAAAAACCATATCCAGATGTTTTAAGCACTTCTCTTTGTCTGGGGAGGACTATCTTCAAGTAAAAAAGCATTACCACAAGATGTTTGTTAGTAGTTGAATGAGTGGGCTACCAAGCTACATGCTTGTTCTAAGAAGTGTGAAATTTCCTTAGAGATGATAGTCCACTTTTGAGAGACAAAATAATAATAAATAACTAAAAGAGAGGTAAAGAGAGAGTGAAAGAGAGATAATATTACTATTATTCACAACTTGAGTGTAGCAGAGAGTGACAGGGTGCATGTGGTGTACTTTGTATTTTAGAAGTTGTTTGGTTAGGTTTTGAAGAGGTTAAGGAATCTAAAGTCACCGATGTTAGTAGGGGAGTGGCCAATATTAGTTATACTACTGAGGTCGATGGTGAAGATGATTGATGTTGATTAGACTACCGAGGTTGGTAGGGGTAATAATTACCTAGGGGCTTGTAGAAGGGCTTTTTGAGACTAAGAAATGGTTTTGATCCTATCTGAGAGGTTGGGGAGAGTTATGAGAGGGAGAGTATGGTTTTGGGTAGATCTGGTCAGAGGTTTGGTGTTTCAAGTAAAGGGAAAACAAGAAAGGAAGCTTTGTAACTCTCTCACCAGGGTTCGATCAGGAGTATGTAAAGAAATAAATAGTAGCTATTAAATGATAGCAAAGTAATTAATTAAAAAACCTATATAATAAGTGATATACTTAGTTGTAGGGGTCACCAAATGATAAGATCTAGATTACTGGTCCCTATCAGGTAGTCTGAACTAATGGCCTAAATAGAGAGAATAAGGGAGTGTGGTTGGTCCTCAAAATCTTAATTCTTGATCATGATTGACTTATGCAAGATGATAGTAAGCTAGGATATTTAAAGTTAAATGATGAGAGCTTGAATACAAGTAAGAATGATTTTTATTGATTTTTTCTGACTTGAACTTCAAGTTGGAGTTTAGCTTATATCCTTGATGTCGGTGATCCCACCGACATTCACCATGGGTTGACTAACATTGACAGCCCTAAAATAGGTAAACCTTACTATTTTTGGCTTATTTTTTGTTTCTCTTCATGTCAAGTGTGTCACCCATTACAAAATTGTAAAAATAAGAGGTTAAGAAGGAGGTAATTGATTAGGAATTTAGTTTAGAAGTGGGAATAAGTTTTGGGTAGTTAGGATGAGTGGACTAGGTCTTGAGGTGACTCATTAGGTGAGAATTAGTAATAGGGTGAGGTGGTGAGGTAAGGTGGAAAAATGGGTTTTTAATTAAATTAATTAAGTGTTTTAAATTAATTTAATGTGTGAGGAATAAAATCATGGGTTAGGGAGGTTAATTGTTATTATTGAAAAATGGGTTGAAAGGGGTTTCAACACAAGGAGTTACACATGTATGTGTGACATAATTTTGGTGTCTATAGTCTATTAGAAACTTGATCTCAAGGTGATTTCAGTGCTCATATGGGTGCAAATCTCTTGGAATATTTATTTCCATCCCTGAGTGGGAGAACTTGATACATTGGTGCAGTGTTGATGGGACTGCATGAATCTCATGTAACCAAGTCCTACCTAGAATCATATTATATGATAACTCAAGATCAAGCACATGGTAAATTTTATCATGGGTCAAAGTTCAAATGATAACTAGTAAGCTAATGGTGCCTTGTGATTTTGTCTCTTGATTATCATAGGCTTTGATAGTTTTTAATTCTAGCTAGAGATCTGCCATTGTGTATGTAAGAAGCTTGATAAGATTTAGAGATAGTATGTTGAGGCCTGATGCATTGTCTATAAGGACACATTTAACTTTATGCTACTTTATATAAACTTATATGTACAATGGATTATTATGGAGCTAGCCAAGGGAAGAAATATCACTTTGGTTAAATGTGACTTGTTGGGTTGGAGCTAGGTGTCCAACCAAAGCTTGAAATTTATTAGGGGATATGTCACTGGAAATAATGGATTAGGTTAAAAAATCATTCAAAATGTTCTTGTAAATTGTTGACATTTATAACAAATCTAAAATAGAGATATGTGTTGGTGTCTTCTATAATTGTTCCATAATATCAAACTTCTTATCTGTTTAATGGTTAGTGGTTTATTTTGAGGCTAAACATATGGTTGGATAACAGGCAAATTAGTATATGGTTGTGGGCCTGGGATAGTAATTTTTGACCTTGAAGTTGTGATTACACAATTTATATTAGATGATAGACCATGATTGTTAACAAATGCTAGGAATGGTGTGGGACCAAATATGATAAGTCTTGATTATTGATGCACTTATATGTGGTCATGTGGTAAGGGTAAGTTATTAGTATAAGGTCCAAAAGTGGAAGTCCCAATTTACTGGTTCACCTATGTGTAGTTTGAGGTCAAAGAAGGATTATCCATGTAATTTGGTTGAGTGGTATTGTTTATCAATGGTCTAGATTGATTAGTGCTCGATCTAGGATTAATGGACATGGTATTAACACTACCCCTATAATATGACCTACAACCCTATTGTAGTCATGTGCACCTACATGGTATATTTTTTGTTTATTATTATTCTAACCTTAATTTTTTCCATTATTCTAACATTATGGGTTTTGGTGTTGATTTTACTGGTTTAGCCTTTGATTTTGATACTATTGATTTTGTTGTTGAACTAACTGGTGTTGTTGTTATTTTGGTTGATGAGTGTTATGTTTTTATTGAGTTTTATGTTTGGGAAAAGGGTTTTGATAAATCTTAAGAGTTTTATTGGAGGTGGAAGTACTATTATCCAATGTTATCTCCTTATTCTCCAACATATTCTCAATCAAATTCTTGATTTGCACACATCTTTGTGAATTATGTCTGTTGTCTCGATGATAATCATAAAATTCATCTTCATGGTACCAATTAGGATAAGTAATGCCTTATGGATAATGATTTGGTATAGGCCAAATAATCAAATTAGAAACTACAATTTTGCAAAATATAGACTTGATAGGCTCTCCCAGGTCACTAACGACATGATGAGTAGGCATAATTTTTCTCAAAGGAGGGGTTTATAATGGTAAAGGTTGTTGTATTTGTTGTGTAGGCATTAGTTATTATGATTGTGGTATTGGTTGGAGAGGTTATTGGGTAGTATTAAACTAAAAAGGTGGTGCAGATGATGTTTGTACTATTTGGACATAACATGACACAGTTACTCCATTACCCACAACATTCCTATTGTGGCTGAATTGATTTGGCCTATCTTGGTTATTGGCTTGTGATAGTTATGATGATTATAATTATATTGAATTTTTGTACCTAATTGGTACCTTGATTTTGATTAGTCAAATTAATCTTGATGATCCTTTTATTAATAAGGGCTAACTCAATCAACAATCCTTTGTCAATGATCTCCTTGAAAGTATGCACACATTGTAATTTTAGATGATAAGCTATTTCACTATGAAAAATTTTAGTAAACATAGTGACTAATTATTTATATGGTAAAATATAAGAGAATCATCTTGTAATGGCTCTCCATCACTGTAGATAAATTGTAAAAATCTCACCAGCTTGTTTTTCCCTTGTGTCAAATCAACTAATTAAATCTCATGTTTGAGATTATAGGAAAAGTGTTACACAAACTTGTTGGAAAAATCATCAAAATCTGTTAATAAATTCTTAGGAAAATTAAAAAACAACTTAAAGGCTTGTCCAGCCAAACTCCTTGGAAACAAAAAAAGGTATATATTGCTATATGCCACTAGTTGACATGCGACAAAGGACTTGGTTAAATGGAACTTAGGGTCACATTTCCCTTTGTGTTCGTAAAATTTTGGTGGTTTGTATCCTAGAGGAAATGGTATATGCAAGTACTCCATGCTGAATGGATAAGCACATAGATCATCCAACTTAAAATTTTTAGTCTATTTCCTAACTTGAATGGCAACAATTACATCCTTCATCTATTTTAATTATTGGGTTAGGAAACTGGAAGGAACATTGGTTTGAGGGAGAACATTGGTTTGGGTAGATGGTTGGGAGGTCATAAGTGGGATACTTTGACTAGGGTATGATGGAGATATCTATTGGGGTATGTTGGTTTATTTGGTAAATGGACTAGGAATAAGTATACGTGGATTAGGGTGTACTTAAAATTGTACATTTAGTTGTGCGATATTCTAGTTTGGGTTGGTTATGAAGGTTTGACTTGAAGAGTTTTGTGGTTGGTATGGAGGAATATAACTATACTATGCTTGTTATGGTTTAAAAGGGACATGTTGTTGACTGATCAAACATTGTTGTTGAGTGGGAGCTTGTGAACCAAGACCTTGTCTCTAAATTTGTGGCACATTTTGAACCAATTATTGCCTAGTAGGTACTTGAGAAACATGGGAGCCTCCTTGTTGCACAAATCCTTGCTGGGAAGTGAAAAAATGTTAAAGATACAACATATATCACTAACCAATATTCACATGTTATTGTCTAGTCATCATTTGGTTTTGGATTGGTATACTAGTATATGACTGAAGAGGTATGTTTTCCACTAATTGATAAGGTAGAAAATTACTTGCCTTAAGGTGGTAATATATCCAGCCTCTATTGCATTGGTACATTATATTGTGCTTTTTATTGTGGAATACTACTCATCACTTATTAAAGAGGAGTAGGATTCATCACATATTGTTGTTGAGGCATGACATAGGTTGCTTGTTGGTTGCATGCTTGATGAAGTAGTTGGTTGAGGTTGGGATGTTGAAAATCCTACTCCCTGATTTTGAGAACCACTCATGATATTAATTATAGGCACATGTTGTTGACTAGTTATTTGTGAATTAGTACCACTTTGATTTGGATTGGATGTTGCTTGTACATTGTCCACTATATTTTTCTCATTATTTTACATAAAAATAGAAGATACTTCTTCAATAATTGGCATATGCAACAAGTTATCTACCAAAGTGTTTTGGATGAATGGGTCTAAACTTTGATTGTCTTGACCAATTAACTCAATCAAAACTCTTATTGAAGGAACTAAGTCAATAAGAGGTTTTCTCACCATGGTCATCTGATTGAAATTGCATGCTAGATTCAAGTAGGTTTGATATGCCATCTGTATTTGGTTAAAGTGGTCTTCCATGAGGTTTTTGACTCTATTAGGAATATTATGGTTCTGATATGTTGTTTGGATTAGATCGAAATGATTTATAGAAGAATCTTATTGATTGTAAATTATGTTGTGGGGCATTCTTACTAGGCTTGGTAAATTCTCATGGGGGAAGTCTATTGGAAACTTGGCCCCTACCTCTATGGCTCGAAGCAAAATATAATATTTTCTCTCCAAAAAATGATGCTAAAATAAAAATGTATCATATGTGGAAGGTGCATTAGTAGAGCATGACTATTGAATAATTGGTTCATCAGCTATGGGTATTGTATCTAGGTATTGTGTGGTTTATTCTTGGTCTTGTTTTGAATAAGGTGGTATATTAACCAAACAGTTAGCTAATGAATCTTGGGTTTGTGCCCCTAATTGAGTAGTATAAGAGGGATAAATATCCATCTCATAAGTAATATTATTTGAGTAGGGGTCTTTCCCAATTTCTTCCTACGTAACCACATTACTAATCCCCAGATTGTACCTGAGCCCACTATGAGTGTAGGAGTACATGTTGGGATCCATAGTCAATGCCTTGCAATAGAAAGAGAAGAGAGTTATAAAAACTCTAAAAAAATAATGTCTAAAATTTGATGTTCAAAGTTGGTCTAGATTCATTAAAAGGATCAAAAGGTTTATGCAAAGATTTATGATAACACAAGGTAATATTAAGTGTCTAATTTTAAACATCTTACACAAAAAGATTAAGTAAATGAACCAAAAAACAAAATGCCAAATGCTAAGGTCAAATTGTTTTAAATCAGTCTAATATAGGAAATTAAAAGTTGCTAGGTCTTTTGGCCAATTGAGGCATCACAAACTAGGCTTAAACAAGGCATGTACTAGGAATCTTGACCAAATTATTTCAAAAGCTAGAATTTAAAATATATGAAAGTTTTAATCTAATGGATTTGAAACACTTCTAACAAATACTAGGCATTTGATTCTTGGACATGGAATTGATCAAATAGGTATAAGGTATGAAATAAAAGGCACTTTAGAGATAGTTTATTTTCTCACAAATAATGGTATAAAACTTGGTTCTTCTGGCAAATAAGATAGACAAAAGTGAATGGCATAATTGTGTTAGACAAAGGTTCACAAAAGGTACACTCAGATTGGTTTGAAAATGTAGGTACAATTTTGAACTCTATACAAGAGGGCCTATAAAAAATATCTGAAATGTTTTTGGTAGCATAACATCACTAGAATACTCAAAAGATGTGACAAAATGCTTGTTTCAAAAAATCTCTAAGGCATAGATAGTTTCAAATAAATTTGAAAGCATAACACTACCTTTATCGAGTCAAAATGTTCTAGTACATATATTAAAAGTGAAAGTGTTTAGTACAAAATTACTTAAGTCTATCAAGTGGTGATAATGATCATGAGTCTTAAATAACCTTCAACCTAGATTGGAAATTGAACTTAATTTCCCTCAAGTTTAGTGAAAATGGTGAATCCACTTAACACGTCAAACCTATGAACTTATTAAGGTGAAATTTTGAATTTAGATTATAAATGAAGGACTTAAAAAAACTTTGACAAAGGTCTAGACTCAATTAGGTAGCATAACTATGCCAAAGTAGATGATATGACTCTAAGTTTTGATGAATTTTGAACAATGAAAATTGATGATTCATGCAGGTAGCATAATGCCTCTTTATTCAAATAAAATGAGGAATATGTGTTTTGGTTTGTATCATTTATTCACACCAAGTTTTGAATCTAAAAAAAACTTTAATCTAGAACAAAACTAACTAATTAATCACTCTTAGATCCTAAATTGACAAAGTTGATTGGTATTGTTGGAATATATCAATATACATCATTTGAGAGGATTTTAAGTGTTCATCCAAAAGTAAATGCACATTATATAGTAGGTTTTTTACATCCCCCTTCTCTCAAATGATAGTACTATGACATTGACCTTGAGGTGCACCTTACACTAACAATACTTCTGTAGCAAGTGGGGATTTATCTAAGATCTATAAGGCTTTCTAACGTCTCTAGGGGAATCAATTGTAGAATGACTTTCACATCAAATTATGTAAAATATAAACACAAAAATTAGGTTTCCATGGCACTTGGCTTGTTGCAAAAAGGTCTAGTCCTTTTTTCAACCACTTCATCCTATTGTTCGCTAAGTGTAGTGTGATGTCTAAAGTGAAGATACATCCCATGTGCAACTCCAATATGGAGCAAAATGAATTCAGTGTCAAAATATGAAACCCTAGGTAAAAGCTTCCCTAAATAACTCATGGGAGGTAATGAAGTCCCCCTCATAAGCCAAGTTTGCATAAAATTAAAAAACACATAAAATAGAAAGACTTTAGGGTCATGTCAAGATTACCCAATAATTTTGTGAGTTTTTAGGGAGTGATTTAAATAAATTTATTTCCATGCCTTGGACTAGGATTTTTTTAATAGGAATGGCACTTTTGATTCTAAGGGTTCCCTAAAGGGGACAAGTGGAAGAACATACACATGGCATCCATCTCTTTTCCAAACAAACTAGATCAAACAACTAATTGAATACAAAAATCTTGGAAAGGTGAGTTCATTTTTAAGCACCAATTTGAAAGATTGGGTGGTGTTCTTTTGACCCCTTGGTCTTAATTTTTAACTTTAAAATCCTAAATCATCAAAACATTCATTTAAGCACCCAAATATTTCATTAAGCACCAAAAACAAGATTCCCAATTCATTTTGATCCTCCAAAATAGGTCTAAAAAGGCATGATTTAACAAATTTCAAGCTAGCCCTACAATAAAAAAGTTAGTATGTCCTTTAGCCTTGAATATAATTTAATATTGGAATAACAAACTTTGAAAAATGAAGTCTTGGGTTTACATAGTGGTGCAATCCCACTATTCCATAGAGCAATGCCACTAGTTACAGGACAATCCCATAACTTATTGAGTTAAAATATTTTAACTCAACCATTAATAGTTTAGTTACAATACGGTGACTCTATTTGATAATCCCTCTAGTTGCATGATAATCTCATAACTTATTAAGTTGCAGTATTTTAACTTAACTGCTAATAGTTTGGTCATAATACCATGACTCTGTTTGATAATCCCAATAGTTGTAGGACAATATCATGACTTCACAAGTAGTGGTATTTTCAATTAATCACTAGTGGTTATAAAATATCATGACTAAGTTAGACAACCCTATGAGTTTTAGAAAAATCCCATGACTGTGTCTAGGTAAAACCACAACTTATAAAAAAATGTGTTTTACTTAATTTTTTCACTCTTTTGAGCCTTCCACTCCAAGATTCTACATAACAAATGTTAGTGAGTTGATTGAAAGAGTATTGTGATAAATTTTATGAGGATATTCATGTACATTATATGAACTAGGAATTTGAATTAAGAGATCTATTAGTATCTTTTTAGTGATAAAATGAGATCAAATTGAAAAACCAACACACTAGCTAACATACATCTCTAGGCCTAGTTACTTGGTTGAGATTAGTTAACAATACTAGAATGGAAACACAAATAAAACATGAAAGATAAAAAATATTTCACCTCCCTTGAATGCTCCAAATTAGATTGTAGCAGTGGCTTGCTTGATTTGTGCTCATGAAGTCCTCATCAAAGGAGGCTTGGCTATCTCCTCTTCTCCTTGGCACCTTGTGGCTTTGGTTTGGCTTGGTTTGTCTCAATATTTGGAAATTATAAAAATAATTGAAATGGATTTTGGAATTATTTGTGAATTATAAATTTGTATTATCTAAGCTTAAAATTCATGTGGAAAGGCCTCTTATTTATAGATTTTTGCAAATGGGTAAAATCAACCTGAATCATCCATCTCAGGATTGAGATGTGTGGCTAAGGATTAATATAATTTTTCAATTAAAATTCATAAATAGGCTCGTAAAAATTTAATATAGAGGATAAATTAATAGTCATGGTGGGCATTGATGAGGCATGGGAGGCATGAATCCTAATATTTGTGGCATTTATGGCCTAGGGATGTCTTTCCAAGAAATGATGTCACCTAATAATGTAGATATTCAATATTCATTTCTAAAAACAATTATTCAACAAGTTTCCATGGAATTATTAATTATGATATAATTTGGTTGAATTATCTCTTAAGTATGATTAATCACTTTATCACAAAATTAATCAAATTGATCAAAATGCCTTGTTATTGGTCCAAAATTTGTTTGGATTGGAATTAGAAGTCAATGTCATATGCATTAGATCCGTTATCCCATTTAGGTTGTTACCAACAAAAAATAAAAAAGGGACATGTCTTATACAAGATATTTGATAAAAAAGAGCAATCCAAAGCACCTAGGTGTAAAGCTAGCATTTTGACTTGGAATGATCTGATCACAGTTAGCTGGCCCATAAATTGCACTCCCCATTTAGGGATACCCAATCCAAAATTGGCACTTGACTATATAAGATTCAAATATTTTAATGTGCTTTAGTTTTTTTATGCCAAATTATGCAGTTTAGTTGTAAATTAGTCAAAATCCTAGTTGGAGGTTATCGGTGGCCAATTTAGGTATCTACATAACTAAGTCTTTAAAGTTTAGTCCTAAATAGAAGCAACTTTATAGATCTCTTAAAAAATGGTAACTCAAACTAAGGTGATATTTAGGGAGAATCTAATTAAATTGGCCATTTTGGATAAGTATTTCAACATCATAGCATCCACATTATAAGTTGGGAGTACTCAATCAAAGTAGTTAAGAGCTGACCCCTCTTAAGCACCTTGATGTGTTAACTAGTGGTCCCTCATAAATATGTTTTGAGTTTGTAAGTATTTATTTTGGTTAAAATTTTAAAATACGGTTGTAATTTTAATGAGTGGCCATCATGGTCTAGGATAGGATCCTCATGTTTTTTGGATGTGAGCCTGAATCCTTATCTATTTATAAAAAAGTTTTATTATGTTTTAGGGGTCAAACAAAAATTATTCAAAAGTGTTGTTGGATTATTTCCAAGATTTAACCTACATTTACTTCTTCACTCTAGACTATAATAATAGCCTATATCAAATATTTTAGTATAATTTCAATCTTTTAATGAATACAACCTCTATTTTTTGTAAAGGGGTCTCTTCTATGTTCAATATTCTTTCATCTTCATGTTTAAATGATAAATAGTGCTAGGTTAATTTAATTAACACTTTTTCATTTTATTTATGTCATGATTATGATGTGATTAGTTATTATAATCTCTGTGTGAGTTCCTTCATTTCTCTTTTGGTAGTGCTCGTAATTTATGTGGCACCTACAAATTATCATATGACATTTATGTTTTTTCAACAATAAATACCTATTACTCATTTTTAGTAGGAATTCACATTGAATACATACTCTTGGTTCCCTTAGAATATCCCCACTATATTCTCTTGGAGGTAAAAATTTAATGAAACTTAGTCTATAGTGGTATAACTATGGCAAAGTCACTTGGTTCAATGGCCATTTCATTGGTCACATTTTAGAGATAGAGGCTTCCCTTATCTACCTTACCCTTACCTCTCTTTTATTTTTGTTTAATGGATTTGAAATCCCCCTTTTCCCTTTGTTTTAGAAATAAAAATCCCCATATTCAAGTATTCATAACTATCCTTAACCTATGTGAAGTATAATTTATTTAACTTCTAGTGGTAATAGTACATCTCTTGGAGGCTATTCACATAGAATTCATTTATGAAGTCCAATACCTACAACTATGTCCTAGGCTGATCTTAGAGAAATATTCAAATAGAGGTTGAAATTACATAGTTGTATCCACCTTCCTCTTTTCAAGGAATATCCCAATCTCATGGGCATCTCATGGTAAGGAGAAGATTGCAGTGAACAGCAACTGGTGCTAGAAGGAGGGCCTCAAGATACTTAATGCTTATTTTAATTTCAATTTATTTTATGAATATGTTGAGTTTGGTTTTCTATTAATAATATGCTAACTATTGTTTGATTGTACAACATATTTTTGACTAGTTCACCTTTTACCATGGCTAGGTCTTATCAAGGAAGATTGGTAAATTCACCCCTACTTTTCCATAGAAAACCTAGGTCCAATCAACCCAGACCTACCATGATTATTTTCAGTTCATCTCCACAACCTATACAAATAACACAAGATGGGTTAGTTATCTTGCTTAGCCGTTAAAATCCTAGGAGTCATCCATAATCTACCCAAAAACCCTAAGAATTATCTTACTCATTTCACCCCTAGTTTATGATGAACCATGAAGGAAAACATTACCTCCTATAAGACTTCCCTGAGACTCTTGAATGTAGAACTTGAAGATGTAGCATCAAAGCTTTTCCCTTTTAATCTAATGTAATCTGACTATGATTGGTTCTTAAACCTTCCTTAAGACTATATATCGACTTGGGACCACTTTGGTTCTAATTTTATTACCCAATCTGGTGAAGTAATAGACCCCAACATCCTATACTAGTAGTTTTCTTGTATCCAGATAGAGCCCAATTATCCCATTATAAATTTCAATGCTAGGTTTTAAAATATGTATAGCTAGGTAATTACACTTTACCAACTCAATCCTCAACTAGAAATTAAAATGTACAAAAATGCTTTGGACCCTTGGATGACCATGTTTTTGAGAAGAGACTTAGTTATAATAAACCTATCCTTAGCATATGTAAGGGCCATCAAAGTATATACACAAATTAACCCCCAAGGCTAAACCATGACCCCTAATCCTAGCATGCTACCAAAAATTTCTATGTTGAACTTATTAATTAGTGTTAATCAAAATGCACCTATATCTCAATCACTCCCTGTAACACATTAACTCCCACTCGATAATCCCACATCAAACCAATAAATTGGTTTCCTTAACCTAAGGGTTCCATATTTAATTCCTTAGACTCAACATCAAGTGACATTAGATATGGATAAAAACACCCAGACCATGCTCAAGATTCCACTAAAACTAAGCTAGATTCTATTGAGTGAATGTTACATGTTATCACCCAAAGTTTTGTTAGGTGTGGAGCCTGATTATCTTCTAGGATCAAAGGTTAAAATTCTAATGTTATTTCAACTGGGTTTGGATCCCATTATTTGAATCCCTAATGGCATGGGGGGTTACAAGGGGGTAACCCCCTTATGGGGTCAAAGGGGGATGACCCCCATAGTGGGGATTTTAGGGGTCACATGCCTCAGAGAATTTTTTTTATTAAAATTACTTCTAGATCTCATGGTAGAGGTCATGTTTACGCATTTTTACCCTAAAATGTATTGATATATGGTTGAGATGTATGAGTGTTAAAATAATGAAGTATTTTACATAGAGAGGAGGAAAAATAGGTAGAGAGGTGTAAAAGGATTTTTTGCAAGATTTTATTTCTCTCTTGTATTGATAGAAATAATATACTGGACAAGTTTGGTGGATGTAGCCCATCTCAGGTGAACCACGTTAAATATGGTATTTCCTATTATGTGCATGTTTATATTTATTTTTTGAATCTTTGATTAATTTGTTTCATATTTTATATTTTATGAAATTTGGGAATACATCTGGGTTTTAATTTATCCTAAAAAATTTCACCATAAGGTTGGCTACTCAAGCCTCCTCAATTTTGGAATAACATGAAAACACCTGATATGTTGTGGGTAATAATTTTAAGAGGTGAATCTATAGAATATGGGATATATCCCATGTAAAACACATTAAACTAATCACTAACCTATTTTATTTAAATTAAAAGGATATAATGAGATTAAAGACTACTCTAATGGAGGTGATTCACCAAAGTAAACTCCATAACTTACTTGAAATTTCACTATGTAAAACAACTACATAACTGATCTCAAAATCCAAGGTCCTAAAAAAATGTTTCAATATGAAGGTAGAATGAAATTTATTATTCAAGGTGTATGACTAATAATATTGATAATGGGCACTAAAAATGCTTATTACACTTAAAAATCACACAAAGCTGCTAGCTACACAACATATGATTATCTAGAAAGTAGATTGTTCAACCAAAGCATGAAAGAGATAGATGAATGAAAGGAAAAAATATATCACTTGCCATTAAATAAAAAAATAATTAATAAAATTAATGAAATACTTGATAAATCCAAAACTAGTTTTAATTATTTATTCCAAAGGTAAATTAGTATTCAATTTAGCAGGGCTCTGTCATACCAATCTATGGATAGATTACAAATGCCAAAAAGGTAACATATATAGAGAATGAGGAAGAGAGAGATATAAGAGTCATGGGAAAAATAAAATGAAATTTTTTTATCATGAAATAGCCAGTCAAAAACAAGAAATAATTTGTATAATAGTCCTAAAATCTATTCTTTGACATATATTGCATTTCTTGATCATAGTTTTTAAGGGAGTTGGCATAAGATAGTTTAATAGTTCCTAATTCATTAAAAAATGCCCATATTAGCTTATGAGTAATTAAAAATGGAATTATTTTATCATAAATTCACTATGAAATACCCTTTAACTTTTCTTTTGACACCTTGCATTAGTTTGAAGACCTCTTATGCTAACATTTCAGTGGTGATCATCACATAGTTCCTTAGGTGTCTTGAAACCCAGTATTTATATTACACATATCCTTTATAAAAAGCATAAAAATATCCATGGAAGGATTCTTTCAGTAATAAAAAACTTGAATCAACCCATTTAGATCCATACAACACTCCCAAAGACCTCATTTTGTAGCCAAAGCTTGCATTTTTCTTCTATTCCTTGTAACCCTAAAAACACACAAAGCTATTGTGTAGGACAATGTATGGATTATTTTGGGAAAATAAGAGTAATTTTGAGTACCCAATATTCCCTTACATATTTTATAGTGGTTTTGAATACTACTTGAAAGACTAGTAAAGAGTGAAAAGTCATATTAGAGAGATTTAGATTAGATAATTATATTATGAAAAAATTAAACCATAACTTTTATTCACTAAAAAATATCAAATCCTCTAAAATGTTAAATGCAAACATGTGACATATCCCTCATGGAGGCTCTTTTTGATCCCTGATTGATCACACATGTGAGTCTGATGGAAAAAGATGTGGAATGGTTTTAAATATCCATAAAAATATTCTAAAATACTCATCATGATTTAAACAGCTATAAAATATATGAAATTTGTGTAAAACATGAGCCTATGGGGTTTACTAGGGGTTTTTTACTGCCTATCTTGTTAGTGATGGTTCATATAGCTAAAAACTTAAACTCTAAACTATTTATATGAATATTAAGTGCATGAGGGGTCCCTATTATGACTAGAATTTTTTGACGCAATTCCTCTATATGTTCATGAACAAAGTATAAACTTTTGGCCTTCTTGAGTTTATGAAGAGATTGACTAGGCTTCTGACTAGTTTTTTGCATTTGTTGACCCCTCAACACTTGTTCAAGTTCATTTTAAATTTTAATGGCCTAAAGAAGTTTAAAATACACTATTATATGCATTTTGACCTGAAGGTGGACCCTCATGTTTGTACAAGTGACTAAAAACTGCCTCTTTTGAATGATTATCTTTAAATGTTGGAATGCAAAGTTTTCTAACTCTGACTATTGTCTAACCATATCATGAAACCATTCAAGTTATAATATCTCTTAAAGTTCTTATCCCATTGAAAAAGTGACTTAAAAGGCCTTAGGGTACATTGACAAATATGGTGAAAGATAAATACATGGTTAAATAATTTTAAAGGCATGAATAAAACTCATATGATGACTCATTATAATGATATAACCTTAAGCACACATGAAAAACAACATTTGTTCTTGGATGACCTCAAAATTATACAAGTACATAAAGAGACCAAAACCTTAAATAATGCTAAACAAGGATTCAATTGACCACTTGAAAGATATTAAAAGATCAATGTGAATATATACAAGCTTGGGAATCCCTAGGAAAAAGGTTCAAACTATAGGGATTGATCCTTTTGACTTGAGGTTCAAAAATGGTAAACAAACTAATGATTCACAGGGCTAACATGTTTGAAATGTTGATAGATTAGTGGACTTATCCTTATATTGGTAAATGTAGTCACTCTCATGCGATAATATAAAATTCATATACCTATTGAAGATTCAAACTCACACCACACCAAAAATCAATAAACAACACAACATGTCAAAGGCATTTGAGGAAAACCACATAATAACAAACTCACATAAAACACATGCTAGTCATTTATGGAAAAAAAAAACCACATAACTATGTACAAAACATAAAACTAACATCTATAATAAGGCTTCAAGTGTATCCAACTAACTGTGATACTTATCTCTTCTTCATTGAGTCTTGATATCTAGAAGGCATTGTGTTCTTTATTGCCAATTATCAAGTAGGGCCCACTCCATAATGTATCAAATTTTTTGTTTTTACTAGGTTTGGCCTTATCTTCATCCCATTTTAGAACAATATTACCTTCTTATAAATTTATTACACTAGCTCTCTTATTAAAGGATTTATTCATTTGGGCTTGGTGGTACTCCAAAGTGTGCATGGCTTCATCTCTCTTCTCCTGTAGTTCCTTCAATTCTACCATCCTTACCTCCATAAGATTATTCTATATCATTTATGGATGATGTGCTATCTCCAAGGGTGGTAGATCAAGAGAAATAGGCAATTTGTATTCTCTTCCATACACAATCATGTATGGTGAGTTACCCACAACCATCTTAGGATTGACTCTATCATCCTATAAGGCTATCTTTAACCTCGTATTCCAGGTCCTCTAATTATCATCAACCATATTCTTAATGATATTGATCAAGGTTTTATTAGTAGACTCTTCAAGTCAATTCCCTTGGGTGTAGTAATTAGAGGATGTTATTAGGTATATGCCATTGCCATTGGCCCATTCACTTGTCTTTGCACCCATGAATGATAATGCATTATCATATATGATGGTTTATGGTGATCCAAACCTAGTCATTATGTTCTCATAGAAATCAAGGACTGATTTTTCATTATATTATTTAAGAGATACTATATCTACCCCCATTATAAAATAGTTCATGGTTATGAGTATCCATTTGTGACCTACACTTGAGGGATCATTAATCATACCTATAAAATCAATTCCCCATTACATGAATAGTTGTCATAATTGGATGGAATTGAGAGGTAATGATGTTAACATTTGATTTCCAATGAATAAATAACACTTTGAACACCTTCATACCCATACATATGAGTACTTGAAGAGTCTAGGCCAATAGTAACTTGCCCTCATTATCTTTACTACTATGGTTTTAGGAGAAAATTGGCTTCCTATGGGCCCATCATGGAATTGCTCCAAAATTATGCCTATTTTCTCAATATCAACACATCTAAGCAACATAAAATTAAGATATTTTTTGAAAAGAACCCCATCTACAAGAATATAGGGTATAGATTGAAACCTAAAGTATCTCCTCTTTGACTTATCTAAGCCGGTTGGAAACTCACCTATTTGGAAGAACCTTGTCATGTCTTATATCTAGCCTATAGCATGTGAATATGTAGATACTTTGGGCTCATCTTTTAGTACCAAAGTTACCTCCTTATTCCCTTGAATATCCCACTCTAAATGCTCACATAGGCATTTCCCTCTTTCTAATTGGTGACCTTAATCTCTAGATCATATTCCATCACTTTAGTAATCTAACTTGACCTCTTTTCATTCAAGTCCTTATTGAGAAGGAAGTCTTTGACACTTAGGTGGGATTTCATAGTGTGTATCTTATTGTTTGAGACCATATGCCTTAAATTTTTCAAGATGTTTATGACTATTAAGACTTGTTTCTCTATAAAAGTATACTTTTCTTCATTGACTTCAATCCCTTGACTAAATAATGCAATGGGATACTCAACACCTTGATTTTTATTTTCATTAACATGGTATACATAGGTTTAATAGTGGATAAAACATAAAAAAAAAGTCCTTTAAGAAATTAGGGTTAATCAAGGTAGGTACTTGTGTTATATCTTGATTTATAGCCTCAAAGTTGCTTCTTCATTCTTTAGTCCATCTGAATGTTTGATGTTTTTTTAACATGGTTATCAAAGGTTTTACAAGTTTGGTAAAACCATGTATAAACCTTATAATGAAGTTTACTTTCCCAAGGAAACTTTGAATTCCATTATTATGCAATGGTAGAGATAAGGCCAAGATAGCTTTCACTGTTTCAAGTTCTATGGTCATCCCTTCCTTTGAGACAATGTGTCCTAGTAGATTATCCTCAAGGACTACAAAAAAACATTTTTGGGGTCCAAAGATATCCAAACTTCCTGTACCTCTCAAAAATTAGTCGTAGATGAGCTAAATGGTCACTAGCATATTTTGAAAAAATAGTGATATCATCAAGGTATACTAGCACCATCTTATTAATTCATGGCCTTTTGAAAGGAAGATCATATATTAAGAAATACAAAAGACATATTATTTTATGCATAGGTGCCCTATTTAGTTGTAAAGGCATTTTTATAATGGTCCTCTTCTTTCACCAAGACTTGGTATAAAATGAATACCCATCCAAGAGTGAGAAATGTTTAAACCCTATAACCATTTTAATTATTTTTTCCATTGAAGTTATAGGATGATAATCCTTCAAAGATACCTATTTAAATGCCTAAAATCTACACACAATTTTATTTCCCCACTCTGCTTCCTTACAGGTACTAGATTAACAACCTATAAGGAGTGCTTAATAGGGAAGATGATGTTTGATTAAATCAAATTGATGAGTTCCTTCTTCATCAAAACCTCAACCTTGGGATTTATGGGTGTTTGTTTTTGTCTCACAATTTTTTCACTTAGGTCCAACTCAATGGTGTGTTGAGATAGACTAGGGTCAAAGACATAAAGGTTACCATACTCTCATATAGAGACATCTAAAAATTCTCTACATAATTCAATAAAGGCAACCTTATCAGTCTTATTACATACCTTTCCTATTTTGAGAAGTTTGTCTTTGAAGATTATAACTCTTTCAAAATGATTCTCACTTGTAGACATGCTTAACTTCTCCTTTCTCATTTGATCTTCTTCATTGAATATTATTTCAAGGTTCACCAATCCTTTAGGGAGATTTTTGGACTACATCTACACTATTTAGTCACCATATTTTCTTTTAAACTTGTCTTGATTCTTTGAGAACTCAAACTCTTCACATAGAAAAGATGCAATTTGCCTATCACTATCAAATACTTACCAACCTACATTATTATCTAGGATAGATGACCTAACTAATACTTTGACATGTGGTTGATGTTTCCCACTCTTCACATCATTTGGGATGTCAAAATGAGCCCCTACTATGTATAATCTATCAGCATATTGGTTCTTTTCCCTTGGGATTGATTTCAAGTTGAAGGCCTCAATGTCTTCGACGAGGTCTCAAATCCTATGATTGTATGCCTTCAACAATGGATTTTTGGTAGCATTTTAACCTCTAACCTATTGGACTACTAGTTCACTATCATCATATACTATAAATTTCTTTATACATTTCTTCCTTTCCCATTGGAGGTCATGAACAATTCCTTCATATTATACTAAATTGGAGAAGCAACCAAATTGGAATCTAGTAGTAGATTCTCCTTGGAAGGAGAAACACACATTATACCTTCCCATACTCTTCTTTTGTTCCTTAAAACATCAAAGAACAATTTACACATTCCTTCTTCACTTTTATTGGGATTTGAAAGGGATGGTATGGATACTCCTTACTCATACATGCAATAGACTCCTAGATTAGTTTCTTCAATGTGCTTAAAAGGATCAAACTGATGGTTCTCAATACTCCATTCATCTAGAAAAAACTTAGGTATACCATCAAGATGTGTAGTTGGTTCTTGGTCATTAGTTTTGTATTCACCATCAATAATAGTATAATTCATTTTTATGTGTTTTATACATAAGGCTCCACATGAAAATTTTCCAAAGGTTTAGACTTAATTGAGACCTTAGAACCATACCTAGTCCTAACTGCCATTTATGACCAATCAAAAGTCAGTTACCCTCAATCTTAGAAGTAAATTCCCTTGACAAATAAATAACAAACTGAGTTGGTACATCCACAACTACAATATCTTAATAGATAGAGAAGGTAGGATAAACATGAAGAGTCATCTAAAAACCTTTGATGATGCCAACTATTTTAGTAGTTGATCCATCTAATTGTAACACCCCCTTGTAGTTTGGTTCATACTATAAATTTAGATTATCAAATTACTTTGGTATGATTGAACTTCTTTCTCCAATATTAGTTAATAAATTATGAACCAATGAATCTCCAATGATAATAGAGAGGTAGAAATGAGGAGGTTTCTCTACTCTTTTATTTTTAATTAGCTACCCCTCATTAGTCATCAATGCACTTACCAAAACTACCCCTCTTTCATTAGGTTACCTAGGTATTGCATTGAGTTTGGAGAGTTCATTTTAGAGAAAATATATTTATCCAAGAATGGATAATGTATCCCACATTGGGATGCTTACATCAACCTTATTCATTTGCTATAAAATGTTCATAGTAGAGTTGCCAACCTTATCATGTCCTTTAGTAACCATAACACTACCAATACGTTGTGTTACTTGATAAATAGGAGTAGTTTTAGCTTTCTTAACTCTCTAATTTACCTGAGCCATAGGGACTATACTTGACACACCTACCCATTAGGATGTTGGAGAGTTCATGTTTCAACCATTACTTGTCCCTTCTACCTCTTCAATCTCTCTTCTTTTTGACCTTGTGTTTACAACTATAGGAATTGAGTCTATGTTTAATATCCCTTGGTACTTGACTACACATGATTCTTATTGAGTGTAGTTCACCAAGGTAACTTATTATTAAGCATTATCTCCATTACTTTCTCCTCCACTAGGCATTTCTTCTCGAGTCAACGTAGAAATTATTCCCCATTGTGCCATAAAAGCTTGGTTGAATATATCATTTAGATAGGTGGATGAGTCATGAGGTTGATCCCATGGAATATGCTCTACATTATCTTGTAAAAGGTTGTTTTGGATAGGTACAAGATATTTTGAGGTATAAGGACCATTATAATTTTGACCATTGTATTGTTTTTTCTTGAGTTATCTTCCCTTGTCCTTGAGAGTGACCTTGAAAAGATGGTTTAAGAGCTTGATGATACTGATAAGGTTGATTTGGTTAATAAGAACCTTGATAAGATCTATAATTTTATTGTTGTTGTTTCCTCTTGAGATTTTAGATCTATTCTCTAAGAGCCTTTATCACATCTTCATCATTTGACTTACTAGACTAATTAGAGGTATCTTGCTTATGCTTGGGTGTGGGGATGAGAGCAATAGTGGGCATAGGATTTTACACATCAGGAAATAAAACCATAGGAGATCTAGGATAGATCTTCACATCCTATATAAGGCAATTCTTAGCCCTAATAGTAGTCTCACAAGTAGTAAGTAGTGTATCCCCTCTCATGGATTGAATTATCATAAATATGTCACTATTGAAATATTTAAGATAATAAATAAATGCATGATGTGTAGTATGCCTCACCAAGATTGGTATCCTATCCCATGTATTTTTAAATATTGTATGACCTCTTGAGGTGACCTCTTTATAGTAGTTAGTGGCCCATTCAAAGACAAGTGGTCACTCTTGTATTTAAATATCCTCCTCAAAGATTCACCTAATTGGTCCCATGAAGTTATAGAACTGGGATCCAAAGTCCCACATCAAGGCTTTACCCTTAAAGGAAACAACCATTAACCTAATATAAACATTCTCTTCAGTGATGTTACATATGTTACATAAATTAACAATGTTTCTTATATGCTCAATAAGGGTAGAGGTAGATTATTCTGTATAAGAAGGAACACTTTTCAGGGCTGACATAGGAATGTCATCATATTGAGTAAGTGATAGATGGATGTGGCCATTGAAGGCAATAAAGGTTAGGTTATTTGGTGTTATCATCTTAAAAATTGGACCTAATAAGAGTCTCTTTATAGGTATGTGAGCAATAAAATATTTCTTTATATATGGATGAGTGTTATCAAACCTATTTGATCTAATTTAATAGTGAGGAAACTCAAAAAAATCAAAAGGAATGCCTTTATTATAATACCTTATGATTACCTTAGGCATGAAATTGAGGCATTAGTCTATAAACAAGAGCAAATTATTATTAGAGTTACCGAATACTGCATGAAGGAAGCTTTTACAACTTCAAATTTGTCAAAATCAACATCCACCTTAGATAAATTCTTGGACCATGAATCCCACTGGGCATGCCATAATTTTTATCACCAAAAATTGCACCCTCATAAGGGCTACTCAAGCGTCCTCAAATTTTGAATAACATGGAAACACCTCATATACTATGGGTAATAATTTTAAGAGGTGAATCTCTAGAATATGTGCTAGCTCCCATGCACAAACATAAAAATAATCACTAATCTATCTGATTTGAAGGAAAATGGATAGAATGTGTTTAAGGACTATTATAATGGAGGTGATATGCTAAAGTAAGCTCCATAACTTGAACTTTAACTATGGAAAATAACTACACAATTGATCTCAAAATCTAAAGTTATTGTAATAAAATGTTTTAATATGAAGGTATAATGAAATGTAGTATTCAAGGTGGATAATTAATAGGACTAATAATGGGAATTAACAATTCTCCTTACACTTAAAATCACACAAAGATACCAGTTGCACATCATATGACCTGCTAGAAAGTAGATTGATCACATAAATCATGAAAGAGATAGATGAATGTAAGGAAAGAAGCTATCACTTAACATTAAAAAATAAAAAAAATTCATACACTTAATGAAATACTTGATAAAGCCAAAACTAGTTTGAATTCTTTATTCCAAATTCCAATCAGTATTCAATTTAGCAGAGCTTTGCCATACAAATCTATGCATAGATTAAAAAACATCAAAAAGATTTATTGAATGTGTAGCATAACTAATCTAAGATTCCATTTTTCTTCAAATCCTTGTAGCCCTAAGAAACACACAAATATCCTTATGTAGGACAATGTAAAAATGATATTTGGAAAATACCCATAGTTTTTAGTACCTATTATGACATTATATATATGTGTCAAATTTCATGACCCAACTCTAGGTGGAAGTTTATTTATTCACCTAATTTCTCTCTCTCTATACACACACACACACACACACACACACACACACACACACACACACACACATACATGTACATATATATATGTATACATATCTCTTTCTCCCATTAGGCCTCAATTACATCTCTAGGCCTAAAACTAATTTTTTGTTCCATACTTATCCCACACATTTTAAACTCCAAATAAGTGTTTGATTAAATTTTAAGACCCCATGAACATTATTCATGAAAAAATTGGGATTCTAAAACCTTTTGTAAATAGGAGAACCATGAAATGGCCAAAAAACCTAGTCTTTCATAAGCATTCTTTACACTGCCTTCAACAATTAGACATGTAGGATCACCTTTAGTGTGACATGAATGTATTTATTGACTTGAGGAGGTATAATACACCTCAATCCATCCTCCCCAATGGTTTTCATTTATCATGGTGAAGGTACAATAAAATGTCACATAAATAGCTATAAAAGCATAAAATTTAATGCATATGTACAGGTGAAGGTAAAATAAAATGTCATGGTGATACTCTTCCTAGAGTTATGAATGATGTATAAGTGGTTTTAATATTAATAAAACTCATTTAATGAACCTTGGAAGCTAATCTATCTCATCAGGTTTTTATTAGAGTTTTTGGAGGGTTAAGAGTGGTTCAAGTTCTTAACAATTGTTCATAAACCCTAGGGTCTTAAATCCGTAAAAAAATACAAAAAATCAAATTTCACAAGTTTATTAAACTATAACTAGTTTATAAAGATCCCATGTTTCTTTTATTTATAGTTCTGAGCTCAAGAAAGTGCTCCTTGAGTTTCCACTATGCCATTTGGGGGTGCTTTGCAGTCTTAACCATTGATCATACATGTTAGGGACCTAAAATAATTTTTGATGCCAAAATATTAGAGTATGGAGAAACCTTCACCATAATTAAAAACTATTAGACCCCATTCACAATGTCAGAGTCACATTCAGTAAGAGAACCTTGGTCTTAAACTACAATTTGTATTTAAAAAGGGCTCAAAAAGGTCTTATAGGACAAATGGTCATTTTATTTTCTTGATATTATTATTGATACTTTTATAGGTTATATGCCATCAATATTAGCTTATTATTTCCTTCATATTCTTATTTTACCTTTAAAAAACCACTTTTCTCACAACTGTATATACATGCATGTGTGTTTGGTCTTAGGCTTATCATGCCTAAATAGACCTATCAACCTTCACACTATTTTTATTAACTCTGAGGATCATATGGAATGATACTAAAATTAGAGAGTAATTTTAATATTAATTTATTCCTCCCACATACCTTTATCTTCTAAACCAAATAGGCACCTATCATCAAAACTATACAGGCATGTAAGAGCTAATTGACTGTGTGACTACACGGTTTAAAGTGACTTTGTTTTGATCATCCGGTCTGACATTTATTTAGGTATTATTTTATTTATAGTGGATTATTTAACCTTTTTTTTAATCAATTTAAATCCAAAATCCACTATTATTCATTGCATTTTCTTCTCAAGTTTGGAAACTAGCTTGAGTTACTCAAATAAAACTATAGGTAGTCATTTGGTATCTTGATTGAATTTTGGAGTTTAGATCCTCTTCAAAAAATTCATGGGAACTTAAATGATATTTATCACAATATTTATAGTTTAATTATTTCTTCTAATCCTCTACAAACTTGTTATCACTTTACTTCCTCTCAATCATACATATTCTCTCTCATGTTTATTCAAGACATGGTTGTAGGTGATGGGTTGAAAGTCTTTGAATATTAAGATTTGAAAATTGGGATTATTAAACTTTATTATTAACAATATTATATAATTTTAATTTCAATAAAATCTCCTTCACATTAAAACTTATCCCAATTGAAGCTTCATATCACTTTCTTTTGCTTGACCATACATGTATGCTTCCTTTTGTTCTGCCTATCGTAAGCATGTTTAGGTTTTCACTTCCTCAATGTATTGGTAATATATTGAGAGAATTGTGGGGTTTTATACTCTATTTCAATATATATCCTTTGTTCCTTTCATATCACATGTGAATTTTTAGATATTTTCCATGTTGACTTAAGGCCTCAAACTGCTCAAATCTTTCCATTTTGCTTGTGGGGTGTCATTAGTGTATCTTGAGCATTGGGTATTGAAGTCACACATTATATATTAGTAATGAACATATAAAAGTGTAGAAACACTATATTAATCTCACACTTTATATTTAAAAACTCAATTTTTAGTACACAGTTCATTATGTTTGACATGAAAAGAGACCTACAAGTTTGCAAATGTATAAGTCTATATTTTCATGTTTTAATAATTTTATGATGATTGGCCTAATCATTTAAAACTTTTTAATGTTTCTCCATTGACTCATTACATTTTTAATGAGATAAGGATATTCCTATTGGCACTAAAAATGCAATACAAGAACTATTGAAACTATTTGTGTAGGTAGCCTCTTAACACAGTCTTCAATATGGGGACATGAATGTTATTTACAAGAATAGTATGGAGTTACCAATCATATTAGAGATATTTTAATGAGATGATAAGATGATTAAAAAATTTAACCATCACTTATATGTACTGAAACCTGTCAAATCCTCCAAAAATTCAATTTCAAACCTGTGACATATCCCTAATGGAGGCTCCACTTGATCCTTGATTCTTCACAAATATGAGTCTAATGGAAAGAAATGTAGCATGGTTTTGAATATCCTTATAGACCTTATAAAATACTCAACATGCTCTAAAGAGCTCCAAACTATGTGAAATTGGTGTAAAACACGAGCCTATAGGGTTTACTGGGTGATTTTGACTAGCTATCTTGTTAGCAATGGTTCATATAGATCAACCCCTTAAACCCTAAAATATTTTCATGAATATTAAGTGCATGAGGTACCTCTTATGCCTAAGATAATTTCACCTAATTCCTCTGTTTGTTCATGAACCAAACATAAACTTCTAACCTTCTTGAGCTTGTGAAGAGATCGATTGGGATTATGACTGGTTTTTTACATTTGTTGACCGCTCAACACCTGTGTAAGTTAGTTTTAAATTTAAATGGCCTTAAGAAGTTAAAAATACACTATTATGTGCATTTTCACTTGAAGGTGCACCCTCATGTTTATATAAGTGATTGAAAACTACCTGTTTTGAATTACTCTCTATATTTAAACATTGGAATACAAAGTTTTTTGACTCTGACTATTCTATGACCCCCTCCTAACACCGTGTAAAAAATAATATGTCTTGAAGTGCTTGTCCTTTTAAAAAATATGTAAAATTCCTCAAATTTGGCTTAGAAAGTGACTTAAAAGACCTTCAGGTACATTGAAAAAATTGGTAGAAGACTAATACATGGTTATATAACCTTAAAGGCATGAATATAAATCATTTTATGACTCATCATAATGATATAACCTTTAACACACATGATAAAGAACATTTATTCTTGGATTAACTCAAAATTATACAAGTACATAAAGAGACCAAAACCTTAAAAAATGATAAATAAGGATTCAATTGATCACTTGAAGGATATTACAAGACCAAGGTGACCATATAAAATCTTGGGAAGCCTTAAAAAAAAATTAAACTATAGGGGTTAACCCTCCTGACCTTGGGGTCAAAATGGTCAATAGTACAAAAGCTCAACAATGACTTCTTAGGGTTGTAGAGACATATGAACAACTCTAACATATAAATCTCTAATAATAATTTTAGGTATCAGAGGCTAAATAGGAACTACAACCATAGTCACAACCCCTTTGTACCTTTAACCAATAGGCTCCATAAGATCAATATCTTTAAGATAACCTTACCCAACTCATGTCAAGTACATAACACAATAACACCTGGAGATTTAGATCTCATGGAGTTTGGTTCTAATTTTGAGATATTATAAAAAGAAATGGAAGATTATGAGGTAGTCCCCAATCATCCATAATCCTCTAACTTGGGTAAATCCCTTATACTTGTATGGTATTGGAAACCTTGGAATTCCCTATCTAATAATAAAATGATTCAAAGGAAGGTATTAGTGAGGTGTAAGTGTTTTAGTAGCTCTAAAGAGAAAATATGACTTTAGGAGTAGGTAGAAACAATGTCCCCTTACTACCTCAACACCCCCCCCCCCCAAATAATGGTGCAACCCCACTAGATGAAAATGCTAGGAAGAATCATCCACCTCTAAGAACTCAAGAGCCTAAGACACCTATATAAACCCCACCAATCTAAAGAAAAGGGTGTTATAACTTAGTTGGGGATATGATGAAAATCAAGGATAACATTACCCTTCATGAGCTTGCCTAAATAATAGAGTAGCACAACCTTTTGTTAAATTATTTGACTCAAAAGTTGACCCCACAAGCCCAAGCAAAACTAAGAGCAACACACACCAATGTGCTTATTTACAAGAATGAGAAGGATGTTCTCCTATTCATTTTGACCATCTAGTAATTTAGAAAGAATATGCATAACTGATTAGTATATTTTGGATCCTTAGCCAATGTGATGTCGGTAAGTATATGCCAAAAACTTGGTCTAACCCCCATAAAATTAGATAAGGCAATGGTCTAGTTGGACAAGTTAGAGGTGGAAGAGAAAGGTGAGTTTTTAAATTTACACATCCTATTGGAATTTGAATGTAGTATTAAACACTTTATATACATTCAAGTGGTTGATATCATGGAAGCCTATGGTACGTTCCTCATTAGATGTTGGTCCAAATCCTTAAATGAGTATATGGCCATAAATTTATCCCATATGTGGTTGGCATGGAGGGGAGTAGACAACCAAATATGAGTGGATATAAAACCATGCATGAAATACATGATCGCTAAATACAATGTTATTAATGATAATATAAACCTAGTTTCCTTGGACCTAGGCATCTACATGCTAAGCACTAAGCCTCTAAAAAACCAAAATAGTCATGGCCAAGGTCTACTTGGCCTATGGTCTCTTTATGTAGATGGAGGTTGCTCTAAATAAGATAGTGGGGCCATTGTTTTACTTATTTATCCCTTAAGTAGGAAACATTTAGGATGCTATAGGATATAGTTCCCTTGCATGAATAACTTGGAAGAGTATGAAGCTCTAATCATGGGATTACAATTTGCATTAAGACATGATGAAAATAAACTGAGAGTATTTATTGAATTGGAATTGGTAGTTAACCAAATTAAAACTAAGTTTTAATTCAAACTATCATACCTCATAAGGTATAAACACAAAACCTGAGACCTAATTAAAATGTTTAACATGTTCAATATCATCCCTATTCCTAGGGAGGAAAACTAGGAAATAGACTCGATAGCATTTGCTATGGTGAACTTAAACCCTCTAGGTGATACTAAGCTACAATATTTTTTTATGGAACTCATCCCCTATCCTTATATCATGGATAATGTGAGTAACTTCCAAGTCTTTGAAGATGACCAACAAATCATCTAATTCCTTAGCAATGAGGGGATATTTGAGGCCCAAATCATAGATGAAAAGGATAGGAACAACCTCAGGACTAAGTTAGATAAGGATGGGATCCTGAACATTCATGGGAACTATATCTCTAAGGGGATGATTTCACTAGGAAAAGCATTTGATGCATTAGACACAACCTTACAGGTTAAAATGCCTAAGTTTAAAGACCAGAAGTGTTGAATTATTAATCCTAGCCATGTGAATAATCCATAACCATTTAATGTGGGTCTAGAATAGATGAAATATGAATTTAAACAATTATGGATATTGTTGCTAAGATACAAGGACATAATTACTTGGGTCTATGGAAACCTTAAGGTCTTTGACTTGATAGTAATTACTCACACAATCCCCTTAAAACCTGATAAAAAAATCCTTTAAACAAAGATATAGATTGGTTAACCCAATCCTGGAGCCTTTGATTCACAAGGAGGTTCACAAATCACTCTCTTCAGGGATACTTTTCCTGATCTACCACTCCACCTAGGTGGCTAACCTGGTCTTGGTATATAAGAATAATGGTGAAATCTACCTTTGTAGACTTTCAAATTTTGAACAAAATTTGAAAGTCTACAAAGGTAGATTTCACCATTGGGATAATCAATGTTGGTGCAACCTTTCAAATGGAAATGGATAATCAAGGTTATGAGATCAACGAATTGAACCTTTGGAACTTATTGTAAGCCTCCACTTCTAGTTTCTTGCAATGTTTTATGTGGAAGTGCCCAGGTGCCAAGGCAATGAATTTTTTTGGAGATTGAAGTGGTGAGTGAAGCTAGTTGGACTGTCTTCACTATATATCCTTGTTCTTTGTATTTTCTTTAATGGAAGAGGTACTTCATCATTTGGTCCATAGAGGTTCTTTACTCCTATCCATCTTCCTACTCTTCATCTTGTTTGGCAATTTGAGACAAGGTTATAATTTTAATTCCATTTCAAGGGCTTCTTTAAAAGCATAATTAAACAATAGATCACAATTATTAATAAGAAAGAATAAAGGGATTGATTAGAAATTTAAAACTCTTGGTCAATAAATAATACAATTTTTCCCAAAGAGTTGGGACAACATAGGTTTTGTTCCATATCAAAATTATTAAGTTAATCAAGTTCTCTTATAACCCATTAAGTCTTAAGAAAAATTGTAAAATTAAATCTCTAGTAGAGCCCAACATATACATAATTTTTCAATAAATAAATTTACTCTTATACTACCATTTCAATGAATTTAACCTTAACCATTAAAGGATTGATAGGTAAGTACATAATAATATATATGGATGACATAATCATTTTATATAAATACAATATAGATCATGCACACCACCTAGAATGAGTATTTGAAAGATGCAAAAGGTATGGCATCTCCTTAAACCCAAAGAAGAGCATGTTCGGTGTCAATGAAGTTAATATTATCAATTACATTGTCACAAATAAATGTATTTATATCAATACTAAAGGGTAAATATAACTTATAAACTACCATTACCTAATAATAATAAAAATATAAAATATTCCTGTAGGAAAATCAATTTTGTGTGTAATTTTATTTTTGGATTTGTTGAAATAGTGAAGCTCTTAAATGTAATGTTAAAATAGGATGATAAAGTGGAGTGGAAATTGGAAATGAGGAAATATTTATAGGATATAAAATATGCTATCATGCAAGCCCCAGTCCTTATCAGCCCAGACTATAAACATGACTTATATGTTTACCCTTTTGCTTCAAAGCCCACCATTGTTGCCTACCTCACCTAGAGGTTAGAAGGAGAAGAAAACCCCTTAGATTTTATGATAAATAATATTAAAGATTCCAAAATTTGGTATTATACCTTGGACAACCATGAATATACCCTGGTAAAGACAATAGGAAATTTAAGTATTACATCCTCTATAATAGAGTGCATGCCATTGTCCTAGACCTAGCTATAAAGCAAATGTGGGGGTAAAATGAGGTAGGTGAGAGGAGAGGCTGATGTATGATTAAATTATAAGAGTATGACTTAGAAATCAAGATAACCAATCTAGTCATGGGATAAGGCCTCACCCAGATAATCACAGAGATAGACCCAAGAATCATGATACATTAGGTGGATGAATAAAGGGTGAAACATTCAAACTAGTACACCCTGGTCATGTAATTTATACTTTATGTAAATGCACCCCTAGGACTCAATGATATGAAAATAAGAGACCTCAAATTAAAATATACACATTATATGATGAATAAATGAGTTATTTTTAGAAGAAACCATGAAATAATCTACCTTTAGTGTGTACCAAAAGAAAAGGCCAAAGACATAATGGTAAGTTTCTATGAAAATTCGGGAGTCATCCATCCCATGGAAAATTCCATGGCTCACAAGGTTATCTAGGTAGGTTACTATTAGCCCATGATGTTCAAGATTTTCACACTCATGCTCATTTATGTCACCAATTCCAAACCATTGATAAAATGGAAACACGTGCTACAATGCCACTACAACTTGTTTTAGAGTTTATACCATTCACACAATGGGGACTAGATTTCATGGGGGTGATTAAACCTAATTCATCAACCAATCATAAATTCATCCTCATGAGCACAAACTACTACACTAGATGGTTTGAGGTGGTTCCAACCAAAATAAAAACTAATTTAAAGTCATAAAGTTCTTGAAGAATGCCATATTTACCCATTTTGGGGTCCCCATTTCTTTAGTATGTCATAATGGCCCCACCTTTCAATCTATATAATTTATAGAGTAGGCCTTAGATAATGGGATAATATTGAAGTTGTGCTCCAATCACTACCTTCAAGGGAACAAATTGGTAGAATCCACCCAAAAAAACTTTATCAATGCCATTAAGAAATTATTTGGAGAGAAGCCCCTTGAATGACACTCATTTCTAAAATCCACTTTATGGTTAGATAAAATAGATATAAAAAATCACTCAAAATATACACTCTCCTTTTCATCTAAGGATTGTATCCTATCATGTTGGTCACTCTCAAAATGCCTAGTTATAAGTTCATGTAAAAATTAATGAAAATGGATGACAAAGTGAATTCTAAACTCCTAGACTTAATTCAGTCAAAAGAAGCTCGAGATGAAGATTTGTTGAGATTTAGTAAGCATCAAGACATAATCAAGAGTTGGTTTTACAAGAGGTAAAAGGTTAAGACCTTAATAATATTTGACCTATTCTTGATGTGGGACAAAGACATGAGAAGAATGGTCAGCATTAGAAATTTAATCCCCTCTGGATTGGCCCATACCAAATAACGTAAGTACTGGGAAAAATTTCCTTTTTTCTTAAGGATCTCGAGGGGAATGACTTACCACTTCTAATAAATGGGTAGTTCTTGAAGCACTATTTCTCAGTTATCCCATCTAATGTTATTTTTGAGTAATTTAAGTAAGAGGAGGTAATGTATATATTAAATATATTTGCTTTAGTTGTGTGATTGATTTAATTATGTGTTTGTTTATGTTGTGTTATTTTATTTTATGTTGAGTTTTTCCCCTCTATCCCCTTCTTTGTTTTGCATTATTCCTTTAATGCCTAACCCTCTTTAGTAACTACTTCAGGTGGTAGCTAAAGCCCAAGAGGATTGATAAGAAACTAGAAATGCTAGGTTAAAACCTTTGATAAAAGAAATTCTAGGATAGTAATGGAAAATTTTGATATCTTGATTTGAGAGTCCAATGATTATAAGAGAAATAGGTGGATTTGAGAACATCCTACACCCTAGGATGGACACTAAACAACACTTAAAATTATAGCTCTAGAAGATATTGGATTGTTCAAATTGATTAAACATTGAGTAGTTATTCATAACTTCCCCTTATCCATTCACACTTGGCTTGGTCCCAAACCATTAATGGATAATACTAAAAGTTAATGATCACTTCCCAAGAAACTTAGAAAAGAATAAAGAAAGCATGTAAAATTTAAATTCTAGGTCTACCTCAAAAGGGTTATATAGGTAATCTCCACCACATACTTTCCATCCTAGTTAGCAATGGATCAAGTCTATGAATGAGACCAAAGGCATCTCTTTCAAGGCTATGGATGCCCACCTAGAAGTAGAGAAATTCCTTAGTCATCCCCTCTAACCCATCAAGAAAAAAACACCCCAAAGTAAGTTTGATAACTAGTACAAGCTTGATTAATAGAGGGTGATCTAATAATGAATCAAAAATGAAAATCACTTCTCACATACATTGATGGCCATATATGGTGGAAGCTTAGTATGTTGCTTGTTATTGTGAGATTTTGGTGCCTCATATTTTCTATGGATAATAAATACTACCTATATAGCCTTTGTCTTGAGCAAAGAAAGGTGAATAAACTGGTTAGGTTCTAAGTGTTTCTCATCACTTTCCCCATAGAAGTCACCATTTGTTGTGGCCAAAATTCTCCCTTTTCTATGAAATGGGGGAGCACTCTAAAAATTTCATGAACTAGAGCTTTAGAGTTCTTTATTTTGTTCTTGTCAATGATGCCTAATTAAATCTTTAGAAATATACACCACCTTGATTTCTTCTAGTAATAAGATACCTCTTTTAATTTCTCTAAAATAAATAAGTAGTGTTTGTTCTCTCTTAGTATATCATGGCTCTAATGTGACAGGTTGATTTTCACTTTGGTTTATTTGAGTCTAGTTCCCTTCCCAAAGCAACAAACTTATTATCCTTTATGGTAAATCAAGTTATTTATATCTGATAGGTAAGATTTAATGTATTATATTATTTTTATCTTTCTTAGTCATTTTGTGAATATTACAGAGATTGATCAAATGGGAATTTTCCAAGTTACCACATTATTAGGAGTCAAAGCAGCTAGTCCCTAAATTTGTCAAAGATGTTAGATCCCAAGAGAGCTAACCTAAATGGGAAGCTTCCATGACATTAGGGTTCATAAAGGATAATCACTTTGACCTTTTAAAGATGTTAGAGATCAAAAAAGCCTGACTAAATTGGAAGCTACCACATCATTGAGAGTCAAAAAATATGGTCCCCAAACTTGTCAAAGATATCAGATCCTAGGAGAGCCCAACTGAATGGTAAGCTACCATGTAATGAGGATTTAGAAAGTCTAGTCCCCTTGACCTATTAGAGATGTCAGATCCTATAAGATCTTGACCAAATGGTAAGTTTCCATGTCATTAGGAGTCAGAAAGGCTAGTCCCTTAGACCTATCAAAGATGTCATTGCCCAGGAGAGCCTAGCCAAATGAAAAGTTGCCATATCATTAGAATTTAGAAAGGATAGTCCCATAGAACTATAAAAGATGTTAGAGCCTAAGAGAGCCTAGCTGAATGGGAAAGTATTATGTCATGAAGATTTAAAAAGGCTAGTCCCCCAAACTTGTCAAAGATGTCAGATCCCAAAAGAGCTTGAATGAATGAGAAGCTACCACATCATTAAAATTAAAAAATTACAATCCCCTAAACCTATTATATATGTTAGATCCTAGGATATCCTAGTTGAATTAGAAGTTACCACATCATCAAGAGTCAAAAAGGCTAGTCTAATAGACTTGTAAGAGATGTCAAAGCCTAGTCATTTGGGAAGTTGCCACACAATGTAGTGTGAAGATGAACTAGTTGCCACTTATGACCCAAGAAGCTCAAAATGGAGTATGAATGAGACTCAAAGGCCAATTAAGGTGTTCCATGTTTCTTAGGTGACACGTCACCTAGATAATGGAAAAAAGTGCCGTACATAGCCATAGCCTAGTGATGACCATTAATGGGAGGACTAATAAAAAAATGAAATGTGTCAAAAGTTGGGAGTTAGCTGAGGGGCATATAAGATATGTGATTTCATGCCTACCATGCATTGGAAATTAATAAAATGGGAAGATGGACCCAATTAGATAGATTTGAAAACATCTCATCACCATTGATATATTTGGATGGTGGTAGAGGACCATGGGCTTCAAATTTAATTATAGATTTAGAAATAAAGAGAGAAAATCTAGCCACCAACTCAAATTAAAATTCATATTAAGTAAGCCACCAAACACTATTAATGTAAGGGACATATGCATGAACTTATAAAACCTAAAAAATTCCCATTAATAGTTGCGATTATTACCTTAGAAGAAATATCAGATGCCTTAATATCAAATTTACACAGAACCCCTATATCCCATGCCTATGATGCCCAAATATTACTAACTCCCCCTCTATCCTACTATAATGGATGCCACATCCTTAAACCTAAAGGCCAAGCTAAAGTATCAAGACACCACTTTCATTGATGTTTTAACTAAGTATAGACACTTCAATGACCTATTTAAATTAATTGAGTAGGTCTCCAAGGATTCTACTAAAATTGTAAGTACGAGGATGTCCTTTGGTCCTATAGAAGGTGTAGACTCTACAGAGACGTGATTAAACTAGAGGAATTTCCCTGAACTGACCTACTAGGTGACATCCTCCATAATACTATCCACATGCAGAACATTGTCAATGATTGGGTGTGTTCACCCACCTCTTAACACCAAATTTATAACATATCTGGGAATTCCTTTAAGGAGTATTACTCCCTCCTATACTTCTTTTTCTCATATGATGTAGTGGCAATGTTGTCTTGGATGGACACCTACTAGATCTATGATGTCCTTCATGATTGGGTTGAGAACCTCGACTATAAGTGGGTTAACAAGGAAAATATCAAGGCCTACATAGTTCTTGGCTTCTGAGAGGAGGTTCGAGTAGGCATGATCCTAATAAAATTATTATTCAAAAACCTAGGCTACCATCATGTCAATGAGATATGGGTTCCCCTTATCCACATGATCCTAACTCTCTTAGACATCCTATACATAGGGGTTTTATCAACTTCAAGTTGGTCTATGCCATTAAAAATGATTGAACATGAGGTGACTTATACATGATGAGATACCTACTCAACACAATCTATGGGATGATCTCATTCAAGCCTTCAACCTTTACTATGTGGGTTACAAGTGGCCTAATCATCCATATGGTCTTCTACAAGCTATATGGCCACCATTTCCACTAGCATGTATTGAATGTATATGACCACTTCTACCTAGTGGTGTATTATTAAATCAATGAAGATATAATGCCCTAGTTTTCAAAGGTAATCTAGGACTCTATCATAGCCATCAAGGACTATTGGATGTACAAAGATGACATAATGATCTGAGTTATGAGATTACTCCAAGACCCCTTACACTTTTCATATTATGTACTTGACTACTTAGAAGAATAGGAAATCACCTATCAATTAATTAACATCTTAAAATTCTATATATATTGTTATCATAAGGCATGCTCTCAATTCTTGATCACCATATAAATCCATGTCTATAAGAACTTCCCCTTGATATAAAATATGACATTTGGGTGAGACTCCTTCATCCTCTCAAAATGCAATACTTGGAAGTGGGCCTCTAAAGGGATGATTTGGGCCCATTTGGTGCAATACTCAACTCAGCTCAACATCAACTACGAGCATTAAGCTGAAGATGATGATGATATCTATTTGAATGCTATTGATGACCAAGACATGTTATCCCAAACAACAATAAAGAAGAAGAAAGAGAAGAAGGCTTAGACAAACCCCTTTATAACTCCTCCAAATCCTACTCAATCTATGGAGGACATAAATCTAATAACTCCAACCATCTCATAGAGAATCTTGTAGTTCATTTCACTACCTTGTCCTCCTCGAGCTCTAGCCACAACTCTAGCTCTACTTTTAATAACATCTTTGAATCTTAATTGAATCTTCAGGCTACAAATTTGCCTCTACCTCTTTTATTTTTTCCTCATGATCCAACTACACCTCTTCTTATTGCTCATCATGTTCTACCTCTACCTCCTCTAGTTTCTCTTTGAGCTCCACCTCCACCTCTTCTATCAGTTCTAGTAATAAGGCCACGATAGAGTTGAGCTAAGACTACACGATGCTAGGTAGCCTAGACATAACCTTATCAACCATTATCACTATAGCCTATGAGATTTTATGTGGCCAATATCTTGAGAGTAAGCCTAAAATGATGTGCCCATTAGGCATCCATCTAGGTTCCCCCACTCACTGCTCCATCTCCTCCTATTTACCTTCCACTCCTTTTTCCCACCTTTTTTCAACTCGCTATTCTAGTTCCCACTAGTTCAAAATTTCCCCCTCTATTTCCCATTACTTCCCTTTTATATTTCACCCAAGTACCCTTGGATTTAGTCCTTTTGAGAATCCTCACTTCCTCATTCCTTTATGATCTTCCCATTTCCTAGTTTAGAGTCCTCCCAGTGCTTCCCTTTAGCATGCCTTCTAATGGGTATGACCATAGCCTTCAAAATCTTACAAATTTTAATGGGGACCTTCTGAATACCCTCTTTATTTATCTTGATTCTCCCCTTTGTGTCACTAATTCCTCCACCATCAAGCCTTATAGCCCATGCCATCCCAATCAGACCATCCACCACAACACCTAGAGCTAACCCAGGAAAGAAGTCAAATAAGAAATAAAAGATGATCCATATTACAGATATAGCCCAAAGGCCTTTAGATCCAAATCCACCTCCTATATAGGTCTTGGTGACCCCTCTATCCCTAGTATTAATAGCCTAATTATTGGCTCCTCACCCCCTCTCTCTTACCCAAAGTTCCACCAACCTCACCTTTAACTAACCCATCTCATCCATATTATTTCATGACCCATTCCTTGGGATATTATCACCTCAAGTGAACCTTACTTAGGAACAATGGTGATATCAAATTTTCCTATGGGCCTCTTCTTTCATTCTCCCTCCTTTCACTCTCATGACCTATCCACCTCCACTTTTTTCCTCTTTCACTCCTACTTCATTCATCTCCCCTCCACCTCATCCTCTACCCTTCACCACCATTTTATCCACACCTCCTTCAACTATTACAACTTGAATAATGGTCATAGGTTCACATGTACCATAAATGGATGTCCAAGGTGACCTAGATGTATTGTAAAATTTTGATAGAGAATCTAGGAGCATGAATATGATTCTTCCTTAGAGATTTATCTAGGAAGGGAACCCAGTGATATGGCAAACCCATCAGGATCTATTTTCCCTCACTAAGGTGAGGAGTACTATTAGAGAAGAAAAGATGGCTAAGGACCTAGTATCCATCATTTGAGCTACCCATGATATGTTTGAAAGGATCTTTGTCGACATGTAGATCTAATTTTGGACTCTTAAAGCCCAAGTGAAGAGTATGTTCCTAGTTAGACTAATTAGGTAGGTCAGTGATGCCCTCTTACTACTTTTATCAATCCTAGGAAAAGTAGTGGGGACTCAAGATGAGGTTGACACATTATATAATGGATGTAGGCCTATATGGGGAGGATCACAAAAATTGATGAGAAGTGTCAAAATATAAAATTAGTGGTCAATAAGGGGATGTTCTCAGAGCTCAAATTGATAACCTTAGATTTGGGGTTGTACCAAACTTATGTTAGGAACATGAGAGTGGTAATGGAGAAGTGGTTAGCCTTAGCCCACACTAAAAAATAATCCTTAAAATAGGGTGAGAATAAGATATTAAATTACTTTAAATAGGTCAATATCTCTATGTTATTACACCTGATGGCACTTTACTCAACCAAGGGGAATTTAGAGTCCACTTAGGTCAATTTGACTAGGTTATGAGGGAGAAAGTGGCCAAGGTGAATCAGGAAGGAGACTAGATGGTGATAGAACTATCAACTTAGTCCATTGTAAATATAAACTATGTATTTGGAGTCCAAACCTCAATGGAATTATCTTTCTAGATCCCCTAAAGACTGGTAGCTTAGGTTGAGGTAATCTTCAGGGAGCCTCTAATGAACTTATCTAAGCTAGATAAGGAGTTTGACCTTGAGGTAGTCACATTGGAAGCTGAGAGTTCCCAATTAAAATAATTATGAGTCAGCCCTTATTAGCCACATTCATGTTTTAATTAGTGGTCCCCCGTAAATCTATCGTAATTTTGTAGGGATTTATTTTGTCTCAAATTTTGAAATATTATTATAACTATAATGAGTGGCCATCATGGCCCAAGATGGGATCCTCATGATTTTTATAGGTGATCCTCAATATTTATCTATTTATATAAGAGTTGTATTATGTTTTAGGGGTCAACAAAAAATTTCTCGAAAGTGTTGTTAGATTATTGCCAGGATTTCACCTACATTTCCTTTTTCACTTTATACTATAATAGTGGCCCAGGCTGATTATTATATCAACATTTCACCTTTTTAATGATTAAAATATCTATTTTTTGAATAGGAATCTCTTCTGCGCTCAATTTTATTTCATCTTCATGTTTAAATGATCAGTAGTGTTAGGTTAATTAGATTAACACTTTGTCATTTTATGTATTTGTGATTATGATGTACATAGTTAGTATATTCTCTGTGTGAGTTACTTGATTTCTCTTATGGTAGTGATGATAAGTTTTGTGCCTAAATACAAATTCTCATATGGTGTTTATGTGTTTTTGACAGTAAACCCCTAGTAATCATTGTTAGTAAGAATTTAGATTGAAGACATAGACCTAATTCCCTCAGACTCTCCCCACTATTTTTTATTTGAGGTAAAACTTTAATGAAACTTGGTATACATTGGTATAACTATGACATAGTCACTTGGTTAAATATCCATTGCATTGATCTCATTTTAGACTTGGAGGTTTCCCTTATCTATCTTACCCTTCCCTCTCTTTTGTGTTTGTTTAGTGGATCTAAAATCCACCTTTCCCTTTGTGTTTAGAAAGAATAAGCCCAATGCTCAAGTATTCATATCTATCCTTAACCTATGTGAAGTATAATGTATTGAATTTCTAATAGTAATAGTGCATCTCTTGGAGACTAGTCACATATACTCCATTTGTGAATTCTAATACCCATATTCATGCCTTGGGCTAATCTTAGATTAGTCCTAAAAATGAGGAAGAAAGTTTTTAGTTATCCCCACCTTCCCCTTTTCAAGGAATGATCCAATCTCATGGGTATCTCATTTTAATAAATAGATTGGGTAAAATAATAGTCATATGGAGTGTTTAATTAGTCTTATGAAGGTTAAGTGAGGAAATATTCCATTAGTGTCTTTATACCTACTAAAAATTATCCCTCCTAGCATAACTACCATCTACCACCTTCATTTAAATATTGATGTAAGAATAGTAGATTGAGATTAGTGTATTAATAGGAGATATCTATGCTCATTATGCATCTACAAATGTGTGGTAGTGGTCAAAAAATTTGGTGCATCACCTTCTTGGTTAGGTTGTTTTAAGTTCTTCCTATACCTTTTCTTTGTAAAAAATAGGTTTAATAGTATTTATAAGTGATGCATCAAGGGAGATATCCCTATCTAGAAGTTCTATTCAACTATAAGGTTACCCATAACCTTTGAATTTTCCCTATGCTATCACTTAAATGATGAGTCTTGAACACTCTCCTCAAGGTGCAACTTTTGTTGATAACAATTTTGGCACACCTAATGGGACCAAGATTTTATCCATTGAAGAGTTATTGTTGATGATATTCAATATATCAACCTTTGGAGGCATGAAAAAAAACATAAATGGTGACTCCAAGTGAACCACAACTGGTATAAGTATCCCTAGTGTCTAAAAATTATAAAATTGGTATGTATTCTCACCAATCTTTTGGTTAAGATGCATATTCTATGCCTTCACATTATTCATGTCATATTGATAAAATTCATGGCTTCACCCCAAGTGGTTCTCAAAAAGTATCATACCAACATTACCAATGCTATCAATAGACTTATATACCCTCTCCCAATCCAACTCAACCTCCTTGGTAGCATACTTATCCCTTTAACAAACCTTGTCAATGTTATGTTGATCCTACCCCAACCCTTTTATATTTCAAATAAACCCTTTTGGAAATGGAAATGAAAATGAGGGAGCTTGATGGATAAATAGAGATTGGTCTCAATGTTTCCATCCCTTCTATTCATAGTGAAAGTAATCATATGATGATGGATTTAGTGTATTTTACTAAGTTTAGATGGACATATATTCAGAGAAAAGATTAGGAAATGTCAATTAATGAAGTTATAGAAATAAGAGGCTTGATTAAATGTATGGATAATGTATTATCACTTGAAGAGAGGTAAAAAATGAAATACATTTAGCCTTATATGCCTCTTCCTACTCCACATCAAAATTATTTTTCTCTAAATGTATCCCAAGTTATAATATACTATCAAGAAAGGCCCATGCCTGCAAAATATTCACCCACTCTTATTTAACAATATAAAACCACTCCATTATGGACACCTTCTTGGACTATGAACCATGATTACATCATGCCAAATCTTGAGAAATAACCTTCTCCCATGCCCATCCAAAGTCAAGGAAAAGAGAAGTATATGGAGGCCAAGTCAAGAGAGATCCTAAGTCCCTCAAGTCCTTCACCTACCCTTCAAGTTTCATATATATATGAATTTAAAGATACATCAAAGTTTGATAAAGTTATTTGGGAGTGGAAGGAGAATAATGTAACATATTTAATACAATTTTCTTCTCCATCTCTTCAAGAATACTAAAATCAGCCTATCCCTCCCAAAATACTAAGTTGTAAGGACACTCTATCAAATTTCAAGAAAAATGATGAGGTATATTTCACTCCCACCCCCTCCTTTTATGAAGTATAACCTGATACATTGAGGTCATAAGATGAATATTCATTTTAAAAGGCAAGCTTGTTAAGAGAGAATGATGAAGTGATAGTCCTTGAAAGGCTTGATGAAGTTATAGCTGTAAGTGGATCTCAATAAGGTCATGATGAAGATGTGGTGAGTAAATATGATGAATAAATCATCATTATAATCCCCCTTGGTGGATAATATAACAAATCAACTCTCAAAGATGAGAAAAAGTCTACACCTACTAGCCAACAGTTGGACAACCCTCAAGGTGTCATGAATGACCATGAAAATGAGTCAAGTTGGAATTATTTTGAGCTTTAATAAGGAGATGATGATCAAATAATATCCTTAAAATCAAATTATATACTCCCATTCTTTATTAAATAAAAATAAAAATATATGGAATAGGTTAATAAAAGTATTAATGAAGTTAAGATAGATGATTTATTAGAAGGCAATCCTAAAACTAGGTCAAATAAACTCATTATTGACAAAATAAAGACTCCTAATGATCTTGATGATGATTGGAAATAACTATACTCTATTTTATTTTAATAATTTAACAATCTTGTCATGGAAACATTAAATTATCAAGATGAGGTTACAACTACATATGAGCATGAGATCATAGTGGAAAGTGAAACTCAAGATGGTTGGAGACTTGAAGAAGATAAATCAGGTTTGGAAAAAGGAAAGAATGATGAATTAGATATTGAGTGGGTAGATTAAAATCCATTCTTCATGGAAGAATAATAAGACTAATCTAGTTGTCAGTAATTAAGTCTTGATGAAGGAAAAGATGATCATACAATAGTTGATCAAGTTGCAGTGAGTATGAGGTAAATCTTCATGAAGAGACTTTGTTCATTAACCTTGTTGAGCCTCATGAGAAAGAGGTAGATTTTGAAGATATGCATTGTATTTAAGTTTTCATGCTTTCAATTGATCAATAAAAATCTTCCTTTTGGGAAGAACTACAAAAGTTTTGCTCAAGTTTGTATAGTAAGCCTAAAGTCTATGAGAATAATGCTAAGATGGTTGTCTTGTCCAATGAACATGGTTCAAAAATGAGTGAGAAGTATATTGAAGATAAAATCATGGTTAATTATCTTGTTAAATATCATGAACAAGTTAGAGGATAACATGTGGCAATCCTATTTAGACATGTTCAAGGAATTTGAAGAGTTTGGTAGGTTAACACCTCTAAAAGAACAAGATGAAGTTATTGTTAATAAATTCAAAGATCTTAGCAAGTCAATAAGTCCTAAAATTCATCACCAAGAGGTTCAATATCATGATGTAGAAAGATATGATGAAGATTATTCTCTTTGAGGTGATCAAGAGATGAAATTTAAGGAGCTAATTGAAGTTAAAGTTACTGCTACCCTTAAAAATCAAAGTGTGATCAACATGGAAAACATTGCCAAGGGTGGACAACAATATGAGGTAAGTGTTGAAGATCAATATCAATTTTTGTTAATTAGGGACATGTTTAGTGTTGTTGATCCATTTTAGGTCAATCCAAATACAATGGTGATCAAGAAAGGAGTTACCACAGCAAGAATAAAGCCTAAAAAATAGCTTATATCATCCTTTTTCATCACATGGAGAAGACAATGATTTTTCATTTTGATCCATGAGGATCAAAATTTAAATGTTATTTGTACATAATAATTTCTTATTTTGTCTTCCCTAAGTGTTTCTTAGCATAGTGTGTGTCTTATTTTTGTTGTTGTCTTGCTTTGGTGTGTTTGCTTCTTGTCTTGGTGTGTGTGTTGAAGGTAGTCAAATATTTCATCCTTCTCAAGAGCTTGTAGTCAAGTGTTAACATCACATCATGTTTGTAGTTAAATCATAGGTGACTCCACATCCCAATGGAGGAAAGAAGGTCACTGGTATATATTCATATAAAGCATGCAATCATAGGAGGCTACTAAAGATGTTCACCAAAATTAGCTACCATAGGTGGGGATGATTCAAAACTTTGCTTCTAGCCTTGCCTAACATTATTGATGATCATTTGATAAGTTTTTTCTTAGTCTATAGGTCATTTCTTATTGTAAAAATGTGTCTTGTCAAGTATTTTGTCATCTTAAGGTCCCTTGCAAGGTTTAAGAGAGTGAGTCAAGAGCCTAGTATTGTCATTTAATCCCTTTCATGAATGTCTTGTTTTTGTTTTAGATAGATTAAGGTATCTTAGCAAAGTTTAAGGTTATTTTACAAAGGTTAAGGTATGTTGATCCATAATGAAGTATTTGTGTATTGAAATTCCAAGGTGATATAATGTCTTATGGTGGATGAGAACTAATAGAGGCAAGATATGGTAAGATGGAAACATTATTATTTCATGTTTAGCAAAGGTTAAGGTAGTTTTTGATAAATTAAGGTAATAGTTGCCTTTACAAATCAAAAGGATCAAATGATTTTTGAGGCCTCTAACATGTTTACAAGATGTTCCAAGGTGTTTTATTCTTTACACATGTTCATCCAAATCAATTTTAACATGACATAAGTGGTGAGACCCTCCAAAGATCAAGAAAATGAAATATAATCTAGAAATACACTTGAAAAGGTATTATACAACAAATTTTAAATGTGGATATGGTAAATTTAGGTATAAAATGGATTATTTTAGGTTTACTTGATATTTTTAGGGTCAAATTAGGTTTGTGGAAGTGTTGGTAGGTCCAAATAAGATAAAAAATGTTTCATCTCCTCTATCAAGCTCCTTGCAAGATAGTGAATGTCATTTTCAAATGTTTATTTCATGAAGATAAAAGAGAGTTTGATATATTTATATTATTTATAGATAGGAGCCCTTATTCCCTTGAAATTATAGGCATTTATTCTTGGTTTGAAGGTTATGCTTTATGAACAATAGTTAACAAAATAAGTAGTCTGAAACCCTCCTAAAACCCCACAAGCAGGGTCTTTATTGTCTCAACTAGTTCATAGGTTAATGTATGAAAATTAATAGTATTTTTAGATCCTAAAGAGTTTTATTAATCATATAACATAATTTTCCATCATCAGTTGGAATGTGTGAGTAGCCAATGTAGAAAAAGTGTTATGTTTTGTTGTTTTTGAAGGTGGCAAGCATGGTTTTTCAAGTTATGATGTCCTTGATCATATAATATTTTGTGTTTGGAATGAAAACATTATAATAATCTAAAAAAAATATCCTTTATCTTGATCAGGTATCATATAAGCATCAATAGGGTCAAATATTAAAGAGATTAGGGAAGCATGTTGACTATGCATAAAACTGCTTATAGGTGGTTATCAAAATTGCCTTAAAAAGGAAAATCCATGGTGATTGTATTGAATATTTGAGAATTTAATATATTATGAGTCATTTTTAAATTTTTATTATTATTTAATTTACCAAATAATTTATCCAAGTTATCCAAATGATATATTGATCAAGACCTTGCTGTAGGAGGTTTTAAACACGTTGAAGCTAAAAATGAGTAATGTTACTTCTAGGTTTTATTATTCAATAAATAAATAGTAAAATTAGTTTATTTTTGATATTATTGACATATATTAATTAAATAAAAATATATAAGGTTGATAAATTCACTCTAAAGTATCTCTAATGGAGGATTATAGGTGGTAGCTCATTACCAACATGGGTTTGAACTCTCTTACAAGGTCTCAAATGTAAACAAGTAGGAAAAAAACATAGATAATAATAAATAATGGTAATTATGAACTATAATAATGAAAAAATCACTCCTAAAATTACAATATTACTCCTAAGTACACATGTAGTCCATATACAGTCCAAACGAGCACCTACAACATTCAAAGATAAGAAAGGTCTTATGAGAAAACATCCTAGAGGTTTTGAGGAGTATTACAAGTGAAATTTGAATTAATATAATTTATTGATATCATATATAAATTTATAAAAATCTTATAATAATCTTTGTGGTGCACTTGTAGTGGTACAGACCTAAGTACATCAGCGTAGTGTTTATAAGCAAAATTACGTGTGTGGAGGCATTTGAGAGACTTAAAGGAGGTTTTTGATATTTTAAACTAGTTTTAGGGTTAAAGGATAATACTATATGACTTTTAATAACCAATAAAAAATTAATTAAGGGATTAAACTAAGGTGAATGTAGACCTATATGTTTGCAGACTTGTAGGTCCACATTCTCAAACAAGGGAAGAAAACCTTACATGAAATATGATGTTTGAAGAGTAGATAAAAAGTGAAAGCCATAGTGATGTTTTAAGAAGGTATATATGGGGTATAAAACGATAATTATTTAAATTAAAAACTTTTATTTATGCCTAAAAAACATCAAACCCATAGAAGCACTTACAAGTCTGCTAAAGAGCTCCTTTTGTAACCATGTTTTCAAGAATTCAAGAGAATATACAATGAGATCATTTAGATTATGGTTTAAATGGATAATATAGGAAATTATTATACATTATATACCATGTATAATTATTATTATGTATTTAATTTTATCAAAAGGATAAAATACAACTACAACCTACTTGACAGTCCTTAATGCACACAGAATCCTAAAAAAATATCATGTTAGAAAGCTATAAAGGTTTTCAAAGATAAACTAATATTTGAGTGGTCAATGGGATTTTTTGAAGACACAATAAAATTATTATAAACTTTTTTATTGTCCTAAAATTTCTCTAACTCATTTTTATTTTCTCTCAATCTCCTTAGGCCTACGTTAAAACCAACCTAGGGCTAGAAAGTTGCATTTGGAATAACTCAAGTTATAACCCATGAAATTTATTAAAAATTTTAAATATGACATTATTTAATGTTATATAAAATATTTTTTAGATTTTATTTCAGTACTATACATTCTTATATGGTCTCTATTATTGTAGGCTTGCTTTAGGCCTAATTAGGCATAGTTGGGAAAGATGGGTGTTGGGTTAGTAGATTTACCTTGAGAGTTAGGTCATAAAACTTTGGGTGAAGATAAAATGGGATAAAGGGTACTGAAATGTTCAATTATTTTTCCTATATATATATATATTTCAATCCTTGGATATTTGTGTCAAAACATGACTACAAATAATATGCCTCAAAGAGAGAAAATAAGATAAATATGAAGGAAAATGTAGAATAGAGGTTAAACATGATGGGTATTGATCTCAAATAGGTGTAAAAGTAAATATATGTATCTATACCCAAATATTATGACTTATCACTTCATAATCACTCCTAAGGGGTAGTTTCAAGAGCTCAAGGATGAGTTATCAAGCCAAACAACACTTCTACACCACCTTGAGAGGACTATCATAAAATTATGTGTACACTTGTGGAGAAGAGAATTAATAATTGTCCTTTGGTAGGTTTTATTATTTTTAACTAACTTCATGAGTGTTTGGTAGCCATTATTGGCTCTTGACACCTCTCACTTCTATCTCTCTTCTTCTTTCTCTTATATGTCTGTGTGATTTTAGCATTGTAATGTATCTTTCACTTGATTATGGTGAAGCCCTAATCATTTTACAGTCGATTTAAGAAATAAAAAATTTGGTTTCACCTTCTCTTATGACTATATTCTAGTGTTTGTAATGAATGATTGATCTTATCTAATGTTGATCTAGTTCTCCTTGACATGATATCTCATTATCTCACCTATATGAAGTTTTAACTCATTCTTGTAGGTCATATTTAGTGTTTAAGTATTATCATGAAGGTTAAGTGAGAGAATATTCCATTAGTTTCTTTATCCTATAGAAAATAATACCTCCTAGCCTAACCACCATCTACCACTTTCATATTTAAATAATGATGTAAGGGGAGTATATTAAGAGTAGTGTATGAGTAGGTCATCTCTATGATCATTGTGCATCTGAAAATGTCTAGTAGTGGTCAAAAAATTTCATGCAACACATTCTTAGTTAGGTTGTTTTCAGTTTTTCTTATTCCCTTTCCTTACAAACAATAGGTTTGATAGTAGTTATAAGTGATTCATCAAGGGATATATCCATATATAGAGTTTATATTTAGATATAAGGTCACCCATCACCTTTGAAGAGTCTCTATGTCATCACTTAAGTGAGGAGGCTTGAAGACCTTCCTCAAGGGTGAAACCTTTGTTGATAACACTTACCTAGACATGTTCATTATATATGATACATGTTTACATTCATAGATTAGACAATTGTCTTATCATTTTTAGGCGAGGTAAATATGAGTTTATATTATTCCCTCACCTCAATTTTGGGCATATATTAGTGGGGGCATGTCATAGAGACATGTTCTTCACATTTGGCACAATTTCAGATTTAATGGGGGCATGGTTCTGAATCATGTTCTCCACAATTATTAAATATGTGGTAATTATATCAAGTTTTATATTTAGTGGGGGCATGTCATGTCTTCCACACATTCATATTTTTTAGATTCAGTAGAGGCATGATTTGAAAGCATGTTCTCCACACTTATCTAATATTCAACATCTCTAGATTATAGTGAGGGCATGTTTTGGAAAAATGTTCTCCACATTGATAATTATTTAAATTTTCATATTTATCCATATATAGTGGGGTAATTATTTGCAATAATGTTATCCATACTTCACAATTATAAATTGGCCAAAGCACATAGTTATACAAATTTAGATTCACAGTTGTGGCATAATTCTATATATTGGTACCATTGTTATACATAGTTTCAACATGAGACATATGTAAATTACATATGCTATGCAATGTGTGATAATATTTCAAAATCCAAATCACTTTTAGATTTCAAAATTATTCTATAGACTATTATCATATCATGAAATTTTTACATACTAATACCTAGGGCAAACATTTATGGACTATATTGACCCAATCTATTACAGTGGTTGATTTAATTTTGTTATGGTTGATGTGTGATTAAATAACTTAATATTTATAAGTTTTTAGGTTGGAATTCATTATATCATTCATCCTTACCAAATTATAGGTATCATTGGGTTACACGATTAAGCTAATCTCAATTGCTAGGTGGAAACTCACCTTTTCACCAAGGTTGGGGCCATGTGCCTTCTAATCTCTCTCTCTCTCTCTCTCTCTCTCTCTCTCTCTCTCTCTCTCTCTCTCTCTCTCTCTCTCTCTCTCTCTCTCTCTCTCTCTCTCTTTATATCCTTAGATATATTCACTTTATATATATATATATATTTGTTCTAATCTTAATTTCATGACTTTATAGTGATACATCTTTAAAACAACTTGATAATAGGCAAGGTGGTTACATCAACACATAGTTGTACTCCTAAGACTTTTTTTTTCAATTTTAATATTTCAATACTATCAATTCTAGATTATTTTCACTGATCATCCACTGTATTATGCTCTTGGTTATAGGTCAGTCACCAAAAAAACACTCAAATTGGGCTCACATAAAGAGAAAATGTGTTATACACACCCAATTATGCATTAATTTCATTTAAATTAGTAATTTCATTACTAGGTTAAAGAGGGGGAAATGTAGACACTAATTAAAAATTATATAGCACCTCAATCTTGTACACTTGGAAAACTCATACCTTGGTTGTTTCTCTTAGTTTTAGACATTTCCTAAAATCTATAGTCTCACATTTTCTATATCTTATGACTCTAAGCCCATCTATTAGTCTAAAAAATCTTATGTTGATGACCCAAGCCTTATATCTTACCTATAATGTTTAAAACCTACTTATATTACACCTCTACAAGTTCTGAGTCTATACCTAATTTATTTCTCTCTAAACACTAATGTCTAGGATAAACACTTATATCAACACAGTGTCCTAATTTGACACAATGTCTTGTACCCTAAACTCATCCAATTTTCAAATGAAACAAATCCTAATGGTCAACATAAGTTATTTAATGTAATTTATTTATCCAAAGGGATTGATATAAATACAAGATCAGCCTTCATTAATTCCTCACATACAAAATACTAAAAGAGAATAAGGCAAATTATCAAAAGTATTCAATCAAACATTCAATTGAGTAAAAATTTCCTATTTCCATATCAATCATAGGGATAGCATAGATACATGTCTAAAGTACTAGAGGAGTAACCCAAGAAATATATTTTCCAAGTTACAAGCTAGGTCACTAATGTACTTACTTATCATATGTTACATTATTCACACATAAGCCAACACATAGGGGAGTACTACATTAGTCTAAGGCCCTCTTTAGAGTATTGGATATGTAGGCAACACTCACTGACATAGGGGTCTTTTGGGTAAACTCAATACTATGTGCATACCAACCCATTTCCCCCAAGCTCACTATAAGATGAAAAACTAGGGTTTCACAAATTCATGTGGATTGATAGTTCATGACCTAGATATAAATGCCCCAAAGTGAAGGTGAAGAAAAACATTGAAACATCTATGTGGCTGCATATTTTTTAATAAGTATTCTATACAAAACACTTATGTCAATTTTAGATAGTAGCATCTATTCAAGTGTCCCAAGATAACATTAGTATCCATAAATTTAGAAGCATCCAAATTAGAATCGAATAAATTCTAGAATTATCTTCTAGTCCAATTTTTGTATACACAATATTTTTAAACTTTATCAATTACTAATTATTTCTCTCTTGTAGGATCCCATCGAGTCTGAATATCTCTAAGTGCATGCCTTAAAGGGTGCACCAAAAAAGGGGTGGACAGACCATTGGTGCTTCAAAAGATTTTTATTCCTTATAACATCAATTAAAACCAACATAATTCCCTCATATATATTTATCTAAGATTTAACACTTCCCTTACATGATCCTCCAAGTAATTCACTACCTCAGTTAGCCCCTACCTAAGCCAAAACCTCTTTTTACCATCCTTTGAACATATTTAATTAGGCTGACCCTATTTTGGGAATTGATCATGTTATGGGACTAAGTTAGCCCAACTGATTTAGTTTGGGACCAAACTTCTCTATTTTTTAAAGAATTAGGTCAATTGGGTTGATTGTGTTAGCTAAAAATTTAGAAGGGTTTAGGGTTAGATCTGGTTATATAAACACATAGTTCACCATATTTCAAATGATATATATATATATATATATATATATATATATATATATATATATATAATCATTCATTTGTGCTTATTTACAATCTACTCTTTCACAATTCTACTTGAGGAGTCATTGCTTAGGGTTTACACTTGGAGAGAAGAATCTTGTCTTATGGAAATGTCTTAGATGCATAAGAGAAGTCTTATAGGATAGATATGACCTATATTTGTGATCCTTATGAACCACAATAACCTCTTACAAAGCACCATTGGCCAAGGGAGAGATTGAGAATCGATGATTAGTCTTCAAAGTAAGCATTCCTAACTCTTATTCCTCTATTTTGATAGATACAAGTACATAAATAATGCTTGTGAGCTGATTTATCTCTCCATGCATTAGGATTAACTCTACATTGACTTGAGTAGAGTTATTATTTTCATGTTTACTTTTGTGTTTATTATTCCCCATTTGTGCCACAAGATTTAGTGAGAACTATAGTATATTTACTTTGTTAGAAACTATAAGACCTAACTAGGGTTATTGTGTGGTATTGCTTGACTAAAGGCTTTGGAACCCTCTCTAGTAATATTGTGTGGTAAGAGACCCCTTAGGTAGGTCTATTGGACCCATTTTTCTCATGACCCTGAATGTCTAAATGTACCAACAAGCAGAAGGGATAGTTTGATTTATCTTCTTTAAGATAGGATTGATTTATAGATCAAATTTACTTTCCATTGTATATATTCTAGTGAACCTGACATGAACTAGCCCTTGTATGTTTTCTTTCACACTTTCATTTATTATTTATTTCATTTTTACATCACTGGATTGAATCTATCAACTCAATATAACATTATTGTATGCATGTTAGATACACTATTGATTTGATCGACTTTATTTGACATTATGTAGCTCATCCTTAACTACAAGTAATTGGACCGATCCACTCAACTTAGTTAACTTATTTACATATAGGTTTTTAGACTTAGTTGACCTAGTCAAATATCTTAACAAGTTAAAAATCTTCATTTGGATGGCATAGTATAAAAATAAAAAATTCAACATCATTAAAATAATTAGGTTAATTATCACCAACTTAGTCATTTATTTTTCTTCATTTCAGTCTTATTTTTCATAATTTTTAGTCTATAAAACTATAAACTTGAATTAAACTATGTTGATTGTATCAAATTATTTATGTTGTTGCTTCTTTCCTAGGAGACTTAGTCAACTTGATAGACTATGTTTCTTTAGACCTTGATTTAATAGATAGAATCAACCTAATCAATTATTTTCAGTATTGTTTACATACTTGGTTGACCCAATTAAACTTGTACTCTTCAATAAAAGTAATTAACTCACATTGATAGTAATTAATTCATCTTTTATTTTGATACTTGATTTCTTAGATTACCACACAGACTAAATAGGAAGGTCCAATTTACTAATTTAGTCACACTTTTATTTTATTTTATTCAAACACTTCTAAACCACACAATATCAAAAATAACTAAACACTTATACCTAAGCTCTATCTACTTGGATTTCTATCTGAATATAAATATGTGTTTGATGGTATATATTAGAAAATAACTTGACACCCTTATCATTATGGGATTATTAATTGAGGGGATATGCCCCAATACCAAGCTAGTAGCATCACCAATATAGATCCCTTCTATCCTTAACAACTTCAAACCATATTTATCTTACCTCTTTCTAGTTCATTTCTAAAGCCAATAGCCTATCACATTTATTTTTAAAGTCATAATTTAAAACATTTAGGAATGACCACATAGATTAGCATTTCTATTTTCAGCGTTGCTACTTGCTCTTTGTTAATTATATGTTGTATTGAAAAACTTATATTGGCCAATGTTGGTACAAGGCTTGTATTGTGTGCCACAAATATATCGACTAAGTCAACCTAGTTATTTATGTATTTATTTCAATTTATTTGCTAATTAACACTAGATCGTCTAGAGTCATAACTATCAAAATTTATCTCTTCCCTCATAACATAGTCAACCTAATCGACTATGTATCATATAGTTTTTATTTATATATAACATAGTAATTATGTTTGACTAGTCTCTCATACGCTGGTCTCTTTACCCTCTTATAAAACATAGTCAATTTGTTTAATCCAGTCTCTTATAGATTGCATGCTATTTTTTCATTTAGTAAAAATTTGACCTATTTGAATCTATGTATTTTTGAATTTCTTAGTTTGAAAATCTACAAAACATAGTCAACTTGTTTGACTATGTCTTTTATAGCCTAGCCTACCTATTTTCTTAGAGAACATTGTTGACTGGTTCGACCCAATATCATAGCAATTGATCCTCACTTTAACAAGTGTTTAATTTCCCTCCCTCATCATGAATTTTTTATTTGATGCTAATATAGAATTTAATCAAACCAATATGATCAATTTCACTAATCTGAGTAAGGTTCCTAAAACACACCTTGTAGAATGTACCATGGATCAAAGCGATGATGATGTTTCCACCCACACTACCAATTATGGGAATCCTCATTATTCTTGGCCCTTAACCCCTTATTTTTTATAGAAAAAAAGTGTGGCCTTGATTACATGGCTAAAATGATCCTTTTCATCACAAAAATTCCTCAACATAGAGGAAAGGATCCTACGGTAATATATAACCTCATGATACGATTGTTGTATCATCAATTTGTGCCCTTGGAGAGGGTTCTTTAGGTTCCCTCCAATTGAGATATAATATGGGAACAACCCTAGGTTGTGGGTCATCTATGTCGGGGTTGAACCTCTAGAGAAGGTAGACTTCCTTCTAATGAATCACCTATACTAATGTTTTCACTGGGAAAAATATTATAAAAAGTGAAAGGGATCTTAAAAAAGCTAACAAGGTGATTCACCAAATTAAATGATAACTCACACAATCATGAAACTTATGTTGAATAAGTATAAGATAGTGATGCTCACACAATCTCAAAATCTAGCCAATTGCATAAGTATTTCATACACTAGGTTCAGGAAGCAATGGATGAAGCCAGGAGGAATTATAAGACTCACACCGAACTTACATTAATGGTAGAAAAAACACAAATGAAAACCTAAAATTATCTAAAAATCACTCTAAAATAGGTAAGAAAAGATGAAAATGGGCATGGAAGATTCTCTTTCACAATGCCATCATGGACAAGATTAGTAAACATAGTTTAAAAGAAAGAGATAGGTAAAGAAAGTCCTTATTAGCTTCAATAGGTCTTTCATACAAGTTTGATAGAGTCTAACCTTATCAAATGAGAGTCTTTGCTCTTCCAAAATTGAGAGAGAGCTTCTATCAAAAGTGAAAGAGAGTCTTCTTCTTCTAACCAAGAGAGAGAGCTATTGACCAAATTTGATCTACATACCAAAAATGTGCCTAGTCCAAGAGTTCAGTGGAAGGAGCAGGATCTTGACTGAAGAGTGACTTATTATCATAAGGAATAGATAGACATCAAATTGAGATCATTCAATCCTTTAAGAAATAGGTCTATAGAGAAAATAATAAGCATCTAAAATTCATTCAAGCCTTCAAGGATCAAGTATCAGTTGAAGTAAAAGTTCAAAAGGGATTATAGAACTTCAAAAATTATAAGTATAAAACTACTTTTATTTGGATAAGTCTTTTACTTGGGAATTATTTTAGGCTTTCCTTTTCTAATATAATTATTTTAGACCTATTTCTTTCAGGCTAAGTATTTGAATTCTCTCAGACAATTTGTCTGAGACAAAGTTTTTGAAGGCATATATCTCTTTCGAAGAAAATGTTTGAAGCAAAACATTAAGACCCATTTCTTCTGGGGAAATTATTCTATAACAATTTTCCCAAAGACCTATTTTTTTTATAAGAAATTGTCTGAAATAAAATCCTAAGGGTCATTGTCATTTGGGAAAATTATCTGAATAATTTTCTTGAAGGGTCTCTTCTATAGGAAAATGAACCAAACATAAATTTTGGAAGGATATCTTTTTCAATGAAATGGCCCAGTTCAGAAGTATCAAAAGGTCAGTTTTCAAGGAAATCATCCTATAGATTTTCCCAGGGGGTATTTTATTCATAAAAATTATCTTGAGACAAATTATCAAAGGATCTTTCCTTAGATAAAGTGCCTTATACTATTTTTCCAAAGGGTCATTTCTCAGTAAATTGGTCAAATTCAAGGTTTTTGAAGGGTTTTCTCAAATAAGGTGTCCCAAAAAGAAGTCTAGGATGGCCCCATAAGCATAAAATTCAAATGGAGAAGATGACCATTAGTTTTCAAATGTGTAATGATAGTCATGTGGATGTCAAATACATTCATATAGATGTCAAAGTTTAGACTATGAAAAATAACTATTTGTATTCAAATGGGTTTAAGATTGATGGTCTGTGTTTTAGTCTAAGAAAAGATCTGACGGCATATATCAAGTCAGTAATATATTTTTAAAGATGTCAAATTCAAGCCACAACAAGTAACTCTTTGGGTTCAAAAGGTCCTTAAATTTTTTGAAGTTGGCAGAGATCTAATAGTTTGTGGGAGTCCTCATACTGACATAACTAAATCAACGATCCATGCTAGTGTCAAATAGGTCAAAAAGTCCCTAGGTTAAATCCTTTAAATATCTACAAGTTGAGCATGATATAATGGTGCACATTCACTAACAAAAATATGGATCCAAGCTAAATCAATTATCAGTGGGATCTTGTAGATCATGATCTGATAGAGCATAAGAACTGATAGGATAGTAGGACCAAGGAGATCTAAGGGTTCACATTTAATCATTCATCAAGATGAGTCAAATAGGCCAGAAAATCCAAGAAACTAATGAGTCAAGGATAAGTGTCACAAGCACATTCAATTTGTATAAGATTAATAGCTTGTGGGCATCCATACATATAAATATAAATGGAGTGAGCAAGAGTCAATAAGACAAAAGAATCTATGGAAGCTAATAAACATAAAGATAATTGGGCACACTATAGATGGTTTGAGTTGGAAATCAAAATCAAATGTCAAGGATCTAAAATTGAAGGTAAACCAAGGTTAAACTAGGGCCACATTCTAGAGACCAAACATCACTAGTAGAGCCCATATAGGTAAAGTAAGTCTTTTATACCTAGTATAGAGGATGCAAATAGACCTAGGGTTCTATTTTAAACCATAAAAAAATTTAAAAATGATCATAATAAGTTATTTCTTCTATCAACATGCTCACATTTTTTATGAGCAAGTATAGATGGCCACCCAAAGCAGATGTGGTACAATGTAATCAATCCCAAGACATGATACTAATCAGTAGATTAGATAGATAATATCATATAATTATAAGAAGAAATATGGTGGTTGGATATGGATAATGAGCATTCAATTCTTTTACAAAATTTATTCCTTCTTGATAAGATTTTGAGTCAACATCCTTGAGAGTGCTAATCCATCAAAAGTGGTTGGACCTTTTTCAATGAAAAATTCTTTCCCTCTTTCCTTTTTATATAAATATAGGATTATAAGCCTTAGAATTGATCCCTCTATCCCTCTTTTTGGTATATGACTAGACTCTAGTAAATTTTGTACTGTGACACCTTTTAATGTAATAAAGACTAAATTCTATCCTTTTTCTAAGATAGATTGAAGTGTGTTCTATGAATTCATGCACTATTGTTAAATGAATGTATGTTCCTTGCTTATGTCTGAGTTTTTATCACCTTTATGAAGTGCTTAATAGTTTTCATAGGTCATTATAAGTCTAATCTACAGTTTATTACCTAGTTTGAAAGTGGATATCTACCCTCTCTTGCTATGGTAGTAACTGATTAATGCATTTTTCTAAAATATTCATGTGAGATTGATCTTTTTTGGTCTTAAAAATGTGTTCTAGTGTATTTTGTGTGAGTTGGAATGATTAAATCATTGGTGCATCATTGATTTTACATGATTTTATAAGTTTTGTCAAATCTCTCTCCTTTTTCCAAGCAAGTGATAGTTTAGGTTTAGTATAGGTGATAGATCCATAAGGAAGCCAACCTTATCTAGAGGTCTAATCCACTATTAGGATACCCATAGCCTAGGATCAATCCCATGTTTGACTATATTTGAGTAGGAAGATCTGAACAATCCCCTTACTCATCTAAGGTACAAATTTAGAACACCAACAATTTTGGCACACCTAATGGGACAAAATTTATTTGGTATAATTGAATTTTGAATATTAAGAAGAATACATTATAGTAGTATAATAGATCTGTCATCATCAAAATTTGAAAATCCTTCAATTTGTAGAGCTCATAGCATCTTCTAGATAGTGCTTTCATGTCAAAGGTTATAACAAGATCAGCAAGTAAAGGTACTCCTTTTAAACATATTGAATTACCTTCTACTCATTATGAAAGATCAAGATTAAATAGTAAAATACCTTATCTTCCAAAAAAACATTCATCCTCTGCTCATTCTATTACTTTAGTCCAATCTATTATCTCTATAAGCCAAATCTCTTTTTCCCAAATGCTTATCAAAAATCAAGTGTTTCTCCCATTTAACAGAGGTAGTCCCCTATATTTGGCCCAATATGATGACATCCCTATGTATTCCTTAAAAATTATCCCTTTCTTCTCTAGAGAATGGGATAAAATTACTGTTATTGAGTATATCCAAGATGTTGCCAATCTATGTTCTATTCATAATGTTACTCAAAATAACATGGATATCATATTTCTTGTTGCTTACTTCAAGGGAAAATCATTGAAATGTTATAATAATATTCCTTTGACCTCCATTTATAGTTGGGATGATTTAGTTTCAGCCTTAGTTAAGCAATTTAAAGAAAAGTTTGATCATCTATATTTGGTTGAACAACTAACTACCATAAAAAGGTACCCTCATGAATTCATGTATGATTTTAACCTTATATTTCAAAATAAATGGACTAATATACATGAATTAGTTATACCATCCCTATATTATGCATTTTTATACTATCGTAAGGCCCTTAATTTTGATATAAGTGTCATGACATAGTCTATGGGTGGTAATAATTTTCCAATTGCCTATGAAATTATAATCAGAGTAGAAAACAACTTAATATAAATTGGTACACTTGCTCTAAAGACTTTAATGCCCATATTCCAAAATTTTCAACTTGTTTCTCCTCCTTAAGTTCCCCATATTTCTTCAATATCCCCTATTCCATCTCCAAAAGTCCAAGTTGTAGCCCCTCCTAATCAATCTAGTGAGATTGGTGATCTAAAAAACATATTATAAGATTTTATAAATGAGATTGTTCAACTTAAGAGGTAATACTACCAAGGTAGACCTTACAAACAACAAAACCAAAATACCTATTAGTCTTTCAATAAGCAACGACTTCCTTATCAAAGATTCAAGGATAATAGACAACCTTATCAAAATTAAGGAGTCATAACCCAAACTAAGCCATTTGTAACCCTTGATCCCAATGTACCTTCTACCTCAAAATTCATTTTTCCTCAAACTAACTTGATGCAAGATCCAGGTTGGCATCCTTCCAATCCAAATGACACTCAAAATCAAGACTTGGTATCACAAGAAATTACTATGTCACAAATGACATAGGAAGATTTATCTCTTTAAGGTGGTCAATATTAAGACATGAATATGGTATTCCAAGTATAAGCTCAAAAATTTATAGGGTAGATTGATGCTATCAATTTTAATTGGTAATTGGATGACTACATTGTATATAACCAAGTTGGTGAAACTAGCAACACAAATGGTCAAGTGACAACTCTAACTAGAGCCAAGAAAAGAGAAGTTGAGGAATCTCAAGATGTGGGTAATACTTCTAGTGTTCCTAATTTTATTTCCAAGAGTGTCAAGGATAAAGTTGTTATTCCTATAGTACAAAAGATTTATAATATAGAGATAGTGAAGGTTTTGTAAATGCCTCTAATTAGAGAATAACTAGTGGCTCTAAAGTTGCAACTAAAGGTTAGTGGAGCATATTTTATCATTATAAAGAAAATGTTAGAATTATCATGTTGGATTCCATTTCCATCCCAGGATAAAATGGCATGCTTATTCAAGAGCTTTTATATCGTAAGGTATCTAAAGAACTAGTTGAGAAACAAGAAATTGCCTTAGCTAATTCAGACCAACAAATCAGGTAACCTGATCAGTAGATACATAACATGAAAAAGGTGTATAAAGCTAATGTCAAGTCAAATAAAACCCCTCATTTTTATCTCTCTTTGATAGTAGGTGACTATTTAGTCCTGTATGGTAGAGAGTGGAACTAGTAGCACTGTCATGCCTAAACAAATTATAGATAAACTTGGTTTTGTCTATAAGCCAAATACCAAAGGAGTATTATAATTAGATGGATCACCAATGAAGATAGTATGAATAATAAAAGATCTAAAAATGACATTACATGCTTTCCCCAATGTTTTTATTCAATAAGATGTAGTTGTAGTGGACTTGATTCCTATTTTGCCATGTGCCTATCAAGAGATTTTACTTAAAATATTGGAAGATATTTTTCAGCTGACAAGACCTATTTAATGTTTAGAACCAAGAATGGTACTAAAGTGAGAATACATTTTGAACCTATTTCAAGATTTATGGTGAACACTAATTGTGTTAACTTATACAAGGTACTCAAAAATAGTGAGGTGGAATCTGAATCACCTCTAGATGGAGTCCTAGATCTTTTACTTGATGAATGGGCCTATAATTTTCATGGAAATGATCTATACATGTTAAAATAATAATACATAATTGGTTTTCATTGTCTTCATGAAAATGATGCACTGATTCGAACATTGATGAATGATGAGCAACCTCATAACGAACTATGGCAGTTATATTTTGATGGATCCATGAATAAACATGGAACTAGAGTTGGAATGATGTTAATTTATCTAGATAATCAAAGGTATTTTTCTTATCTCAAGTTTTACTTTGGTTGTTACAATAATGTTACTGAATATGAAGCATTAGTGCATGGTTTTTAATGGGGAAGAAAGATGAAAGTCAATTCCTTACAAGTTTTTGGAGATAGTAAACTAGTAGTTCATCAAGTAAGGGGACTTAATATGTCAAAGAACACAATACTTAGGTATTATAAGCATAGATTATGTGACCTAGTTGAATACTTTAAATCATTCAATATTTAGGCCATATCAAGAAATAAGAACAAACATGTAAACATGCTAGTTGCCATTGGGTCACAATTCAGTATCCCATGTGACATAAAAAGGGAAAAAATTCAATCACATATCAAGGTAATTTTAAGATATTATGTTCTAAATAATCATGAAAATTTTCAAGTATTTGAAGATGATAACAAAATTATCATATTCTTATAAGAGGAAGCTGAATTCTCCTTAAGGAACCAAGATAAGCATGTATAGCAGTATGATGACCACATTATGTAATTTAAATCAAATAAGTTGCCTAAAAGATTAGTCACCCTTGAAAATTTATTCATCAAAGATGATGAATTAAGGGAAAAAAATTTATCTTTGTCAACCAAATAAGAACATGATATAAATGTAGAGATTGTAACTAGCAAAAGTTTGAATCTATGTAAAGTTTACACGCCTTCAGAGAGAGAATCTTTTATTAAGTTATGTTCAAATTTTATAGATGTCTTTACATGGTAGTATAGTGACCTTAAAGGATTTGATCCAAGTCTAGCTCATCATACCATTGAGTTAGAGGATGAGACTTGGCCAGTCAAAAAATGCAAAGGAAAATTAATCTAAAACTTAAAACTCTGATGAGAGCTGAGCTACATAAGCCCATTGAGTCAGCTATAAATTTCCAATTAAGCACTCAACTTGGGTGACAAATCTTGTTTCATTATATAAAAAGAGTGGTGAAATCGGATTATGTGTTGATTTCCATAACTTAAACAAGGTCGGTCTCAAATACCACCATTCATTACCATTAATGGAGTAGATTTTATAACTAGTTATAGGATCAGAAAGGTTTTCTTTATTGGATGGTTATAGTGGATATAACCAGATTTTGGTCAAAGAAGAAGATCAGTAAAAAACAACCTTCACCACAAAGTAAGGGACATTTTCATATAGAAAGATGCCTTTTGGTTTATCTAATGTTGGAGAGACTTTTTATAAGGCTATGGACATGGAATTTTAGGGTCTCCTCAATAAGTTTTTTGTTATTTATCTAGATGAAATAACAATATTCTCTAAAATTACAAATGAGTATGTGAATTATATCAGATAAGTGTTTGAAAGGTTCAAGGAATTTGGAGTGTCTTTGAATCTAAAAAGGCATGTTTTCTCTATTCATGAAGGTAGGCTTATTGGACATGTCATTTCAAAAAATGGTATAAGCATAGACCCTGATAGGATAGAATCAATTCTTGTACTTTCATTTCCAAAGCACAATAAAGCCTTACAAATCTTTTTAGACAAGATCAAATTCATAAGGAAATACATTTTAAAATTTTCTACTTTAATTAGGCCACTCACAGCCATGCTAAAGAAGGATACAAGTTTTAGTTGGTTTAAATAAGGAGTAAGAATATTTGAAAATATTAATAAAGCTATAGCCAGTGCTCCTACACTCTTGAACCTTAACTTTACAAAGGATTTATTCTTATACAACTATGTTAACATGGACACAATTTTAGGTATTCTCGTGTAGTATAATAAAAAGACTTTAGAGAACCCAATAGCCTTCTTCAGTCAAGGCTTAAAAGAGTATGAAATAAGGTATTATTTTATTGAGAAGCACATTCTTTCAGTTATAAGGCCTCTTAAAAAGTTTAGGTACTTTTCAAATAATAAGATACATTTGATGGTTACACATTCAAGTGTTAAAGATTTTCTTTTGAACAAAGATATAAATGCCAAGAGAGATCATTGGATAACCAAGGTCATAGAATATGATATTGAGATCAAAGTCACAAAGCTGGTGAGAGGCAAAAGTCTTTGTGAACATTTAGTCTAAGATTTGTAGGAGACTAATGAACTGGTTATGGTGCTAAATGATAAAGAACTTGTAAGTGACCAGAACTAAAATTTCATTTGGTTCAAAGATATGGTAATATATCTATAAGATGGTATTTATCCTTATCATTTCACTCCTTAAAAGATGAGATATTTTAGATTATAGTCAATTCATTTTCTCCTTGTTGATAATGTATTGTTCAAAAATGATCTAAATGGCATATTTCTAAGATCTATAGCACCAGGTCATACATAGAGGTTACTTGAGTAGTTACATGATGGAAATGGTGGAGGACATTACTTAGCAAGGATCACAACCTATAAGATAATGAGAGGTGGGTATTATTGGACAACTTTATTTGGTGATTTCCATGCATGGACTAGGAAATGTAGACAATTTTCCATGTTTGTTGGAAAGGTGAATATTACATCCTTACCTCTCCAAATAATTTTAGTTAATCAACCCTTTTTATGATGGGGATTGTAATTTATTGGTTTTATCAACCCCCTTTCAAGCTCAGGGCATAAGTGGATCATAACTGCCATAGATTAGTTTACCAGATAGATAGAGGTAGTAGCATTAAAAGAAGCCAATGAAACTAGTGTTTTGGACTTTTATGAAGTTTTGATTATCAATTTTGGGGTACTTTTAAATATAATTTTTGTAGGATCTAAGATCAACTAGTGGGTAGTTCAACATAGTGTTGTTCTCAATACATCATCAAACTATTATCCACAAGGCAATGGCCTTGCTAAATCAAGTAACAAGAATTTATTGAAGATCATAAGGAAGACTATAGAAGACAATCAAATATCATGGCATCTCAAATTGAAGACACTTTTGTGGGCTGACAGGATCACCTATAATAGGTCAATTGCTAATTCTCCATACAAGCTAGTAAATGTTAAGGAAGAAAGAATGCTTATTTCTCTTGAATTCCCTACTATGGAATTAATGCACCATCTTGAAATTTTGGAGAATTAGCAAATGGAAATAAAATATTCTCAGCTCATATATATATATATATATATATATATATATATATATATAAGAGACAAGGCATCAATCAATGTTGGCTATGGAAGCACATCAAGTAATGACAAAGAGGTCTTTTAACAAAGGAACTTATTCAAGAGCTTTCCAAGAAGGAGATTTGGTCCTCAAGTGGGATGAGGGCAAAAATAAGCCAAGAAGGCACACAAAATTTGATTCTCTTTGGAGTGGTCCATATACAGTCTCTAGTTGTAAATCTCACAATGTTTTTCATCTCACAAGGATAAATGGTGAAGAGTTTCCTAGCTAAGTCAATGGGATACATCTCAATAATTGCTATTAAAGAAGCTAATTACCTTGTAAATAGTTGGTTATTTTGATTTTTCCTAAGTGTATTTCTAACACATTAGTTAGTTTCCTTTATTTTTTTCCAAATAAGTGCTTTTGTTGCATAATTATTCAATAGGTTTTTTGCCTTTAATTTTTAGGTTAGTTTCCTTGCTTTAGTTTCTTTCTTTCCCTGTTTGTTGGAATTCTTTTGTCTTTACAAGTCAAAAGGATATCTTGAAGTCATGTAAATGGTCCATGTATTATTTTTAATGATAAAAAAATCATGTATATGTTTTGAGTTCTCAAGCGTAGTAGGCATACTACCCAACCAAGTCACCAAAGATTTTGACCAAATTTGGTCTACATACAAAAAATGTGCCTAATCTAAGAGTTTAGTGGAAGGAGTAGGATCCTAATTGAAAAGTGACTCATTGTCACAAGGAATAGATAGATATCAAATGGATATCATTCAAGCCTTTATGAAATAGGTCTACAAAGCAAAGAACAAGTTTTTAAAAGTCATTCAGCCCTTCAAGGATCAAGCAATAGTTCAAGTACAAGTTCAAAAGGGCTTACAGACTTTCAAAAAAGCTAAGTATAAAACTCATTTTATTTGGTTGAGCCTTTTACTTGGGAATTATTTTAGGCTTTACTTTTCTAATATAATTCTTTGAAACCTATTTATTTTAGGCTAAGTGTTTAAATTTTGTTAGATAATTTGTCTGAGATAAAGTTTCCAAAGGCATATATCTCTTTTGGACAAAATGTCTAAAGCAGAAAACTAAGACCCATTTCTTTCAAGGAAATTATTCTACAATAATTTTCTCAAAGACCTATTTCTTTTGGAGAAATTATCCACAGTAAAATCCTAAGGGTCGTTATCATTCAGGAAAATTATCTGAATAATTTTCTCTAAGGGTCTCTTCTACAGGAAAGTGAACCAAACATAAATTTTAAAGGATATCATTTTCAAGGAAATGGTCTAGCTCAGATGTCTTGAAAGGTTAATTTAATTTTTAAGGAAATGGTCCTATACATTTTCCTGAGGGGTATTTTATTTAGACAAATTATCTTGAGACAAATTCCTAAAGGATATTTCCATAGATAAAGTACCCTATACTATTTTCCCAAAGGGCCATTTCTCAAGAAATTGGTCCAATTCAAGGTTTTTGAAGGGTTCTCTCAAAGAAGGTACCATAAACAAAAGTCCAGGACAACCCCACAAGAATCAAATTCAAATGGATAAGATGACCATTGGTTTTCAAATATGCAGTGACAGTCGTGTAGATGTAAAATTTTAGACTACAAAAAATAGTCATTTATATTTAAATGGGTTCAAGATTGATGGTCTGTGTTTCAATCTGAGTAAAGATCTGATGACACACATAAAATAAAGAATTCAATAAGATGTTCACATGCCCATCAAATTCAATACATGACAAGTAACTATTTGGGTTCAAAATGTCCTTAAAATGTTTGAAGTTAGCTAAGATCTAATAGTCTGTAGGAGCCCTTATACTGACACAGGTAAATCAATGATTCACACTAATGTTAAAAATTCCAAAATGTCCCCAAGTTAAAGCCTTTAAATATCTACAATTTAGACATAATCTAACAATGTGGGATCATTAAGCTAAAATCTAATGGTGCACATTCACTGAAAAAAGGATGGATCTAAGATAAATCAATGATCAATGAGATCTTGTACATCATGATCTAATAGAGCACAAGAACTAAAAAGAAAGTAGGACTAGGGAGATATAAGGGATCACATTTAATCACTCATCAAGATTAGATAGTGAACATAAGTCAAAGAGGTCAATGAATCCAAAAAATTAATGAGTCAAGGAGAAATGGCACAAGCACATTTAGTTGGTAGAAGATCAATAACTCATAGGCATCCATGCCTAGATAGATTAATGAAGTGAGTAAGAGTAAATAAGTTATAAAAATATGTGGAAGCCAATAAACATAAAGGTAATTGGGCACATTTTAAATGGGTCAAGTAGGCAATTAAAAGCAAATGTCAAGGAATTGAGCTCTAAGGTAAACCAAGGTTGAACTAGGGCCATATTTCAGAGACCAATCATCACCAACAAAGGCCATATAGGTAAATTAGGTCTTTTAGATCTAGTAAAAAGGGTGAAAATGGATCAAGGGTTTGAGTTAAAACCATATATATATGTAAATGTGATCATAGTAAGCTATTTATTCTATCAACATGGTCACATTTTTTATGAGCAGGTATAGATGGCCACCCAAAGTAGATGTGGCATAATGAAATCAATCCCAAAAAATGATCCTCAATATCATATTAGATAAATAATATCATGGATTTCCAAGAAGAAACTTGGTGGTTGGATAAGGATAATAAACATTCAATTCTTTTAAAAAATTTGTTCCTTATTGATAAGATCATGAGTCAGCATCCTCAAGAGTGGTAATCCATCAAAAGTGGTGGGGCCTTTTTAAATGCACATATCTTTCCTTCTTTCCTCTTTCTATAAATATAGGCTTCTAATCCTTAGAATTTATTCCTCTATCCCTCTTTTTGGTATGACGAGACTCTATCAAAATTTGTATTGTGACACCTTTTGATGCAATAAAGACTAAATTCCATCTTTTTTCTAAGCCATATTGAAGTGTGTTATATTAATTCATGCACTATTGTTATGTGAATGTATGTTCCTTGTTTATGTCTAAGTTTTTCTCACCTTCAAGAAGTGCTTAATAGTTCTCATATGTCATTATAAAAAGTGTAATCTATAGTTTATTGCCTAGTTCAAAAGTGGATATCTACCCTCTCTTACTATTTTGGTAATTGATTAATGCCTTGTTCTAAAATATTCATGTGAGACTGATATTATTTGGTCTTAAAGTGTCTCCTAGTGTGTTTTGTGTGATTTGGAGTGATCGAATCATTGGTGCATCACTACTTTTACAAACTTTTATAAGTTTTATCAAATATCTTTCTCTTTTCCAAGCAAGTGCTAGTTTAAGTTTAGTGTAGGTGATAGATCTATAAGGAAGCTGACCTTATCTGGAAGTCTAATCCACTTATAAAATACCCACAACCTAGGATCAGTCCCATGTTGGATTAGATTTGAGTAGGATGATATGAACAATCCCCTTACTCAGATAGGGTGAAAATCTAGAACACCAACAAGATATTTTCTTCCCCAAACTAAGAGAGAGATTTTCTTCCCCAAACTGAGAAAGTCTTATTCTTATCCAAATCAAGATAGAATTATTATTCCCTAAATTGATAGAGATATTTTGTTCCCCAAATGGAGAGAGTCTTCTTCTTCCCTAAACTGAGAGAGAGCTCTTACCAATGGGAAAGAATGGGAGATATAGGAGAAATGGATGGGAGAGAGTGAGTATGTCATCCCATGTCATTAAATGAGTTCCACCTTTTGATGAATTCCCTACCATCCTTTGATAAAATATGAGCTAATACATCATAGACAAGATAGTCTTCATTTTTCCCAATAGACTCCAAATTATTTCATTAATTATGAAACACACTAGAGAAAAAGAGTTTGCAAAAGGTGGTGAGTCATGATCCTATTTATGAAGAGAAATACTCAAGCACCCTAAAAATCAATTAAATGTTCTAGTTACTTTCTCTAACCACAAGATATCTTTATTTGATCTTCCAAACCACCTTCCACCTACTTTACTGTAAGGACAAAGTCCTCATACCTTGAATTTGGATAGATCCATCACCATATCTTATTTTAGTGGCTATTTATTAGAACTATTGCTTTGTCTAAAGATGAGACACTTATCCACAACCATATATTTTTACCTACTTCAATATCTGAGCATATGTATTTTCTATAGATGGAAAACTAGTCTAATTTATTGGTTTTAATATGGTTTTTTTATATCAATGTAAAGCCTATAGATCACATAGTTTCCTTATAAAAGATAAAAAACACACCAATAGAATAACCCTCCAAATTTTAGAGAATAGGGTTGAGAGGTTATAAATTTTTGATTCATGGTCCTATCCAAGCCTTAATGATAGAGCTTCATCATCAACCATCCTAACTATATAACTATGTTTGCTTATTGGCATTCAACTGAGATCCAATGTTAGTATATGCCTTTTGAAATACTTGCCCTAGTTTGACCTTGTTCAAATTTTTTCTCTATAAAGTACCTAGCTTTCAACTATTAATTTTGACTGCTAATCCTATTCTAGGCCTTTATAAAATGTGATAACTATTAGCTCTACATTCATTCTATAGGATCCTACTGACTCTTTGAATTTTTTCACACTATCAATCTTCCTTTACATGGATCATACATGTACCATTGATATTATACTAGTTTAATGCACTTAGGACACTTGGCATCTCCTTATTTGTCCTCAAAATTCACTGACTTGCTGACCTCTTACTTGTCATCGATCTATTTTTATACGTTTGATCATTCACTATCGATTTGCTTGGACGCACTGCCCTTTTTAGTCATCATACACCATTGGATCTTTAGTATGATTAAATTTTGATCATTGATCTTCTTTTTTGAATCCAAATGGCTATTTATTTTAGATAAAACTTGATGTCCCCATGCATTTCTCATTCTACAAGTCTAACTTTGAAGCTTTATATCCTGACATAGTAAGCTCATCAAGACACCAAATTTGTAGAGGATGATCTTGGAATGAATAAATTCATGTCCATGCAATCTTTTGGATTTGATAGGCCTCCTAAGTGAAATTATTAAATTCATAATCAAGATAACTCATTCATTTTTTCATGATGTCTTGTGATAGTCTGGTCCTTCAAAGTTTGTACAAGTTATTTGACCATTCACTCAAATAGGAAATTTTCTCACCAATTCAATCCAAGAAAAATCTTGTTATTTGAGCAAAATATTGGCCAAAATTTTATGAAACTCATAGGAAAGCATGCATGTTATGCTTGACAACCCAAACCATTTATCTTGACTAGTCCATTGGGCATGGAGTCTTTACTTTGGTTTAACACATTGATTTGAGGCTAAAAAAAGATTCCAAATTCTAGATAAATCTTGAAATAAAAGGAAAAAATCTTTAAATGAAAGGACAAAAAGAACAAAAAAACAAAGGCAACTGAATGTAGGCACTTGAAGGAAATAAAAATAGCTAACTTATTAAATAAAGGTGCATGCATGAACTTAGAGAAAAACATGAAATCTACTCTAATATATACAAGGTTAAAATTTTCAAGAACCTCCTTCCTAGGTCAAATGGGAAACTTATGAATTCAATTCATGATGATATGGAGAATTATGTATCACACATTACCTTGCAAGCTTGGTAGCTGAAGAAACAAGTCTATTCTTTTCCAACTCCTTTGGCATGCTCATATGTGGAATAATAGGAGAAAATTAACCTCAAATTTAAACATACTCACTTAGTGAATCTTAAATATTACCAATCTCCAACTAAAATAGGTGCCTTAAATAACACCCTCTTCTAATGTCAATCCTACTAGTAACCACTAGCTTGGATTCAAGTTCCATTTATTCATAATCTTGTTGACTAGGCTGAGCATAAAAAAGATGTGTATTACCTTTTAGAAGCATCCCCATGTTTGTAGGCTCACTAAGGGGCTGATATCAAATTTTAAAGATCTAAAACAAGTCCATGTCTATAATGAACTCTTGAAGTGGTAGTATCGAAGGATTACCCACTCCATGTTATTTGATTTTCTTGACAAGGCCACTCTCTTTGGTTGTAATCAGACCATATCCCTCCTAGAGAAAAGTATATACTTCTCATAAAACTTCAAACAAGTCTTCTAATGGTACTTTTGGCTGATTGGTAACCTTTTCTTGCCCCACAAATTCATCAGTTATTGCATTCATTTCCTCATCTTCTACATAAGATGAAAAGGAGTTGATAGCCTCAACCTTTTCATTTTCAACATAAAATGGTAGCTTTTCTTCCTCAAACTTGAATGTATAAATTCCTCTTTCACATCTAATAGGGGTACCAATAGCCATCTCCTCTTCATAAACACTTGCATCCTCTTCATCACATTTTTATTGAAGCTTATTCAAATAAGAAACTTCCTCTTCTAGTTCCCACATGACATGCTCCTCTTCTTGAGTGTAGATGGTAGAAATTCAATATGAATCTACTTCTGGTATAACTTGAGTTATTTTATCATCCCCTTCATAAATAAATATCATGAATCTTGGAACCTTGAACTTATTAACCTCTTCTACCTCCTTTGATTGATTAGATGGACTGGGCATAATACGATGCTCATGATAAAGGTTGGGCATCACATGATTTGAGTGCATAGTCCATGAAGGTTTCTAAGTTTGATATAAATAGGTTTCATTAGGAATGATATATGGAGAGGGAAAAGGGAAAATTATTTCCTAAAGAGGTAGGAAGCTTGGGACCTTGAATGGAATAGGTGTAGGATTTGGTAGTATGGATGGGTCTTGAGGCATGGAAGGAACTAGTGTGAAACTTGGTACCTCTATGGAATGATCTTTAAGGGAGGAGGCCATGAAAATAGGGAAATTTGTTGGGCTATATTCCTCTTGATGGGGATAGGTAGGATTGTGTGCCATTATAGCTTTATTTTCACTTCTCCATAGTGTTATCAAGCTCTTTAACTTAATTTTTTTCTCCTTGATAGTTTTTTGCTCCACAACTGGCTCTTTTTACTCTTGACAAGTCTCTTAAATTAACCTCCAATATGGGAAGGTTGGAGGAGGATAATAATGACTTGAAAAGGTTTGAGACTTGATTTATAAGGGAAGCATAGGTGGCATATACGAATGATGTGATAGGACACATGCAGGGATATAACATTGATATTTCTCATCTAATAGCTCTTGTTTGTAGGCTGATATTTCTTCAACCATAATTTGGCTTATGATCTTCATTTCCTCTATCTCATCATGAAAATTTAGATAGTTTTTGAAGGGTGCTTCATCTTGGAATGAGCAAAGATCATATAAATAAAGATGAGATGCATATGGATCATGGTTATAGGACTGGTATGAGTTTCCATACTACTGATTAGGCCTTACACACTATTAATATGGTTTATATGGGTCATGAGGAAGGTAAGACCCATGCCCTTGATAATAAATATCATGAAAAACTTAATAAGTCTCAACATAGCTTTGATAGAACTCTTGGTAAGGTTGATTTGGCTCATATGGATCATGAGGATCATGTTAGAACTATTGATAAGGAGGTGAATGATAAGGGTATCCACTATAGTTGTTAATATAAACCTCATATGTATAATGAGATTTAATAACTAATTAAAATCTTAATGAGAAATACCTGGGCTACTTACAACTAGAAGCTTTGATTCGGAGTCACCATTCATGCCAACTTACTTATTTCCAAAAAAAGTGATTAGAGGAAAGACACACCAACAATATTTACACTCTCTTGGATCTTAGTCCCATTAGGAATGCTATAAAATATTGTAGAATCAATTTTCACCCTTAGAGAGGGTTCTCTAGGCTCCCTACATTTGAGTTACAATATGCGAACAACCCCAGGTTATGGGTCACCTATGGTGGGGTTGAACCTCTGGAGAAGGCTAGGTTCCTTTTGATGAATCACCTATACTAATTTTTTCACTAAGAAAAAGGTTAGAAAAATGGAAAAGGTTCCTAATAAATCTAATAAGGTGATGCAACAAATTAAATGAGAACTATCATAATCATGAAATGTACACTAAAGAATCATAAGACAATGATAGCTCACACAATCTCAAAACCTAGCCAATTACATAAGTATTTCATACACTAGATTGAGGAAGAAATGAATGAAACTAGGGAAAATTCCAGGACTCACACTAAACTTACATTAATGGTAGGAAGAATACAAATGCAAACTTACAATTACCTAGAAAACACTCTAAAATAGGTAAGAAAGGAGGATAATGGGCATGGAAGATTCTATATCACAATTCCACATTCAAAAGATTACTAAACATAGTTTAAAAGAAAGATATAGGTAAATAAACTCTTTATTAACTTCAAGAGGTCTTGCATACAAGTTTTGATAGGGTCTCTAATTATCAAATAAGAGTCTATACTCTTCCAAAATTGAGAGAGAATATCTATCTAAAGTGAGAGAGAGTCTTCTTCTAATTGAGAGAGATATTTTCTTCCCCAAACCAAGAGAGAGATTTTCATCCTCAAATAGAGAGAGTCTTCTTCTTCCCCAAACCAAGAGATACTTCTTCTTCCCCAAACTAAGAGAGAGCTTTTCTTCCCCAAACTAAGAGTGTTTTCTTCCCCAAACCAAGAGAGAGCTCTTACCAATGAGAGAGAATATGAGATATAGGAGAAAGGGGAGGGAGAGAGTGAGCATGCCATCCCAAGTAATTAAATGAGCTACCACATTTTGATGAATGCCTTTCCATCCTTTGATCAAATCAGAACAAATACATCATAGATAAGATAGTCTTCATTTATCTCAATAGCCTCCAAATCATTTCATTGATTAACACACTAGAGGACAAGAGTTTTCCAAAGGTGGTGAGTCATGATCCTATTTATGAAGATAAACCCTTAGGCACCTTGAAGATACATTAAATGCTCTAGTTACTTTCTCCAACCACCAAATCTCTTTGCTTGATCTTCCATGCCACATTCCACCTACTTTACTATAAGGACAAAGTCCTCATACCTTGAATCTAGATAGAGCCATCACCATGTCAACTTTTAGTGGCTAATTTTTATAGCTATAGATTTATCTAAAGATGAGACACTTCTCCATAACCATATATCTATCCACACTTCAATATTAAAGCATAGGTCTTTTTTATAAAAGGAAAACCGATCTAATTTACTAGTTTTCATATGGTTTTTTATATTGATGTAAAGCCTATACATTACATAGATTACTTATGAAAGAGAAACTAACAAACCAATATAATAACCCTAAAATTTTTAGAGAATGGGATTGATAGGTTTTAAATCTTCAACCCATGGTCATGTCTAAGCTTTGATGATGGAGCTTCATCATCAAACATCCTAACTGTATAACTATGTCTACTTAATGGCATTTGACTAAGCTCCAATAGTGGTATACACCCTTTGAAATACTTAACCTAGTTTTAATTTGGTCACATTTATTCTATAAGAAGTCCCTGGCTTTCAACTTTTAATTTTGATCGCTAATTCTAATCTAGGCTTTCTCAAAATGTGCTAATGATCAGCTTTGCATTTATTCTATAGGATCCTCCTGAATCTTTAACTTTTCACACATTATCAATCTTCCTTTGCATGGATCCTATGTGTACTATTGATATTATAATAGTTTAATGCACTTAAGACACTTGGCATCTCCTTATTTGTCCTCAAAATTTGTTAACTTGTTGACCTCTCACTCACCATTGATCTGTATTTGTACATTTGAGCATTCGATAGTTTGGATCCACTAGAATTGTTATTCATTGTGAACTATTATATATTTATTAGGATTGAGCACTAGTCAATGATCTTCTTTTATTAATCCAAATGACTATTTGCCACAACTAAAAATTGAAGTCCCCATGCATGTCTCATTCTAAAAATCTAACTTTGAATCTTTATATCTTGAGATAGCAATCTCATCAAGACATAAATTTTTTTAAGGATGATCTTGGCATGAATAAGTTCATTTCCATACAATCTTTTTCTTTTTATATGCCTCATAATTAAACTTATTAAATGTACAATCAAGCTGACCCATTCATTTTTACATGATGTCTTGTGACAATCTAGTCCTTCAAATATTGTATAAGTCATTTGATCATTAAATCAAATAAGAAATTTGCTCACAAATTTAATCCAAGAAAAATCTTGGTATGTGGGACAAATATTAGCCAAAATGTTTGGTGAATCATAGGGAAGCATGCCTACTATGATTAAGAACTCAGACCATTTGTCTTGACTATTATATTAGGCATGGAGTCTCTCCTTTGGTTCAACACATTAATTTGTGGAAAAAATTGGCTATCAACCTCTAGATAAATCTTGAAACAAAAGGACAACAAAAATAAAACAAACAAAGGCAAGTACACGTAGGCACTTAGAGGAAACAAAAAATAGACAAACTATTAAACAAAGGTGCACACATGCACTTAGAGAGAAGCATAAAATCTACTCTAGTATATACAAGGTTGAAATTTAAAATACCTCCCTCATAGGTCAAATGGGAAACTTATGAATTCACTTCCATGATGAGATGGATAACGATGTATCACAAGTTCCCTTACAATCTTAGTAGTTGAGGAAGTAAGTATGTTCTATACCAACTCCTTTGGGATGCTCATATGTAGAATATTAAGAGCAAGGTAACCTCCAATGTAAACATACTAACTTTATGACTCTTTCTTTTTTTTAATCTCCAACTAAAATAGGTGACTTAGATAACACCCTCTTACAATGGCAATCCTACTAGCAACCCATAACTTAGATTCAAGCTCTATTTATTCATAATTTGGTCGACTATGATAAGCATAAAAAAGACTTGTATTACTTTTTAGAAGCATGCCCATGTTTGTAGGCTCACCAATGTGCTGATATCCAATTTAAAATATGAAACAAGTCCATGTCTATAATGAAATCTTGAGGTGGCGATATTGAATTACTACCCACTCCATGTTCTTTGAGTTTCTTAACAAGGCTACTCTCTTTGGCTACAATCAGACCATATCCCTCCTAAAGAAGAGTATATCCTCTTCTAAAAACTTCAAACAAGTATTCCAATTGGCCTTTTGGCTGATTTTTAACGTCTACTTTATCCAAAAATTCATCATTTTTATCAACTATTGCATCCATTTCCTCATCCTTTACATAAGATGGAAAGGAGTTGATATCTTCAACCTCTTCATTTTCAACATAAGATGGTAGCTTTATTTCCTCATCCTTTAAGGTATAAATTCCTCTTTCATATACAAGAGGGGTACCAATAGTAATCTACTCTTCATAAACACTTGAATCCTCCTCATCACATTCATATTGAAGCTTATTTGAATCAATAACTTTCTCTTCTATTTCTGACATGACATGCTCCTCTTCTTGAGTGTGGATGGTATAAATGTAAGATTGATCCACTTTTGGTATAACTTGACTTGTTTGGGCAGCCCATTTATATAAGAAGCTCATTAATCTTGGAACTTTGAACTTCTTGACCTCTTCTACCTCCTTTACTTGATTAGATGGATTAGGCATAATAGGATCCTCATGACAAAGGCTAGGCATCACATGTTTTGGGTGAATATCCCATGAAGGTTTCCAAGTTCTAGATGGATAGGTTTCATGGGGAATGGGTGAAATGGAAATTATTTCTTAAGGAGGTAGGAAGCTTGGGACCTTGAATGGAATATGTGTAGGATTGAGTAATATAGATGGGCCTTGAGGCATGGAAGGAATTGCTGTGAAACTTGGTACCTCTATGGAATTTTCTTTAGGGGAGGAAGCTATGAAAATATGGACCTTTGATGGGGTAGATCCATCTTGATAGGGGTAGGTAGGCTTTTGTGCCATTATAGCTTTATTTTAACTTCTCGATAGTGTTATCAAGCTCTCTAACTCTATTTTCTACTCTTTGATAGTTCATTGCTCCATGACTAGATTTTTTTGATCTTGGTAGGTCTCTTGAAATAACTTCTGATATGGGAAGGTTGGATGAGGATAATAATGACTTGAAAAAATTTGAGACTTGATTTCTAAGGGAAGCATAGGTGGCATATATGAAGGTTGTGGTAGGACACATGCAGGGACATGAGACTGAGATTACTCATCTAATATATCTTATTTATATGTTGATATCTCTTCAACCATAATTTTTATTATTCTATTCATTTATTTTATCTCATCATGAAAATTTAGAGAATTTTGGAAGGGTGGTTGATCTTGAAATGAGTAAGTCTCATGTGAATGAGGATGAGATGTCTATGGATCATGGTTATAAGATTGGTATAACCTTCCATACTATTAATTAGGCCCTAAATAGTCTTAATATGGTTGATATGGGTCATCAAAAAGGTAAGATCCATTCCCTTGATAATAAGGATCATGAGAAACTTGATAAGGATCATCATAGCATTTATAGAACTCTTAGTAGGGATGATTAGGCTCATATGGATCATGAAGATCATGTTGGAACTATTGATAGGAGGTGAATGATAGGGGTATCCACCATATTTTTAATATCAAACTCATATTTCAAATAATATTCAAGAACTAATTAAAATATTTAATGAGACATACCTAGGTTACTTGCAACTAGAAACTTTGATTCAGAGTCGCCATTGGTGTTAATTTGCTTATTTTCCAAATATGATTAGAGGAAAGACACACCAACAATCTTTCCAATATCTTGGATATTATTCTCATTATGCATGCCAAAAAATACTATAACATCATTTTTTTCCTTGGAGAGGGTTCTTCAGGCTCCCTCCAATTGAGCTACAATATATAAAAAACCTCAGGCTATGGGTCACCTATGGTGGGGTTAAACCTCTAGAGAAGGTCAGTTTACTTATGATGAATCACATATACTAATGTTTTCACTAATAAACATGTTATAAAAATGGAAAGGGATCCTAAAAAATATAAAAAATTGATGCAACAAATTATATGATAACTCACACAAACATAAAATGTACACTGAAGAAGCTTAAGATAGTGCTAGCTCACACAATCTCAAAATATATCCAATTACACAAGTATTTCATATACTAGGTTCAAGAAGTAATGAATTAATCTAGGAGAAATTCTAATAATCACATCAAAATTACATTAATGGTATAATGAACACAAATGTAGACCTATAATCAACTAGAAAACACTCTAAAATAGTCAATAAAGGAGGACAATGGGCATGGAAGATTCTATTTCACAATGCCATCATGCACAAGATTAATAAACATATTTTAAGAGTAATATATAGGTAATAAAGTCTTTATTAGCTTCAAGAGGTCTTTCATACAAGTTTTGATAGGGTTTAGTCTTATCAAATGAGAGTCTCTACTTTTCAGAATTGAGAGAGAATTTATAACAAAAGTGAGAGAGAGTCTTCTTCTTCTAATTGAGAGAGATCTTTTCTTTCACAAATTGAGAAAGATATTTTCTTCCCCAAATTGAGATATACTTCTTATTCCCCAAATTGAGATAGATTTCTTCCCCAAATCGAGAGAGATTTTTTTTTCCCCAAATCAAGAGAGTCTTCTTCTTCCCAAAACTTAGAGAGAGATCTTACCAATGAGAAATAATAGGAGATATATGAAAAAGGGGAGGAAGAGAGTGAGAACACCATCATAGTTCATTAAATGAGCTGCCACTTTTTGATGAATTCCCCACCATCCTTTGATCAAATCATAGCTAATACATCATAGACAAGATAGTCTTCATTTGTCTCAAAAGCCTCTAAATCATTTCATTGATTGAGCAACACACTAGAGGATAAGATTTTTCCATAGGTGGTAAGTCATGATCTTGTTTATGAAGAGAAACCATTAGGCACCCTTAAAACCCATTAAATTCTATAGCTCCTTTCTCCAACCACCATATATCTTTTCTTGATCTTCCATGCCACCTTCCACTAGCTTTATTGTAAGGACAAAATCCTCATACCTTGAATTGAGATAGATCCATTACCATGTCTAATTTTAGTGGTTGTTTGTTTGAGATATATATTTTTATAAATATGAGACACTTCTCCATAACCATGTATCTGACCCTACTTCAATATCTGAACATAGGTATTTTCTATAGATGGAAAACCAATCCAATTTATTGGTTTTCATATGGTTTTTTATATCAATGCAAAGCCTAGAGGTCACATAGCTTCCTTTTAAAATATAAATTAACACACCAATGGAATAACCCTATAAATTTTAGAGAATGGGGTCAATAAGTTCTAAATCTTTGACTTGTGGTCATGTCTAAGTTTTAATGATAGAGCTTCATCATTAACCATCCTGAATGTATAACTATGTCTACTTAATGTCATTCAATTGAGATCTAATGGTGGTATAAGACCTTTGAAATATTTGCCTTGGTTGGACCTTTATCACATTTTTTCTCTATTAAGTCCTTGAATTTTTAATTTTAATTTTGACTATCAATCCTAATTTGGGCCTTCTCAAAATGAGCCAATTGTCAACTCTACATTCATTTCATAGGATCCTATTGAGTCTTTGACTTTCCATGCATCATTGATATTATTTTATATTTATTGTACACATACCATTGATATTATTCTAGTTTAATGTGCTTAAGACACTTGGCATCTCCTTATTTATCCTCAAAATTCATAGACTTATTAACCTCTCACTCACCATATAGACATTAGAAATTTGCACATCATGATTCAAAGTGTTGAAATACCCCTTGACCACCTTAGGACCCTCTTGAGATAAATCTAACCCTTTAACCCCTAAATGAATGTAAACCATAGTTTTATTAAACTATATTAAACCTAGCTTTTACCTATTTTTACCCTTCACCCTCAACTATTGATGGTCAGGCTAACCACCAATGGTCAAGGTGCACCTCCTTAACCACTAACATGCAAGTCACCCACCTTACTTTTCTAAAAATAACTTTTCCTCATCCATGTGTGAGCCATTACATGAGTTATTTAGTATTAGGATTCCCAATTCAAACATTTTTATAACTCCCTTACCTTGCCTATAAGAGGAGAGAAGCAAAGAGCTGAAAATCATCTACAATTTTTATTAAGAGCTTGTGTATCCACAATCCTCTTTTTTTCAAGTCAATCATCATCATCGATGTAATGAACTAGCTACCACATCAGAGAGCCAACTTGTCATAGCTCTACCAAAGCATCATTACTCTATCAGAATCATGCCAGACTCCACCAATGAGTCAATTATCTCAATCAATCACCCAATATTCCTTTTATAAGATAAGTACTTACTTTTTAGTATTCCATTGATTTGTTTTCTTTTCATTATTATCCCAACACCTAATCAACTCCTAGAATCTCACTTTGAGATCCAATTAATTAGCTTGTTATCAACCCAGATCTTCACATAGTAACCATCAATGGTTATCTCAACCACTAATGATTTGTGTAATCAATGATGATCACTTTGACTATCGATGATCACCTTAACCATTGATGATTAGCCTGATTACCAATGGTCACTATGGCAATATATTCTAGAAAGATATTTTCACCTACCTACACCCAACCAAACTTTATTTTTTGTGTTCTTGCCTTTTCATAAACCCCTTTATGATTTTTTGAAGCATATCCCAACCACTTAGCACTAGTGTTAATTAGCTAATCACTATTTTTAGTTATTTCTAGTCTATATTTCTTAAGCAAGCATTCTTGTGCTCAATTTTAGTACTTTTGATTATTGATGCAAGTAATTTCTATTCTATTTATAAACTTAATTATTTAAAACATGTGGATTAATAGCTACCAAAGAAGCTCTTGCTTTTGGGATCTAGCTATTGCTAGGCAATCTACTCAACTATCTATTGAACAAACAAATTTACTTAGTGCTTTCTTATCTATAGGTCATGCTCTCAATACAAAAAGGAGTTATTCATAATATTCTAATTTAATGAGTGCACAATTAAACAAGTTTTTCAACCATACCCATACTTAGTTTCTTTATTTATTTTTTTGAAATAATAAGCAAAAATTTACTAAAACATTTTAGCATGCCCAATTGGACCTTTGTATCTTTACTTGGGTTCTTATTTTCTTTCATACTCTCTCTATTTTATGATTATTAGCAAATTAAAAATTGTCTTTTGGGATTAAAATTAAGTACTTACATTGATTGCTTGAAAGTTTAATTCACCTAGCTTAACTTAAAATCAAATTAATCTATCATAGCTTCACTCTTTGTTGCACACACTCAACCAAACCACTTTCATCAATTAAACATCAAATAAACTTGGGGCAAGGCCCAACTAGGGTTTCATCACCTATCATTAACCTTACCCTTTCCTAGTAATCCCACTTAGAGGTCATTACCAAGAGGAGAACTAACTCAACTCTCTGGTTGAGTATAATCTCTAGATATCAATATATATTAGCTAAACACCCAACACCCTTATTGTTGCAGTCTATGAAGTAAGGGGTTAGGCCCTAATACCAAGCTACGTATTGATTCCAATAAAAATTATTTTTGAGTACCTAAACACAACCTAAAACCAAATTTAGACTTCTTTTGTAGTACCTACTCTACAAAAAAAATTTAGTCACACAACTTATGAAGGCATAAGCCAAAAGTGAGATTAATTTAAAACTATAGGGCTAAACATACCTTTTAGAGTGTGATTTCATTTATTTGATAATTTTTTTTGTCTTCTCTTTGTTTGAGTAGAGAGGTTATTTGTGATTTTTATCTTTCCCATCTCATATGGTTCTCACTCACCAATAATGAAGAGGCCTTATGGAGCAAAACCCATCACTAAGCCAACCTACCTCTTCTACCTCTTCATCCATGGAATACATTATGAATTAGCATACTATCCTCATCCCTTAGTAAGTCCTACTTTCCCTGAGGAGGTTCCTTAAGGAGATGCATATTTTACCACTTTCTAAGATAACAATCATATAGCTTACAACACTATCTTACAACCATGTCTTACCATACCTCAGCTTTGGCCCCACCCGTAGATCCACCTTATGGCATACCTCTCCACCTCATGGGGAGTACCTCTATTTCCATGGTCAATACCCAATCATTAGATACCCAATCTTCATCATCAACCAACAACCCCTTCAAGGCTATCATAGAAAACCAACCAACCCAAAATACCAGTGATCTTATACCTTTACTCTTACCAACCACTCCTCCATAATAGGATTACCTACCTATAGTAACACCAACCTTACTTTAGCTACCCCAAATACATATACCACAACTTTACTCCAAATCCTTGTGGTGTCTATACCCTCTACCTTACCAGCGATCAGTACAAGGGTCACCATCCTTTCATCGATCACCAACCCAACTATCAATCCTATCCAACAAGCACCCCTTTCATCAAACTTTGGTTACATATATAACCTACAAGGGCACATATACCTACCCAGTACACAACCACCTACATCTACCTATCTTTATATATTTTCCACCCAACCATTGGCATCCACTTACATATATGTGGCATCCTCCTAACCTTCTACCCATAATCAATATGTCTCCTAACCACCATAGCAATATGCATCTTATAACATTCTAGGTGCACAACCCCGAGTGGACCTAATGAATATGCTTATGGAAAAGATGACCACCTTAGATTCATCAATTTTGGGTGCTCATAACATCTTTTTATATGAATAAATATATAATGAGCCCATCCATATATACATATCAGGTCATATCCTCCCCAATGGGAACTTCCTAAGTTCTCTAAATTTCAAAATAAGGAGGATCCCCGATAGCACCTTAGTTCATTTAGACATGCTTGTTACCTCATCACCTATGATGATGCCCTTCTTATCCACACCTTCCCCATGTCTTTATCCAATTTGGCATTGGATTGGTATAGTTTCATACCCAAGCACTCCCTTTTCTCCTTCACCCAACTAGCTCAAACCTTCTTGGACCAATTTTAAATCAATATCTCCAAGAAGGTTTCTATCAATGACCTCTAATATATCTAATAGTTTGAGGATGAATCCATTGCCTTTTTCTGGCTCATTGGAGGAGCTTAATTAACTAACTCTACTTTTCCTTACCTCAACCTAAACTCATAGAGCTCTTTGCTCAGGCATGTGCCAAGTATATCTCCTCTACACTATGTGTCCAAAGATTTTGAACCTTTGATGAAGATTTTAACATGGCACATAAGTTAGAGAACCAATCCATTACTAAAGGAAAGCTTAAGCTCAAAAACATAAACTCAACCTACAAAACCAATGAGGCCTCTTCCTCCAAGTCAAACAACCAGTCCAATACCAATACCAAGAGCAAGGGAACCATAAATGTAGTTGTACTTAAATCCATTCCTTCACCTTTTCTCAACCAAACAAATTCCTCTATTTCCTTAAAGCAAAACATGAGGAATGAAAACTAGAACAACCAAAAGTAATTCACTCCACTTGGAGAATCCTATGGCTCCATCTTGGAGAAGTTATTGAAAGTTAACATCATTCAAATTCCTCCTATCAAACCTCCTCAATAATTTGATTCCTCTCATCCTATACCTAGTTGGTTCAACAAGAATGATCTGTGTTCCTTTCATTAAGTAATAGGGCATGACATCAGTAGTTACAACACCTTCAAGAACCTTATCCAATCCCTTATTGACAAGGGGGAGCTTAAATTGGAAAACCCCAATGTACCATCAAACTAAGCCATTGATATATTTATGTAGCCCTTCCCAAACCATGATCATATCAATAATGAGAGTAAATACATTGAGTGTTCTCATGATACCCATATAGTTAACATGGTTTTTAATTCACTCATTACCAAACCACCTAGTACCCAATCTTCCAGTCCTCCACCATCTATAGAGATAATGGACTTACCTTCCCTTCCTTTAGACACTCAAATTAAGGAAGTACCATCCTCTCTCCCTCCACTTGTTGAGGTAGTGGAACTACTAGCCTCCCTTAAAACTAACATATCAGAACAACCAACCATCACCACCTGACCTTTACCTTTAACTACCAAACAAACCACTCCCCTTTTAGAAATAATCCTCAAGGAGGAAATCCCCATGTATACTCCTCCCATAAATAATCCACCTATCTCAACCTTGCATCTTTTGATTGATGAAGAGGATGAGGTTACCATCCCTGTGTCTCCACTTAAGGGCTTATCTTTTAGGTCTACTACTCAAGGAATTGAACTAACTGACAAACCATTCACTAGGCTAGTTCAAAAATTAGAATTTATCTCCAACCCTGACATGGATCAAGCCACCTTATATTAGTAATTAGGGTTACTTTATATCACCAATCAAGAACCCCCAATGGACCAACCCACCACTTCTTTTATCCAAACTCCTACCCTTTCAACTAAACCAATAACAACTTTTACCAATCTAATAATCCCTAAACCATTCAAGGCACCCAAAATTCAAGCTACTAAATCACCTCCTCAAACCAAACTTACCAAACTAATCAATAACCTTGGTACCTTCCCTATACCAAGACTTAGTCACCCATCTATGAAGGTGGATCTTATTCCACTAGAACCTACAACCAAACATTAAACTAAAGCAACCAAAGAGGTAAAACCACCTAAAGGTTTAAATCCCTAAATTGTACATCTGTTAACCTTACCTTCCATTTTGGAACCTCATCCCTCTACCTTGAGTAGGAATCCCCTTATCTCTACCAAGACCCCATCACCTATTTTGGTTACATCTTCATAATTTCTTTCTGATGCACCCTTATTCACCACACCAGCAACACCTAAGCTACCTACCTTACCATCCTCAACCTCTATCTCATCAAATTCCTTACCTAAGCTGAAGCCATCAACCAAGCACACCAAACTACCCAAAACAAGTACCACTAAGCCTATTTCTAGTAAATCTTCTATCTCAACCATCAAAGCAAAGATCACTACACCTTTACCACCTTTAGTCGAGTCCTACTCAACCATTTTACATAGGCTATTGTAGACTTCTTATCTAACCTTTACCCCCATTAGGCCCTTTGACCCTCTTGTTTCAAAACTTGTATAGTAAAATGACCACCATGATAATTTTACTCATTTTAAAGCCATGATACATAGGAATACAAAGCTCTCTAATCCATTATCCACTAGCTTTATAATGAGGATAATCTATTAATAGAAAAACCTCTTATGGGACCCATACCAATCTAACAAACAATCATACCTACCCAATGCTTACCTACTCTTCCTCTCTCACCTCAGAGTGAAGATGAGTTTGATCAATATTGTACCCCAACCTGTCCTTCTATCCATACTAACAATATAGTCACCAAATCATAATAGAAGGATAAGGGGAAGGCTAAGACACCCATTCATTAGACATATCCTTATTTAACCTCCCAACCATGTCCATCTTCAACTAGACCCAAGGTGTCTATTTTAGGTGTCTCCCAATCTAACCCTCATAATCCATCAAGAGAGTTATCCTCAAGCAACTTCATTAGACCCTAGAAAAGATGAACTTGTATGAGTTGATATCTACCTCTCCCCATCACCTCTAAGCACTAATAGAGGTTTTAAAATCCATTGAGTTATAACTAGAAGACCTTCAACCTCTATCATCCTTTGTTGGTACCCTTCAAATTTCATAGGAATTCTTAAAAAAAAAAGTGCAACACCAAGAAGAGATGGAACCTAGGAGGCTGAATTATGTGCATGTGAAGCACTGTGCCTAGGTAACCATAACGATGGTGAATCATGCCAAGTTGAATAAAGTATAAGATAATTATAGTTGAAATAGCTGACACCCACTAAATAATCAACAAGAAGTGACCATTTGAATCATGTCACTATCAAATAAAATGTTAGCAAAGTTAATGTTATGGTGGTGGAAGAATTAAAATCCACAATAAATGAGTAGTTGATTGTGGATTTTTCAAGCTTAGTTAATTTAAAGAATATAAATTCCACCAACCATTAATGAGGTAGCTGATAATAGTGTATAAAAGGGTAGATGGTAGAGGAAGGAATGTTATTGACAATTTTAAGAGTTTAAAATAGAGCCAAAATCTAAAGCCATTAAAACTTGAAAACACTACCAGAGAGAGACCAAGTTCACCATAGCCCCATAAGCAAGAATTAAATATCACAAAGAAGATTGCATTTGACCCCAAGGAGAAATGGAGGCAAGCAGAGAGAAGTTGATAGATAAATAGGGGAACATGATTTTATATAAGAACAACTAGGTTGCCATTAAAGGGGCAAGAAGCCCAACATCCATATGTGTATTTGCATTTCTCATGACTATAAAACATGCTACGCCTAATTTTAGGCTTTAGTAAAATCAGCTAGTCATGATTCAATAGTATCAAGTTCAGGATGTAAAATAAATGGATAAGCATAGGTCTACCACAAGCTCAAAGAGATGTGAAGAAAGTGTGGGCAATAAGAGAAGTAACCACTATAAAATTAGAAGTATATATGGTGGAAGGATTAAGCATTGTATAGATAGATCTAGCCACAAGTGCCAAACTCACCTAAAGAGGGATGGAGTACCAACCAAAGGTCGTGTTGGGGGAGAAGTGGGTGTCCTTTTTTCATGTTTATAAGCTTAAGGATTATAACCATAAGACATGAAAAAACATGTAGGAATTAAACAAGGAATGGATGATAGATATAGGCTAGAAGACCAAGATAGGAACCACACTCTTTGATGTCTCCATTAGAGACAAATGTCAAACCATGCGTACCACACAACTATTTAAACTACTAAGATTTGATAAACTGGAAGACTTGGTGCATTTCCTCCTATCACAGGTACATGGAGACCAATTCTACTTTGTTGGATAATGCATGATGATATTTTTGAGCCTCATTATCAAAATTATAAGGTTACCTTGAATAAGAGTAGACATATAAGAGATGATTGAAGATGAGGTGGAGGTAAAAAGGGTCACAAAGCTCTTAAGATACTACAAGTCAAGGTTTGTATTCCCCATTAGAGATAAGACCCCAATATAAAGGTAGTAGTACACCTTGTTAGTGCCAAATTTTCCCTAACAACTAGTGGTCTAATATTAGTAAGACCTTCCTATGCATTATCCACCACATGGTGCAAGGAGTAAGGTTCAACATATCAAAGTTCATCATAAAGGAGATAGTCAAGAATGTGAAAGAGTGCCATCAATAATGTGAGACCTTCCAATGGGGATACATATTGATCCTAATAATGATAGAAGAGATAAGTGTGTTAGATGGTAATGATTACCACCTATTGGTGTTCCAACCAAGCCATGCATCCCTATGATGAAGTAATAAGTATTCATCTATCCACCCAAATTCACATAAAAATATAAGACTAGAGTGTAAGGGTGGTTTGAAAGGTATGTAGAGGCCTTTGAGAAGGAGTGACACATCCCAAAATAAATTTAACAACTAGTGGGGATGACAACCTTTGCCATAATGTAACACTTATATGTGGGGTACCAAATGCTTATATATGGGAATCTATCAGAGTGGCTTTGATTACTTTATGCACTATTAGCCAAATACTTCATGGTAGTTCTAAGGAGCATCCCCAATGCACAATACATTGAGATCTAGGCCAAGGTTATGGATCATAACAAAATCATGACAAGGGACCTGTTGACCCAATTTTGCCCCTCAGGCAAAATCTCGGTCACCTCCTACACCTGCTTCGCAGGCCCAGTCATTTCAGGTTGCAAGGTCCACTTTCAGGTCTTGACAGCGCCGTTGCAGAGAATAGGCAGCGAAGGATAGAGTCTTCAGACGTCTGCAAGAGAAGAAGGGGAAAAAATGGAGTGTTCGACACTTAGTCAAAAAAAAGAGGCAGAAAAAATGCAGAGGGCGGCAGAATCGCCGCCCACTACAAGGGCGGGTAAAATGAGCCCGTCTACGAAGAAAATGCAGAGGGCAGCGAATTCACCGCCCACAACACAAAGAAAAGCAAAGACATCGGCCGACGTTGGCAATACTGCCGTCGTCGGTGCCTTACAGAGACCGACGTTGGTAGAACTGCCGACGTCGGCAGCACAAGGGCAGGCACAAAAACCAGGAAAGCCCGCACCAAGGCGGCAAATCGAAAAAACCCCGCCCCAAGGCGGCGAATCGAAAAACCCCACCCCATGGCGGTGAAATGGAAAACCCCGCCCCATGGCGGGGAAAGGGAAATCATCGCGCAGAGTATAACTCTACCGACGTCGGTAGCTTACTTTAACCGGCGTCGGCAATATTGCCGCCATCGGCAGCTTATCGGCCGATGTCGGCAGGTATTCCTACATGAAGTTCATGCAAAGGGCGGCAAAATCGCCGCCCACTATAAGGGTGGCAAAATTCCCCTGCAGTGCACAAGAAAAAACCCGCCCAGCCGCCAAAGGAGAAGACCAGCACGCAAAATGAGGCAACCAGCATGGTCTTGGCAGACTTGTGACATCATCAATAGTGTTTTTCACACTTTTCAATGAGACTTCTCTTGGCTCTTCTGCTATAAATATGAGGACTTAGTCATTTTTGAGGGATCTTCCTGACTTTTGTAAAGAGCACTGCTCTGCAAATTTCCCACCTGAATCAATAAAAATACAGTTTTTAACTCCATCTTGGATTGATTTGCTATGTACGCCCTGAGTATCATCTGTGTTTAGTCATTATCTTTCATGCTTTCACAGGTAATACCAACAGACCAGCTATCTGCAGGGACCGGTTCTACAGCTGAAAGGAGAAGAGCAATACTTGAGAAGGACAGAACAGAGTAAGTTGCTTGCAAGTGTGCATTCCACAGCGCCTTGGTAAACCTCTGTGACGTATTTTCCATTATAGCCTCCCCCTTTGTGTTAGCAGCCTGATCCCTCTACCAGATGTGTAGAGTATACTTGCATTTCCCCTAATTCTGAGAGTGGATCTGGAAGGTCACTCATGTTTTTGGTGTATCACCTCCTTTAGAGTAGGCTGTTTATTTTCAAGCTTTTCTCTTTCTCTTTTCACCCCCCCCCAAGTGTATACCTATATATCTATATTTTTGCATTACCTGAAACAAACAAGATACATCAGGGGAACTAGCCCATATCTAGAGACTCTCCTCTCCTGCTTCGCCGTCCCACAGGCGAGAGAGGGGTTTCCACGTTGCGGGGAGAGGGTAGGAATCCGTGTTCCTGCCGCTGGGTGCACTTTCCAGCGTCAACAGTTCTGGCATGCCCGGTGGGACTGCAATTTTATCAAGTTCTAACACAGTATTATTTCAGGATTGATGTTGGTCCTGCTACAGTGATTTTCAAAGATTTCTAGCATCTGGCGACTCCACTGGTAAGAGCTCAGTTCTTTTTTTTTTTAAAAGACCAGTTACTTAACTTATATGCCAAAAGTTACCACCAGGTCAGCTTCAAGAAGGGTCCCCTTTGAGTTCGTTGAACTACCTTTAAACTCCGCTAAAAGACTCAGGTTTGGAAGAACTCACCCTTATCCACTGATAAATCCTCCTAGACCTGTTGCTAGGAACACCAACCCAGCTCAGCCACAAATACAACCTGTTCCAGCCATGGCCTTGCCTTTTGCAGCTTTTCGTGGTGAAAGCCCTTTAAACCTCCCACGCTATGATCCGATCCCCGAAACAGCTCTAAAAAATGTGCCTTTTTTTGATGGAGTGGGACCTATTACAGTTGTTGAGCATATAAAAAATATTGCCAACCTTTGCAATATTCATAATATAACAGAAGAAAATATTGCCATCAGACTGTTAGCCTTGTCTCTGAAAGGGAAAGCTCTCGACTGGTACGGCACCTTGCCTGTGGATTCTATACATTCTTGGAACGAATTGGGCACTCGTTTAACTGATCGTTTTGGGGAAAAAAGTGATGGCCTCTCTCTTGCTGAGCAGCTGACAACTATAAAAAGAGCTCCGCATGAATATATGCAGGATTTCAATACGCAGTTTCAAAAGACTTGGGATAGAATTCCCATCCTGGTAAGGCTGACCCCCAGCTACGCTTTCTTATACTATCTAAAAGCATTAAATAGTGACATTGCTATGATGATTCAATCTATGGGGGGACACATACTGCCAGCTGCGTATGACATAGCCATTGCGGCCGAAAATTGCTTGATTCAAGCTGGGAAAATCGTCCCTAGACCTCACATGCCACTTTTCCCAGAACCGCTGCCCCCAATTCAAGCAGTCTCTCCTACAATTGCCCCCCTACCTGTCATTGAAAAGCCAACTGTTGTTCCATCTAATGAATTAAGTGAAGTTAAGGGCCTGTTGCAGAGCATGTCAAATGAACTTGTTGCCCTTAAAAGGCAGCAAGCTCAAAGCCACAAGCCAAACCAGAGTTATCAAAATTATGGCCATGCCCCTAGACCCCCCTTTCAAAATTATAACCAAGGTCAGGGGCAGCTCACTACAACTAAGCCTTATCAAAATTATAACCCAGGCCCTCCTTCATCATCTAAAGCCATGGTACCTACATAGAACAATCTAGTGCAGAAGCAGCCAGGTTGTTCAAACATGGGACAAGGTCAAGAGCAAGCTGTCCACCCGAATGACATGATGAATTTTTTTCAGAATTCAGAAAATCAAGGTGCTGATTTTTCTCAATTTTTTGAGTTCCCAGCTCAAACCAACACAAGCAACAATCAGACTCAGCTGGATTCTACCCTAATAAATCATGAAGAGGGCGAGCTCTGTGCAATTAATCATGGAGGCGCTGCAGGCAATCATGCTGATTGCATTGCGGCCAATACGAGATTTAAAAGAAGAGCAGTTGGAGAAGTGCAGGCTTCCTCTCGGGCAGCAGCGAATCCTCCACCACACCCTTTTCAAAAGGCCCCAATTTTCGGTGAACCATCTATACCCCCAGCTCCTCAGTCTAAAGCTCCAGCCGGGATCAGCCCAAAGGAAAACGCGAAAGGAGTCAGTCCCCAAGTTAATATAGTTGATCAAATGAAGAAATTGCATGTGAGCATTTCTCTATGGGATTCATTGTCTCTTCCGGGACAAAAGGAGGTATTGAAGAAAGAATTGCATGAGCTAGATCGCCAGGCCATCCCAACAGACACTAATAATGTCCTAATGATGAATGGGCAGCCTTCTGCTCCAGGTCAGGTAAGGAAAGAAGAAAAGACTCCCCCTTTTTATGTATCTTTGATCATAGGAGATTTCTTAGTACATAATTGCATAATTGATAGCGGGGCCAGCACTTCAGTAATGCCTAAGTGCATTGCTGATAAGATGGGGTTAAAGTACGAAGCAATGAACAAAGGAGTCTTACAACTAGATGGGACACCCGCAAAGACAGTCGGAGTCCTGAAAGGATTGAGTTTAACATTGCATGCCTGCCCGACATTCTCAATCCCTCAAGATATAGTGGTAGCAGACGTTCCTCCATATTTTGCAATCTATTTGTCTAGGGACTTTACGTCCAAGATAGGTGGTTATCTAGCAGCAAATTGGTCATACCTGGTTTTCAGAACCAAGTATGGGACCAAAGTGAAAATTGAATCCGAGCCACTCTATAAGGACCACCTAGAGTCCTATTCACCCAAGGCAGTGAATGTCAGTTATACTATCATTGATCCAGAAGACTCTCAAACAGACAAGTCCTCATCTTCTGCTCTTGAAGGAGTCGCAGATCTACTCTTGGATGAGTGGGGAAGCGATAACTTTGAACACGATCCTTATAAGTTTATTGAGGAGGCAGACCTTGGCGTCTATTGCTTGCATAAAGAGAGTGCCGTCATGCCCAATATAATGAAGGAAAACAAAGAAGATCTTGGCCTGTGGCAGCTATATTTCGACGGTTCCAGAAGCAAACTGGGCGCTGGTGGTGGGGTAATGTTAGTCTCCCCTTCTAAAGAAAGGTACTTTTCAGCTTTTCATTTCCATTTCTCTTGCACATGTAACGTTGCAGAATATGAGTCTTTGATTCACGGACTTGAGTGGGCAAGAAAGAGGGGGATCAAAAAATTGCAAATCCTGGGGGACAGTGAACTAATAGTGAACCAAATCAGAGCCCTGAACCTGACCAAGAACTCCTTACTAAAATCTTACAAGCACAGAGTTTGGGACTTGATGGAGGATTTCCTTGCTCTTAACATTACCTCTATCCCCAGGGAACAGAATAAGCAGGTTGACAGATTGGCAGCTGTTGGTGCCCAATTTGATGTTTCAAAAGAGATAAGCAGGGGTTGTAGTTCGTGCCATTTAAAAGTGGTGGTCCGGCCTTCAATTCTAGACAATGTTACAAACTGGCAGGTCTTCAAAAGCGACCAACAAATAGCCCTTTTCCTAAAGAAGGAAGCTGAATTTGCGGTCCACAATCAGGCAAAATTGCAGCAGCAATATAGAAATCAAATTGTTCAATTGAAGAACAATAAACTCCCTAAGGGTCTGATCACACTTGAAAGTATTTTCAACAGAGAGGACCAACTAAGAAATGACAAAGCATGCATCACTACCAAAGAGGAGAATTATGAAAAAGTAGAAATCTTCAAGGATAAGTTGCTGGCGCTTGGCAAGGTCTGCACGTTTCAAGAAAGACAAGCTTTCATCCTGCTGTGCCAGGAGTTCGCTGATATTTTTGCCTGGAACTATAGCGACTTGAAAGGCTTCGATCCAAGGCTCGCCCAACACACCATTGAATTAGATGAAGGCGCAAAACCTGTCACACAAAAGCAGAGACCTGTTAACCCGATGGTCGAGCTCCTTATGCGGAAAGAATTGGCCAAGTTGATTGAGTCTGGCATTATATTTCCGATCAAACATTCCTCATGGTTGGCTAATTTGGTTCCAGTTAGAAAGAAAAATGGGGAGATCAGGCTGTGTGTCGACTTTAGAGACCTTAATAAAGTCTCTTTAAAAGATCATTATCCCCTTCCAAACATGGAGCAGATCCTTCAAAAGGTAATTGGTTCTGAACGCTTCTCCCTCCTGGATGGCTATTCGGGATATAATCAGATTCTGGTGCGTGACTGTGACCAATACAAAATAGCCTTCACCACTAAATGGGGAACGTTCGCCTACCAGAAGATGCCTTTTGGGCTATCCAATGCTGGTGCTACTTTCCAGCGAGCCATGGACATGGCTTTTAGTGGTTTGATGAATAGAAACGTGCTGGTGTACCTCGATGATATAACAGTTTTCTCCAAAGAGGCAGGACAACATATGAAGCACCTCAGGGAGATTTTTGAGAGGTGCAGGGAATTTGGCATCTCCCTAAATCCAAAGAAATGTGTATTCGCGGTTCATGAGGGGAAACTTCTTGGCCACATTGTGTCCAAGGAAGGTTTGTCTATTGACCCAGAGAGAGTCCGCTCCATTCTGGAGATGTCCCTACCGAAGCACAAGAAAGCCCTGCAGAGTTTCTTTGGCCGAATAAATTTCATTCGGAGGTTCATTTCAAACTTTTCTGAAATAGTTAAACCCCTAACCTCCTTGCTAAAAAAGGGTGAAGAATTCAAATGGACAACGCCAAGAAAGGATAGCTTTGAAGCTATCAAACAGGCTTTGACCCAGGCTCCCACTCTAATCAGCTCTGACTTCAACAAAGACCTCAATCTCTATACCTTCAGTAATGGAGAAGTGATATCTGCCATGCTTACCCAAGCAAACAGTGATGACCTCGAGCAACCACTCGCTTTTTTCAGCCAAGGGTTAGAGGACTTCGAAACTAGGTACACCTATGTAGAGAAGCAAGTCTTGGCAGTAGTGCGCAGCCTAAAGAAATTCAGATATATGTTGTCAAACAGCAGGATCCATCTCATGGTTCCACAACCTGGCGTCAAGGATTTCTTGACCAATCGAGACTTAAACGAGAAAAGAGCGGGATGGATCACCAAGGTAATGGAGTACGACATAGACATCAAAATCACCAAGTTGGTTAGAGGAAGGGGCCTGGGTGAACAGCTAGCCGCAGATTTGAGACAAAGGGGTGAAGACAGCTTGTTGATCCATGACACAGCCACTGCAGAAGAACCAGCTATCGTAAGAGATTGGACACTAGACATGAGGCGTTTCCTTCTTACGGGCGAATGTCCACAGGGTCTCGATAGGGCCGGAAGAAGGTATTTTAAACTTCAGTCCCTTCCCTATGTTTTGATTGACGGAGTATTATTTAGGAAGGATCTCTCTGGGGTTCTCTTGAGATGCATTGACTCCAGTCAGGCTGACAAGGTATTGGCTGAGTTTCACAATGGGCCAGCAGGTGGCCATTTTGCCCCTAAGACCACAACAGCAAAAATAATGAGAGCTGGCTATTTCTGGCCCAATCTCTTCAAGGATACCCATGCCTGGGTAAGGAAGTGTCAGAAGTGTGCACTCTTTGACGGAAAGCAGCGATTGGCTGCCATGCCCCTACAGCCCATTCAAGTTGAGCAACCATTCATGCAGTGGGGCCTAGATTTCATAGGGATGATCAACCCTCCCTCTAGCGCTGGACACAAGTGGGTCCTGACTGCTATGGATTATTTCACCAGGTGGGTGGAAGCCATTGCTTTGAAGGAAGCAAACGAGAGCACAGTCTTGGATTTCTATGAGGACTTAGTGACACGTTTTGGGGTCCTAACCACTATAATCTCAGATAATGCCTTGGCTTTTCTGGGAACCAAAACTAGTGAATGGGCACTAAGGTATGGTATATACCTCAGCACTTCGTCAAATTACTACCCGCAGGGGAATGGACTAGCTGAGTCTACTAACAAAAATTTGATCAAGATTATAAAGAGGACCATGGAAGAAAATCAGAAAACTTGGCATGCCAAGTTGAAAACAGCTCTATGGGCCGATCGAATCACTCCAAAAAGATCAATTGAAAATTCTCCATATATGCTTGTGTATGGAAGGGAAGCAAGGCTTCCTATCTCACTCGAATTGCCAGCACTGGACCTCACACATCAGCTGCAGCTAGAAGAAGGAAGCAGCATGGAGGTCAGATTATGTGAACTAATGGAGCTCCAGGAGGTAAGGAACCAGGCCATGGTCTCTATGATCAGTCGCCAGCATCAGGTGAAAAAGCATTTTGACAAGAAGTCTTCGTCAAAGAGTTTCGTCGAAGGAGACATTATCTTAAAATGGGACGAAGATAGAGCTAAGCCTGGAAAACATGCAAAATTTGATGCCCTCTGGAGCGGTCCTTACATAATTACTCAGTGCAAGCAGCATAATGCATTCCAGCTCTCCAGGTTGGACGATGAAGAATTGCGTATCCCAGTCAACGGGATACACCTGAAGCATTGTCACTGAATTTTTGGTTCTGCCGTACATAGTTTCCCTTGTTTTCTTCCCTGTTTTCCCTAAGTGCAGTTTGCACAGTTAGTTATTTTTAGTCTTGTGTGTTTCCCTTGGTAGTGGGGGTAATTTCTGTATTTTTGATTTTGGCATCTTCAAAGTTGTTGTGAACTTGCTTCAAAGTCACCATCCGACTCCACACCCAATGGATATGTAAGGCAACTGGGTTCTAAGCATAGCAGGCACGCTTCCCCCGTGAGTCACCAATTTGTTGACCCAATTTTGCCCCTCAGGCAAAATCTCGGTCACCTCCTACACCTGCTTCGCAGGCCCAGTCATTTCAGGTTGCAAGGTCCACTTTCAGGTCTTGACAGTGCCGTTGTAGAGAATAGGCAGCGAAGGACAGAGTCTTCAGATGTCCGCAAGAGAAGAAGGGGAAAAAACAGAGTGTTCGACACTTAGTCAAAAAAAAGAGGCAGAAAAAAATGCAGAGGGCGGCAAAATTGCCGCCCACTACAAGGGCGGGTAAAATGAGCCCGTCTACGAAGAAAATGTAGAGGGCGGCAAATTCACCGCCCACAACACAAAGAAAAGCAAAGACATCGGCCGACGTCGGCAATACTGCCATCGTCGGTGCCTTACAGAGACCGACGTCGGCAGAACCACCGACGTCGGCAGCACAAGGGCAGGCACAAAAACCAGGAAAGCCCGCACCAAGGTGGTGAATCAAAAAAACCCCGCCCCAAGGCGGCGAATCGAAAAACCCCACCCCATGGCGGTGAAATGGAAAACCCCGCCCCATGGCAGGGAAAGGGAAATTGCCGCACAGAGTATAACTCTACCGACATCGGGAGCTTACTTTAACCGACGTCGGCAATATTGCCGCCATCGGCAGCTTATCGGCCGACGTCGGCAGGTATTCCTACATGAAGTTCATGCAAAGGGCAGCAAAATCGCCGCCCACTATAAGGGTGGCAAAATTCCCCTGCAGTGCACAAGAAAAAACCTGCTTAGCCGCCAAAGGAGAAGACCAACATGCAAAACGAGGCAACCAGCATGGTCTTGGCAGACTTGTGACGTCATCAATAGTGTTTTTCACACTTTTCAATGAGACTTCTCTTGGCTCTTCTGCTATAAATATGAGGACTTAGTCATTTTTGAGGGATCTTTCTGACTTTTGTAAAGAGCACTGCTCTGCAAATTTCCCACCTGAATCAATAAAAATACAGTTTTTACCTCCATCTTGGATTGATTTGCTGTGTATGCCCTGAGTATCATCTGTGTTTAGTCATTATCTTTCATGCTTTCACAGGTAATACCAACAGACCAGCTATCTGCAGGGACCGGTTCTACAGCTGAAAGGAGAAGAGCAATACTTGAGAAGGACAGAACAGAGTAAGTTGCTTGCAAGTGTGCATTCCACAGCGCCTTGGTAAACCTCTGTGACGTATTTTCCATTATAGCCTCCCCCTTTGTGTTAGCAGCCTGATCCCTCTACCAGATGTGTAGAGTATACTTGCATTTCCCCTGATTCTGAGAGTGGATCTAGAAGGTCACTCATGTTTTTGGTGTATCACCTCCTTTAGAGTAGGCTGTTTGTTTTCAAGCTTTTCTCTTTCTCTTTTCACCCCCCCCAAGTGTATACCTATATATCTATATTTTTGCATTACCTGAAACAAACAAGATACATCAGAGGGAACTAGCCCATATCTAGAGACTCTCCTCTCCTGCTTCGCCGTCCCACAGGCGAGAGAGGGGTTTCCATGTTGCGGGGAGAGGGCAGGAATCCGTGTTCCTGCCGCTGGGTGCACTTTCCAGCGTCAACAGGACCAATTTGTGTACCTTAGAACTAAGGCCACCAAGGATGAAGAGGAGGACAATGAAAGTTCTGACATCCATCCCCTCCAAAGGGTAATAATAACTAGGAGTATCTTTAACTTGTACTATGAGATAAATCCATGAAATAAGGGTAGAGATCTTAGAAAGGATGATGATTCCCCCCTCCTAATTGATGATTAAAGGAAGGTTACACTAAATATATAGGTGAAGATACTCCAAAGAAAATATGGTGAGAAGTTAGAATAGATCACATAGCACATACAATTGAAAATACCCTTCAAAGAACAAATTATACCCCCACTCTAATTAAATGCATGACATTCATGCAAGAGGGTGATTCTTATATCAATAAAACAAATAAAAATACTAAGGTACCTATAGCATTCCCCAACATAACCCTTGAAAACATGGAGAGAGAGGAGACCCTCATGCCCATAATAGAGGAAGAGATTGAAGAAGATAGAGAATAGACCTATATCCTAAAAATATGGGAAGGAGAAGAGGATATCAGCTCCAAAAATGTGTAGGAATCCCTAAAAAATGGCATAAATATCATCTACAAGTAAGAAAGTAAATGGTGAGCCTTACATCTAGTGCCACCTTATTAATGATCCCTCCAAGGAAACTAACACTGATAGCCAGGGAGAAGGCCTCCGCAATGACCCTTCAAATGGTTAAGGAAAAAATAATAACTTAGAGCAAGATGGGAATGAATGATGAAGACATCAACCAAGTTTTGGTGCTTAAAAATAAGTGAAAGCTTGAATAAGAATATAAAAAGGCCAAGTTATAAAAATGGCCCTAAAGGTTCCATCAAGTATAGGACCAACTGTTGAAGTGGTTAAAAAAGAACCAAGTGACCCCACCAAACAAGTAAAAGAAGCTACACAAAAATAATTCCCAAGTAGTGAAGGGGTGTCTAAACAAAAATAAGGTAATACAATCACCTCAAAGCAATAAAAAACTGAGGAGTGCTATTAGCAACAAGGTGACACTCGTACCAAAATAATAACACTAGAAATAAGTATATAAAAACCCTAGGATGAAGAAGTGGATGAGGGTGACAAGTCTGATGAAGTAACCCCCAAGGACCAAAAAAGTGAATAATCAAAGGAGCACACTAAAAATAATATTAGTACCAGTGAAGAGGAAGAAGTAAAAATAGAGAAGGTTGTTATCAAGAAGGACAATAAAGAGCTAAACATAAGGGATATGAAACAAAATAATTATGTGGATGATTATATATACATGTATGAAACTATTCCCCCTCAAGCTTCCACTACAAGTATGTGCAAACAACTCTCATTTGTGTTAGACCACTATATGGATGAGCCCTAATATTACATGCCTAGATCTACTAATTTGATCTTGGAAGATCTTAAAGAAGGGTAGGAATTCCTTATTATTGACCCATACACCACAAACCCATTCCAATATATGAATGCATTAATAATAATTACCACAAAAGTAATGCACCAAAACATCATCAATGATGTTAAGGTGAGGAAATAGAAACGGCTCCTCAAAGAAGCCAAGGATGAGGTATAGGTCAATAGGTTCAAGTTACAACAACTTTATGAGAATGTGAAGGTGGTTAGACCATGTCTTCTAGTTGGTTTCAACACTTTAGGCCTTTCAAAGGTTAATCATATTTGTGTATTAGTGGAGTATATTCTCCCAAGAATGTAACTCAAGCCAACATAAGAAGAGGAAGAATGAGACCCCAACATCATGTTGAAGAAGGAGCTATCAGAAAAGCTCCAAGAGGTAGAGGATATTTTTGAAAAGTGAAACAAGGGAAAAAATATAGTAGATTCCATTTTATCAAGCTTCTCTAACTAAGACTCAATAATAGATGCATATTTAAAGAAGGCAAAGGATGAGAAGGAGTAGTTAATGGTTCAAGTATACTATATATGTATGGAAGAACTATCACAAATCATGGGCAATGTCAATGTGTTAATTAATCAGATCAAACACTAGGAGTGAACCTTGGAAGAATTTTTTTGTGTTTTACAAACCAAGGCCTGTGAGCAAGGAGAGATCTTAGAATGAAGTGTGGTAAAGGCAAAGGCCAATATAGAAGCCTTCCATAAGGAGCTAGATAAAACATATGTACTTATGCTCACTGCTACATCATTCAAGGTAGATAGTGCCACACAATAAATCAAGCTAGCCATTAAGGGATTTTAAGACTTTAGTGCCAAACTCTAGGAGAATATGGCTTAGTCCGAGGGTGAACTAGATTTTTATATGGGGTAATGTTGGCCCCCTACCCTATTAAGTAAAGTATTCACACCAACATGACATCCACCTAGGCATAAGAAGATAATTTTGGCAAGTGGTTAGCCAAAGGGTTTTTGTATCCAATTGGAGGTTACAGCGTAAATCTTGTGCTAGCTATCATATGGCTAACCATATCCTAAATTTTCATGGAATTTTTGAGTATTTGTAGAATGTGGTAAGTGTAGTGTGGAGTTCATAAAGTCATGGTTCTGGTGGTTATGATGATGGAGTTCTATCTCAACACTCAGTGTGAAACTTACACCCTATCTAAAATGATCTTGAAAGCTTATATAAAGATCTCAAACCTAAAGATAAAGGGAGGTAAAGAACTATAGTGAAGATCTAGTAGAATGAATTCAAAGCCTTGCTTTGTAAACATTGATCTGATTTCCATTTAAGATTATAAATAGTATAGAGGCCATTATGGATCTAATTACATGTGCCCAAGATCATCTGTGAGCCTCTAGGTTATTAATGTTATGATATGAATATAAAATTTGTTATGGACATTTAAAAATGATGAATATTATTTCATTAAAATGTATTATGTCTATTTTATAGGCCTTCTTGTATTTCTAATGGGATGCAAAAGTTTGTGACATCATACTTCTGATTAGTTAGGTGAATTAGTATTCACAAGTTTTGCACATTTTTATATAGTAATGGAGTCCTTATAATTTTCATAAAATCATCATCATTTTTCATAAATAATGAGTATAGTTCCTACACTAGTAAACCAATCCTTAATTAAATTGCATGTCTAGTATGAGTAGATTGAGTAAAATTAGTCTTCTGACCCTTTAAGTACCTATTTGATGCTAGGATTAATCCAAGAAAGGCTTGTGCCTATGGACCTACCTTAAGTTTTCATTTAATTTATTAAATCCCCTTACTAAATATTCACACCATGGCACAACTATCCCAACATGGCCCTAGTTCATTCTTAGCCATACTTTAGGTGAGAGCATAAGGCCTATGCCTTATGTGGATTGGGGCCAGTGTAATTGAGTGTTCAAATGTTGAGCATAAAGGGAACATCCCCTGTTTGTGCTTGGTTGTAGTAAATCAAGACCCTAGACATTGTAAAACAATTACTAACAACATTAAAATTCTTATAGAACTTAACACCAATGATGAAAATTTGGTTAATATGACTAATATGATAAGAGTACTTACTTATATTAATACAATCCCAACACCTAACCATCACACCTCTTCAACATTTCATAGTATTCAAGACACTTCCCCATCCCATCTCATAAAATTGGGGTATGACGAATCAAGACACATACAAACACCACCCCCAACAACATAAACTAAAGAACCTCTCATACCATTGATATAACTTATAATCTTCCCCAACTTCTATCCCTCAAGAAAACATCCCTCAAAATTCCAATAGTATTTCTACTTCCCAACCATAAGAAATACATCAATAAAAAATCATAATACATAAGGTCAATCAATCTACTTTCAACCAACCTAAACTAACCATACCTTATAAACATAAGTTTCATTACACATCCAGACCCCTTTCAAAGGTTCTATTATAACACTATGCATCTCTATCAAATAATTGTCTCATAGGTTATGATAAATGGGATCTTATTGTGGAACTTTCCCATCTCTAATCTCAAATTCGCTTCTTAGAGCTTATGATAACGTTTCCATATAATCATAATCACCTGATGAAATTATTTTTTGAAATGAACATCCTTCATTCTCCACTTGTAGGTCAAGAATCTACCATATCTATATTTGAAGATAACATCCTACAATAATGTGATAATATGTCCATACATGCTGATGAAATAGTGGACACTTCTCTCTCACTTATGTTTCTTATCTCTTTTATGATTCCTGATGAGATATTACTTTAGAAATATGATCCCCTATTATCCATTAGCATTCAAATAGGTGATATCCAAGTTAAGCATGATTTAACTGATGAAGGATTAGGCACGTCTATTGCCTCCCTTGAATTTATTAAAACACTTAGATACTCTGAATGTAACTTTAAAGCCACATGTAATACATGTCAAGGATATGATAGAAGACAAATGCCTCCTTTAGGTTGTATTTGGATTCCCATTACCATTCCTCCCATCACCTTTCATATGAAAGTCACAATATTTAACCTTCCACTTTCTTATAAAATCTTACTCGATCAACCTTGGACTCATCACATGAGATTAGTTGCTTCATCTACATGCCAATGTGTCAAAGTTTCTTATAAGGGTGTTATATAAAATATTCAAGGGGACAAGAATCTTTGGAATTTTGAACAATTCCAAGAATGAGGTGTTTTTAAAATACCCACCCTTGAATCCTTACCTAGTATTCCATTTCAAGAATCCCAATGCTTAAACTATCATGTCAACTCTATTAGAGGTTATACTGGTCATCCAAAACCAATCAAAAATATTCCACCTAACCTCTTAAACTTTGATGATGATGAATCAAATGATATAATATCAAAAATAAAAACTTCTGATCTCTCCCCTAACATCATCAATCAACTTACTCATTCTCTTCAACCTTGATCCCATCAACGCTCTTTTATGAAATACCAATTACTTTAACCAAAACTAAACATTCCATTCACCATGCTTCCTCAACCAATAACATAGTTCATGCATGTACTATCAACTTATATACACCCAATTAAGATGATATTTATTATTTAGATGACCCATTTTTAGCTAGATTCATCCAAGATAAAAATGCTAAATTTTTTAGATATTCTTCTTCTTTATTTCAATCTTTCAGTTCTTCTTATATTTTTTCTTCTCTTCTATTACCTAATATTAGTTTTTCCATTATTTTTTATAGGTTAGAGATGGATCACTCACATAATTCATCTCCAATCATAGTATAACCTCTCAGGAGTATACTCATAGATCATACCATGATAGGACCCTACCATTTTTATAGATATCATGACCCTTCTATCTTGCTTCCCCCATAGATGTTAGCCACTTTGCTTAGACTTGCTACATAGCCAGCCATAACTATAGATGATCCTCATCTAGCTTTCAATATAAATTTTACCTTTCTTGGTGATGGTCTTCTACCATTACCTCATATTGATCCCTTACTCACATAATGGGAAGATGGGCCTTATTGTGATATTCGCAGAGTTATTGGTCATTACACCAAATATTTTCTTTTACATCAACAAACATAAGCTTCTTCCTCCACCAATTCATCTAGTAGACCTCCACCATATACTAATAGACATATTTTTTTCTTCTATGGAATAAATAATCATTCCTCTACTCATTGTCAAAAATTGAGAAAGTACATTAATACATTACAACTAGTCATTATACAACCCAAAAACAAGACTATATCTCCTCCCAAGCTACTATTGACCAAATTTGGTCCAACCCATACTATTTTGAACTATTAATAATATTCCCATGTGTCTTATAGGGTGTTATGTTGGTCTATTGTCTTACTCATCCTCTCCCTAGTCCTTGTTGAAGTCCACCCTCTTTGCACTAGGCTAGTCAACTTGAGTCAAAGGTTGGTCAACCCTGGTTATAGGTGGTCAAAGGTTCAAGTTATGTTGAAAATATCCTAAGGTTGTCCTTAACATGTTTTAATATGTTTTCAAGTCATAGATTGGATATAGGTTATGTCTCATGTGTAAAAAGGGACCTTTTGGTCATTTTTAGCCCATTTAATGACTTGTACAAATTTATATGCAAGAAAAATTGACAAATAGGTGAGTTTAAACATGGATCATATTAGGATCATGTTAATAATAGTTATTTTTTAGGAAATAAGTATTTATATTCAGTGGATGGTAGTTTTCCCTAAAAAATAGGAGTTTTTGGGCACTTGTACGAACTTCTCAAGTCCATCATCAACTAAAAATGTGGGAATAGTGAATATTCACCTCCCATAATCAATTAAAACACATGGTTTTCAATAATAATGCAAAAATTTTCTTCTACAACATGTTTTCTTCCATTTTCACTTGGCAAGCAAAGAAGGAACAACTTCATGTACTTGGCATGGGTCATCCAGGTGGAATTGGGAGGATTTAATATGGGGGTGGATATTAATTTGAGTAAAATTAATTTTCATAACAATAAATTTAATATTTGGTGAATTATCCTTTATTAAACATCTATTTGATCCCATGTAGATTTTTATGCATGATCAATCATGATGGGGTCACTATTTGAGCTTATCTCAGAATTTATTGTTTTGGATTGATGGATTTGGGTGTTTTAGGTGTCTCCAAATGATTTTGAATATTTTTACATTCTTGTTTTTGTTTTTTAAAGTTCAATTTTGTGAGAAAGCCTCTTCAAGGCTTGCAAAATGGCTAGTTTGCATTCACAGTCATCTCATTGATTTGAAAATGTGTATTTCACATAGGAGATGATGTTTTATAAATAATATTTGTGTATGATGAGAATTAAAGTGTTTAAAATTTACTTTTAGGTGATTTTAAATAATTAATTGCGTGATCCTTGCCATTTTATGATTTCCTTGTATGTCTCAGTCATAAAACTCCATCTATAGGAGCATGCTGACATCACAAGTGTGAGTTTGAAGGATTTATATGGTTATTAATATCTTGGGACCATTAATTAGTATTTAAAATTTTATGGAAGAATGTATGTAATATAAACTTTCATGTTTAGAGAATGTTCTCAACTCTGCCTGTATGGAAGGGGATGGCCATCTATAGCTGAGGGCATAAATAAACCTTATAGAGGTGTTCGAATAGATTGGTCAATCCAATTTAGGATTATTTATTATAGGAAGGCCTATACAGGCCTATTGATCATACTAGTTTGGTAAGGGAAGTGTCAAAACATCAATTGTAACCTTAGACTGTACTCATGCCCTTTTGCCTTGAAAGTATCAAATAGAGGCCTTAAAGGTTTTTGAGGACCTCAAAAAACATAGTTTCCAAGTGATTCAAGCCTTAAAATTAGATAAATTGGTATCCCTATTCACATAAAACAATTTTTACAATTTTGATAAGCCATATATGAGTGTATATTGGATTTTTCAAAGCCTAAAGATGGCTAAAAACCGCTAAAATAGGGCAGTGTTGTCTACAAGACAATGATCAAAATGTTGGCCTTACATCTAATTTTGGTGTCCTAGGATATGTTATCAAGTTGAATTATGATAATGGTTAAATTTATGTTGTAAGGTAAGAGATCATGAGAGAGGGTGAATCCAATGTCTTGAAACCCAATGCATACTCCTTTATCCGTACACAGGACTACAAGGAGTCATCTACAGGCATAGAGGTAAAGAAATGTGAAATAGGCATGATCATGAATGAGGTAAAGGATAGTTTCATGTGTTGAAATAAAATAAACACTTCCATTCCACTAATATTACCATTAATAAGTCCATTCCGACCCTATAAGACATCCATAGGCCTAAATGAATGAAAAAATAGCTACCTACAGTTGGAACATCAAGTGTGGAGTAAGGTGAAGGACCTTGTAGGATTCTTGAGGCACTTTTAGGGATAAAATAGGTGTTAATGAAAAACCTAGTGACTTGGAAGATCAAGAGAGGTTTTCAAAACATCAATAAATATCAAATTCATGCCAATGACCAAACCAAAATCACCTACAGGTAGGGTACTAGGACTATCTCAGTCCAAGAGGACAATGAGCAATTAGAAGGCCTAAAAGGCCAAGATGCTAGGTTCAAAATATGGGCCCACATTGGCATAAGGATATGGGTCAAAAATTACTATGGAATGTTTTGAAATATTTATTGGAACCTCCAAAGAAAGGCACAAAGAAAGAGTACCCCTATTCACTGTCGCAGTTAGACAGGGGCATAAGCAAGATAAGGACATGTTGAAATGTTGAAGCCTAAAGAAGGGAAGGAGAGTTTTAAAAAATGTGATATGGATTCATCATGAAAAAATTAAGTAAAATAAATGTTTAAGACATCCTCAAGCCACCCAAGACACTTTATTCATAAGTAAAATGGACTCAGTATGTATAGGTAGGGTTGGGAAAGCTTTGTTCCAAGAGATGAACTTGGGGATTCCACTTAGGAGAGAGTTTTGAGTGGATTAATAGGTTAAAAAAGCATTAAATTATGTTAAAGAACATGTATGAACATATTATATTCATCAAAGAGGTTTTTAAATAGCATTCATGAGGAGGTTTGAATAAGAACATGCAAAAATAAGGTTTTTACCCCTTTTTTGAATAAATTGGGATGGTTATACCCATTAAACATGGAATTGGACCAAAATGTTTGGTAAAGTTTGTAATTAAAACTGTTTTGAGATTTTTAAATACTTAATTTTCCCAACCAAATAGGCTTAATACTCACTATTTTGTCTTAGAGCAAGGTCACTCCCCTCATGCACAAGAATGGTAGTTTTGGGGAAAAGTGATGAATTGATGATGTCAAGGAAAAAAAAGGTAAAATAAAGGTTATATAATCTATGGTACATATTTAAGAACCTAATAAACATTTATATAATGATTGAAGACAAACAAGGCACCCTACACAACAAGGATTGTAGTCAAGTGTGAAGGAAAGCCTTATGGCTAGAAGCCAAATTAGAGGTCATATATATTTTCAACCTAATACATGATTTGAAATTGATAAATTAATGTTAAAATATGTATTTTTGGTGTGATAAATCCATCAAATTTTAAATATAACCATTAGAGGGTCAAGAGGAGCTTAAATATATAGGCATGCCTATTGGCAAGGTCTAGGCCTAAAACCAAATAGGGGTCAATTCCCATTTAAAGATTTTTTAAATCAATTATAATGGTTGGAAAAAGTTTTTAGGGTGTATATAGATATTTTAAAAACTTTATTTTGTAAATAAAATCTTCAGGAAGCCATTTTTGGCTTAGAAAGCATTTAGACCCCACTAAGAAGCAATAAATGAGCTCAAATGTCAAATTCAAATGCTTAGAACTTCCACAAAGATTTTCATGGCATCTTGTAACATTAAAGGAATATTAAGGAGGTCCATAAGGAGAGATAAGTGGAAATTTATCAGAACTCCAATGTGCCATGGCTATGAATAGATGCTAAGAATGAAAAACACTCCAAAACCCTTGCAAACCTTTCTCAAGGACTCAACTAAAGAAATAAGGTTTAAAGTACATTAAAATGAATTAATGTGACCTTGAGGATAAAATATAATTTGTTTATAACTCCATGAGTATCACAACCATGGGATTGGATTATATGGAACTATATGGAAAAGACGAAAATAGGGCTTATTTTGACTATTAATGTATTGTGCAGGCATGGTGAACTTATGGGAGATAAAATATCTTTTTGAGGGAGTATTATAGCTTTTAATAAGTAATTATGGTCATTATATCAAGTGTCCAAGAATCTAAACGTGCCTACCAACTCCTTTTTAGCTAGTCTAGTGAGCCAGCTAGTGAGGACTTAGAAAAATGACAAATCTTCATTTGGAGAGAATTTTAAGGAAAATTTATTGTAAAATATGGTATGATAACTAATTACAAATGTCATTACTCTAATTTTATATATCATATTGTAGGTTTTAATATCTTGAAGGTGACAAGTGTGAGAGGTGAAGGGAAAATAGCTATTTTGAGACTGCCAAGTATACTCATGCATGGAAAATATTATAGGAAGCGTAAAGAGCCTTTAAAATGCATGTGATATATTCTTAGTGACACACATATTCATATAAATTATAAAAATTGATTAGTTTCAGTCATCAGGCAATTTTAGAAGACTAATCATAGAAGGTAGTTTTCTATGCAAAAGGAGTTTCTTGACATTTTGAAAGTCCTAAATGATTAGAAAATACACTTGTTGCTCTTGAAATTTCATGGATCACCCCATATCCTCATCCACATGCATTATAACTGAATTTATCTTTCAGACACTTGTCCTTGTGCCTCTTGGACTCCCTTTCTCTCTCTCTTCCTCAAAGTTCTATAAATGGAGCAATCCTTGGCTATTGTAAAGATACCACATTTTTGTTATGGTGAATCCCTACTAAAATGACATCACACTTTGATTTTTAACATTGAATTCAAGTCCAATTCTGAGTTGTGAACATTTTATCTAAGTATGTGAGTGATCTATAGTGGACTTAAGTGATAGTATCATCCTTACTCCCTTTATCCTTCATGTTTGAGCAAGGGTTCTGATGTTAATAGGTCATATGAAGTGTGTTGAATTTACTAAAATATCTTTAAATTATTAAATTGTATATATGGTGTGTAATCTACCCCTTAATTCAAATATCTTGCTTATTGTCCTAAGCATCTTACCTTCACATTGAAACACTATGTTAGGATCTTTCAATGCATGGAATTGGTCTTGGAAAGCATTGTTCCTTAGTAGAAGTGTGATAGTCTATTGGATATATTCTTGGTGGATCACCTCTCTAGCATAGTGTCCATTTTATGTAAATGTTGACCCAATTTTGCCTCTCAGGCAAAATTTTGGTCACCTCCTACACCTGCTTTACAGGCCAGTCATTTCGGGTTACAAGGTCCACCTTCAGGTTTCGATAGTGCCGTTACAAAGCATTGGTCATGAAAGGCAGTGAAAGGGAGAGTCTTCAAATGTCCATGAGAGAAGATAAGAAAATGGAGCGTTTCAACACTTAGGCAAAAAAGAGGGCAAAAAAAATGCAGAGGGCGGCAAAATCGCCGCCCACTATAAGGGCGGGTAAAATGAGCCCACCTACAAACATGCAGAGGGTGACAAATTCACCGCCCACAACACAAAGAAAAACAAAGACATCGTCCGACGTCGACAATACTGCCATCATTGGCATCTTACAGAGACCGATGTCAGTAGAACCGCCGCCATTGACAGCACAACAGAAGATGGGAGAGGAAAAAGTCCCGCCCTAAGGCGGCAAAAACGAAAAGCCTGCCCTAAGGCGGCAAAAATGAAAAGCCCACCCTAAGGCAGTGAAAATGAAAACCCCACCCCATGGTGGGGAAAGAAAAAGGGCTGCCCACAGCACAATACTGCCGATGTCGGTAGCTTTCACAAACCAGCGTCAGCAAGACTGCCACCATCGGTAGCTTATCGGCCGACGTTGCTAGAAATCCTACATGAAGTCCTTGCAAAGGGCGGCAAATTTGCTGCCCACAACAGATGGCAAAAAATTTCACTTGCAGTGCACAAGAAAAAACCCGCCCAGCCATTGGAAGAGAAGACTAGCACACAAAATGAGGCAACAAGCATGGTCTTGGTAGATTTGTGATGTCAGCTATAGTGTTTTTTCACGCTTTCCCATGAAACTTCTCTTGGCTCTTCTGGTATAAATACACAGACTTAGCCATTTATCAGGATCTTCCTGACTTTGGTAAAGAGCACTGCTCTCCAAATTTTCCACCTAAATCAATAAAAATACAATTTTTGCCTCCATCTTGGATTGATTTGATATGTATGCCCTGAGTATTATCTGTGTTTAGTCATTATCTTCCATGATTTCACAGGTAATACCAACAGACCAGCTATCTATAGGGACCAGTTCTGCAACTGAAAGGAGAAGAGCAATACTTGAGAAGGACAGAACAGAGTAAGTTGCTTGCAAGTGTGCATTCCACAGCACCTCGGTAAACCTCTATGATGTATTTTCCATTATAGCCTCCCCCTTTGTCTTAGCAGCCTGATTCCTCTACCAGATGTGTAGAGTATACTTGCATTTTCCCTAATTCTGAGAGTGGATCTAGAAGGTCACCCCTTTATTTTGGTGTATCACCTCTTTTAGAGTAGGCTGTTTGTTTTCATGCTTTTCTCTCTCCCTTTTCATCCCCCCCAGTATATACCTATATACCTATATTTTGCGTTACCTGAAACAAACAAAATACATCAGAGGAAACTAGCCCATACCTAGAGACTCTCCTCTCTTGCTTCGTCGTCCCACAGGCGAGAGAGGAGTTTCCATGTTGCGGGGAGAGGGCAGGAATCTATTTTTCTGCTGCAGGGTGCACTTTCCAGTGTCAACAGTTTTGGCACGCCCGGTGGGACTCCAAGTTTTTAATCAGAAAAGTTGCAGGGTTACTCGTTGATCCTGTTACAGCGAAAGAACCACCAATATAGCACCGTGTGCGTCAACAGTTTTGGCACGCTCGGTGGGATCTCAAGTTTTCTAACGCAGTAAAGTTTCAGGGCTGATGCTGGTCCTGTTACAACAAATCAAGTTTTTTCAGCATCTGGCGACTCTGAGTAAATCTGCTGGTTAAGCAGCCTGATGCCACCAAAAATCATCTATTTCTTGTATGTATTCTTCTTTTGCAAAAAATCATGGATTTTGTTCTCCTTCATATAATACCGATCAGACTCAAAATATTTATGGAATCCCCTCAAGTAGCTTTCCTAGTTGCCCTGCAACTATGAGGGAGATGGCATTGGAATTTGAGAAGCAAACAAAAGAAATTGACAGATTGGAAGAGCAACACAAGTATCAGTAGGAGCTGATGTATAAAGAGGAGTGCTTGTTTAGGCAAGCACAAGCCGTACAATCCATGAAGGAAAAGGTAAGAAAATGGAGAAATCCATCTATTCAAGGCAACCAGCTTTGCGTACCCCCTCTTAACCTAAAGAAAACCCCCTCTTTTGCACCAAATCCATTTTACCAAATTGCACTTGCTCACTCCAACTCATCAAATACAGCTGCTCCCAATCCCATGCGCCTGGCTTTCCAACACCAGAGGGCATCAGAACAACCTCCCAGGGAGATCAATCTTTTCAACTCCTTAGATCAGGAATCTTCCATTGAGAATAATACCACCAGCTTGCACGTCCCTCTTCTAGAGGCTCCTCCCACGCACCAACAGTGTTTTCCTTGCATCCCTTAGCCTCCCCAAGTTTTCCAGCATGATGTGCAAATTCCAAGTTGGAGGAAGGAATGCCAAGACTCAGCTCAGATCTTTGAAGAGGATCATGCTAGTCACCTCCAAGAAAGACTCTTCCAGGAAAACCTAGCGAGACAGATTGAAGACTTAGAGGCTAGGATGAAGCTACTCCTTGAAAGGGAGTTAATTTTTTCAGACCTTGCGGAAGAGCCTCAGGTCCTTGTGGAAAACAAAGTTGCTACCTGTTCATAGGAGCAAGATTCAAATTCAGGGGTCCTGAATTGGGGGAAGACAGTGGAATCATGGGGCAGCAAAGAGGAAGAAGAAAAGTAAGGTTTTTCTCAAAATCTTGAAGAAGCTAAAGTTGCGCCTGCCTGTGTTGATGCTGGCAGCCTCAAGGAAAAGCTTTTCCAAGAAGATCTGAGTAGGAGAATTACAGAGTTGGAGTCTAAAAAGAAATTCCTCAGCCAATGTGTGGTGGATGGTTCAGACCAAATAGCACATTTCATGCCTGAACACACCCCACCTACACATTTCCAAGAGATTTATCAGGCCGTACCTGATATTGATGAAGTGCTGATTAAGTGGAGAGAGGAGAATCATCCGATTCTAGCTCAAGGGCTGCCCCCTCTCCCACATGTTTTCTTCACTTCGTCCCTTCTCGAGGAAGACCTTGTTTTGAAAGAGGCAGGTGAGGGGCAAAAGATCCAATCTGTAAGTCTTCAGAAGGCTATTATGAGCGACAACGAAGAAGAAATCATCATTGATGCTCCTTGTGAAGTCCTTATCAGCAATGGAGAAGATGCAGGCCTTGCATATATGTGGATGTTCCAGCAATTTGAAGAGGAACAAATGCATGGTAAGCTCTCTTCCCCTTAGTTTGATGAACTTTCTTGCTGTATTGATGAGGATGACTACATTGAAGAGCCTGAAAAAGAGGAAGATCAGGGGAATGTTTTTGAAAATCTAGAGAACCTGATCAGCAAAGAGGAAAAGGAGAAGTCTATCTTCATGGAGGAATACCTTGAAGAACTAAACTTTAAATAGATAAGCAAAGTCTTGTGGTATGAGCAATCATTTTGTGAGCCCCTTTTAGACATCACCACATTCGCCCTTCTTCAAGAAGGCCAAGAGGAAGCAGAGGACGAGCCTGACAAAGTTTTCAGCGAAGCAGAGGGAAACAAATCAGACCATGATATATTGTAGAAGAATTGTGCAGATCAAGAGGCCTATGGCGATGAACCGGCAACAATTGATTTCTTGGTGAGGGGCACCAATTTTAGGGACCAGCATTTAACAAGCCTCCAGGGAGAATCAAAATACGTATATATCGGAGGCATGTTTGATTTTGATCCCCTCGATTCCCAGCCAACTCTCGTGACAGGCAAGAGGAGCAAGTCACCAAATCTCATTTTCTTTCAGCTACTTGCCTATCACGATAAGTCTCTTCACCAGGAAGGGGACTTAAGAAATTTTCCTTTCGATCCAGGAGGGATGCGAACATCCCTGGTTAACTGTATATAATAGTTTGCTTTCAGTTGTTTTTCTCTCGCTTTCCCTAAGTGCAGTTTGCACAGTTAGTTGTTTTTAGTCTTGTGTGTTTCCCTTTGCAGTGGGGGTAAATTTTGTATTTTTGATTGCGGAATCTTTTGAGCTATTGTGAACTATCTTCAAAGTTACCATCCGACTCCACACCCAATGGATATGCAAGGCAACTAGGTTCTAAGCATAGTAGGCACGCTTCCCCTGTGAGTTGCCAATTTGTTGACCCAATTTTGCCTCTCAGGCAAAATTCCGGTCACCTCTTACACCTGCTCTACAGGCCAGTCATTTCGGGTTGTAAGGTCCACCTTCAGGTTTCGATAGTGTCGTTACAGAGCATTGGTCATGAAAGGCAGCGAAAGGGAGAGTCTTCAAACGTCCATGAGAGAAGAGAAGAAAATGGAGCGTTTCAACACTTAGGCAAAAAAGAGGGCAAAAAAAATAAAGAGGGCGGCAAAATTGCCGCCCAGTACAAGGGCGGGTAAAATGAGCCCACCTACAAACATGCAGAGGGCGGCAAATTCACCGCCCACAACACAAATAAAAACAAAGACATCGGCCGACGTCGGCAATACTGCCGTCATCGGCATCTTACAGAGACTGACGTCGGCAGAACCACCGCCGTCAGTAGCACAATAGAAGACAGGAGAGGAAAAAGTCCCGCCCTAAGGTGGCAAAAATGAAAAGCCTGCCCTAAGGCAGTGAAAATGAAAATCCCGTCCTAAGGCGGTGAAAATGAAAACCCCGCCCCATGGCGGGGAAAGAGAAAGGGCCACCCACAGCACAATACTGCCGACGTCGGCAGCTTTCACAAACCGGCGTCGGCAAGACTGCCGCCGTCGGCAGCTTATCAGCCAACGTCGGTAGAAATTCTACATGAAGTCCTTGCAAAGGGTGGCAAATTCACCACCCACAATAGATGGCAGCAAATTTCACTTGCAGTGCACAAGAAAAAACCCACCCAGCTGCCGAAAGAGAAGACCAACACACAAAACGAGGCAACAAGCATGGTCTTGGTAGATTTTTGATGTTAGCTATAGTGTTTTTTCATGCTTTCCCATGAAACTTCTCTTGGCTCTTCTGGTATAAATACACAGACTTAGCCATTTATCAGGATCTTCCTGACTTTGGTAAAGAGCACTGCTCTCCAAATTTTCCACCTGAATCAATAAAAATACAGTTTTTGCCTCCATCTTGGATTGATTTGCTGTGTATGCCCTGAGTATTATCTGTGTTTAGTCATTATCTTCCATGCTTTCATAGGTAATACCAACAGACCAACTATCTATAGGGACCAGTTTTGCAGCTGAAAGGAGAAGAGCAATACTTGAGAAGGATAGAACAGAGTAAGTTGCTTGCAAGTGTGCATTCTACAGCACCTCGGTAAACCTCTGTGATGTATTTTCCATTATAGCCTCCCCCTTTGTCTTAGCAGCCTGATTCCTCTACCAGATGTGTAGAGTATACTTGCATTTTCCCTGATTTTGAGAGTGGATCTGGAATGTCACCCCTTTATTTTGGTGTATCACCTCTTTTAGAGTACACTGTTTGTTTTCATGCTTTTCTCTCTCCCTTTTCATCCCCCCCAGTATATACCTATATACCTATATTTTGCGTTACCTGAAACAAACAAGATACATCAGAGGGAACTAGCCCATACCTAGAGACTCTCCTCTCTAGCTTCGCCGTCCCACAGGCGAGAGAGGAGTTTCCATGTTGCGAGGAGAGGGCAGGAATCTGTTTTCTTGCCGCAGGGTGCACTTTCCAGCGTCAACAGTAAACTCTTGACTCTTTTCATGAATAAGCATTAGATTAGGTGATAGGCACTTAGAGAAGAATTCAAGGAGCTAGCCCTTTCAATCCTAGAGGTTCATCTCTCTTATAAGTTTTCACAAAGTTGAGAGATGGTTCAATGTTGCATCAAATTGAGGGAGCTTCATAGAGTGTCCTAGGGTGCATAATTTGATGATAATAACTACTTATAGAGTAAATCCCTAAATATGGGGAAGTCTATTATTTTTTGGCATCAATGTTTTACCCATCATAATAATAGGTGCCAAGTGCTTCAACAACATCTCTGAGATTTTCCAAAATATACACCACTACCAATTAGTCTTCCAATTATAGGTCAGCCATGAATGAAGGTTCCTCCTCCACTAGTTTCACCTCTTCATATATTTACATATGCCATTCATATTGAGATACCTTTTACTCATATTGAGTACCCCACACAAGAGGTGACAGATGAACATCAATATTATTCTATTACACCTAATTTTTTATAGAGATGATACAAAAGGAAGTATTTTTACATTTTTATATTAAAATTGATGAGACTTTGACTAATGTTAGAATTTAGTTGCATAGGGAAGTGTAATATGTTATATATGACATTTATGGTCATATCTATCAGTATTTGTTTGCTAAGAATTAAACAGATTGTCATTGACATTTATGGTCATGTTTTTATAGATTGTTTGATATGTTTCAAACTCAAATAAATATAATTATTATTGTGACTTGGTTATAAAACCCTCATTCCCTTAGTATTTTATCTTTACCATATGATTAATTAGAAAACATTACTTCTCATTTTAATACTTATATAAACCAATATATTTGATCTCCTTTTTCTTCCCTTATTCCTTTTCACATACTAAGCATACATACAGTTAAAACTTGAGATTACATACTAGTTCATGGGTAAGCCAAAGTTGTTTTAGCTAGTCATATCTTTAGTTGATTAGTCTCTTATAATAAAAATATATAGCTCATTTGTGTCTATCAATTTTATCACCCATGTTGGTTATTCAAAATTTATATGCAGGAAGAGTCATAAAAGCCATAAATAAGTTAAAATCTAAATCATTTAAATAAAATGCAATTATCCAAAAGGAAAATATAAAGTACAAAAGTTTAATCACACTAAAAGATGTGATTAATAGCATATATTGTATTCCTAATCGAAGATCAAAATCCAAATTTGGCCTTATTATATAGCCAAGGTCCATTGGGGTGTAGTAGGCTAGTAGATTGGGATAGGATAATTAAATTATATATATATATATATATATATATATATATATATATATATATATATATATATATATATATATATATATATATATATATATATATCATGATTCCTACTTTCTCACACAAGTACCCAATATTCATAGAAGATCGATGAATTTGTAAGGGGTTATGAAGAATGGGGAACATGTTATGGGATGGTAGGTCCATTTTAATTTCTTTTTTTATATAACCTTCATGAGTTGATCTTAACATTCCACCTATTTCACTATACAATTTTATCCCTTGTATTTTGATGGTCATTAGCCTCTTAGTGTCTTTCCTTCTTATCTAATATGTCTCATGTTTAATAATGTTTTCTTATAAATTCCTATGTCATTATTTTTACATTTCCTATTTCATTACAATAGTCCTAATATTTCTCCTTTATGAATATTATTTTGTTAATTGATCATACCCCTATAGTTTTCCCTTGTGAGTTATATTATAAGACCCTGGATAGGACTAGTCCTTCCTTAAAAAATATTTCCTTATTTATTCCCTCATTATAATTCACCTCATTTGTGTTCACCTTGTGAGTTGTTGTGTAATACCTTGGATAAGACTAGGCATTCCTCACAAATTACCACATGAAATCCCATTAATTGATTCCAATATGTGTATCCACCTCATTTATGTTCTCATTGTGAGTTTCAGTATAAGACCTTAGATAGGACTAGGAATTCCTCACAAATTACCACATTAAATCACATCAACTGGTTCTAACATGTATATCCACCTCATTGGTGTTCCCTTTGCAAGTTTTAGTGTAAGATCTTGGATAAAACCATTTATTCCTCACAAAATATTCCAATAAAATTTCATACTATGACCAAGTCACAATACTATTACATGCTTGAAATTTGAGATAATTTGTGTTATATTATTATTTACATGTAATTTACATACTTCACATCTTTATTTAGTATGTTTTATTCTTACTTCAGAAACGTTTCACTTTATCCTCTTATATTTTGATTGCATGGATTTTAATAACCATTTTATTAAATTTATCATACTTACCATCTTGATTTAGTATGTGTAGAGTAAAAAATACTCTACATTTTATTTTGATTTTTAGTTAATATGAAATGAGTCCTGAATGTTTCTATAGTATAGACAGAGTGATGTGGAGACCAACAAGTGTCACCTTCTGCAGGATTCTCAAAAGATAGCTAAAAGCAGTAGAGACTGCCACATATCCCTTGTTAAAGATGCGTGGAAAGCACCACCTGTCCCTATTCCCTTTTTGAAGTTGCTCAAGTAAGAAGTCTTGTGGGTCCCATTTTCTATAAGTTGTTAAAGTTTTGAAGAAGCGGACTGCAATAGATGTCAACGATAGAACACTTCTGAGCAAAGACACAGTAAAGAGTATAAGTTATGCAGAAAGTATCGTGTGTCTTCAATAAGTGCCGTGGAACATGCCAAGTGTCATTTTATGGTGCCTCCTAAATAATAAGAATGTTTTAAAGTAGAGTAAGGGAATTGGCCAAGTGTCCTCTCCTATTTGAAAGTGGGAAGCATCTTGGGTATCTATTTCTGCCAATGAAGTTGCAAGAAGACAGAACATTTTGGATCCAAGAAATATCCTATGTTAGACACTTCCAGTTTAGTTAGAGTTTAGTTAGGCCATTGGATTGGGAATGTGTAGACAATATAGAGCTAATCCAATGCTATAAATAGGGGTGTAGAGATCACCAGAAGGGGTATTAGAAGATAGAAATAATTTTTTGCAAGAGATTATTGTCAAGAGTTTTTAGACTTTTTTAGTTGTGATCAGGGATATCATTTGCCTTTGTTTTATTTTCTTGAGTTAGAAAGTTTGTATAACTATGCATGTTTTTGTGCCTTTTATGTAACTAAAAATTAATGAGAATACTGAATTATGTGCCTTTGTTGATATTCTCTTTGTCACTGCAAAAATAGTCTATGTTGTGAGCCTCTGTTTCTATTGTTTTCATCTTTTACATTAATCATGCCTTGTTTGATCTTTAATGTAATTGAATCTTGCATATAGCTTCACTGTGGTTAGAATTAAGGGTCAAATTAAATTCAGGTGCATCACCATAGTTAGAGTTTCTTTAGTTGCACTTGCATTTCTATTTAATTCCTATCCCTTTTCCCATTATACACTTGATATAAAGAAGAGCCAACTTCCTTAAAATCTGGAGGTTGTTTTAGGTTGCAAGTCCCACATTTCTAAAACATCCCATTTTTGGTGTTAGAAAAAGTGCAATTTTAATCATCAAAAATTTTTGGCATGCCCGATGGGACACCATCTTGAAGTTTCTTTCAAGACCATATGAACCAAAGAGCTACAAGGAGTCAGAGTTGTGGACCAGTAATAAGATCTCAATCTATTGTAAATCCAAGTATTCTTTTTCCACCATTGGTGACTAGTACAAGATGAAGAGTCAATCAGTTTATATCAATACCAAGAGTAAATATGGGAGCTCCTATACCCCCAAGGAATTATGCAAGTTGGAACACTAGTATTCCTTTGATCCTACCAATACCACCAGCCACTTGGGACCCTATTTCAATAAATGCCTTGAAAACTCTACCCAAATTTAGTGGACAAGATTTCAAAACACCTGAAGAACATATTTAGGATGTGTCTGATGTATGTGCTATACATGTGGTCACATAGCAAAATGTTGCCATAAGAATGTTAGCAGCTTCTTTAAAAGGAAAGGCTCTAGAATGGTATAGATCTTTGACCCCAAATACAATATCTACATGGGATCAACTTGGAGATCTTTTCTTTGAAAGATTTGAGGAAAAAGGTGATAAATATTCTCTATTGCAACAATTGATTACTATAAAAAGGGCACCATAAGAAGCAATGACTGACTTCAATTCAAGATTTCAAAGGACTTGGGAAAGAATCCCTGCTACAATAAGACCATTACCAGGTATGGCTATAGTTTTTTATCTTAAGGCTTTAAATTCAGATATATTAGTCATGATTCGGTCACTTGGAGGTTAGACTCTGCTAGAGGCTTATGACTATGCAGTCAAAGCTGAAAATAATTTAATAGATGCTAGAAAGTTGCCCCCAAGGCCTCCCATGCCCATGTTTCCAGAGATTACCTTACCATTTCCTCAAGAAGCCCCTAATTCCATAGCCCCACCTATGTATATGTATAAATATCCTCAACCACCTGCTAAAGAACTTGTCCCTACCTAGTCATCTGAGATGGATGATATCAAGAACATCTTAAGGACATTTTCTAATGAGTTAATTAACATAAATGTTGGAAATATTGACATTGATGTCAAAGGTTTAGTATTATTGGTGATAAAGGCCCCATTTCATTTAATGTTGTTGGTAATAAATATATCTTGGCTAATATGAGTTAATATTTATTTAATATTAATGAATATATTTTTGGTTGCATATGAGACAAAATAAGGGCCCATGGAGAAGTCGAAGAGCCACGGGGTAAAGACAAAAGAAGGATGGGACGTATTTTCCCATGAAGAGTCATCTTGGGGAATACCAAGAGTCACCAAGTGAAGACAAAAGAGTAAGGGTGAATTTATCATGAAGGGACACTTTAAGGAATACGAAAAGTCACCAAAGATAAGGACAAAAGTGGAAAGGATGTTTTTGGTCATGAAGGGTCACCACATGACTTTTCAAATTCTCTGATATGAAGGGTCATCCAAGATTGGCACCATTTTCCATGAGGATTGAAAGATCACAAAGGGGGAAGGCCAAAGGTCATTTGGAAAGCTATAAATAAAGGCTTGAGTAGCCATTTTTAATATGTGAGTGAGAGGTTGATTTGATATTGTGATATCTAGCTTAGAAGAGCAATTGTGAGAGATGAATATGATTTGTATCTATTATATCTAGCTTAGAAGAGCAAAAGTGAGAAAGAGGAAAGAGATGTTGTATTGATCTATCATTTGTTGAGATAACAACATTGAGAGATAGGTGTGTGGTATACACAAAGGGGTTGGTGCTCCTGTGGGTTGGTGCTCATGAATTGTTGTTGAGTTGGTGCTTGGCAAAAGGGTTAGTGCCCCTGTGGGTTGGTGCTCATGAATTGTTGTTGGGTTGGTGCTCAGTAAAGGGGTTGGTGTTCCTATGGGTTGGTGCTCATGAATAGGTGTTGGGTTGGTGCTCAGCAAAGGGGTTTGAAGCTCTTGTGGGTTGGTGCTCATGAATTGTAGCTGAGGTTTGTAGTCAGCAAAGGGGTATGGTGATCCTGTGGGTTTGTTCTCATGAATATATTTGAGATTCATTCTCTATGGTTTTTCCCACATTGGGTTTCCACATTATATCTGGTGTCTGTCTCTATCTTGTGTGATGTTTATTGTTTGAGTTTTATTGCATATCTTGAATGATTGATTAAGTGGAATTTGGTTAAAGGAAATATTTATAAGATATATAATCTATTGATTCATCCCCCCTCTCAGAATATTCCATGCTTAACAATTGGTATCAGAGCATGTTCCTTTTTGAAAAGTTTTACAACCCTAAGGTAGATTAGGAAAGCATGATGGCTGGGTCACAGGAAGGATTTTCTATAGATAAGGCACCTTTGTTTGTTGGGATGAATTATGCTTTCTGGAGCATGAGAATGAAGGTTTATTTGATGGCCCTTGGATTCGACATATGGAAATCAGTGGCAGAGGAATATGAAGAACCACAGACATCTACAATTACTCCAGTAAAAAAGAAGCAAGTGAATGTAATGCTAAAGCTCTAAATGCTATTTTATGTGGTTTATGTGAATCTGAATTTGTTAAAGTTATGCAATGTAAATCTGCTCATGAAACTTGGGTAAAACTTGAGAATATTTACAAAGGTGATGGAAAGGTTCAACAAGCTAAGTTGTAGACTTTTAGAAGGCAATTTGAAAGTTTGAATATGGAAGAAGAAGAAGATATAGCAAGTTATCTCTTGCGAGTTGATCAGATAGTAAATCAGATTCAAGGTCTTGGAGAAAATGTAGAAGAGTCAATGGTGGTGCAAAAGGTTTTGAGATCTCTACCAATGAGATATGATGCAAAGGTTTTGGCAATCGAGGAGATGAAGAATTTAGCCAAGCTAAAAATGGATGAGCTTCATGGTATTTTCATGGCATATGAAATGCAGACAGAACAAGATAAACCCTCAAAGAGAGAAGCAATTTTTAAGACATCAAAGAAGGAGAAATCTAAGATTCAAGAATCAAGTGATAGTTCCAGTGATGATGAAGATGACAACGAAGCACTTTTCATTCATAGGCTAAAAAAAGGAACAGGTAAATATCAAAGAAAATTACCTTTTAAATGTTTTAATTATGGAAAGATTGGACATTTTTCAGCTAGATGCCCAGATAAGGTTAATGATGAAGAAGAATAAAAGCCTACATACAAGAATAATTTCAAAGGCAAATCCAAGAAAGGATTCGAGAAGAAGAGCCTGTATTCTAAGGATCCTAGCTCAGTTGAAGATAGTGGAGTTAGTGATTCAGAAGAAGAAGAGATTCTATTCATGGCCATACATGAAGATGATCAAGAAGAAGAAGAGGAGGAATCTGAAGTAGATATGGAAGGAGAACTCAATTGTGCCCTAGAAGAGTTAGAAGTTATTCAAAAGAAGAATCAAATATTAAAGCACCAGATCAAGAAAAATGAACAAGAGTCAAAGGAAATGATTGAAGATATACAAGCACACTTTGAAGAAGCCAAGAAGACTGAAGAAGATCTCAAAGCATAGTTGGAAATAGAAAGAAAAGATTGTGAAAGGTATGTTACTGAAATTGCCTCTTTAAAAGAAGATATTCAGAAAGCAGTCAATGATAAAGTAGTTAGTGATTCAAAATTTGAGGATAGCACTAACATGCTGAATAAGATATTGGAAAATCAAAAAGCATATTCAGATAAGATAGGGATTGGTTTTGAAAATAAAAAGAGCTATGCTGAAGCTCTTACATAAGAGGAAACAAAAAAGGGAGAAGTGAAGAATACAAAAAACATTCCAAATAGAGAAGGCTGGAAGGAACAAAGCTACAAAAGGCAATCAGGTTAGAGATATACAGACAGGTCTGATTTCTATGGCTATTGTTTTTATTGTAATGGATATGGTCACAAGAAATTAGAATGTAGAAAAAGAGTCAACAATTTCAGAAATAAGGAGAAGGAAAGTCAAGTAGAGTCAAGTAGAAGCCACAACTCTTTTGCTCCTCTATCAAGCTTTGATGAAGAGACCATAGTATGCTACAAGTGCAGCAACTTTAGACACATAGCTCGGTATTGCAGAAGCGTGTTCGAGTTAGTCAAAAAGGATCAGAGTTTCAAAGCTCCATTCATCAAGAAGAAGAATTATAGTGTCAAAGATCCATTAATCAGGAAGAAGGTTCAGACATGTTCATGGCAAAAGAAACAATTTGAAGATTCAATGATGGTGCAGACAGCTCTGCATGTGAGAGGTAAAGATCAGCCATGGTTAATTGATAGTGGATGTTTAAGGCATATGACATGTGATAAAAGTAAGTTCATTTCTCTAAAGAAGATAGATGGTGGCACAGTGAGATTTGGAGATAAAACCACTACCAAGATAACTAGAAAAGGTACTTTGAGTTTGGATTATGGTAGAACTAAGACTAAAAGTGTTTTGTATGTAAAAGGTCTTAAGCATAATCTATTGAGTGTTAGTCAAATTTGTGATCAAGGATACACATTAAGGTTTCATGCTGAAGGTTGTGAGATTATAAAAAAAGATTCAAATGAGTTGATTGTAGATGCTCAAAGGAAGGGAACAATGTATATGTTTTGTTAGATATCTTCTCAAAGGCACGATCAAAGACACATTCAAAGATTGGCGAGAGGAGTTGGTAGTAATTTCTATTACTTCCTGCCATTGATGTTCATCATCAAGTGAGGGGGAGCTAAGTGTTAGCTCTAGGTAGGCCCTTTGCCATTGATGTCAAAGGGGGAGAATAACAGGTATAGGTACAGGTGCAGAAAATAGGTATAGGGAATAGGTATAGGTTTCTACAGTAAGGGGGAGTTACTGTATGTTTTCAAATGATAGTATGTGTAGGTGACAAGATGTGGTAGTTTCAAGATTGAGGTTGCCATCAATGACAAAGGGGGAGATTTTTAGAAATATTGTCATTGATGTCAAAGGTTTAGTATTATTGGTGATAAAGGCCCCATTTCATTTAATGTTATTGGTAATAAATATATCTTGGCTAATATGAGTTAATATTTATTTAATATTAATGAATATATTTTTGGTTGCATATGAGACAAAATAAGGGCCCATGGAGAAGTCGAAGAGCCATGGGGTAAAGACAAAAGAAGGATGGGACGTATTTTCCCATGAAGAGTCATCTTGGGGAATACCAAGAGTCGCCAAGTGAAGACAAAAGAGTAAGGGTGAATTTCTCATGAAGGGACACTTTAAGGAATACGAAAAGTCACCAAAGATAAGGACAAAAGTGGGAAGGATGTTTTTGGTCATGAAGGGTCACCACATGACTTTTCAAATGCTTGGATATGAAGGGTCATCCAAGATTGGCGCCATTTTCCATGAGGATTGAAAGGTCACAAAGGGGGAAGGCCAAAGGTCATTTGGAAAGCTATAAATAAAGGCTTGAGTAGCCATTTTTAATATGTGAGTGAGAGGTTGATTTGATATTGTGATATCTAGCTTAGAAGAGCAATTGTGAGAGATGAATATGATTTGTATTTGTTATATCTAGCTTAGAAGATCAAAAGTGAGAAATAGGAAAGAGATGTTGTATTGATCTATCATTTGTTGAGATAGCAATATTGAGAGATAGGTGTGTGGTATACATAAAGGGGTTGGTGCTCCTGTGGGTTGGTGCTCACGAATTATTGCTGAGTTGGTGCTTGGTAAAGGGGTTGGTGCTCCTGTGGGTTAGTGCTCATGAATTGTTGTTGGGTTGGTGCTTGGCAAAGGGGTTGGTGCTCTTGTGGGTTGGTGATCATGAATAGGTGTTGGGTTGGTGCTCGGCAAAGGGGTTTGAAGCTCTTGTGGGTTGGTGCTCATGAATTTTAGCTGAGGTTTGTACTTGGTAAAGGGGTATGGTGTTAGGGTGTGGAGCTAAAAGCTTCACTTAAGGCAAACAGGAGGTTTTCGGAGCTTGACAGTCACTAGCATTGGCAAGCCACAACCAATGTCAGTCAGGGGAGCGCAGAAGGAAACTGGCATCGATAGGAGATCGGCCAGCATTGGTCACCTCCAAGAAGGCAGTGATCGATGTCGGTTGCCTGTGGTAGTTAGAACTACTATTGACAAACAATCAGTTAAGTGAACGCGTAGTTTGCATGATAAAGACCAATTCGAGTCTTTGAGCTGCTTGTCTAAATTAGTGTATCATGAGATCTATATAATAGACTCATGGGTTGTATTGTTAAGTGTAGAACATGGAGAACTAAGTGTGGAGCTTGGAGAGTTCTTCCCATGGTGGAATCAAGTAGGATTCCTCATGTATGTAAGATCATGTTTTATATGCAGGGTGTTGCAGGATCATGGTGGAGATCTACATGTGATAAGTAAGATCAGGTTGGTCTGCAGTAATGTGTGTATGTGAGGGTTAGAATAGGATCGATGGGGGAGCAAGATCAAGGTGATAGCAATACATCAGGAGTAGGATCATGGTGAAATCTACTTGGAGTACCAGTTTGTACTCAGTTGTACTGGATGTACAATGAGGTGAACAACTTGTGTTAGTTGTTAGTTGTGACCTATGAGAGAAGATTACTTAGGTGGGAAGATTACTTGGAGCCCTTGAGGAGGAAGCCTCACAGAGGTGGAAGAAGAGTGTGATCTCTTTATTGTAATTTCCTTTATAATGAGTTGAATACAATTGTTTGTTGCCTCTCATATTCTGTGTGTTTTCTCATTGATAGTTATTTGTTCTTTTGGGTATTTCCGCATGTTTAAGTTGCTTATACAAAGGTAATCATGTGTGCTCTTAATTCTAACAAGTTGTGTCAGAGCTTTAGGGAACTTAAGTCCTATAAAATGGTACCAGAGTGAGGTTGGATGTTCTCAGAGCAAGTTTGAATAACAGATGGCCCAGATCTAGTTAGTGGTTTATTTATTACAGGTCATTCACAGGGTTTTTGATTGAGTGGGAGTATAGCAACGGCAGAAGAAGGTAAGCTGAGGATGAAGAAAGTCAGGCACAGGATTAACACCATAAGGAGTGTGGTGGGTTGTCTTCAAGTGGGAGCTTGAAGAGGAATACAAGCCAAGATGTAGATTAGATAGAGTACTGGTATGGGTACAGGTGTAGCTCTTTATCTCCAAGTCGGAGATTGTTAGGGTGTGGAGCTAAAAGCTTCACCTAAGTTAAATAAGAGGTTTTTGGAGCTTGATAGTCACCGGTGTCGATAGGCCACAACTGACATCGGTCAGGGGAGTGCAGAAGGAAACCAACATCGATAGGAGATCGACCGGCTTCGGTCACCTCCAAGAAGGCAGGGACTCACGTCGATCGCCTGTGGCAGTCAGAACTGCTATTGATAAATAGTCAGTTAAGTGAACGTGTAGTTTGCATGATAAAGACCAGTTCGAGTCTTTGAGCCACTTGTCTAAATTAGTGTATGCATGAGATCTATATAATAGACTCATGGGCTATATTGTTAAGTGTAGAACATGGAGAACTAAGTGTGGAGCTTAGAGAATTCTTCCCATGGTGGAATCAAGTAAGATTCCTCATGTATGTAAGATCAGGTTTGATATGCAGGGTGTTCCAGGATCATGGTGGAGATCTACATGTGATAAGTAAGATCAGGTTGGTTTGCAGGGATGTGTGTATGTGAGGGTTAGAATAGGATCAGCGGGGGAGCAAGATCAAGGTGACAGCAATACATCAGGAGCAGGATCATGGTGAGATCTACTTGGAGTACTGGTTCGTACTCGGTTGTACTGGATGTACAATGAGGTGAACAATAGCTTGTGTTAGTTGTTAGTTGTGACCTATGAGAGAAGATTAATCAGGTGAGAAGATTACTTGGAGCCCTTGAGGAAGAAGCCACACAGAGGTGGAAGAAGAGTGTGATCTCTTTATTTTAATTTCCTTTGTAATGAGTTGAATACAATTGTGTGTTGCCTCTCATATTCTGTGTGTTTTCTCATTGATAGTTATTTGTTCTTCTAGGTATTTCCACATGTTTAATTTGCTTATACAAAGGTAATCATGTGTGCTCTTAATTCTGACAAGTTGTGTCAGAGCTTTAGGGAACTTAAGTCCTATCATATGGTGCTCTTGTGGGTTTGTTCTCATGAAAATATTTGAGATTGATTCTCCATGGTTTTTCCTACATTGGGTTTCCATGTTATATCTGGTGTCTCTCTCTATCTTGTGTGATGTTTATTGTTTGAGTTTTATTGCATATCTTGAATGATTGATTAAGTGGAATTTGGTTAAAGGAAATATTTATAAGATATATAATATACTGATTCACCCCCCTCTCAGTATATTCCATGCTCAACAATAAAGAGACAATAGAATCCTTACCCCAAACCCCAATATCAAGGCTATCAAGGAAATAGATTTCCATCATAGCCAAACCAATATCAAGGTCCTCAAATCCAAAATAACCCTTAGTCAGAAAACTAATTAGTTGCAGTCCCTACACCCTCATAGACTGTTCCCCCAAATCCAAATAGGGAGATTATTCAAGGGTAGAATAATTATGTGGATGGCACCAATGCCTAGTGTTTCCCTTGTAATAATGCTCATATGCCTAGAGATTGTCCCATGGGTAATCTACAACAAAAGGTAGTAGAGAAAAGAAGAATGGATGGACAATTTGCAAGTACTTTTGGTACACAAACTTACCAGTCTCTTGGTATGCAAAATTTAGTCCTGATGGCTCAGATGTAAGAGATGTCTTTACAACAACAAGAAGAAATAACCCCTGAACATGATTTGTTTTCATGGGTTGAAGATGAAGAATCAATATTCTTGAATGAAGCTTCTACTTCCAAGAAACCAATGGTGCAATCAGACTACTATACTAGATCAAAGAGAAGAATGATGGAACAGCCTAAAGTTGTAAATAATCAAGTTATGGAGAATCCTCCATTTCAAGAACAATGAAACATAGCTGTCAGATAGGAAGTGCCTCAACCAGTGCAAAACCAAGTGATTCCTATAAAAGTTCAAAAAAAAGAAAGGTATCTTTATTTTCCAAGAACTCAAGCATTAGGACCAATGAATGTGGTGGAAAAGCTGAAGAAGACTCCAACACAAATATCAATATGGGACATATTAGCTATTCCTAAACAAAATACACTATTATAAGAAGCTCTATAAGGCCAAGCAATGCCTAAAAATAATGGCACCAAAGAAGGACTTGCTGATAAAGAAAAGCTCAAGGACACAGTTTCTCTGAAGACAACAACCCCTATGAACAATGCAGTAGAGGTAAGTAAATCCAAACCAGAGCCCTTCTATTTGACTTTGATAGTGGGAAATAAAATGTTGCATAATGTGATGATAGATTCAGGGGCTAGTACTATAGTAATGCCTAAGCAAATAGTTGATGCTTTAAAAATAAAGTATGAACCACTTACTAAAAAAGTTATGCAGCTAGATGGCAAATCAATACAAACAATAGGAAGAATTAAACAACTCCCATTGCAATTATATATTTGTCCCAATATAATTGTCAATCAAAATGTAGTAGTCATAGATATACCTTCTATTTTTGGTTTATGTTTATCCAAAGACTTTACATCCAAAAAAGGAGGATATATGTCCCTTGATTGGTCTCACCTCATCCTAAGAACCAAATATGGTTTAAAGATGAAAATTCTATCTAAACCACTATCAAAGGATCACATCACCAATGAACCAACATCAAAATTAGAGGTAGATCATGTTATGTTAAATAAAGAAGAAAGGGTTTTTGTTGAAGAGTTGGGTGACTGGATTGAACATGACCAAGAAGAGGAAAACAACCATTTGTTAGCTATGATGCATAGTGATCCATATAGAAATTATGACTCTACTGGTCTAGGCACTTATGTCATTTTTGATGAAGACCATGAAATCCCAAATGTTTTAAGGGAAGAAATGCCAACTACTCAAGAATCTGAAAAAGATTCAAAAATTTGGACCTTAAATTTTGATGGGGCTAGAAGTAAAAGTGGTGCTGGAGCAGCAATTTGTCTTGTTGCTTTAAATGGGGAGAAATTTTTGAGAGCTATTTGTTTCCAATTTGCTTGTACTAATAATGATGTTGAATATGAATCCTTAGTACATGGGCTCATTTTAGCCATGAAAAAGGTAATAAAGAATTTAATAGTAAAAGGAGATTTAGAATTAGTGGTGAAGCAAATTAGAGAAAAGGCAATAACCAAAAATGTATGGATGAGATCCTATAGACACAAAATTTGGGACTTAATAGAAGATTTTGAATCTTTCAATATTAAAGTAGTTCATAGAACCCAAAATTATGAAGTTGATAGGATGGCATAGATTGGCTCATAGTTTGATCCAGCAACTAGCCTATTAGTTAACAATGAGTCAATAAAAGTTATAGTAAGGCCAACTATCCCAGACAACGATGAGAATTGATAAGTATTTGAAAATGATTCTCAGGTACTCTTGCTCTTACAACAATCAAGGGAGTTTGCTGATCAATTGGAACCTAAAATTGAAGAGGCATATGGAGACCAAATTATACAATTAAAGACTAATAAGCTTCCTAAAGGGCTGATCACTTTAGAAAACCTATTTGATCCAGAAGATGTAGGTCTAGAGAAGAAAAGGTTCCAAGTAGATAAAATAGATTATTCTAAAATAGAGGTGAGTAGAGGGAGAAAATTAAAAATTAGAAATTTTGCAACTCAAGAGGAAAGGGAAAGACTAATTGACCTATGCAAAAGATATGACAGAGTCATAGCCTAGAGCTATGAAGACCTTCATGGATATAATATAGATATCATTTAGCACATAATAAATATGACTGAAGGATCTAAGCTAGTCAGATAGAAGCAGAGGCTAGTAAATCCAAGGATTGAATCTCTAATGGTGGATGGGTTTCAGAAACTTTTAGATTCTAAAATAATTTTTCCAATCAAGCACTCAACCTAGGTATCAAATCTAGTACCAGTCAGAAAAAAGAATGGGGACATAAGACTCTGTGTAGATTTTAGAGACTTGAATAGAGCATCTCTGAAAGATCACTATGCCTTGCCATCTATGGAACAAATTTTATAGACTGTGGCTAGATCAGAGAGATTTTCCTTGCTAGATGGTTTCTCTGGATATAATCAGATTTGGTTGGATGATGAAGACCAATACAAAACTACTTTTACTACCAAATGGGGAACATTTGCATATGCTAAGATGCCATTTGGCCTATCAAATGCAGGAGCCACTTTTCAAAGAGCTATGGATGTAGCATTTGGGGAACTTATAAATAAAATCACCCTGATTTATCTTGATGATCTTACTATTTTTTCCAAGAATGTTGTTGATCATTTTGATCATTTAGAATCTATTTTAAGAAATGTCAAGAATTTGGAATATCCTTGAATCCTAAGAAATGTATCTTTATTGTACCTCAAGGCAAATTGTTGGGACATATAGTATCTTAATAAGGATTTTCTATAGATCCAGAGAGAGTTGTAGCTATAATGAACTTGCCCTTACCAGTAAGTAAGAAAGCAATTCAATCTTTCTTGGGGAAGATTAATTTTGTCAGTCGGTTCATATCTGACTTTGCATGCTTAATAAGACCAGTGACACTCTTGTTGAAAAAAGACCTGGTTTTCAAGTGGACTATAGAAGGAAGGAAAGCCTTTGAAGAAGTCAAGAAAGCAATTTCAACAGCCCCAGTACTTAGAAACCCAGACTTTTCTAAGCCTTTTGTAATGTATGTCTATGGAGGAGAGCTCAGTATTGTTGTTTTTCTAACACAAAAAGATGATAGACAAGAGGGAGAGCATCCAATAACCATTTTCTCAAGGAATCTTAGGGAATATGAGACTAGATACAACTTTGTGGAGAAACAAGCATATGTTATGGTAAAAGCCCTCAAGAAATTCAGGCATATAGTATCAGGAAGTAAGATTCTTATACTTGTGGCTCACCCAAGTGTCAGAGAATACATTATGGAGGGTGAAATTACTAAAAAAGGAGAAAATTGGATAAAAAATATCCTTGAATATGATGTAGAGGTCAAACCCACTAAGAGCTTGAAAAGATGATACATGAAGAAATAGCTTTAGAAATAGAAAAGGAAACTATATTGAAGATACAAGAGGTTGATCAAAACTCTTGGGTCATAAACAAGATTCATTTTATGAAATATGGGATTTATCCAAGAGAACTCCCTCAAAACAAGAAGAGATACTATAGGATGTAAGGGGTCCATTTTGTTTTAATTGAACAAGTTCTTTTTAGAAGAAATTTTGATGGCAAACTTTTAAGATGCGTAGAGAAAGATGAGGCTAAGAAAATACTGCATGAAATGCATCATGGAGTCTCAGGTGGACATTTTTTTGCAAAGACCACAACTATAAAGATAAGTGAGGTAGGTTATTTTTGGCCTACTTTATTTACAGACTATTATCAACTGGTTAAAAAATGTCAATCTTGTCAATATTATGTGGGGATGAGAAGGAATGCAACAATGCCTCTTAGTCCTATAATTGTTGATGAACCTTTTTCTCAATGGGGTCTTGACTTCATTAGAATGATAAATCTAGTGTCTAGTATGGGTCACAAATGGATTTTAACGACCACATATTATTTCACTAGATGGACTGAGGCAGTGCCACTTAAAGAAGTAACAGAAAATGTGATCCTAGACTTTTTAGGGAGTGTCACTACTCCCTTTGGGGCTCCCCAAACCATAATTTTAGATAATGCTAAATCATTTTTAGGGTCTAAAGTATCTGACTTTGCATTAAAGCATGGAATATATCTAAAAAAATCCTCTAATTATTACCCTCAGGGTAATGGTTTGGCAGAATCAACTAATAAGAACCTGATTAGACTTATCAAGAGAATAGGGGCTGATCATCACAAAGAGTGGCATAAAGTGCTAAATATAGCACTGTGGGTTGATAGAATTACACATAACCAGGTGAAAAAAATGTCCCCATATGAATTGGTCTATGTAAATCTTGCTGTAATACCTCTAAGCTTGGAAATTCCTGCTCTCTAACTAATAAAATAGATTGAAATTGAGGAAAATGGCCCCATGTAGGTTAGACTTGCTAAACTTTTGGAAGTTCAAGAAAGGAGGGATGCGGCACATGATTAATTAATAAAGCATCAACAAATAATTAAAGAATGCTTTGATAAAAGGACTTTAAATCCCCATTTTGAAGTAGGCTCAATTATTTTGAAATGGGATGCAAGAGCTACCAAGCCGGGTCAACATACTAAATTTGAAGCATTATGGACTGGCCCCTATAAAATTCATGCATGTAAACAGAAGAATTTGTTTGAGCTAGAAACAATGGAAGGCAAACCTAAAGATATTCCTATGAATGGGATCTACTTGAAACATTTCAGTTAAGCTATGTCTCTAATGTATTATAGTTAGATAGTTTCCCTTTCCTAGTTGCTTTGTTTTCACATTTTCTTTCCTACTCTTTCTTTTAAATAAGTGTTCCTTGAACACGTAGCCACAACTCAGAGCCTTTTTCAAAAATTTCAAGACTCTTAACACATTAAATATCTCCCAAATCCTTAAATTCCCCAAGGTACCTTGCACAACCACTTTCATGACGTGTCTAACTCGTTGTCCCATGAAGATTTAGTAAGATTTGTTAATGGTTATCCAAGTTTAATGCCATTTTGAAACTTGATGGGTCAATAAATACCTCATAACAAGAGTTAAAGCTTACAGTGTCTCAAACATTCTTGCGTCTGCTAGAAAACCTCTATTACTTGCATTTTCAGCTCATAGCAAACCTGTTTAATGAAAAGTGCCTTCCCTATTGCAAAAGCTTCATACCTATTACCACAGTTCACTATTTTCAAGAATAGATATAGATATGGAGGGAGAACAGTCTTCACAACAAGGGTTTAGGATTTACGAATCTCTTAATAAGTTTCTTACAAGAAAATCATATGCTTCAGCCCCTACACAACCATTAAATACCTATCTGTGGACTAGAGTCCCTAAAGTTGGTCAAGCAAATGACCCAACAAAGGTGAAAGATTATGCAAAAGGAATCATGGACCCAATTCTTCAAAGAACTAGTAGCAAAACTCTCAGAGAAGGGGTACATCAAAGGTGTCTTCAGAGGGCCAAAGTGGGACAATACGAGACATTCGCAATGAGGATATAGACTTCCCAACTAGCACAATTCATTATCTCAGGTGTGCATCCATGCCCTGATTTGGCTGAAATATGCACCAGATTGTTTCATGTGCCTTTAAATACCATACAAAAGGGTCCATTCATAGTGTAAATTACACCAAAGGCTATCAGAGACATGTTGGCCCTATACCACGACAAGACAACCACATTTCCCACCATTGCCAAGATGTAGAAAATGTGGGCAAATGTCAATACTCCGTTGAGGTTTCTAAAATTAGAATTGCAATTGGGCGATGATGATACCACTGTGCCGACACTGCCTACAACAAGAGCACAATTTACACAAGCCAGTCAAGATGCACTTTCCATGATGGCTTTCATTTTTATAATGAAAGATGATATAACTATTTATGAAGAACAAATGGCCATCCTCTTCAGAGTGAAAATTGTTGACAAGACTCAGGAGTATCGGCTTGATTTCTCTAAATAGATTGCATATTTAATCGCTGAACAACTCACCTAGTTCAGATCTAAAAGGATTTTTAGGTATTCCTCTTATCTATTTCACCTTATGTTGTATCAAAATTATGGCATCTTTTCCCAACACATGCATCTAAACATGTATGACCCAAGCTTTAGTCTACATTGGACCACTCCTGTGTCTGCATGGACACATATCTTGTCCAAAACCAGTGACCCATACAAATTCTAGGAAATTTTTGTTGCCCTTGCTTTTTGTCATCTAAGCCTAAAACCAGGTTATAAATAGATTGTTTCCAAGTGTCTCAAACCTTATGAACAATTTCACTATTCCTTGTGATTACTTTTTTGGATCCCATCATACTATTACTAGAGTCCATGGTTTTAGTGGGGAACCAATGTTGCTACCTAAGATTTTGACCCTTAGGTTAGCATTCTTAGAGGTCACCAGGCAGGTGTCTATGGTAGATAATGAATATAGCTCTAGGAAGGAGAAAGGGAAAATGTATGATGTTCCATGGGTGACAAACAACATGGCACTAGAGGCCAGAGATGCTGAGATCATGTTGCTTAGAAAGCTAGCCTTCGTGGGTTTATTTCTAATTGAAGATAAATGGGTATATGACCCAAATGGCTTCATAACTTCATGGATTAGGACTAATAGGGTTGCTACCATAATTGTGCATGAGGGCCGCCCCTTTTGGGAAAATTGGAAAAATCCTAGGGAAGATATTCCTGAGTTTTATGTTGAATTGACAGATTTGCCTCTTCAACAAGATAGATCATGGGAAAATTTTTATGTTAAGCAAAGGGATCTTGACCCTAAAATTAGAATGACTTCTAGTTTAAGAAGAGCATTAAAGAATAAAGACTGGAACATTGAGAAAATGGAAGCCTATTAGAAATATAGGCAAGAGATTTGTGAGACAACTCACTCTTTTGGAAATGTGGATTCAGATGAGAAACAGGAGGAACTCTAGGATGAATGTCATCTGTCTCCTATGTCTAGCCTTGATACAATAAATTTGTAGACACATGGTGGAGAGCCAGAAGCTAGAGTAGAATCCAGTCAAACATTGTAGACCTCAGTGCAAACTTCAGTGGCAGTCACTGTAACTTTTTGGCCCCAATCTCTTAGTACCATTGAAAAAAAAAAGAGTGTAGTATCTTCACCACCAAAAACTTCTTCATTAGCGTCAGTCCTTGAGGTTCCCAGTTCTACACAAGCACCACTAGCAGCAGTGGTAAATGTTGAAGAGAAGGGAGCACAGCCAGAAGAAGAAACACCAAGGAAACATAAGAGGCTGAGGTTCCAACTGGATTCAGATGAGAGGGTAGAACCCTCACAACACCAACCATAGAGTACCTCAATTTCTCATCAGGTAAGTGTTGTTTCTCCTTCTTCTTCTCAATCTCTCTCTTCTCCTTTAGGAGTGATGATTCCATCTGGCCAAATGACATCCCCTGCCACCTCTATTGTGCCCATTTCTCATTTTTCCCCATCTATCCATACTCATGCTATATCATTGCCTCACTTTTCCCCCTTTGTTTCCAAGAAATTACCTCCTTATATTTCCCATAGCTAACATTTGGCTATTCCATATGGCTTGCCACAAGGTTATCCTTTTGTGGGTGGGTACATTACCTCTCCTTCTACCTTCTAAACTCAAGTAGATGCTGCTAGGAAGGCAAGGGAAGCCTGAATGTAGAAAAAAAGGATCAAAGATAATAAATCCCTGGCTACACCACATCTGAGGTTACAATTTGACCCAATCTAGTAGCAACTAACAATGACCCATATGTCACCGAATATAGTCAAGCCAAATGAGCAGATGAAGCCTGAAGATTACATAATGAATGCAATGGCTATAGATATGTCCCTTTTCAGACCACAAGATAGGGTTGAGCTGCTAAATGAATCTACTTCTATAGTAGCTAAAGATTATTTGAAAATATCAAAGAAGCTATAGAAGATGGAGGCTGATCTAGCTAAAGAGAAGGTAAACTTTAGCAGTTTGACCACAAAGATCAATACTAAGAATATTGAAATAGAGAGTCTTAATAAATAGTTGAAAGATATTGTTTCTCTTTAGACTCACTAGGCTATTTGGGCCCAAAATAACTCTTTGAAAGTAGGGCTAATGTAGGTGAAGGATGCAGTGACAACCTTAAGGTAGGAAAAGGCAACATTTCAAGAAAAATGTGAGGAAATCCTGCTATAGGTTACTCAACTTCAACAAAAGCTGCTAAATGAGTAGAATAATACCACTGCTATACAGGCCCAACTTTAAGTAGAGTGACAAATGATAGAACAATTGACACTTGAGTTGGCTAATAGGTGAAAGAATTTAGGGGTGTTGAATCTGGTGAAGGAGTTTTATGAATCAATATGGAAAATAATCTCTCAGGAGATTATTCAGCTCAGACCTTCTCTAACCTTTCTACTAAATGCATAGAAATTATGCAAAAAAGTGGAGACATCAGTAGAAGACACTCTGTCTACTATCTCTATGAGAGTGTTTGACTCTCAAACACTACTGCAAAAGCTATATGATGCAACTAATGAAACATTGTTAGCATTAGGGATTAATGATAAAATGATCGCTACTAAAAGAGTGAATGAAGTTCTCAATTGCAACTCTGCAGCAATCAATTGCAGAGAGCTTCTAGATGTGATGAAAGAAGGAATCAAAGACATGAAACAACACATCGAAGATCTAGTGCAATTAGGTCTTCCTTCCCCTTTTCCTAATAACAACATTGTGTTGATGATTGATGAAATTAAACCGTTGTTGTTAGCCAGGCAGAATGATTAGGCAGTTTTTTAGGATTTAAGGGATGATTCATCAGTGCCTAAATTAGAAGCTATTTTGATTCTTGTTTCCTAACTTGAATTTAAATTGAAGGCTATAGTTTAAATTTTGTATAATTTTTCACACAAAGACATTATCAATCTTGATTTATTCTTTCACGAGTTACAAAATAAGCAGGGATTATCTGATGATGAGTGATTTGATTATCAGATAGCCTTACTGAAGCTATGATTTTTTTTCACATTTGATCATGCGAGAGTTGTGGATTCTTTTTGAGCAGGCTCAAAAGTCCTTGGGGTCATCAATAACTGTAGAGTAAAAAATACTCTACATTTTATTTTGATTTTTAGTTGCGCGCTCCAAATTTTTGTCCCTGCACATTTTGGTTTGAGACAATGAAGTTTTTGACTTAGAGTGCAGGCTCAAATTTATTTTTGCCTAAATTTTGTCTAAGTGTCAAAATCATGTGGAAGCTACCAAGTGTCATTGGCCGAGGCACATTTCATAATTTCTATAAGTTGGTTAGAACATGCCATGTGTCCCATAGTAACTCAGTGGAGCGCAACAAGTGTCAGCATCTGCATCTCATGTTTCTTATATGTTTTGAAAGCTTCTTTTCAATAAGATTTTCTCAGGATCAAGTAGAAGGTGCCAAGTGGCAATTGCAGAAGGTTTCAAAATGCTTTTCTAAAATCAACAAAAGACACCACGTATCCCTAGCTGAAGAAAGTGGAAGCTATCACGTGTCAACATCAAAAATATCTTCACTTTGTTTCATTGATAAGTAAAGGCTATGGTGGGCCTCAGGTTTTGTTTTTGAGGCAAGTGGAAGCTACCAAGTGTCACCATCCATGTAAATATCAAATAAGTCTTGAATGTTTCTATAATATAGATAAAGTGATGTGGAGACCAACAAGTTTCACCTTCCATAAGATTCTCAAAAGATAGCTAAAAGAAATAGAGACTGCCACATATCCCTTCTTAAAGATGCACAAAAAGTGCCACCTGTCCTTGTTCCCTTTTTGAAGCTACTCAGGTGAGAAGTGTTGTGGGTCCCATTTTCTATAAGTTGTTAAAGTTTTGAAGAAGTGGACTATGACAAACGTCAAGGATGGAACACTCCTGAGCAAAGACACATTAAAGAGTATAGGTTATGTGGAAAGTTCTGTGTGTCTTTAGTAAGTGTTGCAGAACATGCGAAGTGTCATTTTATGGTGCCTCCTGAATAATAAGAAGGTTTTAAAGTAGAGTAAGGGAATCGGCCAAGTGTCCTCTCCCGTTTGAAAGTGGGAAGCATCTTGGGTATCTATTTCAGCCAATGAACTTGTAGGAAGACAAAACATTTCAGATCCAAGAAATATCCTATGTTAGACACTTCCAGTTCAGTTAGAGTTTAGTTAGGCCATTGGATTGGGAATGTGCATACAATCTAGAGCTAATCCAATGCTATAAATAGGGGTGAAAATATCACTAGAAGGGGGATCAAAAGATAGAAAGAATTTTTTGTAAGAGATTATTGTCAAGAGTTTTTAGACTTTTTTAGCTGTGATCAGGGATATCATTTGCCTTTATTTTGTTTTCTTGAGTTAGAAAGTTTGTATAACTGTGCATGTTTTTGTGCCTTTTATGTAACTAAAAATTAATGAGAATATTGAGTTTTGTGCCTTTGTTGATATTCTATGTGTCACTACAAAAATAGTCTAAGTTATGACCCTCTGTTTCTATTGTTTTCATCTTTTACATTAATCACGCCTTGTTTTCTCTTTAATGTAATTGAATCTTGCATATAGCTTCACTGTGCTTAGAATTAAGGGTCAAATTAAATTTAGACGCATCACCATAGTTAGATTTTCTTTAGTTGCACTTGTGTTTCTATTTAATTCCTATCCCTTTTCTCATTATACACTTGATATAAAGAAGAGCCAACTTTTTTAAAATCTGGAGGTTGTTTCAGGTTCCAAGTCCCACATTCCTGAATCTTCCCATTGTTGGTGTTAGAAAAAGTGAAATTCTAATCATCAACAGTATGATTAATTTTATTTATACTTAATTTTTTTTTTCATAATTCTCATCTTGATTTAGTATGATTAATTAACTTTATGGTACATTTATTTTCATACCATTTGTTATAACCTATTTTCCAATTTACTACAACATTTTTCATACTTCCTAAATTGAATTAGTATGACTTATAATTATTTTAGTTTGGTGAAATTTTTAATTATACATGGTTTGAAACATTTGTTACCTTTTACATCACCACTTTGGTTTACTATATTTATTCATGTTTTGTTTTTACACATTTCCCATTGTGATATAGTGTGTATAACATTTTGTGATTATTTATATACTTTTTCAAATCATATGATTTTATTTTTAACCATAAATGTGTGTCACATAATTATATAAAATAAAACATACACCATCATATATTTCTCATAGAATATACAACAAAAGTAAAATCATGTGCTAGAAAATAAATACATCCATACATCCATAAATAACATCAATACAACTCATAAATCAAAAAATGACCATATATATAACATGAGTTTTATACATCATAATAAAAGTAAAAAATATAATAAATAAAAATCTAAGAATATGCTCCATCATGTATATCTTGCGGTTGAGCCACACTAACCATAGATTCCTATGATAGACCCCTCTAAATTATTTGCTATAATAAGGTAGTATAGGATCTCAAACCAGTAACCTATCCCTATAGATTGGCCACTTGGGCATGCACATGTCCAAGATCTATAGTCATTGGCATATGGGAAACTCACCCTTGGGCCAATGCCTTCCAGGATTGTGCATCTTTATCTCTTACTTCTATGAATAACTTTAGGCCATCCCCATGTGTCACTAGGTTCCTATATACCTCTCCAACAAATCAAAGCAAGCTAGCATATGCTAGGGAAAATAGTACCATAGGATCATAAATAGTACTAATATTAGGATGCCATAGAGCCTCATCTAAAATATCTCAATTGATGCTTTAGACTGACTCCCCACCTAAATTTCTCCTCGAACATATTTATAAAACACAAAACCAAATATACATTAGATATCATATGCATATATCTTTAAACCATATATATACCAAATACATAGATAATTATTCAACTATTAATCTAAATAAAAAACATAAAAAATTAAAGCATTTCTTACCAATGTTGATCTACCTAACCATAGTCTCCCCATTAGCATGACCACTGAGTACCTCCCTTATCAGATACCTTTGTGTAAGTAAAAATCTTAGAGTCACCAACTAGGTGTATCGTGGTCCTCTCCTCATCTATCTCTCTATGGAATAGGTATGCCTCATCTCCACTATGGGATATACATGTATGACTACTAGTCCATGTGTCCTCTCCCTTTGATCATGCATCTATCTCCTATGTGCTCATGGTGGCCATTTTATTCCTTATTATGGATCTACAGCTACCTCACCTATATCCTCACCCTCAACATCCAAAACCATAACATCATTTATCTTAGGCCTAGATTCCCTTGATGTAGTGCCTAACCTACCCATTGTATAACTTACTGAGGCCTAATGATATTCATCTTTACAATCACTCTAATGTAGAGGATATGCACAAAACAAATCACTTATCCTTATTTCCACATACACTTCTTAGATCATGAGTTACAGGTTTATATGTATACTAATGGTTATTAGACCCAATTCTTGTTTGAATGGTTCTTAAAACCTTATACATGTTATTAATTATCTCATTATACCTCTTTATCCCTTAGGAACACTCTTATTCACTTTTTGATAAGCATTTTCAAGTTCTTGCTTTCCCATAGTCAACTCTAGTAGCCTTTTTTAAGGCATTTATTGCATGTAAGGATGTGCACAGATGCTTATTGAAAAACTAATGGCTGATACTAGTACCCTTTATCTTATTCCATCTATGTATAAAGTTTCAATGTCATACTCATCTTATAAATCCCTTTTCTAATCCTTATTTGCTTGCTGTTAGGCCTCATTAGGCCTTTCTAACCCTTTAGCACACTCAGTCCTTTCCATTTATACCATCATGTATAGAAACAAACCTAAAACCCAAAAATATATTAACCTACATAAATAAAAATAAAAATATTTTTTTTTTTAATGTTTCCATTGATTGAATCTCTTTAAAATCACATTTCAATCCTAAAACCCTAGTTTAGGGTTCAATATCTCTATATACAACTGAAAGTACTCACATTGATTTTACACACTCAACATGAGGTTTCAAATGAATTTGAAAGTTTCCTAAGGTTATTTTGATGTAAAATTCCCTACCTAACCTAAAAAATTCCACCTAATTTCTACTCTCACTCCAAGAGCTGCCAATTTGCACATCTTTTGGGCATTCATATGACATGTGTCCTACAAACTTGTTACACTTAAATCACTTACTTGTAAACCAACCATTGCCTCTTCCTCTAAAAAATGATATGATACCTCTATTTCCATAACCACCTCTCTTTGATGAACTTGAACCCTCTTAACTATTTCCCACTTCTTTGATTTAACCTTGCCATTGACCTCCATTACTTGGTTGCCCTCTTCCTTCTTGTTGGCCTCTACCTCTATATCTTATTCCACCTCTACCTCTATTAAAATAAATTTTAATTATTGAAAAATTATATTATTCCCTTAAGGAATCTTGATAGGCCTCCTCAACTATCCTAGGTTCCAAAATACTTAACTCATCTTGAATGAAAATCTTTAATCCATTCATGTATCTAACAACCTTCTCAACATGATCTTCTATGTGTCCTGCTTGAATGGTCATCTTGTATAAATCCTCCATGTAATATTTCACTTTCATATCTTTATACCTCAGTTTTTTCAACATCATAAACAAATGGGTTTGATATTCCTTAGCAATGAACTCTCCTTTCATCTTGGCCATCATTCTATCACATGACCTTATCTTGTCTTTACCTTTTCTTCTTCTCTCTTCATGTATGCCATCCCACCATAAGGATGCATGACCCTTGAAAATTTTTAGTTAAATATTCACCTTATTATTTTCCTTCACCTCTTCATAATCAAATTATTTTCCCATGGCTTTAATCTAATGCACTAACTCTTCCACATTAAGACTGCCCTCATATATGGGCACCTCCATCTTGTGTTTTAAAGTCACACCAAGAACTGATATTATTAATATATCTTCAAATATACCTTAATCAACTTACTCTACTAATTATTCATGAGGAATTTCATCCTCACCATCACTTACATCACCTCTCTTTATCTATCTTCACTGAGCCAACTCCATGGCTTACAATCTTGCCTATAGGTTCTATATTTTAACCACCAAAGCATCCATTACTTGCAACCTCCTTTAGGTTATTTTTATTGTTACTCATCCTATACATGTCATTATGTATTTATACCTTCACAAGAACTCCTAATACCTGATACCAAATGATGTAGAGTATGTGCATAAAAGAAATAACTTATCCTTGTTTGCACATACACTTCTTAGATCAATAGTTACATGTTCATATTTATACTAATGGTTATTGGACTTGATGCCTATTTTAATGGATATAAACACCTTATACATGTTATTAATGGTATCATTAGACCTTTTTTTCCATTAGGAACACTCTTATTCACTTTTTTCTAAGCCTTTCCAAATACCTACTTTCCCATAGTCAACTCTAGTAACCTTTTTTTTAAGTGTTTTATAGCATGTACGGATGTGTACAGATGATTATTAAGAAAATAATGGCTGATATTATTAAATTTTATCTTGGTCCATATATTTATAAAGTTTTAATGTCATACTCCTCATGTAAATCCCTTTTCCAATCTTTATTTTCTCACTATTAAGCCTAATTAGGCCTTTTTAACCCTTAAGCACACTCAGTCCTTTACCTTTGTAACATCGCATATAGACACAAAAAAAAAAGTAAAAAATATATTAACATAAATATATACCTATAAAATTAAAATTTTTTAGATGTTTCCATCAGTTTAATCTCTTTAAAATCACATTTTAATTTTAAAACCCTAGTTTAGGGTTCACTATCTTTGTATGCATCCAAGAGCACACAAATTGATTTTACACACTCCAATTAAGGTTTAAAAGGAATTTTAAATTTTCATAAGGTATAATTTGATTCAATACACACCATTAAACCTAAAAACTTCCAAACTTTGGCCTTTGTTCCTCTTTTTCACATTGATCTTGCACTCAATGTATGCTTATATATAGTCTACAGGGTCTATGGACTCTGATTTAAGGGTTTAGACCAAAAAAGGGGTTTTAAATATTATATGGGTATCATTTTATGAATTTTTAATAATTATAAACATTTTCCAACATTTATATTATATCTAAATTCCTCTATTACACTGTTTAATTGCATTCTTGACAATTCTGTGTGCAAAGTCAAGGTATGCAACGTTTAGAGAGTAAGTTTAGGTCTACACTTTCAAACCAATAATTTAAAAATTTGTATAAGATTGGTTAGGATATATAATAACCTCTTGAACCTTTTAAAACCTTATACAATTCCTAATGACTCCTATGTTATGCCATTTTACAATGTCATGTATTGACTATCTATGCATGCATTACTCTACTAGGATGTATAGTAATCAAAGCCAAAGGTAACAAATAAGTGATATAGAATACTAAAAAATATTAAACAAATATATAAAAATATTTCCAACTAATTAAATCACCATATACAACACATTTTTGAACCTTCCTTCCTTGAGCATTTTGATCATAGTCAACATACATGGAAATATGCAAAAAAAGATAGGGTTTTATCATTTCTTCTAAACTTATGAGATTTAATGAATTATTTCATATGGTAGTAGATCAAATAATTTTAATAAATATGAAAAATTGATCACAAACCAAAAATTACATGTTTTAAATCAAATCTAACTACCATAACTACTTGCTAATGGCCACAAATAAGAATGTGTGTTCCTTGACACAAATAACAAAGTTGATATTCCATACAAAAGTGACCCTTGGAGCATGTTAAAGGTCCATGGTGTCCTTAATAACGTTTCATAACAATTTTAAATCTTATAACTTCTTAAAAACCTCCTATAAAACCTATTCTAGACCAAATTATACAAAAATTCAAATTAGTCTAAAATGGTAGGAAAATGATAATTTGAATTTCTAGCCTACTCTAGCACTTTTAGAACTTTGTAAAACATTAAAAGGTGTATCAAATGACTTCTCACACCATTATAATGACTTAAAACACTCTTATTTACTCTGATCTACTTGATCAAATAATTGTTTTAGAAGAACACAAAGCTTGTCATCCATATAGGATGCTCCTGCATCATACTCCTAGGGTATTAAAGAAAATTTCCAAGAAATTTTGTTAACATATATTTATCTCCATAGAATTACTCTATTTGCTTCTCTCCTTATAGACAAAGGTACACCTCTTAGATCCAAAGGTCTATGAATAACAAATAGACCTCTTTGTGCTTTGACCAACTCCACCTTGCTTACTCTTTTGAGGTTGATGTCTTGAATAGTGAGCTCCCACCTAATCATATTTAGCACATGCTTATTATATTTAAACCATCATACACATGTAAGACACAAATAAAATAAAACAAACTCCTGGTTATCTCCTTGGAAACAACTCTCTTGTTTTGGCATGCTTCTCTTGTCCATGCTTAGGTCTATTCCTTGTGGGAGTGATGTTACTAGTGTCATATTTTATCCTATAATACATTCAAACTCTTCAACCTAATTTTTATCCTCCCTCTACTATTCACTCTTAAACTAATCATTGTCTTCTCTTTCCATCACCAACTCTCTTAACATGACCATTTTCTCAATAAAACCTCTTAGAAAATCCTTGTTTTATATAAGAGACAAATGAGAGGATAAATTTTCAAACAACATTTCTAAGTGCTCATTGGAAAAAAAGTCACCTTGATGGTCTATCTATAATATCTCCTTGTTACTTGCTTTCAACTCCTCAAGATACCTTTTAACTATTTCATTTTCTTCTTCCAATGGCTTGGAGACTTATTCTAAATTATATCCTTCTTGGCACTTGATTTTAACTATAATTATCCTATCCTTAATATTGAAACTAATTTCCTTGGGTGGTATTCCTCTCCAAACATCATGATAGTACCTAGTGTCTCTCTGCATGCATTATCCTTCAATGGTTTTAAAGTATGATTGTAGCCATCCTTCTCTATGGTATAAGTGTTATCTATCCCATCATGTAAATATATCCTATCATATTTAGATGGCATCCCAATAATTATGTGGTAAACATCAATTTGAGTGACATCAAACAAAACTCTATCCGTATATCCACCTATCTGCAAGTCTACATGACACTGTTTACTCACTAGGACTTGGTGACTATTTTAGATCCAAGAGACCTTGTATGGGCTTGGATGCTTTGTTTATTTATAATCCTAGTTTAGATACTATCAATGAAGATAGTAATTTGTCCATACTACCTGTTGATGGTTAAAATTGCACTTTGATTCTAACACCAACAATGGGAAGTTTCAAGATGTGGGACTTGCGACTTGAAACAACCTCCAGATTTTTGAGAAGCTGGTCTCTTTTTTATATCAAGTGTATATTGGGAAAAGGGATAGGAATTTTAATATAAACAAAAATTCAAGAAAGAAAATTTAACTATGGCAATGCACCTAAATGTAATTTAACCTTAATCCTGAGCATAGTGAGACTATATGTAAGATTCAATTACATTTAAGAGCAAACAAGGCATGATCAATGTAAAAGATGAAAATAATAGAAATAGAGGCTCACAACATAGACTCAACAACAAAAGAGGACACTTGGCCAATTCCTTGAAAACCTTCTTATTATTAGAGAATGACACTTGGCATGTTCTGCAACACTTACCGAAGACATGCAACACTTTCCGTGTAACTTATACTCTTTTGTGTCTTTGCTTAGGAGTGTTCCACCTTTGACACCTGCCATAATCCATTTCTTCAAAACTTTAAAAACTTAAATATAAAAATAAGATCCATAGCATTTCTCACCCTAGCAACTTTTAAAAGGCATAGGGACAGGTGGCAATTTTTGCTTACCCCAACAAAGGACACGTGGCAATCTCTGCTTTACTTAACTAGGGATATGTGGTGATGTCCATTGCTTTTAGCTACCTTTTGAGAAACTAGCGAAAGGTGACACGTGCTGGTCTCCACTTTACTCTATTTATATTATAGAAACAATCAGGCCTCATTTCATATTTATATAGATAGTGACACCTGGCGGCTTCCACTTGCTTTAGAAACAAAACCTGAGACCCACCATAGTCTTTGCTATATCGATGAAGCAAAATGAAGATAATTTGGCTCTCGACACATGGTGGCTTCCAATTTACTTAGTTGGGATACGTGGTGTCTTTTGTTTCTTTTAGAAAAGCAAATTGAAACCTTCCGTGGTTGCCACTTGGCACTTTCCACCTGATCTTAATACTTAGCTTGTTGAAACCTTCCGCTAAAAAGAGCTTTGACATGTGGATGCTGATATGAAATGTGGATGCCAACACTTGTCATGTTTCATTGAGTTGTTATGGGACACATGGCACATTCCATGGCCTTATTGAAATTATGAAAAGTTCCTCAAAAAATGACACTTGGTAGCTTCCGCTTTACTTAAACGCTTAGAGAAAAATGAATCAAAAGGAAATTAGAGCCCGCACTCTATTTCAAAACTTCGTCATCTCGAACCAAAGTATGCAGGGACATCGATCTGGATCATGCACTACTAAAAATCAAAATGAAATGTAGAGTATTTTTTACTCTATAGTTATTGGTGACCCCAAGGACTTTTGAACATGTTCAAAAAGAATCTACAACTGCAACATGATCAAAAATTGCTAAAAAACATAGTTTTAACTAAAATGTTACAAATAGATTCCATTCATAGGAATCTATTCAGGTTCACCTTCCATCATTTCTAGCTCAAACAAATTTTTCTATTTACATGCTCGAATTTTATAAGGGCCAGTCCATAATGCTTCAAACTTAGTGTGTTGACCTAGTTTGGTAGCTCTTGCATCCCATTTCAAAATAATTGAGCCTGTTCCAAAATAGGGATTTGAATTCTTTTTATCAAAATAGTCTTTAATTATTTTTTGATGATTTATCAATGAATCACGTGCTTCATCCCTCTTTTCTTGAACTTTTAGAAGTTTCACGAGTCTGGCCTACATGGGGCCATTTTCTTCAATTTCAATCTGTTTGATCAGCTGGAGAGCAGGAATATCCAAGCTTAAGGGAATTATAACAGGTTTCCCATATACCAATTCATATGGAGACATTTTGATCACCTGTTTAGGTGTGATTCTATTAGCCCACAGTGCTAAATTAAGAACTTTATGCCACTCCTTGTGATGATCAGCCCCTATTCTTTTGATGAGTCTAATCAGGTTCTTATTAGTTGATTATGCCAAACCATTACCCTGAGGTTAATAATTAGAAGAAGTTTTCAGATATATTCCATGCCTTAATTCAAATTTGAATACTTTAGACCCTAAAAATGCTTTAGCATTATCTAAAATTATGGTGCAAGGAGCCCCAAAATGAGTAGTGATACTCCCTAGAAAATCTAGGATCACATTTTCTATTGCTTCCTTGAGTGGCACTGCCTTGGTCCATTTGGTGAAATAATCTGTGGCTGTTGAGATCCATTTGTGACCCATACTAGATACTAGATGTATCATTCCAATGAATTCAAGACCCCATTGAGCAAAAGGTTCATCCATAATTATAGGACTAAGAGGCATTGCTGCATTCCTTCTCATCCCCACATAATATTGACAAGATTAACATTTTTTAACCAGCTGATAACAATATGTAAATAAAGTAGGCCAAAAATAACTTGTTTCACTTATATTTATAGCTGTTGTCTTTGCAGAAAAATGTCCACCTAATACTCCATGATGCATTTCATGTAGTATTTTTTTAGCCTCATCCTTTTCTACACATCTTAACAATTTGCCATCATAATTTCTTTTAAAAAGAACCTGTTCAATTAAAACAAAATGAACTCCTTACATCCTATAGTATCTTCTCTTATTTTAAGGGAGTTCTCTTGGGTAAATCCCATTTTTCATAAAATGAATCCTACTTGTAACCGAAGATTCCTGATCAACTTCTTGTATTCTCAATACAATTTCTTCTTCTATTCCTAAATTTGTCTCTTTAGGTATCATCTTTTCAAGCTCTTGAGTCATATATTGGCACAAACCCCTACCTTTAACTAATTTAGTGGGTTTGACTTCTACAATAGATTCAAGGATCTTAGTTATCTAGTTTGCTCTTTTTTTAGTAATTTCACCCTCCATGATGTATTCTCTGACACTTAGATGTGCCACAAGTATCAAAATTTTACTTCCTGATACTATATGCCTAAACTTTTTAAGGGATTTTACCATAGCATATGCTTGTTTTTCCATAAATTTATATCTAGTTTCATATTCCCTAAGAGTCCTTGAGAAAAAGGCTATTGGATGCTCTCCCTCCTATTTATTATCCTTCTGTGTTAGGACAGCAGCAATAATGAGCTCTCCTCCATATACATACATTATAAAAGGCTTAGAAAAGTCTAGGTTTCTAAGTACCAGAGCTGTTGAGATAGCTTTCTTAACCTCTTCAAAGGCTTGCCTTCCTTCCGTAGTCCACTTGAAAATTAGGTCTTTTTTTAGCAAGAGTGTCACTGGTCTTACTAAGCTTGCAAAGTCAGATATGAACTGACTGATGAAATTAATCTTTCCCAAAAAAGATTGAATTGCTTTCTTATTTACTAGAAGAGGTAAGTTCATTATAGCTGCCACTCTTTCTGGGTCTATGGAGACTCCTTCTTTAGATACTATATGTCCCAATAATTTGCCTTGAGGGACAACAAAGATACATTTCTTAGGATTCAAAGATATTCCAAATTTTTGACATCTTTTTAAACACAGCTTCTAAATGATCAAAATGATCAACAACATTCTTTGAAAAAATAGTAAGATCATCAAGATAAATCAAGATGATTTTATTTATAAGTTCCCCAAATGCTACATCCATAGCTCTTTGAAAAGTGGCTCCAGTGTTTGACAGGCCAAATGACATTTTAGCATATGTAAATGTTCCCCATTTGGTAGTAAAAGCAGTCTTGTATTGGTCTTCATTAGCCAACCAAATATGATTATATCCAGAGAAACCATCTATCAAAGAAAACCTCTCAGATCCGACCACAGTCTATAAAATCTATTCTATGGAGGGCAAGGGATAGTGATCCTTCAAAGATGCTTTGTTTAGATCCCTAAAATATACACAAATTCTTATATCACCATTATATTTTCTAACTGGTAATAGATTTGATACCCACGTTGAGTGTTTGATTAGAAAATTTATTTTAGGATCTAAAATTTTCTACAACTCATCCACCATTAGAGGCTCAATCCTTAGATTCACTAGCCTCTGTTTCTATCTGATAGGCTTAGATCCTTCAGTTAGTTCTATTATGTGCTAAATAATGTCTCTATTATATCCATGAAGGTCTTCATAGCTCCAGGCTATGACTCTATCATATTTTTTGCATAATTCAATTAGCCTTTCCTTTTCTACTTGAGTTGCAGAATTTCCAACCTTTAAATTTTTCCCTTCACTTACCTCTATTTTAGAATAATCTAATTTGTTTTCTTGGAAACTTTTCTTCTCTAGGCTTACATCTTCTGGATCAAAAAGGCTCTCTAAAGTGATTAAACCTTCAGGAAGCTTATTATTCTTTAATTGTATAATTTGATCTCCATATGCCTCTTCAATCTTTGGTTGCAATTGATCGGCAAATTCCCCTGATTGTTGCAAGAATGAGAGTACTTGAAAATCATTCTCAAATACTTGAAAATTCTCATCATTATCTAGGATAGTTGGCCTTACTATAACCTTTACTAACTCATTGTTAACTAATAGGCCAATTGCTGGATCAAACTGTGAACCAATCTGTGCCATCCTATGAGCTTCAGAATTTTGAATCCTAGGGACTACTTCAATATTAAAAGCTTCAAAATATTCTATTAAGTCCGAAATTTTGTGCTTATAGGATTTCATTCTTACATTCTTTGCTATTTCCTTTTCTCTAATTTTCTTTACTACTAGTTCTGAATCTCCTTTTACTATTAGATTCTTTATTCCCTTCTTCTTGGCCAATAGGAGCCCATGTACTAAAGATTCATACTCGGCATCATTATTAGTACAAGCAAATTTAAAATGGATAGCTCTTAAATTTTTTTCACCATTTGGAGTAGTAAGACAAATTCCTGCTCCAGCACCATTTTTACTTCTAGCCCCATCAAAATTTAAGGTCCAGATTTCTGAGTCTTCTTTAGATTCTTGATTTGTTGGCTTTCCTTCTCTTAAAGCATTTGGGATTTCATGGTCTTCATCAAAAATAACATAAGTGCCCAGACTAGTAGAGTCATAATTTCCATATGGGTCACTTTGCATCATAGCTAACAACTGGTTATTTTCTTTTTCTTGATCATACTTAGTCCAGTCGCCTAACTTTTCAACAAAAACCCTTTCTTCCTTATTTATCATAGTATGATCTACCTCTAATTTTTATATTGGTTCATTGGTGATGTAATTCTTTGATAGTGGTTTAGATAGAATTTTCATCTTTGAACCATATTTAGTTCTTAGAATTAAGTGAGACCAGTCAAGAGACATATCTCCTCCTATCTTGGTTGTAAAGTCTCTTGATAAACATAGGCAAAATACAAGAGGTATATCTATAACGACTATATCTTGATTTACAATTATATTTAGACAAGTATATAATTGTAAAGGGAATTGTTTAATTCTCCCTATTATTTTCACTAATTTGCCATCTAACTGCATAACTCCTTTAGTGAGTGGCTCATATTTTAAATTTAAAGCATCTATTATGTGCTTTGGCATTACTGTAGTACTAGCCTCTAAATTTATCATTGCATTATGTAGCAGTTTCTTGTCAACTATCACAGTTAAATAGAAGGGATCCAGTTTGGATTTGCTTACCTCTTGTGTAATGTTCACTAAGGCTATTGTTTGTAGATGAACTATGTCTTTGAGCTTTCTTTTATCAATAGGTCCTTCAGTACATCTAGGCATTGCTTGGCTTTGAAGAGCTTCTTGTAACAATGTTCTTTATTTAGGAATGGCTAATATGTCCCAAATTGATACTTTTGCTGGAGTCATCTTCAGTTGATCCACCACATTCATTTGTCCCAAATTTTGAATTCTTAGAAAATAAGGATATCTTGCCTTTTCTTGAATTTGTCTAGGAACTACTTGATTCTGCACTAGCTGAAGCACTTCTTATTTAACAGTTTGTATTTTGATGACTTTGAAATAGAATATTCTCCATAACTTCATTGTTTACAACTTCAGGCTATTCCAGCATTCTTCTCTTTGATCTAGTATAGTAATATGATTGCACTACTGGTTTCTTGGAAGCAGAAGCTTTATTTAAGAATACTAATTCTTCATCTTCAACCCATGAGAACAAAGCATATTCTGGGGCTATTTCTTCTTCTTGTTGTAAAGACATTCCTTGCATCTGAGCCATTAGGACTGAATTTTGCATACCAGAAGATTGGTAGACTTGATTGTCACTGTAACTTGCAAACTATCCATCCAGTCTTCCTTGCTCTACCACCTTTTATTGTAGATTACCTATGGGACAATCTCTAGGCATATGAGCATTATTTCAAGGGAAACACCAGGAATTAGTGTTATTTGCATAATTATTTTTCCCTGGAACAATCTCCCTATTTGAATTGGGAGGAATAGTCTGTGAGGGTGTAGGGATTGCAACTAATTGGTTTGCTGGATGAGGGTTATTTGCCTTGGAGGACCCTGGTATTGGTTTGGCTGAGATGAAAATCTATTTCCTTGATAGACCTGGTATTGAGGTTTAGTATAAGTATTGTGTTGTCTTTTTATATTAATTAGTTCATTAGAAAATTTCCTCAAGATATTCTTGATATCATCCAGCTCAGATGACTGAGTGGGGATAATTTCTTTAGTAGGTGGTTGAGGATATGTGTGTATATACATAGGTGGGGTTATAGATTTAGGGGCTTCTTGAGGTAATGGCAAGGAAATTTCTAGAAACATGGGCATGGGAGGCCTTGGAGACAACTTTCCAACATCTATCAAATTATTTTTAGCTCTGACTGCATAGTCATAAGCCTCTGGCAGAGTCTGGCCTCCAAGTGACTGAATCATAACAGATATGTCTAAATTTAAAGCCTTAAGATAAAACACTATAGCCATACCTAGTAATGGTCTAGATATAGCAGGGATTCTTTCCCAAGTCTTTTGAAATCTAGAATTGAAGTCAGTCATTGCTTCTTGTGGGGCCCTTTAGATGGTAATCAATTGTTGTAATAAAGAAGACTTATCACCCTTCTCTTCAAATCTTTCAAAGAATATATCTCCGAGCTGATCCCATGTAGAGATGGTATTTGGGGTCAAGGACCAGTACCATTCTAGAGCTTTTCCTTTAAAAGAAGCTACTAATAATCTTATGGCCACATTTTACTGTGTGACAACATGTATAGCACATACATCTGATACATCCTACAGATGTTCTTCAGGTGTTTTAAAATCTTGCCCACTTAATTTGGGCAAAGCTTTCAAGGCATTCACTGGGATAGGGTCCCAAGTGGCTAGTGGTATTGGAAGAATCAAAGGACCACCAGTGTTCCAAATTACATAATTTATTGGGGGTATAGGGGCTCCCATATTTGCTCTTGGTATTGGTATAAACTGGTTGACTCTTCTTTTTGGACTAGTTACCAAAGGTGGCAAAAGAACACCTAGATTTACAGCAAATTGTGATCTGGTTACTGGTCCATAGCTCTGACTCCTTGTAGCTCTCTGGTTCATACATTCTTGAAAGAAACTTCAAGAAAGGTCCCATTGAGCAAGCCAAAAACTGTTGATGGTTAAAATTGTGCTTTGATTCTAACACCAACAATGGGAAGTTTTAAGATGTGGGACTTGCGACTTGAAACAACCTCTAGATTTTTGAGAAGCTAGTCTCTTCTTTATATCAAGTGTATACTGGGAAAAGGGATAGGAATTTTTATAGAAACACAAATGCAAGAAAGAAAATCTAACTATGGTGATGCACCTGAATGTAATTTGATCTTAATCCTGAGCACGGTGAGACAATATGTAAGATTAAATTACATTTAAGAGCAAACAAGGCATGATCAATGTAAAAGATGAAAACAATAGAAACAGTGGCTCACAACATAGACTACTTTTTGTAGTGATATAGAAAATATCAAAAAAGGCACAGGGTCCAATCTTCTTATTTGAATTATCCAGTCACATAAGAGGCACAGAAACACGCATAGTTACATAAACTTTCCAACTCAAGAAAATAGAACAAAGGCAAATGATATTGCTAATCACAACTCTAGAAACTTTAAAACTCTTGACAACATAGCTTAGACTACTTTTGCAATGACACAAAAAATATCAACAAAGGCACAAGATTCAATCTTCTCATTAATTCTCCAGTCACATAAGAAGCACAGAAACTTGCATAGTTACATAAACTTTCCAACTTAAGAAAATAGAACAAAGGTAAATGATATTCCTAATCACAGCTCTAAAAAGTCTAAACTCTTGAAAATAATTCTCTCAAAAAATTATCTCTGATATTTGATGATGATTTTTGGTGATCTATGCACCTCTATTTATAGCCGTGGATTCACTTTGGATTGTTTGCATGTTTCGAATCTAACGGCCCAACTGAAATCTAATGAACTGGAAGTGTCTAACAGAAGATATTGCTTAGATTCTAAAATACTTTATCTTCCAGCAGTTCATTGGTTGAAATAGATCACATGATGCTCCCTTCTTTTAAATGGAAGATGACACTTGGCTAATTCCTTGAAAACCTTTTTATTACTAGAGAACAACACTTGGCGTGTTTTGTAACACTTACTGAAGACATGCATCACTTTCTACATAACTTATACTCTTTTGTGTCTTTTCTTAAGAGTGTTCCACCTTTGACACCTGTCGCAATCCACTTCTTAAAAAATTTAACAACTTAAACAAAAAAATAAGACCCATAGCATTTCTAGCCCTAGCAACTTTTAAAAGGCATAAGGACAGGTGGTGAATTTTGCTTGCCTTAACAAAGGACATGTGGCAATCTCCACTTTACTTAATTGGGGATATGTGGTGATCTCCGCTACTTTTAGCTACCATTTGAGAAACTAGCAGAAGGTGACACGTGATGGTCTCCACTTTACTCTATTTATATTATAGAAACAATCAGGCCTCATTTCATATTTACACAGACAATGACACCTAGCAACTTTCACTTGCTTTAGAAACAAAACTTGAGACCCACCATAGTCTTTACTATATCGATGAAGCAAAATGAAGATAATTTATATCTCGACACATGGTGGCTTCTGCTTTACTTAGCTAGGATACATGGCATCTTCTATTTCTTTTAGAAAAGCAAATTGAAACCTTTCATGGTTGCCACTTGGAACTTTCCACCTAATCCTGATACTTAGCTTGTTGAAACCTTCTGCTAAAAAGAGATTTGAAATGCAGATGTTGATATGAAATGTGGATGCCAACACTTGCTACAATCTGCTGAGTTTCTATGGGACACATGGCACATTTTGTGGCCTTATTGAAATTATGAAAAGTGCCTCAGAAAATGACACTTGGCATCTTCTGCTTTACTTAAATGCTTAGAGAAAAATGAATCAAAAGGAAATTAGAGCTTGCACTCTATTTAAAAACTTTGCCATCTCAAACCAAAGTATGTGGGGACAGCGATTTGGATCATGTGCTACTAAAAATCAGAATGAAACATAGAGTATTTTTTACTCTACACTACCATTATCTATTATAACTTTGAAACACTTACCTTTACTCTTGCACATGGTCCATAATAGTGTCTTTCTTGATGGCGGTTCTCTTTCCTCTTAGATGGTCTTTAAGAGAACTCTCTTTATCAACAAATTTTAAAATATTTTAGGATCCTCCACATAGTTAGGAAATTCATCTACACTCTCATCCTCTTACTACACCACAAGATTTCTACTCTCACTCCAAGGGCTGTTACTTTGCATATCTTCTGAGCACTCATATGACTTGTGTCCTATAAACTTGTTACACTTGAAGCACTTGCCTGAAAACCACCCATTGTATCTTCCTCTACCATATAATATACCATATATTTTTACATAACCACATCTATTTTATGAACTTAAACCCTCTAAAATTCTACCCACTTATTTTCTTTAACCTTGCTATTGACCTCCATTACTTGGTTTCCCTCTTCCTTCTTGTTGGCCTCTACCTCTATAGATTCTTCCACCTCTACCTCTATTCAACTAATTTTTCATTCTTTAAAAATTATCTTATTCCCTCAAGGAATATTTATATGCCTCATCAACTATCCTAGGTTCCAAAGTATGCAACTCATCTTGAATGAAAAACTTTAATCCATTCATGTATCTATCAACCTTCTCAACATGATCTTCTATGTGTCCTACTCAAATGGTCAAGTTGTTTAACTCCTCCATGTAATATTTCACTATAATATATTTATACCTAAAGTTTTGTGGAATCCTAAATAAGTGGGTCTAATATTCCTTAGGCATGAACTTTCCTTTCATCTTGGCCACCATTCTATCCCATGAGCTTATCTGGCCATTGCCTCTTCTTCTTATCTCTTCCTATATGCCACCCCACCATAAGTGTGCATGAACATTCAACCTTGTTAATAAAATATTAACCTTATTATTATCCTTCACCTCTTCATAATCAAATTATTATCCATGGTTGTAATCCAATCCACTAACTCTTCCACATTAAGACTGACCTCATACATGGGCACCTCCATCTTAGGTTTTGAAGTCACCCCAGAAACTTATATTATAAATCTCTCTTCAAATATCCCTTCATAACCTTCATATAATAATTATTCATTATTAATATCATCCTCACCACCACTTACATCACCTCTCTTTATCTCTCTTCATTAAGCCAACTCCATAGCTTATAATCTTGCCTACAGGTTCCGCATGTCAACCACCAAAGCATATACTGCTTACAACATCCTTTCGGATAATATTGTTTCTCATCATCCTATACCTATCATGATGTATTTATAAATTCCAAATATATCCTAATATTTTATACAAAATTATGTAGAGTATATATAAAAAACAAATAACTTATCAAGGGTAGAGATCAAGAGTTATATGTTCATATTTATACTAATGGTTATTGGAATCAATGCTTGTTTAAATGGTTATTAACACATTATACATGTTATTAATAGTCTCATTAGTCCTATTTATCCATTGGTAACACTCTTCTTCACTTTTTCTAAGCTTTTTCAACTACCTTCTTTCCCATAGTCAACTCTAGTAGCCTTTTGTAAGTCCTTTCTTGCATGTACAGATGTTTTTTGAGAAACCAATGGCTGTTTATATTACCATTTATATTTATCCATATCTATATAAATTTTAAATGTCATAATCCTCTTCTAAATCCACTTTCCAATCTTTATTTTCTCATTATTAGGCCTTTTAACTCAGTCCTTTCCCTTTGTACCATCACGTACGAACACAAACCCAAAACTCAAAAATATATTAAAATACATATATACCTATAAAATTAAAAAAATTCATATTTTTCCATAGGTTTAATCTCTTCAAAATCACATTTCAATCCTGAAACCCTAGTTTAGGGTTCATTATCTTTATATGTAGCCAAGATCACTCAAATTGCTCTTACACACTACACTTAAGGTTTAAAAGTACTTTTAAAGTTTCATAAGTTATATTTTGATGAAAAATACCCTAATAAACCTTAAAAATTCCACATTTGGGCCTTTGTTCCTCTTTTTCACATTGGTCTTGCACTCATTGTATGCTTAGATATAGTCTACAAGGTTTATGGACTCTAATGTAAGGGTTTAGACCCTAAAAGGGGTTTAAAATATTCTATGGGTATTATTTTAGGCCTCTTTAATAATTATAAACCTTTTACAACATTTATATTGTCTCCAAAATCTTCTATTACACCTTTTGATCACGTTCTTGACAATTTTATGTGCACAGTCAAGGTATATAACGTTTAAAGAGCAAGTTTGGGTCTACACTTTCAAAATAATAATTTAAAAAAATTTATAAGATTTTTTAGGATATATAAAAGAATATTACACCTTTTATAACCTTTTACAAGTCTTGATGACACCTATGTTTTTCCATTTTACAATGTCTTGTATCGATTGTCTATGCTTGCATTAGTCTACTAGCATGTATAGTATTCAAAGCCATAGGTAATAAAAAAACAAGTGATATAGAATAATCAAAAGTATTAAACCAATATATAAAAAAATGAACAAATCATTCAATCACTAGACACAACACATTTTTGAATCTTCCTTCCTTGAGTATTTTGATCATAGTCAACATACATAGAAATATGTAGGAATAGATAGGGTTTTGTCATTTCTTCCAAACTTGTGAGATTTCATGCATTATTTATCATGTAACTAGAGACCCTAATTATAATAAATATGAAAAAATTATCAAATACAAAAAATTAGATGTTTTAAATCAAATATAACTACCATAACTACTTGCCAATGGTAAAAAACAAGGATGTTTGTTCCTTGACACAAACAACGAAGTAGGTATTTCATAAAAAAGTGACCCTTGTCCCATGGTAAATGTCCATGGTGTCCTTAATAATTTTTCATAACCATTTTACATCTTATAACTTCTTGAAAACCTTCGATAAAACCTTTTCTAGACTAAATTATTCAAAAATTCAAATTAGGCAAAAATTACAGGAAAATGCTAATTTGAATTTCTAGCCTACTCTAGCTAGCACTTATAGACCTTTTAAAAAAATTCAAAGGTGTATGAAATGAATTCTCACACCCTTATAATGACTCCAAAAACTCTTATTGACTCCTATGTACTTAATGAAATGAAAAATTTTAAAATAACACAAAGCTTGTCAACCATATAGGATGCTCCTATATCATACTCCTGGGGTGTGAAAGAAACTTTCCAAGATTTTTTTTTAACTTGTCTTGATCTCCTCACCATTCCTATCTCTAGTTATCTCCTTATATACAATGGTACACCTCCTATATCCCAAGGTCTATGAGTATCACATAGACCTCTTTGTGCTTTGACTAACCCTACCTTGCTTAATCTTTTGAGGTTGATGTCTTGAATAGTGATCTCCCACCTGATCATCTTTAGCACCTAGTTCTTCTCCTATAACCATCCTACACATGTAACACAAAAATAAAATAAAACAAACTATTGGTTATCTCCTTGGAATCCACTCTCTTGTTTTAGCATGTTTCTCTTGTCCATGCTTAGGTCTATTGTTTGTGGGAGTATTACTACTAGTGTCATATTTTATCCTATAATGCCTTTAGCATCTTCAACCTCATTTTTCTCCTCCATTTATTTTTCACTCTCCAACTAATCATTGTCTTCTCTTTCCATCACCAACTCTATCAATGTGACCATTTTCTTAATAAAACCTCTTAGAAACTCTTTGTTTTGTATAAAAGACAAATGAGAGGATAAATTTTCAAACAACATTTTTAACTGCTCATTGGATAACTCACCTTGATGGTGTATCTGTAATAGCTCCTTGTTACCCGATTTCAACTCCTCAAGATGTCCTTCAACTATTGCATTCTCTTCTTCCAATGGCTTGGAAACTTGTTATACCTTATCTCCTTCTTGGAACGTTATTGCAACTATCATGATCTTATCCTTACTATTTAAGCTAAATTCCTTGGGTGGTACTCTTTCTCTCCAAACATCATGACATTACCTGGTGTCTCTCTCTATGTATTATCCTTCAATGATTTTAAAGTATGCTTGTATCCATCATTCTATATGGTATAAGTTTTATCTCTCCCATAATGAAAATCTCTCATATCATATTTCCATGGTTTCCCAAGAATTATTTGTTAAACATCAATGTGAATGACATCACACAAAACTCTATCCTTATATCCACCTATTTGCAAGTCTACATAAAACTATTCACTCACTAAGACTTAGTGACTATTTTTGATCCAAGAGACCTTGTATGGGCTTGGATGCTTGCTTATTTATAAGCATAGTTTAGATACCATCAATGAATACACTAAGTTATCCATACTACCATTATCTACCATAAATTTTAAACACTTACCTTTACTCGTGCACATGGTTTAGAATAATGTATTTCTTCATGTTGGTTCTCTTTCCTCTTAGATGGTATTTAAGATAACTCTCTTCATCAACAATATTTTTCCTATTTTAGGATCCTCCACATAGTTAGGAAATGAATCTACACTCTCATCCTCTTGTTGCACCACCTAATTTATACTCTCACTCAAAGAGCTGCCACTTTGCACATCTTCTAAGCACTTATATGACTTGTGTCCTGTAAACTTGTTAAAATTGAAGAAATTGCCTTGAAATCACCCATTTCCTCTTCCTCTACCATATTATTTATGAACTTGAACCCTCTATACTTCTACCCACTTATTTTTTTAAACCTTGCCATTGACCTCCATTACTTGGTTACCCTCTTCCTTCTTGTTAACCTCTACCTCTATAGATTCTTCCACCTTTACCTCTATTCAACTAAATTCGAATTATTGAAAACTTATCTTCTACCCTAAAGGCATATTGATAGGCCTCCTCAATTTTCCTAGGTGCCAAAATACTCAACTGATCTTGAATGGTAAACTTTAAGCCATTCATGTATCTAGCAACCTTCTCAACAACATCTTCTATGTGTCTTGCTCGAATGGTCAACTTGTGGAAATACTCGATGTAATCTTTCACTATCATATATTTATAACTCAAGTTTTGTATCCTCTTAAACAAATGGGTCTGATAGTCCCTAAGAATGAACTTGGCTTTCATCTTGGTCATCATTCTATTCCATGACCTTATCTTGTCTTTGCCTCTTCTACTTCTCTCTTCTTGTATGACATCCCACCAAAAGGATACATGAACCTTAAAATTTATTAATAAAACATTCACATTCTTGTTATAATTCACCTCTTCATAATCAAATTATTTTTCCATGCTTGTAATCCAATCCACTAACTCTTGCACATTGAGACTACCCTCATACATGGACACCTACATCTTGGGCTTTAAAGTCACCCCAAGAACTGATATTATGAATATCTATTCAGATATCCATTCATCATATTAATATACTAATTATTCATGAGTAATATCATCTTCACCATCAGTTACATCACTTCTCTTTATCTCTCTTCATTGAGCCAACTCCATGGCTTGTAATCTTGCTTGCAGGTTTTGCATTTCAACCACCAAATCATCCACTAATTACAACATCCTTTGGGTGGCTATTTCTGATCCTCATCCTCTACATAACATGATGTATTAATTACTTCCCAATATATCCTAATATCTGATACCAAATGATGCAGAGGATATGCACAAATCAAATCACTTATCTTTGTTTCCACATACACTTATTAAATCAAGGGTTAAATGTTATTATGTATACAAATGGTTATTGGAATCAATAATTTTTTTAATGTTTATTAAACTTATATATGATATTAATGGTATCATTAGACATCTTTATCCATTGGGAACATTCTTATTCAATTTTTATAAGCCTTTTCAAATTCTTGCTTTCCCACAGTCATCTCTAGTAGCCTTTTTTTAAGGCTTTTATTGCATATACAGATGTGTATAAATAATTATTAAGAAACCAATGGATGATATTAGTTCCCTTTATCTTGATACATTTCCAAATAAATTCTACATATCATACTCCTCTTGTAAATCCCTTTTCTAATCCTTATTTGCTCATTGTTAGGGTTAATTAGGCATTTCTAACCCTTAAACACACTTAGTCCTTTCCCTTTGTACCATCAAATATGAACATAAACCCAAAACTCAAAAATATATTAACCTACATATATACCTATAAAATTACAAAATTTAATATGTTTCCATTAGTTTAATCTCTTTAAAATGGCATTTCAATCTTGAAACCCTAGTTTAGGGTTCATTATCACTATATGCAGTCGAGAGTACTCAAGTTGCTCGTAAAAACTCCATGTAAGGTTTAAAATGACTTTGAAAATTTTATAAGGTTTTTATTTTATGTAATACAACCTAAAAAACCTAAAATATTCCACATTTTATCCTCTATTCCTCTTTTTCACATTGATCTTACACTCACTATATGCTCAGATATAGTTTGTAGGGTCTGTGGACTCTAATTTAATGTTTTAGAAAATAAAATGGGTTTTAAATATAATATATAGATTATTTTAGGGCTATGGTATAATTATAAACCTTTTACAACCTTTAGATTGTCTCTAAACTCCTCTATTACACCTTTTTATCACATTCTTGATAATTATATGTGCGCATTCAAAGTGTGCAACATTTAAAGGACAAGTTTGGGTCTACAGCTTAAAACAAATAATTTAAAAAAAATTATAAGATTTTTTAGGATCTATAACATCCTATTATACCTTTTATAAAATTTTATAAGTACTGATGACACTTATTTTACGCCACTTTACAATGTCCTTTATTGATTGCTTGTGCATGCATTACTCTACTAGCATGTATAGTATTCAAAGCCAAATGTAAAAAATAAATAAGTGTTATATAATAATCAAATATATATATATATATATATATATATATATAACCAACTCATTCATTCACCATATAAAATACATTTTTAAATCTTCCTTCTTTGAGTATTTTGATCATAGTCAACATACATGGAAACATGTAGGAAAAGATAGGGTTTGATCATTTATTCCAAACTTGTGATATTTAATTCATTATTTTATATGGGACTAGATACCATCCTTAAAATAAATATGAAAAACTGATCACAAAAAAAAAATTCATGTTTTAAATCAAATGTAACTACCATAACTACTTGCCAACAGTCACAAACAAGAATGTTTATTCCTTGACACAAACAACAAAATTGGTCTTCCATAAAAAAGTGACCCTTGTCCCATGTTAAAGGTACATGGTGTAATTAATAATTTTTAATAACTATTTTACATCTTATAACTTCTTGACAACCTCATACAACACCTATTCTAGACCAAATTATTCAAAAATTCAAATTAGGTAAAAATGGCAGGAAAATGCTAATTTGAATTTATAGCCTACTCTTAACACTTTTATAAATTTTTAAAACATTAAAATTTATATGGAATGACTTATAAAACCATTATAATGACTCTAAATACTCTTATTTACTCATATCTACTTTATCAAAAAATATTTTTTAAAATAACACAAAGCATATCATCCATATAGGATACTCCTACATCACATTCCTACACCCTCTCTACCTATAGGATCTCTAACATGCTATGCCCAATAATTAGACACTATTATGGGAGATACCAAATTTGGTAAACCTATCTATCTAGGTACATTAGCTATTGGATATGGTTCCACGCATGAGGTATAATTTCTAGTAATAGAAATGAATGCTAACCTAGTAGCAATAGTAGCTTGAGTCATCTAACTACCTGAAATATCAGTATAGGGTTTCCATACCATCTACCCATGAATAATGGTCTAAAAAGTTTGGGAATTTGTAATTAAAAAAATACATGATCCTACTACCATCTCACTACTTGAGTTAACCTATTATCCATCACATGGGGTAGCCCATTCGATTAATACATAGGAAACCTCTCATAAATCCAATCACTTAATATAACCATAGGGCCCATAGACTTCTACCCTCAGGTCAACATAACATATATGTCATGAATGAACTACACCTAAATTATATAACCCAAATCATATAGATCAACCTATTATAGGATCGACAAACATAAGGCTATCACATATAATGATACCTTCCCATTTGACTTGTGACATATCACACATGTTATCATAAGTCCTATCATAGCCTTCTAGATATCTAGAGTGGTCAATATATATACATAAAAAATCTCACTCATAATCCAAGGTAAATCATATATGAATTAGTCACCCTATGGTATAGGGCTCATCTCTCATCTTTAGCCTCTGGTGCATTACAAATCATAGGAGTCCTAACAATGTGCAGTCAAAACAAAGTATGGACATCCTCTAAGGTGATTCCCACCTTGATATTATCCCCATACACCTCCCATTATAAATTATTGGTAAACCACTTCCATACTCCTAGGAATATGATGACTAGATCAACACTAAGAGGGATCCTCTGTATCTCCATGATACCTCTAAATCTTAGGGAAACCAACCATGCTCAGTCTAAATTTTGACAGTCACTCTAGTAAATCTAGTAGCCTGGATGCATCCACTGAGTGCCAAAATATCTACCATATTTTTAAAATGTCAAACACCATATAATGTAATAGATATAGATATAAAAATAATCTAAATACATTCTTAAAATTCTTAAATTACTAAAAATTAATTATTTCATCAACTTGTTCTTCCTATTTTTCTACTTGTCACCCTTTTCCTACATAGTTAACCCTTTTGACACTAAATTGGTTGTGTCACACCTTTTTAAAAATTATTTCGGCCCTTTGCTTCATAGTTATCCCATTCGTGTAAAAATATTTGACTTCTTTTATACTAAATCAGCCAGTTCTAATATTTTTCATACTAGATTGACCTACTACTACATAATCGACCCTATTTAACAAACTATATCAGCTCCTCCTACATACTACATTGGCCAAAATGCACTAAGTCAATCTTGTCAACTTTTTAAACTAATTTAACACTTTATTACATAGGCAGACACCCCCAACAATACTACATCAACCCTCTACTATGCAGTTTGCCACCTTTTTACCTCTCACCTTTTCCAACTATGACAATAGGGATGAATCTATTCAAAATTTATGGTGACTTTTGACCCACTTACCATAAATGCCTTAGGAATTTATCAATCTGAATATTTCCTAAATAATATCCCACTTTATTCCTAATTTACCTAAAAATTTTATAGGTAATTTTTTGATATCTAAATTATCTCTGATACCAATTTTTATTTACCTAGCTTAATTTCAATAAAAATTATCAATAATTTTTTTGAAATTAATGCACCACCTACCTGAGTTGTATTAGTTGTATCCACTAGGCATCCTCTATATCATAGCTTTTGTCTCCTCACCATGGTTTTTCTCTACACTCAACTAGGTCACTTAGAGCTCTATTTTCTTAGAATAATAAAAATTGAAAATGAATTAATTTTTACCCTATTTATATTTACTATTCAAAATTATTTATCTATAAATTAATTTTGCCCAGATTCCATTTTTCACCCATAACTTTGTTTCTACTATCTCTTTTTTCTAACCAAAATATGTTCTAGAATCCTAACTTCATAGATACTTTTTCCACATATTACATGTATATTTTGAAAAAAAAAAAATTTCACTTATTTTATAGGTTTGCCTAATGTTCCCTACATTGGACACCATTGCATCTCTCTCACTTCAATTCTACCCTACGATACTAAGGTAATTAAAGTTACACATTTTTCAAATCTATCATTTCATTCATCTTATTCACTTCTTACTATAATTTACTTAGCTCAACATTGTGTGTTACTATGTTTTTTTTCCAAAGCATCATCTCATGTTGCAATTGTGTGACATATGATGAGATTCAAATGGGGAATATGTATACACACAATATTTTCAAACATTATCAATTACTGATGCTTTCTATCTTGTAAGAATTATCGAGTCTCAATCTCTTTGAGTGCATGCTTTAAAGGGTGTATTAAAAAAAGGGTGGGTAGACCATTTTTGCTTTACAATATTTTTTTTCCTTATACCACCACTTAAAACCAAAATATGTCCCTCTTATACATATCCACAAGCTTTTACACTTCCATAACATGCTCCTCCAAGTAATTCATAGCCTTAATTATCCCATACCTAAACCAAAACCTTTTCTTTACCATCCTCTAAACATGTTCAATTAGGTTGACCCTATTATGGGAATTGAGCATGTTATGGGACTAAGTTGGCCCAACCAACTTAGTCTAGGACCTAACTACTCTATGTTATAAACAACTAAGTCCACTAGGTTGACTATGTCAGATAAAACTTTGGAAGGGTTTAGGGTTAGATCTAGATATTTTAACATATGCTTCACCTAATTTCCAATGATAGATAGATATAACCATTCATTTGTGCTTCTTCACAATCTTCTCTTACACCATTCTAGTTGAGGAGTCATTACTTAGGGTTTACATTTAAAGAGAAGAATTTTGTCTTGTGGAAATGTCTTAGATATATAAGGTAGGTCTTATAGCCTATATCTGACCTATCTTTGTGATCCTTATGAACCATAATAACCTCTTTAAAATCACCATTTACCAAGAGAGAGATTGAGCCTCAACATTTTCATCTTCAAGGTAAGTATTCCTAATTCTTATTCCTCTATTTTGGTAGATACAAGTGCATAAGTAATGGATTTTGAATGTATTTATCTATCCATGTATTCAAATTACCTCTATATTAAATTGAGTAGAGTTCTTAATTTCATGTTTATCATCCCCCATTTGTGCCACAATATTTGGTGATCACTAGATTAGATTTAATTTACTTTGTTATTTACTTCTTTAGAACCATAAGATCTAGCTAGAGTTATTGTGTGGTATTGATTTACTAGAGGATTTGGAACCCTCTCTAGTGATATTGTGTGGAAAAAAACCCCTTAGTTAGGTCTAGAAGATCCATATTGGTCATGATCCCAATTGTCTAAATGTACCAACAAAAAAAAGGGATAGTTTGATTTGTCTTCTCCAAGTTAGGATTTATTTGTAGATCAAATTCACATTCCCTTGTATACACTTCCTACCTATTCCAAATCCATAACTACATTAACATAAAAAAAAGATAAGTACATAACTTATTTATAATTTCTATATTTATCATAGTTGTACTTACTAATTTTAATCATAACTTAGCATAATAAATTTAGTGTATGTTTATATCTGAGTTTAGCACCTAATTGGCATGTTATATATATGATTATTAACCTTATGCTTATTCATTTCTATATACCCATTTAATAAGTATCTAGGTAATCTCAACCTATAAACCAAAAATTTTAGGGTTAAACACTTCATTCATTCATTCATGTTTTTTACCATTTTGGTACTTGTTGATAAAATTAGGCCCACATAAGGATCTTTTGTCTAGAAATGGTTTGATCAAATGAATAGATGTTCTAGATGGAATGAGTAGTCCAAATATCTCATATTTCTCACAAAGCTTTTGAAACACTTTAAGTTAGCTTAAGGTGAAAATTTGTTGATATTTAAGGAACATGTATGAAAGTAGGTCTTCATTGTGTCTGAGTAGTTAGGATCATCATTGGAGATTTCAAGGATCAAGAAAAAGCTCAAGCACAAGTTTTTAAAGAACAAAATCATCACCAAGACATCATACAATAAGAAGTGGAGAAGCTTGATTGTGCATTTTTATAAATTTTCTTAGGAACTCTCACAAGCTAAAATGATGCAGTGTCATGAAGTTCTTTATGCCAATAACATGCTCTAAAAATTTCATACCTACATGAGCTTTCCATCTTGACATATAGAGATTCCAAGTTAGACCTACAGAGTAAGATGTCCAAATGAGTATTAAGCTTAAGATCCATGAAATATCCATTTATATTCAAAATTACTTAATAAATTTAAAGTTGATCAAGATCTTATGATCCACATGAGCTTGTATACGAAAAACATAAATCTAATGGTTTGTGCTTGGGTCAAGTAAATCAAAATGTCCCTAGGTTGAAATCCCTTAAATAGCTAAAAGTTGGACAAGATCTAATGGTTCAGATTCATCAAGTAAAGATCCAATGGTGCATGTTCACTGATAATAAGGTGGGTACAATTTAGATCAATGATTAAAATTCAATCATATTGATGATCTAATAGAATGAAGTTAACTGATAGGAAAATAGGTCTAGGTAAATTAAAGGCTCATGTCCATCCATACATATTAATCTAATGATGCAATATCAAGTCAACATGTCAAAGGATCTTGGCTGACAAGAGATCAAGGGATCACATTCATTCATATAGATCAAGATCAATAGTGTGAGGCAAAGTAAATAAGTCAGTGTATTTTTGGGACCAATAAGAATAAAGATAGTTGGGCATAATGTAAATGGTCTAAGTTGGTAATCGATAACCAATGAACAAAGGGTAAATACAAAGAGCTTCCATTGAAGGTCAATGATTGATTTTTAAACCCAAGTGAAGAAAATATTAAAGATCCATATCACCATTAGATCTCAATCAATAGCAAACATAGTCATACAAGTAGTATGGTTTAGGAGAAGGATTTATCATCATTAAATTTTAAATAAGACCTCTGGTTGATAATTTGGAACATGTTAACCCTATTATAGGGCCATTCTATTGACATGATTCATTGATTTTTGAGGAATGATCTTCATATATAGTAGCTTCTCAACTCTCACAGGGTTTAGATACAAAACAGGTCTCTTATTGGGCCTAATACAAAGATCAAAGATGGACTAGTGAATATGAAGCAAGATCAAGCAGTTTGTAGGTATTCATAAATATTGTGACTATGTGAAAATAAATAATTGGATTGGTTTTCATCTATAATGGACCTATGTTCAACATTGGATCAAATATAGATGTAAACATGATCATGAAGAGGTGTTTCTTCTATCATTAGGGTCACATTTTCAATAAGTAGGTACCAATGGCCACCCAAAGTAGATATGGCATAATTCTATCAGTTCTAAGGTATGGGAAGTTTGATCCTCATTATTATATTAGATAGATAATGACATAGAGTTCCAATAAGGAGACATAGTGGATGTATAAAGATAATGGAAATTCAATTCTTTTACAAAAAAATTAAGAATTGGTTCATTCTTGATAAGGTCATGAGTCAACATCCTTGAATTTATGCTAATACATCACAGTTCCCTCTCTCTCTCTCTTCCATTTGTGTGTGTGTGTGTGTGTGTGTGTGTGTGTGTGTGTGTGTGTGTGTGTGTGTGTGTGTGTGTGTGTGTGTGTGTGTGTGTGTGTGTGTGTGTGTGTGTGTGTGTGTGTTTTCCATCTTATTCCACATTTTGGACACTCTAGAAGATTTAGATAAGAAATATATAACATTTTTAGAGAAAAGACTCTTATACATTTTGGATTACTTAGGCTATGTAAAAATTTGTACTATAATAACTTTTAATGTAATAAAGACTGAATTCCATCATTTTGCACACTAGATTGAAGTGTGTCCTATGAATTCATGTACTATAGTTAATTTAATGTATGTTTATTTTCTATGTCTAAATTTTATCACATTTCTAAAATGCTTGGTAGTTCTCACAGGTCATTATAAGTACAATTTAAAGTTTGTTGTTTAGCTTGAAAGTGGTTATCTACCCTCTCTTACTAGTTTGATAACTAATCAATGCCTTATTATTAAATACTTATGTGGGAATGATCTTCTTTGGTCTTGAAGGTATCTCAGTGTTTTTTTTCAAATTATAAAATTTCTAATTGATGGTACATCACCCTATTTTTACATGCTTTCATATATTGTTGTATCTTTCTATCTCTTTTCCAAGCAAGTATTAGATTAGGTCTAGTTTAGGTGATAGATACATAAGGAATTTGGCCTTATTTAGAGGTATGACCCATGTTTAAGAGACCCAAAATATAGGGTCAGTCCTATATTAGACTAGATTTGTGTAAGAGGACCTGAACAATCCCCTTGCTCAGCTAGGGTGTAATCTAGGATACCAATAGTTTTGGTAGGCCCAATGGGACTCAGTTTCCTTGGCATAATTGAATTTTGAATACTGATAAGAAGAAATTTTATCATCAAGAAATATCTACCATCATCAAAATTTAAAGATCTTTCAAATTTTAGGGTTCATAGCATCATCCAAATAGTGCTTTCATGCCAAAGGTTACAACAAGTTCATCAAGTAAAGGTATTCCTTTTAAATTAATTGAGCTAATTTATAATTTTTACAAAAAAATAAGATTTAATATGACCAAAACTTATCTTGAAAATAAATTTTCACCTCATGTTCATCCTATTGTTTTAGTCCAAGTTATTGTCCCCATTAGGCAAATCCATTTTGCCCAAATGATTGATAGGAATCAAGTGTATGTTCCTTTCAATAGGGGTAGTCCCCTAAATTTGGCCCAATATGATGACATTGTTGTGTCTACCCTAAATATTATCCCTTTATTCATAGGAGAATGGGATAAAAATACCACTATTGAGCATATCCAAGATGTTTCCAACCTATGTTCTATTCATAATGTTATTCAAGAAAATGTGCCTATCATACTACTTAATACCTTATTCAAAGGAAAAGCATTGGAATGGTATAATAATGTTCTTTTGAACTCAATTTATACATGGGATGAGTTAGGTACAACCTTATTCAAATAGTTTGAAGACAAATTTGATCACCTATCATTGGTTAAACAAATGACTCCCCATGAGTTCATGTCTAATTTTACACTTAGATTTCAAAATACATGGACTAAAATCCCTATATTGGTTAGACCATCTCTATAATATGAATTTCTCAATTCTGATATTAGTGTCATGATATAGTCCATTGGTTGTAATACTTTGCCAAATGCCTATGAACTTGTAATAAGAGTAGAGAACATATTAATAAAATTTGATAAGCTTACTCTAAGGCCTCTAATTCTTATATTATTATAATTAAAACATATTCCTCCCCCTCAAGTTCCTCAAATCCCATCAATATCTCTTATTCCATCTCCTAAATCCCAAGTTGTATCCCCTTCTAATCTAGCTAGTGAGATTGGAGATTTGAAGAATATGCTACAAGCTTTTGGAAATGAGATAATCCAATTCAAGAGATAGTAGTACAAATTTATACCTTATCAACATCAAAAATATAACACTTATCAGTTCTTCAATAATTAGAGACCTCTTTATCAAGGTTTCAAAGATAATAGGTAACCTTACCAAAACTAAGGAGCCATAACCCAAACTAAACCATATGAAACCCTTAATCCTAAGTTACTTTATAGTTTAAAAGATATTATTCCTCAAAATTAATTGATGCAAGATTTAGGTTGGTATCATTTTAATCCAAATGACATCTAAAACCAAGCCTTGGTATCACAAGATATTACTATACCACAAATGACACAAAAAGAGTTATATTTTTAAGGTGGTCAATATCAAGAGATGAATATGAAATCCCAAGGAGAGGCTCAACAAGTTAAAGATAAACCTAATTAAATAAATGTGAATTGGTAATTGGATGATTATATTTCAATCAATTAGATTGGTAAGACTAGAAACACAAATGGTCAAGTTACAACTTTGACTAGAGATAAAAGAAAAGTAATTGAGGAAACTCAAGATGTGAGAAATACTTATAGTGTTCCTAAAATTATTCCCAAAAGTTTCAAGGATCAACCTATTTCCAACAAAACATATAAAAATTATAATTTAGAGGTAGGGAAGGTTCCCTAAATACCTCTAATCAAAGAATAACCAGTGGTTTAAAAGTTGCAACCAAAGGCTAGTGAAGCCTCATTCAACATAATAAATCAAATAAAGAAATAAAATGTTAGAATTAGTATGTGAACTTTTCTTTCTATTCTAGGATAAAAATACATGTTCATTAAAGATACTTTATCTCTCAAAGTGTCTTAAGAACCAATTGAGAAACATGGAGCTATCTTGGCTAGTTCAGACTAGCCAATCAAGAAACAATATCAACAAATACATAACATGAAAAAGGTGGATAAAAATAATTTCAAATAAAAAACCCCTCCATTTTATATATCTTTTATAGTAGGTGATTTCTTAATCCATAATTTTATGGTAGATAATGGAGCTAGTAGAATTGTCATACCCAAATAAATTGTAGACAAGCTTGGTCTTATCTATGAACCAAATACCAAAGGAATATTTCAATTGGATGGGTCACCAAAAAATATAGTAGGCATAATCAAGGATATAAATTTGACATTACATGTTTTCCCCAGTGTTACCATTCATTAAGAGTTATTTTTAGTGGACTTGCCTCCCTATTTTGCCATGTGTTTGTCAAGGGACTTTACTTCAAAGATTGGAGGACATTTATCAGATAATTAGACATATCTAATGTTCAATAATAGGTATGGTAATAATGTAATAATATTTTATGAACCTATTATAATATTTATTTTGGAGCCATATATGCCAAGTATGGTGAATGCTAATTATGTTATCTCACATAAGGTACTATAAAATAGTGAGATGGAAAATGAATCACCTTTAGATGGAGTTCCAGATCTTTTGCATGATGAGTGGGCATCTAATTTTCATGGTAATTATTTCTACAAGTTAATTTAAGAAGAAGAACTCATTTTATATTTCCTTCATGAAAATGATACACCAATTCCAACTTTGATGAAGGATGATCAACCTAGTGATGGCCTGTGGTAGCTATACTTTGATGGATCAAAGAAAAAATATGACACTAGGGCTGGAATGATGTTAATTTATATATCCAATTAAAGGTATTTATCTTCTCTCAAGTTTTATTTTGGTTGTTCCAATAATTTTTTTGAATATGAAGCACTAGTGCATGGTTTACAATGGGCAATAAAGATGAAGGTCAATACCTTGTAAGTGTTTGGTGATAATGAATTGGTAGTTCACCAAGTAAGAGTCCTTAATGTATGTAAAAACCCACTACATAGGTACTATAATCATAGAGTATGGTAATTAATTTAATAATTTCAAGCTTTCAATATTTGTGTGATATCAAGAAATAAGAACAAACATGCAAACAAGTTAGCCCATTGGGTCACAATTTAGTATCCCAGATGACATAAAGAGTGAAAAGTTTTAACCACACATCAAGGTGATTATAAGGCCTTATATCATAGATAAAATTAAAAATTATAAAGTATTTAAATATAATAATTATATTGTTAGGTTCTTATAAGAGGAAGTTGGATTCTCCTTAAGAAACAGAGACAAGCACTTACAGTAGTATGGTGACCAGATTGTGCAATTGAAGATAAATAAGTTTCCTAAAGGGTTGGTCAACCTTGAAAACATATTCATCAGAGATGATGAATTAATAACATAAATTTTTTATTTATCAACTAAGGAAGAACACTATACAAATATGGAGATTGCCACTAGTAAGAGCTTAAAGTTGGGCAAAGTTTACACATCTTTAGAGAAAGAAACTTTTATTAAGTTATGTTCAAATTTTACAAATGTATTTGAATGGTAGTATAGTGAACTTAAATTATTTTATCCAAGTATAGATCAACATACCATTAAGTAAGAGGATGATACTAGGCCAGTTAGATAAAGACAAAGGCCAATTAGCCCAAATCTTGAACCTTTCATAAGAGCTGAGCTACATAAGCTCATTAAGTTAGCTATAATATTTCCAATTAATCACTCAACTTAGGTGGAAAACCTTATTTTGGTACAAAAAAATGGTGAAATAAGACTATGTGTTGACTTTTGTGACTTGAACAAGGACTCTCGTAAAGACCACTATCCATTTCCATCAATGCAACAAATTTTAAAGTTAGTTACAAGTTCAGAAAGGTTATCCTTGTTGGATGGATATAGTGGTTATAACCATATTTTGGTCAAAGAAGAATACTAATTAAAAATATCCTTCACCATAAAGTGGGGCACATTTGCATATAGAAAGATGTCTTTTGGCTTATCCAATGCTAGAGCAACTTTCTGAAAGCTATGGATATGGCATTTCAGGGTCTTTTTAACAAATTTATACTTGTTTATCTAGATGACATAATAATATTATATAAAAGTGTATATGAGCATATGATTCAACTTAGATAAGTGTTTGAAAGGTGTAGGCAATTTGGGGTGTCTTTGAATCCCAAAAAGTGTGTTTTCTCTATTCATGAAGGTAGGCTTCTTGGACATGTGATCTCAAAATAAGATACAAGCATAGATCCTGATAGGTTAGACTTAATTATTTTACTTTCCTTTCCTAAACATGATAAATCCTTGAAAATATTATTATCCAAGATCAATTTCATAATAAGATACATTTCATAGTTTTCTACTTTAGCTAGGCCACTCACAACCATGCTAAAGAAGGGTCAGAGTTTTAGCTGGTCCAAAAAAGGAGTAAGAAGATTTGAAGAGATCAAGAAATATATATCTCATGATCCTAAACTTTTTATCCCTTATTTCATAAAGGATTTCTCATTGTATACCTATGTTAATGTTGAAAATATTTCAGGTATCCTCATGTAGTAGAATCAAGAGACTTTAGAGCAGATAATAGAATTATTTAGTCAAGGCTTAGAAGAATATGAAATAAGGTTATTTTTATTGAGAAGCATGAACTTTAAGTTATAAGGTCTCTAAATTTTTTTATATACTTGTCTAATAATAACATATATTTGATGGTTTGTATCCAAGTGTCAAGGATTTTCTCTTAAACAAGGATATAAATGACAAGAGATTTGGTTGGATAACCAAAGCCATAGAATATGATGTTGAGATCAAGGTCACAAAGTTTATTCTAGGCAAAGGAATTTGTAAACATCTAGCCTATGACTTGCAAGAGAATAATGGGGTGGTTATGGTGTCAAATGATGAAAAAGTTGAAAATGATCACACCTCACCTTCCATCTAGTTCCGAGATATGGTAAGATAATTACAAGATGTTGTTTATCATTATCATCTAACCCCTTCAAAGAGGATATATTTTAGATAATAGTCAATTCATTTTCTTATTTTTAATAATGTTTTGTTTAAAAAGGATATTAGTGACATGTTGTTAAGGTACATAGAACTAGGTCAAACACAAAGACTACTTGAGAAATTCCATGATGGACATGGTGGAGGTCATTATTCATCAAGTATCATAGACCACAAGATCATGAGAGGTGGGTATTATTGGCCAAGTATATTTAGTGATTATCATGCATGGACTAAGAAACGAAGATAATGTGCTATGTTTGTGGGAAAATTTAAAATTGTATCCTAACCTCTCCAACCAATTTCAGTAAATCAACCCTTTTTCCAATGGGGATTGAAATTTATTGGTCTTAATAACCCTATTTCAAGCATAGGACACAAATGGATACTTACATCCATAGATTATTTTATGAAATGGATAGAAGCAATGGTATTGAAAGAAGCCAATGAAACCAATGTTTTGGACTTTTATGAAGGTTTGTTTACTAGATTTGGAGTCCCTTCAACTATTATTTCTGACAATGCTATGGATTTTGTGGGGTCTAAGATCAACCACTAGGTAATTTAACATAGTGTTTTTCTCAGTACCTCATCAAACTATTATCCACAAGATAATTGCCTTGGTAAGTATAATAACAAGAATTTATTTAAGATAATCAAGATGACTATTGAATATAATTTGATTTAATGGCATCTCAAATTTAAGTCAGCTCTGTGGGTTGATAGGATCACCTATAAGAGGTCAATAAACAATTCTCCATACAATCTAGTATATGGTAAGGAATCAAGAATGCCTATTTTTCTTGAATTCCCTACTTTGAAACTAATGTATCAACTTGTGATTTTTGAGAATGAGCTAATGGTAATCAGATATGTTGAGCTCATGGATCTAAAAAATATAAGGCATCAGTCCATGTTGGCCATGGAGTCCCATCAAGTAATGGTAAAAATATCTTTTGACAAAAGAGATTTGGTCCTCAAGTGGGATGAGGATAGAGCTAAGATATCTAGGAACAAAAAATTTGACTCTCTCTAGAGTGATCCATACATAGTCTCCAGCTACAAATCCTACAATGCCTTCTAACTCATAAGGATGGATGGTGAAGAGCTTCCTATCCCAATAAATGTGATACATCTAAAGCACTACTATTAAGGAAGCTAAGTTCCATTTACATAGCTAAGTGATATTGTTTTTCTCTAAGTGTTATTATAACACATTAGTTTCTTTTTTTTTAATCCCAAATAAGTGCTTTGTTGTACAATTATTTAGTAGGTTAGTTTCCCTTTCATGTTTCTTTGTTTCCCTCTTATTAGAATTTTGTATCTTTTCAAGTCAAGAGGATATTTTTCAGTCAATGTAAATGGTCCATGTATCATGTAAATGTTCCAAGGGTCATAGATATGGTCCAAGTTCTCAAGCATAGTAGGCATGCTACCTAGTCAAGTTTTTAAAGATGTTAACCAAATTTGGCACACATAAAGATATTTTGTCTAGAAATGTTTTGAGTAGATGAAAAGATGTTCTCGATGGAATGAGTGGTCCAAATATCTCATATTTCTCAAAATATTTTGAAACACTTTAAGTTAGCTTAAGGTGCAATTTTGTTGATATTTGAAAAATAGATATGAAAGTTGTTCTTCATGTTGTTTGAGCAGTTAGGATCATCATTGGAGCTTTCAAGGATCAAGGAGAAACTCAAGCATAGGTTTTTAAGGAATCACATCATCACCATGATGTCATGCAAGAATGAATGGAGAATCCTGATTGTGAATTTTATAAGTTTTTTCAAGAATTCTTGAGAGCCAAAAAGTCCTAGTACCATGAATTCCTTTGTGCCAAGAACATGCTCTAAAAATTTCATGCCCATGTGAGCTTTCCATATCAAGATATAGAGATTCCAAGTTAGACTAATATAGTAAGATTTTTGTGTGTGTCAAGATTAAGCTCCATAAAATAGCTATTTATATTCAAAACTACTTAATGATTTTAAATTTGATCAAGATATAATGGTCTGCATGAGTTCACATACTAACAACAGACCTAATGATTCATGCTTGGGTCAAATAATTCCAAAAGTCCCTATGTTAAAATCCCTTAAAGATTTATAATTTTTACAAGATCTAATGGTGAAGGTTCATCAAGTAGAGATATAACAGTGAATGTTCATTGACAATAAGGTGGGTCCAATCTAGATCAATGATTTACATTCAATCATATCAATGATCTAATGGTATGATTTTGACTGACATGAAAGTGGGCCTAGGTAAATCAAATACTCATGTTCATTCATACATCTTTATCTAATGGTGTGATAATGAGTCAACATGTCAAAGGATCTTGGCTGGTAGGAAATCAAGGGATCACATTCATTCATATAGATCAAGATCAATGGTGTGAGGTAGACTCAACAAGTCAACGTATCTTTAGGATAAATAAGAATAAAAATATTTGGGTACAATGTAAATGGTTCGAGTTAGAAACTGACATATAATGAACAAAGGGAAAATCTAAAGATATTCTATTGAATGTCGATGAACCAATTTTCAACCTAGGTAAACAAAATCTTAAAGAGCCATATTACTATTATAGCTTGATCAATAACACATATAGTCAGACAGGGATGACAGTTAAAGATAAGGCTCCATCACCATTAAATTTTAAATAAGACATTTGGTTAATAATTTGGGACCTATCGACCCTGTTATAAGGCCATTATATTAACATGATTCATTTATTTTAGATGAAGGATCCTTATATAGAGTAGCTTCTTGTCTCTCATAGGGTTTAGATACATAACAGGGCTCTTGTTGGGCCTAATACAAAGATTGAAGATGGACTAGTGATTGTGAAGCAAGATCAAGACGTTTGTAGGTTTCCATGGATATTATGAATATGTGAAAACTAATAATTAGATTGGTTTTCATCTATAATGAACCTATGTTCAACATTGGAGTAAATAAACATGTAAACATGATCATGGAGAGGTGTATTTCCTATCATTAGGGTCACATTTTTAGTAAGCAAGTACCAATGGCCACCCAAAGTAGATGTGGCATAATTATATCAATTCCAAGATTTGGAAAGTTTGATCCTCCTCAACAGATTAGATAGATAAGGACATGGATTTACAAGGAGACCTAGAAGATGGATAAGGGCATTCAATTATTTTACATAACTTTTAAGAATTGGTTCATTATTGATAAGGTCATGCGTTATCATCCTTGAATTTGTGCTAATACATCATACTTCCCTCTCTCTCTTCCCTTTTTCTATATAAGTTTCATCTTATTCAATATTTTAGACACTCTAGAAGTTTTAGACAAGAAATATTTGATATTTTTAGATAAAAAACTTTTATGCATTTTGGCTTGCTTAGGCTATGCCAAAATTTGTACTATAACACCTTTTGATGCAATAAAGACTAAATTCTATCATTTTGTAAGTTAGATTGAAGTGTGTTCTATGAATTCATGTATTATAGTTAAGTGAATGCGTGTTCCTTGTCTATGTTCGAGTATTATCACCTTCATGAAATGCTTGGTAGTTCTCATAGGTCATTATAAGTGCAATTTATAGTTTGTTGTTTAGCTTGAAAGTGGTTATCTACCCTCTCCTACTAGTTTGATAACCAATCAATGCCTTATTGTGAAATACTTATGTGGGAATGATATTATTTGGTCTTGAATGAATCTGATAGTGTACCTTTTGAAAATTATAATGTTCCAATTACTAGTGCATCACTCCATTTTTACATGATTTCATATATTGTTATATATCTATATCTCTTTTCCAAGAAAGTGTTACATTAGGTCTATTTAAGGTGATAGATATAGAAGGAAGCTAGCCTTCTCTAAAGTTATAACCCAATTTTAGGTGACCCATAGCCTAGGTTCAGTCCCATGTTGGACTAGATTTGTGTCAGAGGACCAAAACAATCCCCTTACTCAGCTAGGGTGCAATCTAGGACACCAACAATGCTTTAATTTCATTGTACTAGTTATAAATCATTTACAACATTTTTTACCCTTCAATTTTTTTATCTTAATTATAATTAATACACTGATTAATTCCAAATTTTGATAAAAACATATTGGTGAACTCATACATGTTATTTAAGCATCATTGATTAAAATTTTTATTTGAGGGTTTATATAACATATTGAGTATCTGCTACTAAAGGAATTTTATTTTGACCTTAGATCTAATATTTGGAACTAAATTAAATTTATTTCAACCTTGGATTCAATATAAAACATTGAAATCACTTTATTTTTACTTTGGATATGATATCTAACATTGAAATAACTTTCTTTTGACCTTGGATTTTATGGAAATTTACTTATCTCCATACACAGAAAATCTCATACTTTTGCTAGTATTCCATTTTAAGTTATTTTTTATATTATTGTTTCCATATTATTCTTCTATTTACTCTAAAAAACCTACCTCCCTTATTCCTCTAAGGGATAGTGATAAGTAAAGTGGGTCCCATATTGAGCATACTCAAATCACTTTGACCACATTTAAAATGGACTCCCTTAATGGATATAATGGTTCCTTTTATTTTGATGAAAATCATGAATATATTCAAGAATAGAACCATAATGAACAAGATAATCATGTTGATCATAATGAATAAAATAATCATGAAGTATTCTATAAAATCCATCCTAATGAATTTAATATGGTAGAAAATGAATAGGTCCAACATTTATCTTAATTTTGAGTAGGAATTCATCAAACACCACAATATATATATATATAGGGTAACCAAATTTATATTTATTACTAAAAGTGCACAAGTGAAAATTTATACTCTAAATGAAAAAAAACCACCACTCTTTCACATTGTAAACCATACCAAATTTGTTGTTGATTCCATTATTTACACTATCATTCCATATACACCTTTGAATTTAGGGGAAATGTAAGGCTTCCAATAGATATCTATGCCCAAGCCTAAAAAATGAGTCATACAAAATAATTTATAGCTACACATAATATTGAATCACATCCCTTGCCTACTACACAATCCCTCATGAAAACTATTATATTTGTACATGGTAAGGTGTTATAATTAAATCAAATTATACCAAAATATTTCCTATTAATGGATTCACAAGCCTTAATTCATAATTTTTTAGCACCTACAATTTCATAATATCCTTTACCTACATGATTTTTAGCTCCTAAAATTATAATATATGAAGGTAAAGGAGATCTATAATGATGCCTTTAATATTTTAATATGGCATGCATGGATTATGTTTTTAATGACAAGTTGCTAGCTAGGTTTTTTATTATAAGTATAAAAGATTATGTTTTTCATTGGTTTTATGATTTACCTACCCATTCAGTAAAATAATTTAATTCATTAGCAGATCATTTTCTCAAACATTCTCCCATCATCATTGATGAAAAATTCTCTTATGCACACATTTATAAACTCAAGAAAGATACTAATGAGCCTATACATGACTATAAACACTTAAAATCATACACCATTTCTATTTTAAATATATTATTAATTGATGATAACACCATCCTAAATCATATAATAAATCTTATATTCACACTAACATCTCTAGTCCATTCACTATTCATCCCCCCTGATCAATTAAATTTGTATTCCATGATCACATCCTTTCCTACAAAAATCAGATCACATCTTATTATTTAATTAATATAATTTAATTATCTAATATCACCACTAATGGAAAATTCCATGGAATGCACATTTCCTATTTTCCATAAATCAATTAATCCTATTTTTCTCACATTCTCTCTGAAATGAATTTTATACTCATTTCTAATTCCCATGCAACCCTTTTTTCAACAAGTCATTTCATAAGTGCATGCCTCATCAATTCCTCCTCTTACACATTTCATCCATATTTCTTTCAAACTCCACCTCCCTCATTTATGGGTGGAGGATTAATCCTCAACCATAGATCTTAGTCCAAGATCAATGATCCTCACCCATTTAGAAAAACTATAAATAGAGTTTTCCCCTCCATTCTTAGCAAGTCTTGATAATACAATGAAGCATTGTACCTTTTGAAATCCACTCATACATCAAGGTCATCACTTGTCAATACAAATTATCCATTTATCAAGGGTAGATGTATTTTTTATCACACACATCCAATAAGAAGCTTTTAAATATATTTATACATCCAAGCACATCACAAATTTGGGAAGAGAATTGTAAGAAGATATAACACTTATGTTTGTTTTCTATTTTTAATTACATTCTTTTTAGAATTTATCAATCCAAGGACACATTCTTAGGTTAATGGTAATAATTTAGTTTGAGTTTTGGTTACTACTAACTAAGCTAACCTTTGTCTCAACATGTTATATATGGCATGCCTAATATGTAGTAAAAAAAAGTCAAAGTTGAAAAATGCACTATGTAGTAGCGGAAACATCCTTTATCTATCTATCTGTGTTTTTAGGGATTGATGGAATCACTTTGTACTTTTCCAAAAAAAAAGGTGTACAATGGGAAAATCACTTCTATTTTTAGTGATCAATTATTTTATAGATTAAAAAAAAATGGGGTTCCTATCAGTGAAAATGTGGTTCTTATTAGTGGAAGTGATTTACACTTTGGTCAAAATGTGGTGAATGGTCATAGAATAACTTTTATTTTTAATATCTATTTATTTTGTAAATTCATTAAAAACATGGTTTTAATTGGCAAAAGTGCTCTACACAATAGAAAAAATTATTTTATAGTAGCAGAATTGTTAAGCTATCATAAAAAATGTTCTTCCTATTTTGTATTAATTTATGTTTTCTAAATAATGGTGGATGTGCTCTATAGAATGGAAAAATGATTATGCATAATTGTGGAAATGCCTTGCATAACCATGTAATTATAGAAGAAGAATTGACCAATGCACTTTTAAGACCTACATGCTTGTCAAAGATCAAACCTAAGACTACTAATATGTTATCATGTATGTTTTCACTTATCTAAGATTGAACTATTCAAACTAACACTTATAAACACTTATTTTTAATGATATAAAATAAATAAACACTTAAATTTGGTGCTTAAAATTAACTTGTTTATGTTTGTTTGAGTGTTGTGTTTTGTGTATACAATAACTTCAAGTGTGTATGCTCTCTCCTTTATTGATTTTAGGATCTTAGGTGATAAAAACACACTTCAATAATCCTTACCCCATCCTAAAAATAAATTTATGTATGCTCTCCTCTTTCTATTTCATGGAACCCTAAGGATAAAAAATAGATGAGCTTATTTTTTATTTTTAGTTGCACGAGTTGGACCTTGATCACCAACTGTGATTTCTTAGGGCATGTAGACTAATATTTTGTCCCCTAATGTATGTACCAACCCTATATTATAATGGGGTATATAAATTATGAAGGAGATATTGTTATTGACTAAGTGGGTTCATCTTTTAAACATGTCGTGAAGTGGGAAGCTTTTCTCCAATACACATGCCCTAGACAACACTCCCAAGAAATTATATCTGAGAACATTTAACTAAAATCTTATGACTAGAGTGGCCACAAATGGACAAGACCCTTTTATAAATCACATTATCACCCTCTTCGACAAACTTGGGCCCCATCATACTGCAAGGTATATAAGGGACACACCTGGTTGATTTGATTTTGCCTAGCTTAAGACCATTTGACTATAAAAAACTATCATTAGAATGAAAATAACATTCTTAAAGATTACTCACCACATATAGACATCTAGTTAGGATTGGGATACCAACCTATTCACCACTTTGTGCAAGTAAATTAGTTAGATTTTAGTTATGTTCCACACTCTTATTTAATAAGCATAGGGATTGTCACTTACATTCTTTTGTGTGTGTGCTATTAAAACCCATTTTGATTGTAAACCTCACACCTTAGACATCAAGTCAATATTAAACATAAAATTAGGTCAACTTTAGCTAAGTTCAATCAAAAATCAAAACATGTCTACTTTGACCATGTTAATTATTTAATGTCAAATCCAAATTGAAAGTCACCAATCAAATATGGTAAATTTTGACCAAGTCCAACCAAAGTCAACATCATAAGTCAAATCTAATCAAATTTTAACAAGTCCATTCAAAATCATACATCTGAGTTAAAATTCAACCAAATTTGACCAAATTCAAAAATTAATAAGTTAATTAAGGTCTACTTTGACCAAATCATGAATTTAGTAAACCTTGTAAACTCAAACATCCCACTTCAAAAATCAAACATTCTATCAACTTTGACTAAGTCATAACAAATCCAAAAGTCAAATCCATCACATATCTAATTTCACATTTTATCTTCATATTTTTAATCAATCTCCTACACCTATCAGTTGGGAGTGACAAAAATCACATCCATAATTTCTCCCATTTAAATCAAATCCAACATCAAAGTCCAATCAAAAGTTAATCACATCAAACATTGAACATCAAACATCAAATCAAACCCAAAATCCTAATAATATCACATCAATTAATCTAAACATCAACCAATCCTACATCAAATCCCATCTAGACCCATGGCATCCCATAATCCCAAACCTGTTTTAGCATTTCCATCTATATATCAAGATATGATTGGTCAAATCCTGTAGATCACCCAACATGTATCCCGCCTAACATCTCTTCTTGGCCCTTTATCCACCAATACAAGATCAAATTCCCTTGAGTCATGAACACCAAATAATTTGTTATCCAACACCAATCTAGCCTTAAGCCACATAAAATCCAATTATATAATCATATTTTAGCATCACCCTTCCAATAATTTTCATCTATGTAAGAAATAGGTACATCCAAGTCTGTGAATCATCCATTAGGAATATTCAAAGATATCCTTCCCACTCACAATCAAACTCCTTCATCTATAATTAAAGTTTAATATAATCACTCTTTCCTTGACCAATCCATCTTTGATGAATCCATTTTTGTCAAATCACCCATATTTGACTAATTCCAAACATTGTTGGCCAACATGTATTTTATTAAGGACCCATATTTGATGAGCCAATCTTCATCAAACCATCATTTGGCAAATTACCCATTCTTGTTCAACCTATTTTATAACCATCCACATATCTATGATGAACCACTAGTATTTGATGAGCTAATCTTCAATGAACCATCATTTGGCCTATCACCCCATGTCACATCACATATCCAACCATACAGTACCCAACACTACATGCCCCAAGTTACAATAGTAATTTTAGACAATAAACATCAAAGTGCCTTCCATTTGTATAGGGCCAACATTAATAAATTAACATAAATATCCTATCAGTTTGGTACCACATCATTTATTAGATCATGTTTCCTCATTGATGAGGAACAACATTTAGGGTTGCATAGGGATAGCCCCACAACTTGTTTTCAAAATAATAAATATACTATAGTAGTTGAAATACTCCAAATAATGAACTAAAAAGGAAATAAGCCTTGGTCTTCATGAGAAATGAATCATAAATCCCATCCATATATTTGTATATAAAGGATCTAATGACATCAGCTATAAACCATAGGTTCATGAACATAAAGGTTTTAGAGATACATTTTTAGTTTTCAAGGAAGCCTCATCCAACATTAACACAAGCTTCATTCATATTCCCTATAAGAACTATGATATCATTAATCCTTTTAACAACATTTTCATCCCCATCAATCATATTAACATTCAATCTCCCACACCTATCAATTAGGATTAATAAAATGACTTACCATGATCCTTATTCCATAAAAAAACAATGATAGAATTCATGATTAACATCTATCAAGAAGATCATAAAGCAACATCAACATCTAAGAATTTAGCAAATCAAAGTCAAAAATTAGGATCCCCTAGTGACACCTTATTTGAGGCACTACCTAAAAATCAAATTCAAAAATCATCATTCCCTAGTGAAACATTTTTTAAGGCACTAAGGTACAATCCAAGTCAAAATAATGGAAATTTAAAAGAAAAATCCCCTAGTGAAACCTTGTTTAAGGAAATTTGGGATAATCAAAATCCACAAAGTCAAAAATTTAAGTACCATAGAGAAAAATCAAATTCAAAAATCATCATTCCCTAGTGAAACATTTTTTAAGGCACTAAGGTACAATCCAAGTCAAAATAATGGAAATATAAAAGGAAAATCCCCTAGTGAAACCTTGTTTAAGGAACTTTGGGATAATCAAAATCCACAAAGTCAAAAATTCAAGTACCATAGAGAAAAACTATTTGAGGTGTGCCATCAGACCAAAATCAAAATAAAAATAAAAAATCAAATAATCAATATACTATCATGTTAAGATATTCATAGGATAAATCTACATTTTTTGTAAACACCATCGATACCAAATAAAATCCTCTGAGCATTCAATCTTTAGATACTCTCAGTCTTATGGAATGTAAGATTGTTGGTTCCAATCCCCATTTCATCATGATTCCCACATCCCTCCAAATCCTTAAATCATCAACAAACATCCTCCATCCTATACAATTTATGTTTCACCCTCTTTGGTAGTACCCTCTTTCATAGGGGCTATGATGACAACCTTAACAATTTGGATGAGGCCAATCTAGAAATTAACAAAATTCATGATAACATATTAGGAGTGCATATTTGAAAGATAAAAGGGTCAATATTATCCATCTCATAATCTTCCATTGAGTTGAGATGCCAAATTATATATATATATATATATATATATATATATATATATATATATATATATATATATATATATATATATATATATATATATATATATATATATATATATATATATATATATATATATATATATATATATAAAGTTAAAAGTCAAAAGAGAAAGAGAAATAATTCATCTAATGGTGAAAACCATGATTATAGAATCTTGGGTAAGTACCATGATGAAAACCAAGTTTATAGCATCATGTCTAAATAATCCATTATTTATAACTACCTTAGCACTTGGGGGAAGCCACATCTGCATAATAATACCTCATGTTCTAGACCATCTTGGCCATCTAAATTCAATATTTAAACCATTGATATTAAAGAGCATATCTAAATTCATATCCATCATATCATTCCCATATTTTATCCCATATTAACCTTAATAAATAATTGGAATATGTTTTGAGGCCTATTTTTGGAAGCATCTTGGCATATCATTTGAATGAAACTTTGAAGACTAGACCCTTGGTTCTCACATGACATGGTCCTTGGAGATACCTAATCCATTCTTAGTCATCATCCACCATAATCATCTTGCATCAACCTGAATAATCATAAATCTCATCCATTCATTACCACTCTCATCCCCAATGCCATAATAGGTTTTCCCTTTGATAGTGACCCTTTATATATACTTAATCCAAAAAAAAAAACCAAATAATCCAAAATACCTGCAAATACAAAAAGGCAAAAAATCTCCAAGAGATATATAAAGCCACAAAATCCAAAAACATTTGTCTTATCCTAAAATTTGATCAAAATCCTTAATCAAATAATTTTAGCTACTATTGGGATGTGTCCTTCCCAAATCTACCCTAATTGAAGCAAGTCAATGCAATCATTCATCTAATCCAAGATCATAGCTTCCATCCTATGTGGGGAAATTCAAGCATGATTCTCATCATCAAGATATTTAATTCCCACATCCATCTTGCTTTAATCAAATAATCATTCTATCTAATTCAATCCCCTTTCATGTACACTTTCCTAGGGGAACCATCCATCTATTAATATCATTGAGCCTTTATAAGTGGATTTTGAATTGATTAATGATAAGATGTTTAAAGTTGCTTTTGTTTTTAAGTTTATGTGTTCTTAATTTATTGATTGTTTGTTTGTTTGCTTTTCTTGTTGTGTCTTGAATCAATCCATATGCATCAATAATTTCATCATGGTTTTTCCATATCATGGTGATGTATTGCACCTATACTTGATTCCATCCATTGGTATATGACAAGCAATGTCATCCTAATTTTTCCATATCACAGTGTGTTGTTGTCATTTTTGTTTTGAATTGAGGGTCAGTCTTTATCACATTATGACAAGGTCATCATGGTGTTTTATATCATGGTGCATACCATTTTATGCTACATCAAAAATAAATTTGTAAAATAGATATGGAGATATGTTAAAGTGACAATTTATCCCATTGAAAAACCATCTATTTTTAAATCAAATCATCTCATCCATTTTTATATCTTCATCAATCATCATCAATCCTCATCACATTCCTCTCTTATAGGGATAACTACATTGGCCTAATGTCTATTTGGACTATGTAGGAAATACTCAATCACATAGAATTTATGAAATTAGCTCAACCACTATCATCATTACCATTTTTATTTCCATTCTTATCAATATCCCTTTCTTCTAACTAACTATCAATATCTTAAAATCATCCTCATGGTCAACATGTATATAGATCACTTTTCTATGTCCCCTATCTAATCTAGAATTTATCCAATTCTCTCCAAATATAATCACATCATTCTTCAACCATTATTTCATCATCCTTTTGTCTTCATCATTCAACCTTGGGGAATCCTTATGTGCCCAGTTTTTTGGAGCTTCTTAATTTTTTGAAAAGTCATTGTACCATCATCACATACTTATACATAAACCTATCCAATCCATTTCATACATAAGTTTGATCATCTCATCCTTAATCCATATGATAGGTTCAATCCTTGATCTATGATTGTAAATAAATAAACTAATTAGTCAATCAATCATCCATCCAATCTAAACTCTTAGTAGTTTAGGATATTTAATACCTAAATATATCATGCTTAGGTAGAATCAAAGCATGAAGCTCATCATCAAGAGATATGTTACCCACATCCAAGATCATATTTCTTACATATTTAATTCCCATATTTTATCTACTTGGGGAAAATCAAAGTATGTAGCTTATCTCAAGATGTACCATTTCCAACTACACCTTACTTTAGGAAAATACATCCATCATAATCGTAAATAAAATCATGCAAACATTAGCTTAAGTGGGTTAATCTCACCCATAAGTTAATCATCTTGCATTCCCACTCATCTTTCTCCACCACCCACCTATTAATTCTTTTATTCTAGTTTCTTCCTCTCTTTTTTGAGAGCCCGTTTGTATCCTTCATCCCCGCATGCCCTCTTAATGGGGAAAATTCCATCACATTATTTCATCATCATCATCATATAATTTTTAATCCACCTTATTTTGTATTCTTATTTATTTTAAAATTAATTACACCACCTATTTTGTTTTGAAACATCCATTTAAATAGCGAAAAATGTAGACACCTAAAATTAGACACTTCATGTCTATTTTAACTATCTTATCAATTCATGCTAAAACCATCCTAAATCATATAATAAATATTCTATTCACACTAACAACCCTAGTCTATTCACTATTCATCCTTCATGATCAATTAATCATTTATTCCATAATCACATCTTTTCCCATAAAAATCACATCAAAACCTATTAGTTAATTAATCTCAATTAATCATCTAATCTCATTTATAATTGAAAATTCCATGGAATGTACATTTCCTATTTTCCATAATTCAATTAATCCTATTTTACTTACATTCCCCTACAAATGAATTTTATATTCATTTATACCCCCCATGCAATCCATTTTTCAACAAGGCATGTCATAATCCCATGCCTCATCAATTCCTCCTCTTACACACTTCATCCCTCTTTCTTGCATACTCTACCTCCCTCATTTATGGGGATGATGATTAATATTAAACCATAGATCTTCCTCCAAGATTGATGGTCCACATCCATTTATAAAATCTTAAAATATAACCCCCCCTCCATTCTTAACAAGTATTGATAAACAACAAAGTGTTTCCCCTTTAGAGAGCCACTCATACATCAATCCCATCACTTATCAATACAAATTATCAATTTAGAAAGGATATATATTGTGTATTTTATCATGCACATCCATAAAGAAGATTTTAACTACATCCATACATCTGAGCACATCACAAATTTGGCAAAGTAATTTTAGTAAGGTATAAAAATTATGTTTATTTTCTCTTTTAAATTTTATTATTCTTAGTCTTGCTCAATATGAGGATAGATTATTAGGTTAGTGTTAGAATTTAAATTTGAGTTTTTATTTATACTCATTAAGTTAACCTCTTCTAATGATGTTACAATGATTATGTACTTTATTACAATATCATGCTCGCAAAAATGACTAACACCTTGGTAGATAATGAATTAAAATATATAATTTTAAAAAAATGCTAGCACCTTTGCATTAGTTAATCATTTTTAGTAAATTCAAATAATTTGAGGAATTTTTTCATACAATAAGAAAAATATTAGACAAAATTTTTGCTTTGAACAAGCTCAAATATTCACTTGTATCTACTTTAACCTCCACAAAAAAGTTTCAAAGCAAACCATCTCACAAAGTTAAACCAAGAAATACTAAAATTAATGCAAAGATCAAAATCAATGCTAAATATTAACCTTCAAAAAGTATCTTTATTAGAACAACCAAGAAAGGAAATTATCTAGATTACCACAAATACCTTATAAATTGATATATAAGTTACTTGAGTGTAATCTTATCACTCTACCTCCTCCACTATAGGTTGAAATGAGTAGACCTCAAATTAAATCATTTAATATAAATACATACTATGATTACCATAAATGTAATGGAAACTCTACAAATATATGTTTCAAAATCAAACACCACATTCAAGACCTTACCGATAACAATGCCATTGAGATAAGAACTTCTACAGAGGAAACTAAGCCTCAACAAAATGAAAATTCTAAGTCGAATATTTTCATCAAGTCATTCCCAAATCATGAGACAAATAAGGATAATTAAGTAGTGCATCATACCTATAATTAAAAACCACCTCATAAGGTATATTACCATCTATTACATGGAATTATTGGTCTAATTATTCCAATCTCCAAACCATGTCCTATGATCACATTTGATAATATTGAGATAGTGGATTATGATTATGATTTCCATAATTTATTTATATTAACCCACATTGATCAAGGACTAATACATAATGTATTTTTTGATAATGTATCAAGTGATAATGCACCTATAATAGCATTGATCCATTCATTTGGTTATACATAACATGATATACAAGACACACATAAAAGTGTCAAAACATTTAATGGGAAATAAAATTACTTTGGGGCACATTATGTTACCTCTTCAGGTGGGTTTTTCTATATTATCAACTTATTTTATAGTTCTAACATATAATCCAAGGTCTTTGGCATGATTTTAGGGCACCCTTTCTTATAAAAGCTCTATTTTGTACCTTCCATGATATATATATATATATATATATATATATATATATATATATATATATATATATATATATATATATATATATATATATATATATGCCTAAAGTACATTCATTACATGCAAGTGGTCATAGTTTCATGAATTATATATGAGTACCCTCTAAAATATATGGTACCTCTTCCTCCCCATCCAAAACCTTAGTAATTTGATACATCTAATCAATAAAAAATCACATTTACAATTTTTAGCCTATGAAAAACCTTTCTATTTAATCCATACAAATGTGCAAAAGTCTCAAAAGCAACCAATGCAAAAATAATCAACATATCAAAAAAAAGGTAGTAAATTCACAAAAATCATCATTGTATGAAACATCTTATAAATTGGTGATACATAAGAATAAACATGTTCCATAAATAACACACCATTTGGAACCACCTTATAAAACTCTTGATCATATTTTAAACCATCCTAGGCCCTCTAAAGTTATATCTCTCACATAGGATTACACAAGTGGTGATCTAGATAGTTTCATTACAACACCTAATGTATTTTATAATTCTAAGTCATCCACATATATCAATTTTCATCCACAAAATTTTAACCTTGTAAAATTTATTTAAGATCCTTATCATGACTCTCCTCATGAGGGGATCATTGGTTAGCACTTTTTTCAATTTAAAAATTATAAAAAATAAAAAAACATTCAAATAATTTTAAAAAAAAATTACTGTACATAACTTATTGATTTATCCATCATGCTATTATTATAATTTGTACACATGATTGATTTGATCAATCTTTTAGACCTTGGCTATTTTTTCCTTTTTGGCCTCTTGGCTCTTGTTTTTCACTTTCCCATTCTGAACAGTCCAAAACAATGATATGATACTTCCACTTTTTTAAATTTAGTATGTTATTTCATTATTTGAACAAATCATACTATATATTACATCACATATGGTATCAACCAAAAATAGTAAAGGTCAACAATAATTACTATCTTGAGATACTCAATGTTATCTTATAGTGTTTTACATATTCAAATCAAAAACTAAGTAAACAAATCCTTACTACATCTAATTTTTTGATACTATACTAAGTTTAAGTCTATATAACATTATTATTCATGAAAAATCTTTATTTTGTGTACTATATTTCTCATACATTCATGTTTCATACATTGAAAAGTTTACATTTGACAAGATGAGTATGTAGAATCATTCCTTTGTATCTCTATTCTATCCTCCACATGCCTTTTAGCTACAATTTACATATAGAGTGGGCATCTTGATCATACATTATCATGCCATCATATTTAGTGCATATTTTACCTTGACACATGTTTATTACTTATAATCCTTCCCTTCCTTCTAATTTTAAACCCATGTTTTATCTCATTGTCTCTATTATTCTTGTTGAAAAATTCAAGAAAGCTAGAAAAATTAAAATATTTCAAAAAAATACAAAATTATTCAAAGTATTATAAAAATCCAAAATCTAAACTGAGCATGGTTAGATAATTATTTTACATCATTATCATTTTATATTTATCTAATTATTGGTAGATAGCATAATCTTTTTCTATAACACATGGATTTCACTAGTATTTATGAGTATTATGTAGGACATACAAATTTTACATGGGCCTAGATGTTGGACTTTCCTCTACCCAATGGCCATGTCATACTGAGCATATTATCTAAAGGTTACAATATTTACATGTCTTACCATCATGTAACCCTTATATCGTGTTGAGATGTATGATATTTATGAATGTCTTGTTAACATCTCCATCTTAGATTGTGTACATGGATATGGATTTTTTAGGATATGATCACATTACATATATATGGTGTAGCTATATTTTTAGTTTTATTCACCTTTAATGTTATTTACTTTGTTTCATAGATGGCCTAATATTTATTGATTATTTTTTTTATCCCTTGGACCTTGTGTGAAAATTGATTGAAAATCTCTATGTGATCATTGTTTGGTATGTGTAAAATTTGAACATGTCCATTGCTTGTGGCCCTTGACTTTATGTGTGTAATTTATAATTTTATGAAATTTTAACACATCCCTTATATGAAACCCTTGGCCTTATTATTTAAAGTTGTGATTGTTTTAGTTGTGTCTTTATTAAGATTGTTAATTTTGATGAGTGTCATGACCCATATCATACACTAACTATTGTGTATGCTTATTATATTATAAATAATAATATGAGATTTACTAATACATTTTTATAGATTCAACAATTTAGGCCTTGATTCATATGTTACATACATGATTTGAATGATACATATATTACTATGATGGCATATATTTTCACATATTATATAATATTTAACTATTATATCTTGATATACATGATATAGTTAACTTATCTTTTGAGGAATGACTTTCAAGGCATAGCCTCACCTAAAAGGTTAGGAATTTTAGTGGGATTTTCATACATAGATAATTATATATGAGTATAAATTAGTTTTGGGTAAAAAATAAAGTCTCAAATAATTAAGAATGGTTAAAAATTCAATTATTGGTATAAATTATATAATGCACCTAAAGGCATGATATTATGATGTATATTGATGGGTGGAGATGATGACATGTGGTATGTATCTTCTTAGTCATATGGGTAACATGTGGTATTTATTATATTAGGAAATGAGTAGGAATAGATTGATATTAGTGGTATACCTATCCATATGGGTAACTTTTGAGAGTTATATTGGGAAATGAGTGGACCTACATTGGGATTACCCATATACACATTGATTATTGTAATAACACACATATAATGACGTGTATAAAATTTTTCAAGGGAATCAAGGAGAATAATTTTAATTGGAGTGTATTCTCTAAGGATGAGATTTCTTCATCAAGTATGCCTATGATAGTGGAGTAATTCCTTCCCCATAAGGAATATTATATGGTGTTTCCCTATCTTAGGGGTGTCTATTCTATTATAAATAGTATTCATATTTTCACATCTTGTTCCACCAATATAAATTTTTTGGATCTAATTTTATTCTATAGATTTTCAAAACTTGTTCATGTAGGAACAGGCTGGATAGACCCAAACATAAGTACACCCAAAATCTTAAAATAGTTATGTGTAGATGACACCACCTCAAAAATAGGGATACTAGTAACACATGGTGTTACTGTCCAATTAGGGTACTTCTATCCATAAGGGGTTTTTATACTTGGATCATATTTATGACACTTAAACTAAACTCTATCTCAATTTTTAGGCTCTAGATCATTTGTCTCAGTCATTTTCCAACCAACTTATCATTTACAATATTTATTACTAATTTTAAAAAGGACAAATTTAGTTAATTTTGTAACAAATCAGTGGTTATATTTATTTCATATTTATACCCTAATTTACTATTCTCAACCCTTTAACAACATATGATTTACATTCATCTAAGTCCTACAAGGTTAAAATAGTCCACCAATATATATTTTGTGGATCTAATTCTTTTTGACATACTATTTGGATGGTTTTAAATAATATTTGGTTAGTTAATTTGAGGTTTTAACATATAATATTAGATATCTTTCTCAGCAAGAAAGATTTTTTGGTTCTCCAAAAAAAGTTACTACCTTATAGAAGATTTTCATTTTCACAAAGGTGTTTGATTCAAATAGTTATTTATGAACTAGAAAGAGGACTTCTAAAGCTTTTCAAAATATGTCCACACTATGGATCTTGAGTAATATTAAGGTAGATTCATGATCTAAATTTTATTATGTGAACCTAATTTTTGATAATTTTCTATGCATGACCAATAAAAAAACCATATATTTTATTATGGGTGAAAAAATCAAGTTTTTTTTATGTAGTTAAAATTAAAAATTTAGATATATTTTGTACATGATTTAATTTTCAGATCTATGGTAGAAAGGTGTTAATTTTTTTTGAAACCCTAAATTTTATGAATTATTGATTAGGGTGCTTCAAATATTTTCTAGAGATAATGATATTGATGTTAAAGAATGGTGATTAAAATTTAATGATATAATTTTTTATTCAATTTTTTTGGAAAAAAAATTTACTAAATTATCTCAAGGGTACTACATTAAGATGGTTGGTTTGGAGGAAAAATGAAAAAAAAAATTCATTACAATAAATGGAACATGATTTATGAGATCAATGGGACAATAAGAGAAAGAAAAAAATTGATAAGTGTGAGGATGCAAAATAGGAGGGCATGAATGGTTATTTACATAAATATAGAGATGGAGTAGTGGATGAAACATTATTTTACAATATATGTTATTAATATTAGGTATCATAGAATTTTATCTTTATTGATAGATGAATATTCATCCATAAGAATAAGAAGAGTCAATTTAGAAGGTGAACTAAATAACCATTCAATGGATCTATATATTGTATTGTTTCTTCTTTTAAAATTGACTGTCAATGAAATTTTGGCTTATAACAAATGGGCAGATGCAAAAAGGTAGGGGGGGGAGGTGACATTCATGGAGAGAGTTTTTTTTTCAAAGGGTGTTACCCATTTTCAAAAGGACATATACCCTTATTTTAAAACAAAATTATGCCTAGAAGTACTTGGCATGGTGCCAAAGAAAAAGGTACGGGCCACAAAAGGCATACACCCTTTAGACCATAAAAGGTGTACACCCTTTGTGGTTATAAAGACATATGCCCTTTTTTATTTTAACTATTTATCCCCCTACCTTTGATCAAACACAAAAACTTATTTTTTTTCCTTGAAGGACCTATTGCATTTTGAAGAGGATGTGCATGTTTTGGATTGTATCCCTCTGACATGATTCAACATTTGACCATGGTTTCATGTATGTTGATTGTTAAATTTTAATGTAAGGGTTTTTAATTAATATGTTTTTGTGCATAGGTTTTTAAAATTAAATTTACATTTAACTCTTTCACATTGCCTTAAAACATATATATTTTAATAAATCTAGATACAAAATTCAATGGACCCAATGCTTGTATAAAATGTAAAACAAACCATGATCAAAACCCTTAATAATATGACTTCACAAAAGAAGACATTGAATTATATAAATAATGTAATGCAAAACACCAATAACTATAAATTATTATCTATAGTTTGTGTCAATCCTCAAGTCATAGTGGGTGTAATTTAGTTGTGAGTAAATTGGAGGCCTATTTAATGAATTGGGAAATGTCATTTCATAACTTGATGCAATATTACATCAAAGAGTTGCCCTAAAATAATAATATTTTGATAACTTGTTATATGATGATGTTGAAAAAAAGATAACAAAATAAGATGTGTGTGTTTTTTTATTAATCCTGGAACCAACCAACCATCATTAATGAGTTGTAAACATATTACCATTAACTAACATCTTCATGCGGAGATAAAAAAACTTTTAGGATAGGTTGTGGATGATGTTTGATGAGCCTCCATGAAATAATAATGATTTTTCATTATACTTTTTGAGAAAACTTTATTTTGAGTTTTCGTTGCATGAAATCCAAAATTATTTTGACATGAAGGCCTCCTAAGGTAGGGGAGGTGGGTTATAATTTGATAGGCCTAGTGTTATGAAGGACCAAAATAGTTATAACTGAGTTCAAAGAAATATAAGGATAATAACACATGATTTTATCCTTAAAATTTTACATTATACAACATAGATGGACACCCTTGAGGTAGCTACTAGTCTCACACAACTTATGATTGACCATGGGATGCATACACTAATGACATCTACATAGGCTCCAAGTGGTGGGACATCTAGTAGTGTCCCTTAAAACTATTGGTTCTTTTTAGAGGTTCTAGGTTACACCCTAGCTAAGAAAAAGATTGTTTGAGTCCTTAACTCAAACCTAGTCCAACATGGGATGACCCTAGGTTGTGGGTTACCTAATCTTGGGTCAGACCTCTAGGGTTTTTAATGAGGCTAGATCCTTAAATTATTCATTATATTGCTCACCTAAAACCTAAATAGGTTGGGATGAAAAGAGAGAAAGAGTTTCATGAATTAAACCTATACTAACATGTGGTGATGCACCATGAATTCATTTTATCCACTCATAAGCTTGAACTCTCAACACACTAATGGGCTATGAATAGAACTAATGCAATGCCTACAATGGTTTCCAAGCAATAATGTTTCACCTAGAGGTCAATTTGATGGACTTAGCTCTAGGGAAATGAGGGTAAGGCCTAATTAAAATCACTTACAGTCAATAATCCAATTTATACATGAGAAATCAACATTAAGACATGCTAGATGACTTGCAAGGAAAGTTTATTATCACTTAGCTTGAACTTGTCCCTACAAAGGGAAGATGAAAACCACTTTTACATATCAAAAAAATACAAAACACTAAGTACCTATTGGTAAACAACTATAAAATGCTCTATTAATTAATCCAAGAGGTGCATGAGTACAAATTTTGGTAGAGTCTAGTCATATTAGCTCTTGAGGGATTCCTTTTCAAGGCTTAAAATCCTATATTTATAGCAAAATGGGAATGAGAGAGATGTGTAACACACATGGAAAAATGGAGAAGGAGTCATTAATGATCATGAAACATGGTGGTAGTTTATTGATTTCTTTTTTGCATGCATGCCTTCTTCCCATTAGGATCAATCCTTCACGAATAAGCTAACCTTCATTTGATCCAATATTATTAAAGATTCTTCTTATTGGTTAAGAGATCCACTAGAAGACAAGGGTTTGTTTTTCATGAGGATTCATGATTATTTATATTGGAGAAAAGATCTTTATAGTTCTAAATAGAATCAACACTCTAACTACTTCTTCAACCACCATCTTTCTCTATTTTGATCTTTTATGCCATCTCCACTTGCTTCATTATGAGGGCAAGGTATTCATGTTCATGAACCTAATAGAGCCATGATCATATCTACCTCAAGATACTCTTTTTTATAGTTATGCCCATATCAAAAGAGGAGTCACTCTTTTACTAATCACATATATACCCCATTTCAATATTTAAGCATGGGTCTCTTCTATATATTAAAAACCAATCTCCTTTATTAGTTTTCCCATAGTTACCCTATCAAAGAAAATCCTACGGGCATGTAGCTTTGTTTTTTTATCTCTATTAGGTCTAAAAATACCTATTGTACCTTTAAATCTTGTGGAAGTTGAGGACTCATTATTTTCATAGATCTTCTTTGAATAATGGTGAACATGATAATGAAAAGATACTACAACCTTAGAAAATTAGGTCTATATGTTCAAAAAACCTCAAACTAGGAGCTTGAATGAGATTTGATGGTATCCTTGGGCTTGAAATATTCATTTGGCTCCACCTGGATTGTATTCAATATTGATTCTATATATCTACTTACCTTGGTTGAAAACTACTTCCTCAACCTCTATTAGAAGTCGCATGGACTCACCATCATTCATTGGCTATTGACTATATGACTTGGGCCCATTGAATTTTTTACTAATATTACACCATTAATATTTATTTTCATAATAAAACGTGGTTCATCAATCTACCTAGACCCACTAACACCATCTTTGCTCTCATTTTATTAGATCTTGAAGTATGATAGAATGTTGACTGTTGATCTTTGGATTATTTGAATCTAAATGGATATCTATCATGGCTTAAACTTGACATATACATGATTATAATTTGATGTTTGCATGAATTTAATTTATGTCTATGTGACCATCAATATGTGAACATCAATGGATAATTTTTGATAGTGATTTTAACATCTGTGTGACTGTCAATGATGTCTGTGCGATCATCACATTGATTATTCAAATTTAAAGGCTTGCATCTTGAGATAAAAGGCACAAAATTTTTAGGAGATGTTTATGGGATCTATAATATTGATTCTATGTGATCATTCAACCATGATATGCTTTCTAGGTAAACTTATAAAATATATAAACAAACTGACTTGTCTATTTCTACATGATGTCCTGATGACTATTTGGTCCTTCAAAACTTGAGTTAGTCATTTTTTTAATTTAATATAAGGACACCATGGGGAATATAAAATTAATCCAAGGTAATGATCATCAAAAATTCAAATGATATGGGTTGACATTTAACTATTGAGGCCAAAATGTTAACATTTTTTGTGACTCTGTGGCTTGACCAGCCTATTGGTCATAAAACATAGATACTTTCATAACAATATGACTCAATAAAGAAGCACTATATGATGAATCTCTATATTGAATTTCACTCTTAACCCCCCAAATACTTGTAATATAAAAAAGACACACATAGGCAAGGAAAATAAACAAACCTAGAACTAAAAAAGACACCTAACAATAAAGGAAAGAACTAAACAACAAGACACAACCAACAAAGTTATGAAAATCACTAATTTGGAAAAAATAACTATAAAAATGACCTAAAATTTGATTTAATTCCCCCAAGATCAAATGGTAATTTGCTCTAATCACTATGGCACCCTAATGTGGAGCTCTCACATGATGATTTGTGTGTAATTAGGCTTTGGCCAATGTGTGACAGCCTCCATTTATAGATACACTCTCTCAGTCACTTGGGAAAGTGGATGGACCATATGGATTTATTTATAAGTGCATGGGTGGAGTAAAAGGGTTAATATCCCAATCATACTCATCCAAAATATTTATATCTTACATCACTAACCTCATCTCTTCTTTAGTTAGGAGTTGCAACTAGTTCTACTTTTTGGGTTGAAGATGATCTACCATCAAAGCATCTTTGACAAGTTCTTGCTCTTCAAGATTTGACTGGTGTAGAGGTGAGGTATCTAATTTTAGGTAGAAATATTCTAAGTCCCACCAAAATTAAATCTCATCTTGGTTAATGAAAAAATCATAAGGTCTATTTGAGCTTCTACCATCTATCTATAAGTCATCAAGTTGATTACTCACTTCCTTTACTTTGGTAAGGTCATCATAAGGTTCTTGATCATCTAAATTTTTATAATGCTCATCCTCAATGTATGGTGATAACTCATCATTCCAATCAATTAGAATCTCTTATTCAATTGGCACCCCTTTTGTTGCACCATTTTCTTCATTTGAAACATTAGCCTACTATTCAACTATATCACTCAAATCTGCCTCACTATGTTTCTCAATCTCGCCCAAGAATTCCAAAAACAAGTGATACCACTAGTATTCCAATGGATTTTTGACTTTGATATCAACAACATCATCATGGATGTTTCCATCTAATTTTTCCCTTATGAAAAGATAATCTTGTGTTTCATTTGGCTTAGCTACATCATTATGACATTACAACTACCTTTTATCATCTAAATTCTAATCATGCTTACCCCTTGATCCATTAGAGTGTATAGGGGTCCAAATTTTAATCTCCTCTTCATATATACTAGAACTATCCTCTCTAAGGTACCCTTGACACTCAGTTACAAATTTATCACTGTCTATTTCTTGAATGACTACCCCCTCCTTTACCAACTTTGATAGCTTGTCCACTATGCTCGAATGACCTAATTATGATTTTGGTATACTTGAATTATTTTAAAGAGGGGAGAGGGTGGATGGGAATTAAATATTATTAGGCTTATTGATGCTTTAAAGGGTATCATTCTAACTAGGGATATTGAATGGTTTCTTAAGAACCTCTTGGGATTGAGGAGGGATGTGAAGGGGGAAAAAAGAACTTGAGTAATAGCATATGTAGGACTAATAACATATTTCACAACTAATTTTCCTTCCTTATCCTCATTTTCAAGGGTGGGAATGATGAAATTAGGATCCATGGTACACCAAGGCTTCCATATGGGTTTTATTTTAGGATCTTTAGTAGGCATGGGACCTTGAACATAAATGGATTGCTTTGGAGAAGGAGAGTGAAAATAATTTACCTTTGGGGTGATTGGGGAAGGTGTCAAAATGTGGAAGCTAAAAAGTGACTCAAACTTGATTCTCACTTCCACACCATGTTTATATTGACACACTATATGAGAAAATTCTTTGAATAAGTACCCTCAAACCTTAGTCATGAATTCATTACCCAAAAACAAGGCAAAATGAGGCATCAAATCTTCTACAACAAGGTCTTATACGATTGAAATCTTGGGGTAGGCATGGAAAGTGAGTTGAAAATTATTAACAATGCTAAATATTTTCATGGGAGACCCATTCCATTACAATTAAAGGTCATAAATAGGTTCATACCTTAGATTCAAGGTGTCTCCCACTGATTTAGGAACAACTAAAAGATTTGACTTGTCACTAAGTAAAAAATTATGGACCAAGAAATGTCCTATGATTAGAGAGGCAAGAAAAGGAGATGGGGTGACCAATTTAACTAACTATGGTAGGTTTAAAATAGTATTTTGACAAGGAATAATATCTTGACATTCAACCCTTTTCTATTGTCTAAGGATCTCCTACAACTTATCTATTTCCTTTATTAATCTCTTAATCTCTAAGTGTAGATAATTGTATAGGTGGATTGCAAGGGGTATCAGGTTGATAATAGGACTAATTTTAAGGATGAGGAGGTTTTCATGGATGTGGAGAAGGATTAAAGTATGGTGGATGGTCCTAGTAATATGGAGGATGTAGATTATATGGCTGGTAAGGTAGGTGTGGGGTGGAGGGTTAAATCCTACCTCATGATATTCCATGACTCCTTATGTAATATATGTATTAAATCAAAACCATGACTAAAAAATTTCTTACCTCTATGACCATCAAACCACTCATATATCCAAACTTGAGGTGAATTGGAAACCTTCCAAAGATGTTTGACCTTACCCAAGATTATTGCAGATGATGTTGTTGATGTCTTCAGCTTCTAAATGTCCTCCAATATCTTTAGGTCATGCTATAAAACACTTGAAAGTGGTCCTATTGGGTGTGCTAGAACCAATGGAGGTTCTAGGTTATACCCTAGTTGAGAAAAGGATTGCTTGGGTACTTTACTCAAACCTAGTCCAACTTGGGAATGATCCTATGATATGGGTTACCTAATCTTGGGTCAGACCTCTAGGGTTTCTAATGAGGCTATATCCTTAGATTTTTCATTATAGTGATCACCTAAAAACTAAATAGGGTGGGATGAAATGAGAGAAAGATTTGTATGAATTAAACCTAGACTAACATATGGTGATGCACTATGAATTTATTGTATCCACTCACAATCCTAAACTCTCGACACACTAATGGACTACGAATAGAACTAATGCAATGCCTACAATGGTTTCCAAGTAATAGTGTTTCACTTAGAGGTAAATTTGATGGATTTAGGATGGATGGAAATGAGTGTAAGGCCTGATTGAAAGAACTTACATTTAATAATCCACTTTATACCTGAGACATCAACATTAAGATATGTTAGGTGACTTACAAAGAAAGTTTATTAGCACTTAGGTTGAACTTGGACCTATAAAGGGAAGATGAAAACCAATTTTTCATATCAAACAAATACAAAAATTTAAGTATTGATTGGTAAATAACTAAAAAATGCTCTATTCATTAATCCAAGAGGTGCATGAGTATAAATTCTAGTAGAGTCTAGTCATACCATCCCCTTAGGGATCCCTTTTCAATGCTTAGAATCCTATATTTATAGAAAAATGGGAATGAGAGAGATGGGGAACATGTGTGAGAAAATGGATAAGGAGTCATTAATGATCAAGAAATATGATGGTAGTTTATTGATTGATTTTTTGTAAGCATGCCTTCTTCCCATTAGGACCAATCCTTTACTAATAAGATAACCTTCATTTTTTCCAATAGTCTTCAAGCTCCTTCTCATTGGTTGAGAGATCCACTAAAATACAAGGGTTTGTTTTTCATGATGAGTTGTGATTCTTTCTATTAGATAATATATATTTATGGTTCTAAACAAAATCAATGCTCCAACTACTTTTCCAACCATCAGTTTTCTCTATTTTATCAACCATGCCATCTCCACTTGCTTCATTATAAGGGAAAGGTATTCATATTCATGCACCTAATAGAGCCATGATCATATCCAAATAATGTTGTTATTTGGTAGAGCTATGATTGTATCAAAAGAGGAGACACTCTTTTACTAATCACATATCTTGCCCATTTCAATATCTGAGCATAAGTCTCTTCTATAGATTAAAAACCAATCTCTTTTATTATTTTTCCCATGGTTACCCTATCGAACAAAATCCTACAGCCACGTAACTTCATTTTTTAATCTCTATTAGGTCTAAAAATACCTATTTTTCCTTTAAATCTTGTGTAAGTTGAGGAATCATTATTTACATATATCTTCTTTGAAGAATGGTGAACATAGTCACAAAAGGATACTACAACCTTAGAAAATTTGGTCTATAAGTTATAAAATCCTCAAACTAGGAGCTTGAGTGAGCTTTGATGGTGGACTTGGGCTTGAAATATTCATTTGGATCCACATGGATCATATTTGATCTTGATTTCATGTATTTTCTTGCCTTGGTCAAAAACTACTTCCTCGACCTCCATTGGAAGTCCCCTAGGCTCACCTTCACTCATTAGCTATCAATTATCTGAATCAAGCTCATTGATATTTAAAATATTATTACACCATTTATCTTAATTTTCACAATCAAACATGGTTCTTAGATCTTCTTAGATCCACTGACACCATCCTTGCTCTTACTCCATTACATCTTGAAGTAAAATGGAATGATGACCATTGATCTTTGGATTATTTGAATCCAAATGACTATCTACCATGGATTAAATTTGATATATGTGTGCCCATATTTTTACATCTTCATGACTATAATTTATGTCTACATGACCACTAATATTTGAACCCATATGGATAATTATTGATATTTATTTTGACATCCATGTGATCATCAATGACGTTTGCATGACTGTCACACTAATTATTCAACTTTAAAGGCTTGTATCTTGAGATAGAAAAAGTATGAAGGCACCAAATATTTAATATATGTTCATGGCATCCATAATATTTATTATATGTGATCCTTTAACCATGAAACACTTTCTATGCAAATTTATAAAAAGCACAAATAAACTTACTCATCTATTTTTTCATGACGTCTGGATGATGATATGGTCCTTCAAAACTTGAGTCAATCATTTTTTATTTAAAACAAGGACACCATGGAACATAGAAAATTAAGCCAAGGAAATAGTCTTAAAATCTTCAAATGATAGGGGTTGGCTAGTGAGGCCAAAATGTTAACAGTTCTAGTGGTATTTGTAATAGTGTCCTTCCTACTATTAGTGCTAGTAGTATTGGTGATAGTGTCGCTCCTAAAATCCATCATCCTTTAATTCCTATACATTATACACATCATGTGGGATGAAGTTCACTAGATATTTTATTTAGATATGACATACATGGGATACATATATGGATACTAGACCTATATTTATGTAAAACACTAGTACCTAATAATCTCTAGAATTTACAATAGTTTCATAATATCTAGATGATGGTACAAAACATTATATTCCATCTATATTTTATTTAGTACCTCAAAACACTATCATGCCTAAGTATATGCCATCTAGAGTTATTTTAAGAGTCAATAGACCAACATTCTATATTTTACATCACTTGTATATGCTTTAACACCTCATGACACTAGCATGCCATACTTTATGATGCCATATGTAGTTATTTTACCACCTCCCCTCAATACATGTTATCTTGTCAAGCATGAATTATCTACTTCATCGTCTATATTTGACATATAAGTTTAATTTTAATTGAATTTTGTTTATGCATGTAAAATAATATTAAGTTTATTTTTAGTATGTGTTTACTTAATTGACTAATATTTGAATGAACTTTTCATTTATTGTTTTTATAGATGATCATTGGTATCTTAGGTACCTCAACTACCTTATATTCTATTTTCGAGGCTGTAATTAGCACTACGATACCCTACATTCATGTTTGGAAAGTTAAAAATTACATAAAAGTTTTTATTTAATGTTAAATCAAAACATGGTGTATTATGCCTAAATTTTAGATTTTTAGTGATATATATTTGTCCAATTAGTGTAGTTCTTGAATTTTATTATTTTTTATAGTTACGGATTTGTCATAAGCATAATATCCTAGATAGATTTTAAACACTCTCATAAGTGTATCATATTTGTGTTTCATTTTCAAGAAATGCTTCTTTAAAATATTATAACTCTGTAAGATGTCACATTTAATCTACATTTAAAATTAAGTGTATATTTATTTACTGAAATTACTATCTCACATTATTATCTTAAGCCAAAATAAATATGAGCTAGGTCATGATGATTTTATATTGATAAAAACATTACACCTATGATGCCAATAATAATGATATTCAAAATGTTACTAATTACTTAGTCCAAGGTATATATCCGAGTCTCAACTATATAAGATTCTCTTAGTTTAATGTAGCAAAAATTATATCACCACAATCTTGATTTGAAGTAATTTGATTGTAAAAGAATTCCCTATAGTTATTATTGTGCTAGAAACCACTTCTCTATGCTTTTTATCCACATATATTCATCTAAGAATTCACGTAATTATTATTATTAGTTTATTGGTTCATTATGATGTTAGGAACTTGCTTAATTTTAGGTATCTAAAAAAATATTGCATGGTTAGTAAATTAAAATTTCATTTATTAGTGCAAATAAAGACCAACTAAAAGAATTTTATTACCATCTAAAGATCCTTAGAGGTTATTGTAAATTTTGTATCAAAAATTTACATGATCATGTTGTTGTTTTCTTTAAATAGAATCAACTAAATCAAATTTGAGCCATTGTCCATAATTTTCATACCTATTAATAACTCTAAAAAATAAGTTAATAATGATACACATCATATTTCTCATTAGGACTTAATGTTCTTGTATATTCATGGTTAATGTAATAAATGGTGCCCATAACATATGCAGATGTGTGGTTTTGGAATGAAGAAATGCACTTCGAAATGCCAAAATTTGAGAAATGAGATTTAAAGTTATTATCTACAAGAGTGTTATAAAGTATTAAAATTTTTATGAAGATATTGTACAAAGGTTATATAATAAATAAACTTCTCCAACATTGAGACACCTTCTAGAAGATGTTGCTAGGAAAGTACAAGGATATTCTTCCCAAGTGAGCAATGATGGTTAAGCATATAATGCTTTTGTTGTGATGGATATTTTATTGTGTAAACTTGATAAATGGAATTTTGAGGGGATAAACTTGAATTCAAGGTATGGAAAATAATACATGGGAAATTAACTAGTTTGATACATAATTGTCACTTCTACCACTTAGTAACAATACCAATTTTGTGTAGTGAACAATGATATGATATATAATTGGCTAGGTTTTCCTTATAATATTTTGAGTTGTGATAGAAAATTTCATTCTCTCCAAAGTTGATATGATTATTCATCTTCTTGTCTCAAGGATGATAAAAACATTAAGTCTTAATAAAATTGTGGTAGGATGATACTTCATCTGGTTGAAATGGGTTTTATTGTATACTTACACAACACCAAACATGTCATGGCATATTTATTGATGACATATTTTTCCTTACATATATTATTTGAGGAATGTGTACACTAACCACTTGAATCTATGAATGTGCCGTGTGGATAAAGATCAAGGTTTATTTTTGGTTAGTAATTATATTACATGATTATTATGAAGTTATTCTATTTTTAGTTTGGATCAAGTACTTGGAATATTTAGCAACAAAATACAAGTTGACATACCTAGATGAAAAGTATAGAATTTATAGTTATAACGATATAGCTTTCAAGATTATATATTCATATGGACTATAGTAGAATGGGTTACAAAGTGTTAGATAATGCTATAAAAGTATTGATTAGTATTGTATTCGATCCTTTTTGAGTAAATACTTGGATTTATATATTGAAAGTGTAATGATTTTTCATGGTATGAATATTGTAAGTTGAATTAGGATTTGATGGTTAATATAAGAGTTATGCACTTATTATGTGAGATAGATCTTTTGGGTAATGTTGTGTGTTGGTAAATTATCTTGTATGAATCTAGGTTTGTCTTTTATTGGTATTATCTACCCTTTTTGAAGTCAATAAATATTGCATAATAACCTCATGAATTGATACTCTTCATCTATAAACATTTGTGAATTACTTCCATCTACTAGAAGTCTTAGTAAATTAATGAATAATCAAAAGGTCTTTTCTCTGCAATTTTGGAAATGATGTCATCCCTTTTGAGTTTAACATAAATTATCAATAAAAGTAGATATTCATAGGATTAATCTTAATTGGACAAACCTTTATGACTCTAGGATAAAATTTGAATATCGAATAATGATTTTCCTTTTCTCACAAGCTCTCCCTTAAAATCAAAGGAGTTATCCCTATAATTAATATGTTATAATAAACCTACGAACCTTTGCTAACAATGGTTTGGTGAACATAGAGATCACTATTGAGGATATGATAAGGTGGTTGCTTAGTCAAAGAGACATGAAATGATAGATAAATTAGAAAATAGCTGAAGTTATGCAGAAGGAAGATCAAAGAATAAGGTGTTCTGAACAATAGATTATGTAAGAATATATTTACAATTAAAATTATGAGATATTCTAGTACAAATTACCTGGATTGATAGCTAAATGATTGACTCATCTAGAACATCATTATTTTAGATCTCATGCAACTATTGATATTACATGGTCTAAGGAGAATATTGAATAGCATCAAGCCTTAGACACTAACTAGACCTATGCACTAAATCATTAGTTAGATTGGACCATTGATGGGTATATCATAGAGTTTGTAGTACAAGGCTATGTAGCATTTAAAGTGGAAAAATATCTATCTATGACAGGGATAAGAGGAAAATACTTGTAGTGACTTCCTATGCTTGTTAATATGTTGGCTATGGAAAAACCAATAGTACTTATCCCTTTCCATATGGAGTAGACACTTAGAGCATCATGGGTGTGTGTGTGAGAGATAAGGGAGAATGATTAAAATATGAAAAGATAGAACTTGAACTTATGTCCATCATGGTGAGTCTAGAGGAAAAAGACTAGAAAAAAGACTTTGGAGTTAAAAAGAGAGTTACAACAATAGAGGAAATGGAATAAACAAAGTGAATTTAAAGAAGCTATAAATAGGAGGAGTAGTAGAATTGATGATTTAGATGAAAGGGGATGGTAAGGAGAAGGGTGTGGTGATGAAAAATAGAGTTAAGAGCCTAGGCCAAGTAGAGATAGAGCATGAGAAAGTGATGATGATTTAGCATGGATGAAGTAAGAAGGTAGTAGTACAGATGTAGGATAGATGGGTAAAGGTTCATATTTAATAGTAAGGATATCCTAAAAATAAAATCAAGGGTTACCTTATAGTCATAGACATAATACGGGTTCAAGTTTTAAAAGATACATCTTTAGAGGTAAGGATCATTTCCTAAGGAAGCACACATCCCATGAACCCATTTTTTTTCAAAATAAAAGTAATTCTTATACAAATTTAGAAGAAAAAACTTGGCAAGGACCAATTATAGAATAAGTTAATACAAAAACCCTAGAAGTACAAAAGGCTACATATCATGAAGTTGCATAGATTTTCCCAAATGGATAGAAGAAAAACATAACAACATTGCTTTCTATAAAGATAGATCCTCTAATTTTTGTGTAGGCTAAGGATTTAATTACACAATTTTAAATATTAGAATAAGAATAAGAAAGAGATGATGGAGATATATCTACAACTACCACATCCATATAACTAGAGGAGACATTATAACCACCACCAAATCAAGAGCCACCTCAAAGTACCTAGAAGTCTCTAAAACCATAACCATCCCTGATGCTAGTTGTAACTAAATAAACTATTATACTTATAAGAAACCCCACTATGCCAACTCAATTGGGAACACTGACCCACTTGGATCCCTATGATGGGTATGCAGACCTAGAGTAGTACTTGCTCACTTGTACTATGAAATATCATGCTAAAGGAATCATCGATGTAGTAGTGATGAAGTGAAATTTAATTATAACATTGGATGATAGAGTATTGATATTTATTTTACATAAAGGTGATGACCAAGCTACATTACAAGAAGTTAAAACAATTTTGATCATATAATTTAAAGTCTAGAAATGCTCTAGTTAGACTATATAAGTTCTCAAAGAAATTAGGCAAGGAGCTGAAGAGATTATTTTTGAGTATGATAGTAGGTATTTAGATGTCATGAATAAAGTTGAGTTTATAATGGTAGACAAGGATAAGGTTTCTTGTTTTATAGAGGGACTGTGACCAAGGATAAGGTTTGCTATTATGCAGAACTAGTTCACTAACAAAGCATAAGCTCAAACAACTACAATTTGAGTAAAATAGATTGAAGATTATGGGGGAGATTCAACTCATAGTTCATAGGAAAATAACACCTTATAAATCCTCATAAAAAAATAGAACAACAATAAGAAGTAGTGCAGAGATATCAGTTAGATCTCTGGTGTATAAGGTGTGACAAAGAAGGGCACTATAAGAATGAGTTCCTAAGAATAAAAACTAAGTTATATGATATATATCATATAATAGGATGTGAAACATCTCAATGTCATTTTATATAATAGTATGTAAGGAACCCACATATTTTTTACTATAACTTCTTCAAATCCCACAATCATGATGAGAAGAATTGTCGAGCATTACAAGAACTGAGAGAAGATGTTAATAAAAATGTCTTTGCAGTAGTTATGTAGAAGTTAATATGACATTGTAGGATATCATCACACTTGATGTAAATAGGTATATAACCAATCTAGATATTTTACCCTATACACTGATAGTACCACTATACCAACCTATAGACATACGCAGTTGGAATTCACCTATTCATAATTGGATAGCCCTTGTAGACTTGGAATTCATGAAATTTTATGGTCCCATAACCAACTCAATTTAACTAGGCCCTATAACCAACTCAGGCTCAATATGGTGGATATGTGGGAAACTGACAAATACAAGGGTAGAACCCTCAATAGAATTTTAAAAACTATGGACCAATTTATTTTGCTAACTGGGTGTTTCAACCAAATAGAGGAGGGTAACATGGAAGAATGAGGGGAGGTTATTGAGGAAGACTGCAAGGAGGTAGAGTAAATGAACCTCAACCCCCAATTCAATGTTATCTATGTAGTGAATTATATCATGTACAAAAGAATTTACCTATGATTCTTTAATGTCAATCCTACTGTGTCTATTTTAGGGTCTCTAAATAACATGATATAGAGGACTATCTAGTGTTGTTAAAACAATGTGAGGACAAGGCTAGGTGAAATATAAATATGGTAATTACATAGCCTTGAGAGGATACATTATTACACTCAAACACTCATCGACAACATGTAGATCAAGTATTAACCCATTTATAATTAATAAAGGACCATGGGCTCAAAAAATAATAACTAGACAAGTATTTGAAGCCCACCAAAGAGAAAGGTTTGATGCGTGAAGGATCACAAATTCTAAAAATAATTCAACAATAAGAAACCATTAAAGATGATGTTGTAACCACATATGCAAAAATGTATGGGTAAATAGTTCACATCATTCAAAAATATGGTGTTGTCACTACCTTGACATACTTGATGAAGATCCTTAGTATACTAAAGAATTAGGACATCTCATAGAACATCACTAATTTTCTCCACAATTTGCTAGAGTGTGCATAGAATGGTAAAAAATAAGTGGATTGCATGATATGGTATGTAAAAACTAAGAAACCATGGGATGTTGATTCAAGGATGGAAATTTAAATCGTAGGGTATGAGGTACCCAATGTAGTGTTTTATTTTGGTAGCACTATAAATATGATCCCTTGGTCCACATGGGTTGCTATTGGCTGACTTGCATTAAGTTACAACCCAGTTACATTGAGTCTTATACATTATGGGTACATTGAACTAATTAGTAAATTATAGGATGTGTATATCAAAGTCATAGATATGAAGATAGATAAAATGCATTATCCTGTACTCATTGGGAAAAAATGGGCCTATGATGGTCAGATGACCATCAATATAATAAGTAACTAGCTATAAGCTCATCAAAGAGATAATATTATAGTGATTCATTTGAATAAGGATGGACACAAATCATATTTTATTCTTAAAAATCATGATTCTCCATGTCTACAATTAGAACAACTGGATGAAAGTGAACACTAAATATAGATGATAGCCTTGCGAGATAATGAATATGACTTCCTCTATAATATCACAAGCCTAACCAAGATACATTTATGGTTAAAGGAGTTACATCTCAATATTATGTTAGCAAGTGTGGATATTTCACCATTAGTGGTAGATGATGTACATTCTATGTCTATAAGGTCACCAACTTAGTCAGACATAGATTTTTTATATCAAGCTGGTCAAATAGATTAAGATTACATAAAAATAATAAAAAAGGCATTATATGTTGGGATAGTGTTTCTTTAGTTAGTGAATATTATGATACTCAAATTATTAATTATATGAAGGGTGACCATGAGGTCTGACCTCTACATATGGTTTTTGTAATGGAATGTCAACTACCACACTATTTTGCCACCCAATATGTTGGTCAATTTATAATGTGATTCCAATAATATATGCCTAACATCAACCAGAGAGTTAGTGTTATAGCATATTCATTTAAGGGTATTTCTTCAAACTAGTGTTTTGTACATAGAAAGGCACCTATGTAATGGGACAAAGACTGTAAAATCCGTATAGCTCAGTTCTAGTTACCATAAGGAGTAAGGAAAGAATGGAGAATATTTCATGAAGGAGATTACCTTGAGCTTCATATTTATTGATGTGTTGAGGTCTATACTATATATTATATCACTCCAAAGTATTGGGTACATATTTTTTTATTACCCTTTGGGTACCTTTCCTACTTCTTAGTATATCAACCAAGAGCGTAGAAGGGAAATAAGACATTGGGTACAAGTTCAAAGTGATTTCATTCAGACCATTATTTTCAAAGATGACAACCCTCTAATACACAAGGCACTATAAAATCTAATTTTTTTTATATGTCATGGGAGGATTGAAAATTTATATGGATTAATTGATTCATCATCCTCTCATAATGTATCCTAGGATTTGAATCAAGCTATGTAGGCCTATAAGTTAGAGAAGGACAAGGTAAAGCTATTTGTTTAACTATGTTTCAGAATACAAGATAAAGATGAGTGGATAAAATATTTATATAAGGAGGATGATATGGATATCATATACTGATTCAAACTAGAATGGGAATTTGAGACACTTCTAAGTCCAATCATAGAATCATCTGAAGAATTTTTTTGTGGCATATTAACATTCTAGAATGGGAAGATGAACAACTACTCTATGATTCCATTCTTGAGGAAGAATGTAGTATTTATCATGAACCTTTGAATGAGCACATCAAGAACATTGTGACTAAAGACATTCTAAAATTGGCACATATTTATGATTATTGGTCATAATAAGACATATCCAAAGTACTACAGCTTCTTTAGGATTATCAAGATGTCTTCCTGACCAAGTTCACTAAAGTCAAAGGTGTGGACCCATATCTGGGAGAGATGCACATTGAGTTGAAGGAGTTCACATGAATGATTAAGAAAATACCCTATAATTTAAACCCAAACATGAAGCTAAAGGTCAAATCTGAACTAGACTGCATACAGGAGGCAAGAATTATTTTTCGTATAGAGAAATATAACTAGGTGAGTCTTATAGTGGTTCAACAAAATAAGACTAGTGAGATAAGAGTCTATGGATACTATCATATTTTAAATGAGGATTGTGTTAATGAATCATTCCCTATCCCATTTATGGATGAATTTATAGAAGTAGTCATAGGCCATGAGGTGTATTCCTTTATTGATAGTTTATATAGGTACCATCATATTCCAATTGTAGAAGAAGATAGAGCCAAGAAAACCTTTGCAACATAATGGGGTTATTTTAAGTATAAGTTAATGTCATTTGGACTAAAAAATGCACCTATAATTTTCTCAAGGGCCATTTTAGATGCATTTAAGGATTTCATCCATGATTTATTAAAGGTCTATTTGGATGATTTGGAAGTCTTTTCATTACTTAAGAATCACTTGTCCAAATTAAGATTGATATTAGAGAGATTTAGAAGGATACATATAGTGCTAAAATTTTTTTTAAAAAAAATTTTACACCCTTTAGTGTTTTTTTAGGTCATGTAGTTTATAGTAAAGGTATCTTGGTGGATCTAGCAAAGATCATAGTGATTGTGGGAATGCCACCACCCATAACTATGATATAGGTGTGATCCTTCCTTAGACATATAGGCTACTATAGAAATTTTATTAAGGGGTATGCTACAATATCAACCACTTTAGAGAAACAATTAAGGAAGGATACATGGTTTAACTAGAAAAATGACTGTTAGGTGACATTCAATGATTTAAAATTAAGATTGGTAACTATACCAATATTAATTTTTTAGATTAGAGTAAGTCATTACATGTACATGTGGATGGGATCATAGTTGGTTTTGTGTTATCACATCCAAGAGAGGGTGGTCTGGATCACCTAATTCATTTTTATAGTTAAAATTTATCTATGGGTGAAAATAGTTACACTATTAGTGAGTGTGAATCCCTTGCGATAGTATTCACATTATAGAAAGTATGTCATTACATATTATCTACACCATTCAAGTTATTCATCGATCATCAAGCCCCGCATACTTAGTAAATAAATCTTTATTGGGAGGACAAATATCTCATTGGTTAATGTTTTTCAAGATTTTTCATTTCAAATTAATGTCAAACCTAATTGGGAGAACATTGGACCAAACCATTTGAGTTGGCTCCAAAATGGAAAAGAGATAGAGGAAACTCATGATGAATCACTTGATGCACATTTATTTTGGGTGTATGTGATTCCTAAATAATTAAATTAGATGACATAGTTTATGTAATAGGGGACATTTATAAAACACTACACAAAGTGAGAAAATAAGTATTTGATTACTAAGGCCCTTCTATTTATTATCATCAGAGGATTTATACACTATCTAGGTAAAAATGAAATGCTACATAGATTTGCTCTTGAGAATGAATGACCTCAAGTACTTGAAAAAGAACATCAAGGTATCACTAAAGGTCAATTTTTTGGGGATGATAAAGCCAATTTTTTTTGAAAAGTGGCCTATGATGGCCTTATTTATTTCAAGATACACATCAAATCACATAGCAGTGTGATGTCTGTCAAAGGATGGGAAAGGTGAACCATCAGGATAAAATGTCATTCTAGCCAATGCTTCCAAAATATCACTTTTAAAAAAAGGGTATTAATTTTGTTGGACCTATCAATCTACCTAGCATATTTATTCAAACATTTTATATAATCACAATGACCAACTATTTCTCCAAGTGGATCAAAGTTTCTATGATAACTAGCTACAATACAAAGGACACATCAAAGTTATTATATGAGAACATAATAACTAGGTTTGGATATCCAATAAAGTTGGTAAGTGATAAAGTTACACTTTTTAAATAGAAAAATAAAAACACTTACTAATGAATTCCTCATATTCTACCACAAAATTAAAACTTATCACCCTCAGGCGAATGGTTAATCAGAGGTTGCAAACAAAGTCTTAGGTAAGATGCTTATAAAAGTATACAATGTTCAATATAATGACTAAGAAGATAAACTTCCTACCATCTTATAGTAATATCACACACATTAAAAACATGCCTAAGGGTGTATCCCCTTTTAATTGGTTTATGTTCTAGAAGTATTAATTCCCTTAGAGTATGGTGTACCCAATTTATAGATCAAAATAATTATGCATATGGGAGACCAAGAATATTTAGGGAATAGTATATTATACCTCAACAAGATGCATGAAGACTACCATAGAGTAGCTTAGATGCAAGATGTAAATAAGTGTAGCCATAAATCTTAACATGATAATAATATGTGCACTAAATAATTTTAGGTAGATTAGGCCATCCTATTATATGATAGCTAGTTCCAAACTTTTCCATGAAAAGTGAACATCCGATGGAAGGGACCATATATTATTCATACCTTACAACAACTAGGAATGGTGGTCCTACAATATTTACAAGGGATCATTTTTACTATAAATGAAAATGACAATAGGATCAAAACCTACCACAAATAAGTAATGTACTCAAGAAGGAACATGTGCTCATTTACAACACTTTAGCATAGCATTCATTATTTTTAGGATATGTGGATTGGGTTTGGTTTTTTTATGTTTTGTGTGTAGTTTAGAAGTCTATATACATAAAATATATTTAGTAACCCTCAATTAAGATGTAGTGTGCATAAGGGGAAGAAAGCAACTATACCATGGTTAAAATGGGTGGCAAGGTAAGACAATTAAGTATGAGAAAGCTTTATATGGCCAAAATCATGATGATGCATAATAAATAAGAGATGGGTGTTAATACCCAAGTATTTGAGATAGGTAGCAATGAATCTAAATCATTATTTTCATCCACATTAGATAAGTGAATAATAAATTCAAAATTTAGTGGGTCAAATCATTTTACCTAACTGCCAAAAAAATATGCCACATCGGTAAAAAGTGTGCCAACTAATAAATTATAATATTTGGTTACTAATGTTTTTAATAAAATATCTTGAGATAATTTTGGTACATTTAAATCTCATGACTAATATCAGGTGCATGCCACCTCCATATATATCCCATGTTTCTAGTTGAATCATTGTTTTATACTTAGTTATTTTCAAATAAATTGGTAAGCCTCTCTCTAAGACTCTCAAACCACTTTATACTCTTTTATTCTAACTATTTTCCTTTCAACATAGATATATTCACAATGGATGTTGTCACATTACCTCAATTCATCAAATCCATCTCTACTATACAATTAGAATATATTAGGGTTATTGAAAACATATGCCAGGCCAAATTTTGAGACCCTGAGGCATATCCTTTTCTTGAATGTGTGAAATAAAGATTCTTTATTCCTGATGTTGACCAAATTTGACCATGTAGGTCAAATTGGGATCCCTATAAGTAAAAACTTGAACATTAGATGTTTTAGGGGGTCTAGTATTATGTCACAAGGTGTATTATAGGTCATCTAATGTCATTTCATGTCACATTATCCTTAGTCTTGTTAATTTTCAATATTCATGTCTTTTTGAGTCATTTTGGGGAGCAAAAAAGAGAACTAAATGAGATATACAACCTCTTATAGCTGAGGACACTTCATTAGTGTCTCTTTGTCTTCCACACACTTGTTATAATGATTAGTTTGATCATAGGTTCTAAGAAATGAATAAAACCATTTCTCTCTTCTTTCACTAGGCTTGGTAAGCAAAATGGTCTTAAGGTTTATAATTGGTATGGGCAGTAGGAGAAGTTTAAAAAAAAATTGTCTTAGGAGTGTCTTCTACACTCAATCAAATTCCATTTGATGTTTGGTTATAGAAGAATGGTGACTTGTGCTTTATGCACCATTCCTAAATAGTTAGACTATCTAATTTTCTTGATAATTTATGTGTCTGAAAGGTTTAACCATGGTGTCAAAAATCAAGGTTCTATTTTAATGTTGACTTGGTATAGCTAGGAATTGGTAACTTAAGTTACAACTTAAGTCTAAATCATCACTAAGAAATCAGCCCCTCGACCTAGCAATTACCAACTCTAAGCAATGATCAAAAGACTTTATATTTTCCTAAGTCTAAGACTTAATATATGTCCCAATTTGATTAATGTATCACACTTCAACATACATAGATGATCCAATGGAGTGAAATGAAATAAAATTATCAAAGGCTCCTCTAAGTTAACATGTTAGTGACAAGTGTCACATTCATGAAGCTTGTCAGAAAAAGATACAATGAGTGTAATATGGTTATAGTTAATGATCAAACTTGTCAAAATATCTAACAACTTGTGATCAATCATGTAAAGGAGATATAATGGAGCAAATTGACTTAAATTCTATAAAGTTCTTAAGGTTTATTGACATAGTGATGATTTAAAGATTGAGTAAGTCTGAGAAGATCGATGGAGAAAAAGTGATCTAAAGACATAGGAAGAAATGAGATGAGGTCAAAGTGTTAAAGTTTAATGACCAATTCAAGGTAAAGTTCATGCAAGTTCAAAGATATAATCACATATAGGAGCTAGGATCTAGAAATCTAATGGCATGAGATGAGTCAAATAGTCAGAAAGCTTGAGGAGTTGACACATGGCATAAGTGCATAAAGATATAGACTAATAGCAAGATCTTATAGATTAACATGAATTTACATAGTGGAACTAAAAAGGACAAGGTTTAAAATTCAAAGGTAGATTTGAAGTCTCACATTTGTTCATATCTAGAAGATCTGATGGAGTGAATGAGAGTTAATGCGTTAATGAGCCAAGTTGGATTTTGATAACCAATTAGAGCGAAGGTGAGCCTAGGCTTTTTGATAAAGGTCAAGAATCCATTTTTGACCATGGAAATTATAACTTTATAGGGTCTTATTGATTCCATTAAAGCTCATCCAAATGCCATGGATTAGTCTAGCTAATATATTCTAGTATAAGGAACATAAGGAACCACCATTGGGGTTGAATATTGATCTATATTTTGACAAATTGTACTATGTAGGGTTTTTTTATCATGACTAGTTTATCATTTATAAGGAAGGATCCATACATAGTGAACTCTTGGCTTCTATAGAGATAAAGTGGATTTATATAGACCTAATGAATCCTAGAAGAAACTTTATTATATAGGTCTATTTTAATATAAAGACTATAGGAAAACCAATGTCTTTAGATTGGTTTTTTGACTATAGGTGGGACCTATGATCCAAATATAGAAAAGGAATGAATATGAAATTAATGCAAGGGTGCCCATCATCAACAAAGTAGGTACTCCACCACCCAAGACATGGCATGATTATCAATATTAGGACTCATGGATTTGATTCTCATAAACATAGCAAGTGGACTTAGGGTCCTGAGGTGGTGAGGTGGTATTTATAGAGATAGAGTAATAGGAGTGAATGATGAAGGTGGTTTTCTAAGCCAACAAGAAGAATTTCATGCCACTTTCTAGGAATTTCATGACTTGGGGTAATACTTATGCTTCATGAATTTGCATGATGAGTTTCACATTCTCTTCTAATACACATTTAACTCATTTTATCATCTTGATAAGTCTCCTTGTAACCTTTGGACTTATTTCTTCTCCTCTCTCTCAAGTTATATAATAAATAGCCATTTTGGCCTTTATAAATTATACTCCACCTGAGTATGATGAAGCCCTGCTCATTTATATATCATGAATCAATAAAGAATACTATTTTTACCTATTCAAAGACTATTCATAGTGTGTTTACTTAAATGATGGATATTTTTTAGTGATAAATATGATCTATTTAGCATTGTTATCTCATTCTCTCACCTATTTGCATCTTCTTCTTATAGGTCATGTGAAGTTTTTTATGATCTGTCAAGGTTGAGTGAGTTAGTCTATTCAAATAGTACCATTATAGGCATCTTGTCTACTCCTCCTATCCTAAACATTCATCATAACATCATAATTAACTATTGATATGAGAATATTCAGATTGGAGAAGTGTATGTTTAGTTAGTCTATTGGTCTCATGTGTGACATGTAGCTAGTTGGTAGTCATCAATAAATTTGGTGTATCACCTCCTTTAAGATAGTTTACATTGAGTTTTCTCTCCCTTTTTCCTCATAATCATAGGTGTAGTAGTGGTATATAAGTTGTACATTAAGGTAACTAGCCCTATCTAGATATTCACCTCATTCTTAGGCTACCCACAACCTAGAGGTGTTTCAATTATGCAACTTAAATGAAGAGAGTTGAGACATCTCCTCAAAGGGTGAAAATATAAGTGATAAGAGTTTTTGGCATGAATAATGGGACTCATTGTCAAAGAAGTTCAAGGATTTTTGGTGTTGTCTTTAAACACATCATCATTTAGAGGAATTTATCTAGGCATCAATGGCAACTCTGAAGTTACATTAGCTGGTCAACCAACCCAAGTTTTCTTTTGAAGATTGTTGGTAGTAATTTTCTTTGTGATCTTTCTTTCCAATGAAGTTTCATGGATAATTTTATTGTTGAGTATTGTTTTACACAAGTTGGTTAGGTTTATAAAGTTTATGGCATTACCTATCAACATTGTCATGATCCTTACTAGCTCCAATATGATATTTATCAACCTTGTCATGAGTTGTATCAGTCCTATAACCAACCTTCTCAATATAGTGCTCCTCCTAGTAAATGTAGTCACTTCTCAAATCATTCCATTTCCACTTTCAAGAAAACTCTCTTGGGATATGAGAAGTACATGATAGAGCTTGATACACTAAGGGGACATGGTTAATATGTTCCTAGCTATCTCATTCATAATGTGAGAGATGCATTAGAGCTGGTTAAAAGAGAGTGGGAACCTATTAAGAGAGTAAATTGGCAAAGGATCATAATTGAGATGCTAGATGTGGGTGGATTGATTGCATATTTAGAAGATAGGCTAAGAATTCATGAGGATCAGCCTCACCAAGTATATTAACCCTCATATCCACCTCCCCAAGAATGATATATGTCCTACTTGGCCCCTATTAATGAGCCCAACCAAACTTATCAAAGTCATCCTTTTCCCAATTAGTTGGAAGACAGAGTTGGAAAGACAAACCTTATTTTTAAATCAAATATTGATAGATAGATTGAGTTAGCCAATAAATTGATGCAAAAATCTATATGAGCAATAAAGGGAGTGGAATTTAATCTATTATTACCCTTTCCCATTACATCCTCACCTCAATAAGTGACCTCTAGATATGAAATTCTAAGTTGGAGACAAGGTGGAGAGTTCAAGCCTAAGGAGATCCCAAGTTTCTTAAACACTTCAACCACTCCTCAAATTGAGTCACTACCTCAAGAAGAGACTCCTAATCCTAACATCCTAAGTTGGAATAAGGTAGTGAAATCATGGGGAAAGAAAGATGATAAATTCTGTGATAAATAGTGTGAAGTTGAGAAAGAGCTTGATCTCATGCAAGACACTCCCACCCTTCCTCAAGAGACTACTTATCTTCCATGTTAGCCCTATTATACTCTTTATCTATATGATTATTCTTATCAGCTTAAAGAGATACTTTTATAATAAAACCTAGCCAAGAAAATTGAAGAGTTAGAGTTAAGAATGAAATTGTTGAGTCAAGGTGTGATGGAAGGTTTAGATCCAAAGGAAGATCCCATGCCTAAACACACCCTATATAACCTTCCTTAAGAGAATGTTCAATCCAAATTAGATTTAAATGAAGTTATTATCAAATGGAAGGAATAAAACCAAGATATTTTATCCCAAGATATGCATCCCCTTCCTCAAAACTCCCAAAAGAATCCCCTACAATTTATTCTCAATCTTATGTTGAGTTATATGTACTACCTCTACCAACTAGTTCATATTGTCCTCACCCCATCAACCTTTACCTTGATGGGCCTATAGTATGGTAATATAAATAATAGTAGTTGGTTGATAAAAATTTATAACTTTTTCTTAAAGAGAGTATAGCTCATTGGTAGCCATATTGGGCTAAGTCACATGATTTCAAGATGCCTAGTCTTGGCATCACCAAGAAGGAGAAGGAGATTGAAGATATTATATCCCTCAAGAACAAAAGTCATGTTATGATAGTTGAGATTCAACTTGAGATCCCCCAAGAGGTCATAAATTATGAACAAGAGGTGATTTATTGTGTGGAAACTTCTAATTGGGTTGATATGGAAGAATGTTTTCCTTTCGCCAAAGAAGAAGAAATAATCATTGGCTCTTCTATCTCTATGCAGGCTATCATAGATGAAAAAGAAAAACATTATAATCATCTTTAGGATGATTTGTTTTTAATCATTGTATCGGTTTATATTCCTCTTCAATGAGGCTATGATCTAGTCAAAAATGGAGAGTCAGCCTTGACACTAAAGTTAGTATACAAAGAAAAAGTAATTTCTAAAATCTATCCTTTCAAGAGGCATATCCATCTCATGATGATATGTTTGAAGTGATAAAAATGGTTTATCATAATCTTAACTATTTTGGAGAAACACATCAGATTTTTAAATATGGAATAGGATTCTATTGGCCTCAATCTTCCAAGGAACAAGAAATCACTCCTCTTGAAGCCATGCCTACCAAGAAGATACAAGTTGATCATGAGATAAAGAGTGGGAAAAAGTATGAGGTATTTGTAAAAATTAAAGATGAATTATGCTACATTTGAGACCCACTTAAAGATGATATAATTTAGATCAAATCAAATGAAGTGCCAAGGAATAGGTCTGATCTACCAAGTATCTAATTCAAAAGGCAACATGTTTGGCACTATGATTCATCTCATGAAGAAGAAGGTTAAATAAATTTTCATTTTGATCCTACAAAAGAGGTATGATTATTTTATATTTGTGCATATTTGTTTTTTTAATTTCCCTAAGTTATTTGAGCACATGTGTGTGTCTTTTTAGTGCATTTGCTTTGCTTTGTGTGTGTCCTTTGTTTTGTGTGGTTGAGGTAGTCAACTGGTCTTGTCTTGATTAAAGTTTGTTGGAAATGGTAAAATTCCTCTTTATATGTTTTATACTTTATATGACTCCTTAATCCCAATGGAATTATAAGGGTACTATTCTATTTAGCATAGCAGGCATGCTACCCTTATGAGTCATTAATTTATTCACCAAATTTAACCCTATAGGTCAAATTGGGACCCTTATAAGTAAAAAATTGAAAATTAAATATTTTATGGGGTTTAATATTATTTAAAAATGTTTATTATAGGTCATTTGATCTCATTTCATGTCACATTATCCTTTGTCTTGGTCTTTTTTAATATTATGTCTTTTTGAGTCATTTTGGGGGGTAAAATGGAGCATTAAATGAGTTGTACAACCTCTTGTAGTTGAGGACACTTCAATAGTGTCTCTTGGTCTTCCACACACTTGTTAAAATTATTATTTTGATAAAAGGTTCCAAGAAATGAATAAAATTATTTCTCTCTTCTTTCACTAGGCTTTGCAAGCAAAAATGGTCTTTATGTTTGTACTTGGTATGATCAGCAAGAGAAGTTTCAAATAAATTGATCTTATGGGTATCTTCTACACTCATTAAAATTCCATTTTATATTTGGTTGTAGAGGAATGGTGACTTGTGATTTATGAACCATTCCTAAGAAGTTAGACTATCTAATTTGCTTGCTAATCTATGCATCCTAAGGATTAATCCATGGTATAAACAAGAAAGGTTATATTTTAATGTTGACTTGGAATAGATAGGAAATGGTAACTTAAGTTACAAATTAAGTCTATATCATCATTAATAATCTGGCCCCTTGACCTAGAAATTACCAACTCCAAGAAATGATCAAAGGAATTTATATTTTCTTAAGTCTAAGACTTAATATATATCCCAATTTGATTAATGGCATGTGATTCATCATACATATATGATCTAATGGATCATGATGAATTCAAATTTTCAAAGGCTCTTATGAGTTAATGCACTAGTGATAAGTGTCACATTCACATATCTTGCTAGACAGTGATCCAATGAGCGTAAGCTAGTCAGAGTTAATGATCGAGCTTGTTAGAAGATCTAATGGCTCATGCTCCATCATGAAAAGGATATATAATAGAGAAAACAAATGTAAATGCTATAAATTTCTCAAGGTTTATTGACATAGTGACAAGTTAAAGACTGAGCAAGTCTGAGAAGATTGATAGAGTGAAAGTGATCCAAAGATGGAAGAAGTAGTGACATGAGGTCAAAGTATCTAAGTTTAATGACCAAGTCAAAGTAAAATTCATTAAATTTTAAAGATATAATGACATGAGGGAGCTAATATATGTAAATCCAATATCACAAGATGAGTCAAATAGTTAGAGAGATTGAGGGGTTGACATATGGATCAAGCATGTGAAGCTATAGATTGACAGTAAGATCCTATGGATTGACATGCATTTATCAAGTGGTACTAACAAGGAAAAGGTTAATAATTAAAAAACAAAACTAAAGGCCCACATTTTTTCATATCTAGAATATCTGATGGAGTGAATGAGAGTCAATATGTTAATGAGCCAAGTTGGATTTTTATGGCCAATTAGAGTGAAGGTGAGCTCAAGGTTTTCGATAGAGGTTGAGAATCCATTTTCAACCATGGAAAGTAGGACTTTATAGGGTCTTCCTAATTCCATTAAATCTCATTCAAATGCCATAGAGTGGTTTATTTGATGAAATCAAGTATAAATAACATAAGGAACCACCATTGGGGCTGAATATTGATCTCTATTTTGATCAGTTGTACCCTGCAGGGTTCTTTCTCATGACTAGTTCATCATTTCTAAGGAAGGATCCATACATAGTGAACTCTTGGCTCCTACAAAGATAAAGTGGATTTATTTAGACCTGATGAAGTCTAGAAGAATCTTTGTTCTATAGGTATATTTTAATATAAAGACTATAGTAAAACCAATGTCCTTAGATTGGTTTTTTGACTATAGGTGGGACCTATGAATCAAATATAGAAAAGGAATGAATATGAAATTAATACAAGGGTGCCCATCATCAATAAAGTAGGTACTCTACCACCTAAGACAAGGCATGATTATGAGTATTAAGACTCAAGGATTTGATCCTCATAAGCACAACAAGTTGAGCTAGAGACCTAAGGTGGTGAGCTAGTATTTTCATAAATAGAGTAATAGGGGTGAATGATGAAGGTAGTTTTTTGAGCCAGCAAGAAGAATTTCATGACTTGGGGTGACACTTATGCTTCCTAACTTTTCATGATTAGTTTCACATTCTCTTTTAATGCACATGAAACTCATTTTATTATCTTGATAAGTGTCCTTATGACCTTTGGACTTATTTCTTCTCCTCTCTCTCAAGTTATATAAGAACTAGCGATTTTGTCATTTGTAAATTATGCTCCACCTGAGTATGGCAAAGCCCTACTCATTTACATACCATGAATCAATAAATACTATTGATTTTTACCTCTTCCATGACTATTCATAGTGTGTTTACTTGAATGATGGATATTTCTTAGTGATAACTATGATTTCCTTAGCATTGTTATCTCATTCTCTCACCTATTTTTAGCTTCTTCTTGTAGTTCATGTGAAGTGTTTTATGATTTATCAAGGTTGAGTGAGTTAATATATTAAAATAGTGCCATTATATTCATCTTATATATTCCTCCTAGTCTAAACATTCATCACAACCTCATAATGAAATATTGATGTGAGAATATTCAGATTGGAAAAGTGTATGTTTAGTTAGTTTATTGGTCTCATGTGTGACATGCAGCTGGTTGGTAGTCATCAATCAATTTGTTATATCACCTCATTTTAGATAGTTTAGTTTCAATTTTATCTCCCTTTTCCCTCATAAGCATAGGTTTATTAGTGGTATAAAAGTGGTACATGAAGGGAGCTATCCGTATCTAGATATTCACCTCATTCTTAGGCTACCCATAGCCTAGAGGTGTTTTAATTATGCCACTTGGATGAGGAGAGCTAAGACATCTCCTCAAAGGGTGTAAATCCAAGTGACAAAACTTGAAGTATTACTAGAGGCACAACCACTAGTAATTTCACCTCCACATTAATTCTAAAACACTAATGTGGAGCATCTAATTTGAATTTCTACCTTCGATCAACTCAGTGAAATCATGGAACTTTTGTTGGGCTAGTATAATAATAAGATCTATTTATCTATGGATATCACTATATATTTGAATGAGGCTATAATGGCAAGGGCCAGAAGAATGGTAGCATGAGGATGCTCTCTAGTGCCTTACAAATCAAAAGCTCCTTTAATTATAGCAAAGATTAAGGAATCATATACCCATGGCAATCATAACATTCATTTGGATGATATCCCTAATGAATTCACCCACATATTAGTAGAGTCTATTGCTACATGATTTTGTAAAACCACAAAATACATGAAGGAGGCCACCAAATGGGTCATTGACATTGCACATCACATGATCTTATAAGGTGGAAAATTTAATTGGCCAAAATTCATGGTGGTTGAGCTGATAACAAATATTTCCAAAGTCCTTATGTCTATGAAATAAATTTTTCAATATCAATTTATGGTATTATTTATAGTTTTTACATAATGGAAGTATCTTAAAGGCATTGTTAATCTAGTTATCAATTATTGGCTGGAAATTACATTTTAAAACGTCATCTAAAAACATAGTGAAAGTGGTTAGATTACGCATCAACAATTATTCATCACATGGTGGGATGAATTCATAAAATTGGTGCTCAATAACCCACAAATCCCACTACATGTGTTGTGTTTTATGGGCCAATATGTGGTGGTGGTGAATCTTCCTTAGTATATTTCTATTCTCATTCATGAGTTTCCCAAGACTCTATTTGTGTTTTTACCATTCTTCATTAATATGCATATATCCTAAACAGGAGTTGCTCAGCAAAAAACTTTGGCCACTTGTAGAATGAGCCCTTTGTAAACAATCCTTCCTAATTTTCCCATTCTAGTGGGAACTACATAGATTTCCCTAATAACATTTGATCAATTTGATCATGTTAATATAAAAGATCTTGTGAGATATCACTCACTTTATCCCCCATGAAGGAAGACTCATATCCATAAGACCTAGTTGTAGGACCCACATGTGCCTCAGATTACTATAGAATGCGAATAGTAGAACTTTTATACTAATGATTACGAGATCTACTAGACTATGATCATATATATGTCTTGTGATTTATATTAGCAAGAGGAAGAAAAAGAGTTATTCTTTTGGAAAGTAGTGTGAACAATGCAAGTTTACAAGTAGGTACCCCCACACATGTGGGTAGAATTTCTCGCTTATCCACAATCCATTATTGTGGATACTAAGGGTGAGGAAAGCTAAATTACAATAAATTTAAGTAGAGATTATGGTAGGAGGTTCTTTCAATGAGTCTTCTCAGGCCTAACAAGTTAACCCTCTATGTAAAATTCCACCATAATCACTCCAGTGTAAGAGTTTCATATAATGAAGGTATAAACCAACTGCAGAGAAGTAAGAACATGAAATTACAACTATAGCTCAACTACCTTCAGTATCTCCATTATATTTATATGATATGGCATCATCATTTATTGAATACTCCTTGGGCATAATAAGGGTCATGTCTTGAGGGACACAGTGTGCAAATCCATTATAATTTCCTCTTCATCATAGTCTAATGAACCACTAATAATATCAAAGAGGTGGTGTTAGATGCACAAATACCCAAGGAGAAGTAGGCTACCTAAGAAGAGGTACAATGAGATGCTAAGCATAAAAGAAGAAAGGAAGTGAATAATCCACATAAGGAGGTAGAAAAAAAAAATATTAAGAGTCGCAATAGGCTCTGTATACCAAGGTGCTCCTCTAAATAGTGGAACTACAACTTGTGGTTGAATTTCTAATTAAGACTAGAGAAGTGTACCAGCCAAACATTTATACTAAGCAGACAAAGATGTAGGTTATTAAGGAGGCTGAGCATAAGTTGGCTGAAGAGCTACCACTTACACTACAAAAATATCCAACTTAATCCACTCAAGATAATACAAAATATGGGGATGTATCACCCATAAGTTTTATGCCTCTCCCTCTTCCACCTCCATTGATATCTATAGAGACTATTACTATTCGTGTATTGCCTAAGTATCCTTCACTCTTCCATCATAAATTATGGCCACATAGACTACTCCTACATAACCACCATTTATGACTCCACCTTCTAACTTGTTTACTTCTCCATCCATCCCATCCCTAGGTTAAGCCTCATAAAAACCTAATTTTTTTATGACATCTGGGTTCAAACACTTAGCCATCATGAATGTTCCTTTTTCTCCCTTCCATCTCACCATATTTTCATTTCCCCTAACTCCATTATAGTGCCTTCCCACCATGACCCCCACCATTACCTTTGATATGCCTCCATGCACCATAAAATCATTTATCGATGTTTGCAAACTTTCCTTGGCTAAACAGTTGGGAGGTGCTTTTATTTTTTAGGAGTTCATTGTGTATACTATTATTTCATTACAACATAGGTTATCCTAGTTGTAGTAGGATAAATCAAACCTATGAAGTGTGATAATTAAAAATATTACTTTTATTGAAGACTCATACCTCACCCTTTAATCTCATTTTGTGGACCCTGGTTTTATGATGGATCACATAAAACTTCCAAAGCTAATGGCCCAACTTATGTAGGATTAGGTGAGCATCCAAAAAATCAATTATCTTAAATTATAGGGTTAATCCATCAAGATAGAGTAACACATGTTATGTGAACTCGTAGAACTCTATCAAGATGACCTTATTATTATGATTGGCTAAGACACAACTATAAATCATGGGTTGATTGATTTTAATCTCAAGTGGATGCAGTATGGAATGGTGCACTCCCTAAATTGACCACTAGGGATGGGTTCCTTTAAATTCACCATGCATGATCCCAATGTCACTTTTATTAGGTTTACATCCACAATTCAAGTGTATGTGCAAAATCATGACTAATTCATGCACTACTTGTAGGATTGGCAGACTTAGATGTTTCTCAAAAACTTTGTTGGGGTTCAAGCATAGTGGTATGTCAAGAAGCTCACTCATCTACATGTAGACATATCTATAAAAATTAATAATCTCAAAGCCACTCTCTCTTATACTATGGATAGTTATGTTTCACAATTATTTTACATCAAAATTTCTTTGAGGGATCTCCTTCACAGCGTTAAAAAATATTTGATTGATTATCGTAATTATAAGATGGATATGGTTTACTTTGATAGTACCATCATTCCACTCATTGATGTCCCTACCATCATTCCTCCTATCCATCTCTAAAAATGGTTGTGTCTTAAGGCTACTACTTCTAATTCCTTGTAGAGTGATCTATCCACTTTACAACTATTATTTTCATCAGTTCCTCCACCATTTCCTCCTCCATCTAGTTAAGATTTTCTTGTAGCGAGGAATTTTGTAATTTTGGTTCTCAATATTTTTGTTTAGGACTGAATAAAACCACATAAATCATATATTAAAAACCCAAAGGGTGGTATATTATATTTATATTCGTTTAAAATCCATGAGGGTAAATAATTTGTACATAACGGGTGAAAACTAGTTGTTGGCACCTTGATCAATTTGTGATTTTTGTACATTCTACCTGCTTTTTATTTTACATACTCCTAATTATTTGCATTTTTATCTTGGGATGAGACAAATGTTTAAGTCGATACAAGTGTTAGATAGGGAATGTGTACACTAACCATTTACATCTTTGAATGTGACACATGGATAGATATTAGGTTTTTTTTGTTAGCGGTTATCCTACATGGTTGTTACAAAGTTATTTTATTTTTAGCTAGGATTAGGTACATGGAATATTTAGAAATAGAATACAGGTTGACATACCTAGATGCCAAGCATATAATTTATAATTATAATAATATAGATTTTAGGATTATATATTCCTTTGGATTATAGTAGAATGGGTTAGATAATGTTAGATAATGCTAGAAAAGTATTGAGTAGTATTGTATTCAGGTATTTTTTTAGTAAATCGTTAGGTTTCTAGATTGAATGTGTAATGAGTTTTCATGATCCAAAGATTGTAAGTTAAATTATTATTTGATGGTTAATATAAGAATTATATACTTCTTATGTGAGATAGATATTTTAGGTAATGTTATGTGTCACTATATTATTTTATATGAATCTTAGTTTATCTTATAATTGGTATTATCTACCCTTTTTGAAGTTATGCAATATTGCATAATAACCTCATGAATTGATAGTCTTCAGTTGTAAACATCTGTGAATTAATTCCATATACTAAAAATCTTAGTAGATTAATGAATAGTCAAAAGGTCTTTTCTCTATAAGTTTGGCAATGATGTCATCCCATTTGAGTTTACCATGAATTATCTATCAAAGCAGATAGTCATAAGATTAATACTAATTAGATAAACCTCTATGACCCTAAGATAAAATTTGAATATCGAGTAATAATTTTCCTTTTCTTGCAAGCTCTCCCTTAAAATTTTAGGAGTTATCCCTATAATTAGCATGTTCTGGTGAACCCATAAAATTCTACTAACAACATATGTAACTAAATAATCAAGGTCATCATCTCATAAAGTGGTATAAATGTGACTAATTCCAATAGAAGGTGATCAATAAAAATGCCTCTGAATGCATAAAGAAAGGAAATAGTGTTCAAGCATACTCTTGTTTACAAAATAAACTAAAAATATAAAAAATATGAGCATCCTCTTATTTAAAAAATAATATTTTTCAATCATCCTCTTATTTAGAAAATAAACTAATAATAACAAATACGAGCTAAAATAAGTAAATGTGAAAATGTTGACTCACTACTTCATTAGTCTTTATCTAGTTCACAAAAAGTTGTATTTATGTCTCTTTTAGTTATTTCTCCATGTATGAATATGTATACATTAAAACTAAATATTATTGTTTAAATATTTCATATACACCATATTTTTTATACAAGAAGGAATTATTTTTCTCTCTTTCTATCCCTCTCTCACTTTCTCTTTATGTACAAAATAAATAATATTAATTTTGATTTATCTTAAATTAGGTATAGTGTTATTTGATTCATAATTGAACTATTTGATTTGTTGGTTTTATAGACGATGAGAGATGTTATGGGTACCTCACATGGATCATAACAACATCCACTATCTCCCTCACAACACTTTATTCAAAGATATAGGCTAGCTAGAACACAGTAAAATTATTTTTTTATCTTCAAGCAATGATACTCTATGCCATATTTATATTTATTTTCACACACACACACACAAAAACACACACACACACACACACACACACACACACACACACACACACACACACACACACACACACACACACACACACACACACACACACACACACACACACACACACACACACACACACACACACACACACACACACACACACACACACACACAAACACACAAAGATATATGTATGCTCCATAGGATTCTCTATCATAGATATATTTGCAATGATGTAACCCAAGATAACCATTTAGGTGGCATATAGTGAGTTTAGAATCACTTCATTGTAAAATTTTATTCATGGAAACTATATCATTTTAATGCATTAATTTTTTTATTTCATATGTTGTGAAGATGACATAGTTTTCTAAGGTTATGGAAGAGAGATTCGATACTTCACATGCTAAGAGGATAGTTTCTCCTCATAATGAGTCATGCAACACCTTTGTTTCTACATATATGGTAAGGAAGCACAATTTAATTGGAGGTAATGACAATCAAGAGAGCTATTTATTGTGATAGGGGTCTAGTGTTAGGCACAATATATTTTGTATGCCAATATGGCTCATATTGTATGCATATATGCCACTTTTTGTATATGTACATATTATGGTCTAGATTATATCTCAATATGTCATTTTTTTGATGTATTATGACATAATTTGCATAAAATAATATATTATTTGACATATTTACATGTGAATCATACATTTTTATGATTTGTGTATACATATTTACTTATTAACTATGTCATTATTATTTGTTGAACATGTTCATCGATAGATCAAATGTTTAAATTTCATGAAATTGATGTACTAATGTTATAATGAGAATAATGAAGTCATTTTATTTTTCAGATCTATGTGATGATTATTGATCTATGTGATGGTTTCTTGTCATTATCATAGATTTCATTAAAAAAATAAATAACAAAATTATATTAATGTCCACAAATGACCATTATCATAGATTTCTAGGAAGAGATACCCAAAGAAATAAATTATAAAGACATTTTATCACAATTGTATACATATCATATTTTCATACCATGTGTATATAAAGAACACCCACACCCCAAAGGATTCTCCTCAACACCTATATTTTTAGGGTGAGTCCTCTTAGCATCCCCTATAGTATTTCATGGCACTCGAGATGAGAGATACATGGTGGCAAGTTTTATCTCATAGCCAAATATCTCTTAAGAGACCAAAAGTTATTTAGTGGGAGGTGTATCTTATGAATCGTTAGACCAATTAACAATTAATATGCACAAACATGTCTAAATAGGAATTTTAACATATAATGGCCACTCCCCACTCTCCATCAGACCTTGAGACCAAAATTTATAGTTAGTTAGATGCATCCCTTAAAAGAAGCTTTTCGTCCTTGAGTGGGAAAAATGAGTGAACTTGTAACACACATTTCAAAAGAACCATGAGGGGTAGAGAGGATCCATCAGCTCCTATAGTTGCATGGGAAAGTACTATTAATATATCCTATAGGATTCCATGACACTCAAGATGAGTGAGACATGATGATGAGTTTTATCTCATTTCCAAATGTCTCTTAAGAGACCAAAAATTAGTCAATGAGAGGCATATTGTGTGACTCATTTATCTAATCAACAAACCATCTATATGGATACATCTTGATGGTTGTTTAAACAAAATAATTTCCATCCTCAACTCTTAGTTAGGCCTTAAGACCAAAAATTTTAATTGGTTGGAAGCATCCCTTAAGAGAAGCTTCTCATGGCTGAGTGAGAAAATGAAACAAAATTTCACCACATGTTGTAATATAATCATTAGGGGTAGAGATAAGATATCAGCTCCTACAGTTAAATGGGTGAGTCTTATTAACATAAATTATAGGATTCCATATCACTTATAATTAATGAGACATGGTGGCTATTTTTCTCTCGTATCCAAATGTCTCTTAAGAGACCAAAAGTTGGTCTATGGGAGATGTATCTTTTGACTCACTAGCCCAATTGATGAACCATCTTCACTAATGCATTTAGATGGGCATATAAACTATATAATGTTCACCCTCCATTATATTTTAGTCATTTATATATAATTTTTTTTATCATTTTAAGGAATCCTTGAAGAGAAGCTTCTCATCCCTGAGTGGGAAAATTGAGTAAACTTCCACCATGCATTGCAGGAGAACCACAAGGGGTAGATATGAGATATCAATGCCTATAGTTGCATGGGTAAGTATTATTAACACCCCTTATAGTATTTCATACCATTAAATATGAGAAATATAGGATAATGAGTTTTTTCACATAGCCAAATGTCTTTTAAGAGACCAAAAATTTGTCAGTGGGAGCCGTATCTTTTGATCACTAGCCCAATTGATGAACCATATTTGATGACACATTTGGATGGGTGTATAAAATTTTGAATCTTCATCCTCCACTCTTTTTTAGGTTATAAGTTTGAAATTTTTATATGTTTCAAGGTATCCTTAAAGAGAATATTCTCATCCCTGAGTTGGAAAATTTAGTGAACTTCTACCACGTGTTATAGAAGAATAGTGAGGGGTAGAGATAAGATATCAAAGATTATGATTTCATGGGTGAGTAATATTATCATCCCCTAGAGGATTTCATGGCACTTAGATATATTGAGACATGAAATTAAGTTTTTTATCATAGTTAAATGTCTCTTAAGAGACCAAAAGTTGATTAGTGGGAGGCATATCTTTTGACTCGCTATCCTAATTAATGAACCATCTTCACCAACATATATATATATATATATATATATATATATATATATATATATATATATATATATATATATATATATATATATATATATATATATATGGGCATATAAGTGATTTAATGGTAAATATATGATATCAATAAAATCATGAGTATGAAATTTTTATTTTTTTGGAGGCATCCCTTAAGAGATGTTTCTCATCCTTAAGCAAGAAAATGGACCAAACTTCTACCTCATGTTGTAGGAGAAATGTGAGGGATAAAGATGATTTATTAGTACCAATAATTTCATAGAATAATATCACCCATTTATTATTCCATGGCACTTAGGATGACTGAAACATGTAAAAAAAATTCTCTCAAAGTTAAATGTCTCTGAAGAAACCAAAAGTTGGTCAATAGGAGGTGTATCTTTTGACTCGCTAGCCTAATCGATAAAACATATTAATTGATGCATCCATATGGGTCTATAAATACTATATTGGTCATAATAAACTCTATAAATATCTTCAAGATCAAAATTTACAATCATTTAGAGGCATTATTTAAGAGAAACCTCTCATCCCTGAGCAAGAAAATGGACCAATCTTTTGTCACACTTTATAGGAGAATCATGAGGGTTAAAGACAAGTCATGAGTGCCTAAAGTTACATAGGTGAGTAAAATAATCACCCATATAGTATTACATGACACTATATATTATTAAGACATGAAAATGAGGTTTTTCTCATGATTAAATATCTCTTAACATACCAAAATTTTATCAGTAGGAGGCATATATTTTGAATTTCTAACCTAATCAGTAAACTATCTTCATTAACACATACAAATGGTCATATAAGTGAAATAATGGTAATAATAAACTATAAATATAGCCTCAATGTTGAAATTTTTACTTTTTTAGAGGCATATTTGAAGAGAATCTTCTCATCCATAAGTAGGAAAATGAATCGATCCTCGACTATGCATTATAGGAGAACCATCAGGGGTAGAGATGAGTCATCAACACCTATAGTTTCATCAAAGAGTTTTTAAAGTACACCCTATAGTATTATATATAACTCAAGATGAGTGAGACATGACAATGATTTTTCTCTTTCAGCCAAATATCTCTTAAGAGACCAAAAGTTTATCACTAGGAGACATATCTCTTAACCTGCTAGTCTAATCGATGAACCATCTTCATCGACACATCTAAATGTGTATATAAACACTAGAATGGTCACCTTGTACTATATTTTAGGCTTTGATTTTTAAATTTATAGTTATTTTGAGGCATCCTTGAAGAGAATCTTCTCATTCCTAAGCAAGAAAACATATCAAATTTTGACCACACATTACAAGATAATTGTGAGGAGTAAAGATGAGCCATTAGTGCCTACAACTACATGATTGAGTCATATAATCAACATTAATAGGATTATATGCCAATTAATAAGATAAATACATAGATTTATGTTTTCTCTTGCAACCAAATGTCTCTTAAGAGATCCAAATTTGGTCAATGGGAGGCATATATTTTGACTTGCTAGCCCAATTTATGAACCATCTTTACCAATACATATCGATAGGTGTATAAACACTAAAATGGTAACCCTTAACTTTGTAAATCCCAAGAATGAAATTTTAAATCATTTAGAGACATTCCTTAAGAGAATATTCTCATCCCTAAGTGGTAAAATAGACTGAACTTATGTCATGCATTGTAGGATAATAGTGAGGGGTATAAATGAGCTAATGGTGCCAAAAATTGCATGGGTGAGTCCTATTAACACTTCTCATAGGATTCCATGGAACTCATAATGAGTGAGACATTAAAATGAGTTTTCTCTCATAGTCAAATGTCTCTTAAGAGATGAAAATTTGGTTAGTGGGAGGTGTATCATTTGACTCTCTAGCCAAATTGATGAAATATCTTTCTAGACATATCTAGATGGGCATATAAATGATGGAGTGGTGACCTTACATTATTATTAAGTCCCCAAGGTCAAAAATTTAAGTCATTTGGAGGCCTCCTTGATGATAATCTTCTCATTCCTAAGTGGGAAAACAAACCAAACTTCCACTGTGTATTGTAGGAGAACCCTAAGGGGTAGAAAATGAGCAGTTAATGCCTATAGTTATTCAAGTGAGTCATATAAGCACTTCCTAGAGTATTCCATTTCACTTATGATAAAAAAAATACATGGAAATGGTTTTTTATCATATCCAAATGTCTCTTAAGAGACCAAAAGTTGGTCAGTTAGAGGCATATATTTTGATTTTCTAGACCAATTGATGAATTATCTTCACTGAAACACCCTGATCAACATATAAACAATGGAATGGTAACCCTCCATCATTTTTTATGAATTTAGGTTAAATTTTTTATTATTTTAAGGAATTTATATAAATAATATTCTTATCCTTGAACTAGAAAACAAACCAAAATTTTACTGCACATTGTAGGGAAACTAGGAGGGGTAGAGACGAGCTATCAACACTTGCATGGGTGAGTCATTTAATAACCCCAAGTAGATTTTATGCCACTCAATATTAGTGATACATGGAAATAAATTTTATCTCATATCCAAATGTCTCTTAAGAGACAAAAAATTGGTTAGTGAGAGCCATATCTTTTGACTCACTAAAATAATGAACCATCTTCACTGACACATCTCAATGCATAAAGAGGAACTATTAAATACTATACTTATATGAGAAATCCCTCTAATAACTCTATAATATTATCTAACATTTGAGAAGAGGAAGAAAATTATCTACTCAATATGTATTATTTTTTAGGCTTCCCTTTGTTTTAGGATGATAATCTTCTCTCTCATGACACCAACCACATGAAGGTGGAATATCATCTTTTACCACTAACCTAATTAAAATTGTTAGTAAAAATAGAAATAAAAGATAAAAAATGATAAAATAAGTCAAAATTAAAATATATTAGATAAAATAAGTTAACTTTAGTAATTTAAAATGACATATGCATTATATCCTAACATTACCAAGTCAATCCAACGTAACTTCAAGATCAACTATGATGTTACATGTTTTAAGAATAATTTTATGGTTGGATTCACAAAATTTACATAAAATTTGTTGTGAGGCTTTCTACAATATCTGGTCATTTGAATATTTTTATCAATAACCATATTTGAATAATGAAGCATTACCCTATGCATTTCAAATTCCTCAAATCATCATTGTTTTATTTTTTTTGAAAGTATCTATGAATATAAATCCTATAACCACCATAGATCTAGGGGGATAAACTAGGTCTTATCCATCCATAAGAGTTGTGGTAAATTTATTTTTTACATCTACATAATCTATTGAAGAATTAACCTTAATTTGGGTCATTCATATAAGTTTATAGGTTTATCATGAGTATTATATGTGTGTACACTTATTAAATTTATAAATGAACTTTATTCTAGCCTTTTGAGGTGGCACTCACCTCTCTAATCCACTAATTTAATTTGGAGTTAATTTCATGTAACTCATGCGCCCCCCCCCCCCCCCCCCCCCCCCCCCCCAAATATGACATGCACATGATCCTTAATTGTAAGAGGATTATGGACACATGGCACACATGCTAGATCTTACACTTATAATTCCTTTTCTCTCTTAGCTCTTTATAAAGAGATATCATATCCTCTTCTTCAACACTATCTACTTCACTCTCATAACATTATTATTATTCTAGTCTTACTCTTGCATCTTTTTGATGCTCTTTGGTCTAATCTCTCTCTCTCTCTCTCTCTCTCTCTCTCTCTCTCTCTCTCTCTCTCTCTCTCTCTCTCTCTCTCTCTCTCTCTCTCTCTCTCTCTCTCTCTCTCTCTCTCTCTCTCTCTCTCTCTCTCTCTCTCTCTCTCTCACACACACACACACACACACACACACACACACACACACACACACACACATCTTATTCATGGTATTGTACTTGGAGTTCATTATTTATAATCTTCTAATAAATTTTGGGTTTTTTCTTCGTATGCCAGTTTTCCTATTTTCCATATTCACCTTATATTATGGTTTGTGCTCGCTTCAAACTAACATTTTTATTTAAGTTTTATTTATTTTGAAAATTTAAATTGATATTTAACAACATTTATGTCATGGTATTAGAACCCTAACGTTTTTAATGTTATTTTAATAAGTATTATAGGTTCATGGGTAGAAAAGAATATTTTTTTCTTCTTACTCACATCTAGTTTCTTATCTAGTTTGAATGTTCATTTTTTTTTTGTTAACTCAAAGATTTTCTATATCAATAATTTATATAAATGTGAATTATTTTATTTTTAATTTTATATGAAATTATGGGTTTTTAATGGTTTTGAGTTTTTTTTATAGTTTGTTTGTTGAAGATTAATATCTATCTCTATTGGTTTCAGCTCTGTACATTTCTGGTTGGCCTAGTTGCATTAAAATGTTGTTCTTATACTCTTCTATGGAACTTTCCTACCTTTTTTATCATGTTTTTTCCTATAGCTGATTGATCTTATTTATGGTAATTTTTTTCCTCCCTATTGTGCCATCTTCTCCTACCATCTACCTTTTTTTTCTTGGTTGTGAGGCACAAACCATCTCTGAGTGTAATTCATATTTGGTTATGTATCCCTCTTTATTTGATGGTGCTTTTAGTGAAATTCACATTTTTTATAATGTTTACCTCTAATGGTTAAAACTTTTATTTTTCATGTTGGTTCTTTGCCATTTCATTTGATTTTACCAGTGGTTATTCAATCAATTTCTTTTCAAGCATTCTTTTATCATTATTTGCATCGTCTGAGTTAAATTTCTCTTTTTTTTACCATTTATAATAGCTAATTCCATTGGTGTTACTTGTCATATCACCTTTTTAAATAATATTAATGTCTTAAAATCATTTATGTTTGTGGTCTACTAGTGTTCTCTTCATTTAATACTTCTCCACTATTTGCTTTGCTAGAATCTCACTCTATGGTGTCAAAAGAATAATTTTGCTAAATTTTACATATCTCTCTCTAGTTATTCGATGCACACTCTTAGTGATTTTAAACTCTTACAAGTTTCAAATTAATTTCTTTTATTTTAAAATATTTACTTAATAAAGATCAAATTTTTTGCCTCATGTGTTTGATTTATACTTTTATGTCACCTATGTTTTCTTTTATCCAAATGCATGAAAAGTTGTGTTTGCCTTTTTCACTTCATTTATCTAATAAAACATGTCAATACATGTTTTTTTAGCTCATGTATTTGGTTTTTCCAGATACCAATACTATTGTTTTAATAAAAACAAAAGACAAACTTTGTTTTGGCATGGAGTGAGTTTTTTTTGGGAAATTAAAAAAAATGTATTTATTTTTTATTTTATCTCTCAACAGCATAAAAAAGATAGAAAAAATAAAAAAAGACATGCCACATAAGTTGTTTTTATTTTGAGAATTTAATTTCAAACTCAAAATTTAATTAGTTATTTTTATGACATGTGGCTTTTTTTTAAACATTTTCTCTACATGACTAATACTTTAGTGTTTTTTCCATTTTCCTTAGATAAAGGATTTATGTTTCATTCACACATAACTATTTTTCATGATTTTTTTAAAAAGGTGAGATTAAGGAGCCATTTTTTTTACATTTAAAATATTAAAAATTTAATTTAATTTTTTTTTGGTGTAGGCTTACATTTACAAGTTAATTGATCTAGATTTTTTTATGATGAATATTTTCAAATGTTCTTTGGATCAATTCATATTTATTTTCATTGATTTTATTTCAATACTAGTGAAATCTATCTCTTTTTCTCTTAGAACCCCTAAATTGGCCATTCCATTTTTAAAAAACTATGCAAACTATTAAACGTGATGAAATAATTAATCTTCAAAAATAAATTTCAAGTCAAAACAAGATTTTACATGCTTTACAAACCTCTTTTATTGAGCAAATGCACATAATACAATCTTTTATTGATGTGTTAAATGCTAAATTTACATCTTTTGCTAATGTTAATAGCTCTAATGTTGATGAATCTCATTGTGTTATGAAAAAAACTGAAAATCATGTGAATAATTCTTCTATCAACCCTAGTTTTAAAACCATGTACAATATGGGCTATTCAGGTGGTACGTTTAGTAAGTGTGAAAATAGTATTCTTGAACCTATTTTACCTAAACCTAATACATATTCCAAAGGTCTTGGATATAATGCTTTAAATCCTTCTAATGAAAATTTGGAATCTTATTGTCCTCCTCATCAAATGACTTATAATATAATTTTTTTTATTATATTATTTCTTATGCTCATGCTTTGGTTAAAACTACTAAACATTCTGTGTATTATGGAAAACATGGACATTGTATATCTATGAAAATATTATGGTAAATACATGAATAACACTTTGCATTATTATAAAATGATTAAATCTCCTACCTCCAAGGGTAAAACTATCTATATTTCTAAATAAAATGAATCTTCTAGAGACTTTGATATGTTTTCCTATTATAATTATTTTAATGATTTACATAGAATATATTTTGTAAGTGACATGCCTTCTTTGTCTCCATTTTAATTCACTAAATACATTTTTATATTCTTTAATTTTTGTTGTATAAGATATATGTTTTGATTATTTTTACTAACTTCTTTTCATGTGGGTTTATGCGCTTTATGATGGAAGTTGTCTTTATTCAAATTTACCTAGTTTTACATCTACTTTTATTACATTATGTATGTAGATTATATTTTTGGAATATTGGTAACTTAAATTGAAATATTTATGTTAGCCTACTTTTTTTATAGGTTTATGGATCATTACTCCTTCTTGATGGTCTTTGTTCCATTATATATTGACCACATTGTCTGAAGAGGATTCTTGGAACTTTTGGGTGATCAGTCTTTCTTCCTTGTGACTTTTGGATACTTTTTTTCTTCTTTCTTATCTAAAAAATTATAATTTATCTTGAAGGAATTTTATATTAAGGGGGAGATCAATGTAATTTCAAATCCTTTCCTTGTTTGTAAATCTCCACTTTGTAACCCTAAATTAAGCTTAAGGGGGAGTGTGAGAGAATTAACCTTAATTTGGGTCCTTATTATAGGTTTATCCTAAGTTTTATGTGTATGTGAGTTTATTATATTTATAAATTCAATTTATTCTAGCCTTTTGAGGTGGCATTCACCTCTCTAATCCACTTGTTGGGTTTGGAGTTACGTACATGTAACTCCTCTCCCTTTATATGACACACATATCTTCCCCACTTATAAGAGGAGTAAGGACACATGGAACACATGTTGGATATCACAATTGTAACTCCTTTTCTCTCTTTTATCTTTATAAATATATATCTTATCCTCTTCTTCAACACTAACTACTTCATTGTTACAACACTATTTTTGTTTTAGTATTATTCTTGCATCTTTGTGATGCTATTTGGTATAAATCCATTCTCCCTATTTATCTCATACATTATTCATGATATTGTACTTGGATTTTATTGTTTTCAAAATTCTAATAAATTTTGGGGTTTTTCTACATATGAAAATTTCCACACTTGTCATATTCACCTCAACTTGTGGTTTGTACTAACTTAAAATAACATTATTCCTTAAGTTTTATTAATTTTCAATGTTTAAATTGATATTTCGAAACATGTATGTCATAATAAGATACTTAGTAGTCTATTCCCTCATCATTTTCCTCAATTGAAATTATTGTAAAAACATGCCATGCATTTAAACTATAATCATTTTTAAGGACATGTAGGAAAAAAGTAATATATCACTAATATAACTAATGATACATTTAAAATATAAATAAATTGTACCTAATTTCACAAGATCTGAGATGTGGTCAAAGTTAATTGATGGTTCCATTTCATAGTCTCCTAGTGATTGGAATGAATTACTAGTCTCCATTGGTGTTATGGGTCTACAATACCATTCATCAACCTATTTTTTTGACTCAAATTAATTCCAATTGAATTTCATATAATGTGAAAAAAAGCATGCCATATATCTAGTATAAATAGTCCATGAAGTATAATTTTAGCTTTTAATAGAGTTGAAAATATTTGATCTAGTTATTGTACTTCAATCTTCATACATTATCTCATCTTCTTATTTCATTAACCAAAAAGTCTTCATACATGATACTATTTATCTAATCCATGATATATTTTTTTGTTATACCAAGTAATATTGATCAAATTAACACCATACATGTGTTTTCCCTACTCTTTTTTAAGGGCTCTTTTTACACATGCACCTGCACTATCATTTTCCCTTTGCCATGCCTAGCCTCAAAGAAACTCCAAAAAACTTGAACTCCTTTCTTCTTATGCATCTTTTTTAACCAGTAAAACATTTGAGAATTCTTAAACTTTCCAACACAATTATTTGACCAATTATAGTGTGTATTGAACATGATTTCTCTTGCATTCATATTTCTATAAAAATCTCAAAATAACCTTAGACAAACTTTGAAGAATAACATCTATCATCATTCATATAAAATTGGTACTCCATCAAAATGTTTCTATTGTCCTCTCTATTATAATATGCATATTTTAATTTAAAATGCACAAAAATTACAACTTGAATTGAAGTATAGTATTTGGTTTGAACCTCATTATATATTTTTAGTGTTTTGTTCTTAGTAAAGTCCACAACTGAAATAATGGTCCCAACTAGGAAGTTATCCTTACAAAAATTGAATTGATTATTTAACTTTTTTTCCTTGTGTGTGTGTGTCTTTCACATTGGTAGATAATATTATTCTTGAATTCAAAAATGAAATTGGATATAGATACTTGGGTTATAACAAACTAACATCTTTATGACTCTTTTCCATCTTTTAATAAACACTTTATAGATTTTTACTTCTTAGAATCAACTAGTTACTTTTAAAATTCATTTTAAATTTATTCATTTATACAATTAATTAAATATGAAAAACCATCAAAAGTGTTACATATTCCATATAAACATTATTTGGTAAAGAAAACTATCCCTTAGGTATTTGATAGAAAATACTTGGGATTAATTCTTTTGATTTTTTAGGTGGGGAAACATAGCATGTAAAGTACAACATATATGAAAAAAAATATCAAAATTCATAAATTTTTTAATATGGATCCTACAAAAACATGTGGTGTATGTTAGATTTATTTTAACGTAGAAAGTTATGCACATATCAAATGAATTTTGGTTAATTATCAATTACCCATTAAAATTTTCAATAATGTTTTTACAAATTTATGTTTAGGTAATGTTCAATAAATGTTTTGCATGTGGCTCATGGTTTATTGAACCTTTTCTTATTTTAACATCTTTTACATTATATGATACCCTTGTGTTGTTATGCCAAAATTTTCCAATCAAATGTCTTGTTCCTTAAACTAAGAACTTATATTTTCATGGAAGTCTACACTAAATTCCCATCAATCTATGAGGAAAGAGTCATCAATCCTTTTTCATATTTTTCATGGCATTTATTAGAGTTTTCTTATTCAAGTTCATGGATGTACTTTTTTGACTAAAAAATTGAGCTCTAGATGTTGACTTAATTTGTAATGAAATTACTTAGATGATTCAAAATAATAGAATTATTTATCATATAATTAAGAGAAGAATAAACAAATCCACAACAACAATTGTATAAAGAACATAATACTTGAATATTATAACTAAGCCACTTTGAGGTGGTGACCTCTACAATAAGGCAATAAGAACATAATTCATAATATGACGATAAAAGAATAACCAGTACCTCATATATATATTATGCTTATCCAAGGTTATTTTATAGACTGACCATACTAAGAACATAAATAAATACAAGATAATATGAAGGTGTGTAAGCCACAAGTAAGACACACATATCCCTAGACACACTCTAAGTTAAGGGCATAGCATTCCTCTCCCCTTAAAATCAATATTGTCCTAAATTTTGAATCAAAATAGGATGTTTTTGAAGGAATGGTTCATCCTCCCATGTTGTACAATTAAAATTCAAGTTTTTCCATTTGATCACATACTCCTTAATGGATCTAGTCTGTAGTTTCTTAGTGCACATGTGAAAGATCTCTTTAGGCTCTTGGATGACTCGGTATTCTTTATAGAATTAGGTAACTCAATTTGAGTATAAAATATCTATCCAAATACCTTATTTAATAAATATACATGGAATATTGGATGAATGTGAGTGGATGGGAATAATTCTAGATTGTATGCTACATTGTCAATTTTATGCAAGATTTAATAAGAGTCATAATACTTAGGTGCAAATTTTTTATCTTTTTTATATTGATTCAGAGACATTGACTTATATGGATATAGATACACAAATACCCAATCACCTATGATAAAATTCTACTATTTCAGTATTGATCTACTTGTTGCTTCATTCTATTTTTTGTCATTACTAAATTCTCTCACAAACTAACTAGCACCTCATATTGATGGTGAATGTGTTCCTCAATAGCTCAAACCTTATGATGCACTATAAAAGATAAATTTATGGATAGGGGTGATACTTATACAATGACATAAATGGATACATCTTGGAAGAAGTGTGAAAATAAGTCATATATCACTAGTTATCAAGTGGCATCCAATGGACCCATTTGTCATGTTTATCAAAAATAAAATAAAGAAGATACCATTCTAGAAAATTTTTAACTACCTCTATTTTTCCATAAAATTAAGGATGATAAGATGAGATATGAGCAAAATGGGTGCCCAAACATGTAAGTAATTTAGTATATAAAAGTTACTAGTAAATATGGGATCTTGGTAACTTCCAATGATCTTTGGATTACTATGAAATTTTTGAACTATATTGAGAAAAGCAAAAGCTAATATACTAGTAACAAATGGTTGTGATAAGGAAAAAAAATGAGTATACTTGGTGAGTCGATACACAAATACCATGATAACATTTTAAACCTCAAACCATGGTAACCCCATAATGAAATCCATGGGAACCTCCTCCCAATGTTGGTTAGGGATGAATAAAGGTTGTAAAATACCTATGGTCTTAATGGTTTCACCTTTGTTTTGTTGAGATGGGTATGTGCATGGATTTGGAGGACAATTCCATGGACATTTTAGGTAACATGATCACATTATTAAATAATGTGGCTGCATTATTTAATTAACATGATCACATTATTAAATAATGTGATTACATTATTTAATTAACATGATTTCATTATTTAAATTGTGGATAAGTAATTATCAAGACATAATGTGATCACATTATTTAGAAAATAATAATGTGTACACGTTAGTGTAAATTCAAATAACACATAGTGAGAGTTGCAATTGAATATAAATTTGGCCATAAACTTATATTTACTACTCTAAATGTTAAGTATAAGAAAATAAATTTAATAAATGTATTAATACAAATGTAAACATAAATTAAATAAATGTAATAATACAAATTTAAAGTATAAGTTTACATTTGTATTATTACATTTATTAAATTTATGTTTACATTTGTATTTTTACATTTTATAAATTTATTTTCTTATACTTTAAATTTATTTTAATAAATATAATAAATTAGGGTCACTCAACATATAATAGAGTTTGTCTCATAGTTTCATGCCTTATGATATGGAAAATAGTTTTTAAAAATCTAATCAAGTTAGTAATTAGTCATTTTTAGGGTCTAAGTATTAAACCTAGGGATTTTAGGACATACCTTTTGTAATTGATATCCATTTTTGGTAAACATATAGTCATTTTTTAGGTTTTTATGCCTTTTGGATTGATTAATAGAATTTTTAAGAGTCTTAATTTTGTTGAAATTAAAATTTTCAAACCATTCACTTGGAAATTGATGTAAATTTATTTTATTGGGGTAGCATAGGTCACATTGATGACCTGCGCACATCAACCAACCAATTTGTGTTAATTTCACTTGTTCATCATCCCTCCGTCATCCTTGATGACTTTATACTCATGTATCATCACCCCTAATCACTCTCTAATCATTATTCATTATCCCTAATAACTCCCTCATTGACCCTCACTATCCCTAGTCATCTATAATCACTCCTTCATGATCCTTGATTACTCCCTCTTTGAACCTCGATATGCCTCATCATCCCTAATAACTCACTTCTTATCCCTCATCATCCCTCATCACTAACTCATTTAAATCTCACCATCCTTCATCATCTTTAATCACTCCCTCATCATCCCTAGTCACTCCCTCATTGGCTCTCACCATCCCTCATCATCCTTAATCACTCCCTCATTGGTCTTTACCATCCATAATCACCACTCCATCATCCCTAATCACTCCCTCCTCATACCTCATCTTTAATCACTCCATTATTTAACCTCACAATTATTCATCATTTATAATCACTCCCTTATTTCCCATCATGGTCCCTCATAATATAGAACCCTATTATATACTCTACTTATCTAAGCTCTCTGTCAATATCCACCTAGATTTCACTTTGTCTTTTATTTTTTGACCTCTATATTTGGAACTTTCATACATTTAAAATTCATATCTAAATTTTATTCATTTAATTTAATCTCCACCATTCTTCATATGGTCTCACTAAAATTTTCATTCTATTATCCTTACTAAATGCATTCAATATCTCTTACTTTGAGACTATCCCCCTTACTAGCATTTATGCTTTATAACAACTTGGATAAAATATTCTCTCTATTTCCTTATGATTTAATATTTATACTAAAAACTTCCTTACACTCCTTTTATTTCTCTCTAACTTCTTCTGAACCCTACTTAACTTCTCAACATAATCCTCATATCATACACTACCTCTTACTCTATCATAGAATCTTCTTGTATGGACTTAAATCACAAAATTAACCTAATTTATAGATACCATATAAAATATCCCATATATTCACAAACTTTTAGGGTTTAGTTCAACTATTTGATAACTTCTTTTTGCTCTTTCTACTCTTGGATTAGGTCTTTAGGTTTCTTTCTACCCTATCTACCACACAGTCCTCCACTATCCATACTTATCTATACTTACACAATTTAAAAACAATATATTATATTTATTCATGTTTAACTCAATATTTTTACCAAATTTCATTAATTATTGATGGTTACAACTCTTAAAAACTCACTTTGAAATTAGAAACCCTAATATAAGGTTTGGACTAGTTTTACAGACCTGAGAAGGGTCAAAATGAGATTTCAATATTCCAAACACATTTACAATGAATTTTACTATTGGATTAGGTTTTATTTGACCATATTCACATTTTTTAAGTTTTATATTTCCCTTTTTAAGCTATAGTATATTGACTTAACCAAATTTGAATAGACAGTGTACTCAATCACAAGTTTGTAGTAATCTAAGAAGAGGTTATTTGTTATAATTCATTCCAAAAAGGGTTATAAATCAACATTAAGTATTAAAATCCTCTAAAAAATGTTTACACACTTCAAAAAATCAATGCCTTCCATATATAACACTCAATTTTCCAATTTCCATGAGATACCACTTTGACTATGTTAAGTTTCTTTATGACTACAGGACTAGGTTTTATTTTTTATCATCCAAGTATATGAAATATAATTGAAATAATATATGAATTAATTATCATATTATAATAAAATCACCAAAATTTACATTTTAATTTTCACTCCAATACATTCTTATACCTTCTCACATAGATGTATACTCAAAACTTTTGTTTATAGAAGATAGGGTTATGTTGTTCAACACAAAATGTCCTTAGCAGAATAACAAAATACAATGTTTAAATATTAGTAAGTAATTATTATGTAAAGTTACTAATTAATAATAAATTTAAAAACCACACCAAATATAATCTCCTATTCTATAATACTCTGACCTTCACTCAGATTTCAAGGCATAATTTGTAAAAGCATAAGGTATATACTTTATAATTTGAACATTCAAAATATTTGAAACTCAAATTACAAATGATATAATCACCATAAAATAAAAGGTATTTTAAAATTACCACTCACACCAATATCACAAATAACTTGTTACTAATCATGTTTTATGAGCATACACACTATCAACTATCTTTGCACATATTCAAGAAGATGCAGGGTTTGTTTGCTTTCTTGTCTGCAAATAATAAAAACTTGTCTTTATTCACTTGTTTATGGTTATTTAAATTAATTATTTTGAATCCTAACCCCTCCAACTCTCTTGAATCTAACTTTGAATACAAAATAAGACATGGAAAAGACTCTTATTACCAAATAACCATCAATTAAATTCTAGCTTCTTTTGTATGTTGAGAGTATCCTCAACTAACTCAAATACTAACATATTTATCAAATATGAGTTTAGTTATATGTGTTGTAACATCCTAAAATCCTCACTAAAGTCTACCCATACCAAATTCAACATTTTACTTCCTAAAATAAGATTGAAGTCTCTATGAAAGTTCAAAAATTCAAATGAATATTTTGTGGGAAATTCTAATACAACTCTAATTCAAAATTGACACAAAAATATAAACTTATAAATACTCATACAAACTTACTATGACCTTGACCACATTATAAAGACTCAAAACATGTAAACTAGATCACTATTTATACTAGGTAGTGATTCTCTTGGATCACCTCATCATCTCTAATCACTACTTCATCATACCTCATCATCTCTAATCACTCATTCCTCATCCCTTATCTCCTCTAATCACTCCCTCATTAACTATCACCATCACTCATCATCCATAATCACTCCCTTATCTTCCCTAATAAATCCCTCATCGACCCTCACCATCCCTCATCATCTCTACTCAATTCCTCCTCATCCTTAATCACTCCATCCAAAACTTTTATGGTGGTATTTTATTATGGTTTAACAATGTTAGGAGCTACAAGTGGAGAGTTGAGTTCTATCAATATAAGACATAGTGATCAAAATGATGTGGAGGCAAATTTGAAACATAAATATTTAACACCTATGAAAAAATATGGGCCTATTATAAATGATGTAATTCACAATTGAAAATCCACTAGAAAAAGAGAATCATGTAAAACCACCATAACACCAAAAATGGATAGTAAATACATGAGGATCGCCAAACTATGTGATTCTTGAAACCAATAAATTGATTTCCATATGAGGACATTTTATGATCTGAATAATTATATTTAAGGCCTTTTATTTATATGTATATTGATTGAGTCATCATACCAGAGAGTGGAAAATAATTTTTAAATGATTAGAACAAGTATTCCAAGATTAGAAAGTGGTTCTTAATTCATAACTTCAATGTTCAATCCAATGAAGAGTGTCACATTATGATCTCTCTACTTGTACATCTGATAAGTGGGTACAAGTTATCTAACACTATAAAAAGTTAATTAAATAATATATTATGAACCCAAAGATATGGTTGGTACTAAAAATATCTATACTTCCCTCAACAATAAATTATAAGAATTAAAAATATTATTTGATTAATAAATGTAGATCAATGGCGAGAAAATACACTTCATAATTTATAATGTAAGTCAAAAGAATTTAATTTCTCATAAATAATATTTTAAAAAATTGAACTTGAAATTTTTACATCATCCATAACCATATGCTAATGTATGGTCTATTTTAGGCCTTGAGAAATGGATCACCTAGTAGTGTCACTTGGTGTACAAAATCAAACTTTTTAAAGATGCAATCCTTTATGAGATCTCACCATTATAGGTGTGTGATGTTTTACATATAGACAACCATGTATTTACCATTGACATGTATTATATGAAGTAAATATTTGAAATGTTGTGATAGATTGTGATGATCTAAAATACCATATATCATAGTTAGTTCATAAATTTTTAGTCATTAGTGCTAGGAAGTGAAAGAATATTGTCAATTCTAGTAATAAGTATAATATTAATGGTAAAAATTAAATGTTTAATTAAATCCTTATGTCACTATATCATAGTGAGGTTTATCCAATAATAATAAAGACAAAATAATTGAACCATAAACTAGATGAATACAAGGATATATCTTTCAGTCACCTAAATAAGTTCCTACATACTATACACTAAACAATAATATTGATTTGATCCCTTAACTAACTCTACCTCAAACATATTTATACAAAATTTTCTATAGAATGAATAGATCAAGTGGTAGATCGATGAAATCATGGATAATGGACACATCATGCCCAAATCATTGCCTTGTAGAAACCCAATTATGTTTGTGTCAAAGTTGTGAATCAATTTTAAAAAAATTAATAAGATTAAAGTGAATAATTATTATTCTCATTTAAATATTAAGGCATTTTTATGCCATATCTATGGTGTATAAGTCTTTTCCAAAGTCTATCTTAAGTTTGGGTATCATCATATTCATGTTAAACCTCTAGACATTTGGAATATAGCCTTAAAAACAAAGGAAGGATTTAAGTTAACTTATATAACGAATTCATTCATTTCATAATGTTTAACGACATCCTCAAGACCTTTACCTATGTAATATTTTTAATCTACCTTGATGACATCTTAATCTTTATAAAAAAAGGGATGAACATCTACACCATGTTGAACTAGTGTTTCACATTTTGCAAAAAACATATTTTGCGATAACATGAATAAATGTTCATTTTTCATGCAAGAGATAAAATATTTGGGACAAATTACACACACAAGGAATGCATGTGTGAACCTAACCAAGATTCAAGTCATACAATAATTGGAAACACTAAATAACTTTGCATCCAATTCAAATCTTCTCAGAATTAGAAAATTATACAAGAGATTTGTGTTTAATTTTTATCTTTTGAACCAAAATACCAAAGGTGGAAGCAAATAAAGTTTCATTTATTTAGATTCAAAACAAAGATATTTTGATGAACTAAAATTTAGAATCTATTTTGTGTTAATATTGATGTCACTTAAATATAAATTTGGATGATCATCTAATTCATTAAGTAATAAAATTGACTATCATAAATGGGTATTGACAACAAAAGTCCTAGAAAAGAATTAATTTTTATTATAATGGATTAAACAACATATGATTGGAATCAAAGATATATTTAGAGTATATAATTATGCCAGATGATGAGGTAGTTATTAGGGATGGTGAGGGCCAATAATGGAGTGATGAGATGGTGAGCGTTAATGAGGAAGTGATTAGTGATGAAGAAAAATTAATTAAGGATTATGAGGGATGAGAATTAAGTGATTAGAGATGATGATGGATGGTAATAATAAATGAAGGAGTGATTAAGGATGATAAACTTGAGTGATTAGAGATGATGAGACACAATTAAGGTCAATGAAGGAGTGATTAGGGGTGAAGAGGTATGAGGAGAGAGTGAATAGGGATGAGGAAGTGATTAGGTATGATGAGGGATGATGAAGGATGTGGATGGAGTGATTAGGGATAATTAGGGATAGTTAGGGTCAATGCAAGAGTGATTAGAGATGACTAGGGATATTGAGGGTCAATGAAGGAATGATTAGGGACAATGAGAAATAATGAGAGAGTGATTATGAGTAATGAGGAATGAGTAAGAAGTGATTAAATATGAGGGAGGGATGATGATCAAGTGAAATTAACATGTAAAGTTTTTTTTTTTATGTGTGTAGGTCATCAATGTGATCTATTCTACCCCAATAACACCACTTTGCATCAATTTCAAAGTGAGTGGTTTAAAAACTTCAATTTTGACAAACCTAAGACTCCTAGAAATGCTAGTAATAAATATATAAGGAAAAAAAACCTAAAAATTGACTATATGTTTACCAAAAATGGATATCAATTGTAAAATTTATGTCATAAAATCCCTAGGTTTAATACTTATACCCTAAAAATGACTAACCTGATTGGATTTTGAAAAACTATTTTCTACATCATAAGGCATGAAACTATGAGACCAACTCTATCATATGTTGAGTGGCCAAATCTATTTTCCACATTATAAAGTGTATGTGTTATTTGAATTTTAATTGAAAACTGAGCCTTTAGGTTCAAAAATTGCTTGGATTTCAAAGACAAAGGCTTATGAATGCGCATACATAGTCAAGACTAAGAGTTTTGAGAAAAACCAACAAATTTCAACTTCAATCTCCAAATACACTATGGATTTCAAAATAAAATTTAAAAAAATTATTACCATCATGATGAACACATTGTCCTCTTTTGAAATATATAATTTTTATAATTTTTGGGCTATTTTAAGGGTTCAAACTATATTTATTTCTAACAACACATTTTTTAGGACACTACATTCCACACCTATACATGCCTATTCATGTTTATCTAATTTTTTTCCATTGATCCAAGTGTAAAAAAAATTATATGGTAAAATAATAGCTCTAATTATACACACATTAAAAAAATCAATTATCATTTTGTTTTGAGGTAGTTAGGGTGGGCCGCATGACTGACTTTCCATTTTTTGTCAATTTTCAGGATCTATTTAATTGAAAAATTAATAAAAAAATATTCATCAAAAAAATATAAAAAAAGTTTCCTAACACACTATAATATATTATCTAAATATTCACCAAAGGGTTTCAAAAAATATTTAATGATTATCAAAAACTAGTGGGCTACACGACCATCTATCTACTATGTTTTCTTAAAAAAAATAGGAGGTCCTCTTAAAATTTTATATGTTTAACCTATTTATACTTACCCATTTTTATAAAAAATTAGCTTTTTGAAACTAGACTCAAAATTCTACAATTCATGTTTTTATACCATCTTCAAATTTTGAGTGTAGCCATCTCAAATTATCTATAGAATTTGACATTTTTGAAATTTCAAAAAAATCATGTCCATGAGTAGGCCCTTTTTTGTCCCCCAAATGTGTGGAATTACCCACATACCATGTATTCAAAAACATAGTTATGGGCACTCCCCCTTGAGTCCTTTCAAAAATTAATCCTTCTTGATTCTATGATATGTTTTCAAAAATCTAGAATGACCTCCAAGTGGAGAGGCATGAAGTTCATAAAGAATTTTATGTTTGAGGAGAGAATGCTTACAGAGGTATAATCTATATTTATACCATAATGTGTTCCTATTACATTTAATTTTAAAATATTCATTATAACCTTGTTAAATATTTTGAATCAAATCCTTGGTAACACTATCATTTTCTCATTCAGATCTTGCTTCCTATAGCCAATTTATTGCCACATGGTCATGGTGCATACCAATGCCTCAACTGATTCATTCCATCATGAGAGGGAATCTAAAACCACATTATATTTTCCTTTATTATACACTATTTAAAAATCATAGGTTAAAATTTTAGTCACTTGTTTATTTTGTTCTTTAGATGAAAATATTTCTCCAAAATATATTTGAGGCTATCATGATTAATCTTTACTTGAAAGTGATAGCCCATCAGATAAGGTATCATTACATGCATAATAGCTATCATCTCTTTCGCATATATTAGTTTAAACCTTTTTTTCTTCATTTGGTGACTTTCAAATGCTAATGGTCTACCTAATTGGATGATTACATCTTCCATGCCATATCTCAATGCATCACATTCCACAATATATATATATATATAAATTAGGAGTATCTAAAATTAAAGGTATGCACATAGCCATTTTCAATTGTTCAAATGTCTTGGTAGCTGAATAAGCTCATAGGAAGGAATACTTATTCAAAAAATAGGTGATTTTGTAATGCTACCACAATTTATTCAATTATCCCCATAAATCCTTAAAGTTTCTTGAGGGTCTTGGGAACCTACTACTCCATCATCACTTGGATGTTTTTAGGATCAAATTTCACTTCTTCATGTGGAATAATATGACCTAAGTACTCCACCTCTTGTAAACAACAATAAAATTTTGAAGGTTTGGCATAAATTTGATGTTGTTACAAAACTAAAAGTACTTGTTTCACATGCTTCAAATGGTCTTCCCAATTTTTTTTGTATATGAGGATATCATCAAAAACATTAATAAAAAATTTCTCAAAATTGGCCTAAAAATAATATTCATCAAAATCTATGATGTAGATGGTGAATTTGTGAGGCCAAAAGGCATAACCATAAATCCATATTGGCCTTCATGAGTTCTGAAAGTTGTTTTAGGTATGTCCTCATTACAGATGTGAATTTGATGATACCTATAGTGAAGGTATAACTTGGTAAAATAAACAAAACCATGAAATTCATATATTAAATCATCCATTACTATAATATGAAACATATCTTTGATGGTGTACTTGTTGAGTTATATATATTCTGGTCACATCCTTTAATTATCATTTTCTTTTTACATCATGACTATTAGAGAGGAATAGTTGATTTAACTATGTCAGATAATTCCTACCTCCAATATATCGTATACCATATTTTAAATTTTAGTCTTTTGGGAATAGAGATACCTATAGGGTCTAATTTCGGGTAGTGTACTCCTCGAAATGATTCTAATGGTATGATTATGTGCATGACTTGGAGGAATATTTTTAGTATGTCACCAAAAATAATAGAATGGCCATCCAACACCCTTTACAAATTAGGATGTGTAGATTCTTTTTTTAGTTGAACCTCTATAGAAAATAAGTGTGCCACAAATAATTATGCACCTTTTCTAAGAATCTTCATCATTTGATGGGAACTAACTAGTTATATAGATTTAGCCCATAATCCACATAGTTCAAAGGTCCTACCTTTTTAATGGAACCTCATGAATAATTATTATAAATTCATCTCAATAGTACCAAAAATGGTGAGCCACTGCACTCCAAAAATAATGTCATCTCCTCCCATGGGAATAGATAACATAAGGGAATCTAGAAAGTAGTGCCCCATAGCAAGATTAATGTTATGGCATTTTATAGAATAGTTAACTATATCAACATATATAATCATGACCTAAAATTATAGAGACATATAAATTAAATAGTTCAAATGAGTATCCAACTTATTTTTGATGAATTTATGTGTAATGCTAGAGTTAATTAACACAATCACCTTTTATTTCTTTAGGAAACCCACCACCTTAAGAGTTTGAGTAGTAATAATGCTTGAAAGTGCATGATAGGAAATAGTAGGTTGAGAATATTTAGATTAATCCTCATGTTATTTCCAAACTACCCTTAAAGCCTCATCATTTTCTTCTTCCTCACTATCACCTTCAATGTAAAAAAAATTATTTTCAACAATCGATGTCATTTGCTCTATCTGCTATCACATCTAAAAAACAAACTTGTTGCATAGTTTTTTTCAACTTGATAAGGTGTTAATTTGGTAGGATATATAAATGATGATATTTTGAAGGTACATTCCCACACATTAGTGAAAGGTATTCACTTAATCAACTCTTTTTCCCCAGCTAAATATTCCCTTGGTATGGATTCATATACATTAGTAGGATGAAATATGTGAACCTATAATTGGATTCTATCTTTGAGGCCACCAAAAAATAGTTTAGTTAGATTTTTCCCAGTGATTTATACCACATATAAGGAGAGATTCTAAAATTGATGAATGCAATAATTTATCATCCCAATTTGGTGAAATTTGTCTAGTTGGTTGAAGTAGGTTTTCAAGACATTATTGTAATGGTAGAGTTTCATCTCCTCAAAAAATATAGACCAAAAAACCAAGATACCCTTATTTTTATTTTGAGTACACAACCAATGATACCAAATAAACTGATTAGGTTCTAAATACAAAGAGCCTATGACCACATTTTTTGAATAGGGAGTTTGATGTAGATTAAATAAATTTTTAATTTGAGTAATCCATGTGATTGGATCATTACTATCAAATTTTCATAGGTCCACTTTTGGCAACAATGGCTTCATAGCAAGGTTGGCATTGTGATTATTTGGAGGAGAAAAACCAAAGTAAAGTGGTGGAGGTTTATTTTGTAATTATTGATTTGAAAAGTTAGCCAATTTCCCAAGGATTTGTTATTATTTACCTATAAGCTATAAAGGTCCCCTCTCAACCCAATGAGGTCCCCTTTAACTGCATCAAGATCATCTTTCTACACCATGCCTTATAACTTTTACTTAAGTTTATAACTATCTCTAAAATACTTAGATCATAAGTTTCTAACTCCATGTCATCTTTTTGATGAGTTTTAGGAATTTCCTTCCCTTTCTCATGATCATAAGTGTTAGGCCCTACCATGCACAAACCTTAGGAGGGTCATGACCCAAAATCAAATGTATCAATAGATCATACCATTGTGATCACCTCACCAAGATGAATCTATAAACTACTAATGTGCATAAGGGTGAAAAATTTTAGCCCAAAAAATTTTATGCTCAAATACACCATTATGATCATATTGTAGAGATGAATCCAATGACTGATAATTTACACTAGGTAAAAAATTTCTAGAATTTTTTTGCTAGAAAAAAATATTATACAAAAACCTCATGAAAAAAACTATGGTGACAAAAAAAATTAATTCCTTCTGAATAACAAGTTATGTTTTTTTTGCCTTCTAGTGCTCAAGATGTTAGACATAAAAAAATTACGTCATATAAACTTGTCCAAATTGGAGCTTTGATACCACTTGTAATGAAATTAATTAGATGATATTTAATAATAGAATTATATATCATAGCATTAAGAGTAAAACAAATATATCCACAACAATAACTATTGAAAAATTATAATACTTTAATATTATGACTAATCCAATTCAAAGGGGTAACCTCCACAACAATGCAATAAGAACACAATTTATAATATGATGATAAGATACTAACCAATACATCCTATATATACTCTACTTAGATAAGGTTATTCCATAGATCATACTAAGAACATACATAAATATAATATGATAATATGAAGGTGTGTATGCCACAAGTCATCTACACATATCCCTAGATGCACTATAGGTTAAGGGTGTAGCATATTCACTATAGATTTTTTTATTACATGTCTTACAAAATTATTATATTTTTTGTGAGTTCTATTATTTATTGAATTAAATTCATTAAATAGATTCTTTATTATTGTATTATTTATTCCCTCTATATTACATATTATTAACCCTAAATTATGCATCACAAGGTTCATTTCTTTTTTTTCATTAATTGACCAAATAGTTGACATCATTTTTTATGGATTTTATTCTCAAATTCATAGTCACATATGCATTGAGCATAATGTTGAACGTGTATTTTTAACATTTTACCTTCCACATGTTATATTATTTTATTTTATTTTAACCATATACATTGGTTTTCATCGCATTATCCTTGGATATTAGAATGAACTCTAAGAATGCTAATCTAAGTAAATGCATTGATTTAATATGCTATGTGAGATGCATATTGTACAAGACAATATTGAGCACACACATACATGTAACTACAAGAAATGAACAAGAAGAATGAGATACCAATGATCCACATAATATTTCATTACAATATGAAAAGGAATAGGTACATATATAGGTTGTAAGAGGAAAGATATAACCCATTCTAGTGAATGTGTTATTAAAATTTCCAAATAACCAACATGACACTAAAGCCCCTAAGTAAGCATATTCAATGGTGTAGCTAAAACCCGTAGGAAAAAGGCATACACCAACACCCCCCATAATCATAGCTTAGGTAGGTAATGTTACAAAAAATGCAAAAAATGGGTCTTGGCAACAAAGCCTGATGAGGTACCCATATACAATGCAATCTCTCATAAAGTAAAGAAAAGGAGAAAACCCAATGGGAAAAAAAATCCCCCCAAAAAAGAGAGAAAAGAAGAAGAGGGGACTAAAAGACCCCCCAGAAGAAGATGCAAAAATAATTAGCACCCCAAGTACATAACAATGACCCCCAATATCCTACAAAACATGAAGGATGTGTTCATCCACATTGAAGAGAGAGAATGTGAATGTAGAATTTCATATAGTGAATGTTGTATTAGGTCCCTCTAAAACAAATGTTGTCTCTTCCTTTTGGAAGAAGAAACCAAGAGCTGTCAAACTATTGAATTCCCACTCAAGTGGAATGCATGTAGGAATCATGATGTAGATCTCTATAAAATGTTGAAAAGTCTCCCTACTAGTGCTTGAATGTGCCAAAGTTTGATTAGATTTCATAGGACCAACTATAGAAGATGACAATGAAGAAGAATGAAAATAAGAAGAGAGAAAAACTAGAGAAGAAGATAGACATGAAACATTTATTGAAATAATATCTATGGGAATAAGAGAGCATGGTTCAACAAACATTAAAACTAAAGATTGGTCTACAAATGAAGCTTTTAGATGCAAGATGAACATCCTCAATAACATAAGATTTGTCGATATTCTCAATGTATGTACTCATACTAGAAACAATATACACCTCTAAAGTGTAATTCTATGAATGCTCTAAAAGATAAATAATCTACATAAGAATGGAGGTAGAATCTACAATAGGACAACTGAGGTTTAGAAAAATCTCATCATGTAGTGGGGGATCAATAGAAGGAAGAGTGTTGTCCACCATAGATGTGTCATCACTAGAAATAAAAGTAGGAGGTAAGATTACAACTAACTCAGAAGAGATGATGGGTAGTGGAGGAGAAGGTGTGACATAAGTCTCAGCTAGATCTTAAAAATGAGTCTAAAGAGTGATCCAAATAGTAGAGGGACACTCTGTGTGCTCTACATGGTGATGTAAATCCCATAAAACATGCAATAAAAAGTGAGCATAGACACAGTCATAAGAGTTAGCCCAATCATTGTATTGACTTGGGTCAATAAGAGTAGTAATCTATCCATATAAGAATGGAATAAGTTCCTGATCCATGAGTGAACATTCCATATAAGCATGCCATGAAGCATAATTGTCCTTTCCAAGAAGGATTCCTAGAGATGAAACAAATCTCCTTAATATAGATCTCTTAAATGGAGTTGACATGACCATGACTGAGAGTAAAAGTGCACGCTCTAGAAATGGACTTTGAACAACACCAAAAATGGTTCCAAATCAATGAGAGCAATCAGTGCATAAGTAACAATACACATTCAAATGGACATCATGATCTCTTGATAATACATCTAAGAATATAAGAATAATCTGTGCAAATAGTCACCAAATGGACATAAGTAATAGTTATAAAAATTAAATGTACACATAAAAGAATGTAGGGCCAACAACAAATCTCCCCAAGATAATCAATAGTGATTCCCCCTGTGTTTGCAATTACAAAGCATGCTCAATGTGAGGATGTCAGACTCACCTAATAATGCATCCAAACATATAAGAGAAAATATTATAGATGACTAATTAGTACACATGAAATTCAAACATGCCAAGTAGGAGGATGTCAGACTCTATTGATAATGTGTCTGTATGAGGAGAAGTAAATGTGTGAATTAGTCAAGTAGGCCCCCCCCAAAAATTTTGACACTTTATAACTTTAGTGCATTTTTAAAAAAATGTAGACCAATAGATATAGGATGAAAATATATGCACTTTTTAAAAAAGTGGCACTCAATTCTAAGTTACTAGTCAAAATTTATAGCACAATATATTTTCCATCATTAATGGCCTATTTAATTAAATTACACTTAAAATTTAAATGCATGATAGCTTCAATCACAAAGAATACCATGTACCCATCCATTGGAATCATCACTGAATAAGGAATGCAATGGTTTTGTCTATGAGGGGGAATTGGCCTCTTGCCAACCTAGGCCTCACCCTTCATCTTTGACAGGAAAAAGTACAAGGTAAAATTAAAACCAATGAAACTATCCTTTACAATGTATTAGTTTTTAAATAAAAAATAATCAAATATTTAATTTTTATGATGCCATACCATGTGAAAATAACCTAACCTATGTTTTCCACTTATCAAAAATATTCTCCCCCTAATAATGATTCTTGTCTCCCACTAGAATCACCTTCTTTTAAAGAGCATGTGGTTTTCCAAAAAACATGGGTTTTAGTCAAGTAGTTTTGAAAATCATGTTTTGTTGTAAAAAACCATGGCCTATCAAATAAAGGTAATAAGCTTGAAGAAAATTAGTAGGGATGTACTTGGTGGAAGTAGTGGAAGACCAATGGTGTATGGCAAGGTAGGCACGATGGCCTGAGTGTTGTGGAGATTTCAACAGTGTAAAGGAGAGGTGAAGAGTAGGCTACTGGAAGTAGATCCCACTAATAAAGGTTAATGGAGTAGTAGGATTATTTAAATGGTGAATAATTATATATAGGATGATGATATGACTATATTCGATGGGATGGCATTAGGGTCTGAGGGTAACACAGAATGACATGACCAATAAGAACCAAAGCTTCATATAACTATGGATCAATGCCAAGGGAATACCTGATATACCTCTATCAAAATGTCATGTTATAACAAAACTAGCTAGAAGGTGTTGCCTTTCTCTCCATTAACTTATTCCATGGCTCTATCAGTCATCCAAGCTTATCATGTGGTTGACTTGGCAAATACAAATCCATGTTTTTTTGCTCAACCATCAAAGAAAAGGACACAATCAATGTTAGTGCTTCAAAAGTTGGTCAAAAACATCCTCCACATAGATATACATGCCTACCATGTAGTCCATGTAGATTTTAACTTAGCCCATACCTTCTACACTTCAACATAACACCTTCCAATTTTAATGTAAACTTTGATAGCAGTGAGACAAAATAGAAAATGGCAATAGGCTCTTGAAACAAGAAATAAAACACCAAAGGTTGGTGGTTAGATTAGATCTCACAATGCTTGAATAAAAAATGTCATATTCTATAGATCAGATAATCAGATCCAATTATATCTTGTAGAGAACCTTAACTCTTTAGATCAGTAGATCTCTATAAAAAAAGATATAATGACAATCTTCACCACCATCATGTGTAGAAAAAGGCCAAATCTACAACCAAAGGATAATCTTCCAATACAAAAGATTCAATGCCAAGTATATAATAATAGATCAAATGCCTTTTTTGTTGTATATCTAGTCTAAGGAAAGAGATCTATAAAAAATTGTGAATAGAGAGAATGACATCAAGAACAACGTCTAATACTCACTAGCTTAGATTTTTTTCTCCTTTACAAAACCATGTCAAATCTAAAAATAAAAAAAAATGACATAATAGACCAGAAAGAATCAAGATGAAGTGGAAAATAAATTTTTTCTTCCAACACCTATCCCTACCAAGATGGAAAAATTATAGATCCACAGTAGAGTTCTTTAAAAAACTTTCAAATCTAAAATCTCTCAACAATTTCTATGAGATAATAACAAATCTTAGGATTTTACAGAAAAAGACCCTGACAATTTTTTTCAATCACTTTGGGTGACCATGGGATTTTAAAAAATCTTGAGGTTTTTTAAGATTATTAATTCAAAACAACCTCAAATTTTCATAAACCCACAAAAATAATTATTGGAATTGATAGAGAATACAAAACAAAAAACTACTCAAGATTTCTTATTAACAACAACAAAAAGAAATCGGTATTCAATAAAAGATACGTGGTGCTCTGATACCATATCATAATGAGATATAGGAATAATGATTCAAGTGAATACACTAATTTTATATGCTATGTGAGATGCGTACTGTACAAGACAATACTGAGCACACACATGCATGCAACTGCAAGAAATGAACAAGAGGAATGTGATACCAATGATCCATACAATATTGCATTAGAATATGAAAGGGAACATGTACATATATAGGTTGTAGGAGGAAAGATATAACCCATTCCAATTACTATGGTATTAAACTTTCCAAATAACTGAAATGACACTAAAGCCCCTAAACAAGCATATACAATTGTGTAGCCAAAACCCGTAGGAAAAAAACATACACCAACATTGGATGTGTGGGTCTAAGAGCTATGTTTTGTATTAAATTTGATGGTGTTACCACTTCAAACATAGAAGGGATATTATAGTTTTGGATAGGTACATTAGATCCTATAGGCAAAGTAAATTCCTCTTTATAAGGAGATAGATAAATTGGGGTCATTACATAGTGTTGATTATTATGTTCAAAAACTTCGTTATGGATGGATGTTTTATTAGATTGTGTTTCACCATGTGTTCCATCAATCATTGAAAATTAATTAGTTAGTTGTTATACATTTTTAATTTCATCATGCAAAAATGATTGATTAACTTGTCTTATCTCATTTGAAGACATGTCTAAATTAAATTCCATGAAATCAGGCATGTTATTTTCATTTGAAATATTACTTGGTTTGGAGGAAGTACCTTCACCTTGTGTATAAGCTATTATGGATGCTCTCCTATATGCTTATATTTTTCTTTATTTTTCTCTCTTGAATTAAATTTCCTCAATTTTTAGCTCTTTAATTGGTATTTTTATGGAGATAACCCGACCCCATTATTTATCTTTATGCAAATAAGTCTAGGTCTAAAGTAAAAAATGAATAATTTATAGTAATAGAGACAAAGTAAAAGAAGATTTTGTAGAGTGTCAGCAAAAAACCTAGTTGAAGTTTGTAAAATTAGAAATAACAAGTGAATTTTGTGGGCAAACAAAATAAATCCATGAACTATGAAGGGAGTATACCCTTTTACAAAGTACACACATCATGTTTTAGAGTAGTTAGAAATCGTAAAATGCATTCAATGAGGTTTAGGCCCTTTACAAAGGGCATACACCCTTTAAACATTCAATCTTTGACCTATCTACTTTATATTCAAAATTTCTTTAGGTTTAAGCTTGGGGAGGTCTGAACCTAGCCTAGAACTAGTCATGAAGCATCCCACATGATCTTTAGGAAATTTATGAGTCTTTTTCATCTTTATCACACATTTGATCAGACATATTTTTGTCTTTTTTAAAATAATTATATGGGTTTGTAAAGGGGAAATTAGTTTTTGAATATGTGTGTGTGTGTGTGTGTGTGTGTGTGTGTGTGTGTGTGTGTGTTAAACTATTATTTCTAAATATTATTTAATTTCTACACAACATACCTCATTATGTATTATATACATATCATTATACATACTTTTATAACTTTATGATGATTAATTGAAATTTCATAAAACTTATACCTGAACAATCTATGCATTATTGGTTATGGTTTTAAAAAATGATTTTCATAAAGTTAAGGTCAAAAACTTATGTTCATACACTTGTAGTTATAATTTCATAGTTTTTTTGACTCATAAAATTATTATTTTTTAAATTAGTAAATAATTATTAAAAAAATATCCTAATTGATCTTCGACATTTCATCTATCCACATATGAAATTTCAAATAATAGCTCATTTGTTTACTCAAAACAATTATGTCCATACACATGCAATCTCCTTATCTTTTCATAAAATAGTGTCAAGCCATTGTCATAAATACATCAAATTCACACAATCTTATCATCTAGGTATTTAAAAAAATTATATATTTATAAATTACATTCAAAATACCATAATTCATATTCTTACGTAATTGTCAAATTCTTTTTCCATGTTCCTCTAAATATCTCTCCAAGTTCAACTATTGTTATTTTCAAAAACAAATTGTCGCTTTAAGCTCCCCCTTTTATCCCCCATTATCATGCATCTACCCAAATATTGATTCTTGTCATTCCATTTAATATTTGACCTAACATTGGTATTAGAGAACAAGCTTTGTCATAAGCTATCCTCCATTAATTTGTATTCATTATTCCACTTTAAACTTGAGTGTATAATGTTATATTTAATCTTAGCTTGGAAAAATAGCTTGTGTGACATACCATCTTGGTAGAGAAAGGTGTTTCAATCCTATATAAAGATGTTTTATTGATAATTATTCTTTGTTTGTTTAGTATTCATAACTACCTTGTTCTAACTCTTGTTGGCTACTAAAAAGGTGTTCTAACCTTCTAAGGCATTATGGAAGGTGTTTTTCTTGACAAACCCTAACTATGACATAATTTAAATGTTGTTCTAACTATGTTCATCTATTAAAAGAGTCATTTTTTCTTAGATTTTTTCACTTAGGATAAACCATACGAATTTTTAAGTCACTAATTTTTGAAAGTGTTTGATAGAGTACATGGAAGTATTATAAACTTATGTGTCCATTTTATCTTGTGATGACTGATCTTTTCTAACTATTGACTATTCATTGTTGGTAAACTTACACCTTTTACAAATATCAAGGCATTTATAATTTTTCATTAGTTATTTATATCTGATCTAGTTGCATATTTATTGATTTTAAACCTATGTGGATGATCTTCATCATTTTGTCATGCTTTGGCTATGTTTGTTGATTAAATGAGACCTTCATTAAATAATTTCAATAATTTTATCTCTTCCACTTCATTCCATACCATAATTAAGCCAAATTTCAAAAATATATGCTTTTCATTTCATTTAAAAGTATAAATATCATTGGAGAAGCATTTAAAGCTATTGAAAATCCATTTTTTTGAATCGATAACATTCCAAGAAGGGAATAAATAACATTTTTATTCATTTTTAATTTATCAAAATCAAATCAAGTCAAAATTACAAATTAAATCAAATTATTTTTTAAAAAACAATCAAAATTTGAAAACAAATCAAATTTTACAAATAAATAAAAATGCAGCATTCAGTATCAACTACCTCTAGTTTGCATTTATGAGTAAAGTCATCATGATCAAATTAGTGATCTTATAGACTAACATAGTTGAAACAATAGTGTATGTGCATTTTTCCATATAAAATATTGGGATAAATAATTAAAAATTCAAATTCCCTTCCCTCCATTACACATTTGTGCTTATCACTAGACATAAATCCTAAAATTGAGAAGATCAATCTGACTATATAGGTTATCATACCCACGTACAAAGACTTATCTTAAAAAACATGTCATAAATAGATGAAATCATTTCCGTACACTTATTAGGTACCATGTACCATTATTATCTCTTGTGTTTTAATGTTTATTTCCTATAACACTGGGTATATAAAATGGATGAGCTTATTCCACACACCAACATGTATATAGGAAGGGTAAGCATATAGAGCGGTTTGGTATATTAGTCAGGTGGTATATAGAAGAGGGTAAATTTTTGGAGTGATAAGGAACATTTACATATCCCTTAATTTTTAAACATTAATTCTATAAAAATAACTATTGGCACAACCCTAACTAGCAAATAAACCTAGCTAGAATGGCCTAGACAAGTGGAGAACACACTAATATTCAATGACATGTGGTTCAACATTTATGACAGTGATGATCAACTCACTAAACTGAAGGATGTAAATGATATTCCATCATGGAAACAAAATAACTCTAAATAATTGGCCATGATGAGCTCTTAAATTTATGCATAGGTGTTTTTTCACACTCAAGGGTGTAACAATCCATGGGAATATTTTCACATATTTAATAAATTGTATGATTCACACTCAAAATTAGAGTTCATATAGTTATAAATTAAATTATTCAATCTAGAGTTGAAATATTGGGATGCCATGAGTTTGGAATCTAAAATTTATGTAATCAAACATGATGTTGATGTTGTTGGCATAAAAATTGATGTCTGTATTACCACATTCATAAAAGGATCTTATTCCTACCTATTAAACATATTTTTAGTCATTAAAAGCAATCAATTTATTGAATACTCTCATATTTTAGTAGTAATTGAGAAAATTTATGAAAGAGAAAAATAATTTGGAAGAAAAATAGAGTCAATTGGAGAAAGCATTTGTTATTAAAATCAAAATGGAAATTATTCCAAGAATATAAGAAATGAAAAGTGCAAAGGGAAGAACAAAGGGTGAGGTGGAAAATCAAGCAAAAAAATCAATAAAATTTGAATGACAAAAAACACTTGTATTGAAAATGTTGAGACATAAAAGGGAGTCATGAGACCCATGAATGTAAGACATCATGGGATAAAATTCAAGACTATATAAATAAAAATAAAAAAGGGGAATAATAAAATCTAAAAATACGATTCAACTTAGTTCTCTTATGATTGTGTGATTTCAATCTCTAATGAAGAAAATATTGATTTAGAGAGTTCAACCTAGGATATTACTTGGGTCATAGACATTGGTTCCACTTAGCACATGAATTTTTGAAGGGTATTATTTGACAAGTTTCATGAAGAAATTTGTGTCATATTATATTTGGTAAATATAAAAAATTTGTGAACTCAAGGCAAAGGTATAATCAAGATCCTATTACCAAGACATCTAGGTTTCATTATCCAAAATGTACTATACCTTCCTCAATTGAAAATAAATGTGTTTTATACTATGTTAATTTTAAAATAATGACACTCTATAATTATTGACAATGGAGAGATGAATTCCACAAGAAAATGTAGTAACATGGTTGTTCTCACTAGATATGAGGAATATTTTTTTTTAAACCAAGGGGTGAGCACTTAAATCCAATGAATTCTTTTCATCTCATAGAATAAAGAATCCCAACTAGTCTTATTTGGCATGCCATATTTGGGTGCACACACTAGGAAATAATCCACACAATACATAAAATGTCATTGTAGGATTCTCATCTTTTCCTAAGAACATTAAAAAGTGTGAAGCCTAGATTTTGGTGAAACACAAAACATAACCATTTCAAAAGTCATAATGGAAATCTAAGGGAAATTTTTAGCTTGTTCACTTTGATCTATGTTCTCTCCCAATCCTATCTATTTGTGGTCACAAGTACTTTATGTTTTTCATTTATTGTTACAATATGATGTCATGAATATATTTATTGAAAAAAATCAAAAGCCTTCAAAACATCTTAAAAGTTTTGAATCATGGTTGAAAATGAAGTCCAATCCAAAATTGGCACACTCAAGAATGATAATGGTTGAGAGTTAATTTCACATGTGTTTGAAACATATCTTAAGAATTATGAAATTAATCATCATCCCATATTCCTTTACACTCCAAAAAAAAATGATTAGTTAAGTGGATGAATTGAAATATAATTAATATGGTTTAGTCCATGTTGTTCTTCAAAGGATTAAACTTGCACTTCTAGGCTAGAGTAGTGCAAACAAAAGTATACCTCCACAATACGTCACCATAAAAAATCCTATAGATGAAGACTCCATATGAAGTATGGTGTGATCATCTCCTATCAGTCTGACATATTCTTATATTTGTATTCATGTACTACACATTTATTCCAAAGGAGAAAAGAAAAAAATTAACACAAGAGTTTCAAATGAACACTTTTGGGATACTCTAAGTCTTCAAAACCACATTTCCTATATGATGAGAATGCCAATACATTTATCGTCAAAATGGATTTCTTATTTTGTGAAATTACAAAAGAAAACTCAAGCTTCAGTTAAAATTTAATTGATTGGAAAAATATGCCAAAATTAATGTTTTCAAGGAGGTTGATATGGAGGTTCTAAATAGTGAATGGGGGCCTAAAACTAAGAAAAACTTGAATATCTATTGAATACTATAAATAAAAACTATATTCCCCCTGTAAAAGACAATTAAAATTCATTAGAGGATGTTCTAATGGTAGAAAATGAAGGAACTTCAAATTTAGAAACTAAAACACATGTTATTCAAAAAGCTACATAGAAAAATATTCCTAAATGGACCAAATAGATATTAAAATATGTTTGACCTAATGAGGTTAGGAAAACATGCACAAAAAATTCACACATAACCACATAGCAATTGAAATATTTCCTTGATGAAATTCAAGATAAGATGGGAAATCTCAACTTGGATGACCCTCCTAAAGAAGAAGTCAATGTTTAATTTTACTATGAACAAACTTGTTTCAAACAAGTTAAAAAACATGAGACATGGATAAATTATATGAGAAGTGAATATGATACATTGGTTAATAATGGAACTTAGAAATTGGTTGATCATCCAATCAAATGAAAGAAATTATTTGAAATTGAGTTTTTCACAATAAGTACAAAGAAAATGACTCACTTGACAAGCACAAATCAAGGATTATCAAAAATGGATTTTTAAAATAAGAAGGAAATATATACAATGAAACCTTTGCACCTAAAAAAAAATGGGATACCATTCAAACCATGTTTGCTTTAACTAGCTGACAATGGATGTCCAAATTTCATTTCAGAATGATTAGCTTAAGGAGACAATGTACATGACACACCTCAAAGGTTTTTTGATAAATGATAAAAATTGCAAAGTGTGAAAACTAGAAAAAATGTTTTATGGTTTAAAATAGGCCCTATGACCATACTATGACAAACTAACTAAGAACCTCCTAAACATGAACTTAAAATATTTTGAATTTAAATATGCAACTCTATTTTTCAAAATAGTTGAAAAAAGAGTTGTATTTGTAGTGATGTATGTTGATGATCTACTCATCATAAGAAATAATGAAAGATACACTAAAAAATCAAACTCATAGTTAATGAAAGATTTTTAAATTATATATCTAGGTTATATTCATTAATATTTGGGAATTAAATCAATTTAAAAATAAAATTATATCTTTATCACTCAACATAATTACATTAGAGAAAGTATGAGAAAGTATGGGATGATAGATTGTAATCCTCCTAGTATGCCCATAGAAAAAATATTAAACTGATATAAAAATATACCATAAATTTTTTAGATGCTACTAAGTATAAATAACT